>OZ005742.1:1098155-2553731 GCA_963930735.1 Dioctria linearis | reverse complement strand
TGAGTCAATATGTAATCCATTACATCACCAGCACTTTAATAAAGAGCAACATAGCCCCGAAATATACCCAACAATTACGAAACGACCTATATCCCAAGACAACCAAATCCTTCTACAAATAACTCGCTATTAATACTCTGAAATTCCGCTGTTTTATTTAAAATTAAGCCACAAGCGAATTATGTACGCTCGCAACTTTTGTCAGACTCAAGCATGATTTATGCAGTCAATCACTTCAAATGTAATCTGCACAGTTTAACAACAAATAAAGCAAAATATAGCTGCAAATCGAATTGCATTCTGAGCCCATGTGAAGCGAATGTTAAACGACAAAAAGAGGCCGTTGTCCAGCCTATTGGGACCAGTTAATTGAACAACAATCAGTTGAAAGGTGAAGAGGTCAATCTGTTGCTTAATATATTTTCAACAAATTAATTGAACCATTTCAATTTCGATTGGGTCGGTGTGAGTTACCACCACCTACATCACTGCCTGGAGGCTTATTGGAGGAGTGTACCTATATATGACTTACCCAGCTCGGATTGCCACCTTTTTGACTTTTGTTGCACGACATGCATAAAATTGGGTGCGTATCGAGCCTCTTTTACACTGGTGAACTCATATCGCCGACCTGTGATATGAAAATCTGAGCGATTTCAACGTGAGGCAGCCCGCTTAACCCTTTCAGGACTATGTGGACTTTATTTTGCCAACATGTGCCGATATTCATGGCATTTGATTACTCGCTGATTGTCAATTCCAGCTACCAATTTCCTGTCCTGATAATGGGAGGGAAGGAGGGGGGGGGTGATAGTCAGTGAAATTTATGGGTTCACCCATTGACAGGCATGGGGGTCAGTTAGAGCATTATGGAACAAATAATTGCGTTGGCAGCACCAGGCAAGGCTCCAGTACAATACCTCTCCTCCCTCACTCCTTTTTCAGAGTTTTCGGACCGAACGGACGTAATCACACTCCGGTTACGTCCATTGAGCTCCGGATGGCTTATCTGCAAATCTTGTTGATAGATATTGTTTTAATGAACGCCCGCCGATAAGCATTAAGCAATAACCAAGTAATAATTTGAGGGGTTCAAATCGGTGGCAATTAGAGCGTAATTGTAGGGCGTGTGATTGTTTGTATGTAAACAACACGGTGACAAGTGGCAGATTAGGGGTTTTTTTTGGATTATGTTTTGTACAATCCTAGCGGACAATTTGTGTAAATTGTTTGTGGTGTTATTATATAAGCGTAACCATATGAGAACCAATTTAGGGTAGAGTAGTAGTTGATTTCAAGATTAAAATAAAATTCCAATAAACGTGAATTATCAATAGAAGAGGAGAGAGGAAAGGACTACAAAGCAAATGTCAAGACAAACGATCCTAGCTAATCAATCAACCATGAAGCCTTGTTTTGATTAAAAAATACAAAGACAACCCATGGGGGAATGCAATGTCTCGAACTGATGCCACAATTGTTTCCTATACAAAGTCAAATGAACCCCTTCCAGTACCTGCATCAAAAGGTACTTGGGTTGGGGGCAGATAGAAACGACTTGTATCTTTTTGTTGACACTGGTATATACAAAAAGATATTGGACTCTAATTCTACCTGAAAGATCTGTGGTTAATTTCCGTTTTTAATTTATTCTAATCCTAAGGTTTGATACTACTGATGAAGTTCAGGACCTTTATGATACCAACATTCCGCACATACTTTGCATGTGCAGGAGTATAGTAATCTGCTAATTCTCGCCCTTACATAGTTAATGAACAGGTGATTCATCGTTTTTTGTACATCATCCTGGCTATATCAATCCTGTTTTGGTGGGGTTGTAAAGAGAAGGGTCTTGAGAGTGCCCTATCCGTAGCTTTGATTTTCTGAGAAGTAGCAGTCTGTTTTTGACTTTTTCACTAAATAATTTTTTCTTTTGCCTATTTTTTTTTGCAACTTGCTTTAGTATAGAATTTACTGCTCCTTATCCTGGTCTGTAAGAAAAACTTTAAAGAAGCTCTATAAAATATCTGTTGTGTCCACACAGGGAATCTTTGCTCGTTTTTCTACTAAACCTTCAGAAATTTCATTTGAACTGTGACTTTTATGGTCCCGTACTCCCATGGGAATGATTTTATTATTTTTCGCAGATGTCTTAAGATTTTGTAGGCAATCTCAGACTATGTTTGATTCTATAGTAGAAAATACCACAGCGCTCAGAGTGAATTGGACAGTCCGAGAGTTTGATTATGATTGATCCGTAGACAGCACTGATAATACAGATATTTAGGAACTCTTCTGTTTGGAATACAATAGAACTAATGCCCAAGGATTTTGAAATGAGGCATTCGGGACTATACATACCAAAACCAAATCAATTGTTTATTTTTGAACCGCCTGTGTACCACACCTGCCCTTGATCCTTACGTGTGAGTTTATTAATGATTTAGTCGTCTTCTTAGAGGGTATCTAGTTGATTATACTTAGATGGAAATCCATCCTCAAACTGTAGTCTGATTACATTACAGATCGCCGTATTTTTCAGGTACAGTTTGACATCAGTAATTCCCAGCTAGTCTTTGAATTTTTTGTGGTTGAATCTCGGTTTTCGTTTTCGTCACCATGATGCTACGATTCATATGTGGTATCTAACATAATTAGAGTAGATTAGATTTATATTCAGAAGGCATTAGTTTGGAGGTTATGTTTTAGGCTGAAGGTCAAGCATCGCCATAAAGAATCTCAGTTGACCTTAACAAGCGATTCCCAAACTTGAATGCATATTTTATAGTCCACCCCTAGGCCTTGGGCTATACCGAACTCGTAGACGGTCTGTATTTCCCTTAACGATAGTTGGTTCATCTTCTAGAGCAACAATTCTTCCATTTTGTGTGGCATAATCCACTCCATCATATGAGTCGCCATAGTGTCAAGGAACTAGTACGTGGACTAACCAGCTTAGTTTGAGGGTGAAGAGCAGATATTTAGGATTAATGGGACGTTTTCCTGCACTCGGAAACGATATTCCATAAGGCTTTTATTGATTTCGTACTAAGAACCGCTATAAAGATCCGTACATTTTAAGTAAATGTCTTAAATATGTATATTCAGCACAATGGGCCGCCATGGTCTCCTGATCCTTGCCTCAAAATAAAAATGAAAATATTTAAATATTAACTAGGGGAGCCCATCGGCGTTGCCCGGATATAATTTAGATGCTCTAGGTCTAGATGGATGGGGGTGGGGTGCCTAGAAATGCATAATATCTAAGCTATTAACTGACTCGATGGAGCGATTCCGTGGGACAGTGTAGCTCTCTACGTCGACGGGTTCTCAGGCAGTGCCCAAATATATAGTAAAACATGTATTTTTTTATGGCAACCCTAAGAAGGAGTTGCCCGATTGAGCCCATTTTCGAACTGTATTTGTAATTCTTATGAAAACGCCGTGTAGAAAATATAAGCTTTCCACCTTGACGCCTTCTCTACCAAGTATAAGTATATAGTGCAAAACAAAAGTTTTGTATGACAACATCAAGAACGGGTTGCCCGGTTTAGACCAATTTTGTAATGTTATTTACTACTTCTTGTGAAAACACCACGTACTAAGCTTTAGTTCTCTACCTCGACGCGATCTCAGGCAGTTTCCAAATACATATATAGTAAAAAAAGTAAAAAAAGGGGTTGCCCCATTCAGACCATTTTAGTAATTCTATTTACTATTTACTTATTTATTTATTTAATAAGCAATTAACAAGAGTAGTAAACAGAGATTAACTGTAATAATATACTACCTTAAATTTAAACTACTAGGCTACAAAAGAAAGTTTGGAGAAGATAGAACTATATAACAAAAGAGGAACAACTAAGGTTATATAAAGAAAAGTATACAAAACTAAAAAAATAAAAATAAACTAGTAGAGCAGGAGAAATTTAAGGGTAACAAAGGAAATTATTAGGAAATATAAGTATGTGGAGGAAAGAAATTACAAAAATATGATGTCACAAGTAATAAGATACAAAGAAAGAGAACAGTTTCTATTTGCAAACTATAGGAATGATAAAATGGACTTAACTAGCATACTCAAAGATGCTTCTAACTAGAGAATTGTAGAGAGTAATATAGGAAGATGGTGATTTGAGTGATTGACACGTACGGAATATTAAACCCATAAGACGAAAGGACCTAGAGGTGATGTAATTTATGTGTGCAGAAAAAAGGAGCTTGCGATCAAATATTACTCCCAAATCTTTGATCTTCTCCACCCTAGGGATAGATGTATTGTGAATTTGGTAGTCAAAGCTAATAATATCGTGTTTACGATGAAAAGAGATACATTGGCATTTGCGAACATTTATTTCAATGCAATTATCGCGACACCATTTCTCCATTTGGAGTAAGTGTTTTTGTAGGGAGACACAGTCAGTAACGTTATTGATAATTCTGAAGATCTTCGTATCGTCGGCAAATATTAAGCAGCTTGATGAAATTAAGGATGGTAGGTCATTTATGTAGATTAAAAATATCAGGGTCCAAGTATTCTACCCTGGGGGGCACCTGATATTTGTTTGAAAGGAGAAGTTTGTTGACCGTTAAAGACAACCATACTCTATCCCTGTTTTGCAAGTACGATGAAAATAGTGAAAGAGTGTTCGGGTGAAAACCGATCTAAGCCATTTTCAAAAGACATAGTTTGTGATTAATTTTATCAAAAGCCTTGCTAAAATCAGTGTGAATGGAATCAATCTGTTTGTTATCATCAAGGGATGAGGCTATAACGTCAGTAAGGAGGGTGAGATTGGTTACTGTAGAACATCCTGGTGAGAAACCATGCTGCTGCTCTGATATGAAAGGTTTAATCTGTGGTATCAGCTGATTGAAGAGGACTTTTTCAAATATAAGCGCAGGTGCATTGGTTGGAGATTGATATAGGACGATAGTTAATGACTAGCTTTCGGTCAACGGATTTAAATGTAGGCAAAACATAACATTTTTTCAACATTTCTGGATATGTATTCCTATTAATAGCAAGTTCAAATAGTTTGCTAAGTGGCCCGGCAAGGCTGGATGCGCATTTTTTGTGCACAATACTAGGAATACCACCAGGTCCAGGATTTTTATTGCAGTCAAGTGAGTTTAAGATACTTAAGACATATTCAGATGAGATAGCTGTTAATTTAATATTAGAATAGTGAGAATTCCGAAGAGGAGTGAAAATGTCGGGTTGTGTGGTAGAAAAAACGGAAGTGAAATGATTGGAAAACATATCACATATACGCAAAGGACAAGACGAGGTTTCATCATTAAATGCTAGTTCTTTAGGGTATATATTAGATCCTTTCAAATTCTTGCTGAAAGACCAGAAAGTCTTTAGGTTTTCATTGAGTGAACGCTCAGTAGGTACTTTCGACGTATCTCTTATAATATTCCGATGTAAGAGATTTAGATATTCTTCTAAAGTAGGAAAAAGTTTTGTAAAATTCAGGGTGTGGATTAGATTTGAATAGGCGTCTTCTAAACTTCTCTTTTTCCTGCAGGGCTTTAATAAGTTGAGGACTGTACCAATTTGGGAAGTGATGACGTTTGCGAAATGACGGTATGTGCAAGTGTATCCCTTGTTTAATAATGTCATGGAATTTCTCAAAAGACTTTCTAGGGTCATCTAAAATGATTTGGGAAAAGTCAAAACTACTGAGGAATTCATTAAAATTATCATAGTTACCTTTTTGGAAATTTATTGTTTTGACAGATATATCTCGAGCACATTTAAGATTCGCGAGATGCAGGCTTATATCTAGAGGAGGATGCTGAGTGTCAATCACAGAGAGTGGGCTAAGAGATGAATGGATAACCACATTGGAACAATAAATATTTGACCAAAAAAGATCAAGAAGCCTGCCATTAGAATTGAATATCTTGTTAAATTGTTTCATATTGTTTAATAGATACTGAGAAGTATTAGTAAATGAGTCAAGGGGGCGCATACAATCATTAATCGTGTCTGGGATCCAATTTAAGTATGGTAAATTAAAGTCTCCTAAGAAAATAACCTTAGAATTAACATGCAATTGCAAAATTTGTTCACTCACACTGGTGAAGATAGCGTTGAATGTCTCATATGTAGATTGGGGAGGCATGTAAACACAGCATATATAGAGACTAAAAGTCTTCTCTTTTAAAGCCACCCATAGTAATTCATGGTCAGTCTCAAAAGATTCAATTCTATGAGAGTTAAAATTACGTCTAACTGCTATGAGACACCCACCGCCATCCTTTTTCCCGGAGAGTTCCAAGTTCCTATCTCTTCTATAACTTACGTACCTAGCATCAAGTAATTCACCACCATATATACCAGCATGCAGAAATGTTTCAGTAAAGCATAATTATGTCATAATTATTAGAAATCGTAGTCAAACGAACTTGTTCTAGCTTAGTACGTAGTCCTCTGATATTTTGATAGTTTAATATTTATGAATATTAGCTACAAAAGAAAGAATGGACTTGTTAAGGAGCTTGTAGGCTGCTTTTGACGAGATCGAGACATTTATCATTTACTATAGCAAAGCGTTTAGAATTTTTATCCTTTTTCAAGTATATTTTGGTGTTCTTAATCTAGATAAACTTAAATCCACTTTCACCCTTAATTGCTTTGCCTTGAAGAATAATGCTTTCTTCTCTTTAGATAGAACTTCGTTAATATATATTATATTTTTCTCACTCTACATATACTCGTTGTCAGGCAGGGTCTAAATATATACTACAAAACGAAATATTTGTATGGCAACCGTCCGAAGGGGTTTCCCAATTTAGTCCATTTTTGAACGTGTATTTGCAATTTTTATGAAAACACCGTGTACAAAATTTCAGCTTTCCACGTTGACCCGTTCTCAGGCAGTTTTTTTCAATCTCGACAACAGCGCCATCTATCGTGTCCAAAATTATCCAGCAGGAACCAAACAAACACATTCACAAAATTGCATTGAAATCGGTTAATCGGTTTAATCTCCGTGTGCGAACACAGTTACACCTGATTTTTATATATTAAAATGATTTGGAAAAAGGTTGTTTTAAGGACTTTTGCTATACTAAGCTTAATGTTGGGTAGCGCTTCCATAAGAGTCGAGTCATTTCTTATAGACTCTCGTACTTCCTCCTCTTTATATGCAGTTTCTATGTGAGGCTTTGTTGAATTGTTTACTGAAGCCTATGCTAACAAGTTTTGATAGAAAGTTCTTTGATCCTCCTCGTCTTTGAGGTTCATTTTGGAATGACTTAAGTTGTCCCGGATATAAATAGTCCTGAAATGAGTTATTAGAATACTCTTGGTTGCATTAATATGCTAGGAAATCATGTCTTATCTTATCAAGATAAGAATAAACTGAAAAAAATGGAAATTGACTGATATCCATCGCTATAAGACATACTGACGTAGTGATGATATCTTTGATGACTAAACACTGAGTCATCTCGATCCTCTGTTTTGAATAACACAAAGGAAAAGTATTATCGTCATTTATAGATCTTACCGCGTTTACTTCTCCAAAACATAATTTTCAACACTTTCCTCCTAATATTCATTCAGGTAATTTCACATCTGAGAAACTTTCAACGGTCTTAAGTCATAATTAACTGCCGAAAAATCAACGTAAGTACATTTCGCTAATAATATAATTGTAGAACAGCAGTAACAAGGTTAGATTAATGTCGACCTTAATCCCCGGCGCTGACAACCTGGAGGCTATTAAATTGCTCCATGCACGCACTACATAAACTGGCATTGTTCTCCAGAAAGGTATTGACCAGATCATGAGCAACCTTATCAAGGACACAGTCGAAAAAATCTCCAATTCACGCAATCTGCTTGGAATATCATATTATTTGCGCGTCACGATTTTTATCAATTCGTCGTGTCGTCGTCGAGAATTAGTGACTCAAATGAAATGAAATCAACTTATCGCGCGCAGCCTCAAACCGACTTTATATGTGTGTTGCACACTATAAAAACACACACACATTCATCATACATCATAGTTCGGATGGAGGAGCATTTATGGTGTTTTACCTTCGACTAGTTTTCGCTTTCGTGCAGATTCTGATGACCCAATCCAGTGATGTGATCGCAATACAAAAACTGACCAGAATTGTCCAGCCAGCAGCAGCTAAATCTAAAGCTGAACCAAGTTTACCGCACTTTTACCATTTTTGGTGGTGATTGAAGGCTTACTGATTTCACTCGTCTGTCACAGCTGGACTTGTGTTTGCAGGTCGTTTTGACATGTAATGCGACTCCCTGACGACGGAATTATGAGCTGCGCGACTCGGCAGGCGCGCAACAATTAAGCGACTTACTCACCGGTGGTGTCTTTGCAGATTTACCACCGTGGTTAATTGCTGTTCCTGCTGTTGAGTTTTATGAAAGGTCATGTAAACTAATTTTAACTTGAATGCTCTCAAATTGATTTTGTTATGTTCTGCAGGCTTTCAATTATGCCCCGAGGGTCATTTCCATTCTGTTTGTTGGCCTGGGGTAATTTTGTTGAAATGATCTGTGCAATTTTCCATTATCCGATGGCTTTTGATCGTGGTGTTTTTTTCTTATTTTTTTTTCTACTGAACATTAGCGGTTGTGTGGATTTAATTAAATTATATTAATCGAATTAAGAGAATTTTGATGCAATTGAAGGAATTTCTTTGGAAATTAAATTGCCGGCGCGGTAGCTGATCAATAAGGGAACTTTTATAGAAATCCTGAAGTCATCTGGTAGTACCGACTATTTTTCAGAGCCCTGCTGATCAACTTGTTATATTTCTGTCATTATCCTTATGGAATCCTTTTGCTGTTGACAATAAGGAATTTTTTGTCGAATTCTATGCTTGGCTTTTATGAGTAATAAGCCGCTAATTTGTTTTATTTGAAATTTCTTATAATTATAAATTTTATTTTATTTATTTTTTATTTTTTTATTTCATTGGTTTATAAAGTTCTTCTACACATTTATTATCACTGAGATATGATGACCAAAAATAGATTCATATGAATGATTGCACTTAAAAAATGAAATCTACTTTTCATTCATTTTGTCAAATATAATCCTATGGAAGGGGGCTACATAATCTGTCACTGCGGAAGTAAGCAAATTTACACCTTACAGACAGTGGCGGGGCAAGACCAAAATTTGATGTGGGCGAGGTACATTTAGCGAGGCCATCTGGTGGCGCAAGAAGCAATTTTATAAATTAAAAGACTGTTGAAAAATATCTTTTTACTTTTTTATTATAATAAAGACAGTGCAATCCAAACTATTTTCGAAGAATAACTTTAAAGAAACAGAAATTTCCTGCTTTTAGCCTTACTAAAATCCTTAATGATTGTACCGTAATTAAGCTTAGATGCTATGTCAATAAATAAAACTGCCAAAGCTGAAAGTCTTTCTTGACCCATTGTAGGTACTTCTCAAATAATTTTTTATAAGTTTTAATTTGAAAAGCTACTCTCAGCGGAGGCTGTACTTACCGGTATCGGTAGCAAAATGCGATACACAATGTAAATATTTGAGTAAATTTCTATCAAGTTATTTTCTATATGGCGAAATAGTCGGCATGGAAAGCAGAAAACTTTATTTTTACTTTTGGAGTATATCAGCCTGGTAAGATGTTGAGTCTCGCCGTTATTTATTTTCTTGCAAAATGAAAATTTGAAAATTGCCTTTAATCGGCATCTTTCGGATAATCTTCATCACTGTTATTGAGCTGCAGTGACGGGCCGATTTGCACTATGTCATGCCGCTGAGAGTCCGTTATGGGAAACGCACACATTCCCGGATCCGAAACTACCAATCTTGCTTAACTTCATCACTGACGTCGTTGCTAATTGAGCGAGAACCTAACTCACATTTTTTCTTCATGATCAGGAATATCAGCGTTTGATTCCGATTGTAGAGTTTGATCCCTGCTCTTTTTTCGACTGTCGTTCTTTATCGATATCAGCATTCAGTGAAGTACTTCCCAGCATCTTAGAAGTCGTCGAAGCAACCGATTGAGATGATTTTATACGACCGGATTCAGTTTGGTTAATAAACTTCATCAAATCTGAACTTAAAGCCTGGTTTGATACTGCTCTTTCAGCTTTTCTTTTTGCTGATCCTGATGCCGATTTCCTCCCGATATCTCTATCTCGTAATTCATCATTAGGGCATTCCCCAGTCAGTGTTGCGTTGTATATTGCCTACAATACGTGAACACAATAATGGACACATTCTTCAATGTTCTTTTCTTTTATTCAGAATATTTACAGGATTGGTCATGAAAAGTATGGTCATGAAAACGTCCGTAAAAGTAGCTAAAACATTGTTTATGGTCTAAATCTTAAAAAAAAGTCGCTAAAAACCTCAAAAATCCGCTAGAACTAGCGGCAAAGTCGCAAAACGGCAACACTGTTTCTAGCCCTTGAGGAGCGACTGGAGTTTGAAAGTACCTTACATAGACAAACTCCAAACAGAAAGGGAAATCCCCAAGTCTGGTTACAAGGGGTTCCCCGTGAACAAACATTGCTAGACTAAATAAACACAAAATTTATCAGAGGGGCTTCCCCGTTCGTTTCTCGCGACAGCAACGCAACGCCAACAAATGTTGCTAGCCTAAAAAAAACAAACGCATAAATTTTTACATTGCGTCCGAGTTATGCATATTGGAGGCGCGAGGACCCTCGGACCGCGAGGCCGTATGCGGCGGCCCACATCGCCCACGCCTATCGCCGCCTCTGCTTACAGAAAAATGTATTCATACAGTCCAATCTAAAGATATTCGAGTACATTTGAACAGACTCTTATGGGCATATCACATTTTCACCCCACCATAACAGACCAGCTAAGGAGGTATATGAAATTATTGATAGAATATTTGCCCCCATCCCAATACAATTGGCAATTGTGAAGTTAGAGCATAAGATCTTGAGGATGATTTGTTGATATTCCAAACACAGTTTTTCAATATCTTCATCCCGAGCTACTACTTCGCAGTACTTTTTAATTGCACTGAAGAAGGACTCCTTCTGTCTACTCAGAGCCCTCATTCCTATAAATGAATAAATGAATTTCGCAGACCGGCCGGATTGGCAGATTGGTCCAGTGTTTTTTCAACTAAATTTTCTTAACACCATCTTAAACCTAATTCCTGTAATTTAAAATCAAGTTAACATTGTTTATCTAGAAATATCGGGAAAACAACTGGAAGATACTTTACCAGATCCCCCTTAATTATCAGCATCGAGCTCTTTAGTTCCTCATAGGATATAGAATCTCAATATGCGAAATCTTACATACACCGTCAGTGCGTTCTGTAGTGCACTCAGTGCCCCATCGATTCATAAAAAATATCGCAGAACTACTCACGCCAATATATAATAACTTGAACAATCTTATGAAATCAAAATCGAAAGTATTTACATGGCCAGAGGATTGTGAACAAAATTTCATTAAAATAAAAGAAGCCCTTGCCTCAGCTACCCTTCTAGCTTTTGTATCGGACAATGCCAAACTACGACTCACAGTGGATGCTTCGACTTTCGCTGTAGGAGCCGTATTGGAACGGTGTGGAGATGATAATTCCTGGGAGCCATTAGCTTTCTTCTCAAAAAAGTTAAGTCCTGCAGAAACTAATTATTCAGCTTTCGACAGGGAGTTGTCAGCAATATTTTTATCAATCAAGCATTTCAGGCATTTTGTAGAAGGCCGTCACTTCGTGGTATAAACTAACCACAAACCTTTGACAACTGCCCTGAAATCAAAAACTGATAGAAGTCCAAGACAAGCTAGACATCTAGACTTCGTCTCCCAATTTACGTCTGAAATACGACACATCAAAGGAAAAGACAACACAGTTGCAGACTCCTTATCCCGTACATTTGCAAACGAAGCTCTGGACTGTTCCATCCATTAAATTTGATCTCCCAACTTTAGAAAAGCATCAGAAAAACGATTCTGAACTACAGACTTTGCTGAATTCTGCAGAACAAAAATCAAAAATCAAATTGGAAAGAAAATTCTTTCCAACTTTGCAAGGTCCAATCTGGTGCGAAGTGTCAACAGAACATGTTAGACCTGTCATTCCAGCCACTCTCAGAAAATTTGTTTTTACGTCACTTCATTCACTCTCACATCCTGAGATTCGAGCATCTCGCAAACTAGTTTCCACGCGTTACTTCTGGCCCAAAATTAATCTGGATATCAAGGCATGGGTGCAGGAATGCGTACAATGCCAACAATCTAAAGTCCACAGACATACGAAAAGTCCACATGGGGAATTTCCCATCCCCAATTCCAGATTCGAACATCTCCACATGGACATTGTTGGCCCGTGGGAACCGTCACACGGATTCACTCACATATTAACAGTGGTGGACCGTTACACAAGGTGGCCGGAAAGCCTATCCTCTAAAGGATACACTAACTTCCACTATCGCCGTGACATTTGTTAAGGAGTTTGTGTGTAGATTTGGCGTACCTTTGCGGATAACCACTGATCATGGAAGTCAGTTCGAGTCTCGGCTCTTTCAGCAGCTGACTGAGCTCCTTGGCACCCACCGAATTCGAACAACAGCCTACCATCCACAGGCTAATGGAATGGTAGAGCGCTTTCACCGCCAACTCAAAAACGCTTTGAGATGCAGGCAAGCAAATGCTGGTTGGAGTGATGACTTACCCATAATTTTGCTAAGGATTCGCTGCGCTTTCAAACCCGATCTAAAATACTCGCCATCGGAACTAGACTATGGGCAGCCGCTCAAACTTCCATCCGAATTCTACTCTTCTGATCAGAACATAACGGATATAGAACCGGACACCGTTATTTCTCAATTAAGGAAGAGAATAAACTCCTTTAAGCCAACTCAATCACGAAAATCGAATACACTCACGTACATCCCTAAGCAATTGAAGGACTGCGATCAAGTTTTTGTACGTGTCGAGCAAATGAAAGGAGCTTTGAGATCACCCTATGAAGGTACTTATGAAGTAATTAAAAAATTAAGGAATAGTTTCATCGTTAACATTAGAGGAAGAAATGTCAATATTACCATTGATCGGTTAAAGCCGGCCTTTATAGCAGAATCTAATGACGCTCTGAAAATATCAAAAACAAGTTAAATTTTGTTCTATTTAGATCCTTATATTTTTGCGTCTTCGACTGGAAGAGGAGTACTGTAGTACGCTCAGTGCCCCACAAAGGCATTGCATTTCATTGATTCATTACCTACATATGCATTTTGTTATCAATTGTCAGCATCTCGTCTCGCCGGCTCTGATAAAAGCATCGATTATCGAAGTTCGTGCAAGGTCTCGTCAGACGCATTGAATTCGAGTCAGTCGTTACTCAACAGCAGCATTGGTAGTTAGGGGGGCTCCGCGTGATTCCATTAGAGTACAGTTTGATTTGATATTTTAGTTTTTAGTAGGTAGTGTGTAGAGATATCCCAGTGAATTAAAGATTGATTAAAAGAATTGAAATACGTCTTCATCAATTACGGAGCCCTAAACCCTAACGTCCTCAGGAATCCAACTAATAGTACACTACACGTTCACTAGGTATTTTGTGGTTTCAAAAGGTCCAGTCAAATGACTTATGTGTGATGCGGGCGTTGTCTTTTTGCAAAGTTCGTCCGATTCATACATCTAATGGATTCGATTCCTATTCATTTGATTTCATCGGACGCGACAAACATAATAATTGACGAACACTTGCAGTACATGGTTCATGATCTACTTCACATTTAAATTGAAGAGTAGAATCGTCGTATTGACAAAATATTTAAAGTTTTTCCGTACTATTTAACTAATAATGTCGACATCCAAGTATTCATATTTACAAATACAATCAATTCACTCTATGACTTCTTTGTTCCACAAATAAGGATTCAAGTCCGTGCTGAATGCCCTTGGATAAACTCTTGTATGCTAAAACTAATCGCGGAACGAAATTTTGCTTACTCGCAATGGAAACGATTTGGTGGAGAATATCTATGGATTAATTATAAAAAGTTGCGAAATATTACCTCTTCTATCATTCGTAACACTAACAACGAATTTATGCGAAAGAGACTTGACACTTCTCTTCCAGCTCGTAAATTATGGCAAAATATTCGCAAATTAGGCCTAACCAAGAATAATGTCAGTTGTGATGTTGATCTTGATCACCTCAACGCACATTTTATTGGAAATTTTCCATCTTCCTCGTCTAGTACTATGTTGCCTTTTTCCATTGCCTGAACTAGTTGACCATGATGTGGATTTCGATAAGCCAACCTTTTCTTATCATTTTATCTCGATAGTTGATGTTATTATAGCATTTAAAAGTGTTAAGTCTAATGCCATTGGTTTTGATGGTGTTGATCCAAGATTCATTAGAATTATTTTGCCACTCCTTATAAAACCTATAACTCATTTTTTTAATACTATTTTTACCACTTCCAGTCCAGCTGCGTTACTCCTATTCAATGTAGACTTTCTGTGCCTGCCGATTATACGCCAATTAGTATTTTACCTTTGTTTTCCAATGTGCTGGAAAAACTTATGTCAACACAGATTGCTAGTTTTATTGATAATAACCAACTGCTTGACTTCTCGAAAGCTTTTGACTCCGTACATTTTTCTATACTTTTGGATAAGCTTATTTCTCGTCATCAATTTAGCTTTGTTGCTGTTAAGTTAATTCATAATTACTTAATAAACCGTAATCAGACCGTAGTGTGTGAATCTCGTCATTCTGTTGCTCTAAAGATAACATCAGGTGTCCCACAAGGCTCTATTCTTGGGCCCGTACTTTTCTCCCTATAAGTCAATGACCTACAGACATGTACCTCTGAATGCCATACCCAGCTTTATGCTGATGATGATGTGCTGATTTCCCTTTCTGCTCCCGTTTCACTTATCTCTACGAGCATTGAGAAATTAAATATAGATCTTGCAGCAATTGGTTATTGGGTCTTCATTGAATAAACTTAACTTAAATCCTGCCAAATCTCAAGTCATGGTAGTGTACCATCGTAATATAGACACCTTTGTTTTCCTTTCAGTGTATATCAATAATACAGTTACTCCTTTTTCCCTTAAGGTTAAGAGTTTGGGTATCGCATTTAATTCTAGAATGACTTGGGCTGATCATATCTCAAGTTTAACTGGTAAGGTTTATGCTTTTTTAAAAGCTATTTGGCGTCACGCAGCATACACGCCTTTCAAAATTCGTCTCTTTAAAACGCTTATACTCCCACTGATTATTTATGGTGATGTTATTTATTGTGGTTTGGACATCCATAGTCGTAGACGTCTTAACGTAGCTTTTAACTCATGTGCTCGGTACATATTTCTTTTGAAAAGATATGATCACATATCACAGTATGTTCGGAAAATCTTAGGATGTTCCTTGGATATATATTTACAATATCGTATTATTTTAATGATCAATATTAAATTATTTTCAATCTTTATCATCTAGTAGAACCAGACAACTATTGATTCCTATCCAGAAGTTACTGCTTAGCTCGAAATCTTTCCCTGTTCTTGGTGTTAGAGTATGGAATGCTTTACCTATCGATATGCGCCTCATTGTGAATGCTCGCAACTTCAAATCAAAGTGCTACATGTTCTTTCAATCGAATAATATATAATTATGCAAATCTTTATCCTTTTGATTTTACTATTGTTACCATCTCTGTTTTCTTTCTTTTTATTTGCTTAGATTTTCTTTCATTTTCTCATATCATTTATAATTCCTTAATTGTCGCTAATATTTTTCTTATTTTCCTTTACACTGTAAAATTTTGTTTCTTATTTACGAATTTGATTAGGCACACATAAAAGAGTATTATGTAACTCACTTCTGCTTGTTAATAAAGAATTATTATTATACTTGTATCAGATATCAAAACGTTGTCCTTAGTTTGGTGTTTCGAACTTTTATGTCTTTTTGGGTTTCTCTATCAGTAATGACCATTCTGCCGAGGTAACAAAATTTATCCACATCCTCCTAGATATCCCTCTCATAAATCAACATGCTTATTTTGTCTATTTCATGTTGATCTGGCTTGATACATGATCTGTTACTTTCGGTCTAACGCAACTTTTCTCTGATCCCAATAATTTCTCTGCTTCCCTCGTCAGTCTAATACTGGACATAATTGATTACTACTAGGAACGAAATTGAAAAGAGAATAAATTTTTATTCGACACCGGAACTAATCAACAACATGCCGTTGTGGAATATGCCGAACCTTCATAAAGTTATTTGAAGATCTCCCTAATTTGTGAAGGTTTGGCATCGTTTGTGGTGTTTATAGTAATCTTTAAGAAATATTCCGCGGAACATTACAGTTGTCGTTATTATATTATTTTGCTAATTGCCGAATGTGTACCCGTGACTGTATAGGTAATCGATGGAATATTAGAAGAGTCTTAAGATCATACAAAATATATCTAGTCGACAATGTTGGACAGTTTTGGAACCAAAACCATGGTATTTGATATTTGGGCTCTTTTAATTTTTTTTTTAAGTTTACAGCCTCCAAAAATACCGCCATCGACTTTTGCAACACGACTGCAATTTGAACTAAACAAAAAAAAAAAAAAAAAAATCTAGAAAAATAGTAAAACTTGACCAAAATGTCCAACTCAGTCGAACTGCATTTATACTCGGCTTGTTGACTTAAAACAAATGCAAACTATGCCTCTAATTAATTTTCTGGTTTTCACTTAATTTGCTTCACTCGGTTAAAGCAGTGCATGGGAATTATGTACGAAAGCGCACACTTTGTCAGTAAAACTGTGAAGCACATGCGAATTTCACCTTAACATCGACTCGACATACCTTCCGCCTTCAAGTCACAAACGGCAATTTTACCCTGAATGGGACAGAGAAAACAGCCTACAGCGACTTCCCAGTTATGTAACCGCGCTCCATGTGGGTAGGCTTGATACTTAAGCGAAACATCAGTGTCGACTGACATTTCCGTGAGCACCTTAAGTAAGTATATCGAGGAAGGTGGAACTATGTATGTAGAATGTACCATTCAACCAAGATGGCAAGTTGGATTATGCTGGCAGAAGTCTCTCTCGGTTTTTTGCACCTAGACACGTGCCAATAGTTGATAGCGTGTCATTGGCTAATTTACACGTCAACTGTTGGGCTATAAGTAGTGCGATTTGTTCACGACTTCTTAACTTCGTTTCTTTTTCCCCTCCCTAGCTCAGGCTGTACAAAATCAGTGAATTTTCACGCGATCATTGATTAGCTCTTTTCTCATATTTTCCAGATTATTTGCTCGCGCATTAACTCGTGTACGTGAATAAAAATGTAATAAGTCCATGATGGCTCATGATGAGTATGCGCCAGCCGACAATAAGCGCCTAATAGATGGAGCCAGGTTAAATTTTTGTCACGTACGAATCGATTGCGCCAGCGGACAAATCTCTTCAAGATTTTACTAGCCGTAAAAAGACTGGTGAACGTGATGAGATTTTTATTTACCCTCCATTGTAACTCTGCGCCGCTAAACGTCTAGCATGCACCGAGATAATAGACGAGACTGCGACTGACCACTTTGATTCAGTTCAAGAATATTATTCGTCTTATCAGATTGATTTTAATCTTGCATTTCGCGTATTGCGCGCTCTTTACTTGATGAATGTCCAGTCAACAACAGATGACCCTGAGTTTTATTGTATAGGTCGGAGGGCATTTAATGGTGGTAATTATGCGCATGGTAGTTACTACACGCCTCACTTAGCAGCCTAACTGACTATTGGAATGACCTTAAGTTTTAGAATATTACATTTATATGAACGTGGGATTTTATGCAGGCCTAATGATTATTAATCTTATTTGATATTAATCATAAGACGTAAAAGGATTGAAGTCAGTCCGATATAAGAGAGACTGTGTATGATCTGACAATGTAATAAGCTGCTTTCTAGAATATATCATGCCCTTTTGGTTTTTTCTTTTCTTTCTAGG
This sequence comes from Dioctria linearis, assembly GCA_963930735.1. Taxonomy (NCBI): domain Eukaryota; kingdom Metazoa; phylum Arthropoda; class Insecta; order Diptera; family Asilidae; genus Dioctria; species Dioctria linearis. The sequence goes on along the minus strand of OZ005742.1, from coordinate 2,535,734 downwards.
CAGGTGGACGAAAACTATAAGCACGGAAGCCAATACTGCTCATTATTCTAACCTGCTAAGTAGGAGAAGCTATAAAAGTTGAAAGGAAACTATATAAGAAGAAAAAGCGCAGGACCGTGTCGAGGGTTCGAACCCACGACTTCCGGGATTGGACCAACTGAGCGAACAACGCCAACTCCTTTCCCTTACAGTCATACATGTTCAAAATTATTACTTTATATGTCATTCATTTCGAGATCCTTTATAATCCCGGGCTAGGTGAATGTGCAATATTTTACTCTATTTTGCGTTTCACATGCAAAAAAATCGCAAAAAAATTGAATAAGAGAAAGGAATTGCGTCCTTGAAGCAACATCCAAAATAGAAATACGTTCTTCGCTTAGAAACAAGAATGAAAAAGGAACAATAGAAATTCTTTTCTACGTTCTTGGTTTATAAATCACAAATTAATATGCACTTACAATCGGCAAAGTACATAGTATGGTGCTGTTTTTGGAAGACATTATTCATGAACCGAAACAATTTGGAATTGCAAACATGAAATCCATTTAATTACTGTCTTGTCTTCACTCCAACATTTATTGCAAAAGTTGCAAACACCTTCTGTAAGATTTTTGTCATCCTAATCTTGGAATTTAACGCTTTCAATGGAGCCGCTAAATGTTCCAGTCACAACCTTTTTTGTGTATAGTGGGAGTCACAACAAAATTTTAATCTTTTTCTATGTCTCACAATTTGAAGAGTTCAACTAAATCTTTTTTTTCATCAAATTTCATAAAAATTGAACTCAATTCTCGAGTTTGGAAATTTTCTCAATACTCAAAAGATCTGTCATCACATGTCAAAATTTCAAACTTCTATTCACTCTACCCGGCCGGATATAAAAAATTGAATTAATTAAGTTTTCCTGACAAAATTATCTTTAATTTAAGACCCATAACAAAAATGTAGCATTTTCGAAAGTTCTGTTCGAAGAGAACTTATGTTCGAATTCGAGTATCGAAGAAAACAAAGCTGCATTTAAAGGAGGGGTATTTTTCGTTCATAATGATTCAATTTTGGGAAGTAGCACGAAATTTGTTGATTTGCCGACCGGACATTGAAGATATTTAGGAACTTTAACAGCTATGTATTTTCTAAATAGGCTTGTTTTCGAACGTTAACCACCTTTTCGAAGTGCACGTTCTAAGAGGAATTTAATGGTGAGACGTAAATCTAGTCCATTATGCAATGGATATGATTTTGTATCTAAGCAGAGAAAAAACTACAAGCATTTAAGTAAACGGTCCCGAAGGTGATAGAGTACCGTAAAACTTTGTCATGCGGGGTGACTTTGGCAGCTAGTGCCGGTGAACGGTTGAAGTGTGGTAAAGAGGCGTGGAATGTTGAATAGATCAATGTGTTATACAATACGGTAGCGGGTACACGTGTGTCACTTTAAAATACCGCGAAATTATATTAGGCCACTAAGAACGTGTAGATATCGAAACTATACGCATGATTACGTCATAGGAATACACTAGAAGATATTAAAAAGCGCATGTTACAAGTCAGTGAGAGTAAGAAATGGAAAGTGTGTCGTGAAACGATTGAATAGACTAAGTGTGGTGTACATAAGGAGAAAATTGGTGGTTCGCCTGCTTTAATTCCTGAGTAAGAGCCATTGATTGCGGATACTTTGCATCAGATGGTAGAAAATGATGATAATGATGTGTAAAATAAAATGGAGCTTTTATAGGGGCACAGAATAGCTACAGTCAGGGCCGGACTGGGTCTTCCAATCGGCCCGAGCAAAATACCCCAAACCGGCCCCATTGAATTTTCAAAAATGACTTACCGGTCATTTTTGGGCCATTATTCTTGGAATTTATTGAAAAGCTTTTCTTCTTTCAACATTTTCCAGGTAATGAAATGAGAAATACTGTGTGCTAAACCCACACTGCACTACAAATATTATTACAAAAGTAAAAAAGTGCAAATTAATTAATTACTCTGGCAGAAAAAATGAAATATGTACCTAATTAAGTCAATTGCACTTTTATTCGCTGAGGTTTCATTTCATTTGAAAAAAGGTTCATTTTATTCGAAAAAGTTTCAATCCATGCGAAGAAGGTTTCACTCCATGCGATAAAGGTTTCATTTAATTTAAAAATAGTTTCGTTTAATTCGAAAATGGTTTTATTTGATCCAAAAATGTAATTTTAGTGACACACAACTTACTTAGTTACTTGGTTTTAAAATATTTTTATGTAAACACCTCGGTAAACACTTTGGCAGTAAGAGAATTTAGCGGGAAACACAATGCGGCGGTTAACACCATTTATTAGCTCAGATTCCGCGCGATTCCTATTATAATAAAACAATGAAACGCATGAGATGTACAATGAATACAGAATTACAGACTCGTCAACTCACTTTCAAACTTTAATGTCCGATTTTTAAAAAGGGGATGCTAAATAATGTTATTCTTTCAAACAAGGAATGCTAGATTCTATGGTAAATAAAAATTTGTATAAGAGCGGTTGACACTGTCACCCGTAATATTAAAACTTAAACAGGGTTTCTCTATGAAAACTGTACTCGAAAGACCAACAATTTTACTTATGAAGGAAGTGAGGCAAGAGATGAATCGTTTTCTCTTCTCCCATACTGTTTGTTTTTTAATAGTTTTTTAAATAAAATTACCTGATTTTTTAAAAATTAACAAAAACAAAATTTAAGAACAGTTTTTGCACACTTTTTGTTTTTTCAATTGCGAACTTTGTTTTAAAAGGATAAAAATATAAATCATGGTAACGCAAAATACTGAATAGTGTATGTCCCCATAAAAAATATAACATAATAAGAAATTACTAAAAGCCTAGAAAGTACACATTAGGTAGATATAGCAACACTTGGAAATCCTTGTTGATAAAAATTCATTTTCCTTGCGTTTTTCGAAAAAAAAAATATGATGTTAAAAAATTTCAAATACCTTTTTAAAAAAAGCGAATGACAGATTTGGCATCTATAAGGCCATCTTGGTATTTGGCAATACTCACAAGCTACCTTGGCTCCGAGGCCTGTCAGTGTTTATAGGTTTCGAGGAAATTCTGAGTATTTTTAACTCATAGCTCTGCTCCAACCGCAACAACCGTAGCGATCAACCAGAGTATATGGTAGTCGCATTAACCCGGAGACGACCGGCCCATCGGGCTAGCGCCCGTTCCCCCCTACTTCCAGTTCGGCTCTGGCTACAGTATGTCATTTGCCATGGTTAGCTACGCAAATACTGCCACGAAGACAGCAAGAATCCGTTTTAAGAATGTGCAAAATGTGAAGATGACGGTTAATTTTTGTTTTTGTTCATAAGCTAACTTTAATTTTTTGCTAATTTAGTTTTCTAATAAATCTTCTCAGATTACTTAACTTCTTTGATTTATACTATTTTTTCGAAGTTTCATCTTATGTTAAATAATTATGGAACCTGCCAAAGTCACCCCAGACTCGGGGTATGTTTCTTAAGCGATATGATTTTTTCATTTACTAGTTTACATAAACAAGATGTCAAATGCTATGATGATACCAAACTATATTAAATTTTTCGAAAGTTTATGCGAAAAAACCGATGAAACCTTCAAAATCTACCAGCAACAAGCTACCAAGAAGGTCAAGAAGAAGGAACAATTTCTTCTTCTGCTTCTTCTCTTCTCTACTCTCTACTCTCTTCTAATTCTCTTCTCTACTATCTACTCTCTTCTACTGCTATAAAATATAAACTTTTACACGATACTGCTCCGAATTGAAGAAGTATATCGAAATTCTGGATGCACTCTTCTTCTCAACGAGGTCTTTGTTCTTTGTGTGCTAGTATCTAAAGATATCCTGCGCAACGAAAAAGCTGAAGAGATTGCAGGGCAAGGGGAACAGTCTGAGGATTACTAATTTGGAAGTCAAATTGACTATACTATATACTGATCATGATGAGAGCAGATCGAGAATTGACATGGGTATAAAATTAGTTACACGGTCGTAAAGGTTGAGGTATGTACCATGATTGCTTCACTTGCTTTGCGTATATTTGATATCCATTGTTTACTGACAGAATTCAACAGCCACGTTACGTTGATGCAATATTGCCATCAAATCTCAGTTGGAAATCTTAAGTGTCTACCTATAAAAAAAATCCATAGAAACAATCTAATTGCGAAGATTAACGTGAGAAACACATAAATGTAATAAAAAAAAAAGTACTGTTGTCCTGTAACTATTATGATTAAAAATAAAACGTTTTAGCAACTGAACGGGTTAAAAAATTATGAAAACTTTAATGTTGATCAGGTTTTTATTTTGAATAAATTGACAGAAATGAGCAGTAGCGCCATCTATCCTTTCTCCTCTGAAAATTACCAGTTTTTTTTCCCTAAAGCGGAACATTTATAAACTATTTCTCATGATTTCTTAATAACGTTCTACTTGACTGCTTTATGAACTTTTTCATTTCATTTAATTATTTTCAAACGACGCGTTTTGAAAAGCATTTAAATTTAGCTAATCTGATAATCAACTTGTCTTAAAATAATTCTAAATTAATCCACAATTTTCGATTTCGAACAATTCTTCCGTAAGGGAGCGTTAATTTTTATTTACTAGGCGCAAGAATTAACCGAGTTTTTTGCAGTTTCGTGAGAAGGCAACTTCACCATTGTATGGTTTTGTTTACCAAAGTTAATTAGAAAAGGTAAATAGAAAAAAAAGGCAACTAAATTTAAAAGAAATATATAAATGAATAATACAATCGATGTGTTATATCCTCGTTTTTGATCCTGACCTTGTATTAAAATAAATAGTGAAACAAATCTTAATGGGGAAAATAGCAAATCATTTATAATCAACCTAAGACCAATTTTGACATAGAAGAATGTCTGTAAGTATTACCGTTTTAGTTCGTTAAAATGGGTTTTCGCTTTTCAAAAAATATTCGTTGTGACCAATTTTGTAGGTTTTTACATTCAGAAGAAGTCTTTAATGTATTAAAAACGTTTTGGTCTAATCGACATTTTATATCGTAACTCAATAAGGTACTGCCCAATTTTATGCATTTTCAAACTCATATCATATACAAGGTGTTTCCCATTAGGAGGTCTATTATTTTTGCAAAAAGGTCATTAATATAACTTTTTTTTTATAAAAACTGCAAACTGTAGACTCTCCTCTTCAAGTTGACCTATTACACGCAGTGTGTTAACTGTAATCGTTAAACAGTTATTAACTCATAACCTATTCAGGTCACACCGAAATTAGACGATATTTTGTAAAATGTCGAGCTAAGGGAACAAATTATCGTTGAGAATAGGTTTGAAAATAGGTTTGAGAATAGGTTTAGAGTTAATAACTCTTAAAAGGCTTCAGATAGCACATTGGGCGTAATAGGTAACATTAAAGAGGAGAGTCTACAGTTTACAGTTTTTATAGAAAAAAGTTATGTTAATGACATTTTTGCAAAACTAATAGAGGTTAAATTAAAATAAAATAAGTAAAAAACGACTTTTCAAACAAAACTGAGGCCAAGCGGCATGACAAAGTAGAAAATAAACTTTTCTTCACACGCAGAGGTGGACTCAGATTTTTTGATTGGGACATTTCTCTTGAATATTCTTTCTCTTCATGAATCAAATCACTTTTACCTCTGATTGATCATACTGAAATATATCGGTGATTGTCAGCGAATAAAATCTGAGTCCACCTCTGTGTGTGAAGAAAAGTTTATTTTTTATTTTTTCATGCGGCTTGGCTTCAGTTTCGTTTGAAAACTCGTTTTTTACTTATTTTATTTTCTGCCTTTTTCACGTTAACTAAATTGTTATTACGCGCTGCATGGAGATATTTTAAATCAATTTTATGACGGCTGAAAAGACACTGATTTACGGAATTTTCCCGATTTTCCATGTTTTCCACAGACTTTTCCTATTACTATGAATTTTTTTTAAAAATTTACATGAATTTTCCTCGATTTTTCATGCAAGTTTTTATGATTGTTGAAGAGAAAGTATTGATGCCAGTAGGACGGAAAAAAATGATTCCGCATAGCTTATAAAACTTTTTTGTCGGAAAATTTTCCGAAAAAGTCGGAAAATTCCGGAAATTCCAGAAAAATTGGAAATCTGCACTTTTCCTGAAACAGATTTATCACTAATCATATGGATGAAAATTTTTCCCCGATAATTTTTCCGCTTCTCCGGGTTTTCCATGTAATTTTCCACAAAAGCAACTTTATTCAAATCATTCCGCTCTACAACTTTGTCTTAGGTTGCAAAACGCTCAAACGCTTCCTTGGTCGAAAAATTCCGGAGAAGCGTTTTACATGAATTTTCCTCGATTTCTTCTGCAAGTTTTCACCATTGTCGGAGAGAAGGTAATGATACCAGTTGATACGGAATTTGATCCAGGATAATTTAGAAAACTTTTTTACCGGAAAGTTTTCCGGAAAAGTCGGAAAATTCCGGAATTTTTTTTCGGAAAAATCGGAAAACTCTGCATTTTTCCTGAAACGGATTTTTATCACTAATCAAATTTGTACCAAATTTTCAAATAATTTTTCCCGATTTTCCGGGTTTTCCATGTAAATTTCCGGTTCAAATTTTGATAGATTCAATTGTCACGCGACATGAACCTGTGTGACAAATTTCAGCTCGCTGTGATGACGAAAAGTGGGTCTACGAGAGTGTCGAAAATATTCGTGTGCGAGTTAAAGGGACGGGCTGGCCTCAAAAAAGGGTAAGAAACTCCCACATTTTTAGTTTAGACAACCATAATTTTTTATATAAGAGTGGTGTGGGGCTGGTTGATCTGGTTGAGTCGTTGGAAAGGCTATGCAGTTCTGTATATAATGAGCTCTTAACCCTGACCGTACGCCCTGTAGTGTTTAAGATACAGTTGTTTTGTGAAAAACTATCTTTTTTTCTTAACACCCTGTAACTCCTAAACGGTTGATATGCCCCCCCCCCCCTACTCCCCGCCATTCAATGTTTGGTTCGTCTAGGTGTGTACTATCACCTCACGCTCTATTGACTTTCTAGTAGGAAACATCTTGTATATTATTACGACAACCTACGTCTTCTCAAACATTGTCCAAATACTTATATAGTGAAAATGAAAACTTTTTCTATGGCAACACTAAGAAGCAGCTGGTAAATTTTACTCATCGAGGATCTTTAGCTGAGTTTTTAAATACATTGATTGCAAATAAAATTTCAGTTCACTAGATCAAGGTATTTTTAAATTATCGGGTGCGTAAACAAGCAAACATTAAAACAATTTTTAATATTGTGAATGGGCGTCCAATACATTTTTTTTTAACTTTATTATCTCCATTCGCTACAAACGTATGATTTCATCCAGGATATTTCTTAAATTTGATTAGAATCTAGTTAAAAAGTGATTAGAAGCGCAGACAAATTTCAGAAATTTGTGGCTAAAACGTGTTACGCTATTCTTCTTGCAAATTTTTTTGTTTGCTACATAGAAAATATGGCAACAAAAGTGTGAGAGCAATTTCAGTGTTTGTGTTAAAATATTAAAAAAATGACAATATTCCGCACAAAAGTTTAGACAATATGAAATATTAACAAAATGGCAGTGTTCTCCTTAAATTTATTTATCTTAAAAAAAAAAATAAAAAAAAAACTTTTGATACATCCCTTAAAATAAGGTCAATTAAGCTGAGATCGCCATTTCATGGTAGAAAAGTTCTGAACACGTCAAAATTTAGAGCTCAATTAGGCTAATTCAATGCCACTACCCCTAATTGAATGCTCTTGTATAGCTTTAAAAATTCATGGATAATCCAGCTTTATCAAAAGTTAGGACTACTACAAATGAAAATCGATAGTATTGTCACAATACTGTGCACTGCATAATATTTGAACCGATTTGACGTCTTAAAATAAATTCATTTTACACATTTACACAATTATTAAAAAAAAAGTGATTTCCGCATCTTCGTGCCAGATTGAAATCTAATGTTTTTTGTAACTTTTCACCCACGTAAGATTTGCAAAAAACAAAAAAAAAAACGAACTACTTTCTTACATAGGTCTTAAAGTTTAAACCGATTATTAGGACTTAGGACTATGGACTTAATACGATTTATGTAAAACCAATTTTATTGAACGATCTGTATGAAACACGTCAGTGCCTTCAACACAAACAATTATTTTCTTGTCTTTACACCCATTTGCTCGTAGCAGTTTGGACGAATTTTGAAAAAAAATCTAAACTCTGAATAGAAAGGAGCCAAGTTCAAACAAAAAAATGTTGTAATATAAAAAACAAGGGCTAAATAAAAACGGATTGTGACAAAGTAGAAAAAAACTATAAAAGTAGCTGAAAAAGTTGTTGCAAACTAAAAATAAAAAATGTTGCGAAGTTACTGAAAATGTAGCCAAATCTATCATCAAAATGGCTAAATTGGCAACACCGGATTTAATTAGTTTATAAAATATGCTTGTGGCCATGATACAAAGATTAATGCCCTAGGCACACAGCGGTCCTAATAAAGAAATAACTAACGACTCATTAGTCTATAATAATTCATTATAAATTGGAGACATACTGCCAATTCTTTAATTAAGTTGTTCTGTCAAACTGGTTTTGATAAACTTATCACATTAAAGAAGCAATATGGATCGAATTAACGCCATAAACTTTGATTTATTTTATTTTCTATTTACAAATGAGAAAAACTTTATATTAAAAAGAATATTGACAATATAATTCTTCTTCTTATTTTTCAAATCAGCAGATGCACAACGAAGCTCCATATTTAAATTATATGCCAAATCTAGCACATTTTTCCTCATTATAGCTATAATGGAAGGGAGAAAACACTTCAGTAGTGTATTTCATTATCATTTGATTTTCGAGCCATAATGACGTATACTGTGTGACACACGGCATTTTAATGAATAGTTAGTACTAATGATTCATTAGATCGTGCTGTGTGTCTAGGGCATAACAAGGTATCCCGAATTATCTGTCAATTGATTGCTTGCCTCATTTGGCGACAATTATCACAAATTTGTTCGTCTCAATTTCAGTCGTCTTATCAAAGTGAAAAAAAATTTCTATTTGGCAAATTTCTTTGCTTCTTTTGAAATACTTGCCCTTGATTCTCCTTACGATGGTTTTTCTTTTACACAGGTTGGCCAAGAGAAAGTATTTAAAGTCGATTTCTCGTTAACCTTTAATGTTCTTTTTTTTTTTGAAGGTAGGGGACTAGAGATACCAAGTAGCAAGTAGGCCAGGGCGGCCTATTATGCTAACCTGCCAGAAACTCCATCACCAAAACCTTCGTCGCCTCTCAATAAATTCTAATGCTGTTGGTCTCGATAATATACATCTTAAATATATTAAAATGCATATTATTCTACATAATCTGGCGTACATATTTAATAACATAATACTCACGTCTGCATATCCTGTATCTTGGAAATTGTCTAAGATCATCCTTATTCCCATAAATCCTACATAGAATGCCTAGGAGTATCGACTCATTTCAATTTTATCTTTTCTTTTCGAAGTCCTTGAACGGCTTCTACATTAACAAATAAGTATGTCGACTCAAACAACCTAATGTCCAATTTTTAATCTGGATTTAGACCTGAACATAGTTGTACCACATCCTTACTAAAGATATTTGATGATATTTGTTTGTCTATGAATTCTCATAATTTTCTACCCCTTTTAGATTTCTCCAAAGCTTTCGATAAAATTAATCACTTACTACACATAGACAAGCTTAAAAGATTATTCAATTTCTCTAGTGGTGCTTGCATGTTTATTTGGTCATATTTAGAAGACAGCCAGGAAGACTTCTGTTGTGATGAGTATATCTTTGAAATTTTGCACGTATGTAGGCGTGTTCTGCAGGGGTGAATCCTCGTACCTTTGTTATTTTCAATGTTCATAAATGATTGAATTTTTCTAGTCATTTTAAATTGTAAATTTCACTAATATGCTGATGGTTGCCAGCTTTACATTTCATGGCTGCCAGGATTGGATACTGTATGTAGACGGAATGAACACCTTGATTAAAGGCTGAGATAATTTTTTAGTATAGAAATTATCTGGACACCACAGTCTTTCCAGAAGTGATGCTAGAAGGAACTCCTCCTCTTCCATAGAGCAGGTCACTTTTAACGCTACACTTACGTGGTCTGACTATGTCAACGGTATTGGGTATAAGATTTAAGCAACGTTTCGCTAATTTTTCTGTTACTTCTTTCGTTACTCCTTGAAATACAAGGCTCATGTTGGTGAAGCATCTGACTGCTCTTTTGATAGCCTACAGATAACATTTTTTTGGCAGTTGGATTCCTTGTTGCATAGAAAGCTCATTGTCACTTTCGATTCGACTGTTCGAAATGCATCATAAAGTTGATAAATTAAAAACACAATCGAAAATCGCTTATATCTTCAAAAATATTTTATTTAACATTTTCGATTGCATATCGGCTATACTTTCACCCTTTAAAATTGTTTACCATCACGACGGAATACTTTTTGTATGTATATTGCAAATGGAACAATTATCAATTTTTGCAGTGCATACCTATGCAAGAGGAGAAAACTACTAATTAATTCTTATTGCTGCCATCCATATTCAAAAGTCCCAAAAAGAGAAGAAAAACAAATCAAATTTCTTCTCACAAGTCCTTCGCCTTAAATACTAGGTGGGGTACCTACAGAATGCCTGTACTTCTCTCAAATCTCTTATCCGCTTACATGTTTCGGTCGATCAACCTCGACTGAACTTTGGAATTTAATTGCTAAATCAAAGTTTTACAGGGCATGAAAATTAGATTTTTACCCATAAATTGGATTACAAAGTCCCCCAAACTCAGGAGGAATCATCACATTTAACGAAATTTGTCCAAATTCTTCGCACGTAGGAGGTCCCATTCCTATCACCATACCGAGACGACACCAAGGCAATGATGATGAACCAGCTCCTGAGACTGGTCTCCTCCAGGTTAATTTAATTCAGCGACAAAATAAATCTCCCTTGTCAATGGCCATAACATGGAATGATTTGAACTCAGATTTAAGATGATTTTCGTTTGGATAGCGAACGTGGGTTTTAATTTTAATTTATTTTTGCGATTTATGTAGAAATATGTGCGAACATATGTGTATCAAATGAAAAGATGTATTAAAGCTTTTGCATATTTACTCCTAATTATTAGATTCATAATAAATTTTGAATGTTGTAAATTATACAAAGAAGCACGAGAGATTCGAAAATAAATTATTGAAGATGATGTAAGCAGATTAGACCAATCACCATACATTTTTGGTCTAATTGAACTAATTATGGTACTTTATTAGTTAGTTAAATCTAAAATGCGCCCAGGATTATGAGGGAAAAGTACCATAATGTGCCATAATAAGTCCGATCGCTATTGATATTCATTCATTGACTGGAACCATTTTGTCTAGAGCTTTTTATACCAAACATGGATTAGATTTTGAATAAATCCCAAAAGTATGCAATTATTATCTTTTCTTTTGCAAATGAAGAATTGCCAGACAGTTTGCTTTAGAAAAATATATTTTTCGAATATTATGATGAGAAGTTTCTTAGAATTAGGGTCGCAAAAGTTTTTAAGCCGAGATTTCTCTGTTAAGTGGTCCGCTTTTTAAAAGCTATCAAAGAAAAAATCTTGAATATTACTTTCGTGCATAGAAATGTGATTATTGGGGCTAAATCGGGATGGATACGACTTTTAATTTAAATTTTTTACGATGGTAATTAAGTCGTAAGAAATATGTAAAAGGCGAGCAATCTCAGGAAGATTCCAATTATCAGGATAACTGCGTTATGGAATCGTGACTTCTCTATGAGCAAAAAGTAAAATTAAGAGGAAAATCGGACTGAATTTGATGGGATAAAGCTCAAATTACAAATTAGGATCTCGGTTATTTCTATATCAGTGACTAGAAATTTTTCCTATAGAGGCTGTAAGTGGGTATTTCCTTGTTATGTTCGAACTAAATATATAAGTTTTTAAGCTGTCTAATTGTAGATGAGAGTAGCTAATAAAATGCACAATGTTAAGAAAACTTAACTATGTTGTGGAAAGGTTTCTGCCTTACTAAGGAGGGAGGGTATAAGGTTCTGTAACGACCCTACCATCATCTACCTACGGGAGACTGCCTATTTACGAAAAAATTCAGAGTTCACACGGATCTTATTAAAAACTTCTGAAGACGCTCTATCCGTGCTGTCATTTGTACTCCGAAAACTAATAGCGTACTACAATATAAAATTTGTGAATCTTGACACAAAGAAAAATATTTGGCAATAGTTCCCAACTATCAAAATACGAAATTGAAGGAATTTACAGCTTACACCATCTCTTTTAAATTAATGCTCATACTATTGTTAGTAAATAGTTAGATTTCCAGATTTGGATCTAAATGGGTTTGGGGACGAGATTTTTTGTTTCTTTTTCTTTTAAAGAACTGTTGGGTCACATTTGAGAAGAAAAAATAATTATGTCCTTAGTGAAAAAGTTTTATGGGATATTCAAGGATAACACAAAAAATCAGATCTCATTTGAAAATAAAATTCTCGTCCCCCAACACGTTGAAAATTTCATTATTTACTAAGAATATTGCAAATCGATTAGGGCAGAAAATAGGTACATTTGTAAGTATGAAAGCAACTGAACCATTTTATTCTAATAAATTCTAGATGGGCCGTGTAAAGTAATAGTGACAGAACAAACTGTACTTATAACTTTAACAAACAGCAATTAATTTAATCTAAAACTCTGAAGTGTTATGGATCTTGCAATAGTTAGAACAAGGAGCAGAGATCTGTAATCTGAAAGGAATTACTTTTATTAATTATGGTCACTAAATCTAGTCTTTACGGTCCAATTTGACTAAATCTCAGCAGTAACCTAAACCATCATAAAATATCTCAGAATAATTTGTGCTTAATACCATCATCATGAACATACACAGTTTAGGAACATACATATATGTAGAAAAACCACATCTAGAAAGATATAACTCACTACTACTGTGCTCAACTTTATACCAAATCTCTACCAGATTTTTGGCCATAAAGCCCTCATACACTGCATATATATGTATATATGAACATATAAGTATGTAGATATGATGTGCACCCGAAATACCACTGCTGCTACCACTAGCTGCATAAATATGTATATACCGCTGAAGCTATACATATAACTCTCAGTCACTTGAAACTTTTAGAGTTCACTAATTAACCAAAAACCCCAAACCGCCCGCCCAGCACATAAATGCTGTGAGCTCCATAAATCTCATCGTGGACGGAGTGGGGACAACTTTTCGGAGAAGGCCATTTTGTCCATGAACATAAAACTATAAAATAATCATAAACATACGAGTAAATAGCGATTATAAGGCCAGACAATTGCGCATAAATATCATGCGGAGCCCATAACACTAAAAACATATTTCAGCCACCCGTTGGCAATATATTTATATACACAGAAAAAGTGCTTCTCGACAATGTTCCTCCCAACGGAACTGTTCTGTGTCGAATAGCGGATGGGAGCCTGTGCATGAAACTATACTATATGCCTGGGAATATCTCATCCTCAGATCTATGACTGTGATAGGATAGCACAAGGAAAGGATGAGGATTATACATTGCAGCATCCATTGTGAATGGAACAGAAAATGCTTACCAGCTATAGAATCTACATATATATTCAGAGATAATGGCGGGACCACCCAGTGAGGATCCAGCAACAAGCCCACAATACGATGTTGGTGTGAATGGGTGAAATTGGCTTAATTTTGAAATGAAATTTTTTTTTTTCTAGGAAAATGGATTTTTCGGAAGTTCTAATATACCGTTTTGACTATACATCCTCTACTTTTTGACTTGAAGTCTTTATTTGTTTAGGCTGGCAGTATGATTTTCAAAGTTTGAAACTCATAGCTATAAAAGTCGCAATAACGTAACATTTGCATTATATATATAGGGAGACTTTAAGACACATTGAGGCACACAATGCCAAAAAGTAACTACATATAGAGATTGCAGATATTTTTGATTTGTTTTTGTTTTTTTTTTGTTAAACAATTTAATAACTTGGAGTTCCAGCTCAGGGCTATGAGAGTGCGGACAGTATTAAGCAATCGAACTTAAAATAGTTCTGTTTTACCGGTTACGTAATCATAAAGCGGCGAACGTTCTCAATCTCAGACATTGAGCACGACTCCCTTAGTGGACCCTTACTGCATCATAGGAAAAAATCTAATATTTTGCGTACTACAGCAAGAAACCAGTATAGTTCCATGAAAGGTGAAAGTTCAAAAGTACCGTGTAGGGTGAAGAAAAAAAATTTTCAGAACCCGTCACCATCCAATATAAATTTTTTTTGCGCCACTACAAACACAACAATGTGAGGAGGAAGGAGATGATAATATTTCTGTTCCTGCAGTAAAACAGTTAAAAATCAATATACCACCTATAAATGGCATAAAATGTTCCACAGTAAGTACATTCATGAGTTACTTAAAACCAAAAATATCTCTGACTACAAAATAAAGCATATGTCTATCGGCATTAAAATAATCCCTGGCAGTATGGTTACAAAAGATATCATATGTAAACTGCTATCAGAGCCGACCTGACCTGACCTGACCTGACCTTTGTTCAGTAGATCTGAAATGCATTAATATTAAATAAGTCACTAGAACAAACAAACACCACGATCAAATACTATACATCGTGTATTTCGAAAATAAATCCATCACCATGAAAGAGCTGAGGAACAAATACGGTGAGTACGGCAAGACTATTATTTGGTGGGTCTACCAAAGAAAACTTCCTGGTAAACCAACATACTGGTTACAACTGTCACATGTATGGACACGGTGAAATTTTTTGCCATATTCTATGCGCACTGTTCTGGTAATCATCACACTAGAGATTGACCGAAAAAAGATATTGTCAAGTGCGCAAACTGCAATGGAGAGTACAAAAATCCACTGACCATCAATACCCCAGTAGAAAAAGTTACATCGCCATGAGGCACAAAATTCTACCAAGCAGATATCGAAGTGCAGGCATCTAGAGCGAAATCTCGTCAATTTCCCGGCCATTTCAAGAAGAAGTACAGAAGCTAGAGATAACTCCTATTATAGACCTGGTCTGATGCTGTGAAGATAAATACTACTAATACTAACTTTATTTTTATTTTATTTTATTTTATTAGAAAGTTCATTCGATAGTAAACAGCTTACACCAATTACTTACTACCGACTTAAATTAAGAGAGAGAAAAAAAGGATTTATATCTATCTAATTGCTAGAAAAAGCGACTAAACTCAAATTAAAACAAAGAGTAAAACAGAAATACAAAACTACAACTAAAGCTAAGGCAATGTATCTAATAAAAAGAATTAAAAATTAGACAAAATTAGAAAAAATAAAAGAAGTAAAAATAAACGTTAGAAAACTCAATAAAAAAAATAATAAAAATAAAAAATTATACTACAAGTAATGAAATAAATTCAAAATTCAGAAAAAAAAATGATCTGTATAATAAATAAATAAAATAAGTAAAAAACGAGTTTTCAAACAAAACTGAGGCCAAGCCGCATGAAAAAGTAGAAAATAAACTTTTCTTCACACACAGAGGTGGACTCAGATTTTTTGATTGGGTCATTTCTCTTGAATATTCTTTCTCTTCATGAATCAAATCACTTTTTATCTCTGATTGATCATACTGAAATATATCGGTGATTGTCAGCGAATAAAATCTGAGTCCACCTCTGTGTGTGAAGAAAAGTTTATTTTCTACCTTTTAATGCGGCTTGGCCTCAGTTTTGTTTGAAAACTCGTTTTTTACATATTTTTTTCTGCCTTTTTCACGTTAACTAAATTGTTATTACGTGCTGCATGGAGATATTTTAAAACAATTTTATGACGCCTGAAAAGACACTGATTTACTGAATTTTCCCGATTTTCCATGTTTTCCACAGACTTTTCCTATTACTATGAATTTTTTTTAAAAATTTACTTGAATTTTCCTCGATTTTTCATGCAAGTTTTCATGATTGTTGAAGAGAAAGTATTGATGCCAGTAGGACGGAAAAAAATGATTCCGCATAGTTTATAAACCTTTTTTGTCGGAAAATTCCGGAAATTCCAGAAAAATTGGAAAATTCTGCATTTTTCCGGAAACAGATTTATCACTAATCATGTCGATGAAAATTTTTCCGATGATTTTCCCGCTTTTCCGGGTTTTCCACGGAGTTTTCCACAAAAGCAACTTTATGCAACTCATTTCACTCTACAACTGCAAAACGCTCAAACGCTTCCTTGGTCTGAAAAACTCCGGAAAAGCGTTTTACATTAATTTTCCTCGATTTTTTCTTCAAGTTTTCACCATTGTCGGAGAGAAAGTAATGATGCCAGGTGATAGGGAACTTGATCCTGCATAATTTAGAAAACTTTTGTACCGAAAAATTTTCCGGAAAAGTCGTAAAATTCCGGATTTTTTTTTCGGAAAAATCGGAAAACTCTGAATTTTTCCTGGAACGGATTTATCACTAATCAAATTTGTACCAAATTTTCAAATGATTTTTCCCGATTTCCGGGTTTTCGTGGAAATTTCCGGTTCAAATTTTGATAGATTCAATTGTCAGGCGACATGAACCTGTGTGCCAAATTTCAGCTCGCTTTGATGACGAAAAGTGGGTCTACGAGAGTGTCGAAAATAGTAAAAAAGAAATATATAAATAAATAGACGGACAAATTCGTGTACGAATTAAAGGGACGGGCTGGCCTCAAAAAATAAGATGCGCTTGAAACAGACTGACTGAGAGTACCTGATCGTCAAACTTCATATGGAAGAAGTAGTTGTACCAGAACGAGGAATCAACAAATTATGAGCAGACCTAATTTGCAATCGCAAAGGACACTTATTCCCCGTTTTCGTTTTGGTTAAAAAGATATTCGGAATTTTGTGCTTTACAAAGATCTTAGTGCCCTGTATGTATTGCCCCTTAGATCATAACTTTGGATCTACATATATCCCTAGTTCTCCAATAGTTTTCCAGCTTACTGGCATCTTGTGCTTAAATGGGTAATTAATTTGAACATTAATTTAAAGAATAAAAAATAAAAAATTACAACTTATCTGCATTTATGAAATTTTGTACTAATATGTATTTCTATTAGAAGACTTTGAAACTCAGCCACTCATTAAACTCAATTACCGTTTTCTGTCCGAACGTATATAACATATAAAAATGTAAAACACTCTATCTGTAGGTACTATTACTCCCGTAAAAATCTGGTGCTTCAAAGGGCTCTATATTGGGACCACTTTTATTTTTTGTGTATTTATCAATTAATTACTTGAAGTAATTTCCAACTTTTGCGTACAGATTTATAAATATATGACGTCTTCAGTTATATATGTAATTTCTACACCGGTAGATCTTGTTGACTAAATAATAATTGAGCTATATCTATTTGATTCGTGTTGATAGAACTAGAAATTTAGGAATTAACTATGGACATGTCTTATTGTGAAGCTAATTCTACCTTACAATAATATTTACAGATTACTTAAAAGGCTTTGGTTATTCACATTGCTCCTCCCGATTTCTTGAAGACCTAGACTTATCAAAGCATTTGCTCAAAAAATTTTCACGCCTGATAACCTACCGTTGCCCGAATATCGTATGCTCTAAAAAAATTAAGTAGCGTTAAATAACTATATTTGGTTTGCTTACGGCCCATTACCATATGGCTTTTTCTACATATTACAGATCCCTATTTTCAACTTCTATACATTTGTTACTTTTTTTTGTATGTTTTGGAAACCTTAGAATGTTCTTAACCGTTTTCAAAATAAACCTTGTTTTTATAATGCACAATTTCATGAATTTTTATTATTTCATGTAATTGCATAAAATTAGGCGTGATTTTTGTCGTCATTAAAAAAATTAATGGAATTTTTCCCAACTAACAATTATTTTTATCATAAACGACGATTAATCTCTTTTTTTTAAACCTGAAGAAAAGCCCGATCTTCTTTGAATTTGGAGAAAATAAAAAAAAAAAGATGCATTTTTTTTTTCAAATTCAAATTCAAATTTATTATTAACATAACTATTGTACAATTAAGACATAAATCTTTTTTATTTGTACAAGAAAATCAAAATAAAAACAATATGATTAATGGCCAGTTTCACAGTCGAGTTTAAACCAAGGTTTAGTTTAAACCACCCTCCAAGTTTAAACGTAGTTTAAACCAAATCGGGTTTCACAGTGCATTCTTTTAGTAACGTTGGTAGTAATGATTAAATTGTGAATTAAATTAGTTATCGCCACCATTGTGAAGCAATTTTGCAATGAATCAATCTGTCAATCGGAAAAAGTAAACAGATCAGAAGTAAAAAATAAAAAATATGTAGTTATATTTTCTAATTTTAAATATGCCAACATTAAAAAAGGATGAAAATTTTAGCATAAGTGAAGTTGAGCTATTGCCTTCACTAATGCATAAAAAAGAGATATATAATAGAGCGCAAGAAGACGGACAAGAATAGATTCGAAGACAAAGTGACAAAGTTCTTTACTTAAACTGAACCTAGCATAAAAATCAACGTCGTCCCACTAATTAAAATGATTTGGCCGATTTCTAATTACTCTCAGTCGTCGCCAGAGTTGTAAATTTAACTCAAAAAAAAAAATCTTCTTCATCGCTAGAATTGTCTAAATCTAAATCGATGATGAAATTATTTTCTTCATACAAAAAAAGCAATGCTACTGTCAAAATAAAATTATCTTGAGTTTAAACCCAGGAAGGGCACGATTTAAACTCTAGTTTAAACCGGGGTATAAGCCAAACTGTGAAACTCATTCGTCGAGTTTAAACTAAATATTTGGTTTAAACTCAGACTGTGAAACTGGCCATAAGTAGTATGTACTAATGTAAGAGAGACAGGATACTCAAACAATTAGAGCATATAATTAACTAAAAATATAAAACAAAAAATAACTATATAAAGTAAAACAAAAAAAAGCAATGCTAACTACTAGGATTAAAAAAAAATAAAAACACAACTTTTAATTGTAGTTAAAGTGTTTATCGATTGTGATAAGTCATTCCATATTCTAATAGCATGGCAAAAAACCAGGCGGTGGGTGATAAGGAAATTATTCCGCGGTAGTAATAAATGATGTGTTTTGTTGAACTTAGAGAATACCAAGAGGTCGTAAAGATACCGCGGACATTTAAACTTAATAATTTTGATTAAATAAATTACTGAGCAGTAATCAAGATAAACAGAAATATAAAACCCAAAAATTGTATTCTTAAATTGAGAAACATGATCAAATCTCCTGAGACTATGCACGTATCGGCAATCTCAACTTTTTTTTCTATTATTGTAATCAAGCTTTCCAAATATTTCACATCCATAAGTCATGAAAGGTATTAACAATGTACGCACTAAAAATAATCTTGCAGGTATGGGTGTAAAATGGCTAGACACCCATAGAGAATTAAGTTCTGCATAAAATCTACTCACAACAGAATTGATATGCAGATCCCATGTAAGTGTTTTATTGAAAATCACCCCAAGAATTTTGGCTGAATCAACAATAGGAATAGCAGTGTTGTTAATGGAAACTGACGGAAAACCATTCATATTTAGTACACGCCTATGTATCAGCAAACACTTAGATTTTGAGGGATTAAGCCTTAGTTTATTATTACAGGACCACAAGTAAATAGCTTCCAAATCCTCATTTACCCTAGAGATACAATCCTCAATCAGGCCAAGTACACTAGATCTATACAATTGAACATCATCAGCATATACATAAGTGCAGATTAGAATACTTGACGTGAGCAAATATATCATTTATAGACATGGAAAATAACAGGGGCCCAAGAATGGATCCCTGAGGTACACCAGATACCACTGGTAAAAAAGATGATTGAGAACCATTTGAAAAAACTGCTTGTGACCTGCTGCTCAAGTAGTCATTAATTATGGTACTTTGCAGAAAGAGAAGAGAAGTTAAAATTCTTTATAAGTTTCTTGTGAAGAAGTCTATGATTAACGGTATCAAAGGCCTTGGAGTAATCTAAAGGAACTAGTACCGTTAGTTCATCTTTATCGACCGCACGCGCGATATCATTGCTCACTTTAAGGAGAGCAGATGTACAGCTATGCCCAGGACGAAAACCAGACTGATACTTGTGCATAAGGCCATTCAAAAATAAATAATGAGAGATTTGTAAGTGCATAATTTTCTCAATTACCTTACAGAGAAATGGTAATATACTTATAGGTCGAAATTCACTTCAATGCCAGCTGGTGTTTTTAGGTACTGGAATTACTTTAGCGGCCTTCAATGGCAGAGGAAAGCTACTAGTAGTAAAGCACGAGTTGCAAATATGTGTGAGTGCAGGAAGAATATAGGGCAAGGACATCTTAATGAATCGAGGGTTTAGGTTATCCGCCCCAATCGCACAGGATTTGATACTTTTAATTACAGCAAAAATGTCTTCATTTGTGACTCGAGAAAAATTAAAAATTGGAGCTGAAGAAGAATAGTTCTCAGCTTCATGTGATTGAAATAATGACGCGTCAACAGTATCATCTACACAAGACAGAAGAAATTCATTGTTAGCTGAATTGGGATCAATAGCATAATTATTTTTACGAGATGAACTAATGCAACTCATCCGCAAGTTTTTCCAAAGGATTTTTTAAGAAAGTTTCGAATTAAGTTTAGATTCATAAAAATGCTTTTTAGCTTTGCGAATAGCTGAAATAGTACCATTGCGTAAGGTTTTATATTCCTTAAGGAAAACAATAGGTTTGAACTTCTTGCATTTAAGATATGCAAAATCACGAGCTGATATCATCATATCCCTGATTCGAGGAGAAAACCAAGGGCACAGAGGGTTAGTGATGGTCCTCGTGATCAAAGGAACATGAATTTCATGTAAGAGATGCAGAGAGTTGTTAAGGAAATTCACTTGATCATCCAAACAATGCATAAAAAACACCTTATTCCAATTCCAGGACTACTCAGAGCATCTAAGTTAGCATTTCAGCCAAAAATAATGAAAATGACTCATAAACAGATTCTCCTTAAAGCTTTTATGCCATCTTGTGAGAAAATCCATTCAAATTCAAATGTATTCAGATCTGAGCCATATTAGAGAAAAGGTATTTTGGTGCGATCCCAATTGTGGAGGAGGATACCTCCGAGGTTGATGCACCAAGACGAGCAACTTCGTCTGCTTTTTCATTCCCGCTAATACCGCTGTAATCTAGTACGAGTACACTGTCGTAAAGGGAGTTCAGGGTGGTTTGGTTTTACATTGCAATACAAGTTTGGAGGTTGTAAAAGGTTTGGACAAGGCCTTGACAGCTGTTTGACTGTCCGAGCAGATTGCAATATTCTTGTTCTCAGTGTCTGAGTTAAAGGGATGCCTTCGCGCTTCTTCCGCCTGAAAAACCGTGACATGGCCTTCAAGGTGTATGGCAATTTCCATGTGAGGCTCCTCCCAAAAAATGCCTGGTCCGGTGTTTTCTTCCGATTTGGGGACGTCTGTATATATGATAGGGTTTGTCAATGGCTGAAGCTCGGGATTTGATTCCCGTTCCCACTTTATCTGGAATTTTTGTTTTAAAGTTGCTTTTTAGCTAGTCTCCATGAAGTGATTGCTGTTCCTGTCTATGTCAGGAAGATTTGACCACTAATGTCACCTCTCGAGACGACGATATCTTCTTGCTATGATTTCAATAAAAAACCTCGTTTAATTCTGGATAGAACTCGTCCGCAATAGCTTTATCCTGGATCTTCTATTTCGTAAGAGTAAAATGGAAACAATTAGTGCATTAAGATGAGCCTAAAATTTCCCTAGGTCTGTCGAAGTCTATCTTCTGAAATAAATGTTGCTGCCATAGTTCGTTTACAGTCATAATCAATCCGGAAAATTCTGGCTTTAGCAGTAAATGCAGATTGCAGATATTAAAAACTTTAAAATTCACACGGAAACTATATTTTTTGAGTATACCTTAAGTACCTCCATCACCAACCACCACTATACAACAAGGTTCAAGATAAAGGTGAAAACTTTTCGACAATTCTAAAGCACCTAGTACAACCACTCTAGACCATGGATTCCGTTATGACCAGTATGCAAATCAAATGGCCTGGAAACCAATTTGTTCACAGATTTTCACCAAATTTTTGTTGTTTCCGTGTCCTCAGAATTGTGTTTCTTTCGTTCAATACCTGAGCGAAATGGGATTATTTTGCAGTTAGTTAGGAACTTTTTGCTGAGAAAGTTTTGCCCAGGGAGGTGATAAGGAGGGGTAAATGAACTTTTGTTCTGCGTCTGTAGTATAACTATGTGTGTGTATGTATGTATGCGCATACTAAAACTCATTCGCCACTTAATTGGCTGTGAAATTGCAATTTTATTGCGTGGTTATTGCCTCAACTCCACTCATAAAGTGATGCCATTGCCATGTCCTCGGGTGCCATATTTTGATT
The DNA here is from genome assembly GCA_963930735.1 of Dioctria linearis. Lineage (NCBI taxonomy): Eukaryota > Metazoa > Arthropoda > Insecta > Diptera > Asilidae > Dioctria > Dioctria linearis. Next base: position 2,513,144 of record OZ005742.1, on the reverse strand, counting down.
CTAGAATGGTGTGCTTGCTCCTTACTCCTTACAGCATCCTGGTATGGTTTTGTTATATCCCGGCTCTAATAGCCCTCTGCCATGACGATGAAACGGATTATGGTGACGAAAGCTGTGCAAAGTGGAAAATAAGTTAAGGCGGCTTCTGGGGTAACTGCCGGTGTGGTTTCGTGTAGTTATGGAACCTGTTACGGGATGTGTACTGTACTCTGGCATAACAACTTCCCTAGAACTTAAGGGGATCTCTGTCTTATATTAAGCTTAAGTAAGCTGAACTGGATGGAAAATGAAATATGTGAACGGAATTCATGTGATAGATTTTCTACAGGAGTTTATAATCGATTGAATGGCACGGCGGCAGCCAGAAATTATATGGGACTTTTGAGACAGTTTCTAGCTATAAATTTTCCATTCTTGCAGAGAGATAAAGCTAAATAAATTAGTTTATACGCCATAAATCACTCCTAGATGACTTTGATCCTTTTTGTTTACGTAAGATCTAAAAAATTAATTACAGTTTTTTTTCTGTTTTCGTTTTTCAGATTTTGGCTATGAGATTCGTTGTGCCTGAGAGTCGACGATAATAAAATGACTGAAGCTGTACCATTGTCAATTGTAAAGCGTCTCCCGTCTACCCCAAGCAGTCCTCCAGTTCTTTCTGTTAAAAAGTATGAAAAACTTTGTCTAGAGCCACTAGTAAAGGATGTGGTAAGTATTGATTTTTTGTTTTTTTTTGCTTTTATCTTATTTTTTTCTCTGGTATATTAATAGGAATTGCATTCGTTCAAATTCTCCGTTTTATCTAGTTTTTATATAATTCAGTAGTACTCAAATAAAGATGTCCATGGAGACAATAAAAGCCCAGCTTCGAAGCTCACAATTAATTTTAACTTTAAACAATCCTCCAACAGCCTGTTAAGCACTGCAAAATTGATATCACGACAAGCGGATTAGCATAAACGCTAGCACAAAACCTTTTTAATCCATTAACAGTACCACACCGCAAATTTACAGCTCGTTACATGAAATCACAACTGCTATACAACGCCAATGGATACCAATTTGCAGTGATAATCGCTTCAACCGAAAATACAAAATGCTGCGCGCTGTACATTTTCTTTCGTTTATCTATCGAACTCGACCTCATTAGTGCACCAGCTGACTAGTAGTAGGTAAGTAAGTACAGAGTCCACCCATATCTGGGTGTTAAGACAAATTTATTTTGCCATTGAGGAGGTCATGAAAGCGCCTTAGGATCAATAGAGTTAGTATATTCAGCCCTCCCGCATTTGTTATTATCTGCGCACGCTATAGATATATCAATGTTCGCGAGAGTCTCACGGGAGCAAATTGATGCAGAAAAATCGCATCGTCGTCGCGTCGTCGACAGCATCAACAGAAACATGCTTAGGCATTTGACATGTTACTGGGAGTGGTGGATGTTAATTTACAATCGATTCAAAACAATAAGACGAGGCCTCGTATTTATTTCTACACGGCCTCAATGCCCAGTTGCACATAGATATCCATTTGATGATCGTGCCGAATGCATTATTTCACCTGGTTTAGGAGTAGTCAATGTCCGTGAATGAATCGAATTTAGTTTTTTTTTTCTATATACTTTAAACTTTCCTCAAACCTATCGTTATAAGGCCGTCCATAACGTCTACCAAGACTGTCTTAACTTGATGATAATGTACATATTTCAGTGATCGAAGATGAAGATCCTCTAATGCTGATGATATGTATATTGCCCTGGGATTGCGGAAATTTTTCGTGTGGCGATCAAATCTTAAATTTTGTACTTTAGGACGCTTATAGGCGATCAGGAACGGTAAGATCCGTGAAATTCTGTGCCCGTTACCAATGGAAGTCGGTTGCAGTCCTATTTCATTACAATAGTGGGACAAAGATACCTGAAGTCTTAAAATTAGGAAGACTGCTTCCCAGGATGCAACACCATACACATTATGAGACTGTGTGGAAGTTTGTCATACTCCGGCCAAGATCCTGCTGGACTTCTTCTTCTTTTAGTGAATGTGGCTGAATTTAAAGGAAAATTGATGATCATCTAGACTTGACCATACTTTTGAAATCCACGTAATACAATTGAATTGTTCTTAGTAGGATCGTCCTTTAGTCCATTGTATTTTTTTTTGAACATGTATTAAGGATAAAGTTGGAAAATCTACTACAAGTTTAGTGGTATCGGCAGCACTCCAAAATAACTAAATAGCTACAGCTTACGAGTCCTCTAAACATTTTTCTTGTTATACATATAATCATCATTGGTGGTCTACATCCTGCTATGTACTGCCCAAAATTTTGGACAAACTTCCAAATGAATTGTTCATATGACCAAGATTAAACAGAGTAAAACTTATCATGTCACGTCTAGTGAATTATTAAAAAATTTGATTTACGATTTTTAATGCAAATTAGAGAATTAAAATTCAAATCTCGAACGCGACTAAATATTTCATAGATAAGCCGTTTACATAAGAATTGCAGATATGTATGTCTTGTAGTAACAGGGGTGTGTATGACCCCATTGATGATGAATTTGTTACTTCGGAGATGTTAAAAGTCAGTTAGTTTTTCTAAATCGAAGTAATAATTACGCAATGAATTGTACTCTCCAAGATTTATCATTTGATACCAAATATGCCTAATTAGTGCTAATTTCCTACCATAAAACTTCATCTACTAAGCCTCAAGCTATGAGTGTTTTACTATCGCAAGATCTAGTACAATTTTTTAATATATAGATAGAAACACAGATCGATGAAGATTAACTGTTTGCACTGCGAACAATTTTTAATATGACCTATCAGCAACTCCGAACCATTTTTATTATGGGCTACCAGCTACTCCGAACCATTTTTACTGAGCGCTACCAGCTACTCCGGAATATAATGGTACGTATGTCGTCGAGCTTTTGTATGTGTTGAATGTGAGTTTATAACTCCAGATTTGGATGAAACTTTTACAGTTTGTATAGGATACCAAAATAGCTGACATGCATTTTTTTATTTCCCCTTACCATGCCCCACCTCTCCGCTAGAGAGGCTAGAAACTACGTGATTTTACAATGAAACGTCATTTATAAGAAATCATATCTCTAGAACGGAGCAACCGATTTTTCTGATATAAAAGCCGAATGAAGCATAATGCTTTATGTCTCTTACAAAAAAATATAGCAGCACTGAACGAAAATAAATATTGCTAATAATAGTACTTCGTGATTTTACGGTATACGGTGATTTAAAAATTCATAAAAAAAATAACTCTACGTTTTTTAGTTGAATTTGTGGTATTCGGTAGAAGAAGATAGATGAAGAAAATGTGTCTTGATGATTGGGGGGGGGCTTGTTTCCCCCGAGGGGTTGCCCAAAATGGGGCGTGTGATGTATAAAATTAAAGAGGGAAGAGAGTGTGATCGAGTGGAGAGGTTCTTGTTTAGATCCTGTAAACTTCATACCGAAGTTTTTACCTTTAAAAAAGGATTTTTTGGGACTTGGGTCATATACACCCCCTTCCTTCATTTTGCATATATTTTGCCCCTTCTTTCTTCAGAATGCATTAAAGATCTGTTGTGAAGGTTTCTTGTTTGCGTGGCGAATTTCGTCGACGTAACGGTTCTTCGCAAACACAAGATTAAAATAAAGCTATTTTTTCACCCCAACCTACTTCGTCTTTTCGTAGAAATCTATCTCCTCATACGCTTTTTAACCAACGTACTATGATTCTTATGTGATTGGATTCACAACTTAATTTATTGTTCCATAGGGTACTTTCGATTTCGGATTTCGAAAATGGCGGTGGTAATTTCGAAAAAAAAAAAATTTTACCAAACTTGGTATTTACATTCTTCTTGTTTGCGCGCTTCTTTCCCACTATGCATTTTTCGGGTGGCGTAAGCTCTAGGAGGGGCGAGGTGGCTAAGTTTCAACTTCAGATACTTATAGTTTATAAAGGAAGTGGAATAGCTCGAATTTTGAGATTTTAAATGAAAGTTCCCAGCGGGGGCTATCATTGATATGAATTTCACGTCCCTCGGTGGGAAGGGGAGGAATCTACGGTGATGTCGGGATCGCGATTTTTTCAACATATGTTTGCAAAAACGGAAAACCCTGAAGCTCCCACAAAAAGCTACCGATTTAATTTGACTGAAAACGGTTCTCCAACTTTTACATCCTGCTACGATTATATACTTCGTTTTTCGATCGGGGGGAGTGGAAGAAATAACGGCCATTTTTACTCTGGCCGCTTTAACTAAGCCATTTCACCTCGCCGCAAAGGCATGAGGGTACTCAAACTGCATTAAAAAAATACATATTTGAAAATGAGTTAGATTAGCCAAATTTAGTCCCCCCTCCCTTCCCGCCCAGTAAATATCTGGATTTTTTCAGGCCCTTAAAAAACTCTATTTAAGTGTGTATAAGTGTATAAATCCATCTCCACCCCATAATTCAGCTAAATTTACTAAGATTTCCAAAATTAATTTTGATTATATTTTGAGTGAAAAATTTGCTGGAAATTTTCCCTTTATAAATTGTATGCATATTCAAGGCAGACAACAATGCCTCGATCCAATATAAAATCAAGGATGCCTTGACCTGATGTAGGGAAGGCCTCAAGTTTTTCCTGGAAAATTTACTGGGCTCAACGTGTGTATGTACTTAGTTTTTGCATGCGATAAATAGTTTTTTAGATAATCGAAAAAGAAAAAATGCGTCTTTTTGAAGGAGAAAAATGTCCGTCTTTTGAGTGAAAAAGTTGAATTTTTTGCAATTCGTGTTTGTGAAGAATTGAAGCTTCGGCGAAAATACTTCCCATGAAAAAAATGTTCTCAGCAGTGCACTTATGCCGTTAAAAGAAAGAACTGATCAAATATATGCGAAAAGTCGGGATTGGGGAGAAGGGGACCGACTGTATGTAAATGGCTACTTAGGTGGAAAAAACGTCTCGATGAAGTTTTTTTAATTGGAAAAAAATAAACCCACTCGATAGTACTCAGTGAGACCTTTCATTTGATATACGATATGCCCAATTGGAAGGACCCCCTCCGGGGTTATCAACCCCGCAACCTTAAAATACCCCCTCTAAAAAAAATCGTCAACGAATTGTAGGTGGCACCAAGTTGAGATGAACAGTGGAATCGATTTTCCAATCGGACTTAACCCTAACCAAGTTATAGGTGATTTACTGTGCAAAAATCTAGTACCTAATTTAGAAAAAAAAGTAACGTTCCAAAAATAGTGGGTATGGAGATCGAAGGAGAAGTAAAAACAAAGAATTACAGCGATTTTAGAAAAAATTTAGAAACTATACTGCGCTCCCTGCAAAGGGCTGAATAGGTATTCTAGTACGTTTTCAAAAAATCTGGTTCAAATTGTAATATGTTTTTATATGGATTTTGAGTACCCACACCGCTATGGTCCGAGGTGAAATGGCTAAGCTATAAGCGTAAAACTAAATGCCTCAGTGTTTCCCCTACCCCTCCAAAAAAATTAAAAAACGTAGTACCCTACTTGTCCTTCTAGGATCTAGGCGATTACCTAAAAACCGCTTTTAAATCAAGTAAATCAGACGAGTGTCTTCGGAGATTACCCCTGCAAACTTTTTTGTACATGTATAGAACGATTGAGATATATGCTCCCTCCATTCCGCCCCCTCGCCTACCAGCGACCCCACCCAAACCACCTCTCAGCAACCACTTGTAGCCCTCGACGGTAGCTTTCATTTAAGTCCTTAATGAGCTCTGTGCGCGTTTTCGATAAGGGGTTATAAGCAAAAGAAGTTGAAACTTTGCCCTCCTGCCCCGTCGGATGCAAGCCCCTCTCCTAAAAATCAACACCATTAAAAGATGTGCGACATCGAGACGAACAGACCCACAAAAAATGGTAAACAAATATATATATTTACATAAAAAAACAATGTTTCTTTTAGATGTCGCCGCTGGCGCGACCTGAACCCAACGATAATTTTGAGTCCGCCCACATGCTTATAGGTTCTGACTTGTAATAGCAAAGCTACAGCAAAAAACCTTTAAGAAGGCATCTCCAAAAATTCTAATTTCTCTCTCTCATTGAAATTGTCAGAAACTATTTTAAAAATGTATAGAAAAATCGGAAGGGAGAGGGGGATTTTAATTTTCAAATTCTTTAAATGCTGCTCATCACCACCGATGAAAATGTGTTCTTGATCATTAGAAATTAAAATCTACGAATTCACTTTCATAACCCGTCTACCCTGTGAAACGGATATTAGTAACAACTAGGCGGGATCGATTTATAGGAGCCTACCAAATTTGGTGACTTTCATAGTCTCGAACTTTATTTGAACTCAAAGCCTTTTGAATGCATTGTAAAAAATTCAACTTTAAGACATCGCGTTGGAGCAGCCATTTTGAATTTCGCAATTTTCTTAACAATTTGAGGGTGGTCTCTTTATTGACATAAGAATTTCAAGTTTCCAGCACCTTTGGAAGAGCCTACGAAATTCAGTGGACACATATGCATGATGTGTGCCACTATTGAACTTCCGTAGATTATAAGTGCAAGAAATAAATAATGGGTTGGAAAAATGATCCACATTCGTACAAAAGAAAGCGTCTGAAAAATTTTTGAATATTTTTCAGTTGAAGTGATTAATCTGCAGAGCATCAGAGTAGACAATTCATTAAAATAATTAAAATGGAAAAAAGCGCTTAAGGCGCAAAAGCTTCAAACATTCCATTCTAGGTCTGAAAGAAGGTTTTTATAGAAACGTCAGAATCGACGAACTAGTTTAGCTTACGAATTTTAGAAATATCGACGCTTCCTTATTAACAGAGGAGATAAAATTAGTTCGTTAGTTAATTTTCTAAAAATGACGTGAGCAACGAGTGTCAGAAATCTGTGCTCCAACGAAAGAATAGTTGTGTTTTGGAGAGATTAGACAATTTTGGAAGGAAGATTAATTGTATACGACAGAATTTGCTTAACTCTAGTGAAAATTTTAGTAACGTCACAATTCAATGATATAATCATACCATCTCAAAAAATATACAACTGTAAGAGGAGTAGACGAAGTCAAGGGTAGTGTTATCAGAAAAATAATAGATGCGATTAACTAACTTGACTAACTTGACTACTAACAAAATCGGACGCCAATTTTTCTATTAGACGACTCTCGTCCATCTCTTATTTATTAATTTGTGATCATATACAACCCGGAAGGAGAAAATTATTTACATTAGTTAGATAAAGACTACGTTGATTTCGTTTCAGCAGACTTAAAGTCTATACCTCAATATTCACCTTCCTGAAAACTTTACAGAGTAACCGCAGCGACCTAATGTTTGATTTATGTCCCTGTAAATCCAACGAACAAGTCTAATCGAAAATTTTCAAACCTTGTTATTGCTGGCACAGAAAAATGCCACGTAAGTAAGGCCATAAGCTATCAGACATCTTAATAGAGCACTCAGATGTTTGTTGGCGTCTTGAAATGTTCTCATGACCATATCATGTCGAATTCACTGAACCATATCCACGAACTATCACTTTCGCTACCATCACGTAGTCCAGTACTACACAGTTGGTATTTATAGGTATGTAGCCAAAGAAGAAACAATGCAACGAGAAGCTGCTCTATAACTCTTCGTCTCGTCGCCGCCGAACGCCGTATTCGTCGTCGTCGTCGTCATCATCCAAAGGTATAGAAGCAAGTTAAATCTGCTGGGCAATAAGAACGGCTGTTTTCGTTTTCTTTTCCTGGCGCGGCCGGTGTGGCGTTCGTTTACTTGAAATCTCTAATAAAATCATTCTTTCAGGAATTTCGCTCGACCAGATGGCCATAATGGAACTATTTGAACAGATAAATGTCATTTATGGACTTTTATTAGTACAATTTCGGGTTGGTACATCATGGACCATCATAATCCCCGTACTTAATACTCCTGAGGGATTCATTAGAGCTCCTCAATGACCTTTTTACTTGTAGCCATTATAAATGAAATCGCATAGACTATAAAATTTTATCGATAACACAAATTTTTATTGCAATCACTCTGAACATTTTATGGAGGATCCTCCACACCTTACTATAGGGCTCCTCTTCTTCAGTTCCAGATTGACTTTAAAAAAAAAAAACATAAACAGACCAGAGTTGTGCTGGGAAGAGGCAGATTAAAGCTGTGTGCACAGAACAAGCCAGCCACAACCGCAGCAACAAGAAATAATTTTCATCACATCTTGCATAATCTCGTTAAATGTTAATTAAAACGAGAACAATGTTGAGCTCGTGTTATGCGCCTTGTTCGTTCGTTATGGGTCTTCCATTTTTGGTTGTCTGTATCGTCGAACTTCTTGTTGAAGTTGCGAACTGTTATGCTCGTCTTGTCTGACAACTGTAGCACCTTTATAGTGAGTGGTTGTGCAATGAAATAGCAAGGGCTGGAAGGCAATAAACGCTTGATGGCAAAGATACCCTGGTATCTATGGAAGTTTTCGAGTTTTCACCGAAATCTGATGATATATCCAGACTACAAGAGATTTGTGCACACGGATTCACCTTGTTTCGTAATCCTTTTAGTTTCGACATTTTTGGTTTACGTCTTATATACCCACACAATAAATCTGTTGAAGTGATTCAGTATTTAATGGGACTTGTACGTTTCTCTTTTATATCTATAGTATACTTTCGTGTGGCCATAATTAATCTCAAAGTAGACTTCTTCGTTCAAGGTAATTATGACAAGACTAAGATTAAGTTAAAAGACGTTTGGGAAATGTTGGATACGTTTAGATTTTAAGAAATGATATACTTTAGCATTTCTTAGTTTCAAAATTGTAATTTTATTTTAATACTTTATGAAAAGCTCTGAAGCAGAGATAGATCTAACGGATTAATTTCTACAGGGTGACTATGAAATTATGATTGTATCTTTATAATTTAGCTCTCTAGAAATATAGGGGTTGCATCAACATTTTTAAACTTGGTATTGTTCAGCATCTGTTTGAACTTATTTTAAATTCAGTAAAATTTGTAATACTGAGGATGTGAACGATGAATGATATGTTTTCTTTTTTTTTTGTTGAGAGGGATTATATTCAGCAGCCAGCTGTATGTCTACCCCCGCACTCCAATATAGCGTGTTAGTACCCTGATAAACTCCATAATTTCCCTGAGTGACTACTTCTCTAACCTACCTCCACGCGATGTTCCACTTCAAATGGTAGAGGTGCTTGGACTTATTCTGAAATGCATCGTCATTATACCGGAGCAGAGTTTCCAGTCAAAGTCCTTTTTATTAAACCAAAAAAAAAATCCACAGAGCAATTAAGGGCCTATTACGAGCAATATTCCGTTTAAACTGAACTCGTTTATTTAAATTAAATACGAGCGGGATTCTCATCGACAATCACTGTGCGTTCGAACCATTGAGAATAACCACCAGCTACATGCAGTGTGAGGCCACAGAAAGCTGTCATGGTTTTACGTGAGCACCTGTCATTATGGCTTAATCTCACGGCACTCTTAATGCACGGATTGAAGAGAAGCGACAATCAACGCCCTTGAGAGACAGAATATAATTTATATTCTGTCTCAGCAAGTACCAGTTTATGTCCGTGCTTGCTTGACATTGGACTTACTGGTCGAAGCGAGACCTACCTAAAATCTCTTCCGATCTTTGGGTCACAGCACCCGGTTGATTTAGCGCAACTCCGCGCCGAGAGCCAATTCTCTAAGCATACATTAAATAAGCGACGGACGCAGTAAGCAATTATGACAAGAGAACAAACTACTCTGTTTAGAGAAGAATGTTCACCTAAGTCATGCAGACTCAGATAATCTCACTCTGCCCGCGATATGGGCTACCACAACCACTACGATGCTCCCAATAAGGGGGCCTTCCCATGTTGAGGCGAATATTGCTCAAAGTACTCTATTCGGGGCTCATCAACCCCGTAGTACCAAGTAAGCAATGTCGTCTACCCAATTGGTATGGCTTCGTATCACATGATCATACGATCATGAGTACTCCCAGTGAATCTTACATGCAGATCCTTAAACGTTACTGGTACCTCCGTTCGGGCTTAATCATATTAGCACTTATAAAGTGCCAGCAGTGGATCACGAGAGGGTTGTGATTCGCCCTTTTGGCTAGGAGAAGCTTGAGACTAACGCCAGTAGTCTTATAGAATACCAAGGTACAAATACCAAGCTGCATACTAGGTCATATACGCTCTAGGCTTCACTAGGTATGCGCACTTTCATCATTAATCAGATGTACAGGACCTCAGCACAACGAAGCACGGTGCACATGTATGGCCTTTCACATCCAGTTATTCTCCCTTGGCAGCTCTGCGCTTCACTAACCCTTTGTACCACCCTAATCCTTTGCACCGCCAATGTGACGCCACAATTGCCTGTTTTTGTACTAAAAAAATAAGGACGTGAGCTTTTTTTAACGATCTCGCTGAAAATCAATCCTGTGAGACTCGATCTCGCTGAAATATGTATGTATGTACGGGAAATCAAAAAAATTGGACACCTGCACAGGCAGGTGTACCGCAGGATTCGAGTCTTGGACCACTAGTTTTTTTCACCTGTATATATATGTAGATGATTAGTTGGAATATATTACTTAAAGTGTATTTAATCACTACACTTATTAAACACAGTTATATTCTTCAAAATTTCTCTGAGACAAATGTAGGACGGCATGTAATACATAAATAATGATCAAAGTTCCATCAATTCCATCGATGTTTGAACCATTGAAAATGAACTTATGCTTAGAAAATCAATCGTCTTAATGTATATCAGTCGAAATTTGATACCAGCTATCTTTCACCCTATAATAATACTCAATGATGCAGCATTACCTTATGTGGAATCTTTCTGTCGAGATGGACTTCAAGGAGAACTCTATTAATTTTATTAAATGCTGCCAAAAAAGGAAAGTCAAGCATTACAATTTCAAGTGGTTATACACCAACAGTCACGATTTTGTTTTTTCAAACACGATGAAAAATGAAAATCAATATTCTTTTAAAGTTGGTACTACCAAATAACTCTGTCACCTCTAAACCCTCAAAGCTGCCGTTCCCCCTCTCTGCAGGCATACTACAGGCATGTTCATAGAATTTTTTATTCCTCTGGATTTGAGATTTCACTTTTAGTTATTTTGAAACGGAACAAACTACTTATATCAATTTTTGTTGATTTGGTCCTTCGTGCCGGATTTCAAATTGACAACTGCAGAATTGCTTAATAAAGTGTAAATCAAAAAGGTCTTTGGTAATAGAATTAGTTATTTATGAAATATTTATGTACAGCTTACAAATTTCGATGGAAACCATTATGAAATATTTTCCAAAATGAGTATTTAACTGTAAATATAAAACTGCATATATCGTGAGAATCTTTCCGAAAGCCACACGTTTTCTAACCCACATCAAATGTAGTTCTAAATACAGCACATGTGTGCTTGATACTGTAATATGTATTTATGTAAATGAGAGTCGTATACTAATTATTTCAAGCTTATCACACCATAGCTGCTCATAATTTAACAAGAAATATCCTCCCCCCAATTTTCTTTCAAGGGAATTACTGTTATTTTTGTGTACTTACAGGTGAATAAATATTAAAGTGTGTAGCAAGATTAAGGTGTACCTACCTAGTTACAGTGCCTAATACTTACCGTAGGTATGCACATACATAGTATATCGCATCGCACTTGATTTAATGTCATGCTTATTTCACATCGTTCACCACAAGATGTCAGTTGAATATGTACACAAGAGCATGTAGCAAGGGTATCGTAGACGAGCACATAATTAGAAAAATATTCTTTCAAGTAGACGAAGGTGGTTCATGGGATCAATTATGTGCTCGCAATTATATCACAACGATCCACCAGTATATTTCAAGAGGAATATTTATGGCAACATAAATTGACATCCATTGCGAGTATTTTATGTTGTGGGTGGTGAAACATGTTAAAGGTGCCACCCATCACATTTGGCTCAAAAAGTCACCATGCAAGTTGGAATTATTTCAACATAATCTGTGTATGTGTGTGTGTGTGTAATAAATAATTGTGCGTTGAACTGTACAACTTTAAGTTTTTGATTGTTTTATGAGATTGAATCTTTTTTTTTTTGCTTTATTGGGTTACAGTTGCGTAGATCGAGTCCTCAATTTGTTGCGAACCAATAAGTTAATAGTGAATGAGAAGGGAAACGGTATTGATGGTATTGATTTCTGCTATGTAAATATATGAAAAGTGTGATAGTAAATCGTACAGTAAATAGCAACAATTTGGGACTAGTTTGGGTATTTTGTATCTTTATGTCATCACTTCACTGGTTAAATCGGTTCCTAAGCTTTACTGTCAAAGAAATTCTACTACACATCATTGAGCAGCGTACACATACTAAAATTCAAAGAATTTTCCTTCAGCAGTATTTTTGTGATCTTGCAAGGTATATAAAGACAAGGTATTCCCATTAAGATTTTGACACTTGAACGTGACGTGTTTTGTCCACTAATAGAAAAGGAAAAGTAAAAGAAAATCTCTGACAGTTCTCTTATGTCAAAGATGAGAAGTAAAGCTTTAAATCAAAATTGTCGAAATAAAAAATTGAGTATTCTTAGTTAATAGTTTTTATTAATTTTCTCTTTTTTTTTTTTATTGCAGTCAAATTGCTATTTAAATATGTATTTAATTCTGAAATATAACCGACATGTAAAAAAAAGTTTTTTTCACTTTGTCATCTAGTGATATTTCGTTAGAATTCTCTAAATGTTCTTTTATAAACTTTTTTTTTTAAAAAATAAAGTATCCTTATTCAAATTCACAAATATGAGTTCCAGTTCTCGTACATTATTCATGAAAGCAGTAGTGGGTTTTATCAGCCCTCCTTTCGACAGGTGATCTACCCACGTTGAATTTGAAGAAGTTGCAGGTATTGGAACTGCCTGTACCGCATCTTCCATATTCCCGCATTTGTGGATTAAAAACCCTCCCAAGTTTTCCAACGAATCTTCCTGCAATTCGTCGAAGCGAATATTTTGATAATGAATTTCTTCGTATTCGTATTCGTTTTTTTTTTTTTATATTATTAAGCCAAGCTCAGGGGATACCCTATGATGCAAAGCACAGCATGGCAGGAAGGAGATAGGGAAAGGATTAGGGGATATGAGGAGAATGGCGGAGGTGCCGATGTATGTCACCCTTAAACTTCCGCAGATTGTATGCCGGGGGAAAAACAGAAGATGGTAAGCTGTTCCACATTCGCACTGTTCGGGATAAAAAAGCATCACAGAATTTTACTGTACGGCCGAAAGTAATTTGAAGGGTTAAGGGATGTGCGTGGTTTGCAGCGCGAGTATTGCGTGCAGGAATCATTCTACAAGGGATTAGACTAGACATTTCATCAGAACATTGACCATGCATATAGCGATAAAGGAGCGAAAGGCATCCAACATTGCGGCGGTGCTCGAGTGAGTCGATATGACAAGTTATTGCCAAATCGCCAATGAGCTTGAAGGCTCTCTTTTGGACAATATCTAATGAAGCTAAGGCTGTGCGACCAGCCCCGGCCCATATATGGGAGTTGTATTCCATTCTAGGTCTAATGTAGGACTTGTAGAGGAGCGCTAGATTTGACGGGCTGAAATATTTCTTACACCTTTTCAGAAATCCAAGACACATGTTGCGGGAAATGCTTTTCGAGAAACTCTTTCAGGTATCTCGGTGCGGCACATTGCTATTACAGGTTTGTAATTTTCTCCGCTATCTTCTATATTGCTGTACGCGCTTACCTGCTGTGTTATGTCGGAACGGCCTTATATATATAAAAAGTAAATTAGTAAATTATAAAAACAAAATGTCTTCATAAACCAAATGTATTTTTTTTTCTACTATTATTAAAAAAATCCTGTGGAATAAATGTATCTAAATAACAGTAAAGCGGACGACATAAACAAAGTGTTATTAGCATTATTTTTTGAGTTAGTTAACTCAAAAATGTTTAATGTGAGTTTTATTTACAAAATACATAAAAAAACATTGTGTGTTTAGTAATAAATTACAAGTTGGTTAGTTTAAAGAAAATAAAGATATACAATAACCTAAAATACACGAACGGAGCCTATACTTAAATTCTAAAGGGGATGGGTGGTCATGAAGACCGCCTTTAGGCCGTATGACTCCAAAAAAACGTGCTCCAGTTCATCCTGATTTAGTCTGGAGGTTAATACATATTTAACGCTGTACCTCTCTTTCAGGATATCAAATAGTTGAGGAAGTGACGAATTATTAAGCAGAATACCCTTTTGGAAAGGAAGCATAGTTCTGCTTTTTGCAGTTCTAAGTTTTTATATTGCTTTCGACAGATTGAGAAAATAACTGTGTAGCTAGTTTCACTTTCTCACGCCCTGTACGTTTAACGCTCAGATATTCTTGTGTTAGTTTATAACACATTTTTAAATCGAATTGCTCCAGTAGCAATATCTCATTTACCGGTTTGGAATTTATAACTTTATCGTCTAAAACAAATCCTGAATCGACGAAATGGTTTCGAATTAATTTTATTAAGTGCGGGGTATCAGCAAAAAAGAAAATCTTGTCCAACTCATTCTCCGAACATTGGATGAATGGTTGGTTCTCACTGATATCTAGTTCGCTCCATAGCGCCACATTAGTTGATCCCATGTCGGAAACTATCGCAACCACGTCGAAAAATATTTCCCGAAGTGATTCAAGTATAGTTTTCAAAACACTGTATGACATAGGTGTGTCGAAGTTATAATAAATTACTTGCTTCCAGTTTTTGAATAGTCCTCGTACCATAGCCACTTGCGCATAGTTGCTATGTAGGTTGTAAAGCCTGGTCAATTGACTTGTCATAATCAAAACAAGATTTCACTTTCATTTTTTCATCAAATGAAAGCACACAAATCTTTTCTATTCTATTGTATTTAAGTTCCGCTAAATGCTTTATGACGTTAGCCAAGATTCTTGGCTTTAGAACTAATTTTGCCGCCCACCTCCACAAGGTGGATCTGCGAGGCAGAGGATAGTTTCTGTTCCTCAACAACCGATAACTCCATCTCAGCAATCTGGTGGGTTCTCTTAATCTCCTTACTTGACCGGGAGTAAATATTTTATGAATTTGATATCGCTCTGATTGAAAGAGGTTTGTTTTCTTTAGTAATTTTTTTATTGTTGCCTTTGATCTGCGTACTTCAGCTTCTAAACTAATTATTTTAAGCTCTCATCCACTTTCAATTTCTACCCTGAAATAATTCAGTTCAACAAGTGGTAAAAAATAGGAAATTACTCTGATTGGACTGCAATATCGGCAAGGTTACTTATGGCCTCATTCTGATCCATTTCTTCTTGTTTCTCCCTGCCTTGAACTAATACCTCATCTTGAATTGATTCATCGTCTTCAATAAATTCTTCCTCTGCCTCTTCCAGTTGTTTTAACCTTTTTACAAAGACATAGTTTATCTTAAATGCTGTAACTATTAATTAATTATCTATCATACGAGCTAACCGCTTTTTTAGGGAGTTCTTTCAACCTTTTGATTCTGGACGAAGATGCTTCCATTTTATTACAAACATTCACTCATGGCACAACATCTTCTTCAACATCGCATTATTATTTTTGATGGATTGAAAAGAATATCGTGTAGCCAGTAATCACTTTCTACAAAATGATCCGAGCAAACTCGATCATTATTTATATTAATGTTTTCTTTTTCTTTCCCACACGCTTTAATCCATTCACTTAGCAGTTTTGGGTTTTTGGGAAATGAATGATATCTTATTTGAGTCAGAAAACACATAAAATAATACGGAAAAATTTAAATAAAATAACGGTACATATAGATACAGCCAATTTTGACACAAAGCAGCTGATGTGCTGTGACGTGTTCTTCGAGCAGAAAACTAATGGAGTAGGCATTGTGTATAAAATATGTGTACATGAGCGTAACCAAAATGCCGCTTTATGTGTGCGTGAGGTTCGGCCATATTGGACCCTGACTGTCAGATTTAAAAGCGAAAGCTTGGTACTCTGGCACATTTGTTTTTCATGTTTGGCACCTGACGCATAGACGTAGTTAGATACAAGAAAAATGAAAATTACCCAATTGACTGGATTTTTATGTTTTTCAGATTACCAACTGATATAAATATTTATTTTTTCCATCAGTTTCCGCCCAAACAAAATTCCCATTGAATTTGTTCAATGAGAATATGTGTGTTATGTAGATATATTTGTAACTACGCGAATATCTAATAGATCTTGCCTTGTATCACACTTTCATTTCAATAATATTTAAAATTTCCCGCAATTAATTAGCATGGCGACTCCATATGCCGAGACATGTTCTCGACTTCACTGGGGTACCCACACAACTTAAAAGTGGTTACGCTCTATCACGGTTCATGTCAACTCCATTTAGTTTCCTGCTGGAAGGACGTGTTTCGTCCACTAACAAAAAAAGGAAAAGAAAAATTCAGACAATATGGCGGAACGGGGTTCGTAATGGGAAGACCTTGACTTTATATACTTTGGTGATCTTGCAGCTGATGATCCGGGACACAAACCAAATAAGTATGCCAAATATTATTAGACTACTATTTACTATGTTGAAAGTCCTGAGCAAATCAAAAAGTTCGCAGTTCCTAGACTCTACCGGACGACTGTATCTTATACTTTTATAATTTGTAATCAATCATAGCAAGTGCTACTGAAGCGTGACATCCACTTGATTGTAATCTAGTATGCTAAAGAAAAACATCTAAATCACTAGTAAAAAAATTACTTTAGAGCAACTAGAATTAAGTTAAAGTATGATGAATTTCTATCATGAAAAAATAAACTTTAATGACACAATAAAATGCCGTCACTTTGAAGGAAACTTTTTTGGTTATGAATACGTGCTCGTCACCTATAAATTTTTCTTGGCACTTCATACCGATTTTTTTAACCAAAGCAAACGTGTTTCTCATCATTGTAAATCGCTTTAAAGAAACTTCCACTTATTAGTGAAGATCACCATTGATCGTCACCTTATGACGTCAAATTTTAACCAGATAAAGTAAACAATGTAGTTGAAAGCAAATATGTAGTAGCTCTAAATGTGTTTTAGTGAAAAACAACACTCAACTAAACACAATACATTTTAATTGAATTGCTGCGCTCCGTTTCATCTTCGGGTCAGTGATAGTCCAGTTTGTAAATGTGCACGCAACTTTAAAAATTTCTATTATTACTGTTGGCCCGGTGGTTTCAAGTTTAGGTAACCCAGCAGAACGGCATAAAATATTTTACTTTTACTCTAAAAATGTACAGAAGGGGCTTGATTAGCAGGAATTATGCATAACACTGTTGTTGGTTCGTTTTACTCAAGTTTCGCCAGTTCTAAATTGATATTTCCTCATTCTATCTCAGTATACTTCCAACAACTGAACAACAAAAATTCTTTCAAGTGAAACCAGCGACATCTCTGTTTGTTGAAAGATGAACACCTAACGTCATAAAATTTTCAATGCATTTTATCGTGAACATGACAGCAAACATTTGAACTTTATGCATAATTCTATAAATGTCAATTTAAACTGCCCAGCTTGACCTGAATGTCAGGTTTACAAAAATCTTACAAACGAGACTTATTCTCGTATTCGCGCGTACAACAAAACCACTAATCCGCCGATTTAAGCATTCGTAAAGCGTCCACTTCACAACAGTGCCGACACCAAATAAATTTCACATGTATATCACTCCTGAACTGGCCTCCGGCATGAAGTTCTCAACTCGAATTTAACTATTTCACTTAAAAGCAAAAGTAATGAAATTTTCGCCATAAAATCGCATGCAGATCGTAATTGTGTGTCAATTCGCTTATCCAAATAACAACGAAAGCTGTAAACGACGCCATAAATCCTTGCCCGCCTCAAATTGAGCACGAAACATTCCGCATCCACACTGGAATTCGATTCTGATCTGAGCCCCCCAAACAAGGAGTTCGTGTGTAATAGCAAAAGTCATCGGTTCGGGTGAAGTGAGGGAAATGAGAATTTGAGCAAGGCCCCATTGCCCGATCCACCCCCCCCCCCCCCCAGTCTTGATGCTGGACTATGGAATAAATGCTGGCAATAATCAAGTCTAGGAAGTGAAATAAATTGCCCGAATATGTAACTGTAATAAGAGAAAGAGAGAGCCGGGTACGATGTACGAACCTTGGAAGAATTTATAAACCTGTGTTCAGTATCGAGCAAGGTGGGTTGGATAAGGATAAATTTGCAGACTTGAAACTTCATCCCGGACAAGAACGGAGATTCCTGCAAGTGCTGACTATTTAGAGAAGTTACTAGCCGCTTTGAGGAAGAAGTTTGCTTTACTATAAAGGCTGCAGTACATGGTGGAGATAGCTATAGGTAAGCTTTCATTGAATACATATGCTCCGAGGTATTTGAGATAAACTCATACAGAGGTACTAAACTGAACTCCCGTGCGAGATGAAGAAAGTGGTCATAGTTGGAGCTTTCGCTTGTAGTATATTTCTTGATTCTGAATAACTCTGGTCGGATGGAGACTGGTACTATAGTTTAGCTTCACCCTAAAATAAAACTCCACGTGGAAGGAGCTCAACGTAGTGATGGTGAAGGAAAGGTCATGTATGTATAATTCACGAGGCCTTTAAAATTGCATGCAATGTGGCTAGGAATAGGAAAGCAGTTAGCACGTAAACCACTCTCTCGTGGATTAATAAATGCTCATACGCGCGCGGCATGTTAGTCCTTAGTGGATCCGGGCATAATTCTATAGGTTGGCAGCTATATTGTTCGCAGGTATTTGTGGTGTAACCCCGACAAGGCCGGTAACAAATTAATTTAATTGCGGGATTTGTACTTTACCAGGGTGAGTTGCACAAATATAGTGGTGCTCTCGAAATTTGTAATTTTCAAAGTTTTAATGACACAGAAATTCGGCAAAGATTTTTAATTATGGCCGAACAAACAGAGTCGAGGTTTGATTTATAGTAGGACAAACTTAGGGATAATTGCTTCGGTAAGGAATGTCTTTATTTCCAAGATTTTTTGTGTTGGTCACAATTATATAATGAATTATGATTACGATTAAGTCCAACAAAATTAAGGAGGAGAATAATTATTATTAAAGCTGAATAAATTGGGACAACATTAAGTGGGGGAATCGAGGATATTTGCAGCAAGTCGCATTTTTTTGTGGTTTTATGAAACGGAATGAGATGGAGGAAAACTCCTAAGCAATCTAATCTGCATTTGTGCTTCGTCCACTATTCTTTTCACTTGATTCGGCTGAGGGAGAAGAACAAATCTAAATGTAAAAATAAAAACGTGCAGTTTACGGTTAAAAGTAATGACGCGTGAGCACAGGTTTGCATTATCACCACCAGAGCACCAAAAGAACTCTCTTTTTGACCCATTTAATGCAGCTACAAAGAATACACATAGCTTAGGAAGGATCAATCTTGCTAGCATATTCTTTCACTGAGGTGATAAATTACTACAAGGCATATAAAAACCCTCAGAACTGACTGAAAACACCCGAAAGTATTGCATCTCTGCACGCTAGTTTCCATGCCCTAGAATGCTCATCCTCAGTCAGTCGACTTTTGGTATCATATGAGCAAATGTGATGTTAACCAGAGTATCGCCAATCGTAAACTTTTAATCTATGCATTGCCCCCTTTCTATATTCATCGACAAACCTCGCCATATATTTAAAAAAGAATGACTTTGAGCTAGTATCTACCAATAGGTACTTCTCGTGGATTTTAGTTTAGTTCCTTCTAGAGTCTCCTCGCATCCGTTAGCCTGCCTTTATAGAATACCACGATTCAGTTAGCGGCCAAACCAAACTGTATGAAACAATGATCCAGAAGAGACTCCAACTGGTGAAAAAAACATCATCACAAATAACATGCCTTTTACCTTTGGATAGAGATGACAACCTAGTCGCTGCCCTAATTTACAAAAATCAGTTCTTCGTGGTTTTCGTTCGATATACGCAGACCTTTTAGTGAGCATTGGTCTCACATCCAATTAAGCTGTCCGGGAATTGCCGAGATATTCAGTCACATACTGTAAGTGCGCCGAGGCAATAAGGAGCTCCTTCGGAACTTAGAGTTTGAAAGTTGGCGTTTTTGAAGATTTGGTGTTAAAAATACCACAGATGTTTCCATTTATACCCAAGGGCGGATGCAGACATTTGCTCTGTGTGGGGAGGGGGGGGGGGATAAAACACAAAAATTGAAAATAAGAAACAAATCAATTGTTTATATTATAAGTCAAGTTAAATATTCTCTGAGGTTATTAAAGCTCTCTGTCTTTCAAAATTTCTCAAACAAGCTATTTTCTGTAAAATCAGAGCTATTTTTGACAGTCTTCGAGAGCATTATTTAGGTAATTTAAGGGTGGGTTATCACCAAAAAAAAAAAGCTCACGATTTTTGTTCTCAAAAGCACAGTCAAACATAAACGCATAGAAGTATGCAATTTGAAAATTGAAACCAAAGCTATATGACGCTGTAGTATTCGATTGCATTGTACTCCAAAGCATTGATTATTTTTAAATGTGCCCAGAATCTTTGACGTCTTAGAAAGGAGATGTCGCCACGTGTCTTTCGTTTGTTATTTCCAGCCTTAAAGCTTCTAATAAAAGAATTATTAATGACTGGTAAGGAGTGTTGATTTAGTTTAGAAACATTGTTATATTATATGCTGGAAAAATTGTATTTTTACCATTAAATAAAAGTTTCAACCACATTTTTGGCAAGTAGCGACATCTCGCTTCTAAGACTTCAATGATTCTGTGCACATCTATATATAAATAATCAATGCTCCAAAGCATTTCGGCCATCTACACAGCAGTAGGAGGGGGAGAGGGAGGAGCAGGGAAACAATAATTATTTCAAGTTAAAAATTCTGTTAAAATATTGGGTAATTAGGAAAACTATGAAATAGGTACATAGAAAAATAGCAATAACTGCTATTCATGTAATCTATAACCATGTCATTTTTTGTTATTTTACCTTATTCAATTCAACTATTAAAAGGAGAAAATTGACTTTTCGACAGATATAAGTATGAAAAAAAAAATGTCGAGGGTGAAGAAAGTTTAGAAATATACAATAAGTTCTGGGGAAATTTTTAATGTTCTTTTAGTGGGATAAAAAATTCATTGTTTTGTTGCTAACACTGGCAAATGCTCAGTTTTCGGTGAATAGGAAGAACAAAATATTATTAAACTGCACAGATCCAGTTTAGACAGGTCGGTATGATGCCTCTGCTGCACGAAATCTGTAGGTAGGGTGATCCTTCATTCCTGCCCCCAACCAGCAAGTTTTCATGAGGCAGAGGCAGCATACTGACACGTCTAAGCAGCGTCATACTTCTTCAAACACATTTCTGGCGCAATCTACTTTTATTCCTTACAAATGTACGCTGCTTTAGCAGGTATAATAAAAAAGGAATACATATGTGTATGGATATTGTTACAAGATGATATATTTATATTAAATAATGTGGTGTTGTAGTTGGAACATTAACCTGGAAACACAATTCGACGGTTATCAATGCTGCTAAATATCAAAATGATTTTTCCGGAAAACGGGGTTAAATTTGAACAAAATAGGAGTGCAGTATTGCTTTATGGGTGCACAGAAAGTTGTTAGGGTTTTACGTGAGCACCTGCCAAGTATGGTTTAATCTCACGGCATTCTTCATGCTCGGATTGTAATGGACAATCAAGTTCCTCATGTCGAAACAATGATTACCAGTATGACAAAGGAGCATGACATGACATCAACTTACTGGTAGAAGCGAGACCTATCCCATCTCTGCCGATCTCAGGTCACGGCACCCTACAACACAGCTGCTACGATGCTCCCATAAAGAGGCCATCCCAAGTTGAGGTGGATAAAACCTTGTTATCCAGGGCTCCTCTAACACCGTAGTACCAAGTTAGCCAATGTCGGGCCGCCCATTTGGTATGGCTTTCGTAAAGCATGATCAGCGGACCATGAATACTCCCAGTTTCAATCTTTCATACTAGATATCTTTTTTAAACGGTACTACATTAGTATTACATTAGTGTATAAAATTTAAAATTTTCAAGGTACAGAAAGAAAGCAAAGTCAAAGCAAAGTAATTTAATTAAGACTTTTGCTCAGCATTAGGAGCTCCAAATTTCAAATTCGGAAATTGTTATTCACTGTAGTATTAAAATTTCAACAGCCCAGACTTTACTTTCTTTGTGTACCTTGAAAATTTCTAAATTTACACGCAAATGTAATAACGCCACTGCTATTTCACCCAAGCACCAATCACCAAATCTTCCACGTACGTTGTAAACCGCCGGAAACCAGTTATAAACATCCATTCGATACGGTGCATACACATGAACTTCCCCCATCCAAGCC
Source organism: Dioctria linearis (assembly GCA_963930735.1). NCBI lineage: Eukaryota > Metazoa > Arthropoda > Insecta > Diptera > Asilidae > Dioctria > Dioctria linearis. The sequence goes on along the minus strand of OZ005742.1, from coordinate 2,490,663 downwards.
GCTTCCAATTAGAATTCCAGCCTTCCCGTGTGCTATATAAGCAGGAGCAGAAGGATATGAAATGTCTTACAACCCCCCTCCAGCTCTATGTCTTAACTAAGACAATAAATAGCAAAAAATCGAGCGGCCCTGATAAAATTTCAAATTCAATCATCAAAAAGCTACCTCCAATAGCACTCGATTTCCTCGCAACCATTTTTAACAATTGCATAAATAATTGTTACTTTCCGGAAAAATGGAAAATCTCACGAATTTTGACCAATCTCCTTCATTTCAAATTTGGGAAAGCTTTTTGAAAAAGTTATCCATCTACAAATAACAATTACCTGTGAAGAAAAACACATCCACCAAAATTCTCAATTCGGCTTCAAGCCTAAACATTCTACATTCCACACGGATGCTACAAGAGCTCTAGACAGAAACGAATGCACGGTCGGGTGCTTTCTCGATGTTGAAAAAGCTTTCGATTCAGTTTGGACGGCAGGGCTAATATACAAATTAAATCAATTCGGCTTTGCTCCACACCTAAACAGACTTATCCATAGTTTCCTAACTTCTAGGAAATTCTATGTGGAACTTGATGACCACAAATCTCCGCTCAAAACAATCGCAGCAGGAGTCCCTCAGGGCTCAATATTTACTCTTCAATCTCTACACCTCAGACGAACCTCAAAATGAAAGCGGCACAATGATACTCTTCGCCGATGATTCCCTTACATACGACCAATCTCGCTACCCGCTCCTGGCGGTCAATAAAGTCATCCTACACCTCAGCAAGCTCGCCTCTTATCATAAAAATGGAGGATTAAAATTAACGTCCAAAAGTCCGAACTTATCTGTATTCGGAAACCTAGCGGCGGGCGAAACCGCCAAGTCGCTAAATCCAAAAGAATTACGGCCGTGTATAATGGAGGAGCAATAAAGTACACACAAATAGCAAATTATCTAGGAATAAATTTGCATGAACTCCTACGGTTCAATAACAATGATAAAGCAACTATTAGCAAAGCCAATTTCGCGTACTTCCAAATAACCTCAAGAACCCGGGAATGTCTCTGATAAATCGTGCCAGTGTAGGAACTTTCCAGTCCTTAACTTCGCAGCAGCTGTAACGAAAAGAACTAACAACAACACGAGAGGTGATCAAAAACCGAACCATGGATCAAAAAGAAGAAAAGAGAAGACATCTAATCGAACTGAGGGCAAAAGAGCCCAAACGCCCTAAACAGGACAAATCGGAAGGATTTGAAAAATCATCTAACAAAATCCAAAGAAGGAAGACAATGAAGAAATTTGAAAGCGCAAAAGCACTTGACTTGACTTGACTATGAAATGTCTTTTTGGTTTTAGACTGTAAGAAGAATTTTGGAAGAGAATAAATATTATATACGAGTACGTACATTATTTTCAAATCTTATTATTATCACGCTACAAGAGTTAATTAGATGTAAAATGAAGAGAAACTCTAGAGAACTTTTGTGATGTAGTCATTAAGTGAAGGAAGAAATTATTTTCGATTTTTTAAGTGCGGATTTAGAAGCAGTCTTTTTAAAAAGATTTTTTTTTCTATTTTCTATTTCAGTTGATTCGAGTATAAATTTTGATTCATTAGAGCTCTAGGGATCGGGGCGATCGCCCCCAGCTGTATCCGCCCTTCTTTATACCCATGTTTCCTATACAAGCAGCAATAGTAATTGAGTTTGGGCTTCAGACCCATATCCCTTGTTATAGCTACAGGTTGCCGAACTATAAGGAAGTTCAAATGTAACATTCTTGAAGACGGCACATTATGTTGTGCTCATCTGAAACTGAAAAATAAAATTGTAAAAAAAAGAAACTTTAAAAATAAAGTGCATCTCGACCGCTCATGAAATACTAAAGATCCCAACAAGCTCCACATAATCTTCCTCCAAGATATTTTCTTAATTTCTCATTCTTGTTTGTTGTTTTGTTTTTAGCAAAATACAGCTGTCCTTAATGTGCACTCCAAGTGACAGTAGTCATCATACCGCATCCAAAGTTTCACATTCCTTGGAGTAATCTTGCATCGATAATTTCAACGAAATAATTGCTTGCAAACATGTTAACAAATCGCCGCCGCTGCCGCCGCTGTCGTTTTGAAATCCATTCTTAGTTTAGTGTTTTGCTTGACGTGACTTCATACATATTCAAGAGCCATACCTTAATGCTCCATGCCCATGCTATATGATAGCGGAAAAAAGAAACGCGGGTACTGCAAAAGTTGTTGCTGATCGTCGGCACTAAAGAGCAAGACGATCACTAACAGAACAGCCTCCATTCAAATTTGATGGTTTTTTAATCAAATTTTCTATTTTTGTATATTTTCGTTAATTTAACAAATGAATTCATTTTTATTTGATTTGATTTTATATTAAAATAAAGGTCAGCCATGTTGAACTTCTAGAAATCCGAATCAGGATCATCAACAGCAATATCGATCGTTTTTGATAATATTTTGTCTGAAATAGTTATAAAATTTGGTTTGGGTAAAAAGGAGTAAAACCTTCAATCTTATTTTCATATAACGAAACTACTCCCCAAAGTCAATTGATATTTGTACTTGTTTTTACAGTTAGGAAGTATTGAGAAATCGGAATCATTCTGGAATTCTCAACTTAAGAAACGGCATACCGCAAGGATCGATTTTTGGATCTTTATAGTTTCTGTTTTAATTTATTTTATGCTCTATTCTGAATTAGAAAACTGTTATACTTCTACATATGCTGTAACGATCTTTTATATCCGTTCTGTTATAACGTGACTTTTACCAGCTGTATATAATTTCGAAGAATCATAATCATAATTTCGTTGAATCAAGAATTACCATCAATTCTGATGGCAATAAACTAAATCTCTAGTCATATTTTTTTATCACTGTATAACGAGTTCATAGTATAATTGTGCTACAAATTGGCAAATGCTAAGATAAAGAATCAAAATCGTGAAGAAGCGTAGTCTTATTCCAACTCTCTTTAATGTTTCATAGAACATTGAATCGAAGAAGAGGTTTGGTTTCTTTAGGCAAAGGATAGATCGCTATCACTTCCCCAGGTACAGCAGACACCACAATTTCACCATATGCAGGCTTTACTTCACCTACCTTCTCTATAGATATGGTGGTCATCAGGTAAAGTTTAAGCTATGATGGAGTCCCGTTTCTCTGATGTTCAAGTTAAAGTAAAGGGCACAATTTGTTCTGTATAGCGCATATGATATTGTTGAATCAGAGCTGAGCTTTTCTAATCGAAACGGAAGATGAAAACCTTTTGGATGGGTTAATTCTGCTATATACCATAGAATAGTAGTTGGCTGATTGTCTTCTAGTATTTTTCGTCATAAGTCATTGGCTGTTGGAAATCAATGGTCATATTCAGTGGTCAGCTACATCCGATTTTCTTTTTTTTTATTTTTGTATGATGTAGAAGTAGGACGGTATCGAAAGCGAAATCTAACTTAGAAAGCAACAGAAATACACTCCCATAATTTTGTTTTTGTTAGTGTAGGGCTCAGGTTTGGGGAACTACCTATGATGCTAAGCGCACAGAATTTCTAAGAAACGAAGAATAGAATTAGATTAGAGATTGGAGTTAAAAGGGGAGTATAGAAGATGCCAATGGGTATGAAGGAAGACCCAGTAGATACTAATGGATGTTGGGCATTCTATCACTGTCCAGATGTTAGAGTTATACTGATGGTAATGTAAATCTTATAAATGCCCATAACATTTGAAGGACAAAAGTATTTTTTGTATCGCTGGAGGAATTTATGGCAAAAAAAAACATCCTTTCGAGCCAGTGTCAAGGATATTTTTAAAAAGGGTGAGTTTGAAATGGATATTCCATCAAATAAAACGAATTGAGATTATTTTAAAAATAGCAGATCAATCTGAAGATGTTGGGTAAGATTATGTAATTGTTAACGTCTTAGTTTGCGCTTCATCTATCTATAAAGCCTTCCAGGCTTGTGCGATTTCCTCTAAAATAGAGAGAAGTACAATCCCGGATATGAAGACCCAGGGCGCCTAAGCGGTTAACAGAGTCAGGGCCCCTTTTTAAATAATTGAATAAAAGAAAAATGTTAACGACCTTTAGAAAATAGACAAACAGACTTAGAAATATTACAAATAGGTACGAAATTATATGCAAAGAAAGTCCGTTCCGTGTAAGCCATAAATTTAGATGGCCATGTGACGAGCTTTATTCTCTGCAAAGAAACGGATTACCTCAGTATAGTCCACAGATTGCATTATTTCTGACTCTATGTACGTACAGCACCGAGAGTGAATTGATCCTGATCTCCTTTGTGGCGGATCTTAAATAGTTCTTTACGTTTTAGGCGAGCAGTTTGACCCTGGTGTACACAAAAACATCAGGAGCACTAATTCCACATTTGGATTAATGTCCAAAAAGCCTATTTACTTATTTTATTTATTTATTTATTCGCTCAATTAAACATGGCAGATTACAGAGCTTTTTAGACTCCTATTATGATACAGTTATTCAAACAAGTAGAATGTTTTACAAGCTCAAGCAAGAGTAAGAAAATAATACCAATAATATAATAGCTTAAGTGCTAGTAGTGCACAACTAAACTTACAACCTAGTAGTACGGAAATAGAATTCAATAGAGTAGATTCTAAGAAAATAACTTCCTATGGGAGAAATGTTCATAACAGAGCACTAATGCGTGCAAAAGAAAAAAAAATGGAAATATAAGCGAAATGTAGTAAATGGGGTATATGTGACGTACATGTATGAAAATGCATGAGAATTGGACTTTCATCGTGAAAAACGTCTCGATGAAGTTTTCGTAATCGGGAAAAAAGTACACAGTCGTATAGTACTCGGGGAGACCTTTCATTTGATATATAACATGGCAGATTAGACCAACCCCCGCCGGGGTACCTATCCCCACCCTAATAGTACCCTTATAAAAAAAAATTTCGTACACGAATTATAGCTGGTAATTAGGTTAAGCGAACGGTGAAATCCGTTTTTCGATCGGCCAATTTATTGAGCGAAAATTGTAGTACGTTTTTTTCAAAACGTAAAAGAGCGAATTACTAAAAAAGTGAGTATGAGGACCGATAGAGGAATGCAAATAGAGCATTTTTGTATTTGGGTGCAAAGTCGAAAAAACGCCAAATATTGGAACGGGAGGGGTTTGAAGAAATTTTGCTCTAGTACAATATGAATAATCTAGGTGATATTTGAATTTGTGATTTTTTTCTATGAAGTTTGAGTACCCACATGCCTATGTTCCGAGGTAAAATGGGCCTGTTTTTATCGGAAAGCCCCCGCCCCACTCGAAAAACGTAGTACCCTAATGCACCCACGCTATCATTATGTATCCCACAAAAAATAATGAATGGAATCGGTTACCTTGTGTGGGAGCTTTTGGGACCACACTTTAAATGTTTGTATGGTGAATGAGGACCCTATTTTAAAAAAAAATGTTCCCCACTTTGGTTTCGCCCCCTCCAAAGCTGGGGACTTGAAATTTCTACCATTCGTAGCTTAGGATAAAAATATTTATTCAAGATATCAACGACTTCGCTACGCTTCTTGGTTCTGGAGATATAACGAAAAATATGTTTAACTTCAACACCCCCCCCCCTCGCCGAGAGCAAGCCCCCCGCTCAAAAAAACTTGACCAAAAGATGTGGGGGATGCAGACGAACAGATGTTGCAAATTACAGCGATTTTATGATTTTTCCCCTCTCCCCTACTCAAAAATGAAAAATATGGCCACGCTAAGCAGTAGATAATTTAGTTGTGGATCGTATAAAAAAAAATTATTTAAAAATATATTATCTAGCTTGACTTCTGCCTCTTGAAGCAAAACCCTAAAATTTTTCTTACCGTTTTTTAGAAGAAAATGTATGGAGGAAAACGCAGCTTGTATTCGCTTCGCTTATACTCGCGTCAATTCAAAGCTATCCAGTTACAGTCAGTTAAAGTAAGATTTATATTTACAGCTTAGAAATAGAAAATTAAAACCAGAATTCAAATATGGTACTCACGAGACAAAACCACTGCATCATCATTTCCAGGATGTATACTTGTATAACTTCAGGACCGATAATTGTTTTCCCCGTGTAGTCTCACCGGACGTCAAAGGAGGTCGCAGGTGCAAACACTCGTTTTCCAAAGTCCCGTCTAAATGCCCTTCGATAGAAGGCTTTCAAGTTTCGTGCACATTTGCGGATATCTTAAGATTTTAACCTATGTAGGTTCATAAGAAAGTCAGAGGCTTGTTACTCAAGTTCTCGTAAGCAAGCAGAAACACGTCTTGGTAGTATGTACTGCAATCAACCTGCCGATAATAACGTTGAAAACGGTAACTCTAAATCCGTCCCTGCCGGATAGCTCGATTTCGATCCTTCTACTTCATCAATTGAGAATTTGCAGCTCCCAAAAATTTGGCACTCTGCTCTGCCTATTTGTGAATTCCTCCTTGTATGTAAGAACAATAAAGAGATTTTTTTTTTTAATGTCCGATGTCGTATGTCCGCCTTGTCAACCCTTGGTGGGACTCCCCTACAATGTTGGGCCCTTAGGCAACTACCTACGGAGGTTCGCCGTTGGACAAGGACGTAATGCTTGGAACAAATTAAATTAAATTACGCTTAATCCAAAATCAGCCCTAGCTATCCAACTTTCTATTTTCAGAGTGGGTGGGTAGAGCTATAAGAACCTCGTCAAAGTACTTAAATTTATTGGGCAGAACTAGAGCTAGTCAATAACTATCTCCAATAACTCCACCAATAAACACTTTTATGAATGTTTGCTTAAAAACCTCAAAATTAAATTTTGCAAAAAAACAAACAAAAACAGTAATTTCGGCAGTGGTCTCAAACGCGTACACAAAAATTCTTTGACATAATATCAAAAGACAAGAAAACGATAAAGCTCCAACAACCATAAGTCATTAACCTTGCCAAAACATAAATTAAGCGCTATCCATTCAGCTATCATTCATCCCAATTAACTGTTGTTGGTAATAACAGCATGAGTAGGTGTGAATTAGTCAGGTTAATTACATACATCGCACGTAGCAGCAACCAGCAGCTAAAGGCATCTTACCTCATGCCCAGTAACCCAATTTAGTTCTCATTAAGTCAAAACGTTTTCTCCTTTCACCTCGTACACCCATCATACCTAGCCCCTTTTATCCACCCTTGAGAATGTCATCTCCGACCCCACCCATTTCCTTTAGACACAAAGATGAGAACCACTTGGGCATGACGACCACACAAAGGTATGAAATTAGATTTCTTTTCAGGTCGCAATTATCTGCACTAAACACGTTGAACTCACCGGAGGAACTTTGCCACAGAAACTGAAAGTGGAGCTGGAGGAGCTAGCTAGAGAGATGCAAAGGTCTTTCTTGGGTACCCGTACCCCATCCGTTAGGCATAAAGCATGAAAGTGTAATACTGCTGGAATGGAACCTCTTGGAATGGAGGAAGCCAAAGTTTCAGATGCCGGCCGTTTTTATCAACTTTCGATTGTCTTTGGGGGAATTCCCTTCTACTTCTGTCCTGGAATTTTAACGAAATACGGTTACAGTTGTATGGGAGTTGACGAAGTGTGCCGCTACTGAATTAAGTGCCGAGGAAATTTGCAAGATTTTCCATAAACTAGTATTTTTCCATACGGTGCCCATTATTGCAATCTGTGTCTACACATATGTGCTAGCCTTATACAGTTAGACAGTCCGCTTCACCACTACTCTGCATTGCATTGTTCTAGCCTTACATCTTTTAGCAGAGTTATTATGACTTAAGCTCCCCTTTTCATTTGAATCTCAACATTGACGGTGGGGCTTCATCTCACCTTGTAAAAGTGATCATCATCTCAAGATCGAAGCGCGTGAACCGCGAATTTTTCATCCGCTTACCGCTCATTACGGACTATAGCGCAAAGTACGCGAACCGTTTGAGTTTGAGTCGTTTGAGTTTGAGTTGTTTTGAAAAAAAAAAAATAATTTTCCTCACTTGGGGAACGTGTGATCTTCACGTCGTCAGTTCAGGTGTATCTGTCTCAATGAATGAACGCAACTTTTTGCCTAGGCTATACCTAGGACAGTGCAAAAGTCAAGTGAGAAGAGCCCCCATAGTCAGAGTAGTACTCACGGAAATTGCAATTTCAACGTTATCGTGGAGTCTAGCGAAAATCTAGGCCAATTACCGCTCAGACTCAGTCTCGTGCGGTGCATTGGCTGAGTGTGCAACAATAATATTATTTGTTTGTAGGCTCGGGCATTGCGGTGAAAAGCACCAAATGTATTACACGCGGAATGACATGTGACACACAGTGAAAAAGTGCTTAAGGTGCAAGTTTTGTACATAGTTTTGTGTCGTCGGCATATATGTTACGTCACGCGCGGATTTTCATTTTCTTTTCTCGGGAAATGTTACGAATTTTCTTTTTGCGGCCCGTTAACATGTAATTGCTGTACATGAACACGGTAATCACGTGAATTACAGAAGAAAAAAAAACATTTTGAAAGGCTAGCTAACTTCGGTTGGATATGTTCGTCTATGCCTCGATAGTTTTCATCCAACAAACGAAAGAACAAACAAAAATCGTTTCGTAGGTACACCGCAAATATTCGGTTTCGGTCCTCCTCATTTGCAGACTATTTCCGGATTCCGCTCCTCCCGTTCTAGTGCCACAGTGAAAATAATATAGGGAAAAGTTGTTGTGACGTTCCTCCCAGAATTGGGTTTTGAATTTTTGATTAAATCAAAGCTTGTTGTTTTTGTTATTGTTGTTGTTTTTGTTGTTGGATCTTGTGGTGTGCTTTCTTGATTCACCTACATTTCTACAATGCATATGAGCTCCATTGACTGGAGAAACACGACTTAATCCAACAGTGGCGAGTGAGTTTTCCTAGTGTTTTTTTTTCCGCCTATATCTTCTAAAGGAGTCCGAACAGAGTGATGTGAGTGAATTTTGCAACGGTCTCGGGCTATGCGAATCCCCGTTGATGTTGATGTGCATGAATTAATTCGAATAATGTTGCTCCAGTGGAAAGTTGAAAATTTATTCAAAGATTGATAGCCACAGATAAGGGAATTTCTTCCATATAAAGATTTATGTGTGGATTCCGTGTGCTTTCAGGTACACATCTTGATAAACAAGACGAAAATTTGGAATGTGAGCAATATTTGTTTTTCCTTTAATTTTGTTTTAGGCACTTGAGCAGAAAGATGAATTATGAATTTTGTTATAAATGTAGACCACCGGTAGTTTGTGATTTAAACAGCTCTTAGTGGTGGCCTTAATATTTTCATTTCGAAATATTTTGCAAAAAAAAAAAATTGTAGAAAATTTCGATTTATCTATTTCTCATTAAAAAGTGCCTAATTGCAAAACAAATAAAAAAAAAACGTTTGGGCAGACGATTTAATAAAAACTACGGGATTTAATTTTATATGAATGCTTTTCGATTTTAGTAATTGGATATAGTCCTCAGAATTAACTAAATCAAATCTGTAATAATAAAAGATCTGTGAATAGATCCATTACGAAACTTAAATTAATAAAAGTATTCCATAACTATTATAACTGACTGACTGTAAAATATAAAAGTCCCGATTAGACTGTTATCGAAAAACTGAAATGGTAAAAGTCTTAAGTCATAGGGACTTCAATAAATAAAAGTCTTCCGTAACAGTTATGACTATCAAAAAAGAAAAATCATTTAATAAATAACTATTATCTTATGATCTAAACTTTTATACATAGGTATAACAATTACGTAGAACTAAAAAATAAAATTTAAATTTTAACTAAGTATTAGCATAGATGGCACAAGAGCTAGATGTCGCATGCAGTATCAAAAAAGTATACAAAATTCCGTAAACTGGGGAAGCTTGTCTCGGTACGAACCAGAAGCAGACTAGTTCATGTTAAGAGAAGTGAAAGAGATTTGGAGACCAAAATTATTACTATTGAATAACTGCAAAACGTCACATTATAAACTTTTGGAACTCAGCTGATATTTATGTATATAGTGGAGCATTGCTGGAGCTGATATCTGTGTTTATGTACAGATTTATTCACATTTGTTCTTTTGTTTTTCTCTAATTAGTTGATAATTTTGATATTTCTAAATTTACTCCAGTTCTCACATTTACTCCAATCACTACATCTTAACACGATTAATACTATGCCCACCGACGCACAATCAAATTAGCCCTCCTAGTAATCTGAACCATGATATTCTTCTCTTGAGCTTTGACATGTCACTTAACATGAATCCTCCCCCACTTAGATTCTCTTTTCGCGATTATAATAGCATAGACACAGAGTCCTTGTTTGAAGAGTGTCATGGCTTGGAATGTTGGAGAATCTTTGATTGCATTTTTGTGGATGATAAAGTCGAGATTCTAACGTCATCAATCTCAAACTTATTTGAGAAGTATGAACCAATTAAGACGGGAAATTTTCCTGGTAATGGCTGTCCCTGGTTCACAGTGAGAGTTCATAACCTTATCGCTGAGCGTGAGTTTCTCTATCAGCGTTACAAACGTCTTAGAACATTTGAGGCAAGAACATTGTATAAAGCTGCCCGTAATAAGGCTACCACGGCAATCAGGCACGCCATATGACAGTATTATTACTCTAAAATCGACGCTAACCTAGACCCAAAAAAGCTATGGCGGAACCTATGTTCGATCGGAGTTTATGGAAAGGATAAAACTGAATGCAACTTCGATCAAGACGAGCTGAATGCATCGTTTACTCTTACAAATCTTTCCGCTCCAACTGCCTCCAACATTCGTCAAGTTAACCCGCTGCGCAGTCCTGAGATTACTCCGAGTAGCCCGATTCATAGTTTTTCGTTTCGTGGAGTGGACATTACTGAGCTTCTATTGTCCTGTAATTCAATTCCATCTGAGGCAACTGGACCGGACAACTTTTCATCTCTATTTATCAAACTAATACTACCTATTATTAGTCCGTATATCCTTCATATAATCAATTCATGCCTCACATTTTCTTCATTTCCCTCCAACTGGAAGGTAGCTTACATTGTTCCAATAGCAAAAAAGAAAACGCCAGATTCTCCGGCTGATTTTCGTCTAATCAGTAAACTTTGTTTTTTATCGAAAGTGCTAGAAAAATTAATATACCAGCAAATACTTGAGCATGTGGACAAAAATAATCTTTTAACTCGATGGCAATCAGGCTTTCGAGCATTTCACAGTTGTGAAACAGCCCTATTGAAGATAACGTCCGATATAAGAAGCGCGATGGATAGTGAAAAATTCACTACGCTAGTCCTTTTGGATTTCTCAAAGGCTTTTGATATTGTAAATCATGGAACTCTTATACAGAAGCTCTGTTCGTCTTTTCAAGTTGGCAGTTCAGCAGTGCACATGCTGGATAGCTTTTTGAGTGAGAGTCGCCAGCGGGTTAGGGTCGGCCAATCATCAATGACTTGCCGAAAGCAGTTCGTGATGTAGAATTACACCTCTATGCGGATGATGTTCAGGTTTATCTATGTCGGCCTATAGGTCTTCTCGAGGATTGCTTATCACGCATTAATAGTGATAGAATATATGCCTGGTCTATGGATAATCGTCTGCAACTTAATCCCGTAAAATCACTTTCTATAAGTTTTTATAATAACGCTTTCGATGTGTCTGACGTCCCACCAATGATACTGAACCATTCTGAATAAGGTTACCAATCTTGGGATAGAATTAAATAGCAGTATGAAGTGCTGTGATTTTATTAAGGCTCGATTGGGTAAAATTTATGCTGGGCTGCGCAGACTTTGGCTCTCGGCCGATATATTGCCTCGTAATACTCGTGTGGTCCTAGTAAAGACGTTGATTCTGCCTCATTTTCGTTTGGTGTTTCCCAAACTTGATAGTGTATGTGCACGTAAAACGGAGATTGCATTCAACGACTGTATCCGATTTATTTTTAGATTGCGACGATTTGATCACGTTTCCCCATTACTTGGGTGTTCTTTGGAATCCTTTTTAAAACATTTTAAGAAACTTTTCCAGATTACTTCGTCTCAGCGGAACAGAAACCTGATAATGCCACGTTTCTATAGATCAGTTATGGAGAATTCTTATCTCGTCCAGTCTATCAGACTATGGAATAATTTACCCGTTACTAAACAAACCGCAAACACCGTCAATGCGTTTAGAATGCAAGTTCGATATCACTTAAAATAACCTAATTATAGGATAATAGTTCCTATTCTCTTCTAGGCTAAGAGGCAGTATTTAAACTATTTAGAATATTCTTATATTATATTTAAACTAAATTTGAACTAAATGATAAAATGCAGTAGATACTTAATTTATATGCTTTTTTGCTTTGAAACGACTTTTTTTTCTGAACTATCAACTTAATGCAGATTAATTTTATTTAACACTTTTTTTTAACACTAATTTATCTAGCACCGACTTACTATTTCGTACTATAAAAGATTGTAAATCTTGTGTACATTTACTAGCAATAAATTATTATTATTATTATATGATCGAAATCGAGGTTTCTCTGCTGTATCTTCCCGATTTGAAAGTTTTAGACATTATATTCAAGTCTAGGTACAAAATTAACGCTCCTATTTTTGATCTTCTTATTCCAACATTATATGATGTTCTTGATTTTCCCATGGGACTGATGGAAAATTCCAAAATTTGCTCGCCAATACTTAGAATCGGTTTCTTGTTTGTCGATATCGTTTCTTTTTTCTATCGAATCTTCGATTCAGGTAAGATGTCCCACGACAATTGTCGCAAACTGCTGAACATTGGAGGCCCAAATTTCGAAAGCCACACAATTCGCCACAGTCTTTCGAACAATTACAAATAAATCATATTTAAATGATGCTTCATGGCAGGAGGTTTCAATATTTTCATTGACTCCAATATGCCGTTTTTGAGTACCCATCCCCAATCTTGTGGGTTCAGCTGATTTCCTGACCAATACGGCACCTGCTAGTAAACACGATACAGGTGCTCTTTAGCTGTGTCAGCTGTTGGGAGTAATATACGCAAATTTACCGACTTGTTTGTGCCTATAGCTTTCATAAAGCAAAGATAACGGTACACGTTCAAGTCATCTTGTTTAACTGGAGCTCCATACACAGCTAAAATGATTCGAATTCCATCCGAAGAAATTGATTTTCGAGATCACTCTGATTGAAATTTTGTGCTACAGCACGTAGGACTTGACGAATTGCGAAAAGTTTCAAAGCTGGAATTTTCCATTTATGAAAAGAGTAGATGAAAGCATGTAGAAGTAGCAGATGATCCCTGATGTCTTCGTGATCGTTGAAACTTCGCGAAGAGTAAGAGTTTTCGCTCGACTTTCTCTTCATCAATCGGACTGCGAGCAACCAAAATTACCAAAACATCCATGTCTTCCCCAACAATATTTGTTCTAATTGTACGTGTGAACATTTCAAAGCTGTTTCAATTATTAAAACATCAAAAGATACCGCACAGATTTCGATCATTACATGCAATTAAATTTCCGTACAAAATTTATGTTGGAGTTTTTTCAGTGCCAGATTACGGGAAAACTATAAATGTTATCAATAAACTTTATTCCATCTTTTTTGTAGAGAGTTTCCAGCTCTTTCTTTTTCATATATATTATACCTTATAGTCGTTAAACAGACAGGAACGAAGATATTCGCAAAAAAACCGAAAAATGGTAATTTTTTCCTCGTCTTTGGGCTGTCACAAGTTATACGGACAACCGAATTCCGGGAACTTTTCACACCTTATTTGTAGAGCTGAAGGGTAAGTGTATACCAATTTTTAGCTTAATTGGACTTTTTCCGAAGATGAGCCCATTTTTTGCCCATTTTTTTCCTGGACTATAGATGATTTCTCTATACCTACATACCTACCATATGTGTTTAGGGTGCTCTAATTCAAAACAGCAATGCAGAGAATGGTAATACAGGATAATTGAGATATGAGTAGAATAATGCCCTTATTCCGATGTACATAGAAATGGGTGCAGTGATTTACATGTTAATTGTCGTTAATTTCAATTCAGAAAGGGGACAAACTTCATTTCCATGTTGAATTTATTTCCAAATCAAAAACAATGTCCAATGACATTATTTCCTTTTCAATTGGGAAATAGTGTCAATTGACATTAGTTTCCATGACTTTCATATCATTGCATCATTAATATGAAACTGTCTATATTTCTAGCAAAATTTGACTTATTTGGAACTGCCATCTTCGACAGTCAACTTTTTATAATTTTAACTGAAGTTTGGAATTGTTGTCCTTGACTTCTCCACCCCAACTGGACAGGAAACTCTTGATCTTTTTCATGTAGCGAACTAACATTGTAATAATTGTCGTTATATGGCTTAGAATATAGAAACAACAGGAAGTGTTAATACCTGTAAAATTCGTGTGCCACAGAGTGAATTTTTTCAGGGTATCCTGAAGTAGGTCAGAATTATATTGAAGAAAGAGACAAATGTATTTTCAGTTGTCAAACGAAGTTTCCTCATTTGCAACAATTTGAATCTGGTGAAAATATAAGTGGGAAATCATTTTTTGTGTACGTTACACACATTTTCATATTAAATTAAAATGAAATTAATAACAAAATCGATGAAATATTTTGTTTATTGAAGATTTGTTTACGTTTGTAACAGCTGAGAAACTCCCTGGGTATCTTGGCGCAGTGGCAGCGACTCAGAGCATTTTCGGTGGGAGCAACTGCAGTATTTTCAACCATATATTTTTTTGCCCGCTCTCTATTTTGATTCTACTACACGACTGTACTGAGCTTTCACTACAGCGGCAACAGATTCTAGCACAACCAGAATTTGACTACGCCAAATTTGGTTTCTCACACTTCCTGTACTATCTATATTCTAAGTTATATGGCTTTCTGGTGCAGTTTCAAGAATTTGACAGGAAACTCATGGCTCTTTTCACGTATTTCACATTGCCGGTGCCGGTTATTTTGAATGCCATAAATGTCCCAATGAAGATCAATTTTGAATGTCATAATTTGTTAAGAAAAGGCCGATAGAGCTATATCACCAAAACCATATGGACGTCACATTTCTTAAGCTATATTACTTTTGACGTAATGTATTTAACGAAAAGTCTTAAAAATGAATATGTATCAGTTACAAATTATGGCCGAAACTCTAAATTTCAACGATTTTATGAATTTCATTCAACATTTGAGTTTAATTTAAAAATTGTGATTTTGCAAAGAAATTTTTGTAAAATTTATGTTTGTGTGTTGAAATATAGATGGCATGAATACCATTTATTTAAGGTTATTGTACACAAAAGTTCACATCTTTTGTATGTATCAATGTGTATCTGTTAAACGCGCTAACACTGGCAACACTCTGAACATTTAACAGAAGATTATTCCATAAACGAGCTGTTTGAACAATATAAGAATCTTTCATGCAGGACTTATGAAATCGTGGAATCAATTTGTGCCTGTTACATTGTGACGTTGTAAATTGAGATAATTCTCGCAAGTACTCTGGTTTGTTCGAGCTAAGTAGAGAATATAAGAAATCCAAAGCTCGCCTTTTAAAATACGTAGCCAAGCAAACGCGAAAAGAAAGGCGAAACATGGTCGAATCTTCGTAGATAAAAAAAAACTGAATACAGTAGGTGAATGGAACTTTGACTTTTCTGGCACAGACGCTATCCAGCTTGGGTAACACATTTGAAGCTTTAATTAATCATAAGCGCATGTCAATAGACAGCAGACCCGATGAAAGCCATAGACATCGGAGACCTGCATAAACTTTGCTGACCATGGCTTTAACTTAATCACAACGTTGATTCAAGACAACTCGAAACGTTTTGACTTTACTTACAGCGAAACATTATTTAAAGCCACTATTCGGACTTCAATTAAACCTTCATTGTAAAATTTAATAAAATGTGACTTTCCAGAGAATTTAGTATCAAAGGATTACATTTGGCCAAGGCGTTTATTCTTTCCAAACCACAATTTATACTTTCAGTACAGTCTTCAAGAAGACCGATTGTCCGGCTTAAATAGAGTTGCACATCATCGGCATATAAGTGAATCTGTACATCTTGAACTACATCTGGCGGATCATTGATAAATAACCTGAATAGCAAAGGTCCCAGAATTGAACCTTGAGGCACCCCACAAAGTAGTAATAATTAGTTTCTTGAAGCTGGTCAGTAACTGTAATATTTGTTTGGAATTTATCCTTCCTTTTCTGTTCTTTTTTTCTTTCGTCTTTTTTATAATTTTCTATTTTTTGAAAACTCCATAGCATCTAAAATTACCTCAGATACATCATAGCAATCTAATATTCTACTAGACAGACGAGTAAAATTAATGATCATTCATCATTAGTTATGTTTTTTTTTTAATGAACTTTAAGCTGGAAACACAATTTACCAATCTCGACCGACCCCAATATAACTTTAAAAACTTCAACCTTGTGAACTCAACTTGTCAACTTTTGATAAATTTTAATTGATAGCTGCTAATTAGGACTATTGGCCTGAAAATTCCAATTATTTCGTAATAATTTAATACACCATGACCAACATTTGATGGGAAAAATGTTTTCCAAATTTTTTTAACAAATTTTCCGTACATTTCTTTCCGTAAACAAGGCATGTTCCAAATGACGACAAGAATGCCTATCACAGATGGAAGAGTTGCAAGATAGTACAAAGTAAGCATACTCCAGTTCAACTTCAATACTCCAGTTCAACTTCAATCTGGCCGACCTCAAAAACGTTGCAATTAAATTCGAGATAACCTGATCTCATGTATTCTATAGAATCGTCAAAGTTGATGAGGCTGGCAAGGTTGTATCAATACCTCTTGAATTTCTATCAATTTTCGTAAGTTGTGAGTGGACAGCTAATTTCTTCTACTTAAAAGTCAGATTCAAAGATGTTCGTTTCCAAAATTAACAATAAAAATCCAAATTTCGAGTCAAGTATTTCAAGTAGAAGTTTCAGTAATTTTTTTTTTATCCAGCTCACTTTACTTAAACTTACCGGTAGATGGCACCTTATGCATATCTCATAATTTTTTTGCGATTTTTCTGCCAATTTTACATGAGGAGGTGGCATATTCTTTTTTTTTCATTTATGAAATTTATTTATCAAGATTTTTCCACAAAGTAGGGTGAAGCCCGGTAAGCTAGAGCCAAGGATTTTTTGTTCCTATACAAAAACTATGTAAAACAAACATCATGGAATGTTCAAGGAATTTTTTTTCTTTGCCGATTTCTTGAAGTAGTTCGCTAGAGACAAGAAATTCGAACACGAAAACTCTACTTCTCGATTGACAAAAGGATGTCGTTCTTTTTCGAAAAATCTATTTATATATGTCAATATTTCTTGAAGAAACAAGTACGGATACACTTATTTCTGTAAGAAATTTTTACTTTGGTGAAATAATTGAAAAACTTAAGAAGGGAACAGCAATTTCGCCAGAGGTGAATCAATTTTAAACTGACAAATCGAGGAATAAAAATTGTTTTACGTGTATCTTCATTTTTCATTAGAAATTATCCATTTCCTAACTTTCTTTATCACTTATTTATTATTTGAGATGCCACACATTTATCAAATCCAAATTGTCAAAAATTTCTTGACCTAATGTCAATTTTTCTTCAAGAAATAAATGGAGAAATTCCTGGGCTCTAGGATACCGCATTTAATGCTTGGTCATCAAATTTTCGTCCAAAAAGTTAAGTCAGAAACACATCCAAGCAACCTTCAGGCCTGGCCTCTCTCAGGCTTCCTCGCAGCTCAGCTCAAGGCTTGCCTCAGAGAATTGAAAGCAAAATGATACCAGCGGGCTCGATGCTGTCATTGTAATTTTGAGAGTATATTTGTTGACAGAAGTAGGCCTGAGAGAGAAACATTTTCAACATTGAGCAAAGTGCGCCTTGCGTCTATGCGTTGAGGATATCTACTGACTTGGTTCCGTGTTGCATCATTTAAAAACCCGTGTTGGAAATTCTGACAATGCCTCAAGAAAGTCTCGAGACCTGAATGTGTATCTGTCATTAGAAACTTTTAACATAAAAAAAAAATTCCGACTCTATGCTTGAGCTATTCTCAGCCATTAATTTTATGTAGAATTACTGAAGGAGAATTTTCTCGAATATTTTTAACATAAGAAAATTCCTCTATATACGTTGTGTTTGAACTCCTACTATTTTTGACCATCAAAAATTTCTGAAGAAAATTTGTCGAATAAATTCCTAAGAAAAATATGAATCCATGATGCTTTACGTGCAAATTGAAATCATTTCAAAATTGTAAGAAAAACGTCGCTGTCGAATTTTATGGGATAGAAAAATCGTGTGAATTTGGCTGAAACCATTTACCGCGAAATGTGTATATACGAAAAAATATTCTCTTCAGGGTATTTTAGGAATATGCGTTTAGGGTATGAATAATCATATGGACAAGCCAGAAATTTTATGACAGAATTTTTGAAATCTTTTACGAGATAACTGAACTAAAAGTTTTTTTTTTTTAAAAACAATTCAACTTCACAACAAAAGTCACTAAAAATTACAATTTCCCATTGTGATAAAATTGTGTGAAAATAGTCAAAAACAATAAAACGCTTGAAGGTTTTCGTTTTATAACCTCAAAATTTATTTGTAATAATATTTAGAAAAAACAAAAAAAGCGAAATAATGGTTTTAATATTAAATGCAAAAGCTCAAAAATGTTATTCTTGGCAAATTGTATTTTCTCAAATCGAATTTACTTTCAAAGTGAATTTCTCAACAAAATGAAGGATGATTTTGGCAAGTTAATTTTTCTTAAAGAAAGAGACCATCTAATTTCCTATAAATCGGGGTTTCTGGTATCTTCCAACAATAATGCCTTCTGAAAATACAATTTTCTACAAAGAAAAAAAAAAAACAAGAAACATCCCGATGATATCTCGAAGCCAGTTAGGTTAAGAGTAGAAGGGACTACGCCACTAGTATCATGCGGATACCGCGACCAGACTTGTTCTTTTGTGTTATCGAAGCCAGTTAAGACTGCTCTTCTTTGTAACACAATTTCTGGCTTGTCCCGGTACATCTGACCAACATATACTATTATCCTTTAAGTCTCTTCTTATTATCCTTTAAATCTCTAAGTAGCTGAACAAAATCCATCTACATACATAAATCTTAGCAATTGCAATTTTATACCGAAATCCAAAGAATCGCGTGGAACCCTAACTCGAATATAGCACCAACCCAATCAAAATGGTTTTTAATGAGTAATCTGTTCTCAGAGCAGCGTCCCTCAAACACTTTTGAGCTCGAACCTTGTTCATGGTAATATATGAACATTTAATGATCAACATCCACCCCAAATTTTCAAATTTCATCAATCATTGATTACAGGTTCCACGCTGAAAATTAAATATTATCTATAATTGCGACATAAATCTCTTCGTGATAAATAAACTGCAGTGATTCGATCGACCAAATTTTTAAAAACATTTCTTCCCACGCGCTGGCAACGCAATAAATTTTCGACTTTTTCGGATATGCCTTACACTTAACTTTTGTGTGCGCAAAAATTAAACTCTGTTCTCTTTCGCTACCACCTCGAAGGCTTCTGATGCTGATGATTTATGATATGCTTGGGAATTCAAGGTGTTCACACGCTATTGCAACACCTCTATATACACTGCAATTATCGACCAATTTCCGTTCTCTAAATTCAATTGAACGATCCAACGGCACAATTAAGCTTAAACTCGAGATAATCAGAAAAGCATCATCATCATCATCATCATTATCAAGTCAATATTTAGTGAAACCCATCAAGGCAGCTATGGTTGTAATTGTAACCTTGTTTACGCAAACATCAACAACAATAACAACAGCTCAGAAGTTGAGTGTAATTCTCACATAAACCGCCAAGTCGTGGTATCATAGGTTGCGTGCAACGACCATAAACCATTTGGTAATGTTTTTGCAAGTGAAATTAATTTTTATCATTGCGCGCATGCGAAATACTCGTCGCACAAGGAAATTGAAATAATTTTCTGTGAAGAAAAACAAAACAAACAAAAAACTCGTTGCAAACGTTGTAACTGACCTAAATAAAAAGTGTCAAACGCATCTTTACCATTGGACGGAGGACGAGTACACGAGTTTTGTCAAGTTGTATTCACTTTTGAATGTAGAAGGTAACGACTCGACGTTCTTTATGCGACAAAAGTGAAACTGATCCAGTTGAGCTCACGATTTCTCAGATTCCGTAAATCTCTTGACACTACGACTCCATTCCATATCCATGGTCACTTACACAGCGGCGCACTTAAATCTACGCGCGTACCCTAATCGACATGTGATGATCGCATTAGCGGCACTTGTACAAGAACTTGGATACATATGAACATCTCTCGGAAGCTGTTAACTGTGAAATTCACTCACGGTCATCATAATGCGTTAGGCTTAGGCCTAGGCCGCGGAGTCTGTCGTGTCCAGTTACAGAGTCTGTGCGATCGTCTCTGCTGCGGTGATTACCAGGCATATTGCGGTTAAAGGTACACCAGCGATTATTGGACATTATAGAATCTTTATATACACACGATTGGAAAAAAAACATCTTTAAGCAAAAGACAATCTAGCTTGCCGCAAACACCGACTATCCACGGGTACTTAGCTTACTTAACGATGATGAAACACTCTTGCAGTTGCGTAAGAATACTGCATGGCCTCCTCACTATAAACTGTGTGTCTTCCGCTGCGTGCGCAGTGTGAATTGGAAGTGCAAACATTTCCCGCATGATGACCACAGCACAACTCTTGTGTGTTGCAATGAAGATCTTGTAAATGTTTGATTAGAGTAAGTTTATTGTCCAAAAGCCAGCAGTAATAGGCCTCTCTAGTTTGCTCAATAATATGCACGCGAAAAATTTCAAAACTATTTATGTGTGTAACAAGACAATGTATGAACGGCTAACTAAAATCGAAGAAAAGTGTCCCCGCGAATAGACAAACTATGTCTTCTATTGGTTGGTCACGACATATGCTTGCTTACCTGCGACTAACCTTTTTACCATTATGAAATCGCCTGCTATTTGATCTGAGTAGTACCAGAAACACTTCTATAGACTAATTGCGGCAACCTAGTTCGTGCTCACATAAATCCAATTGGGAAATGGAAGAAAACGAATTTATTTTTGGTGTTTCGTTCAGAACTATAAACCTGAAGCAGATAAAATCGTAGATCTGACCGCAAAGAATTAAATGGGTGGATTTGCGGGGCATGTCCTCGTTGTTGACATTTGTAGAAATTGAAGTTTCAGAGCAGTTCGAAATGAAAGACGTTTTCATAGCTACACTTTTGTGGACTCTGCGGTTTTATTGTAAATAATAATGGCTCCACCTCACCCTATTTAGAGGATCGGCCTTCAGTCCATTGTATGATCGGACGACCGATCATTGTTTGTAGTATGCCAAAATATACTTGTTGTTCCCAAAAAGGTCGCACGTCCGATTTTAATGAAAATTTCCATAATGGCAACGTCTTGTTTATAGCGATTGTGATCGAGTAGTGAAAAATGAAAAGAATGTGTTATTTGGATTTTTCTTAATAAGGACACATGATTAAAACCTCAATGGGAGGGGCAAGCTCAACCATTGTGGAGTTGCATGGTGATTATAAAATCTTCATTTTTGTAGGAAGTCATTATAATTTTTACACCCTAGATGATGAATTCATAGGGTATAGCCGTATAGGTACTAATGATCGTAGACCAAAATGGATTTGACACCATGCTTAAAATAAAAAATTATACTGATTTTTGCATTTCCCTCCATCCATCTGTCTGTCTCTGCGTCCTATTAATAATTCGAGAACACGTCCTCCTAGAAAGGTGAACTTTTTCACGGGGCCTTTTAAAAAAAAAATGGACTAAATCCGAGAAAGCCCTTCTTAGTGTTGCCATATAAAAATGTAGGTTTTTTGTGTATACTGTGAAAACGGTCAGTCAGTTAGACGTTTTTCTTGTACTGAATGAAAAGTTGGTCAGAATATGAAATCCTATGAAATTGGTAATCATTTTTACTGTCTGACGAACCGTTCGAGAAATATTTGCGAAAAACCACTACACAATCAAATTTTCACAGAGGGGTGAATATACGAAATTACATAAGGGAATTTTTCTAGGGTATCGTAAGAATTTGCCTTAGACCAATTCTAGCTTTTTTCCTTCTGTTTAGTAGAGCTTTATATGTCTTCGATAGGCACCTCCTACTATTTTTGAGGCCAGCCATTCCCTTTAGCTCGTACACGAATTTGTCTATTTATGTATTTCTTTTTTACTATTTTCGACACTCTCGTAGACCCACTTTTCGTCATCACAGCGAGCTGAAATTTGGCACGCAGCTTCATGTCGCGCGACAATTGAATCTATCAAAATTTGAACCGGAAATTTCCATGGAAAACCCGGAAAATCGGGAAAAATCATTTGAAAATTTGGTACAAATTTGATTAGTGATAAATCCGTTTCAGGAAAAATACAGAGTTTTCCGATTTTTCCGAAAAAAAATTTCCGGAATTTTCCCACTTTTCGGGAAAATTTTCCGGTAATTTTTTTCTAAATTATGCAGGATCAAGTTCCCTATCAACTGGCATCATTACTTTTTCTCCGACAATGGTGAAAACTTGCAGAAAAAATCTAGGAAAATTCATGTAAAACGCTTTTCCGGAGTTTTTTCAACCAGCGTTTTGCAACCTAAGACAAAGTTGTAGAGCGAAATGAGTTGCATAAAGTTGCTTTTCTGGAAAACTCCATGGAAAACTCCGGAAAAGCGGGAAAATCATCGGACAAATTTTCATCGATATAATTAGTGATAAATCTGTTTCAGGAAAAGTGCAGAATTTTCCAATTTTTCTGGAATTTCCGGAATTTTCCGACTTTTCCGGACATTTTTTCGACAAAAAAGTTTTATAAGCTATGCGGAATCATTTTTTTCCGTCCTACTGGCATCAATACTTTCTCTTCAACAATCATGAAAACTTGCCTGAAAAATCGAGGAAAATTCATGTAAATTGTTAAAAAAAAAATTCATAGTAATAGGAAAAGTCTGTGGAAAACATGGAAAATCGGGAAATTCATGTTATATGAGATCAAGTTGGAATACAGCTAAAAAGCGCTGTTTAAAACATAATTTGAATTTCAGAAAACCGTTCCAGTACTTCAACGATTTGATACTTGAAAAATTTTTGTTTTCGGATCGGCACCAAACATGACTTAAAAATTGTTTTAAAATATCTCCATGCAGCATGTAATAACAATTTAGTTATCGTGAAAAAGGCAGAAAATAAAATAAGTAAAAAACGAGTTTTCAAACAAAACTGAGAAGCCGCATGAAAAAGTAGAAAATAAACTTTTCTTCACACACAGAGGTGGACTCAGATTTTATTCGCTGACAATCACCGATATATTTCAGTATGATCAATCAGAGGTAATAAGTGATTTGATTCATGAAGAGAAAAAATATTTAAGAGAAATGTCCCAATCAAAAAATCTGAGTCCACCTCTGTGTGTGAAGAAAAGTTTATTTTCTACTTTTCCATGCGACTTGGCCTCAGCTTTGTCTGAAAACTCGATTTTTACTTATTTTATCTAATATTATGATAACTATGTTCATATTTCATTTCGCTATGGTCATTTACTATATCCAGTATGCAATTCCAGATCCTAAACACGTAAGTTTGGGTTTTATATAATTGCTTGTCGCCTTCACTGATCATATTTTGTCCCCCCGTGGCCATCTTACTGGACATTGCCTACCAGATAAGTAGGATGAAAGTGCATCTCCGGTTAGGTTTTTAAGTAGAATATTAGAAAGACCTAGCGAGTGGTTAGAAATAGATTTGTTCATGTACAATCCTGGTAGTGATTGATACAGTATCTCGGTTTTTTCTAAAATTCATTTTAGAATCATTTCTATCGGAGGCTCCGTTTGACAGAAGGCGAATTCTTAAAAAAGTACAGGAGGAAACTCGTACAACTTACCCTCATCTACGATTGAAATAAATTAGTGGCGGAGAGGTGGACGGGGAAGATAGATGGGGAAAAAAGTCAGAAAGTTACTGCTAAAGATGCTATTATGTAGAAAATTTGAAAATTTGTTTCATTAAAGCAATCTCAAGTTTCATTTTCGAACACTAGATGGCAGTCACCAGTCATCATACGTGCTATAAAGCACTACCGTTATGTATAGTTTTATTAAATTTGGGCATGCAAGATTCTTTAAGCTAGCACAAGATTAATTGTCGAGCACTGCAGATATTCCCTCTTTTCAGTAACTCTATCGGTCAATCTCTAACACTCTCTCTTCTTCTTTACCCAATCTGTCACCCAACTCCATTTTACCCTGCCCATAGCTCTCCCGATTACCCTGAGTGGTACCCGCCTGTCTCTTTACCCCACCCTGTTCTGCTTTCATTCCTTCTCTCTCTCTCTCTCTATGTCTCCCTGTCTGCCTCTCAACAACTGTGTCACCGACCTTTTTTCCCGTTTTTACATGTTTCGCCCTCTCTCACGCCTACGTAGAAGATTCTTATTATTTCTGGAGGAGTAAAGTGAAAAGGCGACAAACCGTTTGTGGCCAAACAGCAGATGAAGGAAGTTTGCATGACTAGGTTTATCTATGAGTGCCATTTATTAGGTACCTAACTATCAATTTGTTACAAATAATTTTTGGGAGAAGTAGGTTCTGTCAGGTATCTTTTGGACTCCTACTGTTACCCTGAATATATAACTCTAACTATAACGTTAAGTTCAACCTTCTGACTTAGGGATCAGATCCCACATCGCAATTTAAGTGTTCTCTTGCTTTCGAAATTTTCTAATAGTCAACATATTTCCAGTTATAATGCAGACTGGCAAGCGATTCCAAATAGCAAAATATTTGAATGAATATCTTATAAATTTTACCATACAATTATCATTTTGTTGGGTTACAATCTGTAGCACTGCATTAATATCTCCAATTTATATTAAAATCGTGAACAATCTGACCATGAATCTAGCAGTCATCCATACGGTTCGTCAATATTCCAATATGTAATAACCACGACCAACACAATTAAATTCACAAAAATACTTACTCACAATGGCGGCTCCTCCATTATTTAACTCAATCATCTCAGTCTCAATTAAACGCAATCGGCTCAAGTGACCTCTAAACACTTATCGATTACTAATTAAAAGTCCGACAATTATTTCGTGATGAAATAAATCGAGCAAATGAGGCGAATGAATTAAACATATTAAAAAGCAAAACGTCCATATAAAATGTGACAATTTTCCTTCACGCTCATCAGTAGTTAGACAATAGCTGAAATTATCAGATAGGCTATCATAAGAGACAGGCGACCATAGTATAGGCTCTACAGTTTGTTTTGATAATTATGGTAAAAGTAAATGGGCACCGCAAGTGAATAAAAAAAAAAGTTTGCAAATATTGCGTACATATTAAACAAACATATGACAAGACATTGAACCTTGCGGTACCCCGATTTGGAGCTGTGTACTTAAAACAATTTTCTGGGGAGTGTATTGCTCATTAACCAAATTTTTGGCGCGCAATCATTATTCATTAAAATGTTCTTGTTGTGTAATATGGAATTAATTAATTGTCTGCCTGTCTGCAGTTTTCTAGTATAAATTTCTAGCTATTGACCGGGTGATCGTGAGCCAGTGAAAAATAAAAAATCACTAGAAACGTGATTGGATTGCGAATTGAACAAGTGACGGATTTTGAGTGATCTATGGAAAATAATTATTGCAAGAAATAAAAAAATCTCTAAAAAAAAAATATTTAGTTTTCTGTTTTTTTTTTTTTGTTTTAATTGGACAAGAACAAAAATTCCTTTCAAATGATCGAATGGTGGTGATTTTGCTATTGGCGCCATCAACCACAAATGGCTGTGATGTATCAGATGAAAGTACAACGTCAACATCTTCGACGGCTACTACCGCTATTCCAGCTGCTACATATCGTGCAAGATCAACATCAGCAGCTAGTGCTAGTCCATGTAGACGATCTTATTCATCGTCTGCATCAGCACCAGCACCAGCAACAGTACCACCAGAACCAGCACCATCAACAGCAGCCAGAAAATCTCAAAATGTCCATTTCGACTTTGATAAATCATCGCGAGTTACGAATGCAATTCCTAAGCCACCGAGACAGAAAAATTATGTACGTCACGTGACACGTGTTCATTTTTATGATTCGCAGGTTGAGATCGGAGACGATGGAGATGCTGAAGCAGTTACCAAAGAAGGTGAGTACGAAACCCGAATTTTTTTTTTTAACATTTTTTTTTTAATATTGTTAAAGCATTTATTTTCTCTCGATTTATTGTCATTTAATTTTTGTCATGAACTTGAGTCGAGTAATCGATTTTAAATTCGTTTTGTTTCCGTTTGCTTTCCGGTTGACGCCTTTTATCCAAATATTAACACAATCACCCAGTTGGCAACGGATTCTACTATCCAATTAAGGACAGTCTTTAACCGGGGCCAAGGAATAAAAAAGATCACTTTGTCTTTTAGGCGTCTGCAGTGAAACGTGCCTTTTTTTTCTCATCTATTTATTTTTGGTGATTAGCGAGCTCGGTTTGTTGGATGATCTCAGAATTTCAAAATTTTTGGTGAATTGCTAGAAAAGTGAGGCAAGTACTTGACTTGTAATGTCGTAATAAGCCCAGAGATGTTTCAGGTGGTAAATGACATTAAAAATAATGAAAGGTGCGAAACTTTCGACTGTCCTAATATGCTTTTCTGAGAGATCTGTCTTTTCACACATTTATCATTTTGCTTAGTTGGCTTTGTTTCACAGCAAGATGAAATATTTGGTGATCTATCAATTCCTGTTTGTAAGGGTTAAGCGGGTGGTGCTGGTGGTGGATATTCATAAAATGTCAGTTAATTTCAGAATTCATGAGATTTCGAATGCAATTAATTTTATAAAAAGAAACAATTTTAATTAGAGGAGGAATTTGTATTGCGTAGAAAATTATGCAGTAAATTTTATTGCAGATTGCTGATCTTAATTTAGCCAGGCAGTTTCATATTAAAATTCAATGTAAAAAAACGCGGGCACTTTTGTGTCGCAGTAACCGGAGACTACAACATTCTTCACTTTCTATCTCGTCTGTCGATATTAAGGCAGACTGCTGGGGTAGTCTCCACTATTACGACTAAATTATTGACGTGCGTAAAGTTAGCGCCGCAGTTTCACCTTATTTGCTTCGGTACTATGTACAGGGTGGGCCAAAAGTCACCATGGGGGCCAAAAGTCACCATGGGGTTTAAAAATTTAATAACTTTTTCGTTTATATATTTTTTTTATTTTTTTTTTTAGATTATATAAATAACATCTGGAGAATAAATAATGGAGAGATTCACAACTGAACAAAGAACCAGAATAATAGCATTTTATTACTTAAATCAGCGATCAATTATTTTAACGCAAAGAGCATTTTTAAACCCCATGGTGACTTTTGGCCCACCTTGTATTATTCTGGTTCTTTGTTCAGTTGTGAATCTCTCCATTATTTATTCTCCAGATGTTATTTATATAATCTAAAAAAACAAAATAAAAAAAATATATAAACGAAAAAGTTATTAAATTTTTAAACCCCATGATGACTTTTGGCCCCCATGGTGACTTTTGGCCCACCCTGTATATCTCATAATTTATCGTTAATTTTTCGTGGAAACCATAAATTTGTCGTGTCCTTTCTTCTAAAGGAAACCGGCTGTGGTGCTAAGTTTACGTCAAGTTAGCACCGCAACTCACTAGAACTCGACCAGGCCTTATCGGATTGGAAAATTTTACCTGTTGAAATGGATGCCCAATTTAGGCCCGACACCTCCAGACATGAGAGATGTCTTAAATAATGCAGTATGACACTCTGAACATATTTTATTAACAATGTTTATTTCAATTATGCTGTCAAAAGTTGATCTAATACATTTTGGAAAATCTAGTACAGAATCGAATTTCTTAGATCCTAAGAGGAAGTTTGAGTACACGCATTCACTTTTTAATATTTCCCTCTTTTTTATTCAAACTAAGGTACTAGATTTTTTGCACCTTAGATCAGCTTTAACTCGGTAGGCTTACGTCCGATCGGAAAACGGGTTTCACTGTTCGTCTCAGCTCATTACCACCTAAGATTCGTAGAAGAACATTTTTCTCTGCATACTTTTATGGTGGGATGTAGTACCCCTGGCGGGTGGAGTGGTTCCAATACCCCATGCTGCATATCAAATTAAAGTTCTCATCAAGTACTATCGCATGGTGTACTTTTTCCCGATTCAGAAAACTTTCTCGGGACGTTTTTACTGCCGGAGAGCCCACTTGCATGCACCTGGGTCACATACACCCCCGTTACTATATTTCGCTTATATTTTTGCACTTATTCTTTCCATGGCCATTAGTGCTCTGTTTTGAAAATTTTTCTCATAAGAAGTTATTTTCCACAATTTTTCATACAAGAAAGTCGCTCAAGCTACTTTCCCCCACTTAATGCTAATAAAATATGTTCAGAGTGTCATAATTCATCGTTTAAGACATCTCTCATGTCTGGATGTATCGGGTCTAAAGTTGTATTAAAAGTGGGCATTCCGCTTTGTCGTTTCCGTTTTTCTGAAGGAAACTGGATGTGGTGCTAAGTTGGCGTCAAGTTAGCACAATAATTCATAGGAGTTCGACAAAACCTTATCTGATTGGAAAATTCGACCTGTTAAAATTTGTCGTTTAATTATCGCTAATTATTAGTGAAAATCATAAATTTGTCGTATCTTTATTTCTAAAGGAAACTGGACGTGTAGCTAAGTTGACATCAAGTTAACACCGCAACTAACTAGAATTCGACCAAACTTTTTCGGTTTGGATAATTTTACATCTTGGAACTTGTCGTTTAATTATCGTTAATTTTTCGTGAAAACCATAAATTTGTCGTGTCCTTTTTTCTAAAGGAAACTAGATGTGGTCATAAGTTGACATCAAGTTAGCCCCACATCCAGTTTTCTTTAGAAAGTGAACACGACAAATTTATGGTTTTGACGAAAAATTAACGATACATAAACCACAAGTTCCAAGATGTAAATTTTCAAATCCGATAAAGTTTGGCCGAGTTCTAGTGAGTTGTGGTTGGTGCTAACTTGACCTCAACTGGGCATCACATCCAGTTTCTTTTAGAAAAAAGTACATACACGACAAATTTATGGTTTGCACGATAAATTAACGACAAATTAACGACAAATTATGAGATAGTTCCGAACTAAATCAGTCGAAGTTGCGGTGCTAACTTTACGTACGTAAATTTTTACTACACCTTCTAATTAACAAATTTTACATATAGTACCCACAAATGCCGCTAGAGTAACCAAACTGAGATACAATTTCTGTTCTATTAGTGCGTAATGATCACACAAACAATGTTAGCTGTATAAAGTTGAAGAGAAAGTGATCTTATTTACTTATTCGTGCGTCACTTAGCATCCCACTCCCCGTGTTAATCCTATCCTCTTTTGGCTTAGATTGCGTCCGTCTGGACGCAAAGAAAAACCAAAGGCTCTCATAACAAAACTAATTAGACTACAGTAAGTTAGCCTGAAAGCAAATTTTACAAAAAATGCATTAAAACTGCAGTTAAGTCCAACTACGAGTCCAAACAGAAAATCTAGAAACAAAAGATTCTTGAAACCTACTTTTCTTGTTGAAAGATGATACAAAACACCTTGAGAATGACACGACATTATTCCCAAGGTCATTTGCAACCTTCTATGACTAGCTAACTGTATTACACGTTGTCCAAGTCTTTCACTCGGATTACATAGCTACGTACATAATACTGAGGTGACCATAAGAAAAACTGTTCGCGCATGTTATCTATAACAAGCCTGTGCGCAGCGATATTGTTTAGTCAAAGGGAAAGTTTTTAAGTGATTTGCGCAAGATCTAACTACACATCTTAAAATTTGTATGCCAAGATGAACCTCGAACACGTCGCTTCGTCGTCGTCTGTCACAAAACTTTAGAACAGAGTCATCCATTTGTAATTAATTCGTCACGAATCAGATCTAATTGCTCCGACTCAGTCGACTGGGACACATGTCTTTGTTTGTATCTTTTAATCAGATTTGAATTTCTTAGGTTAGCAGAGCTCGTGGCGTTAATCCGTTGCTTTAGAGCTGACTTAAAGAGGCAGGTGCAAGGACACAAAATCGTTCTAAGTAATTTGCGTCAATTAGGTGAGATCAAGTGCTGTTTGTTACACATACCACAGGTCTCACATTAATTAAGGTTGACTGCCATGATGATGAGCTCTTGTGGAATTGCTACGATCCAACCAATTACATAAGTCCTTGGCATAGAATGTTACCGACCGACGTGACTTATGGGGTCACGAATTGCGTTCTTGTCTTTTGTATTGAGAAGTTAAATTGAATTTAATGGGGCGGAAATTAGTTTCCGGAAATTTTCGTACAATGAAAAATATTCTCTTCTTTGTTTGAAAGGTTTTTAAGAAGTCTCATGGCCAAGTTAAGTTTAGATGTGAAAAAAATTTGCACGGAGGAAAAAGATTCTTTTTGGCCACTACTGATGTCACTGTTATCATCAAACTACTCTAATCGTTCATGAAATTAGCAGATCCCAATCGATATGATTCTTGACGACTACTTTTCTGGTTGATGTGATTTGGAGCGATACTTGTATTCTTTGCCAGTTTTAATCGAAAAGTTTTAATCGAAAGACTTCCTTCCAATTTACTGTGTGTTTTTTAGAGTCCTACTGTGTGGGCAGGTTCGACTCCCACCATAATTCTGGAATATCAGTCTTTCAAAGGCCTAATTTCTTCAAATGTTTTACCTTGAATGTGCAGCACAGCCGGTGTCAACCCTTGAATGACGACTGAGTAGAGTTCAACGATCTTACGGGCTGACAATCGGGTCACCCCTAATTACCAGTCGAAAATAGAAAAGATAGTAGAACTTGATTTTGTACTCCTAAAATTACTACAGTTCGACATAAGGTAAAGATCTGGTTAATAGTAAGTCCGCCATTCTATCAATAAATTGGCACATTAACACATGTATGACAGGCGCGTATACAGGGGCAGGGTCACGGGGGTCAGGACCTCCCCCAAAGCGCCACCTCAACTTCGCGATGAATTGAATGTAGTGCTGAGCTGTAGAGTGAGTTTTAAAAGTTTAACAGGACGATTTTCGTATGGTACGGACACAATGTGTAGTTGTTGCCAGCGATTAATGCTGGTGCTGTAACGCACTTTTCCAATCTGCAGCGACAATTAGCGCTGGATTCGGCGTTTGTTTGTCTTCCTTTGAATGGAAATAGTGAATTCTGGAGTGGGTATAATAGTCATTTGGTCGCACCTCTTTGTCTTTGAGACTTATACGATTTTTTTTAGAATTTTCTTGTGTTTTATGTAGTGTCGAAAAGTCATTTATCACACCTATCACAGTAGAACCCTAGTTCCATGCAATCAACGTCTAGCCACCCGTTAATTTTCCATGGCGACACTGATTCAAGCCTGAGTTGTTCAAAGTTGTTCATAGTTGGGTAGTTAGGGAAAACGTGGGAAGTATCGAAATATTGAAGGACGGCTAACTCTGCGTGGGAGGGTCATACAGTATTGAGGGGTTTTCCTTCAGATTTTGGGTCTAGAGTACAAAAATATAGATGAAAAATTTTTCGGAGAGGGTCTTTTGGGGATGGATAAGCGAGTAATATAGTGATGTAGTTTTTTTTTATCATTTTAACTTCATATCTAACTTTTTACCGCCGAAAAACGGATTTTTTCTAGTTGGGTCATATACACCCCAGTTCCTATATTTTGCATATATTTCTTCCGTTCTTTGTTTCACATCCATTAGAACTCCGTTATGAGAATTTTTCTCATGGAAAATTAGTTTCCATGACTTCTTCATAATGACGAGTAGAAATTATGTCCACTTTTGTACGAAAATGCGGCCACATTTTTTCATCTTAAGAAGGACTGATTCAATTCTTTTGCAGTTCTCTCCAAAACCATTTACCAGACTCTAAAACTAATTACATACCGAATTAGGGGATAAAATGTAGATACGTTTTAATCCTACGTACAAGACTTAACGTGCATATCTAAATTTTGTATAGCATCTCTTCTGTACTGGAAGACGACCAAATTAACCATTTTCGCGTGATTTAAAATTTTTAGCGGGTACGTTCAAACACCAAAATTAATATTTCTCTGTAAGTATTGCAAGGATTTCTATAATTTGCTTTTGTAAATATAGCCAGGATATGCAGTGAGCCCATAATTTAATTCTAAAATTCTAGGTACCTACGTACCTCCATAAAACACAACAGAAACAGCGAATACTGACAGTTGAGAAATATTCTTCTTACTTCTCCACAACTAACACAGCCGAGAGTTTTGTCGAGTGGAAAAGAAAGATGGTACTTCCCAATACAAATTCCCCCAGTTACAGAATTCCGAGTGGAGAGTTAAGTAGCAAAAGAACTCTCATCTCCACTACTACACAACTCTCCGAGTTAGTGAGTCCGGGCCCTGATGGCCGACCATGGCTCCAAAGAGTTATATTGATTCAGGTGTTTTGGCAGGTCTTGGTCGCGAAAGCTATTTATGAGCGTTGTCTATCATACATTTTGTTGTTGGAAATTTACTTGAACATTTTTCTTTAGAATTTTTATATAGAATTTTTACGGCAAAACTATAAAAATAAAATCCATTCGGTTTCCTCTGCGGTAATTGGCGTTGCTTTGCTTGTATTTTCGTATTAATTAAAGCAGTGTTGTTTAATTTAACTTCACGTTTACTTTGATTTTCTAGGAGAAGGATAAAATTGCAATATCAGTTAGCGATGGAAGTAGAAATAATAGCAAAAGTGTAAAGCGGAAGATGATCTTGGCAACTTTTCTTAAAAGAAAGCAAGATCTGTTTAGTTCCCATCAGAATAAATACTGTCATGCACTCCTACTCGCGTTTCTTTAAATGTGACTCAAGGAACAAACTCACTATCAGTCAATTACTTCATTCGTGACAGAACCGCTTGCATCCGCATCTATTTCTACTCGTGCAGAGAAAGTAGGCGTATCTGGTTATGAGTCCTTAATGTCCACCCTGAGATCGACATTGATAATATTATCGGTAGGTTTTAAAAATCAAACTGAGAATTGGATTTTGTGATACATATAACGTAAGTATGATGAAAAAACAATTTAAAAGCGACTTCTTCCGACTTTTTCCTCCCCCTCGAACGATTTAGTTGTGACCCCTCCTAGGTTGCAGGTCTGGATACGCGCCTGATGTATGATCAGATGGGTGGATTGAAAAAAGGTTGTAACTCAAAAATTTAGGCCACTATTAAGTCTATTGTTCACATTTGTGTTTTATAAGTCTAATTTATCCAGCCAGACGCTTCTGTGAATTTAAGAATGGACCTTCCACATCCAGTTGAAGATCCATTGAGGATTTGAATTTTTTTAAAGAAAACACCCGACAATTGCATAGAAGAGATCGTAGATCAGTCTCATCTTGTGAAAGTATCTCCTGAAAGTATCTTATATCAATCCCTATTGCGATAAAATGAGTCTACAAATTTGGTCCATTTCGTGCGAATTCACCTACCCTTTGGTTTCCAGAAATGTTACGGTGATTCGGCACTCAAGGAACATGTACCATATTGTTGTTATCTTACAGTCAACAACAAAAGCGGTGACAAAAGTTTTTATCAAAGCATTGACAGCAGCGTAACTGTTGATGGAAGATGGATATCCATTTGATCTCTGTACCAGAATCCAGGATAGCCTTGACAGCAGCTTGGAAGACGATAATATATTTTTTACGACATATGTCCATTTCAACACCGAAACTCTTGCAGAAGAACTCTACTTTAATGTTATGTTCTAAGCTATTTGTGTAATGGAGCTAAAATTCTAGGACTGCAGCACAAGTGTGATTCACATTCCCAAAATCAGGTCATTCGTCAGTTCTGATTTAGGTGCAGTATCAAATCCTCAGTAGCCATCCCCATCTCAATATGAATTTGACCAAAATTTAAGTTAAGGACAACATCGAGCATTAGAGAAGGCCTGAATACCCCATATATACTAAAACAAACAACATCTTGGAAGGATTATTAAAACTCATAGATTTCCATCAGACTAAGGCGCCATATGTTAACATGGATTGGATGACAGATGATAGTTGTTTATCTCTAGAAGATCATCTGTGTCTGTAGACTCCACTTTGATCTCCGATACATTATGAAATAGCCAACCTATATACAACTTTTGGTCGTCGTATCTTCCAAATGTGAATTCCAATCTCAGTTTTCTGTTCAGCAGGTTTTTTTTGCAAAGAGAGATTTGTGAAAGAACAAATTCAAACTTATGGACCGGTTTGCCTTAAATGCTAGTGTAGTTAAACTTACGAATAAAAATTACTTTAACTTCATGCCACAGCTCCAGCACATACTTACTTACCTTCACGAGGTATGCAATTTCGATTATTAGGCAGTCATTGGAGTTCTGAAGAAGAAGTGAAAAATGCCATCCTTTCACAGGGATTTGGAAGACTTAAATGAGTCGATAGCCCATTTGACCTTGTCACTTGACACTATATCGGTGATTAAATTCTCAGGGAACTTTTCATCGAGTAAGATCTCCATGGATTCCAAAAAATAATTTTAACCCACTTTAAATATCCATCATGAGCTAATAAAGGTAATTCCTTCGTAGGGTTGCCATACAAAAATTTCATTTTTCACTACATATTTGTCTGAGAATGCGTCAACGTAGAGACCTGAAATTTAGTACATGGTGTTTACATAAAAATAGTAAATAGAATTTCAAAAATGTACTAAATTAGGTAACCCTTTCTTGGTGCTGCCATATAAAAATTTAGGTTTTGTACGTATACTGTTAAAATGACCAGCCCTAGACGTTTTTATTGTACTGAAAAGTTCTTTAGAATATGAAATCCTATCAAATTGGCTATAACCATTTTTACTGTCTGTACCGTACCATTTCAGAAATATATACGAAAAACCATTTCAATAATAAAACTTGCACAGACGGGTGACCATACGAAAGTACATACGGGCATTCATCTAGGGTTTTAGACCAACTCTAACTTTTTCTCGTTTCTATTGGTTTTTCTATAACGTAGGCTCAGATTTGTGTTCGTCCTCCTGAGTAAAGATTTTTCCTTTAACTGAAGCCATATTGATTGTTTACCAAAAATAGATGAGATCATGAAAAACTAAGCGTAGTCAACCTTCCAGATTCTCATGGCGTACTTTATTGGTCAGGTGGAGTTATCTAGGTCACTGCATGAAACTTAACTGTCGATCAATTGTTTTTTCTAACTAATTCTATTGCAATAGCTTATTTCGTAACTTCCCATTTTAAATGAATGTAGGTGTGCCAGTAAATCCTGAAGTGATATATAAATGATTCTTTCCAATCCGCAGTTAGTCGCTAACGAGTATCGTGAGAAAACCACTAAAAGTATATATGGAAAACCCAGCAAATATCCATTCGAACACACACCATAGACTCGCCATCCGCCCATTTTCGCTAATGTAACGCATTCGAGTCGCTCTTTTGATATCTGTCGCTTCTATCAACAGCTCGCGCAGTAATTCGATTCTATCTCCTGCTGTTTCAATTAACCTGTCTCCACGGCTAATGCGGCTAGCTCGGATGACCTTTAACGCACCACCTGAACTTGCATATGTATCGCGAGTCATGCATTCGTTGCATAACTGCGGTGCCCGACCATCACCGCGGCATAATAATAACAATAACGGCTACATACACCGCACAGTGCACAGCCGCACCGCACCGCCATTGTGGAGCACAGTTACAATGGATGAAGTGGATGGAGCACCTTAACAGACAGAAACTGCACCAACAGAAAACAGCATGAAGCCTGCAGTCACCGATTGATTTGGAAATTTTAATTGCACCTGTGTTAGGGCACCGAAGGGTATCGATTTACCTGCCCATAACAGAGTCGTTCATATCTCAGGCAAGGCATCGTGCTTGACATTTGGGCTGGCAGACAGTTCATTTGCCAAGTAACCCACCCACCTACAATGGAGCCTTTGCCTTCCTCGCCTCCGTTAAGTAAACGAGCATTTATATAGTAACTAAAATGGTTCTTTCTCCCATAGATAGATCAGACTCTGACTGACTAGGGATTTAAGGTCCAACGAATCATGGCTGGCAGTCCTCGTCCCCGACGTCACATTTCCAATAGCATCAATGTCTGTGTCGCTCGCTATGCCCTACCTGACGGAGCGATTAACTTCGTGGAGACGTGGGGTCTGGGGAGCCTGAGAAGAGACTACTACTCTATGTCAGGTGAGCTAGCTGGGGAATTGGATTTTATTGAAAGGTTTTGTGGATTATCTGTGACTATTGGCCTCGGTCTATGTTTACAAATAAGCGCTCCGGGAAGCTATCTGATGATTGAACTGATCGGATTAACCGGACCGGCTTTATTAGCATTTAATGAATTTGTCGAGCGCATTCTAATGAGCATTAGCACAGTTGATCTGGGTTTGAATCGTTTCGGAAGCTTTCTAATGTCTTCCTTGTGATTGCTTTTAATTAGGAATTAACGGAGAACTTGTCTTTTTTTTCTTCTGCATCTAAAATTGTTCTGATTGCTGTGACTAATTACGTAGAGTTTTCTGTCTCTTAATGAACCAATGACCTTTCATGGTTAGAGATTTTTTTTCTCTGTGAAATTAGATGAGATTTAAAATACGCGCGTGTGTTTCAGGTTTTTTTTTTATGAAATTGTATTTACAGTTGATGGGAATTTCTCAAAAACTGATGCATTACTGAAGGGATTTTAGTAAAAAAAAAAAACGCTTTGCTTCAATAAAGTTAATATAGTTTTTATGCAATCCTGGTTATTTGGAGATGAGGCATAGCAAATCCCAAGATAGTCGTAAGAGGTTAGCTGGAAATTAAAAGAAGAAATGATTGTGCCAAAACATTGTGAATGGAAAAGGTTTGCTGAGATGTACGTTAATCCGGACGTACGTCCTTTTTCAGTTTCTTCAAATAAGCTAGAATTCCAAGTCTGAAAAATTTATCACCCAACGGGACTAATATACTACTTGAGTGGATATAGCCTTGAGTGATTGAGCATTTTTTTCTTATTGGTAGTTACTTACTTACCCCACATTATGAACCCTTGGCTGGTTGGTTTGCAATTATAGTCATCCAAACCCGACGTAGAAAAGGTAACTGTCGAATTTATTATGGACCCAAAAATTTCCCAATAAGGTCTGATAGTAACGTTTGACGTCATTTGTCCGGTCGGTTTGTTTGCTCGCACGCCAAGTTTCAGTCGGTAACAAAACCAAAGTTATGCTTATGACAGACATAGGGTATCGATATCTAAATATTAAAGGACTCTAGACTTAGTGCGAAAAAAGTATACGTTATTTTGAAATAAAATCTTAGTTGAGGTGCAAAATGTATCAGTTGATGTGATGTCTCAATTCAAAATTTTGTGTGAAACGAAGAAAAGTGTGTTCGAAGTTTTTTAATTTTTTATTTATTTTTTCATTGTCTTTCCCGGGAATTGAACATTTTGGTCCTTTCGACTCCAAAACTAACAAAAAATGTTTGGTTCTTCTTCTTATTTTTCGCTTTCTTGAGAAAGTGCAGAGTTTTGCTTAATTTGACACAATATCATATTAATATTAACAACTAGATGGCGCTGCGCAAAGTAAGATGATCAGAGTATACCCGGCAATTTTTGAAGATATTGATATCTAAATATCTAGTCTATACCCACTAGTTTTCTGGATATATTGAGAGTATTTGATGACACATATGTGTATAAACAGGGTATTACGAATATCTGGTTATCGATACCCCATGTCTGTTATAAGCAATAACTTAACACCAACTTAACAAGCAGGTAGATAGATTTCCATTTGTTTTCCACTTAATTGTACAAGGGGAGAAAAGGAAAGAAACAAGAAGAAGAAAAATAACAAAAAAAATCAAACTGTCTTTAAAAAATTTTTCAATAAAGACAAAAAATGTGAAAGCGCAGATTACATGCAACGAAACAGAATGG
Organism: Dioctria linearis; assembly: GCA_963930735.1. Classification (NCBI taxonomy): domain Eukaryota; kingdom Metazoa; phylum Arthropoda; class Insecta; order Diptera; family Asilidae; genus Dioctria; species Dioctria linearis. Next base: position 2,452,451 of record OZ005742.1, on the reverse strand, counting down.
AAAATGATTCATTTTCATAAAATAAATGAGAAGGGGCAGAGTTTTCAGAATTTATTCTCATAAAATGTTCCTGCGCTTTTGTGAAAACAAGTTTTTCTTTACTGAAATATTGAGAAAGTTGGTTCCAATGTTGTTGCTGTAATCCTATGATATTTGAACGGACGTGCTTCTGTTTACATTTGGTTTTCTCTGAAGAATTAAGTGGGAGTAACTTTTTGGGAAAAATGAGAATTTTATTTAACAGAAATTTAACATCTCCTTTCAGCGCCTTGGCCAAGGCGAAATTTATCTTTTTCTTAGAAAAATAGAGGTAGTGTGACCCGATGTACATTATTATGAATAGTTTGAAAGGTTGTTTTTGGAGATGTTTAAGAAGATTTTGCCGTTCGGGTAATCCTACGTTCTCTCAGTTTTTGTGCTTTTTACTCATTTCAGTTGCATTACAATATTTTGCATAGTCAAGTTTTCTTCCCACCATTCATTCATGCAAAAGTATATGACATATAATTATTTCTATCTCTCTTGAAAACACGAAAAATATCCAATTTTGTTCGGCTAGATTAACTTTAACGTCGGATTTGACGCTGGGTAGCTTCAGTAGAGTAAAATGATACGCGGATAATTCGCGCATCATATTCTGCCGAAGATAAATTTTGTCGCGGAAGATTATCATTTTCTTTATTGCGGAAGTCACCTCCTTCGAGAAGGGATGTGTCCGAATGCAATACTTCTTGATGGATTGCTTTCATATATCATCTAGAGAACACGAAATCAATACCTGCAGAAGATAAGACGTAGATATCGTTGAAGAATCACGTTCAAGTATCACATGAGCATTGCCTGGAAAACGGGAAAGTGATATCGCAAAAATGTCTTGATAATATCGCCATGGTAATAGAAGGAATTAAATTATTTTTAAATACAACCTTATAAATGAGAGCAGTGAAAAACTTTACTATTATTTACTCCGAACGCTTATTATGAAAGAGTATTAGTGAGTTAATTTTTATAACATACACGTCCCCAGGAGTGAGCTATTTTTGAAGTTTTAGATAGATTTCGCAAATTGAAAATAACTTTTAAACCCACCTACCGATTTTAATAAAATTTTAAATATAGATTTCTATCAATATTTCACAACTATCTAAAAACCAAAATATTTTTTGTATGGACGGATTGTAAATTTTTTTATGCACAAACAGCTAAAAAGTTGAAAATTCAACATTTAGAAAGAAATAAAACTCACAAAATATTTTTTCCTATTTTAGTTATAGTGCATTGAAACTCTAAAAATATGAACAATTTATCGTCTGGGGCTTCCAACCTCTATATACAGGGTGTCCCGTAAGTGCTGTCATATCCGAAGGCTATCGATAGGTTATGCGTAGACGAGCCAAAAATTGTGTATGGTGAGCGGGGGTATTATAACGGTTTCCGAGATAACGGGACTTAAGATATTTCGGTATGTTTTTATAAATCACCCTGTAACTTCAGAATGTTACACCCTGTAATGATGATTTAAAACTTCTTCAATTCATAATCGTTGGACTTTTCCAGTAGTATATAAATTTTTCCTCTCCTCTGCTCCGTTTTGAAGTTGAGGCTCAACGAAATTGAAATTTCGGAATTATAACTTGTTTTTTTTTTATTTAACTACTATTTTTATCAAAAAACATGTCATCACTACCAATTTTTCATATTGGATTTAAGAAATCCAAAATCTAAGCTTTAAAATGAACCATCACACTCTGTACCGAAAATGTAACCCTTTCTGCGTCTTTTGCACTTTTTCTTAAGCATATTTATCGAAAATGACTGAAAAAGGTCATTTCCAAAACATAATTGCCTACTTTTTGGCACTCATTGAGTTTTTTCAGCCATTTCAGCTGGATATGTTACGAAATAGTGTAAAAAACAAAGAAAGAGTTACATTTTCAGTACGGAGTGTGATATGTCATTTAAGATTTTGGGCTTCTTAAATCCAATATTAAAAATTGGTATTTATGACATGTTTTTTGATAAATAGTATATAGATAATAGTAGTTAAATAAATAAAACGAGTTATAATTCCGAAATTTTAACTTTATTGAGCCTTAACTTCGAAATGGAGAAGATGATGGAAAAAATTTATAGACCGTTGGAAAGGTCCAACGATTATCAATCAAGTTTTAAGCCATAGGGTGTAACGTTCAGAAGTTACAGGGTAATCTATAAAAACATACACAAATATCTTTAAGTCCCGTTATCTGGGAAACCGTTAGGTTTCCCGCCCTCCTTCACAATTTTTTGCTCGTCCAAACATGACCTATCCGTAGCCTTTGGATATGACACCTCTTACAGGGCACCCTGTATACTTACATTTTTTTTTTGACAATATTCATTTATTATGTATTTAGACATAAAAAAATACAAATAAAATATTAATATAAAAAAGAATTATGGAAAGCAAAAAAGAAAAAACCACCCAAACCTCTATCTGGATCACAAGAGGCTGGCCGTACAGGTACAGCAATACCACTGAAAGGGTTAAACCAGAATGAACAGACCTAAATTTTCAGGTAACGCATCTTCTTCATTAAAAATAAACCCAAACCGGTTTTCGCCCTTAGTTATCGCCCTTTTTTCGTTTGGAGGAAAAACACATAATTCCTTCTGCTATTTTATTGCCATTTTGTCATCCAGATAAAATTGAAATTGTAAGCAAACGAATTCATATCATCTAATCATTAATTAAGCAATTTTCATACATTTGTATTGCTCAAATATTCCGAAGATGATGACTAGAAGATATCCTCAAATTATTATCGCGCTGATAATTTTTCATCTCAATATTTGCTGGGATTGCTTACGTCTCTAATATATATGTAAGTGTAAAATATTTAAAGTATCAGAATAACTAAAACTAGCTGATATGTACGGTTGGATATAACTTTTCGTTGAACACGTACTATCACTAGTTGCCCGTTTATCACGTACTGACGAGAGCAGGATGGCTTTCCGTTTCGTACGTACGAACTAGTGGATCCCATTATGCATATACTTCTACTAGCTCTCCGTTTTTCACGTACCGGCGTAATTGCAGGAAGGGATGGATATTCTTAGATTTCCCGGACAAGCTCGTTCAACTGTTAGAATATTTGCATCGGACGGTCAGGTCCCAATTGTGCTACTTATTATATTGATTCAAAAAGTAACTATGAATTATAAACGACAGAAAATTTCATATGGAAAAACTTCACAAATATGTAGTTCTACAAAGATCTCGCTATATACAGGTTCGTTACAACCTTCGTCTCAACTCTAAAATCATCCAAAGTGGGACTGAAAATTCCTAAATGTTTTCAGTGCCAGTAACTCTTCATCGGACTTTGTTTTGTGTCAAAATCTAATCATAGACTCCATGATCTCCTGATTGATGCATCTTTGATTAAAATGGTTTCCATACAAGTGCTTCTGGGTTCCCCTGACATTTTGCATATTGAGCATATTGCGCAATTCCATTTGCTTCTTTGACTTCTACTATGACGATTTTTCTTGAACTAACCATCTTCAAATTTCTTCGTTTAATACCCTAGACACACGGGACATATCAATGATCATTGGTTCAATTATGTAATTGGATCAATGATCATTCCTGTTTTGGGGTGGCACACGGCAATGACGGTCTTCACGTAATTAGATTTGACAGACTAGATTTGACCCAATAAATGTGTCACTTGTGCATACTGGCGATTACTCCCATAACCTTAAATTTCACAGACATATCCGCGTATATGTGGCTATTTATTCGTGCCTCTCTCAGATGTTTTATATAAATGCGCCACAGCTCGCACAATTTATAATTTTCAGCAGTTTTCCACGATCTTGCTTTTTTCTTCGACTCTTTTTCCATTTATAATGTATGCAATTTTTTTAAAGAATTCAATAATTTGGGAAACATGCAAAATTTATCTTGAAAAATGTATCAGCCAATTTCACAAATGACATCTGACAGTGATGGCTGGAAAATCAGCTGATTTTTCAAACAATTTTCAGTTCCGCATTTATGTGACAGAAATCGTGTCTGGTAATTACTGTGGATCAATCGAAAAATAAATTCATATTGAGGGAATGGATAACCAATAAAATAAAACTCGAAAAATAATCATTAAGATGCAATTTAAAGATCCGATCATGATTTCTATGTGACTTTTGTTTTGTTTAAAAAATCTGAAATAATGTGTATTTTCGGTCCATGTCTTGTACACTTATGTAGTCAACCCTCAGAGTTCTTGGTTGTTTTATATGATTAAAGATGATGTTAACGAAAATGTAGGTGAGGCTCATACGGACGGTCTTAGTTTCCGTTGTGTTGATATCGAAGAAGTCGGTAAAGCTTTTCATTCAACAAAATCTGATGCAGTGGCTCCAGATAGAGTTCCTCCCCAATTTCTCAAGATAGTTGTACCTTATATAATTCATTCTATCATGCATATCTTTAAGGCTTTCTTGACAACTTCTAAATTTCCCACTTGTTGGAAGGACGCAATTGTTCGGCCAATAGCTAAAATTAGTAATCCAAGTAACTTAACTGACTGCAGGCCAATAAGTTTATAATGCTATCTTACAAAGGCCCTTGAGAAGATAATTTATTTCCAAATAATTCAACACTTGGAAAGCAAAAACCTCCTAACTCCCTGGAAATCGGGCTGCCGTGCTTTCCATAGTTATGAAACCGATCTCTTAAAAGTCACCAGTGATATTCGTAAATTTTTAGATAGCAATGACCTTGCAATGTTGACCCTACTGGTATTTTCAAAAGCTTTCGACAGTGTCAATCATCCTAAGTTACTGACAAAATTAGCTTCACGATTCAATTTTTCTACGTCGGCCATTTCTTTAATAGGTGATTATTTGGCAAATAGATCCCAACAGGTGATTGCTGATGAGCTTCTCTCAGAAGTACTACCTTTACATTGCCGAGTACCCTAAGGATCTATTCTGGGACCACTATTGTTTAGCCTGTACATTAACGATCTTCCTAATGTCATCCAGGACTGTAACATCCATTTGTAAGCAGATTGTGTCCAACTATACCTGAATAGGCCGATTGCGGTCTAATGAAAGACTGCGTAGACCGCACCGTAACTCTGACTTGGAGCCAGTATCAAGATGGGCGTCCGAAAATCAGCTTATATTAAATCCCACTAAATTCCAATCAATGGTCTTTTATAGACAACAGCTTGTGAATAAAGTTAAAAATCTCGGCTTTACTCTGAACACCTCAATGAGCTGCTGTGATCATGTAAATGGAATAATTCGTAATGTCTATGGTGGTTTTCGGAGACTGTGGTTATCAGCAACAGTCGGTGCAGGTAAAAGATTTTGTAAGTCTGTTGTACCATTTGCCAGGAAATAAAAACTGAATTGAATTCAATTGAATAAAAGCGTGGGTTGCTCACAGTTTTGAATTTTGTAATAGATTCTTAAATTCTACAAATTCATTACTCGAAATGTCATTTACTGTTTACAAAAAAAAAACTAATCACCATTAAAAATAAAACAGTCCTTTTTTAACAATGTTGTAAAGTTTTATGTTCAGATAGATTTCTTTCTGTCACCCACACCCAATCACCAAAAATGTTGAACTAGCTGCTGTTAATAGTGAACGAGTTTATTAATAAAGTCCAAGCTTTAGATAACGATAACCAAATGTGGCATACATTTCGAGGACGAAGATCTTAAAATGTATAAAATTACATTTCCGTCTTTCAATGGGATAGTCACCAAAGTGTTCAAGGTTCAACAAAATATGACACATTATAAAAGTTATTTATTTTGTCGAGTACGATCCACAGGATTATTCAAAAGTAACCCTTATAATTAAAAAACCTGTGTATGTCTCACAAACTGGTGATTCTCAAGGTCACCTAGTCTCATCTATAAAATTGATTGTAGGTTCAATCTTTCTACAACATCTGTCGAAAAAAATCCACTGATCGCAACCAGAGAATAACCCTTATAGAGCCTGTCCAAATTCTATTTACAATTTTGCAACCTTTGATTCATTTCTTCCTTGCCGTGAGACAAATTGAAATTAACTTGGTCCCAGCTGGAAAAAATCTTCGCCTAATCCATGAATCAAAAAGATCTCCAGTTTTTCCTAAAGTATTTCCAATATGTGGGCATCTCATTTTCCTCTTCCAATTATTCACTAACTATTTTATGGAAGATTAAGGAATCTCTCAAAATGACCCCAACTCCTTTGTTACTTGATGGATGACCCACCAGATATAAAGTAATATTTTTATGTACGGTGATCATTTACTTCCTCTTTGGTTTTACTCTTTCTCTCACGTTAGCAAATTCTTCCAAGCTTCAAACAACATTTCTAGAAAACTAAATATGAAATACTTCTCTTCTCTACAGCTAGAATTAGGACCGTACATCATAGGGGCTTTCGGCAAGCACTGTCTCAATGAGACAACTGAGACAAAACTTTGAGCAAGCGTCTCAGTTGTCTCAGTTCAAACCAATCAGCTGATTTGCCAATTTTGACATTTAAATAATTTTGACCACAGAAAATGGATTGTAATAAATTGAGGAAACTGTTGTTAGTTTATTCAAATGGTCACTAAACATTAGCAATTAAAATCACAAAATAACGAAACTGAGTCAACTGAGACAAGAATATTCAGTTTCACTTGTCTCAGTTGCTCAGTGGTTGCGTTCGAATTTTGTAGCACAATATGGAGCTAAGATAGTTCACCGAAAATGCAGTCTCAGTGAGCCAACTGTCTCACTTGTCTCACTGAGAATGTGCTTCCCGGAAGCGCCTCTATATGTTGAGAGTTAGAAAAACTAAACGGCTGGTGTGGAAATTTACGGATGATCGTTCAAATTTTCATAGTCTCCGTACTGAATATTCGAAGGGAATAAGATATCGGCTAGTGTGGAAAACTTTGACAATTTAAGTTATATGCCAGGTAGAAATCACACAAAAAGGCTCACATTGAAGAACAGAAGGAAGTTCAAGCCCCCTTTCAATTAAAAAAAAAAAACAAAAACATTTTATTTTATTATTTTCTTAGCACGTAATAATTGCTAACCTGGTAATACCCCGGTGTCTTTTACTTTATAAGAGAGCCTAAAAGTCTGCAAATGAAATTTAAAATTTATATGGCCGAGCATAAATATAGGCGCCATGCGCGTTACTTTGGACTTACATGTTAGACTATTTTCAGTAAAAACTTTAGACTATATGAAATAAAGCTTTTATTATGACTTGGGGAAAGTTTAGACCCCCAGTACAATACAATAACTTACAAGTTTGTAAGCTGAAGAATTCTTGTCTTATCTCAAAACAATTGCAGTCTGGAAGAAATTTTAAAATATAACTACTGCGGTTATTTCCGGGTGTGTCCTTTTAGTAATCAAGAAAAAGAAATCGAAAGAATTTACCATGTATATCCCTTGACCGCATTGGCATGGCATGGCTAGTAAAGGGGTTTACTCTTCCCATGTAACATGGAAGCTGCGAACATATAGTGTGTAAATGGCGACTTAATTTGTAATTCCGTTGACTCGATCGAAGGATTTGTTCGGACGCCAATACGGTCGATCGGTAGCAAAGTGGTTGAATTGTCCATTTTACTACTAGTTTTTTGGTTTTCTCGTAGTGTCGTTAAGTCGAAGGTGATTTAGTAGCACTCTATTGTCTTACTTAAGTATACTACTAAAAAAATTATGTTTGAATCGCATTGAAGGAAAATATCTCTTATTTCCCCGAAATCTTCTAATATCACATGCATTCAATACAACTTCATAAAATACCCTAAAGCGATGTACCATAGGGCTCTATTCTGTAACTCCTATTGTTTCTTTTTTCTTTCGTTTTTTTAATTTTTACCAATTTTCCCCAACCTTCTTTAATTACTAAAATTATCTCCATTAATTTTTGTTTTTTTTTTTTGCAGAGGAATGGATTACAAAACGTAAAACAGAGTTGAAAACAACTCGACAAATTGAAACTAGAGTTAAGAGACAAGTGGTGCTTGAAGATGGCAAGGTCGTTGAAGATTCAGGACCAATTGTATCGACAAATACAACTGAAGATACAGAGAAACAAGAAACTGAATCCACTGAGGTATGACATTTAAACGAAATAATTTTATATAAGAAAATTGAATATTTCTTTTTTTTTTGGTTTTCAATTGCAGCGTAGAAATTTGGGAGAGCCTGATGTTGTTGATGGTCCTGAAGCTATTGAATACAATACCAAAAGTAATGCTAGTGGTTTGGGAAAAGAATTAGCGGCGGCTACTAATAATAATGAAGCTGGTAAAATGGTGCACACATTAGTCGCCCGTCCAGATGGCCTTGTTCGGGAAATCAATGATAAACGTGTGATATCTCGTGAAGAAGTCAAGGAACGTTTAGAGACTGAAGATGTTCGCCATTTGGGAGATTTTTCTGATGAGGTGAGTCAATTTTTTTAATGTTTTATAAATTTAATTTTACTTCCAAAAGTAGTCTTTGAATGTATACACATAATGTAAAGCGTCTTATGTTAGATAGTTCCTGACTGAGTTCAGTTTTTTCTCAACAATTTTTTTGATGCTCATTTAAGTTATATGACTGAAAAACTCATATGCGCGTTTTGTTGAACTGAACCGAATTATAAATGGCTCTGCTTACATAAAAAGAGCCGACTCCTGAATACTCCTCTTCTGTTGCGAATTCCAAATTATCAAACCTAAAAAACTAAAAAGCAAGCCATAAACTTGCTGGTCTTCCTGGAAATTAAAACCAAACCAGAACCCTGAAATTACACAGATTTTCAAAAGTCCATTTGTAGCGGTTCATCAGAGATCCTTTCGTTTAACAGAAAAAGATCATTACGAAGATCTAAATAAGACATCAAAATCTACCATATCCTCTGAAACTTCCCAATTCTTCCTCGTGATTAAATCATGTAGGTTCACACTTAGGCATACAGACACCAAGCAATCCCTGCATTTTATTTGAGGAAGATTTCCTAAGGGCACACTTTGTTTTTTTTTTTTTTTTTGGTTTTTTGTTTTTGTTTTATAGTTCATGGCGCTTCAGTTGATGTGTACCGGCTGAAAGGTCGAAACCGAACATTATCTGAACGGGATCCAGCCAGTTGGGTGAAGACTATCAATCAAATGGAACCCAATTTTGTTCAGATGATCACGCACCATCTATAGCTGAAATGGAGTGAAAATTTCATACAAGTCGGTGATTCGATCTACTTGGATGAATGCATAATTTGCTGTGGAGGCTGCAGGAATGCACTAAATAACAGGAATTCATTCAACATTTGTAACGGAATAGAATCGGTAATAAGACCTTTTATGTTATGCCTGCGCCAATAGCTAGATTTCGGCCTTGCTTATATAAGTTCGTGATGTTGGGCAATTATTAAGATTAGAGTAATGCAGATCACCATCTCGGACGACGAGTAATTCGGAATTGAGGGTAATAAGGAGTTGGTACTTACCTGTGGGGTGGAGTAGTAGAGAATACGTTAAGCACAGGAAATGTGTATATGCGTTAGATTGGTTTTGATGATGAGAGTGGTTGCTATTATGTAGCTATAGTCTCAATTGGCCGTCTAAATAGACAGTGACAGTAGCTGGATTCTTGCATTATTGATAGCTAGGCCTTTGGAGCATGCAGTCTGTCAGATTATGTTTAAAACCAAACGAAAGTATAGGAGTTATACTATTATGGTTTTACGGTAAAATTTAAAGGTGGTACAACTCAGAGAACTCAGAGTTGGTAGCCTTTCATCTCGGTGAAACCGATCAACAATAATAGTGTGAAGCTTAATTATTGTTAATCGATTCGTATCTGGTATACTTTTTTCTTGCCTAAGGTTAAATCCAGACTTTAACGATGATAGACGTTTTGCAGCTGCACCTTTATTAACTGGGCTATAATTTTTATATTTATTTATATTACAATCCGGTCGGGCATGTGCATGCCTAATTCCTTGGCATATAACAGTAGTCGGGTACTCTGCAAAGACTAACCTAATGTTTCTCACCTAAATTCCACAGAATGTTAAAAGAACGCTGAATTTGGTGCGATATAATGGTTCTTGGGTGCGTCTTTTACAGATAGAGCCTCAGCTTGGAAAATACTATTCTAATATTAAGCGGTGCTATTCTTGCATTTTAAGGAATGCTGAGTTTAGCCTTGCGCCTAACACCCACATCCATTTTCAATCCATCTATAAGAACACATGTATCATTTTCTTAAGGTGACCTAAAGACAGCATAAACTCAACTATAGAAAGTACTGCATGTTGCAGATATCATGCCAATGATAGACTGCAATTAGCAAAAGTTTCACTCATGTCACGTAGAGATGGGGCAAAGATAGGTAAAGATTATGGCTGAACTATTTATTGGGGTGTTTTTGTCTCTCCAAAAACCCTAGACAAGTTAACAACAAGAAGAAGAAACATGGAAATATGGAAAGACTTACGACATTATTATAATGTGAGACAGTCAAGCCAAGTGCCCCAAAAGCCCCTTGCCCAAGTACTCTTGAGTCTAAACTGATATTGGAGTGTACGCCGAACCTAAAGATCCTGGTAATACAGCGTAGTGTAGATGAAAGTGCAAAAAGGAATAGATGGTAATGGGATTATCGATCGTCTAGATAAGAAAACCTTATCGATCCCGAAACCCTCTATTATCTCAAGGAACAAATCATGCAATTGAAGGAAAACACTCGTCCACGTGGGGGAATAATAAAATACAAAGACTTCAGTAGACTAGGCTAGAAGCTTGTAGGTAATAACAACGGAACTTCTTACGACCCTCTTAGATACCTACCAAATCAAAATTATTTGTGAAAAGAAATGTTTCACTTTTACCATATATGGAAGCGTATCAACTGGCAGCATGTATTCTTTATGCTGCGAACAAATCTAAATTTGGTTAGAAATTTCAAAACTAACAGCGCCTGATCAAATTTTAATTACACCATCAAAATAATAAAATTAATCGTACTTATGACGAAATGATCACAATGTGACGAAAAGGTTACTGAGTCACATTTACCACACAATTATACACAAATATTAATTGCTTTGAAAATATGTAACACAACAATTTTATGTATTTTTGCATCAAAATTTGTAAGTATAAATGAATCTAATTGCTCACATTTTAGTTGCTTACTATTATGACAATTCTTAAATGCTGTGTAAGATTTATAACCAAATGTTACCATAGTTGTAACAATGTTACAATCAGATGTTACAAGATGGTAACGTTGTTACAGAAACTTTCTGAATTCATAATGAGTCGATAGCTTGGTGTCAGGATGGTTCGAAGTGCTAGTTATTGGGTAATTGAGAGATTTAAAATATTTATAAGGATTGTAAGGTAATCCTGCATAGAAAAATCAACATACATATTTTTTTCTCATTAAAACAAAAACAACAACCAGAAGTCCAATAATTAAGGTAGTTGCGTTAAACCAGTTTTCCCATGAAAATAAATTCAACCGATAATAAACTTTAGATGACAAAACCCATGAAAAAACGTATGTGAATTATTTTAACAATCACTGCAAGTCCATTTTAAAAGCGAAAAAAAAACAACAACAAAAAAGCTGCCGTTCTACCATTTCCGACTGGGATGTAGTCAACAAAAGCTGAAACCAAAAAATTGCAATTTGTGTGTAGTTACAATGGCGAATCGAAAAGTGAAGTCAAACGAGTCAATTCGATTCGAGAGAATAAACTGTTCCAAATCGTATCGTCCTGGGTCCTGGCACTGGCAGAATGATTGTCCCAGAATTCATGGAGTTCAATAACAATTGGGGGGTGGCAAAAAAAGCAAAAAAACAAAAACGTTTTGTCTAGTAATTTACGGAGGGATGATAGACCTACCCCCAAAAGAGGTATCTATCAGGTAATGTTCCGAGGGAGGAGGGAGGGGGGGGGGGGGCGTTGTTGAAATTAAAACGTGGCAATGGCAGATGTTTTGTTTTTAATTGCGCTCTTGTTTTTTTTCACATTTTCATTATTTTTATGGAGAATTTATAAGTTCAGAACAACTTTGTCGGTATCTGCCATGAACAGATTGAGCATAAAATTCCACCACAAAATTGTTTCATCAAAATTCTTACTAGTTGTACCCGGCGTTGGACTAATTTTGATGAAATTTTTAATAGATATGGAAGTTGCTAATTAAGTTTAGTGGATGACAAAGAAAATCCAGGAATTATTGAGTCGATCTTAGACTCAAGATTTTCGTAAGTTTTCATCACCTCTTGAGATCTGCTTAATGTCACAATCCGCAAATTTCATCCATCATGAAAACAATTAAGAAGAGATCACAAGATGTCAAGTCCAAAGGGTAGGACGGATGAGTGATTAATTCCACTCTTGCAGCGGTCAAGAGCTTGTTTGTCCGATATACCGTATATTATCGGTAATGTTCGTATACCACTATTCAGCATTGACCGTATGAAGATCTTACAATGGAATTGTTGCAATATTACCCGTACGTCCTCAGAAGAATAAGGTAACCATTTTCTTGCCAATGTCATTTGATTTCTGGCGTATAACAGTAAATCCATGTTTCGATACCTACGCCACAATGTCGAACACTGCATTTGCTTTGAGTGAGTTTCTTTGAAATTTTGTTGCTCCATTCAACTTGCTTTTGAGCCTAAATCAAATTGTGCACCGAGTACAAATCTTGTAGACGCAGAATTATTTTATTCGGGTTTTTGGCTAGAGATGATTTAATATCTCTGTGGATACACCACTTATCATCAAGCAACATATTCCTTTACAGCTTTGATGGTTTCTGGAAAAGTAACTGTTGGCAGAATACAACTGAGCAAACTACGCCCACGTTAGAGCTCATTGATCCATTGTTCTACAATGGCCAAGGATGGTACGGTGCTTTATTCTCAAATAACCGCTTTAGTTTTTGCTTGCACTTTTGTTAAGTCAATCCATTTTTAAAACCATGAAAAGTCATGACTCAAAAAATTCTACCGGTTAATTCCATTTTGTAACGTCGTTATGAAGTAATATGAAATTTTGGTATAGACAAAAATCGAATTTGCGATGGCTGTTGGAAAATCAGCCAAAACAGTCTTCCGCAGACAAAAATAGAGTCTGAAAGACCCAGTGTAGTTGAAATTCATCAGAGGAGCCTGAAGGACCCAGTGTGGTTGAAATTCATTAGAGGAGTCTGAAGGACCCAGTGTAGTCGACATTCATCAGAGGATGTGTAAAACAGACGATCTGATTGAATGAGTGAGTTTGGGACTATTATAAATTGTGTGCATGATGAGTGAGTGCGCCCCATTAAAAGACCTCGACTCCCATTCTAAACAAGAGGTCAGACATATCGACACCAACGGTTCTTCTTTTGTATGACAACACAAATCAACATACAACCGGTCGCAAACAAGCTTCATCGTTCTTCACTGTTCGACAACAAGAGATTTAGTAAAAGCTTAAGTCTTTCCGATTATTTCATTTCAACATTAAATTGGTAAAACCTGCGCAATTTTTACTGTAGCTGTCGACCAGCCTTAAGATCTCACTTTGCTTGTATAGTTTAGAGATAGTACAGGAAAAAAAGGTTCAGTAGGATAAATTTACTTTGTGTCTACCGTTTTGAAAATTTTATTTAGAGCCCAAGAAACAATGAATGTAGTCCATAACTGAGGTAGCAAACTAACTTATTTTAGCACAATAACTCCTCTGCCAAATATCATCATATCATGACTAATTATGATAGTCAGAGCATACCAATAGAAAAAAATAAGATTTTTTTTTTTTTAATATAAAATAGTAAGAATGAATGTTAGATGTGATAATGACCCTACAACAATCATAACCGATTCAAATTTTTTTAATTATTCTTTTCGCACACCTAATCTAGCGCTACAAAGCCTCGGTAATAAATTGTCAGAATTCTTTTCTAAATCAGCGTAAATTACAAGACCAGAGATAAATATCGCTAGCCAAAAGATTTCAGCTGGTGAAAACTACTATAGGAATAAATTAGCATTAGCCAGTTCGGTGAGCAGCAAAACCATTAATCAATTTAAGAAATTTCTATTGAAAGGCACAGACATAAAATATTTAGCCGAGAAATCACAAAGAATTCCAAAGACGTTGTCGTCATCGTGACAGGTATGCCACTTGTCCCAAATCCGCAAGAACTTAATTACAAATGGAATTAAGTTTAACTAGATACACCAAGTTTATCCAGGTATAGATATACCGAAACGTCGTCGTAGTCGGAATTTGGTAAAATGCGTCATTGGAAGAGGGTTAAAATTAAAAAAAAGAGTTCTCAAAAAAAAACTCGAGTGAAAGTTGTTATTCTTCCCGCCAAATACTGCCCGTAACGGAAGGTGGACTTGTTTTTTAAGGTTTTTTTTTTTAGATTTTAAAGCCTCCTGCAAGTCAGTGATTAAAATATAAAGGAAGGAGGTGCAAACAATGAGTTTACTCATGCGGAATTGAATTGCCATGCTACAATCTTGCTACTTTATTACGCGCAGGCGCAAGTGGTTTACACTTAAGATGAGTTGACCTGACGAGATTTTTTTGTCCGAATGAAAAGATCTTCATCCAATACGATCCGATGTGTCTTACTATCAATATTGACATGCCATTCAGGTGCGACACGAAATTGCGCAAAACTTATCATGGCATCATTGATCGAGAAAAATCTCCCTTCAATTAATCCATTCATCTCTCTACAGGTCACGGTGGTGTATAATTAGTCCTGGCGCTATTATCTCTTATGAAACTATTGAAACCTTTGGAAAACCTTTGAAACTACTTTAAAGGTAAATCATCGGTGATAATTTGTTTTTTTTTTTTCGTTTTCTAAATAACTTCAAGTGACTCCCTAAGGCCTCATCTCAATCATTGAGAAAGTTTTGACGATCCCTGGTCGATGAATGTGCCCTGCGGCAGAGATTAATGTGACCCCGAGCAAGGTTTGTTTTTACTCGGCCATTTAGGTAATATTTCCTAAGCGGAATTGGGCTGTGGTTTAGGTGGCGGCGGCGGTTCACTAGCTGCTGCTAATTTAAGTGTTACGAGATTATCACGCCCATAACCTTTTAATTTCGGTTGTGTTCGAATATCTATTGTGTAAGTCTCAAACATGTAGAGATTGATGAGGTCATTCGAAATCCCAAACGGGTGAGAAACTTTTGTAAAATTTAAATAAATTTTACTCAATTTGTGATTGAGATAAATTCCCATGTCTCTTTGCAACCCCTATTATCGCACGAGGGTTGTAAGCTCTGCGCGTCATATTTTGCATGTCCGGAACACTTGATGATGAATGAAATGCAAATGACTTGGTTGAATACTTTGACCAACCTTCTTTGAATTTTTGCTTTGTTTTTTTTTTAAATTCTGCCAAGGTCTTGTGCGCGATCTTATCCCACGCTAGTTTTGTAGCTCTGCTTCGAAATGTTGCGCGATTTTCAACTTTTATCTTCGATGCCAATCGGATTTCGTATTCTTCGCGTAGAATAATTGCAAACGTAACCTTAAATGAGTTTTGTTTTTTACTGAATGCTGCTTTTCGCACAGCGCTATTGAACGGCGTGCTAAGTCTAGGTGCGATGCCCGCGTCTTATTACCATGTCAAAGTGCCTGTCCGAGCTTCTTGTGTAGATATCGCTTTAAAAGCGTCAATTGTTATGCAATCGTCGGTGTACGCATGCGTTAACGACACTAATTTGCCACACAATGAACATAATTTCCCTTTCATGTTCATCACTGGGGAAATGCTGTTTTTTTGTTTGTATTTTTTTCAAACGTTATGTTCCAAGTTTTTTTTTTAAATGACAGCAGGAATAGGAAAGTATAAAAAAGCTTTACTTATAGTACTAGGTTCGAGAGGGATCTAAATATATCAATGAATGCAGTTATTTTCACTTTTATTTTTCATTTAATTTTTACGTTGATCAGCAATTCATTTTGGGTGGTGAGTGACCCAAAAAAGATAAAAATTCCGAACACGATCGTATCGACCTGTGCGCGCGGTTGTTAACTCTTGCCGATTCCATTATCACGGATTAACCAAATTTGGTCTGTTTTAGGCTGCCAACAAGTTGTTCATTAATCTTCATGATAGAAATAATGATTGAGCCTAAAAAGGGAAAATTTTAATTAAAATCGAAACAAAAATTTGTAAAAAAGCCTTGAACTATTGCTCAGCGATTTTTAGCCAAACACGGTCGAGCTATAGTAAGTGTAAGTAATTAGGAATAAGTTCCTAAAGGCAATCAATTTTAAGACTTGTTATTTTAGTAGATATGATGAAAAAAGATAACGCGGTAAGTCCAGTAGAAGAGATTTGTTGTACATATGTACAAAATAGAAAGTTTTTTTATGATATTTTTAAGTCCACTTACATCGAAATTACAACTGAAAATTAGCCTTGAAATTGGTTACCAGACTGGTCAAAACACTACTAGTGATTGTATTTTTCTATACTAAATTAGCATATACTTTTAGGAATCATCATCACTATCTATAATTATCTGCATTAGATCTTAGCTCTGGACTATTTCGAGCTCATCTCTGCCAATCAGCATCTAAATATTTCTGTTCATATCTATATCGGTCCAAATTAAAATTTCTATATTTCTTGTAAGCTTTCTTCCAACTTATTTTAGAGTATTTCAGCCATCTATTCGTGATTGTTTTTTCAATAGTAACCCTAGCTTATAATTCTCCTGAAATGACCCCGAAATGTTAGGTCTTATCAGAGAAAGAAAGTTTCTGTACATGTGATGTTACAGTGTTCTATTATAATCGCTCTAATTACAATTTCTACCAAAATATATCTAACTTCAAAATCTGGTTCGCTAAATGCATAGCTGTTTTTCCCATAAAAGTAGTCCTGCGCTCTTCTAAAAATCCTAAAAGTTTATGGAAAGTCTTTACTCTCTAGGAGTTCTTATCTTGATCATGACCAGCTCAACAAGCATTTTCCATTTACTTAACTTTTACTTTAGAATAAAATAAGTAAAAAACGAGTTTTCAAACAAAACTGAGGCCAAGCCGCATGAAAAAGTTGAAAATAAACTTTTCTTCACACACAGAGATGGACTCAGATTTTTGATTGGGACATTACTCTTGAATATTCTTTCTCTTCATGAATCAAATCACTTATTACCTCTGATTGTCAGCCAATAAAATCTGAGTCCATCTCTGTGTGTGAGGAAAAGTTTATTTTCTACTTTTTCATGAGGCTTGGCCTCAGTTTTGTTTGAAAACTCTTTTTTTACTTATTTTATTTTCTGCCTTTTTCACGTTAACTAAATTGGAAAATACTGCATTTTTCCTGAAACAGATTTATCACTAATCATATCGATGAAAATTTTTCCGATGATTTTCCCGCTTTTCCGGGATTTCCATGGAGTTTTCCACAAAAGCAACTTTATGCAACTCATTTCGCTCTACAACTTGGCCTTAGGTGGCAACACGCTCAAACGCTTCCTTGGTCGGAAAACCTCCGGAAAAGCGTTTTACATGAATTTTCCTCGATTTTTTCCGCAAGTTTTCACCGTTGTCAGAGAGAAAGTAATCATGCCAGTTGATAGGGAACTTGATCCTGCATAATTTAGAAAACTTTTTTACCGGAAAATTTTCCGGAAAAGTCGAAAAATTGCGGAAAATTTTTCGGAAAAATCGGAAAACTCTGCATTTTTCTGAAACCGATTTATCACTAATCAAATTTGTACCAAATTTTCAAATGATTTTTCCCGATTTTCCTGGTTTTCCATGGAAATTTCCGGTTCAAATTTTGATAGATTCAATTGTCACGCGACATGAACCTGTGTGCCAAATTTCAACTCGCTGTGATGACGAAAAGTGGGTCTACGAGAGTGTCGAAAATAGTAAAGAAATAGACAAATTCGCGTACGAGTTAAAAGGAATGGCTGGCCTCAAAAAAATAAGCGGTCGTTTGAACTGTTTTTATTGGTTTTATTAGACTTCTCCAAGGCCTTTGATAATGTCCTTTATCAACTACAATGACATTTTCAAGTTAGTATCAATTTTATCTTAGGCTCCGCCACTACTTAAAAATTTCTTATTCCAGTATGCAATAAATCTTTTAAGTTATCTGCGTCATCTGGTGTTCCTCAGGGCTCAGTATTGGAACCCTTGCTTTTAAATATTTATAGTCGTGATACTAAATAAAGGTTTTTAGTAATTCTAACATACAATATGTATTGCGAATGACATGCAGATCTTTTTAAATCGACCTAGAGAGGTCTTCTTAATATACTCGTATATGTAGGCTTGATGCATCACAACTCACAAGGGTCCCAATGCATATAAGTTAGATTAAATGTTTCAAGGTTTTCTGAATGGGCTTGAATTTTCAAACTTATAGACTTTCCAAATTGATGCACTTTGCCTAATAAGCGATAGATGACAGCTCCATTATTATAAACGCTACATCGGGCTAACATCTTGATATACTGGAAATAGACCAACTGAACCAGTACCTCGGATATGGACGAATACCATGGTAACTACAGTTAGCCCACACACTATGACATAATTAGAGTTATGAATTGAGAGATAAGCCTCAAGACTAGTCCAAGTGGAGTGAAATGAAGAAATACAATCTTGAAATCCTTGAAAAAAATTAAATGAGGTGGCCAGACATGCTGGAATTAGCAACAGAAGAAGGTAACCTCTGGGAGGCAGAGCATGCACATTTGCAAAAAATCGAATGAACCAGAATCAGATAAGAGAGTAATTCTTAGGATTCACTCAACAATCCACAAAATCAAAATTATGCAATTCACACGTGGGAGCATTTTAGTTTTAATCACTAAAAACATAAAATTTCTGCTATCAAGTTTCTCAGATTACCCACCTGATTATTCTAAGTATCCCAGTTTTGCCATTCGACAAAAGCCTTTTATAGTTCATTGTACAAAATATTGTAGAAGCGTTTCAATTTAAGAAACCTCCTCACATGCAGTAAATGACGAACCCATGACATTTGACGAAAAAGATGCTGTTTTGGTACCCCTGTTGAAAAATCTCCGACTTTATCGACAAATAGTAAAGTTCAAAAGTTGCTTTAATAAACAGCAAATTTTTATATGAGTCTTCCGAATTGAACTGTTTGGAAAGTTTAAAGCCATATAACAGCTGAAGCTTTAGCATATTGTTACGAGCGTGGCCTTAGTTCGTTATTTAAAACCCAATATTTCAACAACTTTCAAAAAGTTCTGTCTTTATTTAACTTTACTGTTTACTCTCACAATTCACAAATAATTATCAAATCAACTCTTTAGTTATCGCTAGTACTGTACTTCTAATTATCGCAATAGTTTACTTCGTTCACTTCGCTGTCTGAAATAAGACTCCGCCTCCTGGATGTGAGTAGCGCCGTATTTATACTCTACAAATTATACTAGAACCTTCCAGAATATTCCGTTTTCCGAACCCAAGGTTTACTAAGATATCATTAGCATAAAGTTGCTTCCATTTCCAACAGATGTCGCTTGTGACACTTTGTGGCACGTAAGAATATATTGATAAAATTATTACTGTTTGGCATATTAATGATGACGTATGATACAAACTGACATTTGTGCTTATACAGGGCGTGTCCTAAAAACAATGAATTATATTTTCTTTAAAAAAGATTTATTGACAATACCGGTACAAATTGTTAATATTCTTCAAAATACTCTCTCCGCGCATCCACACATTTTTTCACCAACTCTTCCATGCCCGGTACGCCCTCTTGAAGTCCTCGACGGTGTTTTTTCCCACGCAGATGACCCTTTTCTTCAATTTTTCCAGAACATCCACAAAGTAGGCAGCGTTGACGGTTTGTCCTTGAGGTGTAAACTCTTTGTGGACGTCGAAAACGACAATCAACATTGTTTTCACTTTGGATTTGCTCATTCTGGCCCAGAGCTGCGCAAGTACCAAAGAAAAAGTACTTAAGTACAAGTACAAGTACCGAAGGCCTTAGTACTTCAGCGCAAGTACAAGTACCGCATGTATGAAAAGTACTTGTAACTAAGTACTAAAGTACTGAGTACTTTTTGAAGTACTTTTAAAGTACTTTTTTAGAATCTCTGTACGTTGGCAGTAATATAATGAAATTTATCGAGTTTAGTTAATAGATATTAATAAATAAATCCTTTTTGAAAACTATAATACGTATAGTAACCAGTGGCTCCTATTTATAGTTTTTTATAGTTTTCGGCGCTGTGAAGGTAGAGTAAAACTTTCACATCACATTGCTACACTCATAAAAACTATTAGGAGTCCGCTCAATAATGCATAACAATTTCCAGCAAATTTCTACATCAGGTCGAGGCATCATTGATTTTATATTGGAGCGAGGCATTGCTTGCTTACCCTTGGTTATGTCCACTGACGTATATAATATGGACCGCTTACTTTTCTATTTCACGTGGGCACAATTGATTGTGTCAAAAACAGTTCTAACATCGGGCCAACATTGAAAAAATCATTAGCGGAAAGTTGAAAAAGTGAGCACGCAGCTCGAAAAGTGATTTCAATAAAACATTTAGAATTTCTTCTGCGTATCTAATGAATGTATTGTCTTTGGTAAAACAGTTTTTATCGCAGTAATATCCCTAAATGATTAATTTAATATCATGTATTTCGACGAATCCACTAATTTTGTTGTTGTTTTCCGTTCTCTCTCAGTTGGTACTTGGTGCTTAGACCGAAAGTCAACAATATAGAAGTGAGCCCACTTTCTGCACTGTATTTCTATGAACCCAGTCAGTCCATATTATACATGTCAGTAGTAATATCATCAAGTCGAGGCATCGTCGATTTTATATTCGAGCGAGACGTTACTGGTTTTTGTTCTACTTGCCCAGTCGTGTTTGTATGTTATTAATTTGGCGAAGGTCCTGCCTTGACGCGTGAGTGCGATACATGCTTTGACAGTTCTTTCCGTGCTTTAAAACTAAACAAAAAGTAGCTGCGCTAGAGATTGTTTCTGCTTTTCTACGAAGAGTTAGATAATTGTAGGTACTTAATAGACTCAGAAATACTTAAGTAAAAATCTTGGTACTTAAGTACAAGTAAATAGAAGTTCAAGTACTAAGTAAGGGCATTTCAAAAGTATTGAGTAATAAGTCTTAAGTAACGAAAATGTACTTTAAGTAGTACTTAAGTCTTTTTTTTACTTAAGTATTGCCCAGCTCTCTAGCCTTATTCGGTTTCGAAGACGCGAAAGTGTACCATTCGGTACTCTAGCGCTTCGTCTCTGGGTCGTATCCAATCGTCCATGTTTCATCACCAGCTTGGCTCACACCTTTTGCATGTTCAATTCGTCCGTAACGATTCTGTTGCACAACAGTTTTCGGAATGATCAGTGTCAGCGAATAAGCGACATTAATTCGATGGTCAGAACTTAACAAAGCACGCACACGAGTCACATTTTCATCGGTTTGGCTTGTTGTTGGCCGTCCAGAGTGACAGTCATCATCCACTCCTTCCTGGCGCTCCTTGAACTTCTTCACTCACCTTGAAACTTGTACATACGATAGAACAGATTCCCCATAGGCTGTGAGTTTCGACAGCTTTTTTGTCGAACTTTATGCAAACTTTCATTGCCCAACGTTGTTCGGAAGTATCCGCCATCGCACGCCGTGACTTCATCTCGAAACAAGGGTGCATTAAATCAGCTATCCTAATCCTACTAATGCTCGGAACAGACTGAAATTTGGAGCGGTGTAAAGCTTAAGATCCCCCACCTTACTCAACTGACTAGAGCACGCTGTGACCAGTAGGATTGCGGCTTTCATGACTTTTGGCACACCCCCGGTACACGGTATACAGATTACAAGGTATGCTCAATAAGGTTTTGGCAATTAGCACATAACAACAGTTCGAATAACATTAAATTGTGGCTTATGGAAGAAAAAATTTTATAAAAAGAAATCACAGGAATCTCTTACCCAATTAGCGGAAATGACATCATTTGTTTATAGGCCCACCGTGAATTAGTTAGTAGTTATCAGCTCAAAGTATTTTTTTTTAAATATTTGAGAGATTCAAGTGCTCTAAATCACTCAGTACCTACCTCTGATTTGTGATTAAGTTTTATCCTATCCCTGTACATGCCAACTCAAATCATTTCATTTGAATCGTCCGCAAACATATACCTATAACTTACCTACATACAATCTCACCCTGAGGACATATTTTTAATTCAGAATTTATCACGTCTACATGATCACCTTCAGCGCACGGATCTCGCACTAATTTCACGCCATTACTATAGTCATCGCACAGCAGTCACACAACAACCAGATAACTATGCCACTGCGTTGCTGCGCAATGTACTAAAGCTATGCGCGATGTTCCTTTTTAAAATCGTAAGGAAGATCAGTCTGTCTCCGCAGTCAAGGTCGTGCGTTATTAGTATAATTAAGGCGCAATTGTGGTGCAGATTAACAAAATCAGTGCAGATCCGACGTCAGATACCTCTGTACTCACATTATTTTTTTTTTCTTTACTATTTTTACCTCTGAAAAAAAGCGCCATGTGTGTGAACAAATAAGTAAAAATCTTTTGATTTCGAATTTAATTCTCGTGTGTGTTACCTGTACCTGTACCTGAACCTAGTATGCCTGCACCGGACTGGGGCCAGAATAAACAAGAAACCTTTAAAATAAAGGGCAGTAATGCAAAAGATCGTATCTCACTTATATATATGCAACGCAACGTGCTGAGCAGAGTACTGATCAGCAGACGCTATAATTTCGCGTTCACTGGAAATAGCCGAGAGGCGTTTACGATAGTTTTTGCTAGCATAATGTCCGTAGATTCCTCAATAAAATTTGCCCAACAATGGCGAATAAAAATAACGCAACGAAAAGGTAAAAAATAAATAAGAAAAAGTGAATTAAATAAAGATCCTCCATAAAGCGATCCGATATGGGCCGTGATCGCATTGGGTGGTAGATAAAGTGATCAAATATTTGCCTGTGGGACGTAGTATCTCTCTTTTACGTGCCCAGCAATGTTTATGAGTTTTAAAAATAGGCTCAGCAGGATTACATATGCGTGGTGGTCAGTCATCATTGGACGCAAGCATTATAGTAGGCCTAATCGGCAATATGCACTTTTGATTGTGGCTAGAAATTGAAAATATCTTGAACAGCCTACGCGCGTTGATGTTTTTGATTTTATTATAAAATGAATTCACAATGGGAAATCTTCATGAAGAAGGGAGTGTTGGAAATATACATATATTATGGAAGGGTATAGAGGGGATTCAACTGTTGTTCCCGTTCTGAAGTTCAATTTTACAATTGATATTTTTCTTGTAGAAGAATTAGTGATTTTGAAAATGACTAAGTTATTCCGATTGCGCATATTCAGATAGCTCAGTCGACCTAACTTGTCTCTTTGAGTAGTTTTTTTTAGGAAAAATCAAGATTTTTTATTTTTTTCAAAACTCTAAGCATTTCTACCGCATTTGTTTTCTATAGATTGATTAAATCTACAGATATTGTCCGGTACCCTCCAAAAATATTTTTCGGACTCGGAAATAGTTGGTATCTGTTGGAAGGAGATCTGTGTGAAATGAAAAGTAGACATCCGCTGAATGTGGACGTAAATCGAAAAAATCCAGACATTGCAGACATTTCTTCGTAACCAAATAGTTACTACCATTCAAAATATAAAGAGGATGTAAATTAATAAATTTAACCTCACTTTTTAGTAAAAAGATGAAAATTTACATTTTTCAAGCCCCGATTTGTTTGTTTACAATTAAGTTGTCATTGTTTGTTAACTAAACCTTAAATTATGTCAACTATATAATGGCAACGCCAAGATAAACTATCAGAAAATAAATGGGGCACTAGGAAAATTCTTAAAAATTTAAAAAGTTATAAAAAAAATACAAAATTATAAATTTAAAAATTAATTTAATAATTTTGCGATATAATGTGCCTGCTCCGAAGAAACATCGACGCTGCTCTACTATATAAGTTTTTCTTCCTCATAGCCTATCGTTTTTGCCATATAATTTCAGATTAAAATACGCCTTTAGACTGATTATTGTCAATAGTTTCAAATATTTGTTTCAGAAGATTTATGCAAAAATATATGTCGCAACACAGACCAGTTTTCTAAAAATCTGGACAGGCTTTATGTCAAACCATCTTGTATTTTTTTTCTCAGCATCAAAATATTCCTGACATTTTGCTTAAATAGCGCGACTTTTAGGATTATCCTTCACATATTTTGGGAATGTGTTCACTTGCCTTATTTTCACCTAGAGCTGTTGAGTGGCAAGTAGAAATTTTATAGTGAAAATATGTAAGGAACATTTATCGTCAATATTTCTTCCGTACAACTTTCTCATAGAAGTAGGTACTAAATTAAATATTAAAATTCCTTTTTCCGTAAACTTTGGAATTCCTTAAAATAGGAGAACCCCTACAATGTCATTCATATTCTCCTTGACTTTAAAATGGCTGTTGTGTCAGACCCACATGTGCTTCTGGTTGATAAGCTGCAAGGTCAATTTGGTTTCTCGTCTTCTGCATGTAGGTTAATATCCTACTTTTTAAATGGAAGAACGCAGACTATGATCAAAGATAACCTAATAAGAAGATAGGAAGCAGCCGTACAAGATTTTTTAGAATGAAACAAATAATTTCATATACTTTCATCTTTTGTATTAATGGGGGAAAAGAAAATCGAGAGAACGTAGGATTACCCGAACGACAAGGTGCTGAAAGGAGATGTTAAGTTACTCTCAAATAAAATTCTCATTTTTCTCGAAAATATCAGAGAATCCAGCATGAATTACTCTCATAGCAAAACGAATGTAAACAGAAGCACGTGCTGCTCAATTAGCATAGAAATTACACTAACAAACATTGGCCGATTCTCTCAAAAACCGGGTTTCACAAAAGCGCGGGTACATTTTATGAGAGTAAAATGTGAAAACTCCGCCCCTTCTTATTTATTTACGAAATTGAATCATTTGCCATTTTGTTTCCTGGCATACATTCTGCGCTTTTACATTTATTATCTTTATTCATAAAATATTTAAGGAGAGTTTGAATTTTTTTCCTATTTTTTCTCTCTCTCTCTCTTTCTTCCTTTACTTGCCGTGTACATTTTAAATGTAAGACACTCGGAAATTTCGCCTGTTTCTTAACTTATTATTAAGTTGACTTTGCTGTGGTGTCCAAGGGGAGAATGTCCTCTTCTAAAATGGTTTTATCTGATGTGCCGCAAGGGGCAGTATTGGCTCCGCTCTTGTTCACGCTCTTTATCAATCATATCACTCGAGAGTTACGTGGTGCTCATTGTCATCTTTATGCTGATCACATACAAATCTATGCTGGAGCTCCAAAGCGTGGCCTTCCTTCTCTGATCTTTGGCATCAATGTGATTCTATCCAGAGTTTCTAATTGGTGCAATGCTAATGGACTTGATCTAAATCCTGAGAAGATGCAAGCAATAATCTATACTAGTGCTGTCTCATCAGTTGATATTACTCTTCTGGGTCAGAGCATTCAAATCTCCTCAGATCCAATAAAGAATCTTGGGCTATTGATGGACCAGAGATTCACCTGGGGTCCCCATGTTAGCCGTATTTGCTCGCGAGTCTAATTTGGTCTTCGGTCGCTCTATGCTGTCTCGGTCTTTCTCTCTGATGCGATTCGGGCTGGTCTGATGCGAGCATTGATTCTTCCCCATTTTCTGTATGCGGATGCTGCTGTCTACACTCTTTCTACCCTTGCAATCTCCAAATTGTCTCGTGGGCTTCTTGCTTGTGTGAGATTTGTGTATCGTCTGAATAGGTGAGCGCATTTAGCGGAGGAATTTCTATCTAAGTTTCCTGAATTCAGAACTCTGTTTTATTTTTCGTGCTAGACTTGGTTTGATGCTTCCTTACAAAGTTTGATTGGAGTACTAGAGATAGATCGAGGATGATTCTTCGTCGAGTGCGTATTCAGTTGGGTGGAAGACCGGTCTTTTCTAAGGGTGCGATCATCTAGGCAATCAGCTTCCATTAGCTCATTCAGGGATATTATTAATCTAAAGTACTCCTTTAATTATTTATCTCTCCTTGTAATTACACGTATTAGCTGTAATAAACTGATTCAAGACCTGAATCTGGGCCAATTATGTTTAGAATCTGTTTAACAGTCCTTAGTCGGGTTTTGAAACCCACAGCTATATAAAAAAAAAACAACTTTTTGTGTGTTTATATCTTAAGTAGCAAAGTCCGTCTTTCAGATGTGTTATTCCTACCTACTTAAGTACCTGCTTAACACTTTAAGTGTTTACCTGCTTTTTATTGTTGGCTAATGTTCATGCTAATAATTAAGTAACCACTGCGATCTATGCATCCACAATTTAAGGATGTGGCCTTGGCCAGGGTCTTTCAATAAAACATTTATGTATTGTATTCTATCTGGCAACGCTAGTCGTACTGGCTACTTTACAACCTTATTGCTCCTGTCTTGCTGAACTGTCTGCCCTCGTTTGGATAAATTTAATTTTAATTTAAGTAATTGTCTGCATTAATTTAAGCTTCTTTTTCAAAGCTTCACGATTCGCTTTAAGATCTTGTTTTTGACGACATTGAACTGTTATTGAACATACTTTTATTTTTCTTAATAGTTTTCCCAAAGTCACGGAAGAACGCTGTGGTGATTATGCCTTTGCATAAGAAAGGCAGTAAATGTGGCATTTCAAACTATAGACATATTGCTAACTTGTGCCACATTGCGAAGATTTTTAGAGCCTTGGTCAGTGATGTGCACTCCACTTGCACTGTAAACCAATCTTGAGATCTTTCCAATATGGTTTCTTACAGAGAAAATCTATCACGACTGATCTATTAGAGTTTGTTCATTATTGTATACAAGCCATTAAGTCCAGTAAGCAGATTGATTGCGTCTTCACTGATTTTAACAATTTTTAATGCTTAAACTGTCTATTCTTGGGTTTATCTCCCTCTTTATTTGTTGGCTATCTTCTTATTTTTCTAACCGTATGCAGCGATTTCTATTTTGCGAAGCACTTTCCGACTAGATAGAAAATACCTCGGGTGTGCCTCAAGGCAGTATTCTGGGCCCAGCACTATTTCTTCTGTACATCAGTGATGTACTTATCTGTACATTTACTTAATTCAAAGTATTCTGTTATGCGAATGATGCCAAAATATTTCATGTTGTTAGTTTTAAGAATGATTGTCCTTCTTTAAACGTTGACTTAGCCACTTTTCATAAGTGCTGCTCCAATAATTATCTTCCTTTGAAGCTATTCAACACAGATTACTCCGGTTTGCATTCAATGGCCTTCTTATGAATAATCCTGCAATTTTGCCTCCCTAGGTGGACCGTTTGAATTTGATATTCTTGCAGACGCTGAAAACTAGACGTTATATCTCTCGAATTGTCTTAAATTTTGGTACTTTAAAGGGAATAATAAACTCCCCTGTTTTACTTGTTTCCGTAGGTATATCAGTCACTCACTGGCAAGCCATAATATCCTCCACTTTCCTTACCATCGAACCAACTATGGCGCGAATGAGTCTTTAACTTCCATGTCACGTCTCTTTAATGGGGATTTCAACCGTATTAATTTTTTTCTAGATTTCAATTGAATGCTCTCTAAATGCTTTTAAAATCTATACATAGTCAAAATAACTAGCCCAAGCTGAAGTAGACTCAACTAAATTTCATGACCAAGAATCTTCTGCTAGTAAAAGCTTTATCGAAAATTTTAAATCTCAATTTGCTTAACATAACCTTAAAATTTATGGCGAAGCTGCCATTGAAGTCGCGAGATGAAAAGTCTGTACCAGAAATTAAGGCTGCAAAATGCAGACTGTACAAACTATGTTTAGTTTTCATATCTTAAGTGCACTTGGTTTCAAGAAAACAGAAATCTCAAAGAAATTACTTGTCTTGACGACTGGATAACTACAAAACTACCAATCTTCCTCCTAAAACCTTATGGAAAAATATTCACAACTTGGGCGTATTTGGTCAGGAATCACCTGAGATAAATATTGATCCGGATGAGCTTAATAAATTTTTTGCATCAACCGCAGCTTGTACATCTCAGGCACCCAGCATCAGTCCCATGATAAATGACTTCTCTGTTGATGGTTTTGCCTTTTGCTGCGTTGATGAAGTTGAAGTGTTATCAGCATTATACATGCAATTAAGTGTAATGTTGTAGGATCGGACGAGTCACCACCTAGATTCCTTAAAATAATTGCTCCGGAAATAATGCGAGTTCTTACGCATATATTTAATTACTGTCTTACAACTTCACAGTTTCCTGCTCGCTGGAAGCAGGCTCTTGTTGTTCCTATTCCAAAGAAGTCCAAAGCTTTACATATGGAAGATTTTCGTCCAATCAGCCTGCTTTGCTTTCTAAGTAAAATCTTTGAAAAGCTGATGTATTCGCAAATCATGAATTATATAAATAGATATTCTATGTTATCAACTTTACAATCAGGATACCGTCCTTCTCATAGTTGCGAGACTGCATTATTATGAAGGTAACTTCTGATATACACGAGTCCCTAGATGAGGATTGTCTTACATTACTTGTCTGGCTTGACTTTAGCAACTCTTTTGACTCCATAAATCACTCACATTTAATAACAAAATTCGCAGGTCAGTTCGTCTGCTATTAAGCTGATAAATAACTTTTTGCAAGGACGTAGTCAAATTGTTCGAATCCAAAATATTGATTCCAAGCCCGAGTTCCTTAGCTGCGGCGTACCCCAGGGATCCATACTGGGGCCTCTACTGTTCTGTCTTTATAACAATGATCTTCCTGACGTAGTGCTGGATGCCGCTGTACATCTCTATGCGGACGACGTGCAAATTTATCTCAGCAGACCAATAGGATTAATGGAGGACTGTGTATGTCGATTTAATGATGATCTCCAACGCATTCATGAGTGGTCGTTACAAAATAGTTTTGCACTTAATCCAAGTAAATCAAACTGTCTAGCTATTTACAGAAATTGTATTGACTCAAGTATGCTTCCTCCCATTCTATTAAACAGTGTAACACTGCTTAATAGGGACTCTATCATGAATTTGGGCATTGAACTTAATTCGAAGTTCTCTTGTTGCAACCATTAAGGAAAATATATGGCTGTTTGCGACAGCTCTGGCTCAACTCTAGTATCCTCTCGCTAGTTTGCGTCAGCGGTTAGTCAAAACATTAGTTATTCCACATTTTACTTTTGCCAGCATAATCTTCCCAGTTTTTGACTCAGCCTGCCGGAGAAAAATACTCGTAGCATTCAACGATGTGGTTAGATATATTTACAAATTGCCTAGAAATAGCCACACCTCATTATATGCAAGCTCGCTTCTGGGTTGCAATTTAGAGACTTATTTCACTTTTCGCAGCTTGAATTTTCTGCACAAGCTTATTTACCTTAAGAATCCAGTGTACTTATTTGAGAAGCTACAGTTCCTGCAATCGACCAGACATTTTGATTCCTTGATGCAAGAGTCAATATGGTGAGCGCTCTTTCTTCGTTCAGAGCGCACGGCTTCCAACAGTAACTTTTATAATCTCATTAGACTAACAAGCCTTTCTGTTTAGTAATGGCGACGCACATTTGAGGTCTTTGTTTTTTTTCTCTCTCTCTTGTACGCTATTTTTAGTTTCAGTCTATAGTCTTTACTATTCTTTTCTTTATTTTTTCTTTATTTATTTTACTACTTCCAATACATGATTATATCTTTTAATTTTTGTTTTTGTTTTTTGTGTTTTTTTTCTCTATTTTGAATTGCTTAGTTCGTAGTTGTTTTGTAGTTACGAAGAATTTTATCTAACCACTGCACTTTGTACAATCTAAGATAGAATATGTATCTTTGTACCTAGCCAAATAAAGAATTATTATTATTATTATTAAAAAAAATTCAGGCCATAAATTTAAGATCTGTCTATGTCTACCCGTTAGTTAATTTTTAGGTTATATGCAACTACATCGATTTGTTATAAGAAACCGTAGATCCTTTCCCAAACGCAACGATTACACGAGTCAATAGAACTGACGGACAGTCCTGATTTCGTCTGTCAAATTTACTGACAAAAAACGATTTGCGTTCTATCAATTGACCAGTCTGTTCATAATAAAATGTCGTCAAGCGGTGCAGACATTCCTCTTCTATATTCATATCAAACAATTTCTTCATTAATCCGTCTTTATTCTCTACAAAATAAACAATAAAATGTATGTTAAACACTTTTCAGTCATTTCCCACTGAAAAGAGAGCAGATTAGGAATATAAACACAAATATCCACTAGCATCTACCCTTTATTTTCAATTTCCGCCATCTTAATTATACGTTTGACAGTTTATTGACTAGTCCGTACTGACTCGTCAGAAATCTTGTCAGTACAGACTGGTCAGTAAAAAAGAGTAGTCAGTAGGGGTTTACACGAGCCTGTGTAAGTGTCAATCGCTGTCAGAGTCAGTTCTATTGACTCGTGTAATCCCCGGGAAACAAAAATTATTAGTGACGTAGAATTTTAGTGAAATATTTGAGGAATATTCGCTATTGACCCCAAACATGTAACTCCAGCCACTTGAGTAGGCAGGCACACTTTAATTAAAGATGGCAACGTCTAAGTTAAGTATTTGATATAATTAATATCAAGATACATAATTACAATTTACGCAAGAGTAATATTACGACAAGTAGGTCTAGGTATTATAATTGCATCAAAATGTCTTCAAGATTGAGAAATCTGACACATTTCTGATCACTGAAAAAAAAAGTCTTCATTTCTAGTAAACAATAAGTTTCTTAAAATTAGCTCTTCTTTCTCCCGAGAGATACGATGCCACGGCATGAATATTTCTCTAAAAATCTTGGCATTGACCGACGACGACATCCATAAATGCAATTCGCATAAAATTTGCAACCTGAAAAAGAACTATGCGAGACTCGTGAACGATTTTTTGCTTGTTAAAATTTTTGTATCAGATTTTGGCAATTTCCTCTTTCGGCTCCAAAACTTCGACGGAACTGTGTTCTCTTAGGTAAACTAAACTAAAGATTCACAAGAAATCATCATTGAAAGGAAAAGAAGAAACCACCACGATATATATCAAGCCGACGACGACCATAAATTCAACCTCATTAGGCCAAAACTTGTTGAGATTCGAATCGATTCGGGTTGCCAGATAAACGAATCAGAAGTAGATAATTTAAAGAAAAAAAAAACTGTTCCGTCTTTATATTGCAAACGGCTGGAACTAATCTCTTTCTTCTCCTAGAGGAATTTAATCAATATTAAATCCCTTCCAATTTCTATTCACCTTCAAATTGTTAGCTATTGTGTGTAGGATAGGCAGCGCAGCAGTTTCATACTATAACAACAATACTAATCTTGAAGAAATACTACAGCTAGCGCAAAAGGATGATGATGATTCATTAAAATCATAGCACTTTTGTGGGGATAATTCATCTTAATTTGCCGCCGATTTAAAGCTAACACACCAAGAAATAATCAATTCATCTTTATCTGTGTGTGATATTTCCTCCTCTTGTATCCCGCGGGAGTAATTCTGCTCCTAGTTGCTTTATTGGAAATCAGAGGCTGCTTTCTGTAGCCCGGCAGCAGTATAATAATTGGGGCCCACAAAGTGCTTTTTCATTACCTTTCTCCACAGGATGAAATTGTCTGCCGGTCGGTCGGGGATTCCTTTCAAAGGGCGGCATACAAGAAGCCTTTTAGGAGCCTCACAGTCAGACCAGAGAAACAATTTTCTCTGGTTTGCTCCACTGTTCATGATGGGTAGACTTTTATTGCTTTGAATTAAAATTTCACATAATTAAGTAAGTATTACATACCTAGCTAACACCGCTCAGGGAGCATGATAGGAGAAGGGCAGCAGGTAGCATTTGCCAATTCCCGAAGTAATTGTACTACCTACTGCCTGGTAGCATCTTAGTCTCTCTCTCTCTCTACTAAAGAAGTCATGGGAAAATTTCTAGTTTTGGTTTCAGTTTGTAATTTGATTTTGCGTTTCAATTTTCTTCATCTGTGGTGGAAATTAGGATTTTTCTGGAATATTTTAAGGATTATCAATTCGGATTAATATGTCTGATCCCAAGAAGCACACTTAGTTAGCACTTTTATCAAATCACCATTGCACAGTTAGATCCAGTCGTAAGGACTTAGTCATCTTCACTCGTTCGTTCATGATGCTGTGCACGTCCTTGCCAATCCAATGTTGCGTCATCGGGGTAGCTTTTAAAACTTCGGCATTTTTCTGAAATTGGTAGTGATCTATATCTGCGGCAGACAACAAAGGATTGTCCCAGATAGAAATTGTGATCTCTACATAGAATTTTATAATTCTCATCAGCTAAGTGGTGATGGTTCCTGCTTTAATCTCTTAAAAGCATACATCTGGATTATATGTAATATAGATGGCCCGGCCAAATCGAAGAACTCAACCATAGAGAAAATACGGAGATGCGACAAGGAAATCTAGATGACATTTTAGACGTCAGTTTCAGACAAAATGTATCCGTAGACAGTAGGGTGTGTCTTGTAATATTTTTTTTCTTCTTAATAGCCAAACATTTCTGATATGCACCCTATAAAGATGGTTTAGGAGCTAAATGATAATAAACCATCCAAGCGTTCCTGTAAATCTGGAATCACCTCTGTCGGCAGTTATAGGTAGTCAAAGTAAAAAAATTGGAAAAATTATTCTAATATGTAAAATTTTAACGATTTTTCCTCCAAAATGCAGGTTAAGCATGGCACTTCCTTGTTTAGATTTGGCAACCTCTGAATATTAACTTTCATTTGGTCCCACATATGTGTCTACAACCAACAGGCTTGCAAATATCTTGTGAATGTGTGTGAGTCTGCTGCATTTGAAATTAGACATCGAAATTCAGCACAATTCATTCGACCGATAAACAACACAATGGCAACATTACCGGTACATGTGAGTTTTCGATGTCCTCTGAGAGGATTGGTCGTGAAGGAAAGACCTTGTCCTTCTGCCTTTTTTTATGATGTCTCCAAACTTCAGGGATACCATATGATCCCGTTGCACAGCCTTGACAAAGGAAGAAGGGGTAGGTAATTGAGGATTATTGGATTGAGTCAAAAAGGTTATGGTGTGCATTATCCTTGAATCTTTGTGAGTCATAGGTGACGGGGAAAACAGAAGATGGTAAACCGTTCCACATTCGTATTGTTCTGCTTATGAAGGATTCATGGATTTTCATGGTTCAAGGGTGTGAGGGTGAGCTTGGGTCATAGCTCGTCTGTTATACACATAGATAGAACTATAGGCTAGAGATTTCATTGGAGCAATAGCCACAGAAGTAGCGATAAAAGAGGGATAGGCATCCGATGTTACGCTGGTGCTCCAGGAAATCAATATAGTTGCTATTGTTGTGTTATCGCTATTAAACCGAAAGGCCTTCTTTTGGACTTTGTCTAACGCGAACAATGCTGTACCTCTATAGCCCCTGCCAAATATGGGAATTATATTCTATTCTAGGCCTGGTATGAGACTGAGACTTGTAGATTTGCACCAAGCCAGATAGAGTAAAACTATAATATTCCCGTGGAAGTCAGTAACGCACCCAGGATTTGGCTTTGGGGGGGGGGGGGGGTCCATAGGTGTCCCAAGACCTAACGAGTCGGAAAATAGGACTCTAAAGTAGCGTCGTACAGACCAGTTTTAATAGTTATTTGTAGATTATGTTCAGAAAACTGACATTCTGGAGAGGGACCGGTCCCGTTCGTCCCCCCTCTCGGTGCGCCCCTGGTGGAAGTTACAGACTTAAACAAATATACGGAATCAAGTGTGTTGTCACCAGCAATAGGATCGATAGTGAGAGCTAAAAGGTCATTAATAAAATTAAAGAAGAGAGTAGGAGGGAGAGCAGAACCTTGTAGTGCACAGAGATTGATTATAAAATGGTCAAAAGTAAATCTGTTCCATATTCCTTAGATTGGTTGAACGGCGGGAGAGAAAACTTTCAATCTACATATTTTAAAAAAGAGGGAGTCTAGACCTAATGCCAGAAGTCTAGCTATAGGAACGGGATGCACTCTATTGAAGGCCTTGGAGATATCTAATGCAATGTTGTGTGTGTGTAAAGGGCATGGATGATATTTAAAAAATAGACCTGAGAAATTGTGTCCCTTTATGCTGAAACACCCTGTATAGAAAAATCAACGTCAATCAAAAAACTTTAATATTTTGTAGCTTACCTGTAATAAAATAAAGGGGAAACAGAAAGATGTGGATGAAGTGAAAATGTAGCCTCGCAACGGGTACTTGTCGAGATTTTATTTTATATGAAAGATTTTCTTCCCTATGCTCGGCTTTTCACGACTTGTACAATCAGATGGAAATGTAAAATATTCTCCTAAAAATTTTTCTTTTTATTTTTTATTCAATACTAGGGGAGTCCGCTGGCGTTGCTAAGCGATATAAGCGATAATATAGACGTCCAAAAAAGGAGGGTGGGGTGGATGTTGAAAGGGTGGAGTAGTTAGTGATACATATTAACTAAGCTAGTTCTCGGCTGAAATCAAAAGACTTATAGATGAGCGTGACTACTTATATTACAGATGTTGTAGATTAAGATCTACTGATATCTACAATCAATATAAAATTGCACGTAATAGGGCCAATTTGAGGATACGTTCAGCTAAGAGGAAATATTATGAATCGAGATTAAATAATTCTTTACCTTTGAGAAAATTATGAGATTACCTGCGTAGGGCTGGTGCCTGTGTTGCCTGTTGATTCCAATGTAATGAATATGCACTTCTCTAATATATATATTCCTCCTTTGCCAGTAGTTCCCCACTTCAAGGTGCCGTGTCAGATACTAGTGCTACTAATGATCTGCCTACTTTCTGTTTTTCGATGTGTTCAAGCTGAGGAAGTTATTGCTGCGGTCAGAGCTATTAAGCAACCGGCCCTGATGGCATTCCTCCTAAATTTATAAAAATTCTTTTACCTTGAATACTCCACCCTATAGTTAATATTATCAATACCTCCATCACTATACTTTTCAGTTCCCTTCTAGCTAGAAAATCTCAACGGTGGTACCGGTGGCTAGAACCAATAAAGCTAAAGATCCTGGGGACTTCCGGCCAATCAGGCTGTTATGCTTTCTAGCCAAAGTGATGGAAAAGCTATTGACCTGGCAAATCGTTCAATATCTTGAGACCAATAATATGCTAAAGTCATGCCAATCTGGTTGTTTCCGAAAATCGCATAGTTGTGAAATTGCTCTATTAAGAGTTACAACCGATATACGCTGCTCGTTAGATAAGGCTGAGCTATGGGTCCTAGCTCTACTTGATTATTCTATCTAAAGCGTTCGACTCGGTAGGCTACTCTAAATTATTATCTAAGTTGTCCACTAACTTTCAATTTCATTCAACTGCAGTTTCCCTTATCGCCAGTTTTCTGTCTGGCAGGTTTCAGCGTGTAAGAATAGGAAACAATTTTTCTAATGCCTTGCCTCTAACTAGTGGTGTGCCTCAAGGATCTATGTTGGGCCCTTTGCTTTTCAGCATGTATATTAATGATCTTCCTGAGGTTATTGAGGATTGTAAAATTCACATATATATGCTGATGATGTGCAGTTATATATTGGTCATCCCATTGGTCTAATGGAGGATTGCATCGAACGTTTAAATTCTGACTTGACAAATGTCTCGAGTTTGGCGACTAATAATGGTTTACAACAGAACGCCCAAAAATGCCAATGCATTCCATTTTATCGACGACCGATTGAAGTTTCTGATTTACCGCCTATATTTCTGGATAATCAAGTGTTAGAATTTACTGATCGTGTGCGAAATCTAGGAGTTTTTCTCAACTCCCGGATGAAATGTTGTGATCAGATTAGTCATATTTTGGGAAAAGTTTATGATTGTCTTCGACGGTTGTGATTGTCTTCTGCAATTTTACCTTTTAGCATTCGTTCAATGCTAGTTAAGTCCCTGCTTCTACCCTACCTTACAGCCTTACAGCTATCTAATATTCCCGCACTTGGATTCTGTATGCTAAATGAAATTAACTGTTTCATTCAATGACTGTACGAGGTGTATGTTTGGCCTAAGAAGATTTGATCATGTTTCACCACATAGTAGCTTGGTTGTCCCTTGATGGAATATTTAAGGCGTAGGCTTCTTGCATTCCTTCACAAAATTAAACACTGCAAAAAGCCTCGGTACTTTTTTAACCAACTTGAATTTCTAAACTCTGGCAGACATTTCAACTTATTGATACCCCTAGGTTTCAACATTCCATAATGGATGACTCTTACTTTGTTCGAGCTATTCGGGCCTGGAATAATTTACCAACTGATGCTCAGCATGTGGGCTCGACTGGTACGTTCTGGAGGTTGATGGCACAGGGTTACACTGCCACCACTTAAAATACAATACAATACAATACATTTATTCGGTCTTGTGCAGAAGATTACAAAATCTTATCATGTATAATTAGGTGGGAAAAAAAACAACATAAGTAACATTAAAATTAAAGCAAAAATAAAATAATTTTATAAAAATAAATATAATAATAAATAAATAAATAAATGAATAAATAGAAAAAAAAGGAAATCCAAATATGAAAAAGAAAAAGAGAACTTAGAGATAAAGAGCCAAAGAAAAGAACAAAAATAAAAAAATAAATTCAAAATACAACAAATTAAAAACAAAAGATAGGACAAAAAAAATAAATAAATAAAATTAAGAATTAATTAAAACAATGCAAAAAAAATTTTAAGATCTGAGAATAAATACCAATCACAATCTCATAACTAGTTAAGATAATCTTTGACTAGCTTAGCAAAGGTCAGGCCGGAACCTGTGCGCTGAATTTCATTTCGGGACAAGGAGCTGAAGACCTCCATTCGAGTGCAAGAACTGTAGGCTTTCGGATATATATGCAGGGGATTTAGTGTAAATTAGCCTATGAAGGAAGATAAGCCTCCGACGAGTCAAATAGGCCTCTACAGAGCTATCGAGTAGGGACGTAGAAAGAGCAGATACACGAGCGCTCCGAGGAAGTTTATAAATATAACGGATGACGTCGTTAAAGGCTACAGTAACTCTTCTTTGACCAATTGGGTCTAGTCTACTAAAAATAAGGCTCCCACAGTTAAAATGGGGTAGAATAAGAGTCAACGCCAATTTCCTGCGAAAATCCACAGACAGGCAACTTGAAGAAATAGAAAGTTGACGAAGACTGCCATAAATTTTCCCCATCAAAGCGCTGATGTAGTCGCGAGAACTAAATTTCCAATTGAGTTGAATGCCCAAATTCTTAACTAACTCAACATATTCCAGCGTGAAATTATTCAACCGAACTGAAGGCAAATCAGATATAGGGAAAACGGTTCTATATACCGGCAGACAGTAAGACTTGGCCTATGGGTCTGCTAAGGTACAACTGAACGTCATCGGCATACAAATGCACAGAAGCGCTATTGACAACAGAGGGGATGTCATTTATATAGAGGGAGAAGAGAATAGTGCCTAGAACCGAACCTTGAGGAATACCAGTGTAAAGGGACAATGGAGCGGAGATAGAATTCTGCACTTTTACAACTTGCTCACGATTCGAAAGGAAAGCAGAAATTAACCCAACGGCCGATGAGGAGAAGCCATATTTTGTGCCAAGTTTGCAGATTAACTTGACATGACTCACCGAATCAAAGACCTTACTGAAATCGAGTAGGACCAGCACTGCTAAATGATCATTGTCAAGAGCCTTATGAATATCAGATGTGACCTTCAAGAGAGCAGACTCACAACTGTGACCTGGGCGAAATCCTGATTACCACAACCCGACAATATATTCTCTGCCCCCACATACTCCATTATTTACGTGTGCATAATTTTTTCGAGTGTTTTAGCAAGAAAATTGAGTACACTAATAGGGCGGATATTACTAGATAGGTAGGGACGAGATTTCTTTGGAATGGGAACAACTATTGCTTGCTTCCATTGAGAGGGAAATTGCGAAGTGGTAAGACACATATTATAAATATGGGTTAAGGGACATGATAAGTAGATCGCTAGTAGCTTCGGTTCTGAAGGAGGTGGTCCTGGCAATGATCAAGTATATAGTTTCTGTAATTTTAGTTTGTTGTTTGTTAATATTTTATCTTTTTGTATTATATAAATTCTTATTTTCTTTTTTTTTTACTTATACCTTATTTTATAGTTCACATATGCATTTTACATCTTATTTAAAGGATTTAGTTTAAGATTTTAGTAAGCTAGTTAGTCCAACGTTCTTTGTACTAAAAATATGTGTAATCTTATTGTACGTTAAGCCTTTAATAAATCTAAATCTATTATCTGACTCGATCACACGCTTCCGTACTCTAGGGTTTCATTCTGTGACTGTGTGTTTGTTTGAGTGTGTGTGTATGTGGGTGCGTGGAGGAGTATAGCCCTCTACATCGACGCGTTCGCAGCAGTGCCCATATATGAATATAGTAAAAAACGAAATTTTTGTAAGGCGTTGCCGATTCCAATTTTTCTTCCCTTCAAACCTTGTCCTGACAATTACGAACACAAAAACATAAAAATGAGCCAAATCGGTCAAGCCGTTCTCAAGTGATGACGTAACATACATTTTTATTTATATTCGGGGTATTGAATGAATGAATGATTATTTATTGCTTAAAAAAAGAAATACAGATATAATATATAAAAAAAATATATCTTCTAAGCTATGCCTCTCACATAAACATAATGCTCGTGTGTGAGGGCAGACCTGCAGTGAATATTGTAGTTATCTATATTATTTTATTATAGCGTACTTATCTACATACATAATATCTACTTAACTTCAATGATTTTTTTTTTTTTTTTAACTTATGAGTACAATGTGCCAGGTACTATTTCAATAAAAGTATTTTGTTATTTAATGATCGTGTTTAGTTCGAAATCCTACTCAACAAATTAGAGTTTTCACGAACGAAGCGTTTTAGAGTTAGTTTATAATTCACAATGTTCAAATTCAACTTAACCTGTGTTGGTATATTATTAAATAATTTTGGCCCTAGTACACTTGCATGGCTTTGCGTTAGCGATTTGTTACACCTAGTTACATTTAAAGGGATGGTTAACTGGTTTCGAGTAATGTAATTAGAAATACGGACTGGGAAACTTTCAATATTCTTATATATGAATTTAAGTAACGTGACCATATGGATTTGTCGAATGTTCATTACATTGAAATCAGAAAAAGCTTTAGTTGTTGAGTAATATTTTGATTTTTTTAGGCATAGCTTGATTACTTTACTTTGCAAGTTGTTTAAAGGAGTTAAAGTACTTGTATATGTAGCTTCCCATGCTATTATACCATACTGGATGAGTGACTGGATAATAGCGTAATAAACTAATTTCAATGTATCCCTATCTAAAATGTTGCGCAACATAAGAAATTTATATGTGGTTTTCCGTATTCTATTGCATACGTGTAATATGTGTTTTTTCCATTTTAGATCACTATCTATAATTACCCCCAAGTATTTAATCTCATTAGTGTGGTTTATCTGAAAGTTATTTAGTAGGACGCTATGTAGCCGTATGTTATAATTTCGTTTGTTACCGAAAGTCATATAATATGTCTTATTTAAGTTTAAGACCAGCTTACTATTACACAACCAATCATAAATCCTTTCAAGCCCCTTGTTTGCTAAAAACATTACTTCTGTCCAACTTTTTGCTTTGAAGAGCAGTACAGTATCATCGGCGAAAGCAACTAGATTACCATCAAATTCTCTATCTTTTAGCTTACACAAATCATTTACATAAATTAGGTATAGCAGTGGACCCAGTACAGTGCCTTGCGATACACCGTATTTCACTATAATTGGTTCACTAATAGTATTGTCTATTTTAACACGCTGTGTTCTGTTCTCAAGATAAGAATTTAATAGATCCAGGGCTTTACTACGAATGCCAACTTTCCGTAACTTTTGAATCAGGAGTTTATGGTTTACGGTGTCAAACGCTTTCTTCAAATCTAAGAATATCGCAACAGCACATTCATTGTTATCAGTGGCATGGCTTATATATTTAGTGATTTCATAAAGAGCGTCTGAAGTGCTAGTGCTCGCTTTAAATCCGTATTGGTTTGGTGCTAGGATATTATTCGCGTTTAGATATTCTAATAATCTTTGCTTGATACATTTTTCGTAAATCTTACTAATATTTGATAACAGCGAAATAGGTCTGTAGTTATTTGGGTCAAGTTTTTCCTTATCCTTATATATGGGTGTAATTATCGCCTCTTTCAAACAACTCGGAAAAATACCTTGTGATAGCGATAAATTGAAAATGTAACAGAGGGGCTCAGTAATTTCACTGGCAACACCTCGAATTATATTTGTAGTATAATTATCACTATCGGCCGCCGTATTATTCTTTAGACCAGCTATGTGGAATAACAATTCATCTCGAGTAATAGTCCTGATTTCAGAAAGATTTGGACTTTCAGACTGGATCCAAAGATCATCTTGTCCGGAGCCCTGAACTGAGTTAGATATAGTTTCTCCAATGCTTGTAAAGTGTGTGTTGAATTCTGCAGCTATCTGTGCTGGGTTATTAATTGGAACACCTGAACTATTGCGAATTTGTGAAAGAGGTGCCTTATACGCTTGATTAAAGGTTATTTCATTTATTCTTTTCCACAGTCTTTTCGGGTCATTTTTAACCTCTAAAATTTTTGCTTTATAGTAAGATATTTTAGCCTGCTTTATAATAATATTTAACTTATTCCTATATGTTTTATATCTGTTTACTAGGTTTTCGGAAAATGGTTGCTGCTTAACTACATTTGCTAGTCTGTTTCGGTACCTAATCGAAGCGATTATACCTGGAGTAGCCCACTCTTTCACAGGTTTTAAATTTGATTTATAATTTGTATGTTTTTCCTTGGTACATTCAGATAAAGCTTTGTCAACAATGTTATAGAATAGCTCAAAACTGCTATTAACGTTATTGCAAGAGTAAATACTCTCCCAACTTTCATTCTGTAATTTACTGGCCAATCCACGTATATTAATATGCATATAAGGTTGTTTCTCAGATCTGTAGTTTGTTTTACTTGTATTTATGAAAACCAATTTAGAGATAGTACAGTAATGGTCTGTGATGTAAGATTCGTAAATGGCAGGTGAAAAGTTTACTTCACCAGCCTGCTTTAAGAATACATGATCTATACATGACGGATTATGAGACCCTACCCTCGTTGTTCCGAGTAAGTAATCATTATAACCTAGATTCATTAGTGTATCTTTATATTCATGTGATATGGACGAAGCTCTATTATCCAGGATATTTATATTTATATCGCCTATTATTAAGTGGTTTAATACATTTCTTTTACTTTTTAAATACTCTTCAAGCGACTTTGTATAATTAAAAGGATTTAAGCTAGGAGATCTATATATACAAGTAATATTAAGGTTTCTATCGCATGGTAAATAAACTTCCAATTCAAGTGCATTTGCCTCATTTAGATCACATTCTAATACCTTAGCTGAAAAAGTATCCCTTAAATATACCATAACGCCGTCACACTTGTTAAAGCAATTTGGCTTTTCATATTTTACGAAACCATCTAGTAAGTAACAATCAGTATCGCCAAGCCAGGTCTCGGTTAAAACTATGAGATCAAAATCCGTTTGCAGATTATTGAGTAAAATTGTTAATTCATCAAAGTGTTTAGGTAGGCTTCTTATATTCATGCTAAATACCCTGAAGCAGAAATCATTATTTACCTGAAAGAACATTTTAACGTCATTATCATTACTTAAGTATTGTGTCCTATTATTTAGCTGTTGCTCTATAACCTCAATTAAGTCAGTCATTATTAATATATATGTATATACAATTCGAGAAAAAAAGGAAAAAAGAAAAAGAATATCTTAGAAAAGAAAAATTTAGTTCAAACAATCTAAGTCGTTCATATGCCTGATGACAATTGCTCTGGTACCTTAAGATTTTCTCGCATAAACTTTGCCGTTTCTGGTCCATATATATTTGTATTGTTTTCCCCTTAAGATTTTTTTCGCTTCCATCAGAAGTGATACAGTAGCTGGTGTTAAGTGGTCTCCAACAAATATGCGTCCTTCTCCAAGAACATTGTTTACCGTGTTAGATCGAACTGTTTTCTTATATGCATCCATAAAAGCATCTCTTTTCACTCGCCTACAAAAGCGGACAATGATTGCTGCTGGTGCATTAGCTTTGCTTGGTTGACGAAATGCGTAATTTATGTCAAGTTCATCGACCTGCTCGTTTACGTTTGATGCTAGTGCCTTTACAATGGACAGTATATTTTCATTTTTTGTCTGCTTAACACCACTGATTTGTATGTTATCACGTCGTAATTCTTGTTGAGTCATATTGTTTTGTCGGACTAACCCATCCACTTCCCCTCTCAACTTTGTATTCTCTGATTTCAGTTCATGAAGTTCCGTTAAAATTTTGCTAATTTTGCTGTTGCATTCATCGAATTTTTCTGATAAAAACTCAACAGATTTTTTAATATCACACAATTCCATTAGAGGATTCTTAATTGAACTTTCTAGTTCTCTTTTAAACTTTTCGAATAATTTGTTGATCAGATCTTCAGTTTCATTAGTCAATTTGTTAGGTTTGCAAAATTCACACTTCCACTGTTCGCGCTTTTGCCCGAGTCTTCGAACATTCTCTGCGTTTTTTAAGTGAGTGCACTTAGCATGAAAATAATTTTTGCAATTCGAGCACATAATTACTTCTTTCGGTTCACTAAAGCTCTCCTGACATTTATGACACTCATTCACCATTTTATATCTATATTTACAGACTTTTCTTTCGGTTACACTAAAATACGTCCGACTGCAATCACTGTTCACTGTTGATTTTTTTTTTTTGATTTTTGATTCTCGCAAGGTTGTATCAAAGAGTGTATCGTTGTAAAAGATGTATTTGATTACAACCCAGCAAAGTAATACAAGGCTTATGCATACAAAATGCAATACAAAGGACATTCACAAATTCGCAGTGTAAACCGGCTTGTATAGTTGCACTTAGATTGAGCGTCAAATGTCTGGTAGTGCAGCGGGGGAGGGGAGTGTCCTAGGAAAATTTCCAGTGTGCCAAATGCAAAATCCTTTTGAGTACTATCGACTGGTGCACTTATATTTTTTCTAGGTGGTACTGAGTTGATTTTTTTTTCGGCCCTAAACTACTTAATAATAGTATTTGAAGTTCAGAAATTAGCTTTAATTATTTTCAAAATTCGAACCTTTCTTGCGGGATGAGTGGGGACGGATCAAAAAACGAATTTTAGTTCGACAAGGCGATTAAATTTATTGAAAAAAAAGTTTAGGGTGGGGAGATTTTTGGGTGCGGAGTTGTTACCACCACCCCCTCAAATGCCAAATATGACATGTGGGATGTCTAATTAAGCTCCCACTGAGCTCTATCGAATCGCGTTTTTCAATTCTCAATCCAGTATACTTCATAGTGTATTTTTTCCACCCTCTAAAACTTGATTACATTTTAACTGAAAATCACATTTTCACTTTGTCGGACTCTGCATCATAACGGATGCCCCTAGAGAAAAAATGTTACATTTAAATTAAAGGTAACAAAATTCTCTATCTATTCAATATTCAATATTTTCAATTCGAGATATTTTCACACTGGGCTTTTACTCCCGAAGTTTAAAGTTTTTTCTCAACTGGGTCCCATATACCCCGTTACTACATATGA
The DNA here is from genome assembly GCA_963930735.1 of Dioctria linearis. Taxonomy (NCBI): domain Eukaryota; kingdom Metazoa; phylum Arthropoda; class Insecta; order Diptera; family Asilidae; genus Dioctria; species Dioctria linearis. The sequence continues at coordinate 2,408,589 of OZ005742.1, read as the reverse complement.
GTTCTTTTTTCAATTTTTTTTTTTCGATCATAGAGAGAAGTGGTCGATTGTGAAACTATTTCATCTTTACAAAAACAATCCTCCGAACCTCCGTTAAATCCGTAAAGGTAAATTGTAAGTTTTTACATTTTGTCACGGCAAAAAGTGGCAAAAATTGCCGTAAAACGAGGTTGTTCTACTTATATTAACATTTCTCCTAAACTACTAGCCTGAACGGAAACAGATTGGAAAGAAACATTCCCAACAAAACAGGCTTCATTTTATACGCAGACATTATACTGAAATAGTGTATAATTAAGTAGTAATAGTAGAAATAACAATTTGGGAAACAACCAATTCGGTCAAAAAACCCTATGAAAAACCAGCATTTCATTAATTTAAGCCGTTCTTTTCAGAAATAGTTGAGAATTTAGTTTATATCTCAGCTATTTTTACTCGGATCTTCACAATTCTTTTTTTTTTTTAGGTTAATGAATCCTAGGAATTTTGAGGATTTTTTTTTAATCTTTACGGGGCCGGGGAGAGCTCCTGTGGGCCCATTTTATCACCCTGTTCCCATAATTACATTTCGAAGGTAAAGGCTAAAGGGTGTGTTCACTCTTTGTTGTAAATTATTGTTGTATTTTTACATAGGTTACACTGATACATTAAAGAGTGAATACCCCTATTGATTTTTCAATATTTTTATACTTAACATCATCGTCAGTCACTATACAATTCTATTTTGCTATAGACACAACTCTTATAAAATGTCCTTCACATTTTCGAACTGTACTTTTAAATATTATTTTGAAAAATAAATCACTTCTTCTGAATCAATTTCCTTAATTAAAAATTAAAATCCTCGTAGTCGCTACATTCCCAAGAATGACTTCCACTCATGAAGGCAGCTGATCGCAGTATTTGGTAAGATAAATGCCGGCAGATCAATGCAAATATATCAAAATCTCTTACTTATAGCCCTTCTATAGGAAAGTAAAATTATTATGCGAGGCCTCCATTTGATTCAGGTTTCTTTTTTTAGCCTAACATCACCTCAGTCATGTTAAAGTAGCACCGAAGATATTACAAAAGTGATCCATCCATAACGACATGAGAATTATCAATATTCTTGGGGCGATCATCTGTAGAAGATTTAAGAAGAACTTCATGGATAAAACCGAAGATGTTAAATTGCTTAGTGAAATTGCTTAGAAACCTCTTTATCACTTTGTAGCAACACTATCAAGGCAACGCAGGTATCCATAGAGAGATGATTACAGGACGGCGCGGCGGCGCAAGCAACGTCGAGGCTTAAGTGGAGTATATGACTCTATCAGAAGCGCGATCGTACAAAGTATAAGCACGGCAGACATTCGAGATGCACATACCTGAGAATGGTTTTAATACAGAGCTATTCGTCAGTCTAAATTGTTTTTCTAACTGAGATGGAAATCATGGAATCCATGATGATGATGATGATGGAGGGGAAAGAAGAAAGAATAGAGAAAAATACATGGCAGGCAAAACGGTTCCAACAAAACTGTTCACGAGATGCACAATATTTGAAAAATTTCCTAAAACGGAAGATGTGTCAGTTAGATGAAGCTAGACAGCACTCTAGAGTTCTATAGTGATAGTAACACGTGCTCAAGACCTTTGTATGATTATGGGGCGAGCGTGACCAAAAGTGATTGGAAGCTGTGCTTCATCGTATAAATAGCGTGACACCACAGATTTAGAATTGAGCCCGTCTTTTCCTTTTCCACACCATTTTGTGGCATATACTCAAGGCCGGCGCTGTAAGTGAAGTTGCTGAATGAAGACTTCTTGTTCTTGATGATGAGATGCTGCCTACCTACATAAGTTTCGTACATAATAGCGGCGAGTAATGGTAATGAACGTTCAATTGCTTGAGTGGTTTTCATGTGCCGTTAGTAGATACTAATAGAAAACACTGCATGAATTCTGATGAGATGTAGTCAGAGCCATAGCCTTGAATACCTCCGACATTTGAGGCTAATAATAATTGCTAGCTACTGACATACTGACAGATGAAGTCGTTATGAGGAGAGAAAGGAGATTACGTTCTATTCTAAGAGATCATTTCAAGATTTCACGGTAATTTCGTAGACTGATGGGAAGGAATTTGATAATATGATTCGTTTCGTGAATTTTGTCTAGGAGTTTTTCTATATGATTTCGATTGATCCATGTGAATAATGTTTACAATGGAAAAATGGGTTTGGGAAAATTGGCCTGCAGTGTACTTGTTATTTTTGTACAACTTATTCACACAAATTATGATTTCCATATCCGATTCCATCGACATCATTTAGCTTCCGCCTCCATGGTTTCGATGATCATATCAACGTTCAGGTATTCAGTTCCAAGCTATCCGCTTCCCTTTTCTTGAAGATCTCGACATTTTTTCTAGGACTATCTTTGGTATTCAATTCAATCTGAGAACGAATGCAAGCAATCAAAATCTTATGTCTATAGGAACAAATTATCTCTGTCATCTTCATACGAGGGATTTCTTTATGGTCATCAAAATACAAATTTCCTGTGGCTTCATTTGTTTGTTTCCAGAAAGTGCCTAGCTTTTCCGGAAATGTGAATTAAATGAAATTGTTACCTTTGCCCCAGATTTTTTAATCGGGAAAACAATGGTCCAAATTATGTCTGCGAAATGTCACTAGATATAATTGTTTTTTTTTATGCAGGGGACAGGAGATCCCAAGCACGGCGATCAAGGCAGCCCATCTTCTGCTGTCCTGCTAGAAGCCCTTTCACCAAAACCTACCTGTCCTCTTAATGAAGCGCATCAAGTTTTGCTGAGGAAGGTTTATCAGCTCACAGATAGAAGGGCAGACCCCAGAGTATCCAGCCTTCTCCGGGCAAAGGCCGGACAGACACTCAGGGCTGTACTTGTTAGATGAGCTGAAGCGAGCTGTGGCCGGTGATGATGCCAACCACAGTTCTACATTGTTTCCTTCCGAGCCCCTTGAGATACATTCCTATTGGGCCCATCAACACACAGTTTCGTGCACCTGCAAGTACTCAGGTTCTCCCATCTCTGCTGATGCTTTCTATGAACAGAACTTTGAAGAGAGACCCGATACTGGAGGTGGCAATGCCTATGGCGGGTTCCGGTCCGGGGAACCAAGAATCAGAGCCAGCCCTAGCTAAAAGGTCAGCCCTTTCATTTCCCATAATCCAAATGTGACCATGAACCCACTGAAGGGACACCTTTTTATGGATTCACAACTTATCTATAGACGACCTGCAATCCCCCAGTAACTAGGGATCTTAACCGAGGGCCACTCACAGCCATCAAGGCTGCCTGACTATCCGAAAGAATAAAAATGTCCTTCCCCTTGATTTGCATATCAAGCTTTACTGCCATTGCGATGGCGAAGACGGACTTCAGCCTGGAATACAATGGTGTCTTCCAAGTGCTTACTCATCCCAATGTCACGTTCAGGAAAGTAAACGCCAGTCCGGTTCCCTCATTAGTCAGAGAGCCATCGGTCAAAGGGAAGGCTCGAAAAGGCACTTCTCTCAATCCACGATTCACTTACAGAAAACTCACACTTTTGTTGTAGACCAACCATATGTTTCTGATACTTGCAGCAATTAACACCACTTTGATGAGGAAAAGAGGAAAATATAAGGAAAATAATTGCGTCTGGTCCAGTAAAAACGCAGAGTTGAAATGGCTACGAAAATTCCTCTATATTTCGTGGAACAGTTAAAATTCGTTAAATATGTTCCGAGTAACCGAGCAACCAATAGCTGGACACAGCCACTCTTTTCTAATTTTATGCTTCAGAGTCCACTGACTTCCTTGAGAAACGAATTTCATTTAAAGAGAAATTATAGCAACCAAATCAGACACTTTAATGGCGATTACTGCAATGTTGGAGATCTGAAAAAAGAAAGATCTCAGGTGGTTATCGCTCGTCAATAAGCGTTTTTGTTGACCTTGTATTGTAAACTGTCCTCGGCGCGGTTGAAAAGAAAAGGGGTCTGTGACACGCAGGGTTGCCAATGTGAAACATATATGAGAATGAATTTAACGACAAAAATTGTGTTAAACTAGAAAAATGTTGTTACCGAAGATCGCTTTGGATCTCTCACTGTGGGCATTGTGGCATGGTATGGGGGCGCCGGATGATAGGCCTGAATGTCACTTACAAAGAAGTTATGTGCTAACATGCGTGATTGCACTGCGAATTAAAATTTGAGATTTTTGATTCTGTGGGTACTGTAGTAGGGTATGAATGGCACTGGGTCATTGTACAAGGAATTTATGTGCTCACGTGAATTGAATATAAATAAAATCTCAAACATAGTCCTAGGCAAGAGACGAATGATATAGATAGCTGGCTGATTGGAGAAGTTAATGCATGTATGATGGTAGTTCTTGTATGTCGAATATGCATGATATCCTATAAGATTACTGGCGTGATTTCCGTAATCTCTAGCCTCTCCATACTGGACCCGGGCGTATGTTAACCTTCTCGTGGTCCTCGTTGACACCTTGTGTGCTAATTTAAGATCTTAAGCCCGAATGGAGTAACCAGTCCCGTTTATAAAAAAATATCTACATGTAAAGATACTACTAGGAGTACCCATGACCTTATGGTCATGGACTACGAAGCCATACCAATGGGGTGGCCGACATTGCTAACTTGGTACCACGGAGCGGAGGAGCCCTGAATAGTTCTACTATAGTAGAGCTACTTACCTCAACACGGACAGGGCCCGTTATGAGAGCATCGTGGTAGTTATGGTAGCCCATATGCAGGCAGAGAGACGATGTCTGAGTCTTACAAGACTTAGGGGGGCATTCTTCTTTGAACAGAAGAGTATGTCGTCTGTATAATTGCCATACTGCATCCAAGGAGCTGAAGGATTGTCGTTTGGATATTTGTTTTTCGGTGTGGAGTTGCGCTAAATCAACCGAGTAACGTGACCCAGAGATCGGCAGAGATTTTAGATGGGTCCCGCTTCGACCAGTAAGTTAATGTCAAGCATGCACTGGCATAACTGATACCCATTGGGACAGGATGTACTCTGTCTCATGAGGAGGTTGATTGTCGGATTGATACTAATCTGTAAATTAAGACAACCATGAAGCGTATGCGGATGACATCCCTCTGCTCATTTCCAGTCATAGCATGGCTGCTGCCTGTGGCTTCATGCAACGAGGCCTCAATATTGTTGAGGACTGGTGCACCCGTCATTATATGACAGTGAACCCAACAAAGTGCAGCTTGGTGCTCTTCTCCAGAAGACGTAAGCTGGGGTACTTTGTTCTTCCAAAGCTTTTTGGACACACTCTGCAAGTCTCCTCTTGTCAAGCACCTTGGAGTCTTCCTTGACTCGAAACTGACATGGGGATTGCATGTAGAGGAAAAAGCTAAGGCGGCTATGAGGGTCTTCGCTCAATGCAGGAGAACCTTTGGCTGCACGTGTGGCATGAGACCGAGGGTTGTACATTGGATGTACACCTCGATCGTCAGACCCATGCTCACATATGCCTCCTGTGTATGGTGGCCGAGGACGCTTGTGGGGACTGCAATCACGAAGCTGGCAGGCCTGCAAAGGCTCGCCTGCTTGGGAATTACGGGCTCCATGCGATCTACGGCTACTGCGGCTCTGGAGGTCCTACTCAATCTGCCCCCCTGGATCTTGTCATTCAGGCAGTGGCCAAAAGGGCTGTGTGCACATTGCGCTCGTGGGGATGCTGGGAGGACGGCTGGACTGGCTCTCTCATTGCTCTATGGCGTATCAGCTGGACTTGGAAAACCCTCTGGCCAGTATGCCACGGGAAGCGATGGTACCTGAGCTTCGTTTCGGGCGTCGCTTCTCTGTGAGCTGTCCTGCAAGGGAATCGTGGACTTAGCGAGGTGCCTTATCGAGCCTTCCCCGGTCTCTTCTAAAAATCTTCACCGACGGCTCTCTCACTAATGAGGGAGCTGGGGCAGGTGTATACTTTCCTGAGCCTGATTTTGGAATGGAGTACTCACTTGGAAGACACACAACTGTCTTGCAGGCTGAAGTCTTCGCCATCTCAATGGCAGCGAAGTTAGCCCTTGATATGCAAATCAAGGGGAAGGATATTGTTATTCTTTCGGATAGTCAGGCAGCCTTGATGGCTCTGAATGGCCCTCGGATAACGTCTAAGTTACTAGGGGATTGCAGGTCGTCAGTGGATAAGTTGTGTTTTCACAAGAAAGTATCCCTCCTGTGGGTTCCTGGTCACATGGGGATCATGGGGAATGAAAGGGCTGACCTTTTAGCTAGGGCTGGCTCCGATTCTCCGTTCCTCGGACCGGAGCCCGCCGTAGGCGTTGCCGCCTCGATTATGGGTCACTCATAAAAGCGGATGTTCATAGGAAACATCAGCAGAGATGGGAGAACCTGAGGTCTTGTAGGTGTACAAAACTGTTTCTTGATGGGCCCAATGGGAATATCTCCGATTTTCTCATGGGGCTCGGAAGGAAACAATGTAGAACTGTCGTTGGCATCATTACCGGCCACAGCTCACTTCACACTCATCTAACAAGGATGGGGGTTGTTGACAGCCCTGAGTGTCTGCGCTGCCTGGAGGGAGAGCCTGAGACAACCGAACACTTTTTGTGTGAGTGTCCGGCCTTCACCCGGACCAGAATGGATACTCTAGGGTCTGCTCTTCTATCTGTGAATGAGCTGAAAAACCTTCCTCACCAAGACCTGATGCGCTTCATTACGTGGACAGGAAGGTTTTGGTGAATGGGATTCAGGATAGTACAATGGGCCGCTATGGCCTCCGTGCTTGGGATGGGATTCGCCTTTTCCCACTGTTTTTTTCACAAAAAAAAACAGACAACCCTGGAATTAAAGCTATTCTAGCTATGTATTTACATTAAACCACAAGGACTTTCTGTAAACTGTCCGCCTCCTGCTTGAAAAGAATGCCAAGAGACTCTTCTAATCTTAACCCCCCCCCCTCCTTCCGACAACATCCTAATCCATTTCTTAAATATGAACCGTTACAGATTCCTGAAACACCCAAATAAAGGTTTAGTCATTTTCATAACCAACGACAAAAATCTTTTGCTAAAAATGTTCTACTTAGTTTCTAGGGATCTCAGTGATCTGTCATACATAGTACACTTTCCGTATCTGAGGCTAACTCCTAATATTTTCAGAGAGTCTTATTACCAGGAAAAGAATTAAAGGCGGTCGCTTAAACTCCAATCTCGTAGCGAGTCCCAATTGCAACTCACTAAGGCGAATTTTTGACTAGTTCATAGTAAAACAACTTTTCATTTTAGTCATCATGCGTAATGTTTTGTCTCTTTCGACTCCCAGCCAACTCATTGGTCAGCAGTAACTTCTCCTCGAATGTCAGTCATTAATAAATGAATCCATCCAGCTTATGATGCTAGAGTTTGTCGCATATGGTCAAGTTCAACGTTATCGTACCGTAAGATCCATTTAGTTGCTAGTAATAAAACGATTATGTAGTCTCAGTACGCAGGTCGTGAAAAGAATGTCCGTAAAATATGTTCTACAGTGCGTTGCATTCTGAACATAAAATAAAATGTCCTACGTGCAAAAAGTCGACCTAACTCCAGAAATTCACAGCGCTGGTTAAAGTAAAAAAAGTCTAATGTCTAAAAATTGCATATGGTTTCTACTCCTAGGTTCGTAGCACTTGTGTGATATTCGAGCACGTCTACTCTTGAGATGTACATCCAATGTACCACCCTCCATTTTAAGACTTCCACCTTAATGTTCAGCACATGCACAACTAAAACCTTTATATTAGATTTAATCAATGTAAAAAAGCAGAACTGTAGAATCCTCAGAACAAAAAAACCAATAATTTTGTAGAATAGAAATTCTGAAAAATTTTTACCAAGGAACGAAAATCTAAAATTTCCAACTAAAATTTGCATTAGTTTGCCCACTTTGCACCTTGATTAACATTAAATTGACAAAGATTTCCAAAATATTGCAAAAACTTAAAGTTTAAAAGTCATATCGGCCAAAAACCGGTAACCAGTGATCGGACTCATGGTGAGTACCTACGCCGAATCAGTCTTTAAACCGCCAACTAATTGCAGCTTTTAATGCTTATTTTCAGCGTAGCTAAACTCTATAAAGTGGAAGAGTCAAACTTCCAGTAACGGTTTCCATACAGAAGAAAGCGTATTCGTTCAAATAATTCTCTTATCTTAAAACCATGCTAAAGCCTACTAATGCGGTCTCTTGTATCATAGTGGGCAGTATTTTTCTCTCTTTAAGAAAATTGCTAACCAGACACAGACAATAAAACAAGTCAGTGAAGAAAGAACAGGTATTCGTTCGACTAACATCAAGGTATCCAATCTTATACTGCCTCTTTCTGCACACTGCAACAAGTCTTCGACATCTTCCAACTAGTAAAAGAAGTCTTTAAGACTCCAACAACATACGCCAACAGCTCCACTGAGATCAGCTTTCGCCTTTAGTTTGTTGAAAGCGTGCCACCTGACAAGATCGATCGTAAGGCGACTGGTAAAAACTATCGATCGCGTCCGTACTGCATTGACTTAGTGAAGCGACCTTTCAAGTTAATGTCTTGATCTTATTTTAGATCAAAGACTCCAAAGACTCCAGCCAAGTTCTCAACGTTCAAATCGAAAAGGTCATCGTGATCTGCGACCAAAATATTTTCTTTTTGATCGTTGTTAAAGTGATCTTTGCTAGAATTTTTGTTTATCTAACTACCATTCACGGGATATTTTTAACACTTTTGCAGTGTCATATACAAGTGATCCAATCCATATAGTGAGTTCGTCATTGTTTACGATCGCCTCTTTAAGTTTGCGTTTACATAAACTACCGGCACGCTAGAGACATCTATGTAGGCTTAAAGATTTTTTTTCAGGTGCTTAGTGTATTAATAATCACAGTACGGTCAAAAAGTGTTGTCCTTCAGTGAATCGAATTGAAATGAATTTTTCAGTTAACCTTGCGAGCGCTAAATTTGATTAAGTCATCATTTCTGCACCTGCGCTTTAGATCGATTAAAGTTTTTGGTAGCAGTGATCGTTTGCAGGTATTTGATAACATTCCTTAATTCGATCATATTTAATAATTGTCGACTACAGGAATGATTGATTTTATGCAACATTTGTGCGGCTTTTTCAATTTTAAATAATCTTTAATACGCAGATGTCCGTGGTGATGATATTGTGAATTGAATAGTTGTTACTTACGCACGATCAGTGATTTTATTGGTGAGAAAAGATACAAGTGGTGCAGAAAAAAGTTGTTTGTTATTTTTTTTATTTTTTTTTATTGTGTTCAGATACTTTCGTGGGACGGATTAATCCGGTATTTCGAGGTATTCGATAAGAAATTCAAGTAACCAATTTAGAAATCAACGAAGAAACTATGATCACGCCCGACTCTGTATCTGTTTAGAGACCTTGACAAGATCGCCGCCGAGAGAAAGGAGTATTTTCTGTCTGTTGTGTATATTTTTTTTTAATCAGAGCTGCGGAACGGGTTCTAGAGTGAGCAGATTTATTTTATTTGGATTAAAATAAATTTACTTTTCAGTAAGTACTAACTATAACTTGATATCTTTGCATATGTATTTCTGTATGGTTGCATGATCAATTATGGTTTCATAATTACTTTGGCAGATATTATGCTGTCCGCTAAAGTCACGACTTCAATTATGAGAGCGGTCATGATGCGTTTTTAGTGTTTAATTAGTCAAAATATGCCAAATTTCAAGGAATTAAAACCTTGTGCCATTTTTTTTTCTCTCTTAACTCTTAACAGTATTTCTTCACTCCATATAAGTCATAATGATTTAGAGCCCTGTCTCCTCTCATTGAAATTTTCTAACAATAATACATAAAAGAACTGCGGATGTAATTAAAAATATGCGCGTAAAAATCATTGTTTTTTTTAATTTCAGAATAGTTATAGTATTCGAAAATCGGTCACAGTTAAATTTTATTCTTATGTAAATTTTAATAGTGCTGGAAAAGGCATTAGGAATTTGACACGATGATACTATGTTGGTATAATTGAGATAACTATTGCTTGTATCCTTGGCAAGTTTGATTACATTGGAAGACATTTAGAGAAATTAAGAAATCCAACTGGAATAGATAATTCGAAATTTTTCTTTATGTTAGAGATGCTGAAAATGGATTCAAGATATCAACGGAATTCCTCCATAATATCCAAAAATAATGAAGCTGATAAAGGCTGTGCACACGTCAACTCTAAGTAAAGACATTAACAGTTTCGACGAAAATTCTTGTAGCTCGTCAAAGGTGCATATTTTCGGCAGTTCAATGATGATCGATTTGAATTATTTTCAAGGTACTTGCTTACTAGTCGACCAAACCCATATATTAGAAAATCTTACAGCAGTTAGTTTGAGACTCAATTCAGTCAAAACAAGAGATATACACATTAATTCAAATTACCCCCACCTTACGTTAACCAAAGAGAGTAGGGGAAGAGCCTTTGTTTCCACGATAGCTTTATTATCAAAAAAGATGTCAATTCTTAGTTGGGCAAGCCAATACTCTGAAATGTGGCAACAAGTTTTAGGACTCCTATGTCACGTTGAGTACATAACAGTTGTTTACGCTAAATCTTTTAAATCCGGTAAAATAATCGACGATACGAACGCAAAATTTTAAGATGTTCAAGCCAAGACAAGATTAGCCAGACACTTCTGTATGATATCGAAGCATTCGCCCAAAAACCACAACTCCTGGGCTGTCAGAGAACTCAATGCTCAGATAGTCAAATCTTGTAACTTGATTACAAATCTCTGTGGCTTCGTTAACCATTGTTTTACATGGTAGGATATTACCTGCAACTACTTTGACTCGGGCTGGTTCACAAATTGCTAATGCGACTAAACATGAAGCATTCCTTTGTAATATCTTATTTTGATGCCCAGTTATACAGTTGCTTTCATTCTAATGAAAAAGCTTCTGAAAACCTTGAGTAATCCAATAGCATCCATTTTGCATCCATCTAAACTTGCTTATAGAAACACAAAAGCATACTAGAGAAGTATCCGAATCACGCCAAGTATTTTGTTGTAATTACTTCACTGAAAAGAGAGCATTAAAGTTACAGCAGAAAGAATTTCATTGGATAATGAGACTACACATATCTTCATATCTTGAATACAAAACAAAATTGAGATTGAAAGGAGTAGAGGTGAAACCTTTCGGAAACTATAATTGATCCCAGTGAACTTAGCCATAATAAGCCTTTTCTAAAAAAAAACCATCGGAAATGGAAGTAGGAATTAGCGCAACACAAAAAAAATATATTTCTCAAAATTTGCAAAAGCTTTCTTTGCAGTGACACTCATTATTTCATGGGGCTCTTTCTATTTATTATATAATTGCCGAGCACAACGTTTGTGTGCGTAATACTTTCATAATTATAATCCGCCAATATATACCCAGTAGGAAAGGCGATCATCCTACGAGTAATCCGGGAGCGATCGTTATCATCTTCATTTGATGTCCGTTTTGACATAGGCATGTCATTAGAAGGGAGCACTTGTTTTGAGCTCCGAAATTATCAAAACTGAACTCTCGTTTTTAGCTCAGAATGATCATAAATGGAAGCCTCAATTTTAGCTCTGAATGATCATAGATGGATAGCTCTATTTTAGCTCAGCATGTTCATAAATGCAGGTCTCCACAGATGCTGCCAGCACCAGCAGCATCACTACGATCCCCAGCAGTAGAGTTGGGATCTCTTATGCCCAACAGGTAAGTGGCAGTTCCAATAAGGCTTCCACTATTGAAATTTCAGGAAAGGGCATTACTCCTCGTCCAACCTCATTGGTAAGCCTCGGCCTAAGACCAGTGCGGGTCTACAGGCATTTTTCGACGGGAGGTGGCAGGATGAGAGCTATGGTATGCAGCTCGAGCACATCAATAGATATCCTCAGAACGCATACCTAAAAGTGATCTTTCAGGTCTTCTCTCGTGAGGAGCTATTCTCCATGGGAGTAATGGCTGGGGGTATGGCTGAGGTGTACAACACGACCCTCGAGAGTGCTACCAAGCTTATGATTGCGGGCATCGAGGTAGATGGTAGACACCTTGTGCCGTTCCCACTCATGGAAAAGCCCAAGAAGGTTTTATTTTCACGGGTGCCAATACGGGCCAGTCATAAAGACCTCCTGAATTTCCTAGGGAGATTTGGGAAGGTTCATGGCAGCGTTAGCGCTATTCCCATTAAAATTGGGGACGAGGGTCTTGGGCGTGGTAGTTTCGGTACCAGCCGGGAAGCATTCATCACTCTAAATAAGGGGTGCACGCTTCCAAGAGGCTTCTACTTGAGCATATCCGGTTCAAGGTACTGGGTTGATGTGAGCACTGAAGCGAAATGCCATGCTTGCCATTTAATAGGGCATTTTATTGCTGACTGCCCCAGGAGAAACTCAAAACGATTATAAATCGAATTCTTCTTTGTAATTATCCTAGCGAAATGAAATCATTTTTAAAAATATTTCGCAAATTAAATTATTACTTTAAAAAACCCATTTTAGCCACGGACGTTTAGATAATTGTCAAAATCAGTATAGTAAAGATTGCAAAATTATTTCAAAAATGCAGATTAACTAATTTCGCCATTTCTCAGCCTGTTTTTTAAACAACAATCAGAACACGCGCAGGTCTGAACTGCATAACTGTCATGCATAGAGTAAAATAGGACGCTGATGCAAAAACAAAATATGCAACTCATGACTTGCTTATATTTCAATTCTATCTCACTTCCTTATCTATGCTCCAGAATAACTCATTTTGTAGTTCTCTTAGAGCAATACTAAAATCTAACTAAAGTTGTATGCTCCTGTATTGTTTCTAGAAGAAGCACTCCTGGTTTTTCCGACTTGGTATCTACCGGTTGAAATTAACTTGGATTTACATCAGGCACAATATAATTACAACTTTACAACTGTATGGTTATGCCAGTATTGGTGTCTAAACGACGGCGTTTGTAAGTGATATTTTGAGAGCGACATACCCACCAATTTTTTGGTGTCAGCACTTGAACCAACTATATTTCTTTGGATTTATCAATTTTAGATCCTCTTTTCAATATCAGCAAAAACGGCTATATTTCTACCCTTTTTGAATGCAATGCATTCTTATGGTCAGAGGAAAGAAGTTCTTTAGGAAGATGAATATATCAATAAGGAATACGTGTTGACCAGTGCTGTTGTTTGTACTCCGTTCGAAGTACACACCGACATTTAATGGCGTACTCCGGTACTAACAAATTTATTATTGACAAATAAAAAAGCTAGAATTGGTCTAAGACCAATTCTTATGATACCCTAGATGTCACCCTTCTGGCCAAGTTTGATTTTTGAAGTGGTTTTTCGTATATATTTTTAGAACGGTTTGTCGCACACAAAAAAATATTATAGCCAATCTTACAGAATTTCGTATTCTGAAGAAGTTTTTGGTGCAATAAAAATGTCTTGGACTGATCGTTTTCAAAGTATACGTAAAAAATCTAAATTTGTATATGGCATCACCAAGAAGGTGTTGCCCGATTTAGTCCATTTTTGAAATTTTATTTGGTAGTACAATGAAAACATCATATGCCAAATTTCAGCACTCTACGTCGACGCGTTCTCAGGCAGTATCCAAATATATAGTGGAAAACGAAATTTTTGTATGGCAACCCTACGAAGGAACTGCCCGATTTATCTCATTTTCGACCTTAATTTTACTTTTTTTTTTAAGTCCGCGTACAAAATTTGATTTTTCTACGTGAACGCGTTCTTGAGTTATTGTGTGCACAGACAGACGGACGGACGGACATGCAAAAATCAAAATAACTTTTAATATTATGCGTGCTTATCCAATTCATTTAGCTCTACCATCATTATTTCTAGGAATGACAAACTTACTATGTATATCCTATACTAGATTTCATCTAGGGTATAAAAATGATTATAACCAGTTTTATAGGTTTTTATAATCTGAAGAACTTTTCAGTACGATAAAAACGTCTAGAACAGATACTTTTTACAGTATATATAAAAAACCTAATATTCCTATGGCAATACCAAGAAGGGGTTCTCCGATTTAATCTATTTTTGAAGCTTAATTTAGTATTTTTATGTAAACGCCGTGCCTGCTAGCAAGGAACGCATCAGTATACAAATAAACATATAGTTAAAAGTAAAATTTGTGTATGGCAACCCTACGAAGGAGTTACTCGGTTTGTCTAACTTCGAACTTAAATCGAGATTTTTATTAAAAAGACCGTGTGAAAAATAGCTCGAGAACTCAGTTACAGTGAGAACAGACAGACAGACGGCCCTATTCGTTTCAAACGGAATAAGTGAGGTAGCGCCCTATGGAATTTCATCTAGGGTATAAAAACGCTCCACACGGACTTTTTATTGTATAATAAAAATTGTTAACGGGACGGAATATTCGTAATAATAGGCATTAGCGGGCAGAATGCAGAAATAGTATTGCCAATAAAGATATTTTTATTGTACAATATTTGTTATTTGTCCATTGCTACGTTGTTTGTAAAAAAATAACATTTGTATCTACAACGCTTCAACTACATTAATTGCGATTTATTTGATGAGCTCTATTCTCCATGTCGGAAGATTTGCATTAGATCTCTTCCAAATTTTTGTGGGATCACCCTGAAATTCAGTTAAATTTAATCCATAAAAAATAAATCAGTCGATTTGATAACCGTCCTCTTTTTGAAGTCAGTTAAAAAGGAGTTCAATGATTGTAATAACTTTTATTGGATTTTTGGTCATCTTGAATGGGAAGCCGCATTGTTTTGCAATTTGACTATGCAACAAGTCAGTTAGAGGCTTCACCAGAGTGAGCCTCTGCCTGAAATAGTCCACTATGCGCCAAGAAGAAGGTGCAAGCGGTGGCTTAATGAACAACTTGGTACCTACCTGACAGGGGCTGAAAGTCTACGATGCAAGAAACTGCGGCGGCACCTTATAGAGTCTCAATCTCTGAAAAAAGGAAGAAAGAGACAGTCTATATGGAGAACGTCACACTGTGTGTATAGTGTGAGATAGTTAGTCAAATAACCCTCCTAAATCTAATCTACCCATATGACAGACTGGGAAGAATCTAACTATAGTCAAATCTATATCTTCTTCAGACTGTTCTTGTAACAATCTGAAAGAGCGTTCGTTTCAGGTGGTAACACTATTGCTGCTTTCTGTAAACGTGCAGCAGACGTGTCGAGACAACCCTATGACGACACGGCGGAGAAATGATTGAGTCGAAAGCTCGCAAGATGATGGCACGCTTATGAAGTCGATATTCGTGATAACAGCCTCTCTATCCCAACACCGAGGAAATGGGCATGTCCTCACAGCAAGCAAGATGGGTCTGTTCGGTATGCCACCTTGTGGTAGTGATACCCTGCGTACTGGAAAGACTTAAGTACTTTATTACAATCTAGGAAAAATGGAACCATCAACAACTAAGTAAATAGGTAGCGTCAAAGAAATTTCTTCTTTATTTAAGATGAAATCGTCCTTCTTAATGACGGATATATGTTGGGAATCTTTTTATAATAGCTGGCTGTGTTCTTTTGTTTCCATAAAACAGGGCAGAGCAAAAGGTACACAAAAGAACACCTCATACATTTTCATAGTAAGAACCGAACAGTACAAATAATTCACTTTAATCGACAGAACAATTTGTTCTCTCCAGTATGTGGGAGTTCTGGAACAAAGTACACAAAAGAACGCAGCTAATATCTCGTTTACAAATTTCTTCCTATACGAGCTGACTGAAATGACTTCTAATAACTAACTTGAATCTAATATTTTTGAATATCTTAAACGTGGCCTACTTAAAACACCCTTTACCAATTCTCAAAATGGCTTTCGCTGTGCTTATAGCCAGTGCTGTCGTTTGTACTCCGATCGGAATATTTGTACTCCGAAAACTAATAACGTGCTCCGGAACTACTCATTTCATAAAAGTACTCCGCTTTTTATTTCTTCATACTTAAAACTCCTATATTTGTTGTTAGCAAAAGTTCCAAAAGGTTTTATTCACCTTCAAGGAACTTACAGCTTACCCCATCTCTGTGGAAAATTTTAGGGCCGACGACTAGGATTGTCTTCTTTTGTAGAAAAGAAATATTTCGCCAGTAAAGCCGTTTTTTTCTTAAATTTTGCTTTATATATGATGTCCCCCGACGATTTAATATAACAACAGTTTAGTATAAATAATCTGATTGAGATAGGATTTTTGACTTCTTGTGGACAATTCCACAGAAACAGTGGTATTTGATTAAAGAGCACAAATTTTGCCAAATACAAAATTCAACGAACTTACAGCTAACCCTATCTTTTTTTTAAATTAATGCTCATAATGTTGTTAGTAAGAAGTTAAATTTTCAAGTTGGGATTTTAAAGGGTTTCGAGAGGAGATCATTTTTTTACATTTAATGGACTGTTAATGGGTCACAATTGAGAAGGCAAAAATTTATGTGCTTGGTGAAAAATTCTTACGAAATCAATGATAACAAAATAGACTTGTATGACATTTTTTCCCAAAAAGCCATATATCAAACGAAAAAAACAATTCTCGTCCCCAAACTCACTGAGATTCCAATTTAAAAATTTGAACATTTACTAACAACATTATGAGCATTAATTTAAAAGTAAAGAAAGGTAAGATTAAGGGGATGCACTTGAAGATAGTCGAGGATAAAGGATATATTTATTATCCTTAATTTTTTCTTCTTCTAAGAGGCATATCTTTTTATAATTTTCCCTCAATGAGTGTACTACTTTCATTTTTAAAATAACCTAAAGGTCATGTTTTTGTGGTAATCAGAACCATATCTAGTTATGATTTTTTGAATATAACTCAGCAGACCAAAAATCGGCGAATTGTAAGGATTTCAAAGTCCTTTAATAGGATCAGCATGCGGCGCACAGCACAATAATAAATAGCTGTATTCTCATCTCATAACTACTTAATTTTCAGCAAAAGAAAAACAAGATTGGAGATGGTCGAGTGAGGAAAGTGATAATATTTATTTATTTATTATATATTTTTATATATTCCTTATGCAATGACCCTAATGAGTAGATCGACCATTATTTATAATGACTTTAAAGTTCTTTCAGGTATATAGTTTACTAACTATTCCATATTTACCGGGGAAACAGAATTTCATACAGAACTGTAAAGAACTGTAAAGTGCAGAGTAAAAATCTAATGTGATCAAAATGACTTTCACTAATGTAGAAGTAATTATCAAAGTATCCAAAATATATGTCCATAGATAAAGTACTAACGTCAATTCTTGACAATATTGCAGACACAGTATTAAAGTTTCTAAATGTAGTGATTTTTGTACAAACAATATTAATATGGCAAATGTATCCGAAGATCAAAGACAATCTAGAATAATTCTTAGCAATTCAACAAACATAAATAATAAAGAAAACATAATTTCTAGTATAACGATAGATTTAGATCACGACGGGTGGATATTTCAAGAAACCATTCTTGGAAATTCTATGGAAGCTGTTTTGTCGCCCACAACAGGTAATACGTACAATAAACAAACTAAGCGTGTTCAAAAACTTTGCTCTGTATGCACGCACCATTATAAATAACAGAGGGTTTTGTAAAATATATTTTAAAGATATTGCAAACAAGTAAAAAAGTTCGATTTGGTCTAAGACGAATTCTTACGATACCCTAGATGAATTCCCTTATGTAATTTCGTGCAAGTTTGATTTTTGAAGTGGTTTTTCGCAAATATTTCTAGAACGGTTCGTCGGACAGAAAAAATTATTATTTGCAATTTTATATGGATTTCATATTCTAAAGAAATTTTCAGTACATGAAAACCATATAGGATTGATCATTTTCACAGTATACGTATAAATGCTAAATTTTTATATGGCAACACCAAGAAGGGGTTGCCCGATTTAGTCCATTTTTGAAATCATATTTACAATTTTTATGAAAACACTATGAACACAATAATTTCAGTTCTCTACCGTCGACGCGTTCTCAGGCAATGTCCAAATATATATGTACATAGTGAAAAACGAAATTTCTGTTTGGCAACCCTACGAAGGAGTTACCCGATTTATCCCATTTTTGAACTTAATTTTACTTTTTTTTTTAAGCCCAAATGCAAAATGTCACCTCTCTAAGTACTCGCACTCTTGAGTTATCGTGAGGACGGATGGACATGCAAAAATCAAGATAACTTATAATTTTATTCATGGGTGTCTAATCCATTTTGTTCTACCAGAATTATTTCTGTGCATTACTGATTCAATTATTGTATAAAATTTGAAATGCAGAAAAACTAAAGCGACTGAAGTTATCAAATTGTATTGACATGATCACTGTATTAAAATCCTTACAATTATTTTCAAAATTCAATAGTTTTCAATAATTTAATAGTTAAACTAATGATGGGATTTATGTATTTTATTAGTATATACCTGTATAAATTTGCTTTATGCAGGTATGCTTTTCCCAAGAATAGCTTTTCATAACAGAACCTTTTAACTTCATGCAAGTATGATTACCTGAATCAAAGCTATTAATTAATGAATCTTTTAAATCAAAAGTTGTCAACTAAACTTAAGAAACTCTTATTGCTGGAAAACGCCAGTTGTTGTTATATAGAGAAAAAAAATATATAAATAATGTAATAATAGTAGACATAGATTTATTTAAAAATATAAATATGACTCATTTGAATGAAAATGGGTTTTATTCACATTAATACGGTTTCTGGACATCCCATTCTAATTAATTTGAATTCATTAAATTTGGTTAGTCGTGTACTCCGTTTTTTCCGAAAGGTAGTTCACAACGCGTCGTCAAGCCGCCACAGATTCTTGAAGATCTCATAGAAAAAAAGGAACTTGACAAATTTCTAAACTATTCTTCAGCTATGGATGTTATAATAAATACATTCGCCGAAAAAAGGCAAGAAAAGTTCATATTTCACTACTAGAATAGCTTTTTTTAGTCTAGTTTTCTAATATGTATTGTTGTTTTTGTTATTTTCATGTAATTTTGTTTATTTTCCGAAAAAGGCACCAAGAAATTTTTATACGGGGCATACTCAGGGCGAGTTACGCCAATGAGTATAATATAATAATACGAAAAATAACTTTTAATAAAATTGAACATTGTGTACCTACTCCGTTTATTTCCCGAAAGTACCTACTCTGCTTTGGCAGCAAACGATACTACTCGTGAGGTTTTCCAAATGGCAGCACTGGTATTGACTCAATTCAACTAAAATAGATAAATCCCCATATATTATTGGTCTGACCTTGCAAACCGTAAGCTCTAGAAATACTTGTTGACACGCAACCTAGGTTAGATCACTCAATCCAAAAACTCAACATTATTAATGCGGAGCCGTCATCCATCTATCTTCTCTACGACAACATTAATATAAAAACAAAAAAAAACTTTCAATTTCATTCAACCATTCCAAACTGCAGCTCCACCTAATTCAACCTTTTCCACCTTTTCTCCTCTTAAATTTGCAACAACAAAGAAATCATTTTCAACTACAAAACTGTTCGCTCTTTGACTCAATGAAAAAACACTTTTGTCAGCTGCAGTTCTCTCAATGCTCACATGAATCATGAACCATGACATATTACCGTACCGCAATCCAAGGCTGCTCTGCTACTCCCGGCTAGTTTGAAAGCGCACCAAACTAAGTTTTCTTTGACAGTTAATTAATTAATGTTGAGCAATTGTATTGTTCCTGATGAGGTTCTCACACCTTGCCAAACTCATTCAACTCCCAAAATTTGGATAAACATTTTTTCCACCTCCATCATTGGTCTTCTTCCGTATGCACAAGCATAAGAAGAAGAGTAGTAAAGAACTCAGCGATGTCAGCATTTTGCATGGAACCTTTGCCAACGAAAATCATCTTTTCTCCGGGCTCAAATGAGCTCGAGATACTTTTACTTGGCTAACAGCCCAAAAGCCACCTAAATCTAGCGATTATGTAATTTGATTAATAGCGACGCCTTAAGCTTAGCTCATGCACGGCAAGTATCTACCTGGCTAGCTAGCATATACCTGTAGAGCATGATTATGTGTGGTGCACATAGATGAGCCTTCAGAGACAACAAGTCTTTTTCTTGCGGACCACATATATATGCAAAGCTTCTAAAGCTCATCTAGCTATTTACTGCTTGTTCCATCGTTGACTTGCTTACTCTGTGGTGGCTTGACTATTTTACGGCAATATTTGTCTCTTGAAGTCATAAATTTTTCACTGTTGTCCCGAGAGTGGCTCAGGGGGTAATTATCCTTGAATTAGCGGCGATGCAGGAAACCGTGAATTTTCTCTTTTAGCGGTTATTTAAAAACATAATAAAAACCATCGAAAATTCCACTGAGATTTTGACTATACTTAGTCCATGTACTTTGCTGGTCGGTCGGTCGGTCGGTCGATTGATGATGGTGTTGGTGGGTTATATGGTGGCTGTGGTGGTCAGTTGAAGTTCATGATGACTTCCTATGTGTGCTTAAGAAGCACTTGCGGGTAATTACTCTGTGAAATTCAATGTCAGTTCATTTACCTCTCGGCTAATTGGAGTCTATGGATCGGCATTAATCATCTCAAGAGATGCGGTTAACTCCGAGTCACTAATAACGACATCAATTGTGTGTTTAGTTCCGAATTTATGACGTTAACAAATTGGGCCAAAGTGTTTAATTAGTCTCGAGGTCAGTTCAAGTTATACGGCGTATAATTTCCATATCCATGTAATGTCATGTGAGGGAGGGAGGGTGGGAGGATGTTGCTAATTCGCATTCTGTGTTATGTCGTCTGATTGTTTGTTTGTTTTGTTTTTTATTTTATTTATTTCAAGACGTCTACTTGGTTGAGAACTAGTTAAACAATTCAATTTAAAGGTTGACTGGCTTTTTTTTTAAGTATTAAAGTATTTTGGGGGCAAATGGAAATTTGATTTAATTTTTTTTTTTCAAATTTACTTACTACGTAGTATACAGAAGGAACCATAATTCTTGCGACCTTTGTTAGTATCATTTGAATGCGTAAATATTCTTTAGTAATTAAAAAGACATTTTATGGTTATTTCAATAAAATTTTATGCTCTTGTATCAGTGTGCATTATTTTTTCATAAATATGGAAATTTTGAAATTTCAAATTCATGAAATGAAAATCAATTGTAGTGAATTTCTCTGCTGTTCCATCTATGTATGTATGATGGTTTATGTGTGCTTCGCCATGCAGAAGATGTTATCTCGGTCTCCATGTTATAATGTCGAAGATTTGCTTCAAAAATGGTGAACACGGAGGAAGCAGTTATACAGCAGATGATCTATGAGAAGTGGAGAAGCTTTAATAGCAGACCTCTTAAGAGAGGCTCAGTGAGCAGATCTCTTTTAGGTGCAGCTATAGTAGCAGATGCCTAGGTAAGGGTGAAGTGCAGATAAGGCTAGCAGACACCAGAAGAATAAAAGGTCTTGAATTTGTTAATACTAAATAACAACTTCTCTTAATTGATCAATCAATCATTTATTTCGAATTTGATTGAAAATCTTATAATAGTACACTTTAAAGTACGGCTAGGTTAACTGAATAAACTACAAAATAAATTGAAATATCTACAATACATTAGAAAAATAAAAAATAAAAAATAAATAAAACAGAAAGAAAAGAAAAGAGAAAATTTTTTTTTTTTAATAAACATAGGAAAATAATAATAAAAATAAGTAAAAAACGAGTTTTCAAACAAAACTGAGGCCAAGCCGTATGAAAAAGTAGAAAATAAACTTTTCTTCACACACAGAGGTGGACTCAGATTTTTTTTGATTGGGACATTTCTCTTGAATATTCTTTCTCTTCATGAATCAAATCACTTATTACCTCTGATTGATCATACTGAAATATATCGGTGATTGTCAGCGAATAAAATCTGAGTCCACCTCTGTGTGTGAAGAAAAGTTTATTTTTTACTTTTTCATGTGGCTTGGCCGCAGATTTGTTTGAAAACTCGTTTTTTACTTATTTTATTTTCTGCCTTTTTCACGTTAACTAAATTGTTATTACGTGCTGCATGCAGATATTTTAAAACAATTTTATGACGGCTGAAAAGACACTGATTTAGGTACTGCATTTTCCCGATTTTCAATGTTTTCCACAGACTTTTCCTACTACTATGAATTTTTTTTTTAAATTTGGATGAATTTTCCTTGATTTTTCATGCAAGTTTTCATGATTGTTGAAGAGAAAGATTGATGCCAGTATGACGGAAAAAAATGATTCCGCATAGCTTAACAAACTTTTCTGGAAAATTCTGCACTTTTCCTGAAACAGATTTATCACTAATCATATCGATGGAAATTTTTCCGATGATTTTTCCGCTTTTCCGGGTTTTCCATGGAATTTTCCACAAAAGCAACTTTATGTAACTCATTTCGCTCTACAACTTTGTCTTAGGTTGCAAAACGCTCAAACGCTTCTTTGGTCGGAAAAACTCCGGAAAAGCGTTTTAGATGAATTTTCCTCAATTTTTCTGCAAGTTTTCACCATTGACGGAGAGAAAGTTGCCAGTTGATAGGGAACTTGATGCTGCATAATTTAGAAAAAAAATTACCGGAAAAGTCGGAAAATTCCGGAAAAATTTTTCGGAAAAAACGGAAAACTCTGCATTTTTCCTGAAACGGATTTATCACTAATCAAATTTGTACCAAATTTTCAAATGATTTTTCCCGATTTTCCGGGTTTTTCATGGAAATTTCCGGTTCAAATTTTGATAGATTCAATTGTCACGCGACATGAGCTTGGGTGCCAAATTTCAGCTCGCTGTGATGACGAAAAGTGGGTCTACGAGAGTTTCGAAAATGGTAAAAAAGAAATATACAGACAGACAAATTCGTGTAAGAGTTAAAGGGACGGACTGGCCTCAAAATGAAAAGAGTTCGACACAATCAGCATAGTAATTTGTAAGTTATAAAAATAAAATTATATTATAGGTCTCTTAAATTCACCGACAGAACTAGCACTCTGTGCATGAGGAGTTAGGGAGTTCCAAAGGCGTGCAACCTGAGCAAAGTAAGATCCTTCTAGGATGGATGAATTGAAACGTGGAATCAGAAGTTTCTGTCCTCTCAAAGATTGCAGAAATTTAACTTCACAAGATTAATACTCCGGCTCACCTGAATGAATAAGATTGTGTAGGAAAATTAGTGCTTTACCATTTAAGTAAAAGTCCAGAGTACAACCCAAGATCGATGGTCTGTAAGGTGCGATATGAGCAGAATGACGCAAACTGAACGCAAATCGTATACAGTCATTGAAAGCAACCTCAAGCTTTCGATTGCAAACCGAGTCTAGTTTCATGTAAATTAAACTACCATAAGAAAAAGGAGGCACCAAAAGTGTCCTAACTAGTCTCAAACGCAAATCGACCGGAAGTACATTAGCAGATAGTCACAGCCTCATTAACCCACCATAAATTTTACCCACTATAGATTTAATATGATCACAGCACCTCAAACGATTATTAATTTTCACTCCAAAATTGGTTATACAGTTTACATAAGGTAGTTCAACTTTATTAACCATAATTGGGGGAAGATCCTCAATATTATAAGATCAGAATTAGAGAGGGCTATGCATTGTGATTTATTGGGGTTAAGAAGCAGTTGATTATCAATTGACCGCCTAAAAATGTCTGCAGATATAGTCCTCAAGCAGTCCACGAGATCTACATAAGTACAGCTGCACGTCATCTGCATACAGGTGCAGCTGGACATCATGTACCACATCACATAAATCATTAATGTAGAGACTAAGGAGGAGAGGTCCTAAGACTGAGCCTTGAGGAACTCCACATACTATTTAGATGCATTTGAGAAGACGGAACTCCATTTATGATCACCTTTTGAGACCTATCTGAGAGAAAACTTGCTATCATCTTAACAGCAGAAGAGGAGAAATAAAAGTCTGCATACAACTTACGCAGCAATTTCTCATGCACAACACAATCAAATGCCCTAGAGAAGTCCAGCAAAACCAGCACACCAAGATCTGCCACATCTAGAGTCGATCGCAAGTCCGTAGTGACCTTGAGTAATGCAGATTCACAACTGTGTCGTGCCCGAAAACCAGACTGATATTTCGCCAGGAGAGCATTATGTGATACGTAATTTTCAATCTGGGCTCGCATAAACTTTTCCAAGACTTTGGCAAGAAAACTGCGGTTACTGATGGGACGGTAGTGTGCCAGTTCTGTAGGAGATATATTTTTAGCGACAGGAATAACATTAGCTATTTTCCATACCTCTGGGAAGTGAGATGTAGTGAGACAACTGTTCATGATTTGCCGAATATATAATATAATTCCTAGCTTATTTATAAAAAAGTAAATATGCTAGCCTGAACTTAATTACGCTGGTTGCAGAATATGTAAACGAACGCGTGTAAACAATTGCAGTCACTTCTTATGGTTGTGACACAGGGGCGGATCCAGCTAGTGGGGGGGGGGGGCCGCCCCCCTGAAGACACTAAAAAAAATTGCAGTAGATCTTCTGAATTTTTCTTTGCAAAATGATTCAGTAAATCTATTCTACCTCACCTTTTGTAAAAAACGTTACAATTTCTGGAAGCGTTCAATTTAATACATTTAGGAACGCAGGCCCTACCTAGCACCTTGGCCTTCGCTCCAATTTAGGTCGTGGTTATAGAAGCCTATAGAGAAAACAGAAAGCACGGATACCTGTACCTGAGCGTTGCCTTGCTCGGGGTGTTTGAAGCAGGACAGAGCATATTCATGTAAACGCGATGGAAGGTTTGTTTGAATTGAAAACAGCTGCCAAAGGGTCTTTTATAAGCTTTCAATGTAAAGACGGCTTCTTAGAACATTATCGGCGTGGCATGGCAAAGCAAACATTTAAAGAAACAATTATAACTCATAATTCGAGATATTCAGCGAAACTTCACAATGGTGAACAAGTCATTGTGCATTGTCGCGGTGAGTGTTATTACATTTAGAGCAAGAGATTAATATTTAAATATTTTTTTTTTATTATTTCGTAAAATGTAATCGTTTTTATAGAATACTTAGCCCAAACGTTAAATAAAAACAAAATAAATCTGTAGATTGGGAAAGTCTCAATGAGTATCCTAGAGAATTTGATTGGTCGGTCTGTTTTGCTTCAAGGGATGTTGATGAATGCACATTTGAATTTAGTACAATTCTAAGTCATGGGCATACGTGAATACAGTATTTATACAGCAGATCCTAACAACAGCAAAATTGCTCTTGATTTAACTACCGATAAGTGCGACCAAGCAAGAAAAGCGAAATAGTCTGCTTTTTGCACCTATTAATTGCATCCATGTCAGGCGCTGAAACACTATCCAAAGAGAAAAATTTCTTTTTGACCAGAATGTTAGAATCTTGGCAAGACGCAAAGGCAGCAAAGGTTTCTGGTCCCTGGTCAAAACCATCAGGAACAACTTCAGCAGTTCCTCTATTCCATCACTACTTTACAATGAAGTGATTGTTGACTCCCTGAATAAAACTAATATTTTGACTGTTAGATTCACTTCAAATTCTCCTTTTCCACCCACTTCATATCACATCAACATCTCCATAGCTGCAGGTCCTGATAGTTTCAAGTCCCCGTTGAATAAAATATGTGCCTCATTCGTCGCTAAAGCTCTGTGAAAACTATTCTACTTGTCTTATTCGACAGGAAAATTTCCAATTGCTTGGAAACTAGCTCACGTTCAGCCTATTCCCAAGAAAGGAAAGGGTAGCTATCCCTCAAGTTATAGACCAATTGCAATCACTTCGATTCTCTCAAAGGTTTTTGAATCAATCATTACCTCCAAATTAATAAAGTATCCAGAAATTAATCAAACCCTCAACGATCGTCAATCTCTTTTTCGGACTTCTCTTATGAAACGTTTAAACCGTAGTCTTCACAATTTTGGTGAGACCAAAACCGTTGCCGTAGATATTTCAAAGACCCTTAATGTGTCTGGCATTCAGCTCTTTTAGCCAAACTTAAAGCACTTGGCCTCTCCCATCCTATTCTATTATGGATGTAAATATTGTAAAGTGTTTTATCTGGTCACTTAATATGGATTATATTAGATTGCGTTACATCTGAATCTCAGCCAATAAATACCGGGGTGCCTCAGGGCTCTGCTATCTATCCATTTCTCTTCTCAATTTTCATTAATGATCTGCTTTCCTTTACTTTCAATCCCATCTATAGCTTCGCTGACGACAGTACCCTTGATTTCGCTTACTCCTTTGACACTCTTGCGGACTACGAAGGAAATGCCAGATCTGTCAAACTAGCGATTGCATGATTAGATCCTTGAATAACCACCACCTAGATAACATCCTCGCTTGGATCAAACCGAATCGCATCGAATTCAATACATCTAAATTCCAAAGGTGTCCGATCTCTTTAAAACAAGATCATAATTTTTCCACTCCCATCTCTTTTGATGGAGCACTGCTTGACGATACACCGTCCTTATGCAATCTTGACATTAATATTTGCAGTAAGTTTAGCTAAACAGATCACATCTTTTCTGTTGCCAAATAAGCATCGATAAAATATCTTGGATTTTTGAAAAGGTGTAAAAAATATTTCAGCCTATCGATTCTACCGTTCCTCTACAAGTCCTACATCAGACCTAGAATGGAATACAATTTCCATATGTAGGCCGATGCTGGTCGCAGATCCATAGATATATTGGATATTGTCCAAAAGAGTTCCTTCAGCTCATTGGGGATGTGAAAAAAACTTATCAAATTTACTCACTCGACCACCGCCGCAATGTTGGTTCCCTTTCACTCCTATATTGCTAAATGCATGGTCAATGTTCTGATGAAATGATATATAATACTCGCACTGCAATCCGCGCACATCCTTTTACCCTTCAAAAAACTTATGGTCGTAGAGTACAATTCCGTAATGATTTTTTTTCCGAATTGTGCGAACGTCGAACAGGCTACCATCCTCTGTCTTTCCTCCTACATGCAAATCTGCGAAAGTTTAAGGGTGACAATCACCAGCACCTTCAGCACTCTCCTCACGCGTTCCCTAATTCCTTTCTTTATCACCTTCATGCCATGCTGTGCTTTGCATCATAGTTTATAGGATATCTCCTGAGCTTTGCTTAATAATATAAACACTTTCTTAACTTTCCGACGAAGGCGGTCCGAAATATCCTTACCCTTAATGTCTTCATGTCCTGGCACCCAAATCAGCGTCACCTTGTTTGCTTCGGCCAGTTGTTTCAAGACAGTAAGTCAGACCTAAACTAGCTTAGACTCAAAGGTAATCGAGTTTAACGCTATAAATGCTACTTGGATGTCTAATATTATACACATTCTAGCTCCACGCATATTCTTGTAAATTATTTCGAGTTGGCCCCCCACTGCTTTTGCGAGATGGCACTTCGGCCCGTATGTGCAGACGCCTCTCTACCTTCCATTTAAGACCCATCTGTGTGCCTTTAAGATATCCTTTTCAAGGGTAGGTCCCCAGTGTGCCACTGTTGACGATCCCCTAAAATCACCTTAAATGGTATTCCAAAATTATGGCTTTTCGGCATAACGTCTGGAATTGGGTTGGCCATCAGTTCCTCTACAAATTTTTGGACGACTTTCAGGTGGCCAACCAAATAATTTGTGCTCAGGAGATTTGCCCTCTGGAGTCTAACTGCACTGAGGATGGGCTCCTTCCTAACATGCAAATGTAAAGAGAGTAGGTCCAGCATACCCTCAAAGGTTTCAGTTGGGCATGTACGCATGGCACCAGTTTTTCCGAGACATGTAAATCGTTGTAATTTATGCAAACTAGCTTGGACTTCTTTTGTTATGCTTTTAGCCACCAGACCAGTGAACGGTATGTGACCATGGGTCTTATAATAGGTGCATATCACCACAGAGTCATTTTTGATTTAAGACCCCAAGTTCTGCCAAAAAGCCTACGATATGTCCATGTAGCCACTGTGACCTTCTCTCTCTTTTTAAGTAGGAGTTCCAAATTAGTTTGCTATCTAGGGCAATGCCAAGATGCTTGACCTCCTTCGAGAATTCCACTATTGTTCCCTTAAGAGATGGTGGTATAAATAAAGCTTCCTTTACTCGTGAAAGGAACAATTATTGTCTTACCAGGCTCGAAGTCCCATTGTTTGGTACTAGTCTCGAACTATGTTTGGAGCATTCTGCAT
This sequence comes from Dioctria linearis, assembly GCA_963930735.1. Classification (NCBI taxonomy): domain Eukaryota; kingdom Metazoa; phylum Arthropoda; class Insecta; order Diptera; family Asilidae; genus Dioctria; species Dioctria linearis. Next base: position 2,380,289 of record OZ005742.1, on the reverse strand, counting down.
TAGGTTTTTTTTTATATTATTAAGCCAAGCTCAGGGGATACCCTATGATGCAAAGCACAGTATGGCTGCAACTAGATAGGGAAAAGAATTCGGGAATGTGAGGAGAGCGGCGGAGGTGCTGATTTATGTCCCTCTTAAACTTTCGCAGATTGTATGTCGGAGAAAAGACAATACAAGGGCTAACAGTTACTTGCTGCATTCCCACAAAACATAAATGAAATGCCGCTCTTTGAAATACTGGAAATATTTTTTCTAGATAGTTTTTCACTACACAGCGAAATATTACTCTGTTATAGCCGGGCTGACAGATCAAATCGGGCTCGACGTACCTAATTGTAAATAAGCAGTGGGCAGTGGAAGATTCTCAATAATCTCCTTAAGTTTTCTTAAGGCCGGTTTCACAGTTCAAGTTTAAACTTAAGATGTGGTTTAAACTCAGTATATCTCTTCAACACAGTTTCATAGTAGTAAGTTAAACTTCGTTTAAACTTAGTTTAAACCACCAAAATTGACATTTCGTACATTTCAAAGTCTTTACTCCTTTTTGTAGGTTTAATTAATTAATTTTTTTGTCACAACGATTTGGCCGGCAATATTTTGACAGTAAATGACTCACAATAGTTTGCTAGTTCACAATTGTACAGAAAATAGCTTGTTAGTTCACAATTCCATAGTGCTGCCATATTTAAAAAGGTCGAACACTCATATTGGTTTAAACTCAGTTTAAACTACGAACGGAGTTTAACTAATCCTGAGTTTAAACTCTAACTGTGAAACCGGCCCTTAATAGGTAAACCTAGGGCTACACCGGGCTAGACCATCTTATTTTTTTGGAAAGCCTATGGTAACCCCGAGCTTACACTAAAAATTTCTTGGGGTATTAGTTTGACATATGTCACTTGAGAACTGTCACTAGCAATTTGTTGCTGATTGGGGCATATAAATTACTTCTTGAGCAAAAATAAGCAAAAATTAGAAGATACAAAAGTACAAATCCATAATAAATTAACTTACCTGGATAAATGCACTGATTTCGGAGATATTCAGAGATGTACTTTAACCATTTTTCAAGATACTTTTGTCATGAAACTATTAGGGGAATTCCCATATGATTGTTATTCGTTTAGAAATCAAATTGTCCGTTCGTTAAGTGACGGATTTTTAGTTATTTTTTCAAGAAAACACCGATCGTTTTTGTTTTGAAGATAGATTTTTTATTTCATTTGCCCGACGTTTCGGGTCCAGGTGCGGCCATTCTTCAGGAGCTCTACATAAATAAAATTGCACATATATCAGTTTTCTTGAGAAATTTTTTTTATGTATGTAGAGCTCCTGAAGAAGGGCCACACCTGGACCCGAAACGTCGAGCAAATGAAATAAAAAATCTATTTTCAAAACAAAAACGATCGATGTTTTCCTGAAAAAATACCTAAAAATCCGTCATCTATATCAACCCGAGCAAAAAACGGTAAAAAAATCAGCTGTAAAATCAGCTGTACACTCATCCGTTCGTTAAGTTAAGAAGAAAAAAACATTTTACAGGCTTAGCACAAAATATTCATGGTTTACATAAAATCTCCCCAACGTTCGAAGTTTATATGTATAATTTCGAAAATATTCGAAACTAGCTTTAAAATTAGTTTTAGTTTTTTAGCAGCTAATCCATATACACACATATGCATACATATATACGAGTAGTACGTCCAAAAAATAATCAAGCAGAAGACAGGACTTCTGTATTTTTTGGACATGTTCCAGGCTGTCACGACACAATTAAAAGTATCAACAAAATAGCATAATATCCTACCATACATATACAAGTAACTTTTTGCACTTGCCAATCCACAAAATGACATGCCCGCTCATGCGTATTGATAGCGTATGCCTACGTATTTTTTCTACATGACACTTCATTTATCATTTTCTCGGACTTCTTCATAAGAAATTATCCTGCTGTTGTAGGCCCTGTTCTGCTTCAATTTTTCTTTCTTTCTTTTTTATATTATACACGTACTGCTGCGCATGGACAAGTTGATCGTTTCAAAGGATCAAAAAAAAAATAAGCAAAATATTTAACTTCTTGACAGTCACAGTGTATCAAACCACAAGAAGTAACTTGTTTTACAAATGATTGATTGCTCTAACAACCGAAAAGAGAAGATATTCAACAACAACAACAACAAAAAGGGCAAGCCTATGCCTGCCTTGTCTAACTGAAGTCTAGATTCATACAAGTCTGTACTAAGGAGAAGTTTCCCTATAGGCATAAGTAAGAAAGGCCGTCATTTCCAGAGCAGATGACTCATTGAAAAAAATTGTCAAGAAGATTTTTCCATTCAATTTCATGCATGTCCTCCATTTTTCAATGTTCAAACTCGTATTATACGCCGCGAATACGGACAAAACTAGATCAACGAGTTTGATGTGCGCAATGTGCAACACTGCAACCGTTCCAACTCCTTCATAGATCTAAAAAAAACTATAGCCTGCATATTAATAGCTAACCGCCTAGCGCAGCAAGTTGCCGTCTGTCTAGCGTGCGCAGATTATTCCAATTAATCACGCAAAATTGTCAAAGAGTAGTAGTAGACCACGCAATGTCAGCATCACTCGCGGATCCCATTGACTTGCATCCGTGTGAATGCAATGTGGATGGAAGATTGCCTCTACGACGCCATTATACTTAGGTGAAGACCTGAAGACTCCATCGGAAAATGAATGTCATGAGATCAGGTCGTTGCGTCGTCGTCGTCGTACGTACTTACCTCTACCGAACCGATTCGGTTCTTATGGAGTGGATGGATTTCAGGTGACATGGGTACGACTGCTGTATGTTCAGCTCAGGTATTTATTGGAAAACGACGATGCGTCTTTTCACTTTTTCGCGATCTCTGATTGTTTTTTTTTTTTTTGTTATTTACTCCGAGCAATTTCTGAGAGACACATCATGTCAGTTTACATGGTGGGTATAGATACGAGAGTATACGAGACTGAAGGCGAGTGGGTCTAGGACTTGCTGCTCCGCTGGAAATTGAAATAAGCAAATGTTGACAGAAGTTGTAAATTGAAAGGCGCGCAAGTGGGCTTTAGATGGCAGAAATATCGGAGCTATGGTCAAAGTATAGGCAAAGAGTCTAGATGGGCTTGAAATGTTTGATTTTAGCTAGCTAGCTAATGTGTTTACTAGTGAGATTTGGTTTGGGTGGAATATATACGGGATTAAATTCGCAGTTGAGTCATACATGTGTAAGCTTGGATAACGTGATTTCGCTTTCATTGATGTACATAAAGAGACATATCCGCACAAAGTCATCGTCATAGAAACCTTAATGAAGTGTAAATTTTTCAATAAATTCTTCCAAAAACGAAAATGAATGCACATATTGATTCTGTCAACAGTAAATTACTTCGATACGTATCTGCTCAAGGAAAATTTCTTGACAGGAATCAATATTACACCTTTTTTCAAAGAGATTCGATTAGATCAATGTTTAACAAAACTGAATGTTTGATTACCCTTGTCAAAAATAAAATTGTTCTTTAATTTTTATAGTTTTAAATTGTCTGTCTGTACGATAACTGGAGAACGAGCTGATCTAGCAAGCTGAAATTTTGTACAGAGTAAATTTATGAAAAAAGTAAGATCATGTTTGTCAAGCTGCTGGATAATATTGGGCAACTATAGGGAGTCGTACGATGATTATGTATAATTTTCTTTTTTATTTGAAGGCAGGGGACGAAAGATCCAAAGCTTAGAATAAGAACTCTCATCAAAACCTTTCTGTCTTCTTAATGAAGCGGCTCAGGTTTACGTGAGCTTAGCTTTTCAGCTCACAGATAGAAGGGCAGACCCAAACGCATCCGCTCCAGGGAAAGGACAGACAAGCGCACAGAAAGTATTCGGCTGTCTCGGGCTCTCCTTCCAGACAGTACTGACACTGAAAGCTAACTCCCGAGCGAGCTGTGGCCAGTTATGATGCCATAATTCTGCAATATTTACTTTCGAGCCGCAGGATAAAGTCCTATTAGACCCATCCATAAAAAGTTGTGTACACTTGCAAATACTCAGGTTTACCGATCGCTGCCAGGGCTTCTTAAACTTTTTTCATTCTCAACCCCATTTATGATTGTATTTTTTTCGTAACCCAAAAAAAGATATATATAAAATAAAGATATATAAATACAATAGTTTGTGATGATTTATTTATTAGGTAACAATATATATACACTACTGATACAAAATTTGCTTGATATTTGAAAAAGGTTTGTTAATAGCTTTGAAAGATATTCAGAATAGAAATGAATACATATTTCAACCGGATAATGTACCATATCATCCGGCCCGAAAGACTAATATCTGGTTTCAAGAACACAACAATTTTCAACAAACAGGCCTACTCAAAGTCTGGATTTGTGTTCTATCGAAAATATCTGGTACCACATCAATAGGAAAATTCACAAAACTCATGTTTGCAATATTCACGAACTTTGAACAGCTGTTGAAAATGTTTGGAACGAAAGTAATTCAAAGTTTTACGCGACCATTTTTTACCATAATCAAAAGATTTTTCAAATATTTTGCTCTGCTCACTTTTTTTTATCAGTAGTATATGTACATATGAAAAACTATAGTTTCAGAATTTGTTTAAAAACCTACAAAAATATAAAATTACATTTATTAAACCCCCAAGATTTCGCTAAGCGATCCCTTTTGGGGTCGCGACCCACAGTTTAAGAAGCCCTGCTTTATACGAATATCCTCTTCGATGAGGGAGCTGATCACCGAGGTAACAACAGCTACGAGTTCCGGTCCAAGGAAGGAAGAACTAGAACCGGACCTGGTTAGCATGTCAGTCCTCTCATTCTCCACGATCTCCATGTAACCGGGCATCCACATTAGGGACACTTTGTTGTGGAAACATAGCTTATCAAAAGTCGTCCTGCGGTCCTTAGATGTTATCGGAGGGCCACTCAAAGCCATCAAGACTATCCAAGAGATAGCAATATCCTTTCCGATTATGTATTTATGGTAGAATGAGGTCGACCTTGGGTACTGAGCCTAAGCAATTTTGGAAGTTTATATACTTTAAGCGCACCTGTAATGGATAACCTTCATCGTTGAGACTAGGAAACATAGACAGTGTTCATCCCTTGGACACTCCCAATATCTTTGGTGACTTCTTGAAAGCTGCTCTCTATGGTAACCACTGTGACTTCTCTTCAACCTAAAGACCTGTTGTTGGACGAAGCGTCTGTCTTAATTTTCAATTATAGCTGATAGCTTTTCAAGTAGCTCTGATGGCGTTCCCTCCACATAAAACGTTGTGGACCGTCCATCGTTTCTGTTTTGCGTTATTTATTTAATTTATCTTCAATCTGTGTCGCGCTTTTCCGAAACAGTGGAAGCTTTCTTTGATATTTCTTGTAAAAGACGGGCAACAAATGCGAAATTTCTACCTACAGATCTGTCGCAAAGGGGAATTCCCGACATCAACAAACATGAGAGATTCCTTCAACGATGGATTACGAAACTCTGAGCATATTTTATTAACAATGTTTATTTCAATTAAGCTGGAGAGGACTTCGGGAGAGCGAGGGTGTCAAAGTTTGATCGAGCGCATTTTGGAAAATCTAGTACAGAATTTCCTTACGTCCTGAGAAGAAGTTTCAGTACGCACACTCCTATACTCGGAGGCTTAAATAGCTATCCCCATACTCAATTTTTTAGTATTTCCCTCTTTTTAATTCGAGCTGAGGAATAATAGATTTTCGCACCTTAGATCTCCTCTAACTCGGTAGGATTATGTCCGATTAAAAAACGAGATTCACTCTTCGCCTCAGCTCCAGCTCAGCTACAATTCATAGAAGTAAATTTGTATTTGCATAGTTTTAAGGTGGGGTATAGGAACCCTCGGCGGGGGGGGGGGGGGGGGTGGTTCCAATACGGCATGTTGTATATCAAATGAAAGGTCTCGCAGAGTATTATCGGGTGGTCAACATTTTTTCCCGATTCAGACAACTTTCTCGGGACGTTTTTACTGCCGTAAACCCCATTTTCATGCACTTGGGTCACATACACCCCAGCTGCTACTATATTTCGCATATATTTTTGCAGTTCTTGCTTTCTCTATTGCTTGCTTTATTGTGAACATTTTTCTCATAAGAAGTCATTTTCCACGACGCACCAATTCAATGCAATCACGAGTAGTAGAAAAGTCCACTTTTTCACACAAGAAAGTCGCTCCGATCGCCAAAGCGTTCCCCCGCTTAATTGAACCAAAAACATAGTTAATAAAATATGTTCATAACGATGTCATTAACTGACTCTGAACATATTTTCAGAAATCTCTCATGTCTGTTCATGTCAAGCCGACATCTTTCAGGTGTATTGAAGCCTTGGTTTGAGATGTTTTGAACGTCCACTGCAAGCCTTTCCAGCGTAGCTTTATAAAAGTTAAATCAACTATGACTAATTTCTTAGAGTTTACTAATTTCTGCATTTCTGCTATTGAAAGTGGAATGATAACGTAAGAAATTCATAAATTCTCTTTTATCATACCACCGACTACTACTATTTGTGTTACTAACAAGTGAGAAAAAAGTACTGCACCGTAACATTATATGCCTTGAACTGCTACACCGTTCAAAACCACCCACCATTCAATATTCTTCAACCTTCCTATCAAATCACTCAAATTTTCACGAAAGATGTTTACCTAAAAGACTTGGAAGCAACAATAAATCTTGAAGTTGGTAACTGTGTGAAGAGAATGGACTCACCAGTGACTTGCAAAGAAATGTTCCTCCACGGCAAATTCATTTCGGTTCGTATTTCTGCAAAAAAAATTAGGTGTTCTATATCTACATAGACTAGACAGTTACGTTCTGGTTCCGGCAAACTTATCATAACCCAGACACAGTAGTAAAAGCTCCGAACATGGCATTACTTGAAGTCACACTACTTTTCAGGCTTCACTAATTTTAGTTACACTTCTCTGACATTAGTTTTAGTTTTAATAAATAAATAAATTCCTTCACTCCAATTGTCTCGTCTCTATAAACTTCCTAATATCACATGGGCGTCCATTAACAATTTAACTGAGGCCTATGAATTGATAACGATCCCCCTAACCTAAAACTTTCATCTTTTCTTCTTTCCCGCCGTACTTTAACACAATAAAAATTTCTCTCCTGCAATATAAAGATGGGAAATCATCAGACACGTGGAAATGCATTTTTCGTTAGTGAGTACATTTTTTTATTTGGCCATGAAAATCATGGCGGCTTGTCACTTACTCCGTTTGACAGATTTGCCACTTCCGAAATGCTCCTCTCTCTCTCACATTCAATTTAAATTTAAAATGTGCTGAAGATTTACTTGACATTGTACTTCCATCTCATTGCTGTCATATAAATTACCAAGGTGCGTTGCGCCAGTGGAAATGCATTAATTTTTTCTCATCTTTAATCGCATCGGGCCGGTCTGAGGCCAACGTTCCCCTACAAGAAAAAAACAAACTTAGTTTTCCCATGTAGGCAGAGCTCTTCTACTTAATTTTTCTGTTTTTTTTTTTTTTGTCCTGAGCTTATGAGTTATCAGATTGAACGACTCATCTAGGTTGTCCATAAAAATGTCAAAAGCAGTTCTTTTGTACAGTTATCCAGTTCCCAAAGCACAGAGTATCATTGGACACTAACTATTCACTCGTAGAACGTTGATATATCTCGGTGCAAAAATGCTTAGCAAATTCACTGAGAGAAGAAAATTGACTCGCGCATCTTAAAATGATCAAGATGCCAGAGTTAAGTCCAAGACTGAATACAAAAAGTCTTAAATTGCGGTAGGTAGGTAGGTAAGGTAGTTAGTAGTAATACATACATAGTAGCATGGTAAACAGATATCTAAGTAGGTACCTAACTATGTAAGAATAAGTCGGCAGTCATCTTTGTTTTGTCTTTATGTTCTGTAGCCGCTATTGCGGTCTTAAATAACTTGAGACTTTGCAAATGATGATCGCGTGGTTTGACTACACGAAAATTATGCAATGAGCAATCTCTGTTTATTCACCTCGCCGGATAGCTTTTTGGGGTTAAATGTGACGAAGTACCTACTATCTGCAGGGAAAAGAAGATTATCTCAGCATTATACGATGAACTATGTACGTCGTCTGAGAAATGATCTTCCCCGGGCTGTTGATTAAGAAGATTTGATAAAATATGAGGAGACAATAATAAGATGATATACCCTCTGGCCTGAGACTTATTATTTGTGTGGTTTGTAATTTTTAAACACTTTCCATTGCGAAAGAAATTTTTTTTTTTTTTTTGTAAAGACTCCGCTAATATCTTAAGACATTTCCTCAATCAATCATTGAGCAGATCGCCTTACACAGGCAAGGAATTCAACTATTCTCAATATTTTGCCAGAGGCAATATTTATAGCTCCGTGGAAAATTATATAAAAAGATCGTCATCGCTGTCTCATAATGAATGTCTGATTTGTCCATGAGGTATTAATTTTATTTGAGTATGCGCTGGTAGAAGGTGAGCAGAAGTTAAAGCGAATAAATTTTTGTTTTAAGTATTCTGTAAGGAACTATAATTGGACTCTGGGTGTAAGAAGGGACCGAGTTGATTTCAAAAATTAATACTACAATTTCGTTTTGACATGGAATCACGGAATCTTTTATATGGAACTGGTGCCTGAATTTAAGAGATCTCAAATACGAACTAAAATAATACCAAAATATACCGGTGGCATGATGAGAAAGTTAGCTCTAGGTAAATTATCCTGAACCTAGAAATATCTTATGGATTAAAATTTGTAAGCAAAAACAATATGAAACTGTATCAGACTCCCTAATTTTATTAAGGTACTTTCTCCAAAAACTGTTGTTTTTCATTTACGGTTATTTTAGCTATTCAGATTCAGATGCCTGTTCTAGTCGTCATCCTATTCGGCCAGCAACGGGCTAGGGCCACATGTTCAACCATACTCTTTTCCAGGTCTATATATGTTCAAGAAAAATGTCTTTTTCCATCAATTCGAATGTAAAATTTACAGATCTTAAAATTCGTAAGTGTCACTTCCAAACTGTTCGTAAAATTTTTAAAATACCTTTGTTATGGTCTCATCCGAATTTTTCTTCGCTAAACCCACTGTTTTTTCTTTAATTTTTATATCTACCTTATCTAGAATACATACACAATATTTGGGATCCAATCACTGTTGACGAACTCAATAAAGCTACCCTGGACATTAACACCAGTCCAGGTATTGACGGTATCTCCGCTCGCGCATGGGCCGCCTTAAGCCCAAGTGAGCGAGGGCTCCTCTTAACATCTTTGACATCTTCCTGCTGAGTGGTGAGGTCCCTCACGAGTTACTACTAACACGTACTGTGGTTATAACCAAGGTAAATGGACAAGTTGCTTGCGACCAACTTAGGCCTATCTCCATTGGTTCAGTGGTAACTCGGCAGTTTCATAAAGTCTTGGCTAATCGGATCACACTAAATCACAGGCATGACCCTCATCAAAGAGGATTTCTCCTCAGAGATGGCTGTGTACTAAAAGCTCTTTAAAATAATAAAGCGTAGACGGGGATGAAGGAGCTTCATCTGGCAACGCTCGACCTCACTAAAGCTTTCGACGTCCTATCTCACAGGGCTATCATCGCTGAACTTGAGAGAAAGGGTTGCCCGAGGAAGTTCCTTCAATATGTCGACAGTGTGTACCGTGATGGGAAAACAGTGATGCAAATTAACACAAGCGAGCTCACAACCCAAGTATGCCCAGGCGTGAAACAAGGAGACCCTTTATCATTTTCAATCTGGTGCTAGAATCTACTCTGGAAGTGCTCGATTGCGATGTTGGGTTTGAGTTAGAGGATTCGAGGGTCAATACTCTTGCATATGCCGATGACGTCATATTGGTGTCATCAACACGGCAAGGCCTTTAGAGAAATCTCGCGCTTTTCAACCAAGCAATCTCAAAGCTCGGTATGTCGGTTAACCATGGGAAGTCAGGCACACTTGGACTGGTGCCCTCGGGCAGGGACAAAAAGGTAAAGGTACTAGAAGACTCCTGGGCTCAGATCAGCGGGAACCCATTGAAGGCGGTCTCGGTCGTCTCTCAATAGAAGTACCTCGGTGTGGTCTTTGAAGGGGCTAAGGTCAGGAAAAATATGCACAGCCTGACATAAAGCTTGATGAATATCGATAAAGCACCGATAAGAAACCGCAACAGAGAGTTGCTGTAGTGAGGGAGTACCTTTACCTCGGTTTCTGCATACGTGGGTGCTAAAAAATTCACTGGCTCCTTCCTGAGGATGATCGATGACCGAGTTCGAATGCAACTGCGCAAGTGGTTGCATCTACCCAACGATGTTGCTCTTGGTTTCTTTTATGCACCGATCGAAATACCAAAGTTGCAAGAACAGGTAACAGCGCTGCTTCTCGATCGCCTTAGGAGAGCAACGCAGAGTCCAGACACAGTAGTATCTCATGTATGTGGTGCACAGTTAACCAAAGAGCTAGCTCGATACAATGGCCTTTTGGTCCGATTGGGTCTAGCACAGTGGGCGCGAGTGCATGCTGTGGGTAGCGATAATGTGTCACTAACACCACTAGTCGACCAAGAATTGAATAGAGTTGATCATAACCATGTCAATGTGCAGAACATAGGACCTAGTAAGGCCTCACGTATCTTCTGGTGTAAGGAGCTTCATTCGAAGGCTGATGGAAGGGACCTATGGTCAGGTCTCATGAATCCTCTATATCCACGTTCTGGATAGCGCGTGGATATGGGGTTACCGGTGCGGACTATGTCCGCTTCCTGATTGAATGCGCTGCCATCTAAAGTACGAACATTAAGAGGTCGGACTGGTGATAGGAGGTGTAGGGCTGGCGATCGCCAAACCGAAACCAACTATCATACAGTCCAGATATGCACCCACACACATGGTGGGCGTATTAAAAGACATGACTAAATTGTCACCACTCTTGAATCTAAAATGGGATCTCTAGGCTACCTAGTTCATAAAGAGCGCAACATTTAGTACATCCATTGGTACGAGTAAACAAGATCTGGTCGTGGTTAAAGGAGATCATGCTACAGTACTTGATGTACAAGTCGTCTCTGAAAGGGACATCGATCGTGTACACCAATGAAATCGACTTGAGTTTCTTCGGATAAAAACAATCAGCTTCAACCCAATGCTATGGACTTTGGATTATAATGATGAACCGAAAGTCTCATCCATCGCTACAAATCTACATTTAAACCCTTTTGCTTCTTTTTGCTGAACAGCTCCAAACATCTCTGTGTCCTTTATATTCGCATGCGTTTTCTGATCAATGGTCAACAAATGTGGCATCCATCGGGTACAAGGCATTTTCATACCTAATTCGTGCCTTCAAAAATATGAAATACTTTTGTTCATCCGACGAAAAACACATGGCTTCAGTTAATTTCAATACGTCAAATCGTCGATCTGCCAAAAACCATATTATGAATCTTGTGGATGATTTCTGGTATTGCATTGTAAAACTTTCGGGTGTAGACCACTACAGGGGTCGAGTCTTGTAGAACCATGCTTAAATTCCATTCTCCACTCTGACACAGGCGAAAATTACGGTGCACATTTCTTTAGCAATTTTTTTAATCTTTTAATAAATTTTAGTAGCCAATAAACAACTAAAAGAAAACAACAAATTTTTCATATAAAGATTTTCAGTGTTTTCTGTGTTCACAGAATAAAATTAAATCTTGACAACCAGATGAAACTTCAAAATACGACAGCAACATTAGTTCTGCTATCACATAATAGATGTCATCACAAAATCTTTTCAAATAATCTGCGTAGAGAAGATGCGAAGATCCTTGTTTGAATTATAAATTTATTGGGCATATGCAAGCTTTAGCAATACTGGACAGCACTGACATAAAGTATCTATAAGAATCACTGTTACATTTGTGTAGTAGATAATATGCAGAAATCCTTTCTTGTATCCATCTGAGCTATAAAACCCAAAACAGATATTTATTGAAAGTTTCCAATATTTCTTCGACTCATCGTTGAAGTTGATAGCCTGCATGTATTTTTCAACTATACATATTAATTGTTTTCCTTAGGTTATTACTGTTGGAACCAACTCTCTTTCGACACCAATCTCGTACTAGATAAGGAGTATTTATCAAGAAGCCCAAATACTATCCATATATTCATACCTTCTCCATATTATGATCGATAAGTCATTGATATAACATTGTGCTTTATAGCCGACCTTGATCCACCTTTTTTTGGAGGTCATTGCTAATAAAAAAAAAAACAATAATAAATTGGAGTGACACAGACGTCCTTCATTGGTCTAATATTTCCTTAATTCATCGAACTATTGGGAATTTCAAGGACAGAATTGCAATTTCAATTCACAAACTCCACTCCTTAATTTTAAAATCACCACCTAGATTTGTAGCGAGCAGAAACATACGTTGCAGCTGGTTGGTGATCAAAAACAGCACGAATACCTCAAGTCCAAGCACGGCCCATAACTGAATTTAAAATGCATGCAGATCATCTTGAAGATCAAAGGTGCCATGATCAGTGAGACCTTAGAGGTTTTAGTATGAGAGATCTTGATCACATTGAATTTCTATAGGATGTAGGTACAGAATGGACCTAAAAAAGCAATTCCCAGCTGAATACCAGAAATGAGGAAGCCCAAAACTGAAATTCGTACATTGACAAATGGGAACGAGCTAAGATTCTTGTTTATTTCGGTCTTGCTAAAAAATATCACAATGGAAATTTCCTCTTCGATTCTATTTATTTATGTAACTACTAAGGGAGATAAATTCAATCATCAACAATTCCACCAATTCCTCATGATAAATCAAAGTAAATTGCTCACATAACACAAAATATTTTACAAAAAAAAAATTGATCAGTTCCCATTTGGCTCGTATGCTCCAACTCTTTACTGCAAGAAGCAATTTACATAATTGCTATGGTCTCTAAAAGTCTCAGTTCCTATAGGCCTCAGTATTGGACTCTCAGTTATTTGCCTAAGACCTCAGACTTAGACACATTATATGAGGCGGTACTTACTTAATGGAGATGAAAAATGGTTTCAAAACCTTCGGTTATGTTTCTCCAAGCGTTAAACGGCCGCGCATTGTAGATGTAGTAATAAAACAACGGCTCGGTTCGGCTTGGCGGTGAGTAATTGTGACACAATTTCCACAATCTTATTAGCTAGCCCCCGAGACGATGGAGTGCTTAAGCTAGTTTATATCCTCCGGCTCGAGCCACTGATAATAAAAATGAACACTTTGAAAGCAATTTAATCGATTCGCTCAAAAATTACATTTTGCTTTGCGAAATATCCAGAAGTAAGTAACTAAATCCTGCTCCTGATCGTTCGTATAGCGCGGCGCCCCGACTACATATGCATGGAATATACTGGAGGCAGGTAAGCCACTTAAGAAGGCTGCTGCTGCTATCAGGCAAAATCCAGTTGGAGTTAATGACTTCCAGTAAATGCCTTCAATACGATCGCTTCGTCTCGCCGCTCTGTACCGCTGCTGATTCGTCGGCAAAAGTTGCTATACGATTCTGGCGGTTCGCGGCTGACTGCGCATATCGAACGCAGGAACGCATACACTTGCATAAATTTTCCTATCACATCGACTTCTATGGCAGGTCGCAGGCAAAAAAAAAACAGTCATAAACTCGGATAATTTACGCAATTCTGATACGTCGAGAGTGTCAGGTATGAAGTAAGGTGGTTCTAGTAAATTACACGTTAACCCAAATACTCTGGGACACAAGCCAGTGAGCACGGCATTTTAGCAAAGGATTGATCTGGTCAGTGTGCCTCTGGGGTGTTTTTGAATTAGTCTAAATCACCAGAACACAGAGTAATAAAAAACCGTCCGAGTTGTACACGGTACGAATATTAAAGGACCCGAAAATTACCTGTCCACAATTTAAAAAATGCCGCAGAGCTACTAGGTGATTTGTTTTTTTTCACACCACAAAACAACCAAGAAATCTGCGCTACATTTATGCCGGGTTGAGGTTGAGTATGAAAAAACGCCTCTAGTTGAAAGTCTCAATGGAACAAAACTAAGAGAAACGAAGGAATTTGGCTAAGTCATGTCGCGCTAACAATTACGTTTTCAATTTCTATCTGATTTAGATGCTTTTCTTATGCAAAACGGTCAATTAGGCGTCATTTAGGTCTACATTCGCGAATAATGTCGGATTTAACAACTCCATATTTGTTGTTGTTGTTGTTGGTCTGGTTTTTGGCTCTGTGGGCTCCGCGGTGAAAGAATCACCCAAATACCCTTATAGCAGCAAAAATACACCTAGCCCCAGGTATGTTACACGTTCAACTCCAAAACAAGCTATTGTTGTCGGAAATTAGTTCGCATTTGCTTGCAAAACTTTTACAATAGATTCTGGGGCATGTACATAGTTAGAAGCCGTTTACAATACACCCGATACCATGTAGCTCGTTTGTTTGCATGTAAATTTCAAAAACTGATTTTGATCGCTTGTGTTTCTGGATGATGTCGGACAATAGCGAATCTTTTAATTTCGACGTCTTGTTGTAGTCTACAGCCACAGAGCTAAACATTGATCACTTCATAGCAGAAAATGTTGAAATTTAATAAACAATCGCGATAAGTCAAGGGTGTAAACTGTACTTACATATACCCCTAGGGCCTAGGAGATTAATAATTTCTAAAGGGGAGGAAAGGAAAAATGTATGCTAACTATTTGGCTATATGACTATCGACCTGGTTCATTGGAAATTTGAAATTGTTTTGGCTCTAAAAACAGTCTATAGGTAGCCATGATTTGACATATAGAAGGCAAATTATCAAATTTCCATAATTTCGATCTTCAAAAAACGTCAAAATATAGAACCTAAATAAAAGTTGGTTGAAGTTTTGAGGATTTTTATCCTTCGAAAGCATGACAATGTGCTGATTTCTTATGAATTTAGAAAATCATCAACATTCATAACAATCGGTAATCGGTAATCTCTTTTGATCCGAATTAGGAAAGCAGAACGCGACTAAAGTTAAATAAAAATTAAAAAAAATCAAGTCATATAGTTTAAATTTTAAGACCGCGCGTTGTGCAATTTTTAAGATTTTTAGAAATAAATTTTTTTTGGGGGAAAGCTTTTGTAATCTAGATTATTCCATCCATTTCACCCCTAAATTGGTCCTTAAATATAAAACCATGGCAAGGAATATATTTCAAGATATAAAATAATTAAATTAATGGGGACGGTTTTATAGAAAGCACATATTGAAATATTTACTTTGAGCGCCCCATTGTTATACTTTAAGTAGTATAAGTCTTAAAATTTATAAATGATACGAAAAAACTTAAAATAAATCGTGTAAATTGGCTTGAAACTTGGCACAGCTGCGTAGTGTTGATGAAATTAAATTAATTTTCGACCCATTTATGCTGAGTAATTTTTTTTAAACTTAGCGAACATGCATAGTGCCGATGAAACTACATACATAATTAAATTGTTGACCCATTTTTATAGCCGTTTTTCTTGAAACTTGGCACCCATACATATATACGTTTTTCTGATGACAATATGTACAATGTGGTTCCCTATAAAAATCTAAATCAGTTTTAATCCCAATTCTACCGAACCAATGTTCTTAAAGAAATGGTGAACGTGATGCATGGCTTTTAGTCTCTACTCTACAAAATTCATCCTGGTGACTAACTTTACTTAATAATTCTATCTCACCCGCGTCTTTACTGTTGCTTGGTTCTGAAAATATTTTGGAACTACGTATGTGTTTTACAAAAGTTTCACAAAAATCGGTTTGAGAAATTCGAAGAAACTACTATTATTAGTGTCATATTGTCGTGGGAACAAGCGAGAAAAAAGAAATAAGCGACGAGAACCTGGACGGGCGTAGCAAACATAAGATGAAAAGAAGAAGAAGAGAAAAAGAAGGAAGCCATTCTTTTCCTGCAGACGAGTTTGTCCACTATTAATCAACAATTAATAATTTAAAGTTTAAGCACAGTCAAGAAATACCTAGATATCGACGGTAGTACTAAGAAGGTGATGTATGGAAAAGCTCATAGCAAACCTCAATAACTCACTGATCTCGGCTAAATATATCATGGATACGAACCAAAAATGTTTTTCAATATAGGCAAAAATTTCTTTCATAGAATTTAAATCGACCATATTTCTTCAGAATTCGTTTGCATTATTGGTGGCTGTAGACTGTCCGAAAAAATTCTTTTTACAAACATCTGAGACAACCTTCTAGTGTGAACAACACATTTTTACAAGAGCTTTAATGGCTGACAAATTTTCAACAATGCAAATATGTTTACCCGTGTCTAGACTTAAATTGGGAAAACGTGCCTAATTAGAGTCGAAGTCTACTTCCATTTAGCTTTGTTTAGCATCTTCTTCAAGATTCTCAAACGTATTATCCACAACAGAACACAAAACTCCGCGGATATTTTGGCCCCTACCACTACTTATAAATTTCCATCCTTAACAGCTTACAGTGATGCCAACTTTAAAAGAAATTAAAGATAACAGTAGTATTTTTGAAAAAAAAATCTTTATGCAAAAGAAAAATCTTTGAAAAAAGAAATTTCATTGCAAAAAGAGGGCGTTTCATATAAGCTGGAACCGTATAATCGTCAGTACGGCTTGGTTCCTGCCTGCCGTATACGCCAAAGTAAACAGCCAAGCTGACCTCATATATAGACTTAAAATAAATTTTAAGTGTGAATTATATGAGGCAAAATACTACGTATTTACTTGAATGCCTAGCAAGATTTAGCCCTATGGGGGACTAGCATTTCTTAGAGAGTTTTGCTATGAAAATTCATAGCGAAATAAGTCAATCTGAAATTGACTCAGTTTGCTGCTAAGTCTGCAGCTCGAGAATTGATTTGAAAAAAACTCTTTATGTAGTATTTTTGTTGATTTGACAGCGCCCTAGTGCCGGTCCTGAAGATACTGTGACAAGATGACATACCAAACCAAAATTCTCAGAAAGCTGTCAAACTAAGTCTGTATAAGTGTATCTAGCAATACTAGTAAAAGAGTACTAGTCCGACTCTACTTCTATTTATACAACCATGACCAGTTCTGCAGCAACATTGTCACAGCTCATCTTAGACACTTAAAAGGCGCCTAGAAAAATATAACAAAATTTTCCAAAACGACAGCTTGTCGATTAACAGCGACTTTAATCTCAGACAACAATATCGTCTCAAATCATGGGCACCACCTTTGAATCATGCTCCGGTGCTGTATGGGTTGAACTTCAACGTCATTGTGAAGTAAAATGATAAGACCGAGGAGAAAACTTTCATGTCGAACACAGAAATCGATATCAAGCCGAATCTGATCCTAAGTTTCGACCTATTGTGGTTCAAGCTGAATCATATAAGGGCAAACCAAGAACAATACGTGAACTCGCTATTTAAGTGGAGATCCCTCCTATCTAGTGCCTTGTTTTCTTTTAAAACTGCTGGTCATGGTCATATGTAGGACAGAGCTCCCAAAAATAACTTAAAAAGTGAAACAAATCTTGGAATAGTATTATTGAAGTGGGATTCGAATCCATGACCATGATAATGGTAGACAACTACCGCAAAAATTATTATTGTCCCACAAAATGTCTTTCTTGAAAATATTACCCTAAAACGATATACATTTATAGCAGCCCTAATTGTAAACCACTCAACCTGCAAATTAACATTTGCCCCCCCCCCTCTCTCAACAATTTAATTTATTTCATAAATTTATAGCGCAACAATCGATTTGATTGATTGTGTTGTTCTACAACGCATTTTTCACCTGTGAAAACAACTCGTACTTCGAAAACGTGAAATCACCGACCGTGATAAATGTGCGATTGATCAAAATCAGGCGTTTGTTTACAACGTTCGGCCCGCCCAGCTTTCGTTCACTCATTCTGTCCAAATTAATTAAATAATTACTCAACAATCGAAATTAACAGAAAACTAAATTTTCCCAGCCCAATTTTTGTGCGTCATTAATTTTGTTTTTTCTTTTTGCTTTTCAGGTAAGTGCGTCCAGTGAATCTTTGGAGAATTCTCGCAAGTGAGAAAGCGTCAGGTAAATCGAACTTTTTTTCTATAGTGTTAACCGCTGTTACCACACCACCACCACCACCATCACATCACATCACCTACAGGTGTATTTGCATTTCTTTCGATTATCGAATTATGTGGATAGTCCGGTCATGATCTCATCTATTAGCTAATTTGAGGTTGATGACAGCGGACGACATTAATAAGTTCGTCAGGGCCGTATCGCGTCATTCTTAGCTGCAGAATCTGATGGAAATCGTATAGTGGCTCCGCATCGCAACTAGATATGAGAAGAAAAAAACATCTTTTCTCCTTTAAGATTTTTGTTTTCGTATTGGCATAGGTAAATAACTTGAGATGAATATTGGCCATTGCTTATCACCCTCCAGATACCATTTATATCTGATGAACACACGTTTGCAATCAATTTCGGTTAACGGCGTCGGTTGTCGTAAATATTTTGTTGCCAGCATTTTAATTTGATAAAGCGTTTCCGGCAGCCTGCCTGAGGCAGCAACAACAACAACAACTAAACAGAACAAATCACTCCCATGGCACCTACTCGGTCTCTACATGTTTCTAGTAAATCGAAGTGCGAAATTCCTTAGATTTGTGGCTAGCAGCTAGCTAGTTCTATTTGAATTTTTGTTATCTTTTTCACTAACATACCACCTGGGGCCACCACTTAGGAGTTCCTTTATCTGAAGGTAAAGACCGTTAAAGCGCCCTAATTGTTCGAAATAACAGCCGCAAAGTGTTGTCGAAATAATTGTGTACCAGCAATTCGCGGCAATAAGCATCATTCGTAACGCCGAATTAGTCATTAAGAAGTTCTACAACTGTAATTTTACCTGTCGCGCTGTTGTTCAGGTGCTGCCTGACTATGGCCTTCATGGTACTGCACTGGTACTAGTACAGAGTACTTCAGAAGTTCTAGCTTTCGTAAGCTTGTGCTTGGGCCAGGCAGCGCCAGCGTTTGATATTAGATCGTCGATACGGAAAATTTCTTGTTTGTTCGCACAATTCGATAGATTCTTTTTGGGTCTGCTGATGGATTATTATTGGTGCCGAGGAGGAAGGTGATTCAACCTGAAGGTTACTTGAGGTTTTCGACTTTAATTTGTTGAGCAAAGTGCTTTTTTTTTTTTAATATGGAGATTAGTGTGCGACTAAGAGAAATTTGAATTGGAGCCGTTAATTGATGATAATTTTCCAGTGATTGTTTGAAAAGTAAATTGAGTTCAATTGATTTCCCATGGGTTAAGATTCTTCTGGAATTTCAGAGTAAAAAGGAAATTAGTGCATAAAGTTTTGGCGTAAAATATGTATATACCTCTTCCTAAGAGATATTTATTTTTTTTGTTGTATTTTTACAATTATTATTATTATAATTGTTGGGGTTGGCACCGGAAATTCGACCTTTAAGCACTGCGACATAAAAGATTTTTTTTGTTATGCCCCTACTGCGTACGTTCGACCTGTTTAGAAACGTTGTTAACTCATTATCGTGTGTTTTACGAATGTCTGGTGGGATTATGAATCCCTTACCAAGACATTAGAGTATGTTGCGAAGAAGATCTATGCATTCGGAGAGTACGTGCTCTGAAGATTCTACTTGTTCGTTTCAGAATCGACAGTTATCATCTGTGGTTTGCCCATTTTCTTAAGTGAGCAGTGGCCAGCCATTAGGTCAGTGAATAGTTTGATTTGATACTAACCACAGTTGATGACTCTTTTAAAGTCGTTGTATAGAAAAATAATCAACTTCTTCATGTGGCTTAGTCCAAAAAGGCTGTTCCACTGTTTTGGACATTACTTCTCTTGCTATATAGGTAATATAGGATTCGGTAAAATTGAGTTGCTTTCAGTTCATAATATCAAATCAAATATTTGCAACGATTTCAAGATAGCAGGATCAGAGAAAATATTTATATTAGTAGTAGTATTGAATTTACTACTTACATTTTCATAAATTAAGTTGGCCTTTTCGAATATTTCCTGAAGGGAGTGAGATCTTAATTGTTCTTATTATCTATAATCAGCCCCCCCCCCCTTCTGTGTAAAACCCTGTATTAGCTCAGTCTATTACTGCACTATTTGAAAAATCATTGCGTTAAAAAATTCGATCAGCTACAATAAGCGGTACAATTGATAAAAGTGCTATCCGAGCACCCGAACTCTATGGAAAAGAATTTCCAGTGGAGTGCCACAAGGCTCTATTCTTGGTCCACTTCCATTTTCGCTTTTTATAAACGACCTTCCTGATATTATAGAAGACCTGAATATTCATTTATATTGCAGACGATGTGCAAATATATTTATCTAGACCAATCGGCTTAGTAGAGGACTGTATTGACAGAGTCAACAATTACTTAAATAATATTTCCTCGTGGGCAGCTAATAACCAGCTCCTGTTAAATCCTGCTAAATCATCGTGCTTATTTCTCTATTCTGGTAATTTATGCTCGGCGGATATTCCTAATATCTATCTATTTTTAGTGTTGCCCTACTCATGCAATGTGAGGAATCTAGGAGTAATTTTTAATTGCAAACTTGAATGTTGTGACCAAGTGAATTATTCTCTGCAAAAGATTTACGCAGGACTCAAACAGTTACGGGGCTCTCGGGCAGCTTACTGTCTGTTAATTTAAAACTGAAACTTGTCAAATTGTTGGTGATAACTCATTTTACTTACTGCAGAATCATATACCCACAACTTTACGCCACATGTGACCGCAAGATAAACGTCGCTTTCAACGATTGCGTACGATTTATTTACAATTTCCTTGGATGCAAGCTCAATTCTTATCTCGATATGAGAGCCCTTCTGTTTTTCCATAATTTGTTAAGGTCGGGGGTTCCGCCATCGAGAAAGACACGATGACGCTCTAAAGATAAGATGTTGAATCGGGTTAATCTCGATTTATACCCTAACTCGTCATTATGTTCCAATTTGTACAATAATAATCTGGTAAATTTTCGCCGGACAGATTCGAGTAGATTATTATAGCAAGTGTAAAAGGTCCTCCAAATTTGACACGCATATTCTAAGGTGCTTCTCACCAGTGAATTATACAGAGAAATAAAAGAGGCGCTTGATTTGAAAGATTTATATGTTCTAAAAATGAAACCCAGAAGACGATAAGCTTTGGTAGTTTGGGATAAAAAAGCATCACGGAATTTTACTGTACGGTCGACAGTAACTTCAAGGGTAAAAGGAGATGAGCGGTTGAAAAAGTTTAAGTGGAAAGTCGAACAAGTCACTAAGGCTGAGTAGGTAGTTGTAAGGTTCGAATCTTCAATCATTAAAGTAAAAAATGCAAAAAAATGCAAAAAAAAAAATCCAGAAAAAATGAAAAAAAAATGCTAAAAAATGCTAAAAATGCTAAAAAAAATTATTAAAGTAAAAAAATAAAAAAAAAGTAAAAATTAAAGTAAAAAATGCAAAAAAATGGCAAAATAATGCAAAAAAAAATGCAAAAAAAGTGCAAATGCCAGAAATTTGTTCAATTGCTACTGAGAGGTATACTCAGGGCAGACAGACAAAGCGTTGTACAACAAGCAGTGCACCATTATCCACCGTTGTATGTACGTTAGTTTATCCACCGTGGTACTTTAGTACGCTACTAATAAATTTTCCCATTAAATAGTGTGTATGATGTGTGACTTGAGGTTTTTTGTCTGGCTTTAGTTTGGTCTGAGTCTTATTTAATATGTATGTTGTCTGGTCTAGATGTTTGTGTCATAACATTGTTGTCTCTGGTATATCCCATATCTGTCCTATGCACCATGACAGTGTATGCATAATAGTTTTACAATTTATGCTTCATTCGTGCATTCAAGGCCCGCTTCACACAGAACGCGCATGAATGTTTTTTTGGGTGTTTTGTGTTAAGTTCACCTTGCTACGTCCCAATAAATATAACGATGGTGGCACTTAGGGTGAGTGGGCTTTCAGCATATTTAACGAATATGCCTCCACCGATATTTTCCCTAACTTGCAATATGTTATATTGCATTTTTCGTCGTGCAGGCTGCTTTGTTGGCGTTACCGGAACGTTTTCTGCTCTCGCCACAGACCGTCATCAGCGGTGGGAAGCGAAGAGAAGTTTGTTATCGAAAGTAACTCCCAAATCTTTTATTTCGTGGACATATGATAAGGACATATCGTTTATTATATAATGGAATAGGATTGAGTTACGTTTTCTAGAGAAAGTTATGCTTTTACATTTGTCTACGTTGAGGTCCAAATGGTTATTTTTACACCAATTTTCGAGTTTTCTAATATCATCTTGCAAGCTCTCACAGTCATTGATGTCATTAATTACTCTAAAATTTTTAGCGTCATCAGCGTACAACAAAAGGTCCGAAGTAATTTCAGTAGGTAAATCATTGATATAGATTAGAAAAATAGAGGGACCGAGTGTTGTGCCCTGAGGAACACCAGATGTCTGTTCTAAAGAACTAGATTGGGAGCCTCTCTTTCTTTTAAGTATGACTGGAAGAAAAGGACAGTGTCCTTATTGAAGCCTATTTTTAACATTTTTATTAGACACTGGTTGTGGCGGATCCTATCAAAGGCTTTAGCAAAATCAGTGGATATGGAATCAACTTGTTTATTCTCATCCAGACCAGAAGCAATGGTATCAGTGAAAAGAGCTAAGTTTGTAACCGTGTCGAGCGCCCAGGGAGGAATCCGTGCTGCGAATTTGATATGAAAGGCATAGTTTGATAAAGAAGCTGATTGTACATAACTCCTTCAAATATTAAAGTCAGTGAATTGGAGAAGGATATTGGACGATAGTTAGTAACTAATCTAGGATCTCCCACTGTAAGAATTCGGGTAACGAACCCGTTCTTTAATATAGGTGGAAAAACCTTTTTAAGTATTGATAAATTAATTAAAGAACTTAACGGCTTCTCTAAGCTATAGTAGAACACCGCTTGTAAAAGAGGTTAGGAATACCATCAGGTTCGGGATTTTTATTACATCGAGTACATCATCAGAAGAGATGAAACTCAAGTTAATGTTAACAGAGTTACAGTTAGTCTGAAAAGATGTGAAATCAAGATTGGATTCCTTGTCAGAATATACAGACGAAAAGTATTTAGAAAAGAATTCACAGATTTGTCTAGAGGATGACGAGGTGACTTCTTTGTAGAGCATCTCCTTGGAAGAGGTATTTGAATTCTTTCTATAAATGTTTATTAAAGGCCCAGAAAGCTTTGGGATTCTCGTGTGGTAAAAGTTCAGTTGCATCCATAAATATCTCTTGAAATACTGATTTAGTAAGGTCCTAGATAATTTCCTAAGGTAAGAGAAAGTTTTGTAGTGCTCCGGGTGTTGTTGAGCCTTATATTTACGACGATATTTTTCTTTAACTTGAAGAACTTTAATAAGTTGGTGACTATATCAGTTCGGAAAATGGTTGGTTTTCCTTTTAGTTAATGGTATATATTCTCGAATACCGGTGTTGGCTATCTCGTAAAATTTCTCAAAGGACTGTATAGGATCAGTCGAAATAACCGAGGAAAAGTCGATACCATTGAGGTAGCTACACACAACCAGTGCAATCTCCCAATGTGAAGTTCTTTTTTTTATAAATTCATTACGAGAAGGTTTTGGTAAAGAGATATTCAAATTAATATCTAATGGAGGATGATGAGGATCAATCCGTGAGAGTGGACATAGGGATGAAGATATGCAAATGTCGTTCTGAGCGATATCTGTCCATACTAAATCAAGAAGCCTATCATGAAATTTTTTGACGTTATTAAATTGATTTAGATGGCGCCAGTAACGCACCCAGTATTTGGCTTAGGGGGGACCATAGGTGTCCCAAGTGCTAACGAGTCGGAAAGACAGGGCTCTAAAGTCGCGTACTGTACCCATCTGAGCACTTAAAGACTGCTATTGTAGATTAAAAGGTTCTATTTTATTTTATCGGACTTTGTAATAATATACAGACCAAATTTTATACGTAATTTGTGAATTATATTCAGAAAACTGACATTCTGGAGGGGGACCGGTCCCGTTCGTCCCCGCTCTCGGTACGCCCCTGGGCACAGAGACACATTTTTGATGAGTTAGTTACTAGTTAAAAGATGTAAATCTTGTGTATACGGACCTAAAATAAATAATTTCTAATTTCTATTGTTTTCACTTTATTTCAATCCATTTTTCACCTCAGCTAAGTAAATTTGATAACAATTGCTTGAGACACCGTTTTTAGCTGCTGTCACTTGAATTCTCCCACAATACCTATGTACACCTCCTAATTCTCAATTAAGATCATACTACCTGCCTGATGGCCTGACTCGAGTACGTAAGATTGATTAGAAAAGATTTAAGTTTATGATAAAAATCAAGTCTTATTTTGTTTAGTACCCTCCCTGGGTCTCACCATATCAAGCTGAAAAGAAAGTGATAGAAATCGCTAGAAAGAAGAGTATTTTAAAATCTCTAGCCTATCTGTTGATAGCAAAGCGAATAACAAGTTTAAGTGAAACAATAACGTAGCACTCTTCCTTCAATCATTAGACTTAAACAGAGCTTGATGCATGCAAGTTGCTATGTCTGGTGAAGTGAATGCC
The DNA here is from genome assembly GCA_963930735.1 of Dioctria linearis. Taxonomy (NCBI): domain Eukaryota; kingdom Metazoa; phylum Arthropoda; class Insecta; order Diptera; family Asilidae; genus Dioctria; species Dioctria linearis. Next base: position 2,355,553 of record OZ005742.1, on the reverse strand, counting down.
ATCTTCCAGCAAGCCAAGCCAACTGACAACCCACTTTTTTTCTCGGAGAAAATCTACTCAGAGCTGCAAAGGTTGATTGCGAAATTGAATTTTTTCCAATAAACTCACTTCAATTCCTCCTGTCATTCGTTACTGACTAGTGACTACTACTTTCATTTTCCGCAGCACAGTGACCTAAAAAATTGTGCCATCGTCGGTATCGGTCGTCGTCGTCGTTGTCGTGTCAGGATTTGGTTATTATTCGAATAACTGTGCCGCAATTGACATGACTTTTCCTTTTCGTGATCTCTCACACTTTGAAATGAGCAGCATCCCGATAAGATGAGGAGAGTGCGCCCCATCATGCTCATCCCATGTTTAAGCTATCTGCACACGGCTAACGGCTTACATAGATCTGCGCCAATTTATAAGCGCATCCCATAGAGATAGTCAACAGATCAGCATCACTGTAGCACGGTGCAAGAAGAGAGATATCGTGTGGAAAATCATCATCACTGATACAGGCTCACTCTATGCAAACGGCAAGGCAAGGTGAGGCAAGGTAAATCGTCGTCGAGAGTCATCAATAAGGAGGCAAAAGGTTATTTTTACCTGTGTACAACACACGCGTTTATCGGCGACTTTCATGGCATGCTCAGGTAACTACATAGATGATATTAAGGTTATGTGAACGAGGAAATTATTTTCCGCGTTTATTTCTTGGAAATCATGCGGAGAAATTTTTTCTTCGGCTCTACAATGCACCTCCTCGGCAACTGCACAGTCTTCAATTGAATAGTCCAATGGTCGAGTGAGTGGTGTGGAGCGACGTGGCGCGGCGGCGACTACGACAGAGCGTCTTAGTTTCGATGTCGGCGTTTTTTCAGTTTGAGATCTATAGTATCCCGTGCACATGTCTCGCGCAACACAATCCATATCCATTTTGGATGTGAGATGAAGGTGATAAATGCTGGTAAATATAGTGTTCATGTTGGCAGGTAATTTGTTTCGTTGTTAATAGGCGCATAATGCACCGTGAATGGGGTTGAGAAAGTGCAACGGCGCTGCCGAGATTATTGCGGAGGAGATCTCATTTTGATAGATTGGGACAATTTGATAGGAACGAATTGAATAATTGATTTCTGTTACAGAGCACAATCTTTCTCTTTTCATTAGTCTATGATGCAACTATATGGGTATATGTGGGAGCTGGATATGACTACATATAAATATTAAAATCCCTTGTTAACGTAACTGGAGTTGATTTAAGGCAATTCATCTTTTTATTGAAGAAGAATTTAATGGCATCTACTACTGTTGGATTTTAAGATTATTTTGGAAGAAAAATCCACAAAATTCAACGTCTTAAAGCAGAAAAGAACAGTACCAACTTTTACAACCTCGGCAGTCTGAATTTTATTAGTTCAGTAAAATACATGGGATAAGCGTTGTAGAACCTAATGGCAAGCAAAGTATGTGAGGTCGGCTAGGTTGAGATTGATCTGGTGGAGTAGATCTACTTTCTACTTTGTTGTCATTTTTACAGATTTGACAGCCAGTTTTTGTTGTGGAGCGACCTATTTTTAAAATTGTCCTTGTCTAGAGTCTGTTTTGCAGGTAAGTATTCACTATTCAGTGCGGCGAGAAGTGCATCCGTGTCCTCCTTATTGTTAGTAAGGAGTTCTATTGGGATCTTGCTGATGCCTTTTATATGTACCTAAGAGTCGCTGTAATTCGCAGGATATAGACTGCCATCAAGGGAGAGTTTGGGCAGAAAGCACAAGAGGACACGGCTATACTTGAGGAGGAAGTTTAGCCAACTAAGTAGTTTCTCGGCTAGTGCCTGTTTTTTGGGGGTGCGCTTTTATAGCTTTATAGGCGTGAGATATTATGAAGTCCCCGTTTTGCTGCAGCATGCCCTTAGCCCCTTAGCAAGCATGTCTGCTTTTTCATTACCCTGTATGCCTACATGCGCAAGGCACCATGCAAACGTAATTTTCCCTGTATTTTAGGTATTTTTAAGGCTAACTGCCAACAGATTTCTGCTGTCGTTATTTAATACATGCCTTGTTTACCGATAAGAAATTCACAGGAAATTTGTTGAAAATTTGGGAAAATTATGTTCAAGGAAAAATTAATAAATTTTGTTGTAGGATCATGACTTTTTGTTAAATATGAAAAGGCGGCATTAGAGAAATGTCAACATAAAGGAGGAAGTCAATTTCGAAGGAGTTAAAGTTCGTATAATCTTTTTCAAAAATTGGCAGAGTTCACAATGTTGAAGTTCTGGTGTGTCCTGGTTGAACAAGTGAGCACAGTGTCTCCCACTTAGATTTGATTTGATTTGTGAAGGGGTGTATAGGCGTTAGCCTCGCAATCACTGCGACCTGAAAGATCTATTGTGAGTCCCCGTTGAATTTGGTCCATTTATAGGTTTAGACTGTTAATAAAGTCTAGAGCCATTCTGGGCTTGAGGTTCCATACGTAACTTGGTGGAGGAAAAACATGTTCAAGGTGGAGTAATCTCCGCCTGGCCAATGCTTCGCAGTTGCAGAACAAGTGCTCCGAGGTTTCGTGAGCATCCTGGCAGAAGCGGCAGGATGAAGTCTCAGCCAAACCCAGCTTGTTTAGGTGATACCTCAAGGGGCAATGGCCTGAGAAGAGCTCAGTGATCATTTTGGGCTCTGCTCTTCAAAGGAGTAGGAGTTCTTTAGTTTTTCCGCCAGAGGTGTCGATAAACTTTTTTACCTGACGAAGTCCTTGTAGCCTTTCCCAATACAGGGATTTTTGTTTATTCTCCCAGTTATTTACGGTAGCTTTGAGGTAACACTTTGAAGTGCCACAAAATGGCTCTGGTCCGACAAACTTAGTTTCCGCTCCTCTTTTGGCTAGCACATCCGCAATTTCATTGCCTTTGTGGCCCTCATGTGCAGGTACCCACATGAGGATAACTTTGTTTCTCCTTGATAGATTTTTCAGGGTTTGTAGACATTCCCAGACTATCCCTGACTTGACAGTGTAGGACTTTAAGGCCTTGAGGGCAGCTTGACTGTCCGAGAGGATATTAATGGTTGAGCCATTTATGGCTCTTTTAATGCAGGTATTGGCACATTCTTCTATGGCTAATACCTCGGCTTGGAATACGGTAGAGGTAGAGCCTAGAGCCTTTGATATATGGCATCTGGGGCCGTATACACCCAATCCGACCCCACTGTTTGTTTTTGAGCCATCTGTATACCACACCATCGATCCTTGTTGGAAGGACGGTTTGGTGGAGCGCCATTGTTGTCGGTCTCCAGGAACCACTTGGAATGGTCTTACAAAATCCACTCTGGGTGTGATTATATCAGATATTGTCGTCACTTGCTCGAAGCATATCTGTTTTAAGATACTTAAATGACCAACCAGATCGCCTGGCTTTGACTGTTTCTCCGTTTGTACTCTTATAGCACTGGAGATCGCTTCCTTTTTCACCTACAAATGCAGGGGTGCAAGATTTAATAAGGCTTCCATGGCTGCGGTAGGACAAGTTGTCATGGCACCAGTTATGACTCCCACTTAATTCTATAATCTGTTTTGATCAATAGCGCGAAGTCAAGTCTGCTATGTATACATAGAGAGAAGTCATCCATAGAACAAAAATCTGTCAACAAAAAACATAAGGTGGGGCAAAAGCTGCCATTTTATTAGAAATGAGAAAAATTGGACTCTGTCTTCCTGGAAAGTTTATCTAAAGGTTTAAAATTGATGACATTAAGTTGACAAAATGATATCGGTCAAATAACCACCTCCTAAGTTCACGCACATTTGTGCTCGTGTTACGACATTTTGAATTGTTGCTTGCAAAATATCTGCCTCCAGATTGGTGATTTCTTCTTCAATGTTGAGGCTTTCAAGATTTGCCAGGTTTGTGGTTTGTTGTGGTAAACGCGAAATATCAAAAAGCCTCAAAGGAAGTATTCTGCCGCCGTCAGATCTAGCGATCTGGATGGCCAATTCAAATCGCCAAAACCGGAGATCACACGGCCCGGGGGAACTGGAGTTTCAAAATCTCCATCGTTGCCCAAGCTGTGTGAGCGGTTGCTTCGTCCTGCTTAAACCAACAATAATCAAGACCCGATTCAGCAATTTTCTGCAAAAACAAAAACTCGTTAAACTCGTCTGTAACGCTCACCAGCAGTTACGGTAGTGCCGTCGGCATCATAGAAAAAATAAGGACCAATCACTTTTTACTGTATACGGTGCATCAAAGATTCACTTTTAGGGGATTGAATGGCTCTTCGTGCATTTCCACATAACCACTTAAGTGGAAATGAGCTTCGTCGCTCATTATGACGAAATAATCCTCTTCTTACACCAACCAGGTTTAACAGAGTATGGGAGTAAGTTAACCTCACTTGACCAATTGGTATACGGTTTGTACTTTGGAAGGAAATATCTTCAGGTCTTTCACCAAAATTCGACGCAACGAATGTCTGTTGGCGCCAAATTGTGTGCATCGTTGTCTCGTCGATGTTTGTGGACTCTCTCGGACGTCCTCGGCTACAGCAGTGATATTCTCGGCTGAACGAGCAATACGGGGCCGGGTACTTCTTGCGACATTTCTACTGGACCCAATTTGCACGAGACGCTCAAACAAACGCTTAATTGATCGAAATTTATCAAATAAGCAGTAACAATAATTCCGCATTCTTCAGGTGTGTATCGCTCCATTGCTTGTTATTAACTAATTCTCTATCTGTCTACAATATAAATGTCAAATTACAATGACGTTTGCCGCCATTTGCAAAAATTATGGGACATTCACATTATGACATTACTTTTGCCTCACCTTGTACATTTTCTTCTTCTTGGGTACTCCATATGGTTTGTAATTTTATACCAATAAAACTATTGAAATTTGTGGATTAGAAGAATAGGTAACTTCTCTACGGAAGCATGGAAGAAGATTGTAAACATATTTTCAATATTAAGTTATTGGACCTGGGTAACTTCGTTCTCCTACATCGTAGTCGTATGCATCTCTTCGCACGTCTGAAGTGCAATGCGCAACTCTTTGATTTCTGAAGAATCCTGCTGCTTCACATATTCGTGCATTCTCTACTTTGTACTTTTAGTAGTATTCGAGGAACGTCAAAATTAAGAGATTTGAACCCTGTCCCAAATATAATGTTCTATGGAATTCCAAAGTCGTCTCAATTATTTCGACTGAATTGCAAGAATCTATAGAAAGTGGTAGGCTTCACAGAGCTACAGATAAATTTTCCGTCTTTGTATGAGTATCCATAATTTGCAGTTGTTAATTTATTTTTTTAAGAAAATGTATTTTATGTTAAATAGTAAAAAAAACTCAAGTTACATAATTATTTTGACATGAAAATATTGCATTGGTGTCAGAACTATACATGTGTGTACAATTTCAAGAAAAACGGCTCGCTACAAATTTGTGGTATGGTATTTAAGGCATCATTTTCTTCAAATGTTCGAGACACACCATGTTACTGAATTGGGACCGTAAGAGCTTTGCCGTTTTTTAATCCCACTTTATACAATTTTCACTTTTACCACTTACCTTTTTCCAGCAAAATTTTATTTTAAATTTTCTCTATGAAATGCATAAAAATTCAAAAATTTCAAATGTCGTAAGGTATACCTGTACAAATCGTCGTTGGTAATATTTGAAAGAAGTTTTGGAAGCACTAGTTAATTTCAATTGATTTATGCTATAACGTGAAACAATTACGATTGGCCTTACCATTTACTTCACCAAATAAAAGTCGTTACACGCCCAAGATAATAAAGTCTAGCATCTAGGTCTATAGTGTATATATGCCTTTTTTTATTATAAGAAAACGAACCGGGTATACGTCTATTCCCAAGACTATTTATATTTATTAGCAGCACCTGCGGACTATCTTCCAGCCCTCCCAAACGTCCCTAAAAGACATCCGCCCATAATAACAATAATTTCATTTCGTTTCTCAATATCTGTCAAATAATTCAGTCGTGCTAAATTTCTACGTGCACTGCTACAATATCACGTACCCAGCTCCTGGAATTTCATTGTCACCTTAGACTCTCTCACTATATATCCACAGACTTAGAGCAATCCCAAGAAAAAGAAAATCCATATTCACTCCTATCCCTAAGACCATCAGGTTTGCATTGCATCTTGGAAGACACACTTCCATAGCTTCCCATAGTGTGTAGTACTGCAGAAGTTATATTCACTTGGTGCCTCATAAAAATTTCAACTCGTGACATGTATGTAAGACAAACGAGAATTCTTTGGTGTCTTAACTTTGAAAATGAACTCAGATTCTGGTTGGAACTGCATATACGCGCCCGTCGTCATCCTAAAGGATCGTCTTCGCTACAGTTGGTTGGATAAGTTACATAGAAATTTGAACTAAACTTGAAGAGATATAACTCGGCGAACTTTCATATTATTAGAGGATATAAGTAGTTTGCTGGTTTGCGCCATTAAATTTAGCAACGTACTTTGTGGTGAAATTCCTACCAAAGTTACATGGAATTCATAGGAAAAATGAACTTTTTCAGATCTTCATCGAATTTTTATTTCATAAAATAAGAGAAGTCTTAGGGAATAAACCAGCAACGTGTCGGAATCATTACCAGTATAAAGATTATCCATAATCTTTGTTGGTGGGATTTATTGACTTGAATGAAATTTTCATTGGTTGTTGGGGAGTTTTAGAATGAATAGAAGATTTATGGAGGGATAACTGCGGATTTGCTTTCGAATACGAGGAAGATAATTCTCCCCATTTCAAAACATTTAAGGGGTAGATAGAGGATGAGCTTCATCTATTTGTTCACTATGGCATAATAAATAGATAAATAAAGTGATATCGTCAATATTATATTCGATCTACTTTTTTCTACTTGAACGAACTATGGGCATCCAAGAAAATTGTCGAAACCTTAAGTCATCTAGCTAGCTCTAAACCTAGCGCTTCTTGTTTGATAACCTCCATGAATGCCGATTGACCCGCACTTACTTTCACCTCTGATGTCCTCTATTTTATTTCTTCTATAACAAAAACAAAATATATATATAAATCAGTAGACAGTTTTGTATAAATCACACCCTCAGGAAGCTGTACCCGTTCAAAAAAGAAAAATGTTGTGAACCCTACTCAACTTCAACCCCCAATCATTTTTAGATTAAAAGTAGCCAATTTCACTTGTTTTCTTTTGACATAGTCCCATTTATCCGCCTTTCGCAATTGACCGCAAACAAATTGAAATCAATTTGCTGATATTATTTATGAATCGCCTTATCGCCGTTTTTCATTAGACATGGACCCCTCTCAAGAAAATTGTCCAAATTTTGGCAATTTTCAAAATGTTTTTTTTTTCTAAAGATCTCAGACTTCAAAGTACTTTCCAAAAATACTTAACAGAAATGTCCTGTCTAAGAAAGTCATGTAGGCAGACTACCTCAAGAATAAATAAATTTCGTGCCCAAAAGAATTACATAAAAATAATCACTTCAATTTCGAATTTCGAAAACTCGAAAATTGTTTATATTACGAAATATGGAATGATAATGTCTATTATTTGTGAAAATCCCGCGGTTTCGAATTACTTAAAAACGAGAAGAAGGTTGGGTATATTATCTACCCCTCCATCTTCCACCCCCCCCCCCCACCCCCTACCCTTTCTTTCACCAGAAATGTTCCCAAATTTATTCTGACAAAACTATCTTTAATTATTATTGATAACGAAAAATCTTTTAAACAGATATTTTCGAAAATGAACAATATTTTAATCTTTTTTCGAATTCGAAAATATATTCCACAACGGTTCAATTATATTTTTTCGAACTTAATACATTTTTCTTCCAGAAAATACAGAAAATAATTTCACACTTCAAAGACTCACCAAAAGCCAAAAGCAAAAAAATTAACTCCACCCCATGACATTGCATAATTTCTCATAGATAGATTCTCCAGTATTTACCCAAAACTGCACTTTCACTTCGTGCAAAATTCAAATTCCTCACAAAATTTCTTCACAACTATGCCATTCCAAGAGGCCTATCCATTCTCGGTGCAAAATACCTGACATTTCCCGTGGTGTATACTTATGTCACGTGACATCATGCACATATATGAAACTCCCACAAGACGTTTTTATTATGAGGACAATGAACTTCTCCGGCTGCTTAAAATTAGCTACAAAAACAAGAAGAAAAAAAAACGCTCTGAGCTCATCTCCATGAATTCCTCAAATACTTCTTAGTATACGTTCTTAAAAGTAGAAAAATATGCCATAAAAGGCATTTCCGTCATTAGGGCAAAGCGCCAGAAAACACCGGCTTCTCTTACAATAACTTCATTCCTCCTGCAGTAACTCTTAAGAGCTGAAGTTAGTTGAAGTTGGAGGTTGAGTGAGGTGTTCTTTTTCTGAAGGCGCGAGAATAAATTATTGCACACAGTTGGCGGCAGTATGTACATATAATCAGAAAGAATCCATTTGAGTTCATGTACCTTTACCTTCCTGCCCGCCATCATAATCCGATCCGAGTCCATCAGGTGAACGCAATGAAAAAAAAACAAAATTCGTGGATTTCATAATTAGCTGAATCTCGTCAAATTAGTCACACACGCGTGCACTGGACCGACCGCCTTTTTATCGATAATTGGCGATGTAGACATTAAGCTGTTGTGGCTATGGCCGGCTTCTCTACGAACTTCTACAGAAAATCCATTTATACCGTCACACAAGGTAATCAATCAGGCAGAAGTCATCAATTTCAATTGGTTTGTCTTTGGGTGAATTTCTTTGAGGAGTTTTTTGTCAATCAGCAAATATGTGGCCAACTTATGTAACGAAAATGTGAAGATAGTTGAACTGGATCAGTTGGTAATAATAAAATCTATTGCGGTGGTATAAGGATTAAAAAGTTTTTCTCGGCTTAGTCGTCCTAAAAGCTCTTGGGTGGACAATAACTTCCCAACTTCAGAGTAGGTATATCTCCTCTGCTGCGCACTACTTCAACTGCCACCATACGTACAAATATGAAACAATTTTCTTACCGTTTCACCAATTTTTTGTGTTGGAATTCTATTGGTTGGGGTACAGTAAAATATCGCGGTTATGAGTCCTATTTTACTGCAAAATAGACATCTAACATGCCCCCACACGCACATAGCACAAGCCAGTAACGCACCCAGGATTTGGCTTGGGAGGGGGGCCATATGTGTCCCAAATCCAAAGGAGTCTGAAAAATAGGACTCTAAAGTCGCATCCTGCACCCATCTGAGCACTTAAGTACTGCTATTATATATTTAAATGTTTTATTTTGTTTTATGGGACTTTGTAATTACATTTTATACATAATTTATAAATTATGACTTTCTGGGAGGGGACCAGACCTATTCGTCCCTCTCTTCGGTGCGCCACTGGCAAAAGCCGTCTATATTTGGCTGGCAATTATTTACCGAGATTTTCTGTATAAGTGCGATGTACGTTTGTCTCTTCCCAGTCTCAATCCTTTCAAGGACCTCCATAATTTGTTGTACATTGGTCTTTTGGCATGGACGTCATTTGTCTTTAGAAGAAGCCGATTAGATGATGAAATGATAGTCGTAACGCAAACTTCGCCTGGCTTTAATAGTTATTCAAAAATGGCTGGAAGATTGGCTTAGATAAGACTGGCGAATGCATACAATTAGATGCAACGGATCTAAAATAGGCTCGTCAGTAATTCCATTAAGTAGAACTTTATATGGACTTCTTTGAGAAGCTTTATGGACATCTTAAACAAATAACGCTAACTACTTCAGCTGATGAGCCGGACACATTTACCGAACGCGATAATTGCTACACAGAATTTATGCAAAAGCCTGGAATAATTCCCCACGCTGTAGACGTAAAGAAACCTAGAGTTGAGTAGTGAGTCTGCATTACCAACATATACCAATCGCGGTAGTTGGTCTCATCTACCCGTTACATTGTCTCTGGGAAATGAAAGCTGCAGGGCTACACAACAGCAGCGTTCCAAAAAAAAATTTAGGAAAAAGAACGTTTTCTGGTAGATAGTTAAACAGGTTTCGCTAAAGTATTCTTCTGCTCTGATCAAAGAGAGCATACCGGAGTCTCTTACCACTCCTGAATTTTTCGTCAAAGCGAGCTTTAATAGCGTTCCTCTGGGCTTATAGATTTGGCATATACTAATTTATTGGGTCAAACAATCTTCTTGCCCAGACTCTACGTCGTTTAAGCAATGCTTACAAGAATCTGGTTAGTATATTCCGCCATCATAGCCACAGGCTTAGTACTTCGATTGCTTATATTTAGAAAAAGACATATCAAAAAAATAAATCGCGAACCCTAGCCGATGACTTAAAAGTTACTCTGTTTTAAATCGAACTTAATTTAAATCTTTCACAACGCATCAGGGGAAATATACCCACTCGTAATTTTTCTCTCGTTCTCAAGTAGGTACATAATTTATTTAATCGCTTCCTACAAAGGCATAATTATTTGGAAACCAACACCAAAACTTATTCATTTAAATCTGAGCATTCTTCTCGTTACAACGTTGTCGAAGAAAACAATAAAACTCTCCACTTCCCCAATACCCCTGCGCAATCACGAAAATAATTAAAAATCATAAACTGTACTTCCAAGTTATTAAGCCAAAGTATACTCTTTCCGGTTGTCTTAAGGTAGTTCTCCTCTTCAGAGTCGTTATCATGCTAGTATATTACCGATGGAACGATGCTATGTCGATACCTTAATTATTCCACAAGAAAGTTTCCCACAATTTGTAATTGTCCACCACAACCACAGGAACAAATCAAGACAAACTTGGTTTTTCATCAAAAGAAAGAAAATTACACTGAAACACGGCGACAATGATATTCCTCTTAACCGGCACAGGAACTTATGTATATATTGTCGAGGACAGCAGCAACTTGACTCTGGTCTCTAGCCTGGAGAGTAGTTAATTCATTACAAGCACGAAAGTACACGAGACTAAAAGTCATTCAGGTGTTGAAACCGCAGAAGAACATCCATCCACCTGGCGCTGGAAATAACTTACAATCAGAAACGTTTTTCCTCTATTTAGAAATTGCTGTGTAGTGCATACAAGCTGTAGAGATTCTTTTATGAACCATCATGCTTTACCACCAGTTTAACTGCAACGACGACGGTATAGAAGTACCGCGAGCTATGCACACAAAAACGTTAGAAAAGCGAACTATCATCAATTTACTTTGAATCTAATGAACCAGTACAAGTGATAGCTTGGTGCCTTGAGGCACTTCAGTATAGGAATTAGAACTGATTACAACTGATTTCATTGAAGGTAACGAAAGAACCTCCGGGAAGAACATCAAGTGACCTTTTTCAATAAGAAATCGCACAAGGAAAAGAGCACTTTGTACTGGAAAAGGTGCATCGACCTTGAGAATGTTAGAGAAAAGACTTCGCGATATATACCTCTATATATATATTAATAGAAGGCATAGGTACAACGGACGATGTTTTCCTCACTTCATCTAACTTTGTGCCCGAGCATACATACTTAAGAAATGTCCACTCTTGTTCAGTTTCAGCACCTCAGATAGAAAAAAATAAAACAGTAAAGAAAAAAGGGATCAGTGTGGTCTGAATTCATTCGGTGCCTAGCTAGACCAACTATAGTAGATCCTAGGTATAGTCATGGTGGAGGCTAGTTGCACAGCGAGCAATATAAGACAACAATTTCGTCGGAGTTATTTATTTGCACATATTACGCCTCAGGCAGGGCTAACTGGATAGTCAGGTAATACAGAGACGTTGTTAAGGAAGTGAGCGTTTTGCATCTGCTACTTCTGTTGGATATTAAAAGCTACCTACCAACTGGCTAGGTATCATACTTAAGTGTAATGTGAGAGTATAAATTTTATCTAGACTTTTTAAAAATACCAACGACTTGCACAACTGATTTCGAATTACGTCGATCGATGGTGAAAATCAATTCAATTTCTTTTTTTTCTTTTTTTTTTCTAAAAATGAGCACTGATGCAGACAAATAGTGGAGGTAAGTGAGTCTCGTAAGTTGTCTTTTTTAAAGTGATAATAATGATTTCAACCCCAGCCTTTTGAGAGTCCCAAATTTATACAATAGTAGCGCAGTTCCAGTGGTGTTTCTAAATTCAGGGGCAGGTAAGAATACCGTCACGATATTCTTTGATATGATTCAAACCTCATCAAATTTCATATTTTATTATTTATCGAAAGGCCTTAACATTTCGGAAACATTTTATGATTTATGTAGTAACAGTTACGAAACTGCGACACACAATATGACAATATGTAAAATTGATTAGCGGTTAAAATGTTACCATTTGTGTCGTATTTTTTTATTAGATCTGATGACATTTTATGTATTAATAACATTTGTATACGTGTTGATAACATATTTAAACAATGTTACAAAATTTATAAGTGTCAATTTTTTCCACAATTTTTTTAATTGCTTCACAACATAACACGAAATTTCTTGTTCAGATTCTTTTACTCTTTTAGCCGCAACAATGAATTGTCTTTTTTTGGCCACACATTTCTGTAACAATGTTACAACCTTACAAAAATATTATAACTTTTGTAACAAAGTTACTTTGGAATAACAATGCTACCAAAATCGTAACTTTATTGTGGTAAATTGTGGTAAAATTGTTACTTTTTCCAAATCTTTCCAAATCGATGCGATTTTTGCAAAAACTGAAGCATAGTAAATGGTTTCGAAATTGAAATATTGCCAGAACATAACTGAAAACCAGTTCTAAGTTTAATGCACCTACATTCATAATGTAAAGTATATTACTACAAAATTTTCGACGCTATTTTGACGCAAAAATTGTAACACTCGGTATCCCCAGTTTCGACACAGTAACGACGATCAATTTGTGCCGCATATTGTCATAATGTTACTAAATTGTTTCCAAAATTTGCTGGTGATGTGTCGTCAAGATAACGACTCTGACCTTATATTTAATGCGAGCAGGCACGCACCTTTAGCTTTATGACTATAATGATGAAATGGTCGCAGTAGTAGACAGGCTTTGTTATTAACTTACCACTTTGTGTCGTGGTTGTTACAATTGTCGCTTTGCATATGATTTTTTGTTTTCATGTCAATTTAGGTAGATCTGCTTATGTAAATGTGTTTTTTGTATTTTTTTTTTTTTTGTATTTTTTTTCCTAAGATTGTGTTCATCCCGTAACAATATATTGTTGTATTGAATAGAGTCGTGGGAATATGTAGTAGTCTTCAATATCAGTGTTACATTTGTTCAATATCATACCATAATATTTTGTGCGAATGGTCATATTATCTTTAAATTAAAGCTTCAAGTTCAAGATGAAAAAAAAAACTGCTGAGTTTTATTTTTTCTACGAGAACAGAATTGAAACTGTAAAATAGAAAGTGTTTATATTGAACGCAAAACACATCTAAGAGAGTCTCTTCAATCGTTTTTTGTTTTCATTCATTCACGTTGTGTTGAGGTTGGACTTGTGTACTTTTGTGGTACTTCAAAAAAACTTCTCGAAAAGTAACGGATATACCAGCTGCCGCGGATTAAAGGTCCTTATCCGACTGAGCAGTTTGCGTACATCTTGGATGCCGCAATTTTTATCTGAAATGAACTTCACAAAGAATTTACTTTTTTCATATGTGTCTCTTCTATGTGAACCTCAATTTTCTCAACAACAAAAATGAAAACTAATATTTTTTAGAGGGGATATTACTGAGAATTCAGGTTCAAATAGAGCGTATTTATAAAATGAAACTATATACCAAATTTAAAAATATTCGATTGAAAACTTTTTCAGCTAGTGTGTACACAAATTCGAAAAAAGTCGTTTCGAGAAAAACGCGTTTGAAAAAACAGTGGCAGAAAAGGTATTACATGCCACGCGGTCCGACACTTGAACGAGGGACGCTTACTTAATCGCTTATAAATTTTAAACGCATTGGAATTTTACCTTGAAATTTTAGAGGTATATTTTGAAGTAGTTTTACAAGTGATTTATGAAAAAAAAAATTGAATTTTTTTAAGCGCCTTCACCTATTTCCCTCTTTTGGTGTACAGAGACTAAAATCTGCAAAATGTTTACACGGGAAGAGACTTTTGTCTCTGGAGACCAAAATAAAAAAGTCTCTAGAGACACACGTCTCCAAAGTGTATATGTTACAGTCAAAACACGAAATCCGTAAAAACCCGATTTTACTAGGAAATTCTAGTTCTAACAAAGCGCTCTCGGTAATTCTAGTTTTAAATTTAAAACTAGAATTAACGAGAGCGCTTTGCTAGAACTAGTATTAACTAAAGAATATTTAGTTAATTCTGGTTGTGGCTGAATTCTCGCGTAGCTCTTAGTTAAATCTAGAACTGACTGGTTGCTTAGTAAATTTGCGTTACAATTGAATTCTCTCGCCATTAAACCTTGATGTTTATTAAGGATGTGTCTATTTATACAGGGTCTACAACGTAACGTGTTCCCTTGGCATTTCACTCGAAAATGTGCGGAGATATCGAAAAAGTCCTAATAATAAAAGTTAGGCATCTTTAGTCAAGGTATCCTCTGGCATAGCCAAAGCCCTTGAGAAAGGATATTTTAAAAAAAATTCATTTTCGTCCTCAATAAGGATACATTTAGATTGCATTTTTGAATTTCGCAAATAAAACTAATACGAAAGTGTTATATTGGAAACTCCAATGTAACCCTTTATTATCGAGATATAAGGCCTCAAATTGTACTCTATGCCGTGTTCCTTTGCCATTTTTCTCGAAAATGCACACAGATATCATCGAAGTGCTAGTACCAAAAGTACCAAAAGCTACCCATCATAAGCCGCGCTATCTTTTGGTATGGTCAACATTTAAAAACAAAAGCCACACGAAAAAAGGATATCTTCGGTTTGGTCCTTTTCGTCCTTTCTGAGAATGCATTTTGGCTACATTGAAGAATTTTCAATAGGTATACCACTTTTTTTATAATTTGATTTGCAGTTATTCAATGTAGCCAAAATGCGCGCGCGGATGTGTGTGTGTGTGTATGCGCGATCGGATGTGTGGGAGTGTGTGGCTACGTGTGTGTGTGGCTACGTGTGCGGGGGGCGTGTGTGTCACGGATCTGTATGCCCTCGACACCCCCCCCCCCTCCTCACCAGCATCACCACCTATTACGTATACATACTGTATGTATAAATAGAGACATTCTTAATAAACATCAAGGTTTAATGGCGACAGATTTAATTGTAACACAAATTTACTAATAGCAATCAGTCAGTTCAAGATTTAACTAGATTTAACTAAGAGCTACCCGAGAATTCAGCCACAACCAGAATTAACTAAATATTCTTTAGTTAATACTAGTTTTAACTGTGTTATATTAGTTAAAACTAGAATAACCGAGAGCGCTTTGTTAGAACTAGAATTTCCTAGTAAAATCGGGTTTTGACTGTAACATATACATACACGAAATTTGAAGTTTAGTCTCTAGAGATCTCCACAGATCTTAGTTAATTGTCAAGCAAGAGATTGTTAGAAAGATTTATCTGAAAAGTTATTAATATTTTAATGTTATGGGAAAAATGAAAAAGCTTAAAAAATATATCCTTCTTGTACAAATTTTACGGGATAAACACAAAAAAAATTTTTTTTTTTTTAAATAACCAGAACTTTATTGACGAAGCAAATTTTCTGTCCTAAATCCATGATATAAATTATTAATTTTTTTATTAATTTCTTTCTAACAAGTTGTCAAAGTCACTCCACTTTATTTCTTCGTATAGACCGGAGACCTTATTTGGAGACCTGTTTGTTTTAAAATAAACGACAGGAGACCGGAGAACAAAAAAGTCTCTAGAGACTAGACTAGGTCTTTTTAGAGATTTTTTGCGTCTCCGAAGTGTATACACGGGTCTTTGAGTCTACAGTCACAAAAAAATTGGTCTTTGGAGGCCAAAGTCTCTCGTCGCGTAGTTTCACCTTTAGCGTTTAAAATAAAATTAAAAAAGCATTACTATTACTTTGAATACACGGTGGGCTATTTAAATTATGTAATTTAAGTCGCGGTATGTCCAGAGCGCAACATAACTTCAACCACAACCAAGTTTCCGCAAGAATTTCAGTTTATGATTAACGTGATGATCATGTCAGTTTAGAAGGAAACCTATTTTCACCATGGCCGAAGTTCTATAAATGCTTCTACTTTCTTTATAATAATTTCAAATAATAAATTATTGTATTACATAGAAATGTTAGTTGTTTTGTTTAAAGCTACCAATTTTTCTTCTTTAGACCAGTCACCATACCTACATTATTGGTCTAAATTGGGGAATTATAAACCAATCATCAATTTTGTGGACGTATAAGTGGAAACTCTAATATAAAACATACGAAAGAATTCAATGGGAATGTTCCATAGTTAATCTGATAATAGGAGAAATATTCATCATATTAGAATAATAATGTAAGACGACTGGTCTAATGTGGAAAAAGAGCACTTGGGTCAGTTATACATTCGGGTGAATTTTTCTCGTTATAAAAAAACTTACTAACTTATTTACTCGAGTCACTAGTGATGCACAAAAAAGCTTAGCGTACATTCCAACTTGAGTTAACTATCAAGCAAAAGATATTCTATTCCCATCTGCTATGAGATCAGATGATTTGGACCACTTTCAACTATTTGCTCTCTCAAGCAGAAAAAATAGATACCCTCCAACCGAACCAAATATAAAAACTGAGAAAAGTTTAAACCTGGCCGAGCATAATACTCATTGGATGATCTTGACAAAAATTGATAAAGGTTCCCCTTCCCCCGTGCACAACCATGGGCAAAATTTTCTGTACTTTTGCAAATTCAGTTCGGTATAGGTCGGTAACCACTACGTAAAAACCACTTGGCACATAAAAGATGTTGTAATGCCTACTAAAAGATTTATGTTTCTCATTATAAATTTCACCGAATTTCGTAATAAAAAAAGAAGTAAAAGAAAACAAATCACAAATCCACAAATTTGTAGCAATTATAAAAAACTCTTCGAAATTCCTGTCTTCTTACGCACCAACGATTGAACCACTGAGCCGAGATGGTGTCATAACACTCCTCAAGAAATCTCTTTGAAAGTTGTTTATATCGTTGGGGCAGCCCAGCCGCCGGCCGCTCGTAATCCAAGCAACAATTCCAACTAATTGGCTATGGCGGTCAGCATCAAAACAATCTGCGATAAGAGAACACATGTACCAATAAATTTGATACTACGATGGCATCCGGTACGCAGAGCGGTCACTAATTCGCAATGCCTATATGCAAACGACGACGTGCAATACCTGCTGCGGCGCAGCTTCGAACGAAGTTATGTTGTCGTCGAGGGCTCGGCTGGCCAGTGTAACCGCTCTGCTACAACTTCGACATGAAAGTATCTTGTTACACGGTGAGTTACAGATCATTTACAATGCGCGCGGTTATGTAACCAACGGCTCACATGACAGCTTGACTGGACAACAGAACATGCACGCAGAATTTATTTGAATTCGTTTGAGAAATCTCGAATGAGTTCCAGCGCGACCAAATTTAATTAGTATTTCAAAAATCCAGCAAGAAATTGATTGCGGACTCATGATGCTGGAGGTAATTTTATAGCCCTGGATTCTTTAAGTCCGACGCTACCTATTAGAAAAGAAAGAACCAAACCGTCCTCCAATTCTCATAATAATTGGTGGCCCATCCGATTCTTGTTAGCCATCATCCATCAGAAGATATCGATAGGAAACCAAACCCTTTTCTTTCAGAGCGAGGATGATTTATTGTAATTGAAAAACTTTATATTGTCTGGGAGCTTGTTTGGCAGCAAGACTCAAGAGAGCCCGTAGAAGTCCGTCAGGTACAAGTCAACATTCAAAACTAATCTGGCTAATTCCTGCCATTTTCTGTGATTATATTATAGGGTGGTAGTAGTTAAAAACGCTTGTAGGTACAATATTTTATTGCCCGTGGAACCTGCAAATGTAAACCTACACGGAGTGGTTCTTTATATAAACGCCAGCCGTTAGGAACCTTAAAATAACTATGTTCTCTGGTAGAAGGACTAAAATTCTGCGTTTAAAATGGAAGGTTTTTGGTAAATCTGTCATATATGACTAGGCACATATTATGGCCAAAAGTATCGAGTGTAGTGAATTTAAGTGGTCATAAATTTCCCGACCTCCCAGACTGATTTTTTTCGCCTTCAGAACTAATTAAATTGCTTGAAAGCAGAACGAGCAATTTTATTACTGATTGCCATCATCAAAATATTTTAAATAATTAGAGGTTATAGAAGAAATTCACCGGGAAATTTATGAGCATTCAGAGATTTTGTTTGATAAGCTAAACGCAATTGGAACTATTAACTGAGATTAATTGAATGACTGAACGGCACTACCTCCACTTTTCCACCACACAAATAATTTTCCAGTGCAGTTTTAAAAAAATTTATAAGTACGAAATAAAAGGGGCAGTTGATTACAACTATTTTTTTTTTTAGCTTTCAAAGTTACCGAAGCAAATTTTATCATCTTTTATTATGTTCGTACAGTGTAGCTAAGACCTATATGCATCTTGATGCCCTTGATCCTATGATAGAAGTGATTTTCTGTAAATTTCAGTTGTCAAACGCATACTCTATGTGTAGTGTCAAAGTCTAAACACCTGAACAATTCCGATCTGTCACTTCAGAAAGAAAGAAAAGATAAACGCTGAGTAAGAGCGCCGAATTTGGGTGATAGAGATTATCTGTGTAAACAGTTTCTCGACTATAATGATCTGCTAGAGATTTGATAGGTAGAAAAGTAACGAAAAAAAAACATAATCTCGGTTTAAGGTTCATTTAAAATGGAAAGAGAAGTAGAAGTTTAATGAGAACGGTAAGCCGATAAGAGTAGATAAGTTGAGTTAGTAGATTGACTGAAATCAGCTTAATGTCCTTAGATACTTCAGAAATTGATCGCCGTCGTTTAGTAAGTTTTTTCTCCATCATGAAGAACTTAAAATTTACATCTATCACTTATTTCACATCAGTGCTACTACTACTTTCAGAAAAGATCATCTAAACACGATCGTTTACCGAAAACTTTAACGCACACAGCCATCAGCATATATTTTGCAAGCATCCACAATTATTACGAATGGATTTTCTAACGGAACTCTCCGTCACTCAACAGTAGTCTCTTTGAGGTATTGTTATTGCTACATTTTTGCAAGCCATCTCCACCCCCACTCCTAATGTATCTGAAAAAAAAATAAGTAAAAAACCTAGAACTGGTCTAACAAGATCAATTCTTATGATACCCTAAATGAATGCCCCTATGAAATTTCGTCTGGTCACCCATTTGTGCAAGTTTGATTTTTGAAGTGGTTTTTCGCATATATTTCTAGAACGGTTCGTCGGACAGAAAAAATGATTATTAGCAATTTTATAGGATTTCGTATTCTGAAGCAGTTTTTAGTACAATAAAAATAACTAAGATTGATCCTTTTCACAGTATACGTAACACACCCAAATTTTTATATGGCAACACTAAGAAGGGGCTGCCCGATTTAGTCCATTTTTGAAATTTTATTTGCTATTACTATAAAAACAGTATGTGCCAAATTTCAGCTCTCTACGTCGACGCGTTCTCAAGCAGTGTCCAAATATATATTGGAAAACAAATTCTGGTATGTAAACCCTCCGAAAGAGTTGCCCGATTTGTCTCATTTTCGAACTTATTTTTACAATATTCTTTGAGGAGAGAACTAAAGGAGACGACATCCCATAGTAAAGTATATGTATGATAGCGTAGCCAAAATTTTTCTCCATCTTGATTTTGGCAGGGTGTTTGACTGTCACTTTTTGGTAAACAAAGAGCCGCGAAGTGTGTTTGGCGCAGAGACGTAGTTACAAAAGGGATAATTTACTTTTTATATGAAAGGGTTAATGGCTATTGGACTAAGTAATAGTAATATAAAAAGGAGTTATATATGCTCGAAGATTTAGATACAACAAGCAGTGTTGAGGAAAATACTTTTAAAATACTTTTGTGGTAAATTCGGTAAATCCCACTGACATGCATATACGTATAAGTAAATTCGCAAATAATTTAAATATATCGTCAGTGAGGAGAGCATATTTTCTGAAATCAAAATTGGTGCGACATGAAACAGGAGATCAGTCAGTCCATTTATATACATGTCAGTGGGTGGTGCGGAAGATTGAGCGGAGTTTCTAAGAAATGTGTCTGAATTTTCGCGCCATTAATTTGTTGTGAAATTTAAGGCAGTTTTTAACGCCGCCTCTGGCACCTAGACAATACAAGAAGAAAAACGATAGTAGCTACGCTTTTTTCATCACATGTCGTCTCCTTTTGTTCCCTCCTCGAAGACAAAATCTCAACTTTCTAAGTTAACGCGTTCTCGAGGCGCACGGACGGACAGACGGACAGACAGACGGACGCCTGGTCAGACATTCAAAAATCAAAATAACTTTTTAATATTGTGCGTGGGTGTCCAATCCAATTTGCTCTACCATCATTATTTATGTGCGTTACAAACGGAATAACAAACTTAGTAATCCCTATAGATCTAGCGTATAAAACGACTACATAACTATTCCTGATCTATACAAAATGGTTTCTTCTTTTATCTTCAATCTTGTCTGCAAATTGTCAAAGACCAGAAATCTTATTATAACATGCCTAAAATTGTAACACCATTTTTCACGACAAGAAAGAAAACATTGAATTTAAAATTTTTAAAATAGCTTCCAACTAATTTTGCAGATTTTAAGTGTGAAACAAACTGTAAAAGAGTGAAAAATGATGATTAGAAGAGAAATTTTCAAAATTGTTGAATCTCTATGAAACTAACGAGTGTTTTTGAAGTATAAAATCAAAAATGAAGCAATAAAAAGTAATTTCTATTACTACAGCCGTAATTCAAAAGTTACACGTGTTTCAGATTTCCAAAAAATTTTCCAATTTCAATTTTATATTTTATTCATAAAATTTAGGAAAACCCTTTTTTTTATTTAATCGCCTTTATTAATGCCCAGTTAGTGTGGGAAGATGCATTTTCAAAGAAGTGAACTCTATGCAGAAATGTTTGCGATAATTCATTGAATTTCACTAGATTGCACAATGTACAAAAATTTACACTTAGATTAAAATTGATTTTGGTGCTTTATTTATAAAACTACTTAAAAATCATTAAAAACATTTTTTACTAGAGGCAACCTAATCACTAGGAAAAATTCTTGTAGTGTAGATTTTACATATATTCATATCATATATAGCACTCCCATTTCTTTTGATGGAGCATCAGTTTCCGATACACCGTCACCAAACACTCTTGACATTAATATTTCCAGTAGTTTAAGCTGGACATATCACATCTTCCCTGTTGCCAAAGAAGCATCGAAATGTCTTGGACTTCTGAAAATGTGTAAAGAATATTTTAGTCCGTCAAATCCAGCGCTCTAAAAGTCCAATATCAAACATAGAATGAAAAACAATTCCCATGTCTGGGTCGAAACTGGTCACACGGCCTTATAGTTTCATTACATATTGTCCAAAAGAGGGCCTTCAAGCTCATTGGAGATGTGGCAATGCAATATCGACTCGCTCAAGCACCGCTGCAAAGTTGGATGTCTTTCGCTCCTTTATCGTTACACTCATGGTCAATGTTAGAATGAAATATCTAGTCTGATTCTTTCTCTTTCTAATTTCTGTATGCAATACTCGCGCTGAAAATAGCGATCACCCTTTCACTCTTCAAATTACTTTCGGTTATACAGTAAAATGCTTTTTCATCCTGTACTGTGCGAATGTGGAACAGTCTACCATTTTCTTATTTTCCTCCAGCATATATGCTGCAAAAGTTTACGAGTAACTTGCATCAGCACCTCCGCCTTTATCTTCATGTCCCTTAATCCTTTCCTTATCGCATTCCTGCCATGCTGTGCTTCAATTTTAGGGTATTCCCTGAGCTTGGCTTAGTAATATTAAAAAAAAACATTCGCACCATTAAATACAGTAAAATTAAAGCAATAAGTACGCAAAATACTAGCAGGATCACAATCTGGTATAGTTCGCTGTAATGGCTTTTTAAAATTTAAAACAAATTTATGAAAATTATTACAAAAACCGAGATTTGAAGAGCTCAAAACATAAAATCCCGGATTTGTAAAATACTTTTTTTTCAATTTATAGACATTTTTATAAAGGCTTGGTTACGAAATACCGGATTTAAAAATCCTGAAAAACATAATTTCAGAACACAAGCTTTGGTTAAACAAGTAAAAAAAGTCTACGACCAATTCTTATGATACCCTAGATGAATGCCCATATAAAATTTCGCATGATCTATGCAAGTTTGATTTTTGAAGTGGTTTTTCGCATATATTTCTAGAACGGTTCGTCGGACAGAAAATATGATTATAACCAATTTTATAGGATTTCGTATTCTGAAGAAGCATTTAGTACAATAAAAATATCTAGGACTCATCGTTCTTACAGTATATGTAAAAAACCTAAATTTTTATATGGCAACACCAAGAAGGAGTTGCTCGATTTAGTCCATTTTTGAAATTTTAAAAATTAAAATTTAACTCAAATTTAATTTTTGAGATTTCCTTCATCCGAATTCTCATATACCCGAATTATGCGGAGATCGAAACTACGATTTTGTTATTTTAGGACTGCAGAATTCAGTTGCCACACCTAGAAAAATTGATCTGTACTTAATGATATTGCGAAAAAACAAAAATCAATTTTTTTTTAATTCTTTGTAAAAGGCAAAAAATGTACGCTGGTTATCATTATCGTTCGAATTTGAAATCTTTTTTTCTTTGAAAATGCCCTGAAAACAAACTAGTTCAGGATTTAGTGGAAATTTGCCATTACTCTGGATTTTAAAAATCTCTAATTCTTCGAGCATTCTGGAAAAATCCAACGCATTTTCTCGGGATCACAATATATTCCGAAATACAGGGTGTTTCCCCTTAGGAGGTCCATAGAGCGGGAGGTGATAGTACTCACCCTAGACGAACCAAAAATTGTATGGCGGGGCGGGGGGGGGGGGGGGGGGGGGGGGGGTGGCAATATCAACCGTTTAGGAGTTACAGGGTGATTCATAAAAAAAAGATAGGTTTTCACAAAACACCCTGTATCTTAAAAACTACAGGGCGTATGGTCACACTTAAGAGCTTATTGTATGCAGAACTTCATGGCCTTTCCAACGACTGCTCAACCACACCCCTCTCCAATCATGATTTATGGTTGTCTAAACTAAAAATTTCGGATTTTCTAACCTTTTTTTTAATTTAACCTCTATTATTTTTGAAAAAAGGTGGTTAACATAACTTTTTTTTTCAAAACTATAAACTGTAGGCTCTCCTCTTTAAGTTGACCTATTACACCCTATGTATTAACTGTAGCCGTTAAACAGTTATTAACTCATAACCTATTCAGGTCACACCGAAAAAAGACGATATTTTTTAAAATGACGTGCTAAGGGAACAAATTATCGTTGAGAATAGGTTTGAAAATAGGTTTGAGAATAGGCTTAGAGCTAATAACTCTTAAAGGGCTTCAGATAGCACATTGGGTGTAATAGGTCATATTAAAGAGGAGAGTCTACAGTTTACAGTTTTTATAAAAAAAAGTTATGTTAACGACCATTTTGCAAAAATAATAGAGGTCAAATTAAAAAAAAAAGGAAAGAAAATCCGTAATTTTTAGTTTAGACAACCATAAATCATGATTGGAGAGGGGTGTGGAGGTGGTTGAGCAGTCGTTGGAAAGGCCATGAAGGTCTGCATACAATAAGCTCTTAAGTGTGACCATATGCCCTGTAGTTTTTAAGATACAGGGTGTTTTGTGAAAACCTAGCTTTTTTATGAATCACCCTGTAACACCTAAACGGTTGATATTGCCCCCCACCCCTGCCATACAATTTTTGGTTCGTCTAGGTGAGTACTATCACCTCCCGCTCTATGGACCTCCTAAGGGGAAACACCCTGTATAATATTTGTGCTCCAAAATTTTTATTTTCGAGATTTCTGGGTTTTCGTATTCCCAGATCTTAAAATTCAGCACTTGCATACCATTTCTATCCAGGTTGGTAATCAGCCTCGGATTTGCCACATCTTGAAAAATATAATTCAAGAAACCAAAATTCAATAAAAATAAAGTGCTAAAACGCAAAAACCCAAAATATCAAATAATTTTTTTCTTTTTCTTTTTTCGATTTTGGATTCGAAAATTTTTAACTTTAAAGTATTCAGGGAATTTTTTATCTTGGAAAAATCATTTCATTTCATAAACTTTTGGGAAAAGTACAAGAAGTATTTTTCTGGGAATTTGCCTTGCTGAATTTTTCTTTCAACATTTTTATATCCAGAACTTTTACTTGGGATTTGTATACGATCCAATTACGACACCTTAAATTATTACTGCTGAAGATATTTCTATCTTGGAGTCGCTGAGCTGATGGTACTTGTAAGAGCAGTGGATTTTGATTACTACCTAACAAAGTATCCAATATCTCAAAAACTAAG
The DNA here is from genome assembly GCA_963930735.1 of Dioctria linearis. NCBI lineage: Eukaryota > Metazoa > Arthropoda > Insecta > Diptera > Asilidae > Dioctria > Dioctria linearis. The sequence continues at coordinate 2,330,964 of OZ005742.1, read as the reverse complement.
TATATGCGTTCAATCAGAAAAAAAGCTTTCAAGTAAAGTTCAACCAATATTCTGCAAAATAAAAAAAGACTCTGCTTTGATGTTGCCTCTAAAATATATTCTGTTACCCGAAAAGCTCGATTACTACTCTTCAGCCCAGCATAACTATTCTCACGGAACATGGTATATATGAAGGCATGAAAAATTCAGGAATCGAACATCGTACATCGAGTAGGTACTCAATAAGACTTAATCTCCAAAATCATTCAAGGAACGTCAACTGTGGTTGAATGAGGAAACGAGGTGTTAAGACGCGTGCAAGCTTGTCTCCAACTCTATAAAGGAAAAGAAACTCAAAGGGATTTCTCAAATTCTATGCAGAAATATATTTCAGTTGCTACAAACAAGGAATTAATGTTGCCCAATACATTCCCTATGTAAATACTGAATTTTCTGGCTCACCAGCATCTTTCGTCTGTAAAAGAGTATTTTTCCACTCAATTCTCGAGCTGTGGATTTGGCAACAAACTCGGTCAATTTCATATTGACTAAATTCGTTATGAATTTATTTCATAGCAAAAATCTCTGTGAAATGCTAGTCCCGAATAAGGCTAATCTTTCAAGGCATTTAAGTAAATACTTAGTATTTCACCTCGTATATAGTTCACATTTAAAAATTATATTAAGTGCATATATGAGCCCAGCTTGGCTGTTCACTTTTGCGTATACGGGAGGCAACAAAAAGGCCGTACTGATGAGTATACGATTACTGCTGATACGAAACGCCTGTTTTTGCATATAAATATCTTTTAAAGATTTTTCGTTTGTAAAACAGTTTTTTTCCACTCACCAGCATCTCACAGACCCTTACTGTTACTCTACATTATCTGCAGGTGTAGCCACTATCTAGCCTGCGACTAGATGCTTATAAAAAGACCATCTCATTTCTTGTGTACATATATACATACCTACATATAAAAATTAATTCTTCGTAGATTTAAATCTAATCTTTTCATATACAGCTAAATTGAAATCCATTTTACATGACATTCCTCCTGCGGAAATAACGATAAACTCCTTTGACCACAAAAGCTCCCACAATTTCTAACAAGAAATGAAAATCCCACCTAAAACCACACACCGCTAAGTGAATTTTCAGCTGGAAGCTTGGTATATAATCTCCAAAAACAAAGCTCCAATTGCAATATACCTCCTGGAAGCCTTAGGTGTTAATGCCGTGCTAATGTTTCTCTAATTTGTATCTATTTCACGGATTGCTCTTTCCTCGAGATTAGAGCGTAATTACAAGTGAACTCCTTCAAGATGATCTTATCAAAAATTGTGGCTGGCAATTTGCAGAGCAGAACACAACCAGAGACCTCACACGCATAAAAGATTCAGATTGGGACTTTGGAAGGGATTTACTAGATAATTCACTCCTTATCAGATGGAATCCGATTCAAGACAATTTACCACCGCAGGAAATGAAACTTTTTCTGATAGAGAGAGAAAGAGAAGAGAGAGAGAGAGAGATAAAGGTTATCGGAATAACTATATAGTCCTCCCCTTTTCAGTTGTACATTTATATCGCACACAGTAGACTTAGTTTTTTGAGTCGAGCAAATCTCTGAGGGATGAAATTTGAAACGAATGTGACCTTTTGATTCGTGTAACATCTATCGAAATTTACAAATAAATTTTTATGGCAATTCTTTCCCAAAAATTAATTGATTTTGCAGCAATTTTCCGTACATAATTTAATGCCACTTAGGAAATCAAGCTCCAATTCACGTGCCGCTTAAAGAGAGTATAAAATAAAGCAAGTTACCTGTTACACCCCCATTGTAATCACCTTGGAATTCAAAATGACAATATCCTTTTACTTTGGTGCCACTATAAATTTCACCCAGCCTGGGTTGAGGGGAAGTCCTTTTATGGCGAAAGTAGAGCCCCAGAACAGGTGAACCATTTGTCTTGGATGTTTCATTTTCAATTCACAGTACCCCATAAAAGCTGATCATAAAGTTTTTATGTCAACCCTCATTCGCCTTAAGTTTATGAGGATGGAATTCTCTCAGGTGAAAATCCGACCCCATTTTTTGGAGCAGATTTCTTAATGGTTCTGTTATCAAGAGGTTTTATGGGTATCACATATATCGAGAGTTATTGAATTCGACTTGCTTTTGTACTTTGAAACATAAACTTCATCCATTCGGGGGCGATGAAGATTGGAATTGTAAATTTGTTCCAATCGAGCAAATTACACTAGAATAATTACATAATTATTCAAATAAAAAAAAAGCCAAGTTTTACTAACTGTGCAGCCTTAAACCATAGGACGGAAACGGTAGCTCTCTATGGGACGTTGTTTTGTACGACAGCTATTTACTCACTCACTTTTGAATATATCAACCAAAGTTGTCTATCTTTTCAGATTCTGAAAAATGTCCGGAACGCATTTTCTTTTTCGTTGTGAAAATGAAAAGGAAGTCATTGATTCCGAACAAGAAAAGAAATGCGGAAAAACTGACACTTAAGCGTATACTGCCATTGCGGATGCGTGCACAGCCAAATTGCGTTACGTAGTTGTAAGACAGGTGACATCGGATCTATGCCTGATATATAGCAACTGTAAGATTACCACTGCACGCGACGCACGCTCGAGAGCAAATTGGCCGAATTTCTACTTTTCGTCACAAGCGTGTTCAATTTAACCTCAAATTTAGAAAAAGGTTAAAGTTACTTGGGAAATTTTTTTTTTCGAAGGAAAAATAAGAATTTGATGAAAAATTGATTGAGGAAGTGAAAAAAGGCAAACTAATTTATAACAAAAAGTTGAAAGTAAATTTGGCACATCTCAAATGTCAACGCATTCAATCTGATAGCATATTTTTTCTGCAACTCGTCACACGCGACACTAGCCTAGCGTCCATAATTCCACCTCCACCTTAATGCTTGTGTGATTTCTGAATCTTCTTGTTAATACGGAAGAAAGAAGAAACTAGCGGAAATTGGTTCCAGTTTATTATGCAAAGTTATAGCGACGAACATATTGTGTGTGCCACGACCATCTTTAAAATATTTTCGACTATTTCTGCCTTTCGAGGTATTTACAAGATGTTGGCATTCTATTATGTCGAACTGTGTGAACTATGTGATTGAAGTTCACATATATAATTAAACAATTTCGGTAGCACTCAACGCACGCAATTTTTGCATTTCGTTACAAACTATCTGAATAAAAAGAACTCTTTTCTTTGCAAAAGAGGGCGTTTCGTATCGGCAGGAACCGTATACTCATCAGTAGGGCTTGGTTCTTGCCCCCCATATACGTCAAAGTGAATCGCTAAGCTGATCTCATATATGCACTTAAAATAATTTTTAATGCGTGAACTAGCATTTCATTGAGAGTTTTGCTATGCTAAATTCATACCAAATTTAGTCAATTTAACACTCTTTTGCTAAGAAATTTTCAAATATTATTCGTTTGTAAAAAGAAATATTTTTTTTTCACTTAATTCTCCAGCTGCGTATTTAGCAGCAAACTCAGTTAATTTCATATTGATTAAATTCGCTATGAATTTATTTCATAGCAAAACTCTCTACAAACTACCTAGCTTATATTGATTTATACAGTAGGCATATTATATCCATCTCAGTATATAGGAAAACGTATTTAGTGTCTAGAAGTTACCGAAAGAGTTCATCAGTAGAGGTCTATCGAATTGCACTAATTTTTTTTTGTTTATCGATGCAAAATCAGTTCTCTATAAAAAGGCTTTTTGTGAAAAATGGAGACAGCCTCAAAAGTTAATAGTTAACTGTCATTTTTAAACTCCTTAAGCAAATTAGTTTGTCAATAAAAGATCTTTATTATGTGATGCGTTTCTTTTCTCATTCTGTTTCAACCCTTGCCGTTTTTTTTTACCAAACAATTTGTTTTCAATATACTTATGTCAACAATTCTTTTCTGAGTCTGGCAGTGTGCTAAAGGTTTTCTTGGATACAGGCAAAACAATTTTTATTTTATTTGTACATTCAAATTAAGTATTGGAAAATGAAATTTTTTTTGTTTCTTATAAACAGCAATTTGAACTTGAAATAGTGCTGCTTCCTTTTGTGTGTGCAGAATTAAATTATGACATCATTCTATCGATTCACGTAGATTCATTCAGGATGAGAAAATAAACGCAGCACTTTTTAATTAGCAGAAAATATTTGAATTACTTCTAATTTTTTGTCTGCTTTGTTTAATTAGTAGTCCTTTTTTTAATAAACTATATTTCTGTAAAGATCTCATTATAACACTCGCACTGACACTAAAGCGGAAAAAATTGCGTAAATATTTTTTTTATAATTTGAAGATTACTCTTCTGAAATTACAGCATAAAAATAAAATTTTTGTTGATCGATCGTCAATAAGTGATAATTTTTGACCGATCAATACTTCATCTACCTAAATATGAGGCATCTGCCATAGTAAATCGATATTTCTGTACAAATACCCATGTCTAGTAAATGATTCCGGCTCCGGGTCTCCATGATCGACATGTTTCTTGCAAATTTCATTTTAGATTTTCCTGTTGATATTGTACTCATCAAAATCGGTGACCAATGTGATTCCAATTTTATTTCTATGTCGATCCAGTCTTAATCTGTCTTAGTCTTCATTATTTTAGTTTGAGACTCGGTCATTCCTGGGAATTTTAAGGATTTGGAGTAGGTATACCTATTAAGAAGGGTTTGCAATAGCCGTTTCACCCATTGTGTTCATATTCATGTCTCACGATAATAAATTAATACTGTTCACATGTTGGAAGTTGAAAAATCACAGTTTTATTTTAACAAGAACTAGACCCAACTAGCAAGATAGTAAAAATCGTGCAGTCCGAAAACAGATTTGCTTATTTATGTATAATATTACTTAATTTGGAGATAATTTTTAATTTAGAATAAAGAAATGGCTCTAGACGATATATTCTAAGTAAAACTTCCATTAAACCCTCAAAATCTGTTAAGACTTCTAGGGATTTTCTTTAAGATAAAAGTTAATAAATTTAACCTCCCCAGATGTCCTGCAAGTTTATTTGACTTTGAGGTTAAAATTATGTGAAATTCGTTTTACAAAACTATTCCTAAATTTTTTTCCAAATTTCGACTTTTAAGTTAGATGAACTTCAAGGAACTTCGACAGGTTGGATATAGGAAAATTATGCCCAATCTTTTCCTCAAAGCCTGTTTGACTTTCAATCTTAGAATGATTTTACCCAATTTTTTCCCTCATTTCAATAACAAATTCCAACGAGTCTTAAAGACTTTTTAGAAGTTAGATAAGTTTTAGTTGCGAATATCGCAAATAAAAGCCTTCTGTATTTCTTCTACACAAGCACAAGCCTCGTGTGCCCATTTCTCACACATATCGCATTGAATCCACTTTTTGTTGGATTTAGAGTTGGAAAACCTTTTTCTCCAGATTTCTGTTTTTTTTTTTCGGTTTATCCATCTTTTTCTCAATTTTCACTTTGTTTTGTGTTCTTGGAGGTTCTGTTCTTTTGATTTTTAAATTCAATTTTTGTTTTCGTTCTTTTATTGATAATTCCTGCTGTACTTTAGAAGAACTGCTAGTTAAAATCGCGGCTTTCCCCCGTTTTACTTTTCACCTTGTTAAAGGTCGTCGTGTTGCTTTTGGGTAAGGACTTATTTCTTCTGGTAATATAACAGCAGATGTAGATGGTATATCCAACGCAGATTGTGTAGATCTAGTTGATGGAATTCAATGGAGTTGATGCCCTTAAGTATGCTCCTTCAAACAAACGGGGAATATTTCGAAGACCCATACCTCACCAGGGTTATTACGCATCCATGTTTCAAGCTGTTGACTATAGAATGCAGAAAGTGGACCCATGAAGGACACATCCAGAGGTTGCATCCTGTGGCTGCAGTGAGGTGGTAAACATAACAGAGTTACACCATATTGTTGAGCCTTTTCTATGACGCCCAGATTTGCTGAATGCGTTTTATGTCCATCAAATATTAGAAGAGCATTTGTCTGGTTGAGAAAATGGTCAAACCGCTGTTCGAAAATCTCAGTCTGCATCCATCCAGAGGAGTGGCAGACAGTTATCGTCCCAGGCGATGATCCTTCAGAAAATTCAGGCTTCATTCGAACGTGCATAGCTCTCCCCTTTCTGCTGTAGTCAATGTTCCGACTTGCTTTTACCTCGTGCATATTGTTTTCCCTTACCTTTGATATCTGCAAATTATACGGAAAAAATGCCCAATAAAAGAACACATTTAAGTAGTGGAAGGAGAATACGTGCGTAAAATGGGACAGCAATATCCCATTTTACCAAAAAATCGAAGTTCAACTTGAACTTTTTTTGTAGAGCAATAGTAGATAATAAACAGTTTTGTTATCACTAAGCCTTTTTGGAAAATTCTGTTCTTCTCACCACCACAATTTTTTTTTTAAACAATAGCATTCAAATAAACACAAAATCACTAATTTTATGTAATTACCTTTTTACAAGCGAAACGCCAAAAGCAAAATATTTACCTGTATTTACACTTTGACGACTCACAGAAGATTGAGCTTTCGCATGAGTAATCACATTGCCGCGTGTCACCAATAGAGCCGTCGAGGAGCATGATGTCATTTATAAATTCTGGGATAATGCTGGTATTCCGTTTTAACCAAGTGTCCCGTTTTACCCCACCTTCCCCTATTTCTATTTCTTTTCTAAATTTTAGTAATAGTTTAGTTCTAGTTAAGAATATTTGCCAAATCAGAATCAATATTTACTGGTTGTAAGTTCATTTCATTATTATAACATTAAATTTCTTCTACTTTTGTTATTTTTATTACTTGCTTTCAGTCAATTATGCAATTTATCTTTGTTAATCACTCTTCTAGTTATGTTTCTATTACTCACACCTCTAGTTATACCTTCTTTTTAGTACGATAAAAGATTATAAATCTTGTGTACGTAACCAACTTGAATAAATTATTATTATTATTATTATAAACAACCCTTTAGAATTGTTTTATTTATTTCACTATGTCCTACAAGGATTCAAGGAATAATATATCCATTGCGTCTATTTCCTCAACTATATTTAGATTTCAATTCAGTTCTATTGAAATTTTTGTTTGAAGCTATACTAGCTACAATATACGCAGTACGGACTGCATTTAGAAACATTTGAATGTACCTCCCAAGAAACAAATTTTTTTTATATAGTAGTAACCGTAAGGTTTCCATTACCAAATTATATAACTTAAGTTATATAGACTGGTACTCGAAACGTCTTTGTAACCACTATAAACCCCTTATAGAGCTTAAATGGAGGATTATATAAAGGTTACCGTGACTTGATTTAGGTAACGTTATATAACTAAAAGTTTTATAAAATGAGTAACAAAAATATTCTGGTTACCTTAATATAACTTCTTATATAACCCTTATATAACCCATGGTGTTCTCGATTAATTTATTTTGGTCGTAGCAGTGATTGTGCAGTAATGTTTCGGTTACCTTTATAAACGTTGCTTTTAATGGTGATAGTAACGTTTCCACACCGCTTAAAATTTTCTCAGACTGATTTCTTTTAGTGATTGAAATATTAGGGAAATTACTTTTCGTTACCTTTATAAAACAATACAATGCAAATATTTACGACATAGACTTTCGATAATTTTTGGATTGCATTTTTATAATGTAACGGTTTAATATTTTCGGCATGTACGTGGTTAAATTCGGCTGCAATTAAAGTTTTCTCATCATAGATACTTCTAAAAAAATACAGACCCCTCCAAAAATAAGCAATTTTTAATAATTTTAATTAAATATGACAAAATTTAAAATTTTCACATAGGTGATATTAATTCATAAAAATTACATAACATAATTTAGAAATGTTATGTACCTAAAAAGATGTATTTGCTTCATATAAAAATAAAACGGAAGCAATTTAAAAAATTGGCTTAACCAACATTTACTTTTTTATCTGCAATGGACAGATGAAAAAATGGCGGCTTGTAGTTATATGAACAAATTACCATTATAAAACTTCAAGTAGTTTTATATAAACTGAATGACCCTTATAAAACTTCTAGAAATATTATATAAACTAAAGGCACTATCATGCTTCGAAAATGGTCCTTATATACCCTTTAGTCATAATATGTAACCTTTGGTAATGTTATATATCTTAATTATAGTCACAAAAAACAGACGTTAGTGTTCTTATATACCCTTTGGTTATATTATGTTATATAAATAAAAACAGTTTTATAATGGCTCCATTCGACACTAAAAGTAATTTGTTTTTATAACGATCACCGTAGTGACTAAATGGCCACCAAAAAATTTTACGATATTTTATATTTCCGAAAGTTGCCAATATTTATTAAAGTCACCTAAATTACTGAAAGTTGTCGAGTTATATAAAGGTAACCACGGATACCGCAATAAACACTTATTACCAATAAGTTTATAACGTGGTGAGCAAAACAATTATAAAACTTTCTTATATACCTTCTAGTAATGGTTACTCTAAGTTATAGGTATAGACCGGTGATTGAAACATTTCCATCACCAACTTATAAAACCTTTAGTAACTTACTTCCACGATAACCATTAGTAACCTAAAAAACTCTAATATAACTACATCACCAATTGGTAATATTATAAAAGTCTTATATAACCACTGAAATTCTTATATAACCGAGTAACCATTATATACCCCTAATAAAACTACCCATCACCTTCAGTCACCAAAAATTGGAAAAATTGGTACTTGGGCTCCTGTTGTCTACAGAACTCCTTTTACCAACATACCCACAGTATACGCACATTGAATTTATATTTTTGCAATAGGGGTGTATACATAATCCAAGAAAATGGCTCCTATTGACACCCATCCTTTGTTCTTGTAGTTAATCTGTTGTTTACGCACCTTTAAATAATTGCGCAATGGCCTTGATTCCATGTTGGATATTCGCTATTCTTTGCACCACTCTCACGCTACATTTTTATGATATGTAGGAGTATACATATAGCAGATAGTACCTCTATATACCTGATATAGTTACTGTAAATTGCATCGAGAATTTTTATTTATAACGGTATAATAATACGCTTTGAAATTGATTTACCAGCGAAGTCTTATAAAAACTCGAAATTATCGGCTACAGGCATGCCGTTCAGGGCAGTGCAGGGCAGGGCAGACACCACAGCACAGAGCAATGGCACATTAATGTTACCTACACAGCTGCTAAATTTATGATGAAATCTCATAATATAAAAACGCGAAAATCCGGCTACACAGTATCATTGCTCCTCGCTTGCTAATCTTTTACGATGAAACCCGTTTTAGGGCTATAAGTTCTCCGCTAAAATGTCCTTGACGTCAACGATAAAAATATTTCTTTAGATCGAGACTCTCATGCTGGTGCAACAAAAAGCGACAAAATTCGAGAGGCGCAAAGAGAGGCCGCAACAAACTGACTATCATCTTTTAATTATCTCCGCCGCCTACATCTATCTATACCTATATAGTACATAAATATATACACATCTTACCTTACCTACCTGGGGCCATGTTGTCGTTGGCTTTTTGATTTTCCGTTCCCAGAAAGAATTTAAGTGCGCACAGCACTAAATCGCCGCATATCAACCCGCGCGTTAAAATTTGCGCAATAGTCTGAGACCTGTCGTTGCGGGCTTAGATTCTTGTTCACAACTAGGCAGGCAATAAGAAACTCGATATTTTGTGATCGGTTTTTTTTTTTTTTATCTTTTAGAATGCACCAAATTGGTGTCAAATTTATGTAAGGAGATATCTTTTAACTGCAGGAAAAATTTGATGTAAAACATAATAAATGTGCAGGCGTTGCGATATGATGATTCGAAACAGCCTAACACTATGCTTGGTGGTGGTGACGAAAACAACGCACGGACACGGTTGGAAATCGAGAACTATTTAACGGAGGCAAACGTTAATCCGTCCTTCATAACAATTGAACCTGAAAGACCTGCTGATTGTTGTCTACGCGAAAATCTGGTAAAAGATTGCTTCTGCATGATGTCATGTAATATAGTCATACTCTCCCAGCTTAGCTTCCACTGAACCTGAAGTAAGTGTACATAATAGGAGGACTAGGGTGCTGCAATAAGGCCACCAGTCAAAAAACACCTACATGCATCGATCAACCTCTGATTCCCTATAGAATATTTCAGGTACCTACCACCGTAGTGCGTTCTGAAAGTGTCACAGCGAGTGATCTACAACACTTGAGTCTCGATAGATCATTTCGCGTTGGATTTTCGTTTGGGTTGACTTCCAATTGCTGCAACCAAATCCAGATTTATAGAGCCCGCGATATAAGGCAGTCCTATTCAAAACACCATCGCCAATACATTAATCGAGTTATAACAGCAACGACAGAGGCCAAACAGCACCAAGTAATTGACTCGCACTCGCTAGCTTTGTTTGCATAATTACGATCTTGGCCAGCACTTTAAAAACAATTTTTCATTATTTTCGAACGTCCCCTCGTATACCGTTCACAAACGCAAACATATACCTACTCTCGTATATATACATACGTTACGTATATAAGTTCGTTCATTTAAGGGTACTGTGGAATTCCTTAGGTTCAAATCCGAGGAGTGTGTGGGATGTCCATTGAATGGGAGATCACCAGGTGATATGGTGCAGTTGGCTCAGGAGTTGTATGGCTTTCTATTCTACCTTTAAAAGGCGGTGCACGTGTCTCAATTGCATCGAATTTCCATCGAGTGTTACGTTCGAGACTCGAGAACCTGTTACCGCGAGCTCTGTTATTTCTCATTTTCCTATTTTCAGGCGAGTATACGTTTCATAACTGCGCGACTTATAGTAGCGGTTTTGTTTGAATAATGTGCGTTTGAATTTTCCTTGTAGAAATAGTGAAGGGCATCATGCAATTAACTGTAGAAGGTTTTGGTTTGGTCTTATTCTTAATTGCAATTGAACTCATTAAATATACGAAGAAACTCACAAATCAAATTAAACGAACTCTTATATCAGGGGCTTAGTCAAATCGATTTTCCATCGCCACCATTATATTTATGGGTTCAGGAACTTTATTGGCCAACCACACGAACAACAAAGTCAATTTAGTTCTTATAAGCTAAATAAAAGTTAACAAAAGAGTTATAAAATTGGTCTAAGACCAAGGACCCCTAAATATATATATATTGAAAACATTGGTAACGTTTTCCATTTAACCAAAGTCAATTATTGCTGAGCTTACCTGTAAGATTTTCAGAATTATTAGTCAAGTCTTTAAGTTACCTAACTGTTGCTGCATTTATAAGCGAACAAGATGTGATCGTAGCAAAATTTATTACACTCGGTTGAAAGGTGGAAATGTTTTTTTATATTCGTAGCAGAAGCATGTTCAACATAAATTGTTGCACTTAAACAGGGAGCAGAAATTGTTTTTTAATTATAAAATTTTTTAATTTTAACGTCATCTTAAGGAATTTAAACACTATGTGATCCAACACTGCGTCAACAAAAATATCCAAGCGTTCTTATATCCTAAATAATTTAGCCTGCATTTAAGTTTTAATGTAAGCATAAGTTTTACCAATACAATTCAAAATGAAAGTATGCATGACTAGTATGACTATGCATATACATACTTATGAAAGTGATAAGAATGTCCCCTTTTCTCTCACCAGAGTTTATTCATTGTCCGTCCACCCTACGACCTGGCAACCTTACTGGGAATAAAATGAAGCTTACAAAGCGTATATAATATTTATACGGATAAATGGCTTCGTTCCACAGTTAAGTTACGCCGAACCATCAATTTCAAAAGTTCATATCTCCCTGCATTCCTAAATCTGACCACAAAATTACACGGCAGAAGCTTTGCAAGAATTAGATTTGAAAATTATAGTGCGGAATTTCTGGTACAAAATTTGGGAAAACAACAAGTAAGAAAGCTAGAATTGGTCTACAAGACCAATTCTTATAATGCCCTTAGATGAATGCTCGGATGTAACTTTACATACCTTCGTATGGTGCATGTTTGATATTTGAAGTGGTTTGTCGCATATATTTCTAGAACGGTTCGTCAGACAGTAAAAATGATTATGACCAATTTCATAGGATTTCATATTCTGAAGAACTTTTTATTACAACAAAAATCTCTAGGACTGATCGTTTTCACAGCATATGTAATAAAATAAGTAAAAAAAGAGTTTTTCAAACAAAACTGAGGCCAAGCCGCATGAAAAAGTAGAAAATAAACTTTTCTTCACACACAGAGGTGGACTCAGATTTTTTGATTGGGACATTTCTCTTGAATATTATTTCTCTTCATGAATCAAATCACTTATTACCTCTGATTGATCATACTGAAATATATCGGTGATTGTCAGCGAATAAAATCTGAGTCCACCTCTGTGTGTGAAGAAAAGTTTGTTTTCTACTTTTTCATGCGGCTTGGCCTCAGTTTTGTTTGAAAACTCGTTTTTTACTTATTTCATTTTCTGCCTTTTTCACGTTAACTAAATTGTTATAACGTGCTGCATGGAGATATTTTAAAACAATTTTATGATGGCTGAAAAGACACTTTCCCGATTTTCCATGTTTTCCACAGACTTTTCCTATTACTATGAATTTTTTTTTAAAAATTTACTTGAATTTTCCTTGATTTTTCATGATTGTTGACGAGAAAGTATTGATGCCAGTAGGACGGAAAAAAAATTATTCCGCATAGCTTATAAAACTTTTTTGTCGGAAAATTTTCCGGAAAATTTTCCAGGAAAATTGGAAAATTATCCATTTTTCCTGAAACAGATTTATCACTAATCATATCGATAGAAATTTGTCCTATGATTTTCCCGCTTTTCCGGCTTTTCCACGGAGTTTTCCACAAAAGCAACTTTATGCAACTCATTTCGCTCTACAACTTTGTCTTAGGTTGCAAAACGTTCAAACGCTTCCTTGGTCTGAAAAACTCCAGAAAAGCGTTTTACATAAATTTTCCTCAATTTTTTCTGCAAGTTTTCACCACTGTCGGAGAGAAAGTAATGATGCCAGTTGATAGGGAACTTGATCCTGCATAATTTAGAAAACTTTTTTACGGGAAAATTTTCCGGAAAATTCCGGAAATTTTTTTCGGAAAAATCGGAAAACTCTGCATTTTTCCTGAAACGGATTTATCACTAATCAAATTTTTACCAAATTTTCAAATGATTTTTCCCGATTTTCCGGGTTTTCCATGGAAATTTCCGGTTCAAATTTTGATAGATTCAATTGTCACGCGACATGAACCTGTGTGCCAAATTTCAGCTAACTGTGATGACGAAAAGTGTTTCTGCGAGAGTGTCGAAAATAGTAAAAAAGAAATATACAGACAAATTCGTGTACGAGTTAAAGGGAATGGCCTCAAAAAACCTGAATTTTTATGTGGCAACACCAAGAAAGGGTTGCCCGATTTAGTCTATTTTGAAAATTGTACTTACTATTTTTATATGGCAACACCAATAAAGGGTTGCTCTGTTTAGTCCATTTTCCAAACTATATTTACTATTTTTATGAAAGCGCCAAATACAAAATTTCAGCTCTTTACATTTATACGTTCTCAGGCAGTGTCCAAATATATAATGAAAAAGGAAATTTTTGTATGGCAACCCCACCAAGGATTACCCGAGTTTTCCATTTTCCCACTATTACATGTGGAATAAAACGGCTGCCAGTTGCCACTCTACGCAACTCTAGTCTACATTGCATTGTGAATTCGGCATAAGTGTTTTAAATGTGTTTAAATAAAAAAAATTATAGTTTGAGTTACTATTTACAAAGAACGCTAACCCCTCATCCTTTCCAACTACCTCAGTGGCTGTTTATTACAAACATCCAACATCCTCCACTCGGCCGTTCCGTAATTAAAATTTGCTGGAAATTATATGGCTTTAGGTTGGATAAGGTGTACACCGTCTCTTTCAAAGTCAATGTGAAGTGAACTGATGGTTAGATCTATTTCATACATTTGCATTCGTCGAAACTGAGATCATATACGATTTCTGTATTGTAGCCAATAGCACACCATTCACCAACTCGTTCAAAACGTCAACTTTGGCTCACATAAATATTTCAAGCTCTTGTGGTAAGTGTCCAGTCTTGTTGATATCTGTTGGTATGCTGTCGGTTAGATTTGTGCTGTCCACATTTCGTGTGACGTGTAACAGCTAATTCTAGGGCTTAATTATTATGAGGATACTTCAGGTGCTTGAGATGCTATCAGTTTTCGTACTTTCTGGAGCTGAGTTCACCTGTCATCTTCAGTTTCTTTAACGCGATTTCCTCTATACCTTTCCCTTGCCTATTCTAGCCTCATTTTTCGCTGCTCTACAGTTTCTTTTGTGTTTTGTTTTTTTTATCACCCATATTGTTTCCATGAGTATTGGACAAGTAAACGTCGATCCCCTGAGGTTCATGTAGAGGGGCAAGGCTATCTTAAAACAAGGTGCGTCCAGTCTTCAGGGTGAAGCGCTAACGACATACCTATATTTATTATCCAACACAGTCCTCAACATGCTTCAAACCTTCACTTGGGGGGTATGTCGCAACTAACGCATCATTATTTTTTTTTACTCTAACATAGTTCTCGGCACGATACAGAAACCTTAACTTGGGTGGATCTAAGGAAATCTAGTGTTAGAATTAGATTTTGTTCTTCAATGAGTCATTTAAAGTGATTTTAAAATCAGCATATTCTCAAGTATCACGACTTACACCATTAGGATTGAGGAGTTGGAACCCGGAGTTCAATGAAAAAGTCTGTACTCGGTACCCACAATAATATTCCAAAAACAGCAGATCCTCAGTCCTCACGTTTGTATTTTAATTTCATGTATCACGTATAGATGACTCTTTTCTTATATTTTTATAATATTTTTTTACTTTAATGGAAATACCACAATTTTAGTAACTCGACTTCGAGGTTTTCAAAGAAAAATCATTAAACTCTTCTAACTCGATGATTGTGCTCAAGATATTAGAATTTTACTACAGAAAATTAATAAAGTTTGATATCTTAATAATTAGTTTGTTAAAATATTTCATAATTGTGTGCTCATTCCTATATTTATCAGTTAGTGCACCCGAAGAAGTTCAGATGCATACCAGAATAATGTTAGAGGGCTAATAAGTACCACAAGAAACCTTTTCAAAGAATTTTCCTCTTTGCCTGCTTTGAAGGCACCTGGGACCAAAGAAAGGCTACCTTCATCTATTCTTTATCATTATAATAATTATACAATCCGCCCTTTTGGCATTCTATTGGCAACTATTTTGCAAATTTGAAAGAGTTAGATGAACTCAGAACCCCTATGAAATTCGTCCAAGCTAAAATCGTCCTATCGTAAATTTTAGTGGAGAATCCCTGCCAACCTCTATATAAATTGTTAGAACAGACTTTGAAAAATGTCAACTTCACATCTTATGGGATGAGTTCACTACCGAATTGCGTTGCGTGCAATGAGGTTTGGTGTCGATTTGTTATTCAGGATCAGGACCGTAGTCAAACAGAATAATTGATTGATCATGACTTTTGGTCAGTAAATACTCTTCATGCTAAATGTAATCTGTAATCCATCTGCAATCAGAGTGCCCATTTTCAGGGAAAAATTCTTTAAATTTCATGGAATATTGATTTTTCCGGTGAAGCTATCAACAATAGATATCTCATTCGCTTACGAAAACTTAAGGAAAATTTACAGCATAAAATTCTGCATACATACTTCAATCACTAAAAAAAACATTTATACTTTCACTGCTGTTGAGTGATAATGAAAGTTCAAAAATTTCCATTGAAATAAGTGCTTGGAGCATGCGCCTAGCGCACCTTCTACACTCCAACCGATCTAATCTCACACTTTTTAGTTTCTTACAGATATTCATCTGCGCATTCGAACTGACATGACAATCGCAGCAATGACAAATAAAATCTTAATGTCAGCGTGAAAATTTCACCGAGATGTGTGATTAATGATCGATTTCGTCTTATCGGTCTGAAAATAAAATTCGGCAAATCTACAAAATTCTCTGTGTCAAAATGTGGTGTCAGGACCGGGAAGCGCAAATGAATACATAAAACAATGGACCTTGAGATTATAGAGGCCCTTCTTTGCATAGTTTTCCATTGTCCAGGTGCAGTCTACTGGGCATGCATAAGTTTCATCACCCCACCTACCTACATACCATCAGATGGACGGGCAGGTGATTTCTTGGTCAGTAAGTCAGCGAACACGAAAGGAAAACTTTTTATTTGCAGAAACTGACTAGATTGAAACAATGCAAATGCAGCTCCAGTACAATACCGACCGTGGCCAACAGTCGAGCTAAACATGCAAGAGATGCACTCAGGTGTTTGCTGTCGCGTCGCGGTATCTTTTCTTTAAAACGGTTTTATGTCAAGTTGCGGCATTTTTCCTGAGATAGTTACATATGCATGTAAAAGCGTATATAGTTGCACGTATGTACACACGTATATATATGTATAAATGTATGTCGTGTAAGCGTTAAGGAAGTCGTAACTTGATCAATGGCTTGAGGAATCGAGGTGAGGTGAGTTTTGTGGTGGCGTTACTAATGTACATTAAAGGTGAGGTAATCTCAAGGTATACGGCGGGTGGTTTTGATTTCTGCCATATGTTTTAATGTCTGTCTGCATTTTACGGTCTGTTCTTGTGTGGACCACGATTATGCAACATTGGTACGCGACTCTTAGAAAGTAAAATATGTTAAGATTTTCAATATGTGCGCCATTTGATTTGGGATATAAACAGCCACAAATTTGCAATGTTAAAGCCACTTTTCCAATCTAAGTATATACTGGACTGGCTTAGTGTCATTGTGTCATTTATAGGATATATGTGTATTATAGGCAGACTACAAGATGCCCAATAACGGAGAGATATCAACCATTAATATAAACATATTTTGGTCCTAATCACTTCACCTTATTTATTAGCTCCCCAAAATAAACACAAGACTATGTGCAAAGATCTCTACGACTATATAGAAAAAAGGAGTATGAGAGGTAGTAAATTCTTCTCAAGTTTCATGTTCATGTTTAATGTCTATAGAAAATATGGCAGTCTGATGAAATTGCAACCTTCATGAACTTCGCTGCGGTTTTATTCGGTTATCTAACAAAGCTTGGAAGAATAGCGGCCTTGGCAAAAAGTGACAGAATTCAAAGTCTATTGACATGCCTAAAACCGACAAGAGACTTATATCAGATATCAAAGAAGTCAAGGCTTTCAAAAATGAATACCTGACAGCACGCACATGCATACCGAAAAAGATGATCTTCAAAGATTGTACACGCACAATCGTGACAAACATTGAATGATTTACTTTAGGACAGTCTCCAAAATAAATATTGAGGAAGCTTTTGCTATCGCAACCTTTGTAAAAATGCTTGTGTTGATATAATGATACAATTTTGAAGTCCATATTCTAAATGATATGCGGAAAAATTAGGCCTTGGATAATAAGATGACGGACTTATGGGTACTCGTTGTTGTATGTTGATTTACTCTCTTAACCGCTTTGCAAAGAAAAAACCGGAACTTTTCTATCAAGCCTATTAAAAAACTCGTGAAGATTTCCATAAATAGGTATATGAGAGATGTCGTCATTATATGATACACAATTAGCAGATATTTCAATATTACATCTTATATCGTAACAGAATACTGTCACAATACTGTCAAAATTTCTGAAATTCATTTATTTTTAATTTAAACATTTATTTGATAGTGATTTCAACAGCTGCAAATACCATATTTTTCATAAACATTGTGTAGAACTTATAATTAATGTTAATGTGTAGCAAAATAGATAGTACATGTCCACTTTGTCATAAGGTTACAGCTTCGTAACCAATTTACACATTTCTGTAACAATGTTACCATTCCATTAATATGTTACAATTTGATCTTATTTTGAATTATAACTAGAACGTCGTAAAAGGATAATATTTTTACTCTTTTTAAAAATATGCGTAGAAGGTATTTCGGGACAATTGGTATAGTTTTAGTATTACAGTCTTCGTCCGCAGCTTACAATTCTTAAACGAATACCAGGAATCTAGTAAGGGTCATGACGGGTCACTGGGCCATAGGGGACCATGCTAGAAGACTGGGAATAGCAGCAAACGATTTCTGCAGGAGTTGTAGGGACTCGGAGGAAATTGAATCCGTCAAGCATGTGCTTTGCGAATGCTACGCTCTGATGAATAAAAGAGGTAGGCTACTAGGTAGCTACTTCTTTTCAAGTCTCGGGGAGCTTCAAAGTATAAAGTTCAGAGACATCCTGAGTTTTCTGAGTGAGGCAGGATGGATCTAGGTTAAAGGTCTTGGATATATCCTGAGTTTCCCAAGGAAAGCAGGATAAATCGGCTGCTTGAAGGGTTATCCCATGAGGTCTAGGGGCACAATGGACCCGTTGAAGGTCTAAGTGAGGCTGGCTGGTTGTCTAGCGGCACCCCTCTTACCTAACCTAACCTAATCTAAAAGAATAATGTATCATTATTAACTCATATATATATTTTTTTTTTCAAAAACTAGGCCGTGTTCTTATTCACTAACGGACGCTTATAAAAAAAAATGAAATTGTGCGTGAAGATTGTGTAACATGTGTGCGAAAGTATAGCAACATTTGACTTGTTCTTTTTACAACACGCTGTGACCATTTTGACTCAAATACGTATGTTTCCAAATAAATATTGGAAAATATTTTATCTAACACGATCACCTAACAGAAACTATATAATGCGTTCTAATGTAACAAAAATATTACTAACGAGCACAAAGTTGTTATACTTCTTCAGTCATTCACTCATAGGCCATAGTAATAGTTTTGAAATTTGACGGATCTGCGTCCGTCATATAATGACGGTGAATATGGAAAAACAATGTTGGTACTATCCACCAGAAGATTCTGCAGCAGCTAGATAGCAATAGAACTTAAACAGAATTTCTTCGCCTCAATCCATTTTAGGCGCCTCCCATTAGGCCACTACATGATTAGTATTTTACCTTTTTTTGGTAAGGTTTTTGAAAAACTCATCTTCTTGCAAGCCAATAAATTTATAGACCAAAGTCGTTTATTATCTCCCTGGCAATCTGAATTTCGACAGGGACATAGTCTATTAAAAGTCATTTCCGATATTAATGAAGCTCTTTACAATGATAAGTTAACCATACTTGCTCTTCTAGATTTTAGTAAAGCCTTCGATAGTGTGGACCACATTCACCTTCTTAATAAATTTAAGAGAAGTTTCGATTTCTCTTCCTCAGCTGTGAAGCTGTTCAGAAACTTCCTATCTTCTAGACATCAAGCTGTGAAAGTAGGTAACTCATTGTCCGCTTTTCGTCTTATCTGTTGTGGCGTACCTCAGGGCTCCATCCTTGGGCCATTTCTTTTTAGCCTATTTATAAATGATCTCCCCAATGTGATTAAGTACTCCACCATTCATCTATATGCTGATGATGTCCAATTATATCTGAGCCGCCCAATTGGACTACAGGATGATTGCATTTCGCGGCTTAATGATGACTTACAACGAATCTACGAATGGTCTCTTGATAACAATTTGGTATTGAATCCAAGCAAATCTAATTTCATTCCGATATATAAAAGCAACATTGATGCTTCAAGACTACCACCTGTTTTACTCAATAATACAACTCTACAATATCGTGACTCTATTAGGAATTTAGGAATAATATTAAATTCTAGCTTAAGTTGCTGCAAGTATGTTAGTAATATTATTGGAAAAGTTTATGGATCAATTCGTCAGTTATGGGTCACTGCATATCTTCTGTCTACTGAAATGCGTCTAAAACTAGTGCGTACGCTGATAATTCCACATTTCCTTTATGGCTCGATATTGTTCCCGAAGCTTGATTCAGTCTGCCACAGTCGGCTCATGGTTGCATTCAATGATTTTATTAGGTATGTATATAAACTGTCCCGTAGCTCTCATATCCCCCATATCGTAATAGTATTCTCGGATTTCCGTTAGATATCTACCTTTCTCATCCTAACTTGTATTTTTTGCACAAGCTAATAAATCTCAAAAGACCTGAGTACCTCTACAACAAGCTGCAGTTTCTACGATCTCAAAGAGGTGTAAATATTTGTATGCCATGCTGCAGATTTTTAGATGAGTTATAAAATGAAGTTGAATTTCGTATTAGAACAATCCTATCCTTTTAGTCCTGAACCTGATATAATCCTCCTCCTCCTCCTCCTCTTCCGAACTTCAATCTGTCTTGACCATACTATTCAGAGGTGACAAAATTTGTCTGATTTCTTGAGAAGCATAATAGTTGTTTTTTAGACTTTTGATTAGCATTTGTGTATAAATGCGGACAATTAAGAGAGGAGACAAATCGCAGACAAGAATAACTATATCTACTTTTTCCACTATTGCTGCAGCAAGGGC
The DNA here is from genome assembly GCA_963930735.1 of Dioctria linearis. NCBI lineage: Eukaryota > Metazoa > Arthropoda > Insecta > Diptera > Asilidae > Dioctria > Dioctria linearis. Next base: position 2,310,461 of record OZ005742.1, on the reverse strand, counting down.
ATGATCATCAGAACTACATAAGTAATAGAAACGTAATTGGCGAGAGAATACAGTCCCAAACTTGACACCGAATGAATTGACATAGTTTTCCAACTATAGCAAAAATACCATAAATCACCATAAATCGATAGAATTCCAAAATTCTGTTTGATCACAACTCTGATTTCATATCTCTACACAATCACATCCCTCCCCCTAAATTACGGTTACTGCTTAAATAGCACTTTTAAATTAGCGAAAATAATAATTCTTTCCGTTGATGTATTTTGCAAATAAATTACAAATTGCATGACTTCAATCAACAATTTAGTGTCCATAAACAGCATGCCTGCCACACCATGTTCATTATGTAGTTAGTAGCTAAACTATGCATAAGTGACTGGGGCTGTGGCCCTAAAACGGATCGAAATCACAACACCTGGTAAAACAAAACGCGCATAGGTACGTACATTGCATGCCGCGAATTTATGTATATATTTATGTAAAACTATGTAGTAGGTACCTCCGATCACCTTAATTCAGCATAAATAAAATTAAAACGCAAAACTACGTCGAGGCGACAAAGCACAAAAGTGCCAACATGAAATGTTATGCACAGGGAGAAAACCGAGCCTAAATCCCAATGGCCGGACGGTAGCACGGCAGCTGTAAACACTTCAAGACACGAAATCCAAACGAATAGATTCAAGGGGGCTACGACGAGATACGACGACTACGACAACGATGCGATTTATATCTAAATCTCAGGAAAAAGCATTTTCTAATTTGCCATATATGGTCAGGATTAGGAGCCGGTACATTGAACGGCTTTAAGATGTCGTTCTTTATCTAATATACATAGCTGCACCGCGGACCTAATTCCATGTTCTTATAGGAAAAGTTGTTTCAGGTTGATTCAAACCTAAAGAACTCTTCAAAGTAAATACATATAACCTGAGAAACCTGCACCTGTATAAAGGTGGACTCGGAAACAATCAGGCCTTCGTGTATATGGGGAACTGAAACTCTTAGAAAATTGCATTTAATTGCGATTTTGTCTGGATTTCATGTAACCGTTACGGTAAAATCGATTCTTTTATTCACTGCCCATAGCGAGACAAGAAATCTTTAAGATACTCTGGGTATGAAACTCGATTAAATGAAAATCTATTTCCTAGACAAAATCTTTTCTATTTAAATTTCAAATTTTCCGAATCGAAATCCAATAGGAGAAAAAATATTGTTTGGCCTTTCCTCACAGATACGAGGGGTATCAATTATATACGTAATAGGCGCAAGTGGTACTTTCGAATGAGGTGCGAAAAATGTGAAAAGTCTCTTCCAATTATCCTATCGATTTGACGTACAAGTTCAACTTGTATCATTAGAAAATTTTTACCTAAATATACATACATCATCGGTAATACAATTTCAGCCTACGTTTCGTCGATTTAACGGGTATCTTCAGGAGTTCTTATAAAAGTTGGAGACCAAAATGAAGCTGGATCAGTTTTTTTTTTTTACAAAAGATCCCGAACCCGCAGTTAATTGCGGCACGATAGCTGATCTAACAAGCGCACCCTGCAGATATAGGTAATTGGCAGAGGATCTTGTACACATTGCTCAATCTAAAGAGCTTTTGAAAATGATACTCAAATCTACTATATGGAGATAAGGGTGATCTTCAAGAAAATATCAGGTGTATGCAAATAGCATCTAGTTTAGATCATTGTCTTTGCTCGATTCAAAAGCTCTGCTTAAATCGTTATTAATTCATGCAACAACATCTTCTACTAATATTCCAATTAGTCGAGCTAAGTATAAATGTACACAGTAGTTAGCGTACATATGAAAACAGGCTCTCCCACGCATGGTTGATGCGAAGTCATTAATAAAAACAAAGATCAAGGGGAATTTTTACTGCACGCGGCTTGAAACTGAAACATAGATAATCTGAGCAATTTTGAGTGATGCAATTACGCAACTATTTTTTGGGAGGAGGCCTGATAGGGAAAAACAAAAAAATATTATAGGATTAAAATAATTACGTGTGTAATATCGCCTCAAATGCTATCCAAGAACAGGGCAGAATATGAATTGTACGATATTCAGGGAGGGAAATTGCAAGATCCTGGCAGGTATGAATTTTGAAGATATTCAAGATAAAGAAAATATGGATGTTAGTAAAATGGTGTTGAAGAGATGAGTAAGTAAACGTGAAAGTGAAAGTACAGGAAATAGAATTTTAATGAATTTTGAGATGAAAATCCGCAGAGAAACACCTCTCTTGATTGCAGGATTTTTTCTCAGATGACGTACCAGCTTTATACGCAAACTGTTAAATATGAAGCGATGAGTTGAGTAAAATTTTATTTCTAAGATATTTTGGTTTTAAGGAGATATGTTGGGATACTGATGGATCAGATCGATTTGAATTATTTGCTAGGTTTGGTTTTTTGCTTTGGATATAAAAACCACCTTAACGTATTTTCAGTCTTAAAAGTGTGCCACAGTGCGTAACTCCCTTAGGACAATTTTTATTAACGCAGTATATTTTTTCAACACCTTAACCGTAGTAACACTATAGAAAAATACCTTCATATCGGGTTGACTTTGAAGGTTTGAATGTGCCAATGGTTTATGATGTTGTTAAATCCCTCAATATCAGCAGTGTCGATTGATTCATATGCTATTGCTGCTTTAGTGCTAGCATATAGTATAAATATTAGCAAAGGTCTGGCCTTCCTAAAAATATCAACGCCATTTTGATTATTTTACTCGTCACTTGATTGTCATTTTTTTTTTTTTTTAATTAAGCTTGTCTTTATTTTTTTATGTTATATTGACTGATGAAACATGATGAAGAATTGTGTAATTCACCCGATTAAAGGTATATTTATTTCTTCCTTTTTATACCCTACATGAAATCTATAGGGGTATACTAAGTTTGTCATTCCGTTTGTAACACCTCGAAATAATGATGGTAGAGCAAAATGAATTGGACACCCACGCATAATATTAAAAGTGCGCACGATAACTCGAGAACGCGTATACTTAGAGAGCTAAAATTTTGTACACGGACTTTAAAAAAAAAAAGTAAAACTAGGTTCGAAAATGAGACAAATCGGGCTACTCCTTCGTAGGGTTGCCATACAAAACTTTCGTTTTCCACTATATATTTGGACACTGCCTGAGAACGAATCGATATAGAGAGCTGAAATTTGGTACATGGTGTTCTCTTTGTACTAGCAAATTAAATTTCAAAAATGCACTAAATCTGGCAACTCCTTCTTGGTGTTGCCATATAAAAATTTAGGATTTTAACGTATACTGTGAAAACGATCAGTCCAAGACATTTTTATTGTACTAAAAACTTCTTCAGAATACGAAATGCTATAAAATTTGTTATACTCATTTTTTCTGTCCGACAAACCGTTCTAGAAATATATGCGAAAAACCACTTCAAAAATCAAACTTGCATAGATCGGTGATCACACGAAATTTTATACGAGCATTCATCTAGGGTATCATAAGAATTGGTCTTAGACCAATTCTAGCTTTTTTACTTGTTTCTAAATACAAATCCTTTGGGAAAACTGGATAAGTACTTGTAAAAAATAGAAAGGATTTTCCAACTGATTCAATTGAAAATAAAACTAGCAAAATTTCCTCCATCATTCCTTATTAAATTTATAACATGCCGAAGAGATTGGAAGAAGCTAGGAAAATGAGTCTATATCTCACCAAGATCTTGAATGTTTTCTCCCACTCTTGTTATACCTTCCATCTTCTCTTAAGTAATCACATACTGTTTGAGTGATTTTTAGAGAACTTCTTGTAGCGATAACCGGTCAATTTTTACGTTGGAGAACCCCAAATTATATTCGGAAATATTCTTAGTTCATTATTAGAAGATTTTATATGGTGGAATTACACTGTACGACATCTATTTGTTGATGCTATTGTTTTACTTTTCTAATCCTGATGTCAAAGGTTGAAATATTGAGGTGTATTTGTCTAGGCTTTGATAAATGTTAGCCTTTGGTTTTATACCATATATAATCCTGCCCCTACTCCATTCTCGATTTTAATTCCGTCGGTGTACCAGATTAAGCCTTCGTTTTCTATATACGAATTTGGCAATATCCATAGAATTTTCATAGCAACGGGATACTTTCTTTCAAGCAAAAACTCCCCATTCACATTAAGCAAAGCAACAGATTCGCACGGTTGGTTTCCTACATCAAAACTATAGCCTACTTATCTTTGCTTAATTTTTGTTGTCACTTGATTTCATGATAATTTTGAGGTTAAGCATAAATAAAGGACTCAAACAGGCTCTTACGTCACTATGCAAGTCATTATCCATCATCCTACTGATTAATTACAAACAGATGATATTTAAAAAATGGCAAATGCATCATTTGCTATACTCGATTTCCTCTCCACTGATCCCCAGATTACACAAGTAGCCTTACATAATTGGATCAAGATTTGTTTGATACTAACAAAATTAACAAAACCCTCAAATCGCTTACACTCTGCAACTCAATTAGTACAAGCAAGACCGTTCAACTTATTTCGATAATTAACCTCTAATATGAGAATAGAATCGATTTACGCCTTATAATCAGTTGTACCAACTACATAGATCTAAATAATATACTCGTTTTTGTTTGTTTTTCTCCCTAAAGGATCCTCATCACATATATTATTCCCGTGTTCCATATACAAAGAACAAAGTTCTTTCAACCAATTATCATCAACTCATAGCAGTGATACAATCTGAAAATGAAGCCAAACAGGGCAAATGATTATGATAAAAACGTTCACTTGAACTGGTCCCTTAAATGGGCAACTCTTCCGCATTTTCTGGTACACTTTTGCTTGCCTGCTCCCCTTGTCTTATAATATTCCATTGGAAAGGTTCCAAAGATGCAATTTTGCTTTATCGATCAAATAGCATTAAAAACGGTAGAGCAGAGGGAATGGGGTAGGAAAAAAATTGGACAACAACTGCCACTGCCGTATATTGGTATTTATTTTTACATTGCCTCTCCGTACCTACTAAATACTACCGCAGTAGACATTGTACAGAGAATAGCAGAGCCTGAACAGAACTCTTCGAGGTAACCCGAGCAGAACAGCCGACATCGACAAGAACCAGAAAACTGATCCGAATCACATCAACCGCAAAGGAAGCGAATTGAGAAATCCCAATGCCCAACATGGACGAGTCGTCGTTGTCGTCGTTGTCGGGCTAGAGCTCTTGTTCTTCTAGCGCTATAATGAGACATTTTGTTCACCCAAAGCCATCGATTAGTGCCCATTGAACGGTGTATACCTCTGACAGCCGGGGTCGTAGTGGCGCAAGAACTGGAGCTCATTCAACCGTGAAAAGCCTAGCTCTAGGAAGAGTCCATGTGTAGCATCTTGGCATCATTGTGTATAAAAGAGTGAAGATCAGCGACTCCGTTACTCGATCACGCGTCTTATATTAATATCATTATCATTACTTCCTTATTGAGTAATTGATTGCAGAGAGTACGTGATTGTGCGCCTCGGCTGGCATTGCGAGGATCTCCTGAAGAATATCATGCTGGCTGACTGCCCCCTTTTTGCCGGAGGACTCTTTTTATATTTAGCAAGCACATAGTAGTGGCATAGTTATATAGAAGTCAATGCTAGAGATATACCTATACTTGCTAGCTGATCTGGGCTGGGAACTGGAGCTAAGAGACACAGATCAAGCCAGAAAGTTTCTCAAGAATTTGTTTGTTTTTGGCATACTCCTCCCATTGCAGTGAGCGCGGCTCAAAGCTCAAAGGCATTCACTTGCTAATGAGCACGATCCTAAGGTCAGTTCTTGTTAGGTCAATCGGTGTGTTTTGCAAGTGTTCCGTGATTCCGATTCCAATTGAAGTGCAAACAGGTGGAGGTGCAGCACTGTTACAGGCATTTCTTCTGGTGATTGTTTTTTTGGATGAGAGCATCTGTGCCGTTTTAATTAGTTTCAAGTTATGCGCCATTGAACTGGCTATTTTCGGACTCATCAGTATCACATTCAATTTTAGAATCTCATTAGCGGAAGTAATTTTTGTCATTCGCATGGTACGTAACTTGGAAAACTTTGGAGAGATGTGTATGTGCTAATTATAGGAAATTCCTCATATCTTGATCCCTCACATGCCCACTCCTTTACGTTCCTTAGTAAAAAAATATGATTTTATTGCAGGCACTCATAAACATTAATAAATTCATCACCTCAAATCCAGATATATGTATATACGAGTATTCCCTGTGAATGCTCATAAATTTATAGAGCTACCTGCGAGTAAAATGGTTATGAGAAAATCTTTCTCACGAAAACCGTTTTTGATTGATTAAATCAGCGACAAAAGACGGAGAATTACTGCCTCAGCAGATGCCGTAGCAGGAGCCTTTTCGTATTTTCCCAAAGAAATGAAGAAACCTCTTGGGCGATTTATGAGTTTGCCCCAACATAACTTTGGGTGTTTGCATGCGCACGATGAAATGATATACTCCGACTCGGCTCTTATTGTATCTACAGAGAGGATGGGATACCACCGAACCTAACCTATACCCATCCCATCCATAAGCTCCTGGAGCCATAAAAAATCAAGAAATTCATGAAACACCGTAATTCTGTGAAGATTTTAACATTCTGCGACAGATGAAGTGCGGAAGGAGTAAAGTGGGTGTAGATTAGATGAAACCGGGCTCAGACGATGGAGTTGAAATATCTTCAGGCTTTTCGTTCTTTGGTGGTGGTGCGGTATATGCGGGTATATATGTAGTATATGAATAGGAAGCTTATCCGGTAGATAAGCTCTGAAAGAAGTTTTTAGTACAGCTTCTGTCGTAACAAATCTGTAGCATTTTGGTGGAATGTTTTAAGTAACTTTTTTGTTGCTATTTTTCTTGTGAATTTTAAGCTTTGGTGGCGTGGTTGAATGAAGTTATACTGTATATTAACTGTGCGACTATATAGCAAGGTAGATACTTCATGATATCAATTATTCATTGAGTTTCAGATTAACCAGGATAATTTTCAAACAAGACAAGACTTTTCGAATGCACAGCCGCCATTTAACAGAGACAGACGCGGGTATTAGGAAAAAAAAAAGGGTTTTTGTAATTTCATGACTCGATCATATTTTCAGGTGATAACTAAAGAAATGTGTTTTGTCGCTTTATATTGGTAAAATAGAGAGCGCATTTTATTATGGATCTGTTGAGTTATCAATTATTTCATCACAAGTATAGTATTGCACAGAAATATGAAAACGGAGAGTTGGAGATATTAGTACGTGTGAGGTTATATTCTCCCCTGTGAATGCGCGATTTTATTTTGTGTAACATAATGAAGACTAGCGAAGCTTGAACAATTTTTCTCAGTATGACACTGACAATCCCGACACCTCAGTTAGACGTCATCGTACACAAAAAAATTAGTATTTCTGTGACTACTGCATGGAAAAATAAAACTCAACTCATACAACAACTTCAAGAAAATTACTATGTACGTTGTCCTAAGTGAAGAGCAAAGATGCTACAGTTCCTTAATGGCAATCCCAAATTTTTCGGATATTTAACAATGAGTAACATCCTCATGATATGACAGTTAACCCAACAAAGATCAGCTTGGTGCTCTTCTCCAGAAGACGTAAGGTTGGGTACTTTGTTCTTACAAAGCTTTTTCCACACACTCTGCAACTCTCTTCTCATGCCAAGCATTTTGGAGTCTTCCTCGACTCGAAGCTGACATGGGAATTGCACGTAGAGGAAAAAGTTAATGAAGCTACGAGGGTCTTCGCCCAATGCAGGAGAACCTTCGGCTGCACATGTGTAGCATGAAACCGAGGTCGTGTCCTTCTAGCAGTACAGCACAATGGGCCACTTTGGCCTCCGTGCTTTGGGATAGGCTCACTTGTCCCCCTGCCTTTGAAAAACACCCTCATAATGTGACAGTATGGTACGCTTTTTTGGGCTGTGACCAATTATTTTCGGAAATGCTACAAAGAATCTTGTGACTATTACCGGATACCACTAACGTTTGATGTTTTTTCTTTCTTTTTGTCGAAAGTTAGACAACAAGATCTACCAGCATATGTAGTCCACCACAAGATGGCGCCACATGCCTTTCAGTCCACTCATAATCGAAATTTTTCCGATCGTATAATAGTGATGTCAATTGGACACAGCATTTGACTGATTTGAGTACGCCAGCCTTTTTTCTTTGGGGCTATCTGAATAAAAAAAAAATAATATACTAATAAAGCTAGGATAATGCATAAAATCGAGCGAATAACCCCAGAAATGTGCTCAAACATAGCTATTATTGAAAGAACCGAGATTTCTCCCACCGCCACACTTAGCTATACCCCGGTTTTTTGCATCTGAAAGCCAATACTCATGCGCGTCCAAAGAGCCGTCAACTGTCAAGAAGTGACAGCTAGTTTCTCAGTTATGACGTCATTCATACACCACCTTTAATTGGACATTTTTGCGTCATCTTACAAAAACCGGCTTATCTCAAAAAGTACGTAACCGATCCGGGCAAATTTTTTTAAGGAGCCCATATCACCACCATTAAAAATTAAAAAAGAAAAGTATTTCATAATCTTGGACTATCGAAATATGTTCGCATCACAAAGACCTAACATTCTGCCAAATTTGAAATTCCTACGTCACGTCCTTCTCGAGAAAAAGTCTGTGACAGGCAGACCAACAGACGCACGAGCGGGTTCCATTTTCTTCCTTTTGTTGTAGGTATACGGAACCCTGAAAACATCCTGCATTGTAAATTTGGATACAAGATGACCATTTTAGAATTAATCGAATAAAAATAAAAGCTTAAAATTTCTTAGTGTGCTCCCAACATTGCCCTCCTTTAAATGTAGGTTAGAGTATAGCTGCAACTGAGTTAGAAACGATTCGCCACGCTTAGACCTTCAATGGTGCATTGTGATACCTGATGAGGACTATAAGTAGCAGATTTAATCAGGACATACATCTAGTTCAACCTCCTTCGCAATTGAGTGTGTGAATATCATTTTCCAAATTTCCGTACCTATGCATGGTAAAATTTATAATCAGCTAATTTCACTCAGATTAGATATTTTGATTTTAAGTCTTCTGAAGTGTCATCATCCCATAATCAGAGAGTAATTACTACCGACGACAAGAAATCTTACTGACGCTGGTTGGACCGTTGTATCCAAAAATCCGCCATTCAACTCGTCTAGAACTACTTAGGCAACAATCATGTGAACCAAGATTAATTGTAGTCGTCCTTAATAGTTAACTGTTCCTCGCTCGCGATGAATAATTTTCAGTTTCATGCAATGAATTTCGATTGCTTTCTCATGGACAAATCTGCATCTATCACAAGGGAGCAGACGAACAATTTTAAGGGTAAGCTGACTCCTCCGGAAAGACTTTAATCGCCCCAATGCATTTACGGTTTACGTATACATGAACATTTTGTATGTGGCAGAGAATAGTGCCAAGAAAATTTACGACCTGGAAATTTGTCATGAATGCACAAAGTTCCTCAAATTCTGCCAGTACTTAATTTATGCAGTGAATAATTTTAGCGAAAGAAACTAGATCCAATTCAATCTCAATGGTTTTGACAGGATCCGGTAGAAAAACGGGCTCTAAGCTGTTCCAACGTGACCCCGAACTGCTTTCAGATTTATTTTTTTTTTATACCGTAACGACTATAGAGCCGCGAAACTATAGTTCCCAGCCACAGCCCCACCGTTGATAATTTATTACAACCATCTACGACGTGTTCTGCTTGCAGTTAACCTTGCAACCCGCAGGAGAGAATATACCTGAGCGCAGAATATATCTTCATGCGACCACCTGTAAACGCAGCATAATAATATGTATGGCTTGGAACTAATGATGCCCAGCTTGTTACTGCAATTCCCTGCACTCAGCATGCAGTTTACCTTTGATCTGGTAGAACAGTTCCTGCACTGTGAAGCGATGTTCTAATGTCAGCAACGTTACATACAAACATATATAGCCAAAGAAATCTCTTAAGCCCCCGCTCGAGCTCATCCAGAAACAGTGTTCGCGGGCAAAGATTTACCTTGTCCTCGTTCGCGGATAGATCAACGGAAACTGCACTTTAACGATTCTCGTCGCTTTATGTGGGGGTGGCGGAAGTCGACCAACAGTATGCCGACTTGACTTTAGCACAGAGTATAGAGTTCCTTCATCTAGTGGATAACGGAAAGTGTAGTAATGTCATGCGGATGCGATGTTGCTCTTTCAACGTTTCCAGTGATTTATGATTATCTGGAAATTATTCAGATTTATGGGTACTCCTGCCATGGGAGCTGGAATTCACCACTATTGGAATTTTTATGGTTGGTCGTGTGATTAATGACGCAAATGTTGCTAATGACTTGAGCACTGGGAATGATCTTTGTACGTACAAGAGTATAAACACTAATGGACATGAGACTCAACGGAGTCTGTTAAGAAGGAGGAGGAACAAGTTTCTCTCTCTAGTCTCCTGAATGCGTCCAATTTACCGATTTCATGTTGCATAATCTGTCTTCTTGTAAGAGGGTATCACTTAGGTCTTTTTTTTCTTTTTTTGAGCCACGCTAAAGTCATGGCACTTTCCAAACATTATGGAATATCTTCCCACATGTCTTGTGTTACATAGATTTTCCATAATCAGACAGACATAATATTTATACTTGATGTTAAGGTACAGTTAATTTGCTAACTGTTGACACTGTTGAGAGAGTTGAAATATGGAACACGCTACGTTGATATGGAATTTCTCAAAATTGAAGCAGAGTTTTCCACAATGGACGAATAAAATCTGAAGTTCGTCATGAATATATATATTTTCAATGCATCTTATAATAACCCGCCAGGGATGATATGTTGAATCGTTTCAAAGATTTTGATTGATATACAGAAGATGATACCAGGATCTGAACAGTTTTTGAAAAATATGTTTATTCTCAAAAATCTGAAATACCTAGAATCTAATAATCTCCTGATTTACTTGCAATCATAATTTTGAAACTACATCTTTACCTGACAACGGACATTTGCGGAAATTAAGATGAAAATAAACTTTCACTATGCTGAATTTTTCAAAATCCTTATAACAGTATAAAAGGCATTCCAAGCTCTTGTTAAATTACTCAAGGACTTCAATTTCTCCTCTTCAACTGCCGTTCTCGTTTGATTTATTATATTATGATTATAGATAGATCTCAGAATATAAGAATAGAAAACCAAATACATTACCCCTAATGTCTGGTATTCCTCAGGGTTCAATCTTAAGTTTGCTTATGTTTAACCTCTACATTTTCAATCTTCTTAAATTTGTAGTGGACTGTAGCATATATATGGACGTTGCTGTTATGTAAAGCTAATTGAAGAATACGACTAGATCTTATAAAGGATATCTAAATGTGCCAGGGAGGATCACCTCGATTTAGGGTTTAAGTCATTGAAAGAAAGTGAATAACATTTTTTATTTTGATTACTCTTCATCTACTAAACCAATACTTTCAAAGATCACACAATCCGAGTCTCAAATTGAACGAAAACTGTTTTTAAAATATTTCCACAAGTTTCAGATCAGTATTTTAAAAATTTTGAGAATTATAAGCAGAAAACGAAAACGCTATGAATAAATTGTTGCTGGTCCAACTATTCGACCTTACCTTCACCAGCTCTTTATATGTTGCTGTATAATTATGGAGAGCACTACTGTACATTGAGCCAGAGCCAATACGGGAGATCGGACGCTAGCCCGATGGGCCGGTGGTCGTTGGGCCGGTAGTCGCCACGTTAACGCGACCACACATATTTACCACGTACTCTGCACGAATGTTGCGGCTGCGATTGGAGGAGAGCTATGAAATTGAATTAAAATTGAAAAAGTTCTTTATTGCATTAAAGCTAATTGGCCCACGGCCACGAGGCCATCTGGGCAAAGGAGAGTTGTGTGTTAAAAATACTTAAAACTGTCCCACATCTTGTACACACTGGTAAGACGCTGAGCCAAGAGGGTGTTGCCAATATAGCATTATACATATATGGCAAATTTGGCATTCTCGTGGCTTCAAAAGCATTCACTTTTTTGTAAAGCATTTTATATTATTTTTTGTATCATATCTCATTTTTAATTCGAAAAATGCACAGAAAATGTATTTTTTATCAGAAGGCTTTCAAAGGTTTGCTGTACCTATGTGTAGTTTTAAAACGAATTAGAAATTGAAGAACAAATATAAAAACAGTTTTTAAATTTTGTTTTCATTTTCTAATTAAAAAAAAAGCAGTAAATCATGTAAATCAAAATTTGAAGCAGAATATATACACTCAGCTTTTACTTACCCAAGTATTAGAAACAGTCTGAATTTTCCACATTTGGCGAAACATTGGCATTGTTTTTGTTACTATTTTGGGCCATACAAGTAAGTGAAGAAGCGATTAAATTTCTAAGCGGTTACAAAAAGATTCCAAAAACAAAGCGTAGGGGAAAGGATTAAGAGTTCACTTCTTTCCTCAGTTCCTTCACACAGAGCCATTACAACTTGTTTTGGCGCCTGAGGCAAAAATCCTCAGCATAACCTTATATAATGTCACGTGGTCTATCAATTGACTGTACAAAGTTGAGCAGCAATTGATCATGAGAAGAATAGTAAATAATATTTATTGTACATAAAATTATTATTTGATTTTAATTTTTTGCGAGTAGTGGGGTGAATCAGTTTGATAGAAAAATTTGCAAGATTTTACAGATAGACTTTTCCATGGTTTTTCGCCGTAAACTAATTTCTCATATTCTCAAAATGACAAGCACTCCAATCATTTCTTTATCGGTTTATAAAACAGCCACATTTGACAAACTTTCTTGATCACAGGTGATTTTTTATTAACTTCAATTTGCTGAAACTTCATTCACATGAAGCTATCATCACTGGCAATGTTAAAAAAAACTCTGAATGTGGGATTTCGATACTTAGATAAGATTCTTGGAGGCTATAGTCGTGAATTCATTGAAGCAATTCCAAAAGCGGCTTTTCTCAGACTATCGGCGTACATTTTGCTAAATAGATCGCCAGAAAGAAATCTAAAATCTTCTGAAACTTGTTCCAACATTTCGTACCTCCTCGTCAGTAATAAAAGAACATCAATCGATTCAAAAATTGGTGTATTTTGTGTCAATTTTGGAATCACTCATAATTTTGTGATTCAAAAAGGTCGAGTCGCTGCTTTTTTCTTCTTTCTTTAATGTTCTTTACCAAATTTTGTAGCACTGGCAAACATTTCTTCCATATGTAAGGATAACGAACCAACCTCAGCCTTGTTAAGCGGGTAAATTCAAATCGAGAACAAAACAATTTATTTAACAGTTAAAACTCAACAATAATTTGTATCTGTCAAAGGCAAATGTTGTTAATATTATTTTTTTCGCTCGCAATAATTTTTTTTTTAACCGGCAGGCCCCTCCGCTTCAACGTATGCCCCACTTGCCTTACTTTTGTTACAGCTGTGCAAGTAAAATTGTTGATCTCTCGGAAAACTATTTCCATAGAGAAACCCTGTTTAAGTTTTAATTTTAAAGTGGGAAACACAATTGCACCGTTTCGATCCGATACGTACAAATGTCAAATTTGCTTATATGAGACGTACGTGCAATTGGACACATTACACCGAAATGGATCGAAACGGATCGAATCGAAACGGAGAAGTTGAGCAAATTTCAACTTTTACGGATGACATAACCTAGAAAAGTTATCTGTTTAACGTTTGTGTATAACTCAAGATGGATGAAGAAGTTTTTATTAAAGAAATTGAGAAAATATGAAGAGCTTTATGACAAAGGCAACACATTTTACATGGATGTAAAAAGAAAAGACAAAATCTGGAAAAATTTCAATGAGAAATTTAAAACTGATGGTAAGTTTGAACGGAACAATTGTGCTCATGCACATGACGGACCGAATTGAATCGAATCGAATTGAATCGGAACGGCGGAATTGTGTTTGGCACTTAAGCGTGGAAGGTCCAACCGCTCTTACACATATTCTGTACATGCATATTTCCTGTATAAATTTATTCTTTGTTTCTTCTTATTTAGCATGGAATTCAATATTCATAGAAAACATTGTCTTGCTCAGTGTTGGGCAAAATGTAATCTGATTAATGATTAACAATTACAATTAACCATGTTATCTGCAATCAGATTACTTTGTAACAGATTACTAATGTAATCCATTTCCATAATTACATAATGTAATCGATTAACGTGTAATGTGATTACAAGTTAATCTGATTACACATTAATCGATTACAAGTTAATCCCACTACATGTTAATCTAATTAATGTGATTACATTTAAGACATTTAAGATATTTAAGATATTTGTATTCTAATTCTTCATAAAACTCCCTAAAACTAATTTCGTACCAGAACAATACTATTTTCTTTCAATTCATTTCATTATATTATTGATTACTTTTAAGTAATCTACAAAGTAATTAGATTACAAAATAATCTAATTATATTGTAACAGATTACACATTTGATAGATTACATATTCTCTCATAAGTAATCTGATTGATATGTAATCGAATACAATTTAATTAGATTACTTTGTAATTTGACTAAACTGTAATGGAATTATTAATTAAATTACACTGCAATCAGATTACGCCCAACACTTCTTGCTCTCCTTGCACTACGCTGTCTTGCTCTTCTTGCGCTGGTTTCAGTAGGTAATCAGCCTAATAATTTGGGTTGCTTACCTCTTATAAAAAAGTCATTTTTGAAGACGCTTGGGGGCTGGTTTGTCATTTTTTTCCCGGGCCGATTTGTAGATCCAGTCCGGCCCTGCATTGACCTGACTATGTGTCTCTATAGATTCGAAACATTTTAGAGCAGAATCAATAATAATAATGCATATGATCCTTTATCCCTATAACTGTATTGAGACACCGACCTTATAACGAATCTCTAATAAAAATGTCAATCCTTTACCAAAAATCATTCCTACTTAAATGGCTTAAATGTGCGTTTTAAATCCAACAAAATCCTTTAAATGCAGCTTTACGTATTCGCTGGCGCTCTTGCGAATATAAATTCGACATCTCGCACTCCAGTCCAAATACCATTTTGTTTGCATGCTCTGATAATGCAGTAAAAACTCCAAATTTTAATGATACTCAGCTGTGAAATTACCGAAAAAGGTCAACAACTTTTAAATTCGTATTGAAACTAACTTAACTTTACGCCAAACTTTTAATTACCTACGTCATCGCCCGTTGCCCCGTTTTTCTTGAGAAAACTTTTTTAATCTTCCCACTAATATTGGCCAAGAAGTTGGTGAAGGCAGGTGGCGGCTCCAAAAAAGAAATTATGTCACAAGAGATATTCGTGGCACGATAAATCCACCAGAAAATTCCTTTTGACATTTTCACGAATAGCTAACTATATAGGTTCACTATGTTCGCCATTTGTGCGAAGATGATTTTATCGAGGTCTTTGTCTTCTGGGACATCATCGGTCGTCGTACCAAAAGGTGATGAAAGTGTCAATGTCAAGTGATATTAACCTTTGGTCATCGCCAGTCAAGATCTAAATTGCCTCGTGGTAAATTTCTCAGAAAAGAAGATTTGTTCGTGCAGATTTTTGGTTTTAATTTTCTTTTTCTTTCCTTTTTTTTTGTTTGCCCTTTGTGCAAAATTAATTGAGATGTTCGTTGTCGTTGCAACACCAAGAGATTCAATGGATCTGGAAAATTTTTCTAAATAATTTAAATATGGTAAAAAAACAAAAATTGCTCCATCAGTTTCGCTTACAAGGGGGAGATTTTGAAGGCAAGAAGAGACCTATACGCGAATGTGGTTTCAAACGTAAAGCCGAATGTCTGGAAGATGCAAAAAGAACATGGCATCAGACGACAACTCGCCTGCCTATGTAGTAGGACTTTTTAATATTCTACCAAAGTCCCCTAATAACTCTTCGATTTTCGATTTGATTCCTTTGATAGTGGGAAAAGTATATATATAAAAATTTACTCGAGGGATAAAGTTCTCAGAAGTTTTCAAAACAGCTTCTGGGGAATTTTGTCAAAAGTTCTCAGACACGCATGCATGCCACAGCAGCACTTTGGGGCTTTGCTATAGTATATGCATGCAAATCACGTACCTACCTATCGCGGAAGAACTTCTTGAAAATCATCACCTTCACGTTTACATCGAATCTCAATTGGAAGAAGAAAAGAGGAATGGGTGAGGCCATTACGTTTTGAGTGAGATGTTGTTTGGGCTTGGCTTATTATATTTGGTCGTTTCGAGGGGTCCTCCTTTCGCACGTCCTACCGTTACTGTTTGGGAATTTACTCAGTGAATATTACCTACCCTTCACACGACTTCTCTATTGCGTGCAGTGAATTCCGAAACACTACCTATACAAAATGTAAGCCAGGTGAAATTTCCAATTTATATACTTCGGTGTTTGACTTTCGCAAAATTTTGTTTAGCAACTGTAATGAAATTATGCTTTGCTTGCCACCATTTTCATGTTAAAAAAAAACTTACATTTACTTGCCACATTTTTGGGAGGTCAATATGGATGTGGATGGTGGAACTGAAGTCTACAGGATAATTGCTTCCCTTGAATATTTCCAGTGACCTAACGGCTGGTTATAATTTCAAATAAATACGAAGAAAGACAAATTCCTAATCATCATCTAAAAATTATTTCATGGCACAACCGCCAATAGTTTGAAGGTTATGGTAGTAGACGCAGTTAGCAGCAGCGCAAGTTATGCTCTCAAAGGTTAATCTACGAGCGAGTAGGCTACATCGAAAGAATTAAAAACAATAGCGGTGCTCTAACGAATCAAAATGGTTATCGCCTCGTCTCGAATGAAAGATTTAATTAAAGACTCTCTTTTTTTTTTTTTGATAATTTCCAATGTAGTTAAACCTTTTCAGAATACCTACAAATTTCAGCGCCTGTGTTATTTGCGTAAGGGCTTTAATGAGCGTGAAACTCTAATTGCAAACCAAAATTTGCACCTCAACAAGGCAAGTGGCTGCAAGCTGGTATACTGATCTTATGTGAATTTTAGTATCTAGAATGCCTGTCGATAATGAGAGTATATAGGCCTTCCCAAGGGCAACAATTACATATTAGCTACATTTCTTTAGCTGGCATCAGCAGATACCAGATTAGAATTTAAATCGAATCAAGACAACTCATGTACATCTACACCATATAAATCAGCACTTGCAACCTCAACGAAACATAGTATAGTTTTAATGTACAGAATAAATAATTTAGACCTAAACTGGAACCCTGAGGCATACCAACTTCGATTTACTAGAAGAATATCAAAAAGCACATTTAGAGAAAATAACCGAAAAAAGGGAAGAGCTGGTTCAATAATTTTTAACACTTCCATTTCATAGCAGTGCATAGCACAGGAACCAGATTGAACGGAATTTAAAAAATTATCATTTTTTAAACATCGAACTATTTTAAGAAATTTGTCAAAATTGTATAAAACCCTAAACATAGTTTGCAACTGGTGCCAAATAATGGGACTTCGAGTCAATCCTGGTTAGACAACAGTTGTTTCCTTCACGAGAAAAAGGAAGCTTTACCTACAAGCACCATCCCTTGAGGGGACAGTAGGTGGAATTCTCAAAGGAAGTCAAATATCTAGGTATTACCCTGGATAACAGACTAACCTGGAACTCTCACTTAAAAAGAATACTGGATAAAGCTACAGTGGCAACATGGACATGCCGCAGGCTTTTTGGCAAAACTTGTGGTCTTAAACCAAAAATGACTCTGTGGTCATACACATCTATTATAAGACCCATGGTCACATACGTCTCACTCGTTTGGTGGCCAAAAACAAAACAAAAGACACCTCAAGCTAGTTTGCAAAAACTACAACGACTTGCATGTCTAGGAGTAACCAGTGCCATGCGTACCTGCCCAACTGCGGCCCTAGAGGCTATGTTGGACCTGCTATCCTTACATTTGCATGTTAGGGAGCAGGCCATACTTAGTGCAATTAGGCTACAAAGGGCAAACCTCCTAAGTACAAATAATCTGTTTTGCCACCTGAAAGTCCTCCAGGATTTCATAGAGGACCCGATGGCTAACCCAATTTCAGACGTTATGCCGAAACGCAAAAACTTTGAAACACCATTTAAGGTGATCGTGGGGAACCGTCAACAGTGGCACACTGGGGACCTACCCTTTGAAAAAGGATCTCTTAAATGGTACACGGATGGATCCAAAATGGAAGGTAAAGCAGGCGTGGGCATATATGGGCCAAGGTGCCATCTCGCAAAGGCACTGGGGGCCTCACCAACCATTTTTCAAGCAGAAATACACGCCATAGAACTCTGCGCTCGCGAAATAATCCATAAAAATATACGTGGAGCAAAAATATACATAATATCAGACAGCCAAGCAGCACTTAAAGTGTTAAACTCGTTTACCTTTGTGTCAAAGCTGGTTTGGGACTGTCTTACTGTCTTAAAGCAACTGGCCGAGATAAATAGGGTGACACTGATCTGGGTACCAGGACATGAAGGCATTATGGGAAACGAGATTGCGAACCGCCTTGCAAAGGAAGGAACCGAATCTCCGTTTATTGGCCCTGAACCTGTCTTTGGACACTCGAAAAGTCACCTCTCAGCTCAGATCAGTTGTTCACAAAAATTTATATAAATAAATTAAGCTTAGAGGTCGCTTTTGGGGAAGATAAAAATCAACGAGAGAGCTATGAACGTGTTGCAATTACGGAAGAACAATCATCCGTGATTGTAATTGCGGAGACAACCTATTTATTGATTGATAAAAGGAATATAAAATGGAGAAATCGTCCATACGTGATGCGGTCTGAGGATGAACAAAAAGTGTTGATAGATCTGATGAGTCTGTTGAAGAAAAAGATCCACTTCAGTATTTCGAAAAATATATTACTACAGAACTATACGAAAGCATGGCCATGTACACAAATATGTACGCAGAGCAACAACAGACTTCTAAGTTCAAACACACTACCGCTTCTGAAATTCGTGATCTTTTTGGGCATATCTTTATGGAATCTTTACGCTTTCCACGGATAAGGATGTTTTGGGATCGAATTATAGGAATATCAAAAATTTCAAATACTATGACCCGAGATAGATTTTTCGCTCTTCGCACTCATTTACATTTAGTAGATAATCTGCAGATTCCAAAAAACAACACGGACCCATCTTTTTAAAGTTAGACCGAGGAATCAGTAAAAAAAATATGTCGTCAACTGATAAAGGAGACAAATTTATGTATGGATGAGCAAATGATATCCTTGAAAGGAAGGCTTTCCTTCAAGCAATATCTGAAAGGTAAACCGAAGCCATGGAATAAAAACTTACTTTGTGGCAAAAGTGGTATATGTATGTTACGACTTCTTGATTTACTAAGGAAAAACTACGGAATTAAAAGCAGAATATCAGAGGGATTTCGGTCTATGTGAGTCAGTCAGTGCAGGCCACAATCTATTTGTTGATAACTTCATCACGACTTACAATCTTTTGTATGTTCTGAAACAAAGAGGCATTAATCCAGCTGGAACAATAAGGAAGAACACATTTCCAAATACTCCTTTTTAATCTGACAAAGTATTAAAGAAAAATGATCGTGGATTTTGCGAAGAAGTCGTAAGTAACGATGACAATGTTTTTCTAACATTATGGTTGGATAATAAGCCTGTATATATGGGATCCAATTTCACCGGAATCGTCATAAAAGATCAAATCGAGAGATGGGATAAGACAGCATGAAAATATGTCACCGTAGCTCGACCAGAGGTGGTGCGTTTGTAAAATTCGTAATTGGGAGGAGTTGACAAGAACGATCAATTGATCAGCTACTATAGCATCCATATAAAATCCCGAAAGTGCCCACTAAGAGTCATATTTCATGCAGTAGATTTCGCGGTTGTTAATAGCTGGCTAGAGTACAAGGCCGATTGCCTACGCTTGGAAATCTCCAAAAAACATACTATGGATTTATTAGAATTCCGATTAACGCTAGATTTATTGCTATTTGCTGGAAAGCCAATGGCTAGAACAAAGCGCGGTAGGCCAAGCACGTCTGGAGAGCTACAGGGTTGCACTTCAACAGGCAGGGTCTTCTCAGAAAAAAGGCCCTTGACCCAAGTTAGGCTGTATACCGTTGATCCCTACCAGAATATGATGAGAAGAAAGAGGCAACACGTTGTAAAGCAGTAAATTGCAGTTATAAAACTCATGTATACTGCCTGAAGTGCAAAGTTCATTTATGTTTTATAAAAGGTAGGAATTGTTTTAAAAAATTTCACCAACAGACGTAAATAAGCGGGAGACATTATTATTTTCTTAAGTTTATATAGGGTGTCCCGTATGTAGTCTTGCAGCCAAAGGCTATGGATAGATCATGTTTAGACAAGGCAAGATTGTATGGGTCGAGGGGCGAAATTCCTAACGGTTTCCGAGATAACGGAACTTTGGACATTTGGGAATGTTTTTATAGATCACACTGTAAATTCTGAACGTTACAACCTATGTCTATAAAAACATACCCAAATATTTAAGTCCGATATCTCGGAAACCGTTAGGTTTTTACCCCCTCCTCTCCTCACCTATCCATACAATTTTTGCTTGTCTAAGCATGATCCATCGCCTTCGAGTGCAAGACCACAAACGGCACATCCTGTATATTGTTTTTGTTACTGAATTACTTTGAGTTTCTAAAAGTATATGTTTATTTTAAGTATAGTATTGTATATAATATAGTATAGTATATAGTATAAATAAAAAGAATGTGAACTTACCATAACATTTGTTTTCATTTTAATGTATAAGAAAATTTTGCGACCGCTCAGTCCGCATGTCCCCTGGGATGGACATACTCTAAAACCTATATTTTAAATATAGGTATTTAATGAAGGGATGCTTTTAATTATATATTTAGGTTCCCCAGACATTAAAAATTAGTACAAAAAAATTTTCTAGCGCGTAGAAAAAATTCGGGTCCGAAAGGGTTAAGGGAGAATACAGATAAGAAATCAACTTTCAGATATTTGCGCTTTTATAAGGCAGAAAATGACTCTATGACAATTGAAATCGAGGATGTTCCAAAAATATACCCATGCATTTCACATTATCGTAATTTTGAGAGTGTATACAATATGAGGGAAAATAAATTAATGATTTTCGAAAAATACAAAATTTTATTTTCGAAATTCGAATTCGAAGATGTATACAGTGTTAGGTGGATTCGAAAACATAGTCGAACCAAAATAAATTTGGAAGCTACAATTATCAGTTCTATTGGATCACACATACATACATCAATTTTATTTTGAAAATGTTATCTGCCGATCAGATTCTAACTGATCCATTTCGAGTACATCATCCCCTGAGTCCTGAGATATATGCAAGTGGCCTTTTTGTACTACATGATGAATAAAATAAGTGCTACGGGTGAACTATTCCTGATAGTTTGCCAAGTTTGTGGTTATTTAACTATTGTCGATAATTTTTTTTTTTTATAAAATGCATGTGCCATGTGATTTTCCCCACTGATCTGATGTCCCTAGAAGTATAGAAACCCGCTGCTATACGACAAGTGTCTCGAAAATATACAAAAATATAACGCAAATACGATGGGTTCTTTCGTCCATTTCGATTATCGAATAAAATTTGAAATCTCAAATTACATAAAACCTAATTTTTGCCATGATACCATCAACCTTGCAATAAATCACAATTCTCGCATCTAAACGACCAATCAGATCTGCATTAGATTCACCCAATTCACCCGAATTAGCTAACAGAATGAGCGAAATGGACAAATACATTTCAATTAGATTGCGATACTTCTGACGTCCAATCCGATCCTCCTTGTTCATAAACAATCCATCATTAAGCACTTATGCAAACAACAACTGAAAATATGCTTCCGTAAATCTGTTGGAGTAGAGCCATTCATTTAGTATCCATTCAAATGAAACCTCTTCCTCAACTTAACCGATTCTTAGGTAAATCATTCCACAAGAAACTATCATTTCATCTCGGACATAGCCATGAAATGAAGTAGTATTGTGGTGTTGTGGACAAAACGACGATCAAGTTATGCTTAGTTATCGAAGAAAAAAAAGTATCTAAAAGCGAATAGGTGAAAGCAAAGGAGGAACCTGATTAATATCAAAAACAAATAGCAAAAGACTTTCACACACAATTAAAGATGCTCGTACCAGACCAGAGCTCTTTGTATACAGCTCTTTTAGCCGACTGTATCCATGCTCCTCTGACACCCTCTCCGCAAACATAATTTGCCCATTGTACCCCAGTAGAATCTTCCTCTTTGCATAATTTCCCAAAGAAATTTCTCGCATGAATAAAATTGAACATCAGATCTCTCGAGGAATCTCTTCCAATTTGCATATTCTTTGCAGTGGAGATAGAAATAATTTTTGTAAAAGCTCACAAGATTCTGTCTGACCCGTGCACTAAAAATGAAATTATGACTTGAGATGCAACAGACTTGCAGTCTTGTCTCCCCGAGCAAAGTAGAATTATAATTTTGCATTTAGCCTCTTAATCGAAGACAAGAGGTTTAAAGATGATTAGTTTTATCAAGATTCGACATTATAATTTGAATGTTTTTTCTGTTTTATTTTCCAGGCATATGTAAATGCAGTCAACAGTAGAGTCGATAATTTGGAAGAGATCTTATACTCACCTGAACATCAGAAGCAGCTTGTTCCTTTAGGTCCGAGGATCGTTCATCAGTCAACCAAAGCACACAAAACTGTTGATACCGAAGACGTGGAGAAAAAGTGTTCAGCGAAACCGGATGGTACACTTGTTACGGAAAAGAAGAAAACAACCGAACACGAGGAACTGTTTGATGAAGACTTACCAGATAAGGACGACAATTCTACTGGTAGCCAGGAAAAAGTCAACCAAACTGTAAGTGTAGTTCGTAAAATTGAAATTGTTTGAAACTAGCTTTGTTTGGCAGGAGTCATCGCAACGGTATTACAAACAACGTGACGAACAGAATGTAGAATACGTTGCTGACGGGAAAGTAATTGCCAAAGAGATGCGATACGCAGCCGAAACTGAACAGATGGAACGGGATGGCCCACCAGAAAGTCCTGGAGACTGGGACAGTCTATCTGATCGTATTCGAAAAGCCAGGCGTACACAGAAGACATTGCTTCAACAACAAAAAGGTAAGAGACGTAAATTTTTTTCTTTCTAGTTAACAGTTAATCAGAAGGCACAGCGATAAAAAAAAACTAGGAAGGCTTGCTTCCCATTAATATTTTGACCAACTTTCTACCTCTTAAAACACTTAGATCAGAAACTGGAGAAGAATTCATTTTATACCATCCCCAGAGTGGAATCTCTGAACGCTTTTATAATTTTTTCTCGATTCACGTCGATTCTGATCGTCATTATTCATTGGACCTAGGTTCGAGTCCCATACCAGTGACCATCAATAGTCAACGCATTCATTACGATGCTATAATGTGCGAGTGATATTTCACTTGGTGGTTGGGAACTGAATATTAAATTAAAACTGGAACCTCTGCGTTGATTTATTCAGATTGTTAGTGACTACAACTGAGCACCAGTATAACTCTTCAAAAGCCTAACTCTCTTATATTACCGATGTATGCCAAGTCCTTTCAGTACGTCAACTGCTAATTACATAGCAAAGGGACATAAAGAATAATATTCATCTTATTTCGAACTCTCTATACCTATTCAGATCTAAAATTTATTTTTAATTTTTACATTCCAGAAGCAGCCGTATTAGCCGATCGTAAAGATGCCTTAACTAAACGACCTTTGGATTTTGATCGTGAAGAAGAAACTCGAAAAGGCGAAACAATCAAATGGCTAGAATCACATTTCGGAAGTGAATCAACAACATCATCACATGATGAATCTGGCGATGTAGGTCACAATATTGAGATAGAGCCAACGAAAAAGACATTCTTCAATGTTACTATTAAATCCAATCAAACGAATGCTTCACCCGCAACATCACCAATAATACATTCCAGCATTAAGGCCATACCGAATGGAAGGGGTGTGAACGGTAACCTAACCACTCCATCGAAAGTAGTTATGTCCGACCGGGAGCCAGCTGGATTAAAAACAAAATATTTCCAAGGAATTTCAAATTGGTCTGAACGTAAGGAATCAACACCGAAACATTTCGCTTCGAAAGCATTCCGTGACGAATTAAAAGGAACATTAGAACGGAATCGTTTGAAACAAGTCGCCTCACGTGAAGATATCAGGTATACGGCAAAACAAGGAAAAGATGATTACGTTCGAAAAGAGGACATAATTCAACAAAAGCATGCCAAACACTATAAGAATTTCGGTTCAAGAAGTGATCTTCGATATAGAAAGGACTCAAAAGAGGACAGTGACGATTCTAGAAATATTAAAATAATACCAAAGGAAGACCTTGGATACTTAAGTGGATCTCGGACTGATCTCCGTTATCGTAGAGATTCAGCCGATGAACCCGATCGTACCTTACCTAATCGTAAAACAAATGGATACTTGAAACGCGAAGATTCAGGTTATGTGAAGGACTCAAGGGAGGATGTACGATCTTCACTTATTCGTGACGTTGACGAAGAACGTGAAAAATACAGATCTTCTTTAATACAACGAGATGATTCAGCCTATGTGTCATCATCAACATATTTCACTGAAACGCGATTACCAAAGACCCCTCTGCGGACACCAGATAGTGGCATTCGATCGCCATCACCCGATATTTACGATCCCGATACAACCCCACGACCTTCGGTGCCTCAACGTAAACGAGCTATTGAAAAAAAGCTAAGACAGCAAAGCAGCTTTTCACCACCATCTCCAGTTCTAATGCATGAAGAGCATGATGAACCACCCCCAGACTATTCACCTCCACCGCGAAGTCGTTCAGTCTCACCAACACATATTTCCGCTAATACTAGCAGCCATATTGCCGCCATTCCAAATGGAATAAATCGGAAACAGAATCAACGGACCCGTTTCGCTTCGGATTCATCATCGACTAGCCACAATAATCACCAAAATCATCATCGTCCAACTGTAGCTACTCAAACAATCCAAACGCAAACCTCACCACCCCCAAAACAAGCAACAAAAGTCGGCCAGGCCATTGGGAATTCTCTTCGAAAACTTGTCGGAAAAATACGATCGGCAAGTGCTGAACGTAAGCTTAAAATGAAGTCCAAGAGCAAAAGCCGTGATCGATCGCCTTCGCCACCTGTAAAGGCAACGACGCCACCAGGTAATGGCTCTACATATCAACAGTATAACGTAATTGACAGTCACATCAGTGGACAACCGATCGTGCCGGAACAGTCGCAGCAGAACCACCTGCAAAATTCAGCACCGATCAATTGTGAGTCAAGTGTCGTTAGTAGTTCTACAACAGCGGGCATGCGTGAACGTGATCGCGATCGTGATCGTCGCGGCTCATCAGATATCGATATGATAACAAGTCCTAAACAACGTTACTATTTGGGTGAAGATCCCTATGGTGGCAGTATTTTCGGCAAGGAGAATAAGTATGATGGGGTCAGGAGGCCATCCCAGTCCCAGCAGCCTCCACACAGACCAAGGAGACAAAACGGAGAGGAACGTGAATTTGTAAGGTAAGTGCTGTGATTTTGTTTTTTGTTTTTTTTTTTTTCGTAAACATAAAATCTTATTTAATGACAACTGATCCATAATCACTGTCGTAGATAGATTACCAAAATAGCCGATCGTGCGAAATTCCTTTTCACACCCGCTCATAGTTCGATTATCGTTCCTCTGGAATATTTGTAAACACTTCGAATAGAAAAGATTTCCAGTTCCGTCATGCCAAGCATAGTAAATTTTGTTAATAGTAGCAGAAGCAGACTCGAGATCATTTACATAAGATCACGATAGATGGGCTGGAGTGAAGTAGTGAACGTAATAATTTATTTTCGACGCATCCACCGATTTCCGCACTTTGATCTGTGAATCTTGTGTTGATCTAGTGACGCGATTAAGCGACATTCTGCATGGAATTTCAAATACTTCTGGTCATGAGCCTGTTTATGGCTTGTAAACATTACATCACCTGTGCTTCTGAGAAAAGTAGAAATTATTGTGAGTACGCGCTGTTTACACATATTTACTTGGTCAAACATGACATGTAGCTGGAACCTTGGGATGAGCAAGATCCACTTCCCTAGTTACATTTTTCTATACACGTATTTGAAAATTTGTCATGCAACAATTAAGTGTTTATGCATTATTTATTTAATCACTAATCTGTTTGCCTTACATCCAATCTGTATGCCTATAAAAGCCTTTCCAATTATGAAATTATTGTCTTTGTTATGTGATTGTTTTCCTGAAATCGATTTATATGAAGAAAAATTTTCAAATGTGAATGTAATTATGTACCGCCTCATACCATAAAAATTAAAAACATTGACTCAAAGATTTCTTGAACGCTTTTTGGCGTTTTTAAAAAAATTCCATATTTGGGGAGAATTAAAACGTCGAAATTTATTTTTAAACGCATCTCAAAGCCCCTATTTACCGATACATACCCCCCACAACTTACTTCACTCTCCCCTAGGGCTTAGGAATGAGGTTCGAATTTTCAGATTATTAAAAATTCCTATTCGGATTTCCATAAAGTTCAATTTAATTCAGAAAATTTTCAAAATTCATGAAATGAAACTACAAACATAAGAAAACATTACTCCGATTTCGTTGCCTAACCCGCAAACTGGGGAATTTTCATTTCGGTAACTTGAAACTTAAATCTTGCCTTACTACTGTGTCTGAAGGGAAAATTAGAAGGGGCCAGTGGAATAACACACTCATTCCAATTAGCGTATGAGGCTTAGATTGTGATTTTCAGAAATTCGATAAATTTATAAAAAATCAAAATTCGAAATTAAATTTATAAAAAATCAAAATTCGAAATTAAATTTATAAAAAATCAAAATTCGAAATTGTTTTATATAATACAGAGATTTGATATGCATAAATCCGAGAATAAGGTCTTCCACAAGCTAACACCAAACCTTGCGCCTTATATTTATTTTAAAAAACGAAAACCTTTCTTTGAAGAAGTTGAAAACGTAACATGTACGATATTTCTTAGTTACTTAAGGACACAATTTTTTGCTACTATGACTTTGGTCCCTTCCAAATCAAAGGTCGAATGATTCCTAATTTCGAAAACTCCTTCTGAGTTTCATCTTTAGATATGTACATATATTGGAGCAATTGAAAACTTTGTCATAGTATCTATTTTCTATGATGTTTCTTCCTTCGCGTCACGCGGATACTTATTGCTCTCATTTAGGTACTTATGTACTTCTTTTAAGGTATTCCCTTGAAGACTATATTCTGGCCTCCATTGCAGCTGTTTTCTGGCCACCTCATTAAATTTTTCGGAAATTCGTACGTGAATCTCATATTTGCGAAATCTCACTTTGCCTTCATAATCGGGCTTAGATATGTTTTACTATTCCAAACATTTTTATTTAAACGTTATTTGTCTAAGACCATAATTGGATATTGGATATTTTCATGTACTCTCCATAATTACAGAACTGCACAAAACAACTCAGTTGCAATCTTTATAAACAATAATTATATGTACGTGATCATGTCAAAATAATTGGAATTCATGGAATTTTGAAAACTTAAATTAAATATGAGATAACAGATGGCGCATTTAAATTAATTTTGATCGATATCATCCAAATTTCAAGTGGGGCGATATCAGTTGATTTTATAAAAATTTCGAGATCTTTATTGGTACTTGGCCGCATAGTGGACTTTTGGATTCTAAGCAATCTTTTCTGGCCGAAATAGAGATAGATATTGGGATATCATAAAATTGCCAACATCTGTAGGCTGGTCAGGTTGATGTCAGGTTGGGTTAGGTATGTTTTACTTACTTTGAGGCTTCTCTTTTCTTGTAAATTCGTAATAGACTATTGCGGGAAACTTGCTTCATAGAAACGCAGTATTAGATAAACTCAAATTAATTAAGATAAATTGCAAAAAAATTAAAAAAAAATTTTAATGTATTAGAAAATGTCTATTTGCTCGGGATTTAATTACCTTTCAGACCCACAAGATTTGATTTGCCCATAGTTCTTGCAACTGAGATATTAAAAACTTTTGGAGTTCCACAGAGCAGTATACTAGAACCGGTATTCTTTTTTTCTTTACATAAATTAAGTACATTTGCTTCAAGATCAATTAAAAATGTCCTCGTCTGATATTCTTCTTCTATACAGTTCATATTGCCTGCAGACCGAATTGATGCTATTCAACACAAATTTTTCAAGTTTTTACTTTATGATATTCCGCGGTTATGTTGGCGTATTAACATCTGTGTCGTATTTGTAGGCATTGACCCATTGGTCTATAGGTTCTGCTTTTATGTATGAAATATGTTTTGGTTAGCTCAACTCAACCCAAATGACTGTCTGCAAATGTGATTCTAGCTTTTAAAGTATCTACGTAAAACTGGTGCGCGGATAAAAACTTGTTGTTTTTCACAGAAATGGATTAGCACCCTTTGTGTCTTTTAACTTTGAAAATATCTCCATTCTGGATGCGTTTTCTGGTAAATAATGAGTGAAGAAATTTTAATTTAAAAAAGAAGAATTTAGGTAACGGAAAAGTACCAAAAGTCCATGTAGGATTCGAATTCAAGTTCTCTGGCATGGTGAACCCAACAATTGCATTGGTTTGAACATTATAATTTCATAACGTCTTAAGTTATGTTTTATTTGGGCAATTTCATTATTAAGCTTTGGACTAGCCTTCTAGCCAGCCAGCTTTGTTTTCTTTGCAATAACCTCAGAATGCAGTAAGAGATTGTCCGTTGACCCATATCACATTTTATACACCATCAGTAACTAATATTTGTAAAGTTTCTTCTATAATTAAGGAGTCCAATATAATTCCTATAGTATCTACCATATCCAAGAAAATCCGCAACGGATATATGCTGCATTACCACCAGCACTATTTACAATTTTCCAATAACAAGAAAGAAATTCTTCAAACTGGCCATGCATTTAGTTCTGTCAATTTTTTTCAAAGTACCTTTTCTGCTAGGAGGGCAAAGAAGCCCAGCAGTATGTATAAAACCCATAAAAGTCTGACGGTATTTTAATGGCATTTCCTCAAGAATCTAAAGAATCAATTTAAACACGTGTAAGAAGATGTGCTAAGATTGTAATTAGCTGCACTTACCGTAAAGATGTTAATTAGATTCCGGCATGTAAAAGTGCAATTATTAGCAACAAAACAAATTTACCGTGAAATTGGTAGACACGCCATCACAATCAATGACGGGGAACCTCAGCCTGCATCATCATTTTCTCTTCTCGCCAGATTTACCAGATTTCGCCCTAACAAGATCACTTTGTTTGGTAGTTTGTTAGCTAGCGAGCCATTCCCATTAGGAGATTACTGCGCGGTAAGGTGCTTACAAATATGCAAATTTTTAAAATATAAAACTATATACATGCCTCCCTGATGGGAGATTTGCATACTCACTTTCAAGGTGATTTTGCTAATAATAGCTTTCAATTGGTAATTATTATGTAAAATAAATGGAAGAACTTAACAAGATTCTTTAATTTGGTAATATCGAAACGATTTCAAGTTTTCTGCTGGAATTTTCTTATTAGAATCGGTTGATCTTAGTTAGATGTAACGTCACCGCGTGCTTGTGCATATTTTGTTTCTTTTTTTTATTACAAATTTCCTCGATTTCAAGTATGATTTCAATTAGCAGATTTGCAGTCATTAAAATTTTCAAGATGTGCCTCAGAAGTAGACAAAGTGCCAATTACGTTTTTATTTCAGAAGATTTTTTATGACGATTTCAGTCGTAGTTTTAAAAGAAAAATAAATAAAAAATTGCTATTAACCGTAATTTTCCCTGCTCAGTATTTTCGTACTTTATCACGTACTTTATTACGACAATAATATTAGTTGAACATGAAAATCATTAACTAATCAGTGTTCCATATAATATTTTACTATTTCATAAAATTTTCTGCAGCCTTTTTACCAATTACTCAATTCCCCTCGTGTAAAAATCCCACCATTTCCACCAAAGTTTTCCTCTCTTGCCTCCGAGACTTGATCGTCGTTTTAAATTTTCTTGTCACTTAGAAATTATTGCTGTAGATCACAAAACGTGATAATCCCATTGTGAGGTAACAGGTCTGTAGAATGAGCCAAATGTTTGAAGGAACATGATTCTCCACGTTGTTTAAGTGAATCTGGAGCGAGTATTATGGAATTTTTCAGGCAGCCTTTCCATTATTTTTTAGCAGTCTCCAAATATTCCAACAAATGCAAAACATTATCTTACCTAGATGGAGGGGGAAGTTGAACAGGCTGGCAAAAGACTCATTTTTTTAAATTAAGGAAGTTGTTCTAAATCATCTTCCTATTATATGCGCTAGTACTGCAACCTATTCCTATACGCCTATACCTTTATGCTGCCTTTCATACAGAACGATCTTATGCAGATTTCTACATCGATCCTCTCTTGAAATTCTATCTTCTTTTGAGACTCAACCACTCCAGCTAATTTTACACTTATTAACAAATGTTCGTAATCAGCGTGCTATGAATTGAGTGACCTTCATCATCTTGCAGCCATATAAGAGCATTGTTTGCACATTAGAGTTGAATAATCATAGTTTGCTTCGGCTAAAATTATATGGTTCTGGATCTCGTCTAGTAGAATCCCCTCCCTAGATTATTGCAAATGCAATCTTTTCGATAAAAACAAAATCATTCCGAGCAACCAATCTAAATTCCACCTTCAAGATTACATCAACAAACAAAACTGTTAAATCTGGGGCTGCAAAACACTAAATATAAAAATACAGGGTGAGAGAATGTTGGTCTCCAGTCTCTAGTTTACAGAGATTAAAATCTCCGAGATGTTTACACGGCAAGATATTTTTGTGTCTGGTGACCAGTGAAAAGTGAAAAAGCTTAGAAATATATTAAGATGTCTCCGGAGACCTGGACAAATGATAAACTTCGGAGAAGGGAAACCAAACCTGGAGACCTGCGTGTTTTAAAATACAGCACGGAAGATCGGAGACCAAAAAAATCTCTAGAGACTAGGTCTCTTTTGAGATTTTTTTTCCGCCTCTGAAGTGTACCCAGGGACCAAAAAATTGTCTCCGGAGTCCAAAGTCTCTCATCGTGTATAGCTTCACCTAAAGAGTTAATTGTCAAGCAACTTCTCCATATAGAACGAGTGACAGTCTGGTACGGCTTTTGGGCCGGTGGCTTTATTTTTTTTTTTAATTGTAGTCGGTGCAGTCATTACAATGTTACCGCATAATGGTCCGAAGTGGATACTTTGAACCTGGATGATATTTATTTCCAACGAGATGAGTAGTAAAGCTTTCACTTGCTTATGTCCTAGTCGTACCTGTTCGTCTTACGTGTTCGGAAAGCTAAAGTTGACATTATTGGATTATTGGATTCTTCCGAGATATCGAAGCTCGGAAGTTAAACCCTAATCTGGGCTGGCTATATTTAACCATGAAAGATAACTTCGCATATAAAAGTACACAAATTAAAAATTATAACTACAAGATCACTGATGTACAAGCGAAATAGCAAACGTCCTTAAGTTAAACCTTATGGAACACCTAATCAGAGCATAGATAATTGAAAAAATGATTTTCTTGTTGATTGAGGGTAATGCAGAGCTTTAGAACTCAAGTTTATTCCCAAAGACACAGTGAAACTTTCTGATTATAAGTAATCTATTTCAGCAAAAATGAGTATCTATCCTGCCTGAAAGAGGAGCCTGAAACAACCGAAAATTTTCTGTGCTCTTGTCCGGCTTTTGTCCGAACCAAGCTAGATACGCTTTGATCTGCCCTCCTATCTGTAGGTGAGCTAAAAACCTTATCTCTCCTAGACTTGATGCGCTTCATTAAGAAAACGGGAAGGTTTTGATGGGAGTTATTTTCTCATTTTTCATAGATTACAACAGTGGGCAGCCTTGAGCTCTGTCCTTGGGATCTTTCGTTCCCATACCCATAAAAAATCTATTACAGCACAGTAGTACCATAAATTCGCCCGTATGTCTATTTGATTTATAGATGCGCTTTTTCAAACCTCTATTGTTACTAAAAAAAAAACAAGTTGCCATTAAATACCAGGAAAATATTTGTTTTTGAAGCGTGTAAAAATTTTTCCAATTTTGTGATCAAAAAACAAAAACGGGATCATCCCAAATTGGAATTAGTAGTCTTTCATTAGTCATCCGAAGCACAAAAATACCTAAAAAACGAGTAGTGGACCAATCAAATGAATTATTTCTCCGACATATAATTTAAAGTAATTAAAACAAGTCCCAAAATCTATTCTCCTTATATATTTACTCTTAATTAATTAATTATGTACAAAACACACTTGATTTATTCTTCTCCCATTTATAGCAAATTATTGCAGCGACATTGAAATGTCAACGGTAATAAACTTGACCAATCTAGAACTTGTCAACTCATGTGAAAACAAGTGATTCATCAAAGTGCAATTGACAAGATCGTTCCGATCGCCAGATAGCTTTAAACGCATTATTTCCTCTAGATAAAAACATTGCACGACAATGGCTCTATAATAAAGCTGCTACCTCTGGAGGAGGTGATATAATCGAAACAATTTTCCGCTTTGTCTAAACTCGACTTACATGCACCGATCACCTGTGATCTCACCACGTTTGTCGCAGTCCAGTAGTCACTTGTTGTTGCAATTCAACCTATAGGAGGATAGTTGTAACCCATTCTGTGTTCTGCAACTAGGTGAACTGCTGATCTACGACAGTGAGGCTGCGATGGATAAATCTATTTTGCATTGCTCTCTGATGGAGTCTAGAGTCAGTTGAGATCGCTGTCATTGTTAATACTTGGGGCATGGTCTTTTATTGTTGCCCGTACTAGGAGTAGTCATTGCCACTCCTTTTAAGGTCTCTAGGCAAGGCTGGGAGTTTCTTCTTCACTAATACGAGAGGTAGAAAAATTCTTTTATTTGTTAGACCGCATTAAGTTTTTTTTTTTTATTTTCATAGTGATGCGTCAATCAATGATCATAAATTAAATTGATTACGTCTTAAAGCTTTTAATTCATTTGTGTACTTTTTTTTGTTTTTTTAGAACTTCAAAATTAGCTTGTAAGTCCATACTCACTCGGAACATTTATTTTCATTTAATTAATTCTAGATTCAACAGTTTCTCTCGTAGCTTATGAATTCTTAAAAAATTATTCAATCAACTAAGGCAATTTCCTTCGCATTTGGAAATATAATTTTTTGATTATTTGAAGTTTTTTTTTTAATGTTTTGACAGCTTTGACATAACAAAAAAATTGTTGGCCTAGCTTTTACTTGCGCGGTTGTTATTTCGTTAAAAATAGTATTAAAATGCGAAAATTTTCCTGCCATGCTATTTTATGATTCAATTAGTTCCAAATTGGGCGCATCCCTCAACGAAGAGCCTTGTGCCACAGTTGTCATCCCAGAAATATCCCTGAATACAGAATAGTTTTATTAAAATTCAAAAGATGGCGCTAGTTGACTTGAGCAAAAATTGCAACCATAGCCAGACAAGGACGTTGATCGTGATTGTGAGAGGTGAGGCAACTTTGCTTTGCTGTTATGAGCCACAAAGTAGGTGACAATCTCAGATGACAATAAACTAACCAAAGAGAAGCGCATATGGAGCATTGGCAAGAAAATGGTTTCCTCATGGTCATATTGCCACAAGATTAAGATCAATGCAACCCCCGTACCGCTGTTATTTTGCACTTTTTATACCCTCGATAAAAGGGAATACTACCTACAGTCATAATATTAAGAAACATTTTGATTTTTGTGTTGCCGTCCATCTGTCTATCTGTCTGGCTGTCCGTACTTACATAGGGTTGCCATACGAAAAACAATGATCGTGATCGGTGAATCACTCCAATGTCGAGGCTGTATTTTCCAGTTCGTAGCAGTGACTTTTTTAAGTCTTTTATAAGTGAAGATCGCTAGCTCTCAGCGCAGCCCCTCGATATCTATCTAAACTCAAAACTTTGATTACATTGGGCTACCTTTTTTGAAGGCATATCGTGAGCTTGATGTAGCTAACAACATTTGCTGCACCCTGAGTTAGTTCGGTATGGGGAGGTACTCAATTAGTGTGTTTCTTATTGTTCTTCCCTCCCGCCTCCTTCCATCCTGATACCAGCTTTTATACTACAAATGCATTTAGATGTTCTAAGTGCTGTGAGCCACTAAACATTTTGTAGTGATTTTGTTACCAAGCCTAGAGCCAAATAATTGTTCTATCGATAACTTCTCTGAGAAATTTACTGCTATCGATAATATGCACTCGATGTAAAACAGAGAATCCTCATTAAACATTTATTATAGTTAGAAGTTTTAGTTTTCGTGAAGTACCCAATTCCCACGAAAACTATTCCTTAGTGACTAACAATTTATATCACCAATTACAGCCTTTGTCACGAAACAAGCATATTTAGCACGGTTATAGCTTCTTTCCATGCTCTCTGGAATTCTTAAGGTCAATGACGAATTAGGCTCCAATTAGTGACATCATTTTGATCACTATACCTTACGTGGTGGAGGGTCTTAGATACCACTATGCAAACATTTAGAAATAGAGAGCCAAAGATTGGGATGCTTGTTATCTCAGATTTCCTTAGAATCATATTGCCTCTAAATCTCCACATCTCAATGACTTCTCAGTGGGTATCCCATTGTCTGTAGAATGTCGCCCATAGGCTCGAATTCAGACCTACAAAACTATGAACGAAAGTCCAAACTACTACACCGAGTCATAGATACCAATGTATACCTGCCATATACACTTTTGACACCTAGAAGCGTAACAGAATTTCGGAAGTTGAAGTGTAAACCATCAGACCATAACCTCTGCATAGGTTGTCTTCAACAGGAAACGATTCAAATAGATTCGCTATATGGCGTATAGACTTCCGCATTTTGTAAACAATTTACTGCTATTCATATAGTTGTCGAGATGACCACTAGCAGGAAAAGTGCATTAGCGTAGAATTCACTTTACATATAATTATTATAGGCAATAACAACAAATCACACGACTATAACGGGACTAATTAAACCTTAGCATTGAACATATACAACCAATGTACATAGGTGAAGGTTTACACTTATGGAGATATTGATGAGCGTCCCAAATTGGCAATGAATTCGATTCAATTAGTCGGCAAACAGCATAGATCTAGATTGTTCCCTATACACAAAAGATTGTGCGTGGGACTCGTAGTAAGACTGCTACTTTGATTGCTACAGGAGCAAACCAATTGCCTTAGACAGCTGTTCTCAAGGCGATTTAATTAAAATCAATTACCAGAAGATGCAGGTAATCGCAGCTATATAAGAATCTCGTACAATGAATGGTTGCCGCCGCAAAAGGACCATTGCCGCATCTTTTCCCGGACTACATCCCCACCAGCAATGACCACATGCTCGGTAGCAACTGAGAATGTTGCGGTTGCAATAAGAATTTAACATAAACTGGCACTTGATGCGAATAGAATTGTAATTTAAGTGCTATACGTTCTAAAAAAAACTTCTTCAGTCCAAGGTATGATCCAGTGCACAACATTCTCTAATGATGATTCTAATTGAAATTGCATTCATTATCTTTGCATTAACTTTCCCGAGTATTTTAGAAATCATAAATCAGTGGGGCAATGAACATATCCTAGAAGATTCTACTGTCCCTAGGTAATGTTTTTTGTTTTTTTTTTGTTTTGTAGATTTCATAATCAAATTAATGTCCAAGAAGTGAAAAAGCTATTATAGATCTTAATTAGAATCGCAGAAATGAAAAAATAAAATCTTCACCACTTGTATCTCTACATGGATATAATAGCACTTAATTTACTGAACACTCTCCTTCAGATCCGCAATTTAATCATTTGACTTAAAACAAATAGAAATTATCCTCTTCGGGTAATTTCCTTAATTACTTGGTGGTGCTGCTGCTGCCACACCGCCACACCTGAACAAGCTAAATCCATCGAATTCTCAGATCTCCTGCAAGATTGTTTCTAGATTAAGTCACTAGACTCGGATATCCATGTAATGTACTATGTACCTACATATGTACATGGTCCGGTTATATATTTCGAGTTCACCAACGATAGGTAGGTAGGTAAGTATCTGACCAAACTAATTTTCATCTGCACTAGGCTGCGATGATGCAGAGGACAAGACGAGCAATTACGGAACAACATTAAGATTTTTTAGATATATAATGGATATTAAGATTGGCACTCTCTGCATGTGTAATTTTCCTAGAAACCTCTCTCGAACTGAATCAGTTACATCTCCAGTTCGTTTTATAGCTGTAGACAATTTTCCATTCCAATTTTTAAATTCCAATTTTGTGTACCTACCTGGTAATTGCCCATTGAAATTAAATTCCCCTGATACAGGTGATGGACACAGTAAATTACTCTAATTGAGTACCCGTGAGAAATACGAACACAGTTCGTGCATTAGATTGAAACAGATTTTGATTAATTGCTCCATGTATCTCGGCACTTAGAAGTGTTTCACACTCTGTCTAATCGATGATAATTATCTATCACCTGAATTGATTCTAATTTGCGAAGTAAGTAATTAGCATCGAGGACCGTTTATGAAATGCAGGACAAATTTATTTTAATACGGGCAAAGTAGTTTTAATATGTTAAGCGTTGAGAGAAATTTTGTTCCATATATGTTCATATTTTTTTTTATTATTTGAACGTGTGGTCTACTGTGGTGCCTTCTACTTCTTATCTAGTTAATTATATTGCTTCGGAGATCAAACATTTCTGGAACGAAAAGATAACAACTGTACACCATCAAAACATCTGACAACCTTACCTCTCTAAGGTGTGTCTTCGCCACCCGATGCCTTCAACCTCTCAACCACCACCACCACCACCGAAAACATCAATCGACATCACATCGGAATTTGAATAACAAGATCAACATTAAGTCTCCTCACTTCACAGTCTGCTGCGATGATCTCTACGTCTGAAATTATTATTCCTGGTGTTGTCAATATATGGGGAATATTTCGAAGACGTTCGTTTTTCTATGGTCAGCAACATCTCCATAAACGTAAATTATGAATGACCTTACATACGTAGGATTGATCGCAGTGC
The DNA here is from genome assembly GCA_963930735.1 of Dioctria linearis. Taxonomy (NCBI): domain Eukaryota; kingdom Metazoa; phylum Arthropoda; class Insecta; order Diptera; family Asilidae; genus Dioctria; species Dioctria linearis. Next base: position 2,273,100 of record OZ005742.1, on the reverse strand, counting down.
ATTATCACTTGCAGAAAGATTGATTTACGGTTCACGCCCCAGAGTATTTTGTTTACGGCGATGTTTTGTCTTAAAATCTGGCCAATAATTATGTACCCCTCTATTGCTCGCACGTTCAACCATAGATCGCGATCAAATTTGGCAACAGTTCCACAAAATCGATCACCAAAATTTCCATCAGCTGCACAACTGTAAATAGGACTTCAAACCTAGACGACATGTCTTTTTTATTGGATGGTGGTATTTAGTCGTAGCCGAAATCTCTCCTTTTTGGACGCACCTGTTGTTGTCAAGTTATACACAGAAATGCGTTTCATAAAGCTTTGAACGGTCCATTTTTATACCACAATTACACGCAGTGAGATCAGTTCTGTCAAAGGCACCTTCTCTCGAAACCGGGGAAAAAGCCTAGTATATTTTGCAAATTGTAGCAAATAATGAATTAAAATTAATTTTCAAAAAATCGTTTGTTTAAGTAAATCATGATCTTAGTTTTACTAGATAACAGTAGATGGCGTACACACTGATAAAGAGTTTTGATAATTTTTTTGTCAGTTTTTAATGGAAACTAATTTAAATTCCATTAATAAAAAAAAAACAGAAATAAATTAAAAAATCTTCAATGCCTATATTTAGCCAACATCCGAACTTACAGGTAAACTACGAATTTTAAATATAACAAAAGGCAAATGTTATACCAAAAGGTTGACTTAATGCCTCCAATCGGATTTGACATAATCTAATGGTCGGTTTCACAGTCAAGGCTTAAGCCACAGCGATGACTTAAGCCAATAAATATTTCGGGTTCACAGTCAAGGCTTAAGTGATATCACTGGCTTAAGGCAAGCTTAACTTAAGCCCGTCATTGCGAAGGCTTAAGCCTCAGATTTTGCTGAGAAACACATAGGAAATTATTGATAAATATATATTTTGTCTAAATATTATAATTTTTGTTATTAAACGAACGTACAAATATTAGGACTATTCCCTAAAATGTAAGGAATACTCCCTAAAATTTAGGAGAAAAAAACGTACATTTTCATTAAAATGTAGGGAATAGTCCCTATATTTTAGGGAAAATTCCCTAATCTTATCGAAAAATACCTAAGCTTTGTGGCAACAATTTGTGCAAATGTTTTACAGTGTATAAGCGACGAAGAAGTGTATAATATAATATCGCAAAGTGTGACCTGTAAAAAATTACAAATGGGCGCCCGGAACATTTCGAGAAATGGGATGATATTGCTTTTTATTCTCAGTTTCGACTATTTATTCGGGTATGATGGTTTACGTTGTCGAAACATTCTGCAGCAATGATTTTCGATTTGATATCCTTCCAGATAAAAACCATGACAAACTGGTAAATAAAAAGTTCTTCTTTTCGCTTAGTTTTTAATCCACAATAGCAATTTTCTTTAAAAAAAATTCACAATTACAGCAGTGCTGACAACTTAAAAATTTTCATCTGCGGCTTAACTAAGCCTCAGCTTACTGAATACTGTGAAACCTAGTAGGCTTAAGTTCTGGGCTTAAGCCACACCCGTGGCTTAGCTAAACTCTGGCTTTAAGCCTGGACTGTTAAACCGGCCATAAATGTTACTTTCTATTGTTTTCCCTTATAAAATAGCAGCCAAAAAAATGAAAAAAGTAGCTAAAGTTGTGTGAGCTTTTCACCACAATGGTTAATAAAATTAAAATCTCAATTTGTGTGAAAGAAAGGGACCTTAATAAGTATAATTTTACTCCAAAAATTATTTTTTTGTTCTGCTTACTTCAGTGCTTACATATTAATTGAAATCATTTTTGTTTCTTCTTTCTAGAAATGTAACCTCAAGTACTCTGGGTAGATACAACAAAGGCAACAATCGCTTAGGATCTACACCAAATCTGGATCATGATTATAGAAGTGCCCAAACTTTGCCAAGAAAACTCGATCATCACCGGCCAAATCATCATTCCTCTACAATAAATGTATCAATCGTGAATACAGTGAAGCCAACTCAAAACACAGGTCCAGCAAAACCTGCACGTACCTACAAATCATTGAATCGTAGTAAAAGTTTCAATGTTCATGGAATGAATGGAACCAATGATCCTAGTCCAATTTACATTGAAAAACTGACAAAAAACAATTACTCAAGCAACATGTACAAATCTAATCCGCATCTACATGAAAATGGGCCCCAGCTCAAGAGTCCGTCCATAGTGAATTTAATAAGTCGCAGCCAAAAAGATTTGTCCCGTATTGATGAAGATCGAAAATATCCCAACTATTTGTGCGAACGGCGATATTCAACAAATAACAACAACAACTACGTGAACGGTAATAATAGTGACAAGAAAAACTTATTTCTAAAAGGTCTTCAAAATCAAGCGCCAGAATTATACAAAACTCTGCATGGTGGTAATGAAGAGCAGCCATCTCCAGTACGTAATGGTCACAAATATTCCAACATTGTAACTCGTGAAAGGGAATCATCTTCATTAGGATCAAGATCACCAATTGAAATCAACAAGGACACAGCCAGTATTGTTCGACGTGGTAGCTCAAGTACCGAAGACTATTCGGAAACATACCGAATAACAACAAAATCGGATGATCCCAAGCGACCAAGTGTTACCAATACTGTGCAAAGCTACACGAAGAAAACGACACCAGCAAAAGATGGTCGTGGATTTGAAACTGTCCAATCAAGTGAACGTAAAAGTATCACCACAAGCCGATACCGTGGCGAACCAATGTCAAATGTTAAATATATTGAGGAGCAAACAAGGCGAGGTTCTGGCGGTGGACCTGTAGTTATAGAAGTTCGGAGCAATACCAGGAAATGAATGCAGACAATTCGGTTCTGGCTTTGGTTTCATTTGACGTTACTGCAAATAAAAAAGAAAAGCCATTCGTCATTTGGAATGAAGAGAGAAAAATCTTATGCGCTTCTTCTATAAGAAATATACAGAAATTCCATTGCAAGCATGCATTCGTCTCCACTTGCGAGTATTGTGGAATGTTCAATACTAACAAAGTCTATTCCTCTAACAAAAAAAAAAAAAAAATCCACATGGATTCCTCGAGTTGCTCGTAACATCCTAATTAATTAATTAATTAAATTTAATTAAAGAATGAAAATTGATTGCCATTTATTAATTTTATTAAAAATGAATATAAATGCAGCAAGTCCTAATTTTGTTTTTATTTTAATTAAAACTATGTAAACCAAACAAGTGTTTTGCTGTAGGAGTTATGTTAAAGGTTAGTCATACGCCCATTAGATACTAATAAGGGCCTCCCAACTCTATACTTAAAATGCACACTTAAACAACCCCGAAGTTTTAGAAACTCCAGCAATTGTATGTATGTACTAAGAATCCCTCCTCGAATGCAATAAATCTGTACTTTAGCGGTTAATTCTAATTCAATTGTTAATCTTTAGGTAGGTAGTGTTACTTAATTAACTTTGTTCTATTTTTATAAACAAATTTACAGAGATAAAAAAAAATACAAAAAAAGACAAAACAATTTATTGACATCATCGAAAAAATACTGAGAAATAAATTTCAAGTGCCAAATGCTGGCGTTTTTTTTTTTATTTTTATTTTTTCTTTATTATTTCCTTTCTTTTATCCTTGCTTTATCTTTACACTATCGTCCCTTTCATAAGGAAAAGGAAAATCCTTGCACGGAACGAACATAGGTCTTATCCTCGATCAGAAACTTACATGGAACTAACATTTGTCGGAGATTATAAAGAAAGCCACACTAACTATCTATCCCGTGCCGAAGACTGTATGAAAAAAAATTGTGTTTGAATCCAAAAATAATCTATTGATCCTGCCACTATCTATCATTTGCCCATCATTACCTATGGCGCCCCCGTATAGTGAACCAAAACAGAGGAAAGAACAGTAGAAATAAAGTTACAAAGACTTGCATGCCACGGAATTACAGGTGCTATTAGGACTTGCCACACATCAGCCATAAAACCGATTTTGGGACCTCCTCCTCTAAATCTTTTCAATAAAAGCACCTTGCTCTTAGTGCTGAGTTGCTAAATGGTAGCTCCAGAAAACCTAGTCGGTTATAAAAAAAATGCATGTAGAATTTCACAATGACTGCCTCCAAGTTCACAAACGCGATGTCCAAGACTATTAGATTTAAGCGCGCCTTCAAAGTGGTTATGGAAGAGCGCCAAAATTTAAAAAAAAACCGTGGACGGATTTTTCCATACGGATCACTCGTCTGGTACACAGACGGATATTTTTGGGTGTAGGAGTCTATGGACCGAGATGTAACTTGCACAAGGCCCTATAGGATCTTACCCAAATGTTTTTCAAACAGAAATCCATGCCATAGAAATGTGCATTAAAATTAATATACAAACAGGCTATCGACACGCAAACATGTACGTATATATAACCTTGGAAAGCCTAGTCGGCATAAAGGCATTAATCTCCAATAACTTCGCTTCAGAACAGGTTTGCGACTGTAGGGATGTCCTGGATTTACTAAGAAAGGACAATAAAGTAACCCTTAGGTGCGGGTACCAGGATACGAAGGACAAGAAGATAATGAGACCACTGACTACTTAGCCAGGAAAGGAGCGGAATCTCCATTTACCGGATGCGAACCCTTCTGCGACCTTACAAAAAGGCACCTAGCAGAAGATATAATGTTCAAACTAGAAAAGGCTCACCAGATATAATGGCAGAACCTTCCTGGACTAAGGCACGAAAACAAGTTCATTAACTTCCCATACCAAAATTTTAAAATTCATCAACTGTGGTAAGTACCAGTACCAGGCTATTCACTGGCCTAATGACTGGCCATTGCCCACCTAAGTTTATGCTTAAGTAAATAGACGATAACTGTCCATTTTGCAAGGAAGAAGTAGTATCTGCAGAGCATGTACTCTGCGAATGCGCAAAACTTGCTCTCAAAAGACTCTAATGTCTCAGTAACGGATTGATTCATAAACCCAAAAGACGTCCGGAAAACACATCCTAATGAGATAAGACCAGCCTAAAAAGGGCAAATATGGACTGACTTTAATACGGCAGGGCATAGCACAAAAGATCTATTAAGTCGCACTGTTTAGAGAACGACTGGCCGGCCCCACCTCCCCTATTTATAATAATAAATTATATTTATTATTTATACAAAAATGATTCACTATCCAAAAGGGTCCTATATAACTTGAAAGTGGAAAGAGTATATCACAAAAGCACATCCCTATTAGATTAGGAGAAGAATAACGATGAACTCTTAAAATATAAAAAAAATCGAAATTACGGCAATACACGGTACAGAGAATAAAAGGTATTCTCATTAAATTTTGACACATGTATTGTGACGTAATTTTGTACGCTCATGTACCTAAATGGATTTATATAGAAAAGACAGAGAGAGGAGAGAGAGTATTGTGCTCTTTCCTATAGATCACACGTCATTTTGTCCCCTAATGGTGGCCCGTGGTCAAGACATGAATTCGAATCAATCTGCCTACATATTAGGACTAAACGACCACACATACACTATTACAACTATTAGTACTCAGCTGAGAGTTATTGAGCGTAATCAAAATTATATTATTGTTTTGTTAAGTAAAGTATATCTATATAGTAAGGGGGGCTTTTGGGGATGGTAAGAAGCCAAACTTAAAATTACTGGAAGATTATTATCCTGTGTGGCAGCTTTATGCTATGGCGGTATCTCTTTTTACTGTCACTCATGACTACGAAATATTTTGAAAGGGGCCAGGTCAAGTAGGCCAACAAAATATTTAAAAAACAGACAAACATAATTTAAATTTAAAAAAATAGTTTAAGAAAAACAATTGAAAAACTAGTTTTTCAGAGTCTCTGTAGAAGCTATCAGAGATTCGTTTCGTCATGGCAGTATTGAAATTGTGACATTTTGAAGGGGGACATTTTTTTATAATCCAAATTGCTATGTAAAATAAACAAATCGTTATCGGCCCCTTTCTTTAGGTTAAAGAAATATAGGGCTGCTATTGAATAGAAGAAACCTTCTGAAATTTCTCAAATAAACAAATCGCACATATCTTAAATCATCTTAAGAGGAGTCAGTACTCAGCAAAAATGTCAATTTAGATATCAGCGAACCTGTAGGCAATAACATTTATTATACGTAGGTTTGTGTCTTAAAAGTGAGAAAATTCATATAAAATTAGTCTAGGTGTAGACCAAAGACCACATTAGAGACATCTAGCGTAAAAAACAGAAACCCAACATGCGACAAAATTATACAATTTAGGACGAAATATGAATATTTTCAATTTAAATAAATTGAAAATTTTTAACGAGAATTAACTGTAATAAATTTTTATTGTACATAATTGTTAAATATACTATTTTGATTTGTATTTCAACAGTTTTCAACGAAATATTGCAATTTCTCGTCGGTGAAATATTGGGAGAAAAAACCAGTACAATTAGAGTCAAATAATTAAAAAAAGCGAAACTAAAAAAGAAAAAACTCGACGTTATTTCCTAGATCTAGGCTTTATCTTTCTAAAATAGTCATAATCTAAAGAAATGAGAATACCTACTAACGGGAATTTGATTTGAAAAACTTCAATTTTTACCATTTTTTACAAGATTCCGAGCTAATATCTCCGTTTTGATGCAATTTTTTTTATTTTTTTCCGACGTTATTTACTAGCCTTCTTCGTTATCTTTGATTTAAGATACAAATCATTATTCTGCTACAAATAGTTTGCCAGAAATTTATATTGAAAAATGTATGAAACTTGCAAAACTTGGTACTGACTCCTCTTAAGCTTTTATATATTTCTTTGTTTCCGTTATACAAACCTATGTATGTATATATTTAAAAAAAAATTTCACGGGTAATTATAAAAAGATTATTTATTTTTTTAAATATATATTCACTTACCTACAAAACGATTTTGCCCTGAAAATTCGGCTATTCTTTCTGCAACATTACACAGCACAATTGATTAAATTAAATGAACTCAATAAAACTATACACTTTAAGCGTCTAAAACAACACAATTTCAAATATTATTTAATAAAATCCTCAAATTTCACAAAATTTCACTGAACTCCGAAACACTGAAATATTTACTTCCAGAAACGTCATCAAAGCTCAACCAAAGGCCAACAAATGTACCCCCCTGTGACTAGATGCGCCAGCACAATAATTTTGCTCGCCGGTACTTCCCTATATGATTACCGAGTTCAATAGTGTGCGTGTTCAATTAAGTTATAGTTGTTGATATAAACAATTACTGTATTACTGTATTCACAGCACGTAATGTAATTAAATTAATATATTATCACCTCAAATCGAAGGTCACAACTGCACAACCATCCGATCAGAAATTTCACAATTTCAAAATGGCCGGAACTATTTGCAGTAGAGCACATAAGATTGGTAAGCTGCCAGTACTCCACGTTCTACCGTACAGGGAAAGGAATACAAGTATTCTCACTCAATTTTGACACATGAGTTGTGACGAAATTTCTGAAGGAGAGTATTGTGTTCTCTGTACCGTGCTTTCCTATACATTACACGACAGTTCGTTCACTAATGGTGGAGCGTGGTTTGTAATGAGAATACCTTCAATTCTCTGTACGGTGCTCCCGTTCGAAACATTGGTGTAGCACGGAATTCTCCCTCCCCCGAATGCCTTCCTCTTAAAAAAGTGTAGCATGTAGGTAGGTAGGCCCAGGAATTGAATGGCTTACTCACGTATACAATTTTATTTATTCAATGATTCCATGGATAATATTAGACCAAATTATTCGTCTCGACGAGGAGAATGCGGATATATCACGTTCTGCCAAAATCAATCAACTGGAAGAGGTTAAATTTATCTGCAAAGTGCGTGCGCGAACTTCTTTACGCGCGGCAAAACAACATGGCTGTTAATGGAGAGTTGTGCGATCAGTCAAGAAGTTTTTCCTACATTAAAGTAGAATTTAAATGGTATCTTCCCGTAACCTATACTATTTGATGAAATAGACGCGCTATTACTGGCCAATTTCGACTTACATTTTTAGCGAATTTTTTCTTTTACATTTTCAAAAAATCACAACAAAGTGGCTGATTTTGAGACACAATATTTTTTCTATCAGGCTTGGGCATGTAATTTACCATTCCGCCAAGTTTCGCATTAAAATTAAATTTTTTTTTTTTAATTCTGCAGAAACTTCCACGATTGGCCGAATTGGCAGGAAATTGGTTTGCAATCGCCTTTCCATTATCCAAATGTAATGTAATCATTTCTGCGATGGACATCACGTTTATTGAATTTTTATAATTTTAAAACCCGACACCCTACTAGACGATTGATATTGTCACTTCATTTACAAGAATAATTTTTAAAGCGGGGTATAATCTTCAATAAAAAAAAAACCTTATTTCACCCGTGAACAAAACCGGACCCATTATTGCATTCATCTCTCTGGCAGCATCTAGGTGCAGGCGATTGAACTTTGGAAGCCTTTGAAAAAAAAACTCTATAATACAAAGATGTTGTAAGCATATGGTATTGGTATAGCCTGTCTATAGAACTCAATTTTCTAAAATAGAATTGAATATCCGAAATTCCACAGTGTTTCACAGTGTTTTCTGCAGAGAATACTCTCTATTCTTACGTTTGCATGTAGAGTCGCGGTTGTCAAAATGTGCAAGGCAGGCAAGCAGTAATTTTTATACCATAGATAAAATCGATAGGGTATATTGTCATTTCGTTTTGTAAAGCACAGAAATAATGATGGTAGAGCAAAATGGATTGGACACCCACGCAGGGCCTGAGAGTATATATGGGGGCCCCGGCCAATAAGAAAAATGGGGCCCCTCCGTCTGAAAATCGTAAAAATTTTCAACCAAATATATAAAACATAAAAAAGGTTTTTTTTTGTTAAACATTTATGAAATTTATTTAATTAATCTTTAAACCTTATGTGAAGTACTATTTTTCAAAATATATTAATGCTAAATTTGAAAGTAGGTACTGTAAAACTGCCTTAATAACTGGACTGAGGAGTGAAAGGAAATAAATTACTTTAAAAATGCCTTTCGCTCTTTTTTTCTGAGAACTCCTTTATAATAGTTGAAAAGTCCGTTATCCGCGCAATATCAGAATTTATATGAAGCATTGCTAATCCGTTTAACCTTTCCTGAGACAATGTAGATCTGTTATAATTCTTCACTCTTTTTAAAACGCTAAAAGCTCCTTTCTGCGGAAGCAACGGAAGCTGGTAGGCTCAAAAATATTCTGAGTGCTACAAACAAATTTGGAAACAATTCAATTAAATTTGTTTCTAGTAGTGTTCTGTAGCAAATTTACTGGAGTTAATTCTGAATTAAAGTTGGTTGTGTAAATCTGCTTCATAAAAATCAATTCGTCGCATATTTGCTGTGCAAAATTTTTCTGCAAAAATTTAGTTATTTTAAAAATTATGAGCAAAATATATTTTTATTTCAGTTGTATTTAGCATGGATTTAGTGGGCCCTCCGTGGCCTTGGGGCCCGTGCCATATGGCCCTCATGCCCCCCCCCCCCGCTATCTGGCCCTGCACCCACGCATAAATATTAAAAGTTATTTTGATTTTTACATGTCCGTCTGTCCGTCGTCGGTGTGCATACCCAAAATTTCGTTTTCCACTATATATTTGGACACTGCCAGAAATCTGGCAACCTCTTTTTGGTGTTGCCATATAAAAGTTTAGGTTTTTTACCTATTTCAGAATAATTCTTATTGACAAAATCAATGAATGGATGGAAAGGTCCCACGAAGCTGACGCAAAAATCCACTGCAACTTTTACAAATTAATTCAAAATAGAAGCGCGTAAATAATTAAGAAAATAAAAAAATATTTTATTTAAATTTTTGCCAATTTTGTTATTGACAAATCAAAGTTATGTAAAATTTTAACATGCCTTTTTTTTTAAATTATAAAAGTTTGTTTTTTTACTTATTCGCTATACAATTTACTAGGTACAATGAACATTTGAATCTAGAATATTTGTTCTTTTCATTATGATTTGAAGCCGGCATTCCCGGGGTTCGCTTGCCTAAATTTATATACATATATATACGTACATATGTATGCATATTGATGATTTATTATTATTATTATATTTCTAAAACATTATGTACGGGAATGCTACGAAACTGCATTGGAATAACGTTGATAAGAAAAAAATTTACGACTATACCTACTTCTAAGAGCTCTAGATTACCTCCAGATTACTCTTCACTAAAAACATAAAAAATTTTGGTAATAAATAAGATCTTAACAACAAGTGTTTTTTAGAAACAAAATAGATCAACCTTCACCCTTTCCAAAGAGATCATCATCCATCCATTTGTTGGTAACTTATGAAAAAAATATCCGATAATATCCCCAAGAAAAGCGAAAAACTAAATTACACAGCACAGCAAAAAATTAGACTAGTTAGATTAAGAATATCCTGCTTTTCTTACATTTCTAAGCCAACAATGCTTCGCTCCAATATAAAATCAACGGTGACTAGACCTGATGTAGGGAAGTCCTAAATTTTTCTTAGAAATTTATTGAAAATTTTTTCCTTAGAATTTGTTTGCTAGACTATTCTTATTAGCGTAGAGTAAACTCGTAGACGAGCCACAGACATTCATTTCTTCTTAGAAATTTACAGAAAATGTGTTTCGACAGAATTTATATTCACTTTGGTGACCGGCATTGACGTAACTAGGTAGGGGTCAGGGTGGGCCCAGCCCCCCCCCCCAGAATGCGCACTGGACCCTCCAGGAAATTATGAAAATTCCCAAAAAAAAATCGTCAATTCGTGCAATCTTAGGCCTAATTAAATTGAATCCGTTCGGATCAGAATCGAATAAGCTTTAAAGAGTTGTTTTCTTCTAGAAAACCTATTAAATTCTTTTTTAAATTTTAAAAACCTATTCTGAGATTGTTCTGATTTTACTGAATTTTGACAAAGACGTGATCCGTAGGAGAAATCAAGCAGAGCTATTTTGACAGTTTGTGCGGAAATTTTAATTGATAACCTTGTGATATCAATGAAATAATAAAAATTTGTTTAATTTACCAGAAAAAGGCTTTTTTAAGCTTTTTGCTTCCGATCCAAACGGATTCAGTAATAAGACTAATTATCTTTATAAGGAAGAAATATTAAAAAAAATCAATAATATTTTTATTACGTTACATTATGGACTCTAAACAATAAATATTTCGGGAAACCGAGAAATTCATAGAAAATCATTAAATTTGTCTAGAACCTACTCGAGTTTTGAAAAGGAGAAGGCAACCGGAGAAAGCAAAAGACTTCGTGTGATAGAGTTCACTCTAGGTTAAAGTAATTAAGTAGAAATTCCATCAGATACAAGGCCTTCCGAATAATGCAAGATACAAATTTACAACCAAGTGATGGACAGCATTATCACTAACTTCAAAAATAGCTTTGACACAGTCAGTTGACTCATTTATAAAGTTGGAGAGGCATTGTAGAAAATTATAAAAATGTTTTCAATGTAGATATATCCACCGTACAGGCTGAAACAAAAATATTTCCACCTTGCAGGCTGAAACAAAAATAATAAATCCAAATCAAGAGCATTGTATTAATTTTGAAAAGACTGAAAACGGAAATTAATAGACTTCTGCCCAAATTTATACTAGTTACTGCAAGCAGCTCTGGGTCTTCCTGTCAGCACGGCCGGCTGTGAACGGAGCTTTTCCATCCAGTTAAAAATTTCTCTAAGAACAACTGCTTCAGGAAAAGTTTTGAACATGGCACTCCTAAACATTGAAACAAACTAACAGCGCAACAGGTGCTAAATAAGTATGCAGAAAAGAAAAAACGTAAACTAAAGCGTATACAGACTATAAATATCTCTTTATTAGGACTTAATTAAAACGTAAATAATTGTTTTAAAATGTGTATCTAACTTCAGACCTGTAAAATACTTAAGTACATTGGTACAAATACCGCTATAACGCGAAGTACTTCAGCTCTTGTAAATTAGTTAAATACGTTATGTGAACCTCGACAGTGCCTCAAGAAATTTTACGGCCTTCAGTAAAATACAAAAACAATTAGCGCAATTGTTGAGAAGGTTGGCGATCAAGTGTAACACACCTCTATTCCTCCGAACCTGTTGAGCGTTGATTGTAATGAATCCTACACAAAGGCAATCATAATCTGATTGACCTTTATTTTGCTAAAGGCAAACTCAAATACTGCATGTATAACTTCCAAAATTGAAACAGCAAAAGTTTATACGATGCTGTTTCGTTTTATGTTTTTACAACATATTTTATGATATTATATACAGGGTGTCCCGTAAGTCGACGTCAAGCCGGAATCGGGTGATAGACCAAATCATAACAGTAACCAGAAATATATAAAAAAAAAATCTAAGTCATGTATTTTTCAAATTATAGACATTTCTTTTGTTTTCGAGAAAATGTACACCTTGTGATGGTTTTTTATTAGCTCCTGTTGCTACAAATCTTTACTTTTTTTCAATTTTATTTTTCTTATGTAATCCCAAATAGTGCTTGTGTAACCTGCTGCTTTAAATTCTAAGACTACTGTTCCTGCTTGGAAGAAAATGTCACATTTCGACTAACCAAGAATAGAAAATTAATTTTTCACCCAACTTTAACTGACAGTAATGAAAAAAAAATGTACTACGCCAGTTTGGCAAGTAACTTTGAAAGTTGACGCATTTAATAAGGATTCTAAAATGGTATAACACTTGCTACAATATTTCGTAGATTACGGGAAAAAAAATTTTTTCTTCAAGAAACCCAGTTTCGAAAAAATTCTCTTCACCTACTAAAAATGATTCTAGTGTATGCATGTACCCAAAGCTTGCCGTAAGACCGTAACTTTAAGCTTCTAGTTTGACTGAGACGGAGAGTCATTACATGAAGTGTGAGTGGGACAGATAGTGACGCTTTCAAGTTAGAGATCCTAACTTTTTGTTGAATTTAGGACAAATTTTCCTTAAGTGTAAAGTTAAAGATCAATTATTTGGATGCTAAGATTTATTATTTACAAAAGATGTTCAAACTGCCTTCCTTCAGCTGCAATACAAGTTCGACATCTTCTTAAAAAGGATCGGGTTATCATATGGGCAAATCTTCCATTGTTGACAAATTCAACTGCTTTCGTAATTCTGGAGTTTGTTTTTGTAAAATTCGGTGAACTATACTTTTAGGCATTCCTGTGCTTTCCTGGATTGTACGTACCAAAGTACTTGGGTCTTCTTCAACTGCTTGAAGTACTACGTCCTCGTCAGGTAAGGAACTCTTCCTTCACCATGTACTTGGTTTGGAAGTCAGCCCTCTGTGGAGAGTAGACAATGCACATTTGTAAAAACTCAGTGATTTGACGAGCGAGCATCACTATCTTGCTCACTCACACTTCATGTAATGACTCTCCGTCTCACTCAAACTAAAATCTGAAAGTTACGATGTTACGGCAAGCTTTGGGTACACTAGAATCATTTTTAGTAGGTGAAGAGCAATTTTTCGAAACTGCGTTTCTTGAAGAAAAATTTTTTTTTGCCGTAATCTAAGAAATTTTGTAGCAAGTGCTATAACATTTTAGAATCCTTATTAAATGCGTCAACTTTCAAAGTTACTTTCCAAACTGGCGTAGTGCATTTTTGTTTTCATTACAGTCAATTAAAGTTGAGTGAAATATTAATTTCCTATTCTTGGTTCGACAAAATGTGACATTTTCTTCCAAGCTGGAACAGTATTAGAATTTAAAGCAGCAGGTTACATAAGCACTATTTGGGATTAAATCAAGTGTCAAGTCAATGTGTCGTGTGTCAAATCGCCTCGTATAATTTTTGTTTGTTTTATTAATGTAATGCAATTTTATACACCCGTAATTGGTATAATTTGGTTAATTTAAATAAAGTTTCTATTGTGTTGTTTGTAACTTTTTAAATATTGCTGTGGTATAGACATTTAATAGATAGTGCTGATCGGATGTCGGGCGCTGCATTGAATTTAAGTGCGTTTACCAAATCTTAACCTGTGCATATGTTTGCAGTCTTTTTAACAATTTTTTTTTGTCATAGACTTCTTTTGTGTAATTTGTACTGTGATTCTTATATTTATAATTTCTTCAAAGAATTCCTTTTATTTATTTATTTATTTACATAAGCGATGACAATTCAATGTAAAGTGTTCACACCATTGACATAAACCGTCCACTGATCACTTTCTGTGGAAGTATTATAGCGCCATCTATGAGTGAAAGTGTTTCGAATAGAACTTTAATATTAGCAAAGACACTAAGCAACTTGCTATTTTTACAACATTATTAAGGGTACTTTCTCGCAAATATTCATCAACTTCAATATTATTTTCCTCTGATTATACTGACAGTTAAATATTTATATGTAATTTAATCTAATTAATCTGATTTTCTGGTAATAATGGCACTTTGCAAGATTTGCTCCACTAAAGTTGGTGGCAAGGAGGCAGTATGCGATGGTATTTGCGGCAATGTTTTCCACGCTACATGCTTGAAGCGAAATACTCCATCTTCGTCTTCTGGACACACCACCTGCAGTGAATTCTCTGATATTAAGCCTTGTCACGTCCTACGACTCATGAAAAGTTTTTCTGAGGCAATCTCTGGGGACCAGTCTCTTATGCTGGATAAAATTAGCCAGTTTTCAGCCAAGCTGTCAAATTTTCAACAATTTTATGATGATGTTCACATATTGAATTGTATGATGGTGAACGTTCTCACCTTGACTGACACGTTGAACTCTAATTCGATTGCGATACTGGAAAAGACTCATGAAATATCATCAAAAATATCTCTTGTGTCGAGCACCTTGGACGATCTTCACTCTGTGGTAGCAACATGTGATGCGCTTTTGACGTCCAGTGCTAACGGCGGGACTGCTTTACCTATCATTGAAGATATCAGGCGCACTATTAAGCAGGTCAAGGGCGATATTGGTTCCTGTTCGATCCTGTTCTATGCTTTTGGGTTCGGTAATTCATGATATTGGGAAATTGTCTATAAGAGAGTCGCGCAGCTCTGAAACTCTACAGCCTGAGCCCCAACAGTCTTCATCTATTCAGCAAGATTCGCATGTCTTAACTTCTGCCTCCTCTGAGAATATTTCCTCAGCGAAGGTGGGTCGTCGTCAGAGACAAAGGAATCATCGCATCAGCCCAAATCATATTACTACTGCCTCAAATATTTCTTCTTCAGATCGACATGAGGTTTTTCTGGATACCAATGTGGCCTCTATTGGCGGGACTTCATCTTCGGTTGCCGACACCGTGGTATCTCCGATTGCGGACGAGGTGTTTTATAGTGGGACGAAAGCTTCAGTTTCGGATGTCGGTATATTGCGGTCTACTTCAGTTGCGGATATTGCCTCCACCAATGATCTTTCGACTGTAATTGTAGACGTTGTTTCGCTGCGGCCAGCCAGGCTTCCAAAGTGTGTCTTCGTATCTAGAGTACATCCTGACACTACCGAGGATGAGATAACCAGACATATTTCATCGCGTGTTGGTACTTCGACCTCTTCGATTGCCTGCAAAAAATTAACTACTCGACATGATCGTGAGAAACGCTCATTTTCTGCGTCCTTCAGGGTTTTGGTTCCGGAAAATCTATTTCAGGCGGTCCTTTCTCCTGAGATTTGGCCCCACAATTCTATTGTGCGTGAATTTATTCCAAGGGGGCGCTCTGGATCTTCTGCTAAGGCAAAAAACTTGTTGGCGAAATATCCGTCCACTACGCTAATGTAACTGGTCTTCGCTCCAAAACGACTCGTCTTTTTACAAGCTCGATGAAGTCATGTTTTGACGTGGTCTGTTTGACCGAGACATGGATATGTGGAAAGATTGCACACGCAGAGCTTTTTGGTCCCGAGTTCCTGGTGTTTCGCCGTGATCGCCATCGTCTGTCTTTGGATGCTCCTGTTGGAGGTGGAGTGCTTTGTGCCGGTCGTCGCAACCTTCCATGCACATTAATCGATTTTGTTGAGTCCGGCGATCTGGAGTTTATATGTGTAGCTCTCAAGCTCTCACACAAAAACGTATATATTGCAACAGTTTACATTCCTCCATGCTCATCAGCTGTGATATTTGATTTGCTGGCTACATGTATTGATAGGCTTACCGAAGTTTTGCTGCCTGCCGATGAATTATTGCTTTTTCGGGACTTTAACTTGACTAGTGTTAACTGGGAACACTCTCTGGACGATGAGGGCTTGCTTCCTTCTTTCTCGGCGACTCCTCAACATGCCATATCTTTTATTGACAACATTATTTCTTCAGGCCTAATGCAGTCTAGCGGCGTTATTAATGACTCTGGAGAATCTCTTGACCTGGTATTTTCCTCCGATCCCAATGGGACTCTCGTTAAGCGTTGTTTAACTCCTATGATTCCTGAAACAAGTCATCATCCGGCACTAGATGTAGTTTTGTTTTTTGATCCTGTAACTTCATCATTTAATGCTTCTAGTAACTACTGTTATAACTTTAAAACAGCTGATTTTGATAAAATGAATGAATGGTTATCCGCTTGTAATTGGACCAGTGTGCTGGGTAAACGTGACATTGATGAAGCTGTTAACTCGTTTTATGACACATTATTTCTTTGTTTTATTCACTGTGTAGCACTTGTTCTTTCGAATCGTGATTCGAATTGTCAACCGTGGTTCAATGGCTCTTTGAAGCATCTTAAAAATTTAAAGAATAAAGCTTGGAGGAGGTTCTGTTCCTCAAGGAGTGATGCTGATTACGTTATTTATTCTAATTCGCGTGCTCAGTACATTTCGTGTTTGACTGACTCGTACAACGATTATGTATTTAGAATGAGATCGGCTTTGCGTGCTGAACCAAGGCAATTTTGGAGGTTTGTTAACTCTAAGCGCAACTGTGACGGATACCCTTCATCGTTGCGACTCGGTAACTTAGACAGTGTGGATCCGTTAGAGACTGCCAATCTTTTTGGTGACTTCTTTAAAACTGCATTCTGTGATATTAGTTATAATGATTTTACCCATTTGACGAAGCTTCCGCTGACTTCTCTTCAACCTAAAGACCTGTTTTTCGATGAAGCGTCTGTCTCCATGTACATTTCAAGCATAGCTGATAGTTTTTCTGGCGGTCTGGATGGCGTTCCTTCCGCACTCATAAAACATTGTGCTACGTCCATCGTTCCTGTTTTGTGTTATTTATTTAATTTATCTTTAACTTGTGGTATTTTTCCGAAACAGTGGAAGCTTTCTTTGATTATTCCTTTGCACAAGAAGGGCAATAAGAGCGACATTTCTAACTACAGACCTGTCGCCAATTTAAGTTGTATTGGTAAGATATTTGAAGCCCTGGTTTGTAATGTTTTGTACTTCCACTGCAAGCCCTTCCTGTGCTCTATTCAGCATGGTTTTATGAAGGGGAAGTCTACTACGACTAATTTATTGGAGTTTACTAATTTCTGCATTTTCACGGATTTCAGTAAAGCTTTTGACCGAATCAATCATAAAATTTTAATTCACAAGTTGACTGTTCTTGGTTTTCATACTGTCTTTGTTAATTGGCTTCGTTCTTATTTATCTAATCGTACGCAGCGAGTCATATTCCGCTCAGCCCTTTCTGACGAAATAGATAATACTTCCGGCGTACCTCAAGGTAGCCATCTTGGACCACTACTTTTTATAATTTACATCAACGATGTATCTCTGATTTTGGCTAATTCAAGAATTTGTTGCTATGCTGACGATGCCAAAATCTTCCGCATTGTTTCTAATGAAAACGAGTGCGGATTTTTAAACTCGGACTTAGACACCTTTCATAAATGGTGTGCTATTAACTGTCTTCCTCTTAATATTAGCAAATGTACTACTATGTCCTTTTCTCGTAAAAGGAGGCCATTGGAGTTTAATTATACTTTAGATGGATGCTTATTATAGATTTGACAAAACCAAAGATTTGGGTGTCTTCCTTAATACTCGTCTTTCCTTCGAACATCAGATTAATTCAATCGTGGCCAGGGCATTAGCTACTCTGGGGTTTATAAAGAGATGGTCAAAAGAGTTTAATGATCCATTCATAACGAAGATCCTCTACTGCACATTCGTTAGACCCATTTTGGAGTATGCCTGTCTGTCCTGTCTGGTCTCCCTTCTATTCTGTATATATAAATCGCATCGAGGCTGTGCAGCGGAGATTTATCCGATTTGCCCTGAGAGGGCTTCATTGGGACAACCCTATTATTCTGCCTCCATATGTTGATAGGCTTAAACTCTTTCCATTAGATTCTCTT
Organism: Dioctria linearis; assembly: GCA_963930735.1. Classification (NCBI taxonomy): domain Eukaryota; kingdom Metazoa; phylum Arthropoda; class Insecta; order Diptera; family Asilidae; genus Dioctria; species Dioctria linearis. Next base: position 2,254,787 of record OZ005742.1, on the reverse strand, counting down.
GAGAATAGACGTAAAACTTCCAGAGTTGTCTTTGCATTTCAGTGTATACAAGGAGTGATAAACTCCCCTGAGCTCTTAAATACTTTCGATATATCTGTTCCTGTGCGCTCCTTGAGGAACTGTGACTTCTTCGTTGTTCCTCAGCATAGTACAAACTATGGCATGCACGAGCCGGTTTCATCAATGTCTCGTCTCTTTAACCGCCAGTTTGATTGCATTGACTTTCATCTTTCAAAAAGTCAAATAAGAGATCAGCTTAGTTACAGTTACTTGTTTTTCATTATCATTGTTATGTATACTTTTTATCGTTATTATGGTTATGTATGCTTTTGTTATTTTATTGTTATATTTCACTTTTGTATACTCAGTAATCAGATCATTGATGAAGTTCTAAATAAATAAATAAATACATAAGAAAAATAAAATTGAAAAAAAGTAAAGATTTGTAGCAACAGGAGCTAAAAAACCATCACAAGGTATACATTTTCTTCAAAACAAAAGAAATGTCTATAATTTGAAAAATACATGACTTAGATTTTTTTTTATCTTTTTCTGGTAACTGTTATGATTTGGTCTATCACCCGATTCCGGCTTGACGTCGACTGACGGGACACCCTGTATATATATTTTTCGATATTTCTAATTTGAGTTTTCGAAAGCTCTTTAGCCTTATAAGTACCAGTGCCAGTACCTGTAAATTTTTAAGTACCAGTACCGGGAATTATACTTAAAAGACAGCTACTGGTACTTGGAATAAATGCTGGGCATTAGGCAGGTCTCACTATCAAATCAGTTTCGTGTATGAAATTTGAGGATTCTAATTTATTTTCCTTAATACGTAGGAGAAGCAAAGGAGGGGATGTGGAAAACAAAGGTCTCTGTTAATTAAACGACACCACTTTCTTTTTAAAATCGTGCAAATTTTATTTTATTTTTCAAATAAACACTACTTCCTATTGTTTAAGAAAACTTTAAATCGCGTCAGATGTTTGGAGTGGACTGTACAGAATAGATGAGTGTCGCTTGGGTTCATTGGGATTAAACAAAAGAATGTACTTTCAATCAATTTGTCAATTACATTATGTACTAATCTATTTTCACAATAATTTAAATGTCCGACTAATTTCGTAAATACTCGACGCCGTTGGTCTCCATAAGCAATAAATATCGGCCGATCGCCGCATTTTGACTGACTAGTTATCCAAAAATTGATTGAATGCTGATGACTTATACTAACTGATAAGCTATGTACCATACTTTTCACTCAACGGGTGTCAATAACATCAACGAGAATTATAATAAAGAATGGAAAGAATTGGAAACTGTTCGTTGTTCCTCTTGTCTCTAACATCGGAACCTCGACGCTAAAGACTGCCCTATATCAAAAGAGTTTTTTATTAAAATCGTCCTGAATGTGAATGCACACTGCAGTGGATTAAAAGTACTGATCTAGTTTCTTTTTATTTTTTGGGAGTGGAGTTAAGGTTTCACGTAGGAGACTACATACTAGAAAAGTAGTGACGCGATGTTTGCGACATGTAAATTGACATGCTATCTTGTGTAAATCTTGGGGGACCTGGCCCACTCCAGAAATAAGTCCAAGTTACGCCGGCTGGAGTTATTTTCAGATGCAATACGTTCATGTGTGCCATTGTCGGCCTCCAATGCATAAAAATTCTAAATCGCTTGGAGGCATAGGTAGTCGTACATATTTTTGTTAGCAACGCTATATCAATGCTGTCTCATAGCTTTCCCGTACATACCCGTGCCGACCAAAAATCAGGACACAAACCTACGTATAGTAAGTTTTATTGCCTACAGGCTCGCCGGTATCTAAATTGAAACTTTTGCTGACTACTGACTCCTCTTAACTAGCGTCTACGATCATAAAAATTATTAGCCGCAACCCAAGCACCCGGCCAAATGCTTACAAATTCTAAAGAAAATATTTCCAGTAAATATCTTAGAAAAAATTGAGGGCTTCTCTACATCAGGTCCAGGCTGTGGTGCTCATGATTAGTGGCGGCCGTGTACAATGCGAAGTTTTACGGAACGTTTACAATGGCAGAGTAGAGTGGAGTCACCAGATTGCATTGTCTCTTCTTGTCTCAAGCTTGCACTCTCATATAAGTTCTTCGCGATTCCCACCAGAGTGGATTTCGCAGAGTAGCGTCAGATTTGATAAATTCCTAATCTCACGTTGGTGAGAGAGAAAATACAATCTGGTGACTCCACTCTAGTCTGCCATTGTAGACCCTCCTTTAATAATTTCTCAACAGAGGTTGAATCTCGGAGATTCCACATTATTTTTCACTGTATTATAGAATCTTTGGTTTGAGTGTATCAAAAAGTGTTGACTAGATATTTCGAAAGCTTTTTTGATAACAGTTTGGCCATATATCCCTTTAACCAAAATTAAAGTCACTCCTTTTCTATTACAAACGTTTTTTATTCGTCTAATAAGAGTTGTATTAGATGGCATTACTCCCGAACCTAACGCCAGTGTGCCTCAGAGCTGCTCTCTCTTCTTAATTTTCATCATTGATCTGCATTCCGTTACATTTATCATTCCTATAAATAGCTGATAGCCTTGATTTTCCTAATCTTATTGACACCTGATAATCCCAGAGGGAATGCAAGATTGCATGATCTCACGAGCAATAATCGACGCAGACGCTAAAATATCTCAAACGGTGGAAAATGTTCATATTAACTTCAATACACACCCTTGAAAAATGGTTGATGTTCCTACATGACTTTATCAAGGCGGTTCACCCTGTAAAAGTTTATATCCATATTTCAGTCCATTCTATATTCGTCCGTGTACCAGACAAGTGCCACGTTTTGGGGTTCATTGGAATTCTACATCAGAAGAAAAAGGACGCTTTGTCAGAATTAAACCTGTTACAAGCTCTTTAGGCTAAATACTACAATAAAACGAATGTATTTGTTTAAATATAATTTTATTTCTAAATATAAAATAAAATTCATTATAGTTAGCACGAAAGCGTATTTATTCGTGAATGTTAAAGTAATAAATGAAATAAACAAAATGGAAAATGTCCTTAAAGATCTAAAAATGCAGAATCACAAGAAAACTAAAAGTTTTCGTGATTCTGACAATAGAAAAAAACTTTCGAAGAACTTTTCCCCGTCACTTGCTTTTTGATATTTTATTGTTACTTATTACATAAAAAAAAAATTAAAAGGTGTATTGTTCAATTATTCATAAGTCCTAAAATTAACGATACCGCTTCAATCCGGCATTTTGTTGCTGTTTTCTGTCGTTTGTATTCATTGCGCTTTCGAAGTGTACATCAGAGGTCACCTGCGCGTCCATTTTACAAAAGCAGAAATATCCGAAAAGAAAGGAGGAAATTGAGTTTAATTTTCTGTTGCTGCCATCGCTCTAGCTTGTGCTCGCACTCGCTTCTCGTACTCCAATCGATTTTGACTGTAAACATTCACACAAAAAATACAATAAGTTAGTGCTGTCAATGTGGTGTATTTAAATCTGAATAAGTTTGAAATTAGCAGATAAAAATGTTTGAGATTAAATGGCCGTTTACATGTAGAAATGAGCGGATAATATGGATTATGGATGCATTCGTAAATTTTACTTAAGGATGTTATTTCTGCTAACTTTACAGAACTTAATATTACAAAAAAAATCACGTAATTTTTCGAATATGTTTTATCCTGCATACAATCACAACTTCGTTTAAGGAAAAAGAGCAATAAAGGTTCATTTTTAAGGGTTGACGCAGGCGCCCAGGTTTAAATCGAGTGGCAACAAAAGTTCTAAATACTTAAAAGCTTTGTTGTAATTATTTTCTTTTACTTCAGTTAACTCCCAACATAACTGGAACTTAACAATTCGTGCCACCGCCAATAATCCTGATAAAATTGGATGTGCAAAAAAAAATTGCCACCATAAGTTTTGTGATATCTACGCTCCCAAATCTGTATGTACAGTATGACGGTTACTGTATGTGCTGTCTGTGCCATCTCGTACCACGCTTTCTTGAATCATTATGAGATATTTCTTCATTACACTTTCATCCTTTTCAAGTTAACCTGCACTGCATTTGCCACATTTTCATGTTTCAACAAATGATACTTACAGCATTTCTTAGAAGCTGTACTTTGAACAAATATTTTATCAACATTTCGCTGTAAAAGAATAAAATGTTGTTTCCCAAACTTTGAAATATATTCCCTTATATATTTTTTTCTATATGTTTACTAGATGGCGTTTCATCAGAACCTCATCCTATAAATGCCGGTGTGCCCCAGGGCCCCGTTATTTCTCCATCTCTTTTTAATTTTAATTAATGATCTGCTTTCTCTTACTCATAGTTTTGCCAATGGCAGCATCATTGATTTCGCTTACTCATTTGACACCCTTGCGGACTCCCGAGGAAATGCCACATCTGTCAAACGAGATTGTATGATTAGATCACTGAATAACAATAATATTTTCACTTGGGGCAAAGCGAATCGCGTCGAATTCAATGCATCTAAGTCCCAAAGACTGATGGTTTTGATCCCCAACTGTGCGAATGTGGAATAGTCTACCATCTTCTGCCGCCACCCCCCCCCCCCTATGTTCCGTAATTCCTTTACTTTTTCCTTGCTGCCAGCTGTGCTTTGCATCATAGGGTATCCCCTAAGCAAAGATAACCTAATAAGAAGATAGGACACAACCGAACAAAATTAGAAATTTTGTGTGTTTTCAAGAAAAAAAGAAATATATGTCCTATACTTTGTCTTTTACATGTATGGAGAAAGAGAACTCGCCTATGACTATGACTATGTGACTGAGACAACGAATTAAAAACAAAAATTGAGAGAAAGTAGGATTACCCGAATGATACAATCTTCTTGAATTCTTTCAAAACCCCTCAAACATAATAATGACTTTTTAGTACATCGGGTTACACTACCTCAATTTTTCATGAACAAAATAAATTTCTGTGCTGAAAGATGTAAAGTTTCTGTCAAATAAAATTCTTATTTTTCCCAAAAATTTCAGAGAACCCAGCATGAGTTACACTCACTTACACCGATTTCCGTTAATCACATTTTCTAGAAATGTTACACTTTTCCTGCAATGCTACACTGAAATCGTTCCATTGACCTGCACTGCTAGAAAAAGTATACATCAAATGACCCTGGTGCTCAAAAAATCGGTGGTGTTACACCGAAAAACGCGCACATCTACATTAGAAATGTCATTGACCATCACATATCCATTGCTCCACCAAATTTATCCGCAGTCATGCCAAAATCTTTTAAATTATAATTTTTATTATTTTGACGTTATTCGTGATGGTGTTTTTCCCAGAAAATTTCAATCTCAAATTCCACATATATGAGCTCCTTTTACATTCTCATTTCGTTAAAAGTTGTTCCATTGAACTCGTTTTCCATTGATTGACGTGGACTTTTCTTAAAATATCAATGGAAATCGATATAAATCTCCTCAAAGCAGAACGAATGTAAACAGAAACACTTGCGTTCAAATATCATAGGATTACAACAACAACTTTGGAAACAACTCTCTCAATATTTCAGAAAAGAAAAACCTGTTTTCACAAAAACGCAGGAACATTTTATGAGAATAAAATCTGTAAATTCCGCTCCTTCTCATTTATTTAAAATGAATCATTTGCCATTCTGTTTCGTTGCATGTGATCTGCGCTATCACATTTTGTCTTTATTCGTAAAAGTTTTAAAGAGAGTTTAGATTTTGTTGTTTTTTTCTTCTTCTTTCTTTCATTTTCTAGCTGTGTACATTTTAAATGTAAAGGCCGCCACACACGGTCAAGCAAATCGTACGACTTGTGAATAGCCCAGTTGTACGATTTACATGAGCGTGTGTAGCAAAAGTCGTGTGCTTGATGTCTGGCATTAATGAAATCGGCCGAAACTATTGCGTACAAAAAAAGCTTATGACTTTGCTATAAAATTGAACTAGACAAAATCGGATGTTAACTTTTGCCTCCCCTCGCAACAAATTTTATGCATGCCCCATTATCTATCTTCTTATTAAGTTATCTTTCCTGTGCTTGGTTTAATAATTAAGAAAAAAAAAATATTCATTGTGAAAACTTATCTTTTTTTATTTTATTCCTATTTCAAATTTTTGGCACTTTCAGCATTTTCATTCGAGACTTCTCAATTATTACTGTCGGCATGTATGAGGTGTTTAGTTACAATTCTGTTTCTCTCATTTTTGCGACTAACGGAATAACCTGCTTACTTTTTTTTATTGTTTGGTATTAAACATATTTTAACAATTTGGGAAATCGTCTGACTCGACTGTTTGTGTTGCCTCTGAATAGCCAACCAATTACAGTAACAGACGTAAAAATACGACAACCAGAACATTTTGGCTCAGAGAGCAAATGCACTATATAAATATTAGTGGAGTGTGGATATGCAAGAGCCTATGTAAGTTAACGGTCGTATTTGAAAGCTAAGCAAAACTAGGCGCAGCTGTGAAGTGCTGCCTTAGGTGGAAGTAGGTAAAAATTTAAAACTTTTAATTACTTTTTTTGTTTTTGTGTGTTATAAACAAAATTTTAATGTGAAATAATATTTTTATTACAAATGAATTCAAGTTAAATACTTCTGGACCACATGAGTAGCAAATTTTTGGATATCAATGTTATGTTCCGACAATAAACTAGTATGTGCAGTATAACAGGATTGTTTCGAGTCAGCCACATGTAGTGGGCACCTGAGAAAAGCTGGTATCAGCTTCGAGCGTCAATACCATTCTGATCCAGAATAAGGATGATTTGAAAGATAAACACTCTCACAAGGCACGAGTCGATCACTTGTTATCAAAATACCGCCATGTCCAGTCATATCCCTCTCTTCAGATTATATACCCGACCAAATCCATATTGAATACTAAAAGTGAAACCTAGTATGGCGAATTAAAGAAAACCAATCAAAGGTGTGAATCCATTCATAATCGTCTCGGCAAGTATTCCAACTGTTTAAAGGCAAGAAATCAAACATGTTTCAAGGATTAAACCACTAAAAAATAGACTGAATTCGTCTTGTGGGTTGTGCCTAAGATCATAAAACTAGTCTTGGTATTGATCCTTTCTTGAAAACATGCAAGAGGGTGCAATTGAGGAAATATATAAAACACTTAAAAAATTAGATGAGAAAGCTACCACTACTGAATTAGATAACAATAATAAAGTAAAAACATATGTAGAGGTTGTAAAAAAGAACAACCCCATGGTTCCAGCCCAGGGAATAATAATAAGGCCTAGCACAGTTCAATCATCTGAAGATACCAAAAAGCATATAAAGGAAAAAATAAAACCAAGCAACCTGAAGATACCGATCATCGAAGTGAAGCCAATAGCAAATGGAGGAATTATCATTAAATCTAATTCTGCAGATAACAATGCGGTGCTCCTACAGGAGACAACTAAAGAACTGTCTAACCTATATACTGTGTCTCTAAGTAAAAGAAGAGTCCCATGTCTATTCATATCAAACCTGGACAGAAACTATACTACGGACGAACTATTAAATGAGCTAGTGGAACTAAACTATTCATTCTCAAAACAGAACCAACTTAGGATAGTAAACAGTAAGTTAAACAGGCGCACGAATAAGTGGACAATAATATTTGAGGTGGATGGGGTGACCTACAAACGAATGATTGGACAATACTTAAATATTGGATGGAACTCACACTATGTCCGAGAGGACTTTAATATCATGATGTGTTATAAATGCCAAAAATATGGACACACAACAAAAAGCTGTGAAAACTCTGAAACGTGCAAGACCTGCGGAGAAAATCACGAATCATCTACATGTAATAAGAATAAAACCTGCTGCATCAACTGTCGCATGAGAGCAAATAAAAACAAAGAACCTAATAATACTATATTTAAACATGCTGCAGATAGTAAAGAATGTCCAGAATACTTGAGACGTGTGGAAATAGTGAAAAGCAAGACAGACTATACGTCTGCATCCATTTAAAAGACAACCAACAATGATAAATATAATATACCTGAATATCAGAAGCTTAAGAAATAAATTAAACGAAGTTGAACTCATAATTGCAAGGAGCCCTAACATAGATATTCTGGTACTAAATGAAACATGGCTATATCCAAACGAGGTGAATTTCTACAATATTAAAGGCTATACCGGAATCTTCAACTGTAGAAAAGAAAACCGGGGGGGGAGGATCTGCAATATTTTTCAAGCAAGACATAAAGTTTAAAATTATCAAACAGGATATGAGGTATAATATGATTCTAGCTGAAATCAATATAGACAGCATAAATAGACTCAAAATAATGACAATGTACAAACCTCCGTGTGAAAATCCATATGAATTTTCAGATTATCTAGAGAATGTAATACTGCAGCATAAAAAACTCATATTCATAGGGGATACAAATATAGACTTGTTAACCAACAATAATATAAAAGCTCAATACTTAGACCTATTAACTATGCATAACTTTACGATCTTAAATAAAATTGGCAACGAAAACCCAACTAGGTCCACTGAAACTACTGCCACAATAATTGACCATGCATTCACTGATTTGGGAGAGTTGTACCGTATGAGCATAGGAATGCAAACAACTTCCATCTCTGACCATAAAATAATATCAATTGTAATATCTAAGAACATCACTCAAAAGAAAAAAATGGACAAAAAAATCATCGCAACTCTAAATGAGGAAAAGTATAGAAGAATGATAAGAGAACGGACACATAACCTAAATGTGACAACAATTGAAGAGCTCATAGGTATCATTCAAGAAAGCAAAAAGCACAGTACTACATATAAAACGATTAGATGTAGAAATAAGACATGGATAACGACCAATATTATAGAGGAAATGAAAAAAAGGGAGAAATTGTACAAAAAAACTAAGAAATACCCTAGCAATATAGATATAAAGAGACAGTACGCACGCGCTAGAAACCGTATAAATACGCTTGTAAGAGAAGCTAAACAGAAATCTATAGATATGCAATTACAGAAAGCACGAAATGACACAAGAAAAACTTGGAAAGTAATTAACGAACATATAACAAAAAAGGAAATCAGTGGCAAGGATACCATAGTAGAAATTTGTAAATCAGGAAGAGTTGAACATGACCCTAAGATAATAGCGAATGCGTTTAACAATTACTTTGCCAGCATTGGAAAAGATCTCAAAAATGGCCTGCCTCTGAAAGAACCAAAAAAAAATACAAGACAACTAAAATCTATATTCCTTGAACCCTCAAACACTATGGAAATTGTAAATGTAATTAAAAGCCTTAAAAAAAACTCAGCGCCTGGATTGGATGGTATCTCAGCTACAGATCTAGCTGTTGCTGCTGACATAATAAGTCCTATCTTATCTTGTCTTGTTAATCAAGCCTTACACACGGGGGATTACCCCAGCACCCTGAAGAAAACGGAAATAATACCCATTTTTAAGGGGGGAGTTAAAAAGGAAATGAGCAACTATAGGCCTATAGCCATACTCAGTACAATAGGGAAAGTTTATGAAAAAATAATTGAGAAGAGAATTAGAAACTTTATTACCAGAATGGGTGGTTATGATCCAAAACAATTTGGTTTTCAAGAACATAGTGGAACATTATCGGCAACTTCCGAGACAATGAATATTATAAACCAGTACCTTGATAAGGGTGGCTATGTAGGGGCAGTTTTTATAGACTTGAGGAAGGCCTTCGACACAGTTGATCATCAGCTCCTCCTTGGTTTCTTGGATGAACTGGGAATAAGAGGTGTCGCCAATAAACTGATTGGAAGCTACCTATCAGACAGAAGACTTTACACTAGGATACAAAATGTGCACAGTGACCCGGAAATCCTCCACACGGGTGTACCTCAAGGCTCCATTTTGGGCCCAAATCTCTACTTACTTTATATCAATAACATACAGAATGCAAGTCTAAAGGGAGAGTACCACATCTTTGCTGATGACACAAACATTATCTACAATGCTAAGACTAGTGAAGACTTACAGGAAATCATAAATGATGACCTCGTAAAATACAAGCTCTGGACTGATGGTAACAAATTGTCGCTAAACGAAGATAAGACTAAATTTATGATTTTTCGACAACACAATAAGGCAGATATAAACCCTCAGATAAATATTGGTTCTACACAAATACAGAGAGTAAAAGAAATAAATTATCTTGGACTTACTCTCGACGAAAAACTAAACTGGAGCACTCACATCTACTCCATAATAAATATGATAATCCCTTTACTGGGGGCTATAAAAAGAATGAATTTGGCCCTAAGTAGTCAAACGGCAAACCTGGTATATAATGCACACATACTCTCACATTTTAAGTATAACATTCTCATCTGGTCGCAATGCTCTAAGTTTTTATTAAATAAGGTGCAAGTAACAATGAACAGGGCAATAAAATCACTATACAACATACCATGGTTTACATCTACTAGAGAAATATTACAAAAGACAAACAAATTAAGCCTAAATCAGATAATCAAATTGGAGAAGGCTAAATTCATATACAAATTGATGAACAAGCTAATCAAAACAAACCTGAAGATCACCACTGCTTCTGAACTCCATACTCACAACACTAGACGAAGGAACGAAATAAGAAAGACTACAGCAAACACGGACAGACTGCGCACAGGACTACTAGCAACTTCTAGTGACGTATACAATGCACTCCCAACTGAGATAAAAAATACTCCCAGACTACACATCTTCGCAAGCAAAGTAAGGGACCACATTACCAACCAGGACATGTAAAATTCTATAACCTACTACCTCTTATTTCCTTTGTAACTAACAGTAGTAATGGTGGTGCTATTATAGTAGCTTTGATGAAAGTAAAATAGAAACAAATTGTAGAAAAATTGTAAGCTTGTAATTTCTAAATACTAAGTAGCTTCTATTCCTAAGTATACTAAAACTTTACTTGGCAATGTAGTATGGTGCTGTGTGACATTCAGTTTAGGGATCAGTTTAGTGATCATAGGATCAAATTGTATATATTGGACTAATGTATTTTTACAATTATCCACAAACCATGTAGTGGTGTCTGTTGAACATGTCAAGTATAATCGAATATAATTAAGAACAATAGTAGATAATAAAAATTCTAATTCTGTCATATAGTTAGATAACTTCACAACCTCTTCCTAATACCAGCACTAGCTGCCTGAAAGAGGGAATGGTAGATAGGAAGCATTTACTTGAAAATACAGGGCAGACTGTTTTGGGTTAAATTGTTGTAGATTGACAATAAATAATAAATAAATAAATAAGTTAGATCGTTAAAATGGTTAAGCAGACTAATAATTTGTAAAATGTGTGAATCTTTAACCCGTTTTGCTGCAGAAGCATGTATTGTTAAAAAAGTATGAAAAAGTTACCATACTCAAATTTTATGGTATTAAAACAAAAATATTTCAAAACTCACCAGTAAATAGTATAGGCCTCAGCTTGTGCAGGATCCTTAATATTAGGCTCATTGAGTAAATCTTGAATGCCAAGGAGAATCTGTTTAATTGTTATAGCAGGGCGCCAATCTTTTTCCTCATCTAGCAAGGATAAGCAAACTGTCCCAGAAGGATACACATTTGGATGGAAGAGTGGCGGTTCGAATTTACATTTTGGCGGGCTGGTAGGATAATCATCTTTGAAAATCATTCGTAATTTGTATAAGCCACCTTCCCATGGAGTCTAAAACCAAGAACAATTAAAAATCGATTTCCACCAATGAAGTGTTTGCACAAATATATTACTGCTTTTTTGCCGGGAATAGCACATTCCCAAATCATAAGATTTAGAGTTCCATCAGCATTTTTTGTTGGTCTAGCAACGAATCCCTAAACAAAATTGTTTATTCATTAATAATACTTAATTTATTTTTTTTTTAACTTACGAAGGGATGATCTTTCCGCCACGCTTTTCTTTCTTCACCAAGCCGCGCTACAGCTATCCCCGACATTTTTTTTTTTTATATATGTTTTAAAGTAGACAAATGTGTATAATACTTAATAATAGAAAGATGCTCAGCACGAAATTTTTGTTTCTTTATGGTCTATAGGAAAATTATAACGGCTAGATCTTAACAATTCTCACGAAAAAACAAAAAGTTCCGAGCCGAGTTCATCTGTCAAATATGGCGTCAGAATGGTGGATATTTGAAAGAATTATGCGGGGAAGGGAAGCATTACCGTACTTATGAAAAGTTCGAATAATTATTTAGTACAAAGCGAACGTCGCTCTTTTTGTTCAAACTTTTATTATTTTCGAAATATTTTTGAAAATAATAAAGCTAGAAATCAATAATGAAAAAATAATATATAAATAACTGTAACTCGGATGAGATTGATTTAGAGGTTTGTCAGTCTTAAGATTACTTTAATCAGTAGACTGAATTAAAATATAATATTGACATGGTTGGGCCAACCCACTCGTAGCAGTACGAGAGGACGCCATTTGCGACACATGTGCTTAGACTTGTCATCACATTTACTTGATACGCTGTATGCCTAGTACGGAGTTTGAGTAAAATATAACATACCCATATAAATTTTACAGCTGGTAAAATCCCTAGCAACATTTTTATAAGATAAGATGGCACTTTATAAGTTTCCACTTATTTTAATGTGCGGAGCATTAAAATGCTGGTAAAATTTTGAAATTTCTTTGATTGTTGAAAAAGTGAATTTATTTAGGTTTCCCATAGATTTTTTTACCACGATGCACACTGCAAACCTTCAGTTTTATTCGGTGAAAACCGTACTGCACTGCATCACTAAAATTTTAGCTTGCGAATTTTATCAAACTCAATACTAAGCTAAAAGAAATTTCAAAATGACAGAAACATATAAAAATGGGTTACACTTGCAGTAGTATTCCGTGCTTTACTTTTCTAAGCTGCAGCACGGTACCATATCCTGCAGCTTAGAAAAGAGCAGCACGACATTTTCCCTCCCCTCGAATGAATCTTCTTCACGAAAAGTCAAGTATGCTGCAACATTGGGCCATAACAAAAGGGCCAACCCAGGCGAGAACTTTTTAAGGAAGAAAGGAATTTCCTTCCCTTGGCTTAGACGTGCCATAACAATAATGTTGCTTCGCGTAATTTCTTATAATATTATCGAAATTACTTATGTGTGTGTTCAATTTAGTCACAGTTTTTGATATAAACAATAACAGTATCACAAATTCACAATACGTAATGATTATTAAATAATTATGTTATCCCTTCAAACAGGTCCAGCCGTCCGATGAGAAATTTCATAAATTTCGCAATTTCAAAATGGCCGGCTTGCTGTAGTGGTATTGATATGCTGCCTGTACTCTCGATCGAAACTTGGTAGCATGGAGTTTTTCCTACCCCCAAATACTTCTCACCCATAAAAAGTGCCAATAGTCTCCCCTGTGTGGGTTATGCAAACGCAATCTCATCAGCGCATCGCCAACTTGTCTTACCCTTAGCCATAGCCCACACACGAAAGTTTTTTGGCAGTTTTTACGGTTTAGAAGTATTCGCTTGTAGGAAAAATTCGCTGCTACCAAGTTTCCATCGGGAGTACGGTCAGCAATATTACTGCAAACAAATTGGCTCCGGCCATTTTGAAATTGCCACATTTCTGATCGGACGGCTGTACAGATGTTTAGCTGTGGTGATAATACAATAATTGAATAATCATTACTTGTTGTGAGTTTGTGATACAGTTATTGTTTGTATCAAAAACTGTAACTTAATTGAACACAGACACAATTAATTTTGGTTATCATATAAGTAACTATGCGGAGCAACATTATTATGCTGGTACGTCTCAGCTCAAGAGGAGGAAATCCTTTCTTCCCTAGATGTTCTCGTGTGCGAAGGGCCTTAAGAATAACCTTTGATGCTGACAGTTTCTGAACACACTCTTGTCTGATGTTTTGTTTGTTGTTTATTGCGAAATAACGTCAATTGTGAGCTAAGCTGGATTGATTTGAAAATTTTTACAATATTGTTAAAAAAGCTACTGTAAGTAATCTCGCTTGGAATAACTACAAGTCAGAAATATCAAGTATAAATAAAGTGGTACAGGAATAAGTCTAATTTGAAGTTATTTCATTAGGTTATGGTCACCGCAGAAGATTCCAGCATGGACAAAACAGAAAAAACAGATTCTACGGATAATTCCGACGATAAAGAAATAAAAACAGGCGAAGTTTATTTTATTAAAAGAGCTGATGGAAATATACATCCAGCACAGATAATTCAGTCTCGATGCAGTGAGTTCAACATTAATGAGTACTATGTTCACTATATGGGTCTCAACCGGCGACTAGACGAATGGGTTTCAAGGGAGAGGATTACAATAGCTACGCACTCCGAAAATGGTGATCAAGAAAACTCATCTAATGCTAACACGAAACCCCTTAAACAGCTCAGTAAGGAACAAATTGCTTCTCTAGAAAATCCAAGTCCAGTAGAAAACTCTGATCGGAAGCTGACAAGAAATCAAAAGCGACGTCATGATGAGATTAATCATGTCCAGAAAACCTATGCAGAAATGGATCCAACAACGGCTGCTCTGGAAAAAGAGCATGAAGCTATTACCAAAGTTAAATATATTGATAAATTGCGAATTGGCAGGTTTGAAATAGACACCTGGTACTTTTCCCCGTATCCTGACGAGTATGGAAAGGTAGGAACCTTGTACGTGTGCGAGTACTGCTTGAAATATATGAAATTTGCAAAAACTTATCGTTATCATGCTACGGAATGTACACAACGGCAACCGCCTGGGAATGAAATCTATCGTAAGGGAACAATTTCCATATTCGAGATTGACGGAAGGGATCACAAAATTTATTGTCAGACTTTGTGTTTGATGGCAAAGCTGTTTTTAGATCATAAAACCTTGTACTATGATGTGGAGCCCTTCCACTTTTACGTCCTTTGTGAATTAGACAAAAAAGGAGCACACATAGTTGGCTATTTCTCAAAAGAAAAAGAATCTCCGGACAATAATAATGTTGCGTGCATTCTTATCTTACCTCCATATCAAAGGAAAGGTTATGGTAAGCTGCTTATAGCATTCAGTTATGAACTGTCACGTCGAGAGGGGATAATAGGCAGCCCGGAGAAGCCACTTTCAGACTTGGGAAGGTTAAGTTATCGGAGTTATTGGGCATACACATTACTAGAACTAATGAAAGAATGTCGAACTACAACGCAGTCTATCAAGGAGCTTAGCGAGATAAGTGGAATAACACAAGACGATATAATTTACACCCTGCAATCGATGAAAATGGTTAAATACTGGAAGGGACAACATGTTATTTGTGTTACACCAAAAACAGTACTCGAACACCTACAGTTACCGCAGTTTAAGAAGCCAAAACTTACAGTGGACTCGACTTGTTTGCGATGGATGCCACCGAAGCGATCCGGAAATTCAAAGTTTAAAAAAAATAACTAAATCACACAAATTTGTATTTTATGCTAGTATAAAGTTAAGAAAAATGAGAGTAGAATAAACACATGCAAATTATATAGATATTTTGCGTTCTACATTTGCTACTGGCTGAAAACGATCTACCCCTAATTGCCTAAGACCTTTATTATACTTTCCTCTAGAGGTATTCTTTCAGTTGTCGAAAACTTCCCAAGTTTGATTCTAGAATTTTCAACGCATTAGCTTGCATTGTACTGGAGCACAGTAGACCTAAAAAATGGATGAAATCCTAATAAGATTTACTTTATGGCACTCTTGAGAAATAAGTCCGCATACTAAGTGGGTAGCACCTATAGAAGTGTAGAGTTACGGCCGCTGCATATACCATGATAAAAGATATTGCTTCATTAATAATTTCCTTCTAGGGGATCTCAACGCGCAGCAGGTCTGCCCTTACAATTTCCAGATGGGCTGAACTAGTAAAAGCCGAAAAGGGTCTGTCAACCTTGTAGATCCTAAGGCAGAAAATGTTTGGGTGTCGAGGTTCTAATTAAACTCCTGAGCAGATTAGACAAACATGAGGGTGCCATGTCAGCCTGGTATCAATAGCACAAAATTCCTAATGTGAGGGTAAGGATTTGACCCTGAAGAAGAGAAGCAAATAGCCACCCACTTGATCTTAAAGCAAACCTATTGTAAATACCTATTTGAAAGTGTACAATTTAGAACTGTAATCAGAATTGGGATATTTTCATTTCAGCCACTTGCACAAATCCAGCATAAAGATGAAACCGAAAATCTCTAATAGCATTTCGTATCATCGTTAATAAGCGAACTCTCTACCATCAAATGCCACCATCTGAGACTTCTTCTAAGAAATAGATATAATAAGTGCAAAAGTCGATGAGAAGCCAGACTGATTCTTCTAAGCCTTACCAGCAACTACGAAACTGGCTCGAAGGCCTTCCTAAAATCCAAAAGAATATGAATAACACTGCTCCAATCATCACAAAGAGCCATGCCTTTATCTATACCATCCAACTGCGAGTCCAGCAGCACACAGGTGTGTTTATTAAATCTGATCTGTATTTCATAGTTTGCCCTTGTATCTTATTTCTACATCCTACAATTCTTTAGATATTTTAATGTAAGAAAGGAATGTTATCTTTATTGTAAAGTTTTGATAGATCCATTAAGCAACAATAACAATTATAAATAGTAGGTATTAGAAAAAACAGTTAAATGTTTCGTCATTTGTCCAGTTTTCTTCGCCATCGTGAGCAATCATGATAAATTTCTATTCGTTCACCGGACACGCTATATCTATGGACTTTTCCCCGGCAATATAAGCAATTAGCATAGTAAGACAAGTGCCTGAATTCACTATAATGCTCCACAATTTGTAATTTCGAAGTGGCTGCAAAAGTTTGCCCACAACTAAGGCATGTAATGGATGTTTCAGGGTGATTTTGTCGGAATCGTAAGTGTGTAGCGTCGCTTTCTGTGCGTCCATCATCACGTAAATTATGAACGTCCCCATTCGCAGTCATACTTTCTACAAAAATAGCAAAATTTGCTAGAAATACCAGCTGGTAATCTTGTGGAAATCAGAAAAAATAAAAATTGTTTACAAACTTCTCAAATGTTGATAAGACAGCTGTCATATTAGATAATTTCAGATTGGTGGAGTTTCATTACAGTGGTGAATTATTGCAAGCCAATGCAAGAAATAAAATAAAGCCCCATTTAGAATAGGGACTTTCTCAAAATTTAGGCTTTAATTGTTTTGTGCAGATTGGAGAAGGTACAGAGAATACACAATATTTTCATTACGAACCACGTTCCGCCATTAGGTGACGAATATCATGTAAAAGAAAGTACGGCACAGAGCACTCAATATTCTCTCTCCTCTCTCTGTCTTTCCTATAAAAATATATATGCATTAGTCACGAAATTACGTCACAGCACATTATCTGAAATGTGTCAAAATTTTAATGAGAATATGTTTATTCTCTGTACAGTGAGATTGGAGCTTGTTTGCTTGTTTGTATATGGGAAATTGCATAGAAAATTGTGAAAAAATATGAGGCGGGAAGTAATTTAAAGTAACAAAATCCAATACAAGCAATAAAATTTATTGCCACTTCACAAATGAATGAAAACCATATAAATTTGTACTTTTTAGCTCCAGTGCCCGACCATAGCTTAAATTATGGTCGTAGGAACTGTCACAAAATAGTTCTTTTTGAGAAATCGTGAACAAAAAAAGCTGCTAAATTCCTCTCCCGAGTGTCTCCCATTATCGAAAATTGAAGCAAAGTGATGCATGCTAGCAGTGTGTGTTAGCCCATTTAACATATGCGTAACCCCCGCAAGATACAAGCCATGAACAAAGTCGAAAAAAGAGAGCAGCGGGCCGGTCAGCAGGCGACATCCACAGTCTTCTTGCCTTGTCTTACTGAAGGAGTTTTACATATAAAAGTTGCTTGTATTTTGTTCAAACGCTATAATTTCCATAAATTTGTTCTGCATGCAATTTATTTTTAAACTATTAGAAAAAAAAACATATTTGGCAGCAATTTGTTTTAACTTCATTTTGCTATGGGGGCGACAGTTTTGGGCTTTAGGACATGTTTAAGATGAAATTTTAGTTTTTCCTCCATGGCGAGTATACAAAAAGCAGTGAGAGTGAGCTCTTACTGCATGCTGTACCCGGCACGTTAAAGCCTTTTAATGTGTCGGTGCCTTCGGCGACTTCATGGCTTGTATTATATTCCGGGGGTTACGACATATGCCAATAAACTCGATAAATTCCATTATACTGGATTTAAATTGCTCGAACAATATTATTAAGTGAAGGAGATAGCATCATACGGCATACTGTTAAACAAAACGAGACTATGATTAAAGTCATTGGGATTTTTGACATTTGACGTATACATTTTTTTCTCCATAGATTAGGGAAGACTGTAAACTATAGTCTGTTACATTAGTTATTGTGCTTAGTTTTCAGAACTTTTCTCCCCCTGAGCGCCTCTCATAGAAAGTTTTACATACTAGTAAATTTGATACCACTAGAAATAATAAATCGGTCAGCCCGTCGAATTATGCATTGGTTCAAATGGAAATCCATATAATATTAATTACTTGTAATATTAACAATATCCATATGTATATGCTAATATTTGTCTCATTTGAAATCAATGAAATCAATAAAAAAGTTAAGAAAAAATTTTCTCATCACACTATGGCAGTCCAGTTTATTACTGCCAAACTTGCATCTACCTTCATTACGGATTTTTTGGCGGCAAAGTAAGAAAACTTTCGTAGAGTGACATTAGAATTGTCAGAGAAAATTTGATCTTGAAATCAAAAATATCAAATAACACAAAATACTTAAAAATAACGTTGCGATAACATAATTGACAAAATGACGAATATACCAGCAAAAGTTTTTATTAAAATCGAGTCCAGTGTGGAGCAACAGGTATGATTATAATTAACGTGAAAGCTACTGCTCTACGCTTCACCGATTGTTTGTTTAAGTTCTTGTTTTTGTTGATAATAATTATAATTAATGGAATTATGCTCATTTCAGGAGTCATTAAATAAAAACAGAAAGACTTTAAAAGTCTTACAGAAGGCTGCTGTTGATAAAGAAAATTTGGCCGGACGACCTTTGCTGGGAAAGAGCTTCACTAAAGCGAAATCGTAAGTGACGCCTTGTTTTCATATTTATTGTGATTAAATTCGTTGAACTTGTATCGCGCTTACTTAGCAATTTTCGTGAACTTGATTATTCAGCTATTACATATTTCAAGGTGAGTTTTATTATGAGACATGTTTTCCTTTTTTTTTCAGTGATGACTTCGGCAGTCTTGAGGTGACGAAACGTAAAAAAGTTGAAACCAAGACGACACAAACAGAAGCACATGCAATTTTGCCGCATAAAACGATCACTGAAGAAGATTTGACCACAAATGAAAATCCCGGTGAGCACTATTGGGAAATTTTAGCTGAGAAACGTCGAGAGGCTCTTGATGAAACGCTTGAGGAGAACAAGAGACTATACGAAAGGATCGAAGGCTTAGAGGACGAACTTAGTACATCACGACAAATGCTGGAAGAAGCAAAACACCTGGTGGAAGTTTTAACTGAAATGTTGAGTGAAACTGACGAGGAGAAGGAGGTGTCAGAGGAAAAGGAAGTGGTAGCCTTTGATGATACTGATGGTGACGACTTGGAAGATCCCGAATTGACAGATAATAAAAAGTGAAGCACAACTCCTATTTTTTATATTATTTTAGGATTTTTTTAAAATTTAATATTATTTGTGTTGTGGAATAGGCGCTAATATAATTACATTTTTAAAAATAAAATTTAACTAGAGTTATTGCTGCTGTTTTAAATTCAAATTCAAATTATTGCTGTTTTTTTTTCAAATACCGTTAGTTTTTCTACTGAACGAAAAAAGATGTGACGCGACACACGCCATCTTCATAATTTGCTTATAGTTTTTACAGTTATTTAGTTTTCAAGTTTGGAGTTTGAAATGGGGGATGAAATTGATCAATTTGAAAACAGAAAAGCTTTTTAATTTCAAGGTGAACAACGAATCCAGTGAAAGGAACAATTATTAAATTATGGATAAATTAAGGTGTATTGAAGAAATTCGTATCCTTTTAATAAATAGATTTTGCTTTAAAACCGGTAAGCTTTTTGTTTTAAATTTGAAAATCTCTTTGTTGCCTTTCTGGTAACGTTATAATAATAATAATTATAAATCTTAATGGCGAACTCTATATTTTGATATTTCTGTTTAAAATCGCGGGAATTTGCAGTTGGTTTTAGTTTTTATTTCTATATTAAGTTAATCATCGGTCGGTTATTCTTGGTTGGTGTACATTTGTTTTTGCAAACAATTTATTTTGAATATGAGTTCGTTATCCCTTGAAATGCTAATTTTCCAAATGCCGCTTTTAACGGGTATGTATTATTTTAGCCTCACTTTTAGAATAGGTATAGAGAAAGCAAAAGTGCTGGAAATATAATGAAATGTAAATTTTCTATGCGCAGGAGAGTTAAAAACAGAATTCTTGGCCATATTTGAATCTGCGAACATTTGCAATTTGAGATGATCAAGTAAGGCTCCTAGTTTAAATTATTTCTCCAACTCAAGTTTAGATGCGAGCTTCCTTCGTTATGTAAGCTGCATATTTTTTTAATGTGTTTACTTTTCTGTTATTGCTTTTTATGATTGAAATTCCTTAAATCAAATCACCAGCTCCTAAATATCGCCACATATTTGATGGCTATAAATGTTTCAACAACGTACAATCTAAAGTATTTGATGATGTCTTTCG
Source organism: Dioctria linearis (assembly GCA_963930735.1). Classification (NCBI taxonomy): domain Eukaryota; kingdom Metazoa; phylum Arthropoda; class Insecta; order Diptera; family Asilidae; genus Dioctria; species Dioctria linearis. The sequence continues at coordinate 2,233,946 of OZ005742.1, read as the reverse complement.
AACGACAAAATCAATTATTGTAAGTGCCCCAACAGGATCTGGAAAAACTGTCGTTTTTGAACTGGCTATAATTCAATTGTTAATGAATCTATCAGAATATTCTGATTTTAAAATTGTCTACGTGGCTCCCATTAAAGCTTTATGTAGCGAAAAGTACTTGGATTGGTCTAGAAAGTTTAATCCTCTTGGAGTATTATGTCGAGAGGTTACAGGGGATAGTAATATTGTAGATTTTAATGAATTGATCAATACAAAATTGATCATAACTACTCCAGAGAAATGGGACTCTTTAACACGTAAATGGAGGGATAATGAAGACTTTGTCAGTAATGTAAGGCTATTTTTAATTGACGAAATTCATTTGCTGAATGAAGATGTTCGAGGACCGATTCTGGAAACTATTGTTTCACGAATGAAAACGATTCAGTTTTCAATACAAATTAAGGCCACGACTCAAATGCATTTGCGATTTGTTGCAGCTTCTGCTACTATACCTAATATTGAGGACATAGCCACCTGGATCGGCGGAAAAGATCCAATCAGTTATTTCAAGTAAGGACAAATTGTTAAAAACTTTTTACCGTTAGGAAAAAAATACATTCTTCTTTTTATTGCAGCATTTCTGAAGATCAACGCCCAGTGCGACTGGAAAAATATATTTTAGGCTTTAACTCATCTTCATCAGGATTCAAATTTGACATGAGTCTTAATTATAAGCTGTCTGGAATTATACGAAGATATTCATCTGGGAAGCCCACTTTGGTAATTTTATTATCTATATGAGAAGAAATTTTATTAATAACTACTCTTCCTTCCTTTCTATAGATATTTTGCAGCAGTAGAAAATCTGTTGAGATGGCTTCAGCAGTTCTTATTCAAGAATCTATGATTCTACGCTTAAGTGATAATCATAAATCGGCTTTAGTAATGCTCTCAAAAAAGTTCGATAATATATAGAGGTACTAAGAAATTAAACTCACATTAAAAACTTTTGCAGGTTACAAAATAATAAACTGCAAGCTTTAGTATTAAATGCAATTGCTTTTCATCATGCTGGGCTGGGACATGACGATAGGAATTTAATCGAGGAAGGCTTTAGACAGTCGCTAATTTTGGTTCTCGTTAGCACTAATACCCTTGCGATGGGAATCAACTTACCTGCCCATTTAGTAATTATTAAATCTACAGAGGTATATTATTTTTTTTTTCATTTTATTTCCATTTGATATATTCGTCTTAAATAATAACTTAAAATATAGACATTTATTCGTGGAGCTGTTATAGAATATTCACAAAGTTCTATTTTACAAATGATTGGACGAGCCGGTCGACCACAGTACGATGTGAAAGGAGTAGCAGTTATTATGACTCAGCAGAAAAATGTGGTAAGTGATGTAAACTAGTAGCTAATTTCTTATTTTATTAATGTAAAGAATTAATCAATCAACTATTCAACTCGCTTAAACTCCTCCTATTGTGGGACATCGAGTAAATCATTTGGTCATTGATAAATGCTGTATTATCCATACAGTTTTTAACTGGGCTTCAAACCAGTCTGAGTAAAGTATCAATCAGATTACATCATCCAAATATTATGATTGATATGAGTTATCTTATGGAAGGCATCCTAGACTCAAATTCAAGTAGGATGACTGCGACTTGGACAAAGATTCTGAATTCACTTAGCTGTGCCAAGTAGAAAATTTAAATACTGAAAAAACTTGGCAACATTATATGTAATATAATTGTTTGCCATTGGCAAGAAACAGATGTAGTTTGTCCTCATATATCGGCAAGTATACCTTCAAAGCTGGTCAAGGAGAGATGGTTTTTTCTCAAATTTTATTTTGAGTCAAATGCTTAGCTATCGCCGTAAAGGAAACTGTTTTTTTTTTATTAAACTAAGGATTGGTAAGGATTTAGGTATGAGTATAGCCAAAGGCGTTTGGATTGCAGAACAACCAATACGGGCGAATGAGAATTGAGTCATAAGAGTATTATATACTGGGAGTCATATATACTTGTAATTTCATTTTTAAATTACATATACATACATATATGAGCTTTCATGAAATTTGTCTGGTTAGTAGGTTGATTTATATGATAGTGTACACATCTTCTCATGTTTGCACTAATTGCATAAAATAAAATGTAAGAACGCAAAGCATCTACAAGGAAATGCAAATTAATTACGATATGAAAAACTAGTCCTAACAACGTGTTTTTTTATTAAATGCGAAAAACTGTGTTAATATTTAGAAACTTTGAGTTAGTTGAGTATACAATGTTTGTTTCTCTCAACATTCACAATGAATTACTTCGAGATAGTACTGTAAGTTCTGTTATTGGATAGGGTATAGAAACAAACAAGCAGTAATTGCTGCAAATATATAAATCACAATCTTTGATTTTTGCTCATGTTTTGAATGGATGCTTTTCAAAAAATGTTTTATTTAGTTAAATTAAATTTTATTTATAAAATATACAAAGTGAAGACAAAAGCGTTTACATAAAAACTAGGTTATATGTATAAAAATGTCAATGTCTTTCTAATTTATCCCAGTGGATTAGCATTGTCCTGGAATGAAATTTTCGGCACGAATCCACTATCTCCGTCTATTGAATAATCGACAGTCATAAGACGTCCATCAGGTAGCCAAACCGAATATTTTCCTGTTACCTGTTAACGAACGCAATAATATAAAATGTCAAGATTTATATAATTTTTAAATTTCAGTTTATAAATTATACCTTTCCAGCAGCGTCTCCAACTTCATTCTTGTCAAAAAACAATTCCTTCTCGGGATCTTTCACTTCAAACTGATATTCATACTGAAAAAAGAAAAAAAAACAAAAATCCAAATTACTTTCAGTTTCAATGTCATCCAATGAAAAGTCTTCTAATTATCCCCTCCATAGGGTGACATGAATTAATGTTATTTTCCGGTAGTAGTCTTTACATGCAATTTTTCTATGGAGGTTCGTCGATTTGCATAACTCGGATAATTGTATATTAATAAGGTGTTTGCATACCACTTGCAATTTTTTTTTCATTTCTTAATTTTTCCATGTGAATGCAATGAATTTCGTCTTTTCCCAAGATGAAAAATTGCCGTTTTGGTGCGAAGTGCTTTTTTTTTTCTTCTGATGAATTTTCACATGAACAATGAAGTAATTGAAAACAATGCGATTTTTTCTTGTGCTGTATCCGGAGCAAGTTTATATTCAAATTGCTAAGCTTTAGATTATTGGTTGCGATAGGTGCTTTATAGTTATTTATACATGCTATATTCACATTAGTTCAGACTTCAGAGTAAAGTATACGACCTACCTAATTAGATTGCAAGATATTGTTAATTATTGATACATCTACAGCAATTACATTTTCATTGAAATATTTAAAAATAATTTTTGCATTAGTTAAACTTATTTCTCTCGTATAGAATGAAAAACTAATAGTGGTGGATTTAGTAAATTTCGTAACCAAAGGTATACTGATAAATATTAGTATAGGATTCTTGGGAAAAGTCTCGAGACCGCATGTTAATTTTTATAGTCGGATTTAGATACGGGAAATTCTCAGTGGATATTTTCCAAACCATGAAGTAGAAATCTATAACGCTAGCTAGTCTTATAACTTCACCTTTCTTCGCTTTTTTGTTCTTATGGAAAAGCAACAAACGATTGCTCTATCAGCCTTAACCAATGGCTAACCTAATACTAAGAAAAAACCATATCGATATTGTAATAATAATGGTGTCTCGGACCCTACGTAAAATTGCAATTATACAGTCATATCACTTTTTTTCAGGTAGAAATCTTCCACAAAAAGCTAAAATATACTGGAAGTATGAAATTTTAGAGTCAGGACTTTTTAATTTTAATAAAAGATTGTGACATATTGTTTGGTAAAAAAAAAAACGTTTTGAAATCCGAAAAATTATGGTAAAAAATTAGAATTTTAGAATTTAAATCTCTTTAAGGGCTTATAATCAATTAGCATAACCAAAAGTAGATTTGTTTCGACCAGTATTGGCTATGTCTTAATTTGGTTAGCTTAACTATTCATGCCAATATATCAAAATGAAAAAGAATAAGTGAAAATCATGAGAGCGTCCACGTCTCCTTATTTATTTTTCCAAAAAAGGCGATTTAGTGAATTTAGAAACAAAATCTAATTCAAATGCTGAATTGATATTTTGATAATTAATAAAATTTTGGTGCTAAATCGATATGATAGATACTAAAAATAGATACACTGAAGAAACATTTTACCGCATGTTAGTCTCATTCAAAATTGGTCATCAGCTCAATTTTGATCACGTTAACCATATACGCTCTATTCGATTAAGTGAAAAATTTATTTGCAAATATTAATGGCGTACACACATTTTCAAATTTGCAAATCTTAAATCACTAGGCTTAAATTTTGAAAAATCTTAGAATACTGTTCATGATAATTAATGTCTGTCATTCAAGACAGTCTGAGAGAAATTAAAAAAATTGTCTTCTTTTACTATATAACTACAAAATTGTATGATTTTTGTTTATTTCTGAATCTCTTCTTATCGACTTTATATCGTAGAAGCATAACCTATAATTGTTTTATACGTAAACTATTTGGAAAAAATCAACATTCTATTCGGGATTCAAAATTATGGACGAAATTTCTCTCTTTTAAAAAAATATGAATTCAAGTTTTTATGAGGGAAATGTAAAAAATGTTCCTGTGTTACATGTTCGTATAAAGTTGAAAAACTTACAAAAATTTTCAAGAACTATGCCGAAACTTTTATCTAATAAAATAACACCCTTTACATATAGTAAGTACCTAAGTAAGTGTACAGGTAGAATACTAAATTTGTGGACTATCAAAGTTAAAATTTTTACTTATGAAGAGAGTCGAAAATTGTAGCTTTTTTCGGATATTATTATCAAGCGAAATCCGATAACCATTTTTATTATTGGTTATGGATCGAAATGCCGGCTCCAAATTGTAAAAAATATATTAATCTGCATTGATTCGAAAAAAAAAATGCGTTGAAATTACAAATATTCGTTATACCAATTTTATAAAAACTATAGATGCAAGGGCGAAAATATGAAACATTGGTAAATCTGTTTTTAGTATATCATTTTCATTATTATTAGTTGCTTTATTATTATTTATATTATTATATTGCTTTCGTAAACTTTTACTGCCTTACAAACTGTTTTCGGTATAGTATTGAAAAATAATTCGACAATTTAACGTTTATAGGAGACATTTTCAAAATAGAGGCGCGATTATGTGTACCTTGTATGTGATCTTCATCTTAATAAATTGCTATAAAAAAAAAATTAATTACATTTGTAGGTTCATAAGGATACTCTAATGTGAAATTTATTTGAACAACTTCAGATTCGTCTGGATTTAATCTTAGTGCTATCAACGTTTTCGTTGCAAGCAAATATTATGTCCCAAATTGGATCCAATCCAGCCAAAAAGCAACAGATTCATTCTGAATTTGTTCGAATTCGACATATTGCAAATTTTATAATTTAAAAATTAACAAAATTTTTATTACTTATTTCGATTGATCCTTTATCTTCAATATTTCTTATTAGCATTGAGGACTCATTATCGTAAATTATTGTATAGTTTTGAAGGTGTGTATACACTGTCTGAACTGCAGACTTTAAGATCATACTATAGAAGTCATCTAGAGATAGACTCTTGGCAACTAGGTTTTTAATATTTCTCAAATTTCATGTAAATGTCATATATTTTCATTGAAGATTTAATTTAAATATCTTCCTTTGCATATAACTCTGAACCAAAAATTGTCTATATTCACAGTCAAAACCCGAGTTTTCTTAGATAGACGGACTACCTGAATAAGCATTAACGTATAACTTTAACTAAGAAATAAAATACCAATTCGTCGATAATTTATGTTTATATTAATGCTCATTACGTACTCTATTCGTCAAGCGTATTTTCTAAACTGTACTGAAAAATTGCATTATTTTAAGCTCAGTCAGTTTGGCTAAATCCGATTTATTTATTCCAAAATAATTGCTTACTTATGTATACAAAATTTGAAAATGTACGTTAAAGTAAAATTCTTATACATATTCCAGTAAATGTGGTCGATTGACGAAAACTGAGCATTTCACTGCGTTTGGCTATTCCTTAAATAATTTCACTCAAATATATTTTGGCAATTATTGGTACCACTGTGCACTTTTCAATATTGAATTGCAGAAAATTTTGGTAAAATCTTAAACACAATTTTAAATCACTTTTTACATAAAAATATAAAAAAAAATATCAAACTGTTTACTGCATTACCGGTTCTGGCTTCTCATTCGGCGGTGCTTGCGGCATGGATGACACCAGATACACCAAAGAGATCACAACGAAAACAATCTTCCACATTTTCACGAAATTTTTATTTTAATTTCTATGTTTAAATAAATCGAAACTCCACTAGGTCGAATAAATACTGTGTGTACACTTCTAACTTGAGATCAAAGTAATCAGAGATTTTGCACGACTTTGTACATACTATGTACATCCAGCTAGAAGTCAAGTCGGAGAATATCGAATAGATCTAACAGTAACACCTATTTATTCTACTGCAGTGCTAATAAATCTGAGACAAGTTTATATACTCTAAGCATAGGTCAAAGGTAGGCCCCTTTTTTTGCAAGCTCCTCTTGTTCGTGATAGATTACCTATTACCGGATTACCGGGTATACAAACTTTTGTTTATGTTTTCAAGTGTGTTGTATATGCTGTGGGGTATGAGAGCAAAGGTAGAAATATAGGATAGTAGTCCCCCACCTGAGTAATGAATTTCATATACCTACACTCTATCATCGAATCCAAGTTCCGTTGATATATAGAGGGGATTCCGATGATGCTCCCTGTTACTGCCGGTATAAGAAAAATTCTCCTCGTAGATTTATTTTAGTTTTTTTTTTTTTACCCCAAAGATCAATTCATAGTTCAACTAGGTATGTCGTCGTGGGGCATATATTTTGTGCTGCAAACTAAAAGGAAAATGCATGAAAAGAATTTCAAGCTACTTCTCAGCAATGCTTTTCGGGCTCATAAGCACGTAACCTTCAAAATCGTGGTTAGGTGAGGCTCATCTTCAAAATAATTTCATGGAACATTCCTCTCCTTTGGGCGACAGATTTTCCTGTTTTTTTTTTGTTTTTTATTGTTGCTTGTGCATTATGCAAGTTTTTAAGATGAGAGAAAATAAGTATTTGTGTAGCAAATAATTTTAATCTCTCAAGCATTTGCTGTCCTCGTTACTTTTTAGTATTATGTAAGTCATTTTTATACTTATTTTAAGCGAAGAATATATATTTAGATAATTTAAGATAATTCTTATTGATTTAACGGTTAAAATGTCTTCATGAGCTTCATGGGAAGGATTTGAATTGGATTTTCACATTTTTATGATAAAAAAATTTATATCAACAGTCTCGAGCTAATTGAAACGATGATGGACTCTTATATGATCAAATTGCAGTTAGATTTGCAGCTTAGGTTCTCTTTACAGTGTACCTCAGTTCTGGCTGTATGGCCACCACAATATGGAACGAAATTAAGTGATCGATACACATCCTGAATAAGGTTGAAGGTTGAAGCAAGGACGCTACGGATAGATCGGAATCAGCTAAGAGAAAAATTAAATTAAAATCCATAGTCGCTTCCAACTATTAATTGGGTAATCTAACAATCTGTGTAATCTTAAGACAATTATGATCCATAATAAATCTCAGAAAGGTCGCAGTTTGCTGAAAAAAAAGAAAAAGAATATTACCGCGATTTTCACTTGATTTTCTTATACAGCGACTGTATAAAAGCTTTATGGACATAGTAGAAGAGATGTCGAAAGTATTATTATACGAAGGTCCCGGCTTGATTTAAGTAGGACCGATATATTAGGAAAACATTCATCTGCGTTGGCTTGTTAGCATTACGATAGCTGGCGAGAGGCCTCCTCACTCAACATTAGTGTATTATCTAAGGTCCAAACTATAGGGTACATAACAACTTCACGAAAGGTGTCATGGATATGTTATCCTTATCATAATGGATCAACCTAAGATCAACGTGAGCTTGACTGACTCTGTGACTAGCACTTTATATAAACTAACAAGGTATGATCGTCCGGCTTTGATCTAGCGTCCGGTTAATGGCCTAGCTGCCAGGGCAGAGGTACAACCCCGAAGTATAGGGGTTCAGTTTCTTTCATAGGTGGCCAATGTATTTTTAAGCTCCAATTTTTACATCTATAAACACATCTAATTTATATCGTTATATTGCCGTTTATACGGAAATATAACGACGGCCTGAAATTTTGAAAGTATGTATAGTTAGAGACTAACCTCAAACCAAAAAAAAATTAAGAAAATTGGAAAATTTTAAATGGTGGCTCAAAGACGGGGACAAATCTATTTTGAAGTATGGCTCGCATCGGATTGGAAGGGGAGGTGGTAGAAAAACAGCTCGATAAATGTTTTAATTTTGGAATAAAGTGGGTGTCACACCAGGAGCGGCGCGGTGCGGCGCGTCATGTGGCGATTGCTCCTGCAAAAAAACCTATAGGTCACATCAAATGCGGTGTGGTAAAATAGTAGCCGCACAGTGATTTTGGACATTAGTCAAAAATACAACTTTCCGCCGTCGCTGACGGCAAGATTTTTATTCTTTCGCAATAAGTCCGCACATTTCGTCAAATGCGGCTTTTGGCATTCTAAAGTATTCGTAGAATCAATCCACATCATTTTTCATTTTGCCGCGCCCGATGTGAACACTCAATTTTACCGCTTGACCCCGCGCCGCGCCGCGTTTGGTATGCCCACGGCTTTGAGAGGTCTCTACAAGGGACTTTGGTAATTCAAACCAAAGAGAGTAACTAGATTTAGACAAAACTGTATATACCTTTTAGACATTTTACTCCACGACCACAAATATTTCAATTTCTTTCTTTTTATAGTTTCGTTTTTATAAGATTTTTGCTTCTAACTAGATGATTTCTTTATTGTAGGTATGCTTAGTATTTGGATCTTGCGAGTTATTACTGCAAAACTCATGAAAGGAATATTTTTTGGTATATTTTGCCTCTGCTGAGAGTTATTCTATGTATAGTCATTTGATAACATTCAAATCAATATGAGCTTATCCTTACTATATACAAACATATATATTACTCTTTTATAATTATACAGAAATTCTTCGTGTTATCGCCACAGTCTACTTCTATTAGCTTTCATTTTCAATATCAATTACTTTCACATCATAATCTTTTATGTGACTAATAAGTGCGTCAATATCAGCTGTAACAATAATAATAAGTGAAGAAGTGTCAGCTACAATTTTATATATAACTCTAAGAGTTATGAAGAGAATATGATAAGCAAATCATTGATTTTATCAGTGCAGAAAGAAATGAAAAATTGACACCAATTGGGTTTATTTGAAAAAAAAGAGCCCCGACTGACAAATGAATGATAACTTTATCGCAACCATTTTTAGCTCACATCCAAAGCAACAGAATCCTAATTTCAACCTCTTTCATGATGTCAGCTCCTCATCAATTGTTTACTTTTATGGCAATGTGCAAGAAACCTTTCAATTCTTCTACTATGTTTGTAACCAATTCAATCGTAGCCTCGTCTAATAATTTATTAAGCACTTGTGACTCTCATTTAACTTTTGCCTATGGTATATGATTTAGCAGATGCGATTTGTAAATTCATTGCGTGTATATATAGGAACTATTTTTTTTTATCCATCCCAGACAAGCATTTTTTTTAAAAACGATTTCTTGATATTTGCTTCAACTTTCTGAACTTTCTGATTGATAAAATCGGATATAACTGCCAGATGGTGACTACCAGAGATTAAAGATTAATGGCATGGCATTGTTTTGAATGAATTGCTATTTCTTTTCAGACTGTGCAGCATCTTCAACATTTCTCGTTGGAGAAGTATACATATGTATGTGACCACTTAGGTAGTGAGAATTGAAGAACGCTTTAATGGTAAATCTGATAAAAATAATTCGTGATTAATCGATTGATTTCGAAAATTGCTCTCTCGGGTTGCATTATTTTTTCATCTATACCTGAATAATGAAGAAACTTGATAGGTTTTAATTGTTATCGCTGCTATTATATGGATAATATATGGATAATTTAAAAAAAAAACAAGTAAAAAAGCTAGAATTGGTCTAACAAGATCAATTCTTATGATACCCTAGATGAATGCCCATATGAAATTTCGTATGGTCACTCATCTGTGCAAGTTTGATTTTGAAGTGGTTTTTCGCAAATATTTCTAGAACGGTTTGTCGGACAGGAAAAATGATTATAACCAATTTATAGGATTTCGTATTCTGAAGAAGTTTTTAGTACAGTAAAAATGTCTAGGACTGATCGTTTTCACAGTATATGTAAAAAACCTAAATTTTTATATGGCAACACCAAGAAGTGGTTGCCCGATTTATACCATTTTTGTCTCATTTTCGAACTTAATTTTACTTTTTTTTAAAAAAGTTTGTATACAAAATTTCAGCTATCGTGTTATCGTGCGCATAGACGGACAGACGGACATGCAAAAATCAAAATAACTTCCAATCCATTTTGCTCTACCATCATTATTTCTGTGGGCTACAAACGGAATGACAAACTTAGTATAGGTACCCTATAGATTTCATCTAGGTAATAAAAAGAATATAATTAAAAAGTAAAATCTTTCGGCATGGCAGTCTTGTGCTTGATTTCTATAGCAGACCTGCACATTATTATATTATGTGAATTATGTAAGATGCCCGACTCTGCACTATATAATTTGTATACTCTATATGAAATCTATAGGGTATACTGAGTTTGTCATTCCGTTTGTAACGCACAGAAATAATGATGGTAGAGCAAAATGGATTGGAAGTTATTTTGATTTTTGCATGTCCGTCTGTCCGTCTGTCCGTCTATGCGCACGATAACTCGAGAACGCGTTCACTTAGAAAGCTGAAACTTTGTATACGAACTTTTTAAAAAAAAAGTAAAATTAAGTTCGAAAATGAGACAAAAATGGTATAAATCGGGCAACCACTTCTTGGTGTTGCCATATAAAAATTTAGGTTTTTTACATATACTGTGAAAACGATCAGTCCTAGACATTTTTACTGTACTAAAAACTTCTTCAGAATACGAAATCCTATAAATTGGTTATAATCATTTTTTTCTGTCCGACGAACCGTTCTAGAAATATATGCGAAAAACTACGTCAAAATTCAAACTTGCATATACGAAATTGTATACGGGCATTCATCTAGGGCATCATAAGAATTGGTCTTAGACCAATTTTAGCTTTTTTACTTGTTTAATAACTGCAGTTTGAAAGAGTAGATACCTCGAATCGAAGGAAAGATTGTGTCATCCTGCGGACCACTGGCATTAGGGTGGTGAGCGATTTCTAATAGGACACTATTTGCTTGTGTGAGAAATGCCATTTTAAATGCCGCTACATATACACGATATCTCAGAAATAATGGTAAATATTTTACGAGGTGAATGTATGGACAATTTGCAGAGACAATTTGTGAGTGAAATGAGAAGTTCTTGGGGCTGAACTGCAATAACTTCTGAAATTTACGAAAATACAACGTATACTTACGTTTAGAAAGAAGACAGTTTTAATTATTTTTGTCAGATTTGCTTGGTGATATTCGGGATAAATAGCCTCCAAAGTTTCACAAAATTTCCGTTAAAAAATTTAAATTTTATGAATTATAAATCCAAGCATTCTAGTACAGTAATTTGAATAGTATGTAAATGGAAGTTTTGGACTCTGTCATCTTTAACATGATCATTCTGATGAGATAAGCCCATGATCATTTTGGTAAGCTATGTACTACTAATGATCACTCTAAATGACAAATCGATATATTGACGAAGTTACAGGATTAAAATAAAAAATCAAGTCTTATAGTTATTGTCAGTTCATGCAATTGTTTATGATACACTTCAGATAATATAGGCATGAAGTCATTGCATTTTGTATGAAATTGTTAATTGTCAAAATCCACGGATTTTGTGGATGTAAGAAAAAAGGATTAATGTTGTGCTAGTATTTCAAGAACAAACAATTACGGCGGCTTTCAATTACTATATACATTCTATTTTCTGCACAGAAATATGATATTAAAATCGGATAATCTTTATATATATGTCAAAAGGGCTTTGTGCAGATTACGCTGATGGGGATCTTGGGAGGAGAGTTGGATCTGGTAAACCCTCTGGCCAGCATGTAATCCGATGCGATGGTATCAGAGCTTCGTTTCGGGCGTCGCTTATCTGTGAGTTTTCCTGAAAAGAAATCGTATTCTGAAGGAAGTGTCTTTTCGAGCCTTCCCCGGTACGTTCTAAAAATTTTTACCAACGCCTCTCTCACGGGCGTTTACCTTCCTGAACCTGACATTGGGATGGAATTCTCACTTGGAAGATACATCACTGCCTTCCAGGCTGAAATCTTCTCCATCGCAATGGCAGCGAAGATAGGACATTATTATCCTTTCGGATATTTAGGCAGCCTTAATGGCTCTGAGTAGCCCTCGGATAATATCTAAGTTACCGGAGGATTGCAGGTCGTCTGTGGATAAGTTGTGCATGTACAACAAGGTGTCCCTTCAGATAGGCTCCTCACATGGAGATCATGGGGAATGAGAGGGCTGATCTTTTAGCTAGGGCTGGCTCTGATTCCTCGGACCGGAATACGTTGCCACCTCGAGCATCGGGTCTCTCATCAAGACGGATGTTCAAAGGTAGCATCAGCAGAGATGAGAGAACCTGAGTACTTGCAGGTGCACAAAACTGTTTTTGATATGCCCAATAGGAATATCTCTCATTTTCTTATGGGGCTAGGAAGGAAACAATGTAGAACTGTCGTTGGCATTATCACTGGCCACAGCTTCCTTCACGCTCATTTAACAAGCATGGCAGTTATTGACAGCCCTGAAGGTCTGTGCTACCTGGAAGGAGAGCCTGAGACAACCGAACACTTTCTGTGTGCTTATCTGGCCTTCGTCCGGAGCAAGCTGTATATTATAAGGTCTGCTTTCCTATCTGTAGATGAAGCGAAAAATCTTCCTCGCCAAGACCTGTTGGGCTTCATTAAGAGGACAGGAAGGTTTTGGTGATAGCGCTTCTAGCAGGACAGCACAGTGGCCACTCTGCTGGCCTCCGTGCATGGGATCTCACGTCCCCTGTTTTAAAAAAGAAAATATATATAAAAGAAGTAGTTGTTAATTTTTTTTACTATTTATAAATAAGTAGTGTAGTCAGGACCCATTAATTACTTATCGAGTGATTCATTGCAGAGCTCATCGAGAGCTGTTTTCGTTGGTGGATGATGGAATTTTGTTGCATGTTTCGGCCAGGGGGATGAAATGGTATTAAATGCATATAGTGATATCCCGGCTATTTCCTTCTGGTCCTTAAAATGGACAAGGATCGCAAAATGTCTCTCTACAGTTCAGCCACTAATTGTTATAGTAATATCAGATTAAAAGTTAGATGAGCTAAGCGAAGTAAAATTATTTTGAATTTTGCATGTCCATCTGTCCGTCGTCCACACGATAACTTGAGAACGCGTTTTCTTAGGGCCAATCTACATCAAGAGCTACACGCTACAGGCTATAAATTTCGGTTTGCACCGGAACATTTTTCATGTCTGCGAATTATGAAAATGATAAAGAGGAACTAAAAAAAAAAGAATGTTGACAACTCATCAGGGGCAAGATGTTATAACTTCGAAAGATTCGACGTTCGACAATTTATCGATAGTCGGTATGTTGTAACACTTTCGACAGGCGATAAATTCGATAGAATATCACTGAGTTTTGCTGAGAGTGATAGTACAAGCGAAGATTAAAAAATGTATGTAAAATTAAAGAAATTAGATTTAAATGTTAAATTTTTTAAATTTATTCGTTATATAGATTCTTCAAACTGAAGCTATAAAACTTGTAAGAATATTTCTTGAATCCAAAAATTAATAAGGCAGTACATTTTGTTAGGCATATCCATAACATAATACCGCTGCCTTAAAAATTTTCTTTTGTCCCGGTAATTAATAATTTCTTTGTCATTTTTGTTATCCTCTACAAATAAAGCCACTACGCCTGAAAAATTCATAAATTCCAATTTTATTATTATTAAAATTTATCAACAACTAGAAAAAGAATCTATAAATGTCATTTTTGCTAGAGGAAAAAAATCGGAAATAGTTTCGAAACAAAAAAAATCGCCTGTCGAACGAAAATCTTATAACATACCGCCAGATCGAAATCTTCGCTTCGATGATCGCTTTCGATGCGAAGTTATAACATGTCGCCACAGGTTGTGATTTTTTGTAAATTTTAAGAAAATTTCAAACCAAGTAATTGGAATTAATTCAACCAAAAACTCTTTGTGAGTTTCAAGTGGATTTCAAGTCAAGTACTCAAGTATTCATGTAAACATATTGATAGAGATGAGCTTCAAGCTACATGGATTGGCTACGTTTACAGGAATACACTTATTTCGTGTAGCTTGCAGCTTGTAGCTTGTAGCGTGTAGCTCTCGATGTAGATTGGGCCTTAGAGTGTTGAAATTTTACACACGGGTTTTTTTTTTTTTAAAAAACGTAGATTTAAGTACAGCAGGGTCTCGAATATACGAACCCCAGCTAATCCGAACGTCTCTATAATCCGAACGACCCCCCCCCCCCCTTTCCCTGCGCAGTGCCAAATACTGTGTTATACATTTTAGGTGCTACACGCGTGTTGATTGCCATCAGCCGCACGCCGTTCTGCCATCTTGTTTTATCTACTATTGTAGTGTGGCGTCTTAAATTTGACAATTTTTTGTGCATTTTAAAGCACGGCTTCAACATCAAAGAAAGGAAAACACGTGACGTTGACAATTCCACAAAAGTGCGAAATTTTGGACAAGATTAACGAAGTTATCTCGTTAACAATCCTTGCACATCAGTATAATGCTGGAAAGTCCACAATTTTTGATATTAAAAGCAATGAGGCAATAATAAGAGCATTTGTAATAAATACAGAAAATGATCTAGCCGCCAGAACAACCTTGAAATCTCCTGAAAATCTCAAGCTTGAAGATGCTTTACTTACGTTGTTTTTATAGTAACGAAGAAAGAACGTCCCTTTGTCAGGTGAAATTCAGTGTTGGGGAGAAAGCAAACTATTTCCACGAAAGAGGTAACCTTGTTGCTAGTAGAGGATGGTTAGACAATTTTAAACTAACCGGTAAGAAGCTGGCGAATGACGAAGTAGCTGTAAAGGAGGCTAAATTCATAGACGTTATTAGGGAAAATAATTTAACTGCAGTACAAATCTATAATGCTGATGCATCAGGCTTTTACGGTTTAAAATGTTGACTACTGGGTTAGAGAGTAGGGTCCCAGGTTCCAAAGTATCGAAGGAGACGATCACATTTATGCTACGCGCAAACGCAATTGGAACGCACAAACTGTCATTGCTGGTTGACAGTAAGTAAAACACAAACGCCACATGCACTTGTAACAGTCAAAAAGTTACCAGTTCATTACATAGGTCAGGTGTAGGTTTAGAGTGGCTCCACGAACATTTCATTCCTGAAGTAAAGAACATTTTTATCGAAAAAGAGCTTACCGCCAAAAGCACCTCTACTTCTTGATAATGCCACCAGCGCATCCACTCGAAGAAGATCTTATATCGATTGATGAAAATTTTACTGTTCTGTACATGTTGCCAATTGTAAATTCAACCCAGAACATTAAAATAAATTATAAAAAAAAAAACAAATCATGTTGCTAGTTTTTGGCCAGCAAGAGGTTGATCCAGAATGCACAGTATCTGGTCCTTAAAAAAACCACAATGAAAGATGCAGTGTTTTTACTGACCCAAAATTGCCAGCAATTGTCTTTAAATCTAATTAAAAAGTTTTGTCAGCCACTGTGGCGCTTTTCATTCGAATCGGAGGAAATTTCGGGCCAAGATGTGGAAGATTTTGATCCCGATGACTTGCCATTAAACTTATTTCTTAACAGAGGCTTTAATAATCAGGAGCCCTTAACTAATGAAGTTGCAAGGATTTCAGATACTAAAGCTGTATCTGCCTTAAATACTTGCTTGGAATGGGCGGATGTAGTCGATATTTCGAACCCAGAATAAATGCATTTGCATAAATTAAGGAATAAAACGTTTTTCATGTCGCTAAAGACCACCTGTCAAAGCAATACATTGGAATTCCTTAAAAAAGTGTGATTAATAGCAGTATAGTTTAATTCTATAACATTTTTGCATGATTAAAACATTACTTTCAATTCCAGAAAAAAAACATTGTTTTATTTTGAAAAATGCCTTTCAAGATATCTACAGACTATAATCCGAACGCTTCGTACAATTGAACAGAGTACAGATTTTGGGTGTTTGAACTATCGAGGCCCCACGGTAGTTAGTAGTTTCACTATATTGACACTGCCTAAGAATGCGTTAACGTAGAGAGTTGAAGATTTGTACAAGGCGTTTTTATACAAATAATAAATGAAATTTCAAAAATGGACTAAATCGGGCAACCCGTTTTTTCTGTTGCCATACAAAAATTGTTGTTTTTATGCAGGTATACTATGAAAACTATCAGACGTGTTTATATTGTATTGAAAAGTTCTTTAGAATATAAAATTAGTTATGATCATTTTAACTATTAGACGAAGCGTTCTAGAAATAGATGCAAAAAACCACTTTATCGTAAGAATTAGTCTTAGACCAATTCTAGTTTTTTACTTGTTTTTTTTTTTTTTTTTTTTTTTATAATTACTATGCTGTCACATGTTTGCCACTTCTGCTTAATGTACTATATACACCTTATCGCAAATCATATTATATTCTATAGTCATGGTAATTGAAATATCAGCAAATACTTGTCGTAACTATGTATATAACTTCAATTATATTATTTGATATATGTAAATTATCACTGACTGTAAATTGCTAGGTGCAAATATTAATCGTATTTCATTCAGGTTAGTTATTACATTGTTATAACTTAAATTGAGACTTGTAATAGCAGCATCGAGAGAACAACATTTCGTTGAAAGCACTTCAAAATTATAAGGTTGGCAATCAAATAGTATTTCTTTCTCTTCTTCTCAGGGGCGTAGCGAGCTTAACTCGCGCACTGGAGCACAATACCTTTTTAGCCCCCCCCCCCCCCGAAATTCGAAAACCATATAATATTATATGTAAAATATACTCGCCAATAAATAAATAAATAAAGTAAAATAAATATGTAAATAAGATATGTGTTTTCAATTATTCCAAAACATGTCACAACGATTGGATCCTGTTTAGCTGCCGTAACTCCTGCTAAATTCAATGAATGGTTATCACAATTTACAAATAATGCTTTATGATTTTTTTCCATTATTCTTTGTTGAACGCCAGATGTGTGACCTGCCATCATGGCAGCATTATCGTAACATTGTGATCTGCAGTTTGTTAATGAAATTTTATCGGAATTTAATTTCTCTAAAATTGTATTTTCGATCGAGGCTGCATCTTTAGCATGTATTTCTTTAAAACCCAAAAAAGATGCTTTGATGGAAACTTTTTTATTGATAAAATCAACATCTACATACCTAACGACTTGGGACATTTGTTCTCGATGAGAGACATCAGGAGTTGAATCAAACAAAAGTCCATAATATTTATTTCTTTTGATATCGTTTATTAGTTGATTTCGAACTGTAGATGCCAGAAGATGAATGAATTCATTTTGAATCTGTGGTGACAAATATGAGACAGTTTTTGGAGTTTCTGTGGCATGTTTAAGATGATTTGCTAGTAGCGGATCAAACTGAGCTACAAGTCTAAGTAAAGATAGTAGGCTTCCAACATTTGTACCATGTTGAAGTGCTAGTTTTTCAACATGGCCACGTAGAGGAAGATTTTGTATAATTAAATACCTCATGCAAGCTAATATTCTTTGTAATAAATTTCGCCGCCGTTCTTTTTCGGACTGAATGTTCGCTTCTAATGATACATCAATTCCCGTTGTACTTATAAATCTTCGTTCTGTTTCTTTCCAAGCCGTAAGTGATTTTCGGTGATTTGGACTTTCTTTCATGGCTAATCAATTTATCTTTTTTCTTCCATTTATTAAAACCAGCAGATGTTACGAAAGATGATTGTGTAGCGGAATTTGATGTTATAAACAGTTAGCAACAAAAGCAGAGCGCTGCATTATTTTTTGGTGAATATAATAACCAAGATCGGTTAACTTTAGTTCCCTCCTCTTCATTACCGACCCGTCGAGAGAACCAAGACTTTGGCATTAGACGATTAGTTGATGTTGTTGCTGCATTTTTGAAATGTGCAAGATGCACGAATAATCATTTCTTTTCGAAGTTGGTTCGATATTATTGGAAGATTGTTGCTAAATTTTAAATAAGCAACATTCTTGAACTCCAAAATGTCCGGAATTACAGCATGTGTTTCTGTTGTATTTTCTATGCTTTTTATTAGATGTGAACATGGAATTATTATTTCTGATGTACCTGGGCCCACTTCTTCAGAGTCTTGTATTTGTTGAGTTGTGTTATTAGTACATAAAAGTTTAGCAGCAGTCGGTGTACAACCTGAATCTGGTTCTGACTGTGAATTTGATTTTACATCTTCATCCTTTTTATCTTCTGGATTTTCTTTTTGCGATTTTTTTCCTAAGTATGATTCCATTACTACTCTAGATTTCAGAGCTTATTTTTCTTGCTGTAGTTTTCTTTTCCGATTCTGGGAACCGCTTAGTTTTTTTCCTGGCGTTGACATGGTCTAAATAAAAAATAAATATTATTATAAATAGTAATAAAAATAGAATATTGTCTATTTCGTCAATTGTTTTATTGAACACTGTTAACAAATATTTTCATACCCTATTCACTGAATAATAGAATCGTCGAGCAGATGTAGTAAGAAATCTTATTTGTTTTGTTACTTACCAAGAATGCCTTGAACTTGAAAGGTAGTAACACAGTGAAACATTTAATATTTAATAACATTTCATTTTTATTCTAAGCAGAGCGCGATGACAAGGACGCAAAAACTGAAAAATACACGCACAAAATAACTTAAACGTTAATATTTCGGGTATTTCCCTAATTTGTTGCGGACGCAACCTGTCGCAAGTGTCACGGATATGTACAGTTGTGAAAAAAAGTATCCGTAAAATAACAACTAAAGGATCGACGATCGTCTATTTTTTAATACAGATACTTCTCAGACACACAACAAATACGGCGTTTGGGTCCTTTCCTAGAAACGACAAAACGCCGTATTTGTTGTGTATCTGAGAAGTATCTGTATTAAAAAATAGACGATCGTCGATCCTTTAGTTGTTATTTTACGGATACTTTTTTTCCGTGATTGTACATATAAGTACATTAGAGTATTATTGTTATCGTTTTAAAATAACAAGCGTAAGCTACATTGCGTTTATAGAAATAAAAATAAATAGTGTTCTGAAAGAAAGAATGTTTGTACTTTGTACACTGCAAATATTTATTATAACATATTATTTTATCCGACAAATCAAGAAAGGAGATAATTTATGTAACCACACAGACAGCGTAGATGCCATAAGGAAGTGCTGACAGACACAGGTCGAGTCAACCCTGCCAGTAGAAAAGACGTGCCATTTCTATTATGAATATATTATTACAGTTTGATTTAGACTATTAGTGTTCCTTTTTTTCCTTTTTATTTACGAATTAACATTTATTATATTACACTGGCACTAAATATAAAATATATTTTCCAGAAATCAATTATAATAAAAATAAAAATTCAATTTTTGTTTTGCCGACAATTTGGCGCCCCTTTGTGAAAATAAATATAGACACAAAAATGCTTCTCCCTTTTTTTCCCCGCTACCAGATCTAGTAAAAAATATCTTCAAGATTGGCATAATTTTAATGTAATCAGATATGCATAACATATGGGTTCCATCATTCAGAGGATAACAAAAAAAAATGAAGATTTACTACAGCATAAATAAAGCAAGAATCATGTGATAAAAGGAAGACGATTGCAAAAGCGTTCAATGAATTTTTAGTGCAAAGTATTCACTTGACATTTATAAAATCACGTTTGCTTCTTAAAGAAGAATTAAAATTGGCACGAAGGCTTTTTATATGCATTTATAAGAGTACGTATATAATGTACATACATTTATGTACTTAGAAAAGAATTTTAATCGGCTCTTAGAGCTTTTTAGTAAGAAAATTTTAAACTTTCTGTCAGAATGGCGCCACGGACATGTAACATATAAGTAATTAATAAGTTGGAAAAAAATTACTATACCAAAGCTGCTAAGTAGGATATAGTTACGATTCAACACTAGACTATAGAAATTTGATCTTTTACTATGTATGAGATCTTTTGAAATCACAAACAATTTTTCTATACTTAGCTTAAGCTACTTACTATAAGTCATACAATGCAGCAGAGCTTGATTCATTTTATGTTTTCCTTTTCTTTAATGCAGATGCGCGCGCACCTTAAAAAGTAAAAGTTCCTTCAATTAGGAACCTTCGTATTGACCGAGTATATTATTTATTCACTGTATGTTTAAGTATCTATGGTTCGTTAATTTATTTTAATAGCAATAAAAGCTTGTTGACAGTTAAATTCAGTGAAGATGGCACCAACGATTTCTCTTATGCATAACAAGAAATCAATTTGATTTACGGTTCATGAATATTGATATAAAAAGTGTGTTTCTACGATAATAATCATGAGCCCCAGTTGCAGAGTGAAGTGTGCAATTATGATAATTTTAATTCTGATGGAGATGAAAATGTTAATTTGCCTGTTCACCGGATTTTGCTATGATTATCTGTAAAAGATAAATTGTCACGAAATTACAAGATCAGAAATAGCAATATCGAGAACCTAGATATAATTTGAGAATATTTTTCCGGATTTTGCAGTTTTTTTTTCATATATTTTATATTATTTTTCTATACAGGGTGTTCCGGAAATGTCTTTAATCCTTTAAGGGGATGAAAGTAGAGGTCATTTGGGTCAAAAAAGTCCATATAATTTTATATCGAACTCCGCTGGGTTTTCGAGTAAATCGATAATATCGATTTTCGAGATTTTGCATACCTCTTCAGAGTAATTTCATTATAAGTTCTATTGTAATTAATGGATTGTGACGTTCAAACCTTTATTTAAAAGAACACATATTGGCCTTTCTAAGAATGCATAATAAGTTATAATTGCGTCTTCAGTTATTAAAAAAAAACAGTTTTCTCTATGATTTTTCATTTCACCAACATTTTTTCGCGCTTCAGTGTACATTTATTCGAAATATCACCATTGCACGAAGTTGGCAAAACTAAAGAAAAAATTTGCGCATTATGTCCCCTTTCCGAAATGACCTACCTAAGTGCTATCAACAATAACAATCAAAAGTTATAAGCAAACATTTGGAAGATGTGCCCATCGAGGTAATCCTCAGTTTTTCGTAGGATTCTATCTCCTCCTACACTTTTTAACCTACGACAACCATTAATATGTCATTGTATAGGAATCTTAACTAGCTATTAGATAGGGTACTTTTCGATTTCGAATTTCGAAAATGGAGGGGGTAATTTCGGAAAAACACTTTTTTACCAAACTTGATATTTACGTAGATTTCGTTATTCCACATCTTTTAGTTCATTCATTTTTGCGGGAGGGGCAGTCTCTGGGAGGGGCGGGGGTTCAAAGTTTCAACTTTAAGCGGCTATATTTGAATAAAAACAATGTACACCAAAAATATCTTTTGTATTTATGAATTTAGGACTTACTTGCTATAAACAATCCTTGATTGAGAAAATATAGCCGCTTAAAGTTGAAACTTTGAACCCCCGCCCCTCCCATAGCTTGCCCCTCACGTTGTACGTGGTTATTTCGACAAGGTTTGGCAAAGGACATCAGGCATATGATCTTCAACGAATTTCAAGTTGAAAATCTGACAAGTTTTCGCAGTTTTCCGTGGATGTCAATCAACTCTTTTTTTTTTTAATTCTTAGGAGAAGTTGATTTTAAAATATGTAAGCAATATGTATGTCCACTTATCTATCAAAAGAAATTATGTTACCCTTTTATTACAAACTAGTTGCTCGTTCTTAGAACGGGACACTCTCTTAAGTTTATATATATATATTTTTTTTATTTTTTTAGTCTGGGCTTTTCTTATTATTATAAAAAAAAAATTATACTTACTATTCACTTTAGGGATTTGATAATATGTTGTATAAAGACAAACAAAATCTCTTTATCTTTAATTTATCGCCATACTTTATCCTTTTGATAATAGTATATATGTATATAAAAATAAAATTTTAAATTAGGGACATATTATCTTTTACAAAATTAATTTAATTTTTATATATACATCTTAAAAATCCAAATAAAGACTAAAGCATGAAAATTTTACGGACAACTGAAACTGGAAATTATTAACAAATCACAAAACTTATTTTTGGTATTGAAATACGATACCACTATACCTACTCGTACCAATGCTAAGTCGATTTGCATAACATATCGCTTTCTTGCATTCACAATGCGGTTTTTGTACGAAAACCAGAAAGACAAAATCCTGAGTGGTGATATCCAGAAAGACAAAGTTCAAAACAGATAATATCCAGAAAACACAAAATCCAGAAGTGACAAAATCTGGAAGAGACAAAATTCGGAAGTGACAAAATCCAGAAGCGACAAAATTCAGAGGAAATCGAGAACAAAAGTCCATTAAATATATTCGCGTTCGGGAATATCTTTTCTGGATTTGTTCTAGATTTCCTCTTAGTTTGAATTTTTCATGATGGTTGGTACATTGAGATTTGGTGATGGTAGATTTACATGTGATCGAAATCTATGTCATCCAGGATGAAGTTCTGGTGCAACCCAACTGTTCCCAGTTTATGTGCCTATGAAGATAGGTGTGGCTCAAAAATAATTTTTTAGAACTTAACAATCGGCCACGGACTTATTTAAAGGAGTCTTTGAGCCACACCTTTCTTCATACGCATATAAACTGGGCACAGTTAAGGTACTTTCACATCAAAAACAAGAATCAAAAAATGTTAACCGAAAAACTCCATTTATTCAACTTTAAAACAAGATTTTTGTTCTTCTGAAAAAGAGTCTTCTTTTTTCAGATCCTCGATTTTCATCTAAACTTCGTTGCTCAACTGTTGATTAAATTAATGAAATCCTCTTCTTCCCTTTTTCCAAATTTAGGTTAAGTTTTGTGGTTATTTCGACAAGTTCGCAACTAACATTGTCAACTTTTCAACTTCAACTTCTTCAGTTTGCATACTATCCTCAGTCAATTTTAGGATGAGTTTTTTCCATACGTTACTCATCGCAAACATTGAGTGTTCATTCCAGGCATCACCAATATTTTTAACGGCTTTATAAATATAATATTCTTTCCAGAATTGGATTAACGATTTCCTGTTCTCTCCATCAATAGCTCTTACTGATTGCCTAAATGTCTTCCGTAGATAATTCTTTTTAAATGTATGAATTACACCTCGATTGTATAATTGAGGTCGTATTTGGAGTAATGAACATTATTTTTAGGTTTTCATTATCTTAAATGGTAGGTTATTTTCTTTGTAATATTCTTCCACCTCTTTTATAAAATGATAACGAAACCAGACTTAACAAATTTCTTGAGTCATCCATGCTTAAAAAAAATCGCGTAAGTATAAATTCACGTAAGTCGAAATCACGTAAGTCGAGGACTTACGTACTCGATCATATTAATGGGCTTTCAAATGACTTCACAGCTGCACTTGATGGGATCCAGCATTTTTTAAGTCATGCTACCTTACCCTGGCAGCTCAACTGAGAACTATTTTCCAAAAATCGCTCGATAGTGTTGTTTACCTATCCACAAAAAAGGTAGTAAAAATTAAATTTCTAACTAAAGGCCTATTGCAAAATTATTCTGCATGCCTAAATTATTCGAATCTATCATTTACTGTCAACTATCAACTTCCTGTAAGAATTTGCTCTCTTCAAACCAAAATGAATTTATTTTGGGCACTAACTTGTTGGAATTTGTCTCGGATACCATTAGCGGGTTGGCAAAGGACTACCAGACAGATTGTATTTATACAGACTTTAGTAAAGCCTTCGACAAGTTATCTCACTCCGTGATACTCTTTGAAATGGAAAAGTATGGATTTCCCCTAACATTTCTAAAATGGACGGAGACAGAACATACAAAATCTTATTTCGTCATTTCATCTCTATAGTCTTGAACCCTTCATCTGGCGTACCTCAAGGGAGTTACTTGGGCCCGTTGTTCTTTGTTCTGTCTATTGACGACATTGTTTCTGTTGTGAGGTAATGTAAGATCTTGACTTATGCCGACATGCATGTTTAGAAAAAACTCTATACATATAATATTTAATTTTTTTTTGTTATTTCATTTTCTTTTTTTAATGTTTTTCTTCTATTTTGAATTGCATGTAATTTCATCTGGTGTTTGGTTTAGGTATGTTTAGTTGAACATACTAACACTAACACCGACTAAGTGATGAAACACATACATATGTATTGTTGACCTATTAAACGGTGTCACTACAGCGAGCTTGTGTTAAGCTGGTTCTGATAGTAAATAAAATAAGTAAAAAGTAGAAAATAAATAAACACACAGAGGTGGACTCAGATTTTTTGATTGGGACATTTCTCTTCATGAATCACATCACTTATTACCTCTGATTGATCATACTGAAATATATCGGTGATTGTCAGCGAATAAAATTTGAGTCCACCTCTGTGTGAAGAAAAGTTTATTTTCTGACTTTTTCACGTTATCTAAATTGTTATTACATGCTGCATGGAGATAATTTTATGACGGCTGAAAACACTATGATTTACTGAATTTTCCCGATTTTCCATGTTTTCCACAGACTTATTACAAGGATTTTTTTTTAAAAATTTAATGAATTTTCCTCGATTTTTCATGCAAGTTTTCATGATTGTTGAAGAGAAAGTATTGATGCCAGTAGGACGGAAAAAATGATGCCGCATAGCTTATAAAACTTTTTTGTCAGAAAATTTTCCGGAAAAGTCGGAAAATTCCGGAAATTCCTGAAAAATTGGAAAACTCTGCACTTTTCCTGAAACAGATTTATCACTAATCATATCGATGAAAATTTTTCCGATGATTTTTCCGCTTGTCCGGGTTTTCCATGGAATTTTCCACAAAAGCAACTTTATGCAACTCATTTCGCTCTACAACTTTGTCTTAGGCTGCAAAACGCTCAAACGCTTCCTTGGCCGGAAAAACTCCGGAAAGTTTTACATGAATTTTCCTCGATTTTTTCTGCAAGTTTTCACCATTGTCGGAGAGAAAGTAATGATGCCAGTTGATAGGGAACTTGATCCTGCATAATTTAGAAAACTTTTTTACTGGAAAATTTTCCGGAAAAGTCGGAAAATTCCGGAAATTTTTTTCGTAAAAATCGGAAAACTCTGCATTTTTCCTGAAACGGATTTATCACTAATCAAATTTGTACCCAATTTTCAAATGATTTTTCCCGATTTTCCGGGTTTTCCATGGAAATTTCCGGTTCAAATTTTGATAAATTCAATTGTCACGCGACATGAACTTGGGTGCTCGCTGTGATGATGAAAAGTGGGTCTACGAGTGTCGAGTGTACGAGTTAAAGGGACGGGCTGGCCTCAAAAAAATAGCCATCTGTTTTGAAAATGTAAAAAATCTGAATTTTTTACAAAAGAGCTTCCCGATTTTGGTATTTTCGCAAGTAAGATTTAAAAAATTTATAAAAGAACAGTATAAAAATATTTGAATCTGTATGTTATACCGTTTTCAATCAGTGTCCAAATATAATATTGTGAAAAACAAAATTTTCAAATAGGGACACGTGTGAAGTAGTGTTCAAATATATATTGAAATTTGTGTATGGCAACCCTATGAAAAAGCTGACAGATTTCATCAATCAAAATATTTATTTATATTTGGGTATAAAATTGAAACTTCACGTTATCATGGGGTAAAGCATGAAGCAATCAAAATGTCTTTTAAATATTATGCTTGTGGTTCTAATTAATTTCACTATGCTACCATTATTTCTATGCACTACAACCGGAATAAAAAACTTGGTACGCTCAATATGATTTCATCTACAATATAAAAATTTACTCAATTGCATTTTTATATTGTAAATGTACAGCAAAAGGCTTTCTCAAAGATCCAGTCTTAATGGAGCATTATTACTCCATGCGCGCAACTTGTTGCATGAGCAGGGAATGAGGAAGAACCAATCTTCAAAAAATCGATGTTTCGCAAGCTACAAATAAGAAACAGACTGCGAATTAAATGACAATATAACACAAAGGTACGCAGATAAAGGTAGGTTTTTCTGCAGACAAGCACATAAAAGTGTTGACATCAACTTAGCCCGTAGATATTATTATAAATTATAACAAATTAATATTTCACAACATTATATTCTCTCAATTGAAACAATACGTCAACATAAATTATTCTTATATAAACTTAAACCTTCTATCCTTGTAGGCAACTTGTCCAGTTCGATAAAGGTTTTCTTGTTTTCTACGACCGGATTCTGTGGCCCAAGCAAAAAGCACTATTGGAACAAGCAGAGCTAAAGATCCGTATCCAGCAGTTTTTTTATTTGCCTTAAAAAAATCATATTGACTTGTCCGCATTGACATGAAACGTTGAATGCCTGAATCGAATATGGGTCCACCTTCTCCAGTCCCATGGCGATGAGGATTTGTAATTTGTTTTATGTACTCCTCGCGTAATTTCAATACCCTTGCATGTTTCCTTTGTATGAGGCTCTCCTTTTGTTCATTTTTGTCCGACGATGTCTCGCAAACCATATTTTGTCGTGTATAATAATTATTGTATTATTAACTTTAAGCACTGTTTTAAACAATGGTTTTTTTCTCGATACTGGAATGAAATTCCAAAAATATAATGGCCATCTGCAATTTTTCTTTTCTATAGATATTCGAATCGAATCCGAGTTGCCTTGATTGGTGACATATATTTCAAAAAATCAAATTGTTTCGCAGTAAGCTTTGCATTAGGTCTGTTCGCATACTCAGTTTTGGGACAATGCCACTGACATGTATATAAATGGACTGCTTGTTGAACCAAAAATGCATGAAAGCAAATGGCACCACTTGTATGTATATTCCTGTCTCTTTCCGTGAGACCATACTTCCCACTGAACTGTAACGATTAGGAATGAGAAATTGCTTGTAAAAATCCTTGTAAAAAACACTTTCTTCGACTCATAATTAAAATTTAACGATACAAATAGTCCCAAATACTTTTGTGGTAAATTCGGCAAATCCCACGGACAGCAAATTCGCAAATAATTTAAATATAGCGCCAATTTACGACAGTTGGTAGCATTGACAGTGAGAGCATACTTTCTGAAACAGGAGATCAAGCAGTCCAACTTTCTGAAATCAAATTTGGTGCCACATGAAACAGGAGATCAAGCAGTCCATTTATATATATGTCAGTGACAATGCATTGCAATGAATTTGCACGAACTTACACATTTTCCGTTCTCTTACTTTCTCGTGATTTGGAATTGATTTTTGATATGAGGATCGATATACGAACATAGATATTTCCCAAGAGCTGTACTCCCAAATTTAATTTCATCAAAACTGATATAGGAATATTATATAGGATTACAATTCTCTGAGAATTATAGTCCTATATACTCAAATTTATGGCACTAATATTTAAGTAGTAGATTTTTCATATAGGACTTATACTCCTTAAGGGACTTTCACAACAAAAACAAGAGCAGAAAAATGTAATCCGAAAAACTCATTTTATTTCACTTTAAACGTTTGAGTGACTTATGCTAAAAATGCGAAGTACTTTATATCTCTGATTTGGATGAAACTTTCACAATTTGTATGAAATTGAAAAATAGCGCACCCGTATTTTTTTTATTTACCTAACCATGCCCCCGCACCCCGCTGGGAGGGTTACAAATTGCGTGATTTTACGGTGTAACTCTATTTTCAAAAAATTATATCACGAGAACAGTGCAACCGATTTTTCTGATTCGAACGCCAAATGAAGCCTAATATCTTACAGTTTTCATAAAGAAATATAGCAGCACCAAACAAAAAAAAATGTTTGTTAATAATAGTATTTTTTCCAAAAAAATAAAATTATTAACTATTGAAAACTTCTAGCAGTTTTTTCGTATTTCTATTTTGAAGCTAGAAATCTTGTCTATCTATGTTCAGCAAATTGTAATGGTGTTTGGCTTTGTTTCGGAGATATGAATTTTTAAATTCAGCGTATACCTAAAGCAACGCACTATGGGAGCACTGTATTTTTTTCTACTCTGGCACACTTTTTTTGTATTTTTATTATGAAGACCAGACCATTTGCGATTTGGATGAAATTTGCAGAATTTGTATGGAATACAAAAATAACTCAACCATATTTGTTGTTTCCCCGTACGACGGTCCCGCTATGGTGGTTAAATATTTCGTGATTTTACGATGGAACAGCATTTTTAAAACATTATATCTCCCGATTCTTCTGATCAAATGCTTCATATTTTTCATAAAAAATACGGCAACACCGAATGAAACTTTTCATGTTAGTAATATTATTAAAAAAAATAGTATTATTTACTATTATAATTGAGGATATGTAAAACCATTTTGAAGCCAGAAGCCTTGTTTATTCCAGTCTCAAAAATGGTGCTGGTGCTCGGCCTCGTTTTGACGATATAAAATTTTAAAGTGACCGCATGCACAAAGTAATGCAATATTCGATTTGTCTTTTTCAACTAGTAACTCTCCAATTGCTTGGAAACTAGCCCTTGTTTAGCCTGTTTCCAGAAAGTAGCGATTTCTCAAATTATCGACCAATTGCAATCACTTTGATTCCTTCGAAGGTTTTTAAATCTGCCATTAACCTCAAATTGATGAAGTATCTAGAAATCATTCAGGTCTATTATACACCCAAAAGTTTTTGAAATAAATAACGGTATTTATGAAATTTGCGTGTAAAAAAATCAAAATTTTCGAAATATTTGAGAATAATTTAAAGATGCTTAATTAAAAAATACAGAGTAATACACTTTTTGACAGCTACTATTCTTAGCTATTTAATAAGCCAACAATAACCAAAATCTATAGTGTGGTTCAAAAGTTATACTCATTTATTCCCATCAGGGTTTGGCGAAATCTTCAACTGGCCACCACTCCTAAAGGAAGGCTTCTAGGGGGGGGGGGGGGGTATGTGGAACAGTTTTTTGATCAGACCACCTCAAGGAATCGCGTGGTATACCGGAAGGTATCTTGATCAGAATCACCCTGTAGAAATCATTTGTATCAGAAAAATCGGGAGATATGATGTTTTGAAAATGCTGTAAAATCACGCAATTTGTAAATCAAAACAACAAATGTAGATATAACACTCTAGTTATGCCTTTAAGAACTGCAATATCTATGTGAGAACTTAAATGTTGATCAAGATCTATGTTGGAGCCCTATAGGAAGAATTCCATGTTTCCACCACTTAAATTCTTAACGATGTTCCTTGGGTGGGAAGAGTGTAATAAAATGCAGAAACTTTTCGTAATTTTGTTGAAAAACTCAGAATTACTTTTTTTCCCCTAAAAGTAAACATTTTGAACTATAAATAGGCGTTAGAATTATAGTCACCAGAAGCGTTGTTTATTTTATATAAATGTTTAACATTTTTAAATTGAGAGAGGGACTTGGTTAGTAATAATGGACCAATCGCTAAATTATCTGTTATACCCAAGCTTTTTGAAAGTATGGTTTCTGAACTGTTGACGTTCGATTGTAAGCTATTAATAAGCTCAAAATAACATGGCTTCATTAAGGGCAGATCAACATTAACCAACTTGACTTTTAGTATCCTTTATTGATAATACCCTTTAGAAGCGGTTGCAGACTGACTCTGCTTATACCGACTTCTCCAAAGCCTTTAACAAGGTTTCCCACAGAGTGCTGCTATTTAAGCTGTTTTCTCCATTGTTGGTTGATTGGATCTCAACTTGTTTAAGTGGTAGAAATTTTAAAGTCCTCTTCAGAAACGCGCTTTCAAGTGTTGTTTGTACGCAATCTGGAGTTCCACAGGGCAGCCATCTTGATCCCTTATTGTTTTTCATTTATTAATGACTTCGTACATATATGTGATAAAATTGTCTAAAGTTTTAATATTATGCTGATGATGTTAAGATCTTTAAACAGTTTCATTCACTGAATGATTGTGTACTGTTACAGAATGATGTATGTGCTTTAAATTTGTGGTGTAAGCAAATAATTTATTTCTAAATATTCTCAAATGTAATGTTATGGTCTTTAGCCGTAAGTTTTCTCCTTTTGCGTACCAGTTTCATATAGAGACAATATTCTTAAAATATGTACAGTTTTAAGAATATTGTCTCTATACCACATTAAGTATCTGGGCATTATCTTTGATTCAAAACTTACATTTTATCGTAATCTTGATTATATTATTGGGAGAGACTTTTCAATGTTTAGGTTTGTTAGGCGCTGGGCTACAGAATTTAATGACCTGTACGGATTACGTTCCCTATACATTGATTCTTTTGTGAGGTCTATACTGGAATACGGCTGTCAAATGTGGAATTCTAATTACAGTGTATACATATTATTAGGATTGAATCTGTACAAAAAAAACTTTTTACGTTTCGCCCTTCGTCGCCTTCCATAGAACAATTGGTTTGAGCTTCTACCTTATTCTGAACGTTTAGTTTTAATTAATATGAAGCGTGAGTTTATCTTGTGTGTTTTTAGTCATAAAATTTTGTCTGGATTATTAGATCCTCCTGCAAATCTTAAATTTATTCCGTTGAATGTTCCCGGTAGAATTTTGAGGCACCGCGATATTCTTTTCACCAAGATTCATAGAACAAATTATGGATTCTATGAGCCCCTCAGAATTTAAAACAAATTTTCAAATTTTTAGTTTTTAATATTGATACAAGAACAATTAGAAATTTGATTCTTTGAAAGGGGTTTTGATTTATTGCAAAATGTTCTTTCTCAATTATTCATGAATGTAACTTTTCTTGTTATCTTTAATATTAGATTATATATTTATATATGTTGGCTAAATAAATAAATAAATATTGCAAATGTAGTGCAAGGGTAATTCTAAATTGAAAAAAATATCTTTTCTTGTATTGTTGTTGAACTAAATACAACTCTGAAATGCATGTTACTTTGAGGTATGGACCTCTCCTTTAGTTCTTTCCCCATAGGTTTTTATCATTTTACTTCTTCCTCCGTGGCGGCTTTAAACAACACCAAGAAGAACGCGTATAATTATGTGTTCCTTTTTGAAGATTACCTTTTCGCATGAACAGCATATTAGATTTTAAGGAAAATTGAGAATTTTGCAGTAATTTAAACTACCTTACATTTTCCTTATTGCTAAAATGACAAAATTACCCCGTTCACATGAAGCGGACTGGAGAGGATTAGCGTACTTCGGAGTAAGATAATTCGCCATGTGAACACCATCCGGACTGGAATTACCTACATCGGCGTTAATTCGATAGTGGAGTGGAATTAATCACATGTGAACACTTGAGTGGATCGAAGTGGATTTATGTTTGGATAATTTTCGGTATACTTTCATTTTTCTCTTCGAACACCTTCGTGCTTTCATACAATATTTTAGAAATTGTAAAATTATACTTCTTTCCATGATCCGTCTTTCAATATCTGCAAAAATAACTTCAAATGAGAGGTGAATTTAGATTAAGAACTGTCAATAGAAAGATGTCTCTCTTGTCGATTTAATCCAGTCCATCGCATGTGAACACTTGGTACTATGCGAATTAGGATTATTCCAGTCCAGCCCAGTCCGCTTCATGTGAAAGAGGTTGCAGCAAATTGTAAAGGCGTTTGGCTTCGTTTTGACGATATTAATTTTTAAAGTGGCCATGTATACACAGCCTTGGACTAATTTTGTACCAGACCATTTCCGATTTGGGTGCAATTTGCAGAATTTGTATGGAATACCAAA
The DNA here is from genome assembly GCA_963930735.1 of Dioctria linearis. Lineage (NCBI taxonomy): Eukaryota > Metazoa > Arthropoda > Insecta > Diptera > Asilidae > Dioctria > Dioctria linearis. Next base: position 2,201,759 of record OZ005742.1, on the reverse strand, counting down.
ATATCTCAACCATATTTGTTGTTTCCCCGTACGACGGTCCCGCTAGGGCGATTACATACTTCGTGATTTTACGGTGGAACAGCATTTTCAAAACATCATATCTCCCGATTCTTCTGATCAAATGCTTCATATTTTTCATAAAAAAATACGGAAACAGCGAATGATACTTTTCATATTAATAATAGTATTAAAAAAAAAAATAGTATTATTTACTATTATAATTGGGGATCTGTTCATAGCCAAAAGCCTTGTTTATCTCAGTGTCAAAAATAGTGCGGGTGCTCGACCTCGTTTTGACGATATAAATTTTAAGTGACCGCATGCACAAAGTAATGCAATATTCTATTTGTCTTTTTCAACTAGTAACTGTCCAATTGCTTGGAAACTAGCCCTCGTTTAGCCTGTTCCCAGAAAGGAGAGAGTAGCGATTTCTCAAATTATCGACCAATTGCAATCACTTTGATTCCTTCGAAGGAAAGCTCCAAATGATGACAATGGACAGAAACAGATAGAACGATTTAATTTAAAAGCGAGAAATATAAATCTTTCATTATCAAATTACGCCGAGTTACACAGAGTACATAAAATTTTGATGGGAAACCGTTTTCATTCGCAAAAAATTCACTTTCGCATTTCATTATCATTAGTCTTCACCCATGTCATGCCATTTAATTAAATGCTTTCCTAAAGAGTATACCGACAGCTCATTAGCCATAAATCCACAGCTCCAATAGATCTGATTTGTTTACTTCCCACGATTCTGAGTGAAAATTTGGTAAGGAGGCAACAAAAAAAGTTTCCCTTCAGAAATTCGTTGGAGGTGTGAGTACACAGCGCCTCATTTGCATAAATTACCTTAGGCTACGAAGCTAGGTATTTTGCCATTGTGCTTTATTCTATGGTTGATACTCGCGAGCAATCATTTGATTTCGTTGATCTTGTGCAAGAATTCATTTGAACAATGCAGTCGGGTGCATTATTGCGGTAATTCTGCAATTAAACAAAAAAAAAAAGAAAAAAGAAAAAGCTTAGTTCTTGTTCATTTTGGGAAGATCCGTCAAGAGTCGCATGCTTAATAAGATATAATCTTATTAATTCCACATTCACTTGTTAAGGAGCTATGATTCAAGATATCTAGAATATTCATAGTGAAGAGTTCTCAAATGCAATGCGAATATTTCATCTGAAATAGACATTCAACTTTAGCTGGGGAATCTTAAAATATTTACACCATGCCGATGGATGTTTCATCAATCGATTCTTAAATGTCAAGCAGTAGAAGATGTATCTACGAAAAAGAGGAATGATCTAGTCGTGTAATAAATAATAGCGAAAATGATATTAATCTTCTATTGATTCATGATTTTGTTTTTTTTTTTTTGATTTTAGAAAAAGTATGAGAATCTTATGAATGGTTGTACTCCAATCGAATCGCATCTTCACAAACATCTTACAGAACATTTGAACTCGGAAATCGTCTTACATACTATCACTGATCTAGAAGTAGCAATGGAATGGATAAGATCAACATTTCTTTATGTCCGGGCTATTAAATGTCCAGCGAATTATGGTCTTTCGACTGGTCTGACAAGGGAGAGAGTCGAGAAAAAACTTCAAGGTAAGCGCGATCTTTTTTTATGTTTAATTAATAAAATTTAATTCATGACTGTGCAATGTGGATGGTCTCCAGTGATTTTTGCTTATCCGCTATACAAGTCTGTATTAATTAGTGTCTTCGATGAATTATCGGGATGAACTGAATAACCGCATATGTGTCATTGTAGAGTTGATCGTTACCGTGAATTGGTGGGGGATGTGGAGAGTCTAATATTTCGGTAGAAATTAATTGATACAGAAAGAATACTTGATTTCGACAAAAAAAAATCCAAAAGTACCTTTATTAATATGTTGCCTGTAAATTTTTCTCAATAAGTGTTTGTATTTAATTCTAAAAATTCGGTGTAGAGATTAGACGCGCAAGGCTATAGGATAAGATGAACGTAACAATAAAAAGTAGAAAATGGAATTCAATTAGTTGCGTAAACTGGGAGGCTAAAGAGTGAATTAAGGCTTTAGAACACCTTATGGTATAAAGAGTTTTTTTTTTTAAATACAGATCTATCCTCCTTCCACCACTCACTCCATCTCTCTAGTCCAATGTTTCCCAATTTGTTTTTCTCGCGACACAGTATTCAAACTAATCAATTTATGCGACACAGAGGAAACTGAGTAACGATATTTTATAAGAGAAGTAAAATATTTTATATTGAAAATAATAGTTTTATTAATTTTGTTTCATTCATTACATGTGTAATAATTATATAAAAAAAAACATTATATATACCTATATAACTGAATTAATTTAAAAACTTGTTATCGATGCCAATTAAGATAAAATACAGATAAGTATTGAAATTATTAATAAAAAACATAACGCGTGAATTGATATTTTTCCGTTATACATGTTTTATTGTGATGTATGAGCGCGTTGTTCAGAGCACAGTTTCTTTATATGTGGTCGAATTTTTGATAAGGTCACTCTTAGTTCCTCTTCAACAGATAAAAACCTCTCTCGTTTTTTGCTTTTTATTTCATTTACAGCTGAAAAACCTAATTCACATAAATAAGAGGTGGAAAAAGGTAATAGCACAGTTAAAGCTTTTTTTTGACAATATTGGAGTTTCTTTTGCTACTCCTATCCAAAAGCTGCTTAATTCCTTATCATTAAATTTAATTCGAAGAGTTCGCCCGTTCTGCATTTCCAAAATTTCTTCTTCTTCTGTTAATGAAAATTTTTGCCGTATCCAAATTGCTGCTAAATGGATCTCGTACCCAATCAAAATTACTAATATCGGGTGATTGAAAATTAAAATCAATTTTCTGATTAAACAAATTTAACGTATCAGCAATTAGCGCTAAAATTTCGGGATTGCAAGAAGCTTTTGATGTGCAGGGAAATATATCGAGGTTTCCTTGTAAGACTCGTCGTTTCCACATATTAAGTTTATCCGTGAACGTACTTCACTTATCAGTAGAACTGAGAATGTTTTCCTGTTCTCCTTGCATGCTAGAATTTAAATAATTAAGGTGCGGGAAAATATCCGCCAAAAAAGCAAGTTTTGAGTACCAAATATCATTACTCAATAAATAACAATATTCGCTGCTGTCCATTGTGAGTCCATTTCGAGAGCAATCGGACCGCAGTATGGATGAGCAAGGTCAAATGATCGGCTTCCATGGATTCACACAATTTCGAAAACAAACGTATATTTTTTGGCTTACTCTTGATATAATTTATTATTTTTACTACTTGATCGAGTACTATTTTCAAATCAGCGACAATACGTTTCGCTACCAAACTTCTCGATGTAAAAAGCAATGAGTAGTTATAATATTTGGGTTGTGTTCCTTAGCAATTGTTAAAAACCCCTTTACGGAACCTGTCATAGACGGTGCACCATCAGTACAAATACTATTGCAAAGCTTCCATGAAATTCCATATTTTTCTAAATAATTATTAATAACATTGAAGATATCTAGACCAGTTGTGGTTTCTGTTAGTTCTTTACAACAAAAAAATTGATTGATTAATTTTCCATTACAAACAAATCGTACAAATGCTAAAAGTTGGGCTTTTCCACTAATATCCGTTCACTCATCAACTTGAAATGCAAACATTTCTCCTGATGTAATAAGTTCAATTACCTGTTGCTCAATATCCTCTGACATACTGAAAATTCTCCTACTAATGGTGTTATTCGAAAGTGGTTTATTTTCCTAATTTCTTTCTCAGCATCCTCTCCTATCATAGTTTTAACCATTATCTGACAAGCTGGCAAAATAAGGCTCTCAGCTATAAAGTGTGATTTTCTCTTCATTGCAATCATTTCAGCAACAAGATAACTCGCTTCTTGAGCTTTCTCAGATATTTTTACCGATTTCGAAAATGTCGTCGCTTAATTTTTTTTTGAATTTAACAGTCTCTGAAAATAATCCGCTGTTTTATTAGATAAATTCGGGTGCTTTAATTTAAAATGACGTTCTAGTTTATTGGGAACCATTGATTCATTTGCTAGCTTTTCGTCGGACACAACACAAATCGGAATCGGATATGTCTCACTACCGACCCATGAAAATCCCATTATTAAATAAGATACATTATATTTTCGGCAAACTACTTTAGCTTTCTTTGTGAAATTTTCTGTGTCATTTTGAGAGGTACATTTTGAAGTGTAATACATCTACCATTACAGAATCACCTGAATTTACTGCAATATTTAATTCTCTTGCTTCTTCGTTTGCTGGTCTTTTTCGAATAATAAACTTTTCCATTTTTTAACGGCTATTATATATTTTTGTATTTAAATTTCAATTGCTTTTTATTTTTATCAATACAATATTAATTATACATATTAACCAGAAATACTTACCTAATTATAAATCTAACAAATTATGATCTAAAATTCAGTATTGGTAAGACTTTTGAATAATAAACTTTATTATTTTTTATTAGAAGTTTGTTTAAACTTGAACCACAGACAAGTAATACAGATATCCAGTGCCTATGCGCAAAAGTGATGCTCTGCAATATTCAAGAAGAAGAATGCAAAAAGCAACTAGTGTAGTTTGCCCATAGAAGTATCTGTCTTTGTTACGAAATCATTTTTGTTTTTATAGATTTCAGCTGTTAGCGCGCGTTCCATATTCTGCACGTATATAAGACCTTGCTCCTCCAATATAAAATCAACGATGATAAATTCACAATTCTATATTCGTAAAATATATACAGACAAAATAACACTAAATTAAAATTAAAAAAAAGAAAAAAATTAAATTTTTAGAAAGTCATAGGCAACTGATGCTTGAATTTAACTGTTCTTCCATTCCTTAAATTTGAAAATCAAAACTTTAACGGAAACTATAATTTTTTTAGTAATTATTCACGATTAATGAAATTTTTTTTTTTGTAATTTTGCGACACAGTTAGAATATGTCCGCGACACACGTTTTGGGAAACATTGCTCTAGTCAGACGACTGTTTTCTTTCTTTTTTCTTTTAATCATTCTTTGAGCATCTCCACAGACAGCCACAGGCTGGTATTAGTGAAGAGCAACTTTTAACTTTCCTCTTTATTTTTTATCGTTTTGACTATTACATAGTACTCCGTTTACACGTTATACTATTGTAACATTATCTAGTGCAAATTTCTTTAACAGTTTCTTGAAATTGTGCACTTGCTCTGTTTTCTTTATTTCATCAGGCAGTCCATTGTAAATGGGTACAGCTGTATGCTTTAAACTCTTTCTTCCTCTGTCAGTTCTAGCATAAGGCAATCGTATATATGGTGACGCAATCTTGTGCCATGGCTATGAATCTCTCCATGCTCAATTAGGCTTATGTTGGACTTTATCATATTATTTCTTAATTTCGTGATTACAATCACCTTAACGTTCCCGCTCTCCTGGGTGATGGTTCGTCCTTGCCGTGGGAAGCAATATACCACTGTACAAATGTTGACGAACAAGTGGATATCTTAAATACCAACTTACATTATTTATTAAATAGGCATGCTCCTTTGCAGTCTCGTCAAACTTGCCTTAAAGATCGTTGTCCTTGGTTTTCGACGGAAATAAGAGTTTTAATAGCTGAAAGGGAGTTCTTGTATCGTAAATATAAAAGGCTCAAAACTGATACTGCAAAACAGATGTATTTAGATGTGCGGAATCTAGTAACATCAAAAGTTCGCTGTGCAAAGCGCCGCTACTATCATGAAGAGCTTGATCCCAACCTGTCACCTAAATTTTTCTGGGCTAACTAGTAATACGTTATCGTCAACCAGCGGATCTTCTGTAGATAATGTTGTACCTCCAATGCTAAATGATTATGGCTTTAGTTTCAGAAACGTCGACCAAAATGAAGTACTAAGAGCCATATCCAAAATAAGATCTTATGCTACTGGTCCCGATAATCTATCTCCCTGCTTCTTGAAGCTCTTGCTTCCGATCATATTTCCTTTCGTAACCCATATTTTCAATACCAGCCTGACCTCTGGGTTTTTTCCTACCAAATGGAAAATAGCAACTATATTTGCTGTTGCAAAAAAGAACTCGCCAGAATTACCATCAGACTTCCGTCCTATCAGTCTTCTCTGATTTTTATCGAAGGCTATGGAAAAGCTTATGACATCACAAATGCTTGGTCATCTTGAAACTTCATGTTTCCTGTCATGCTGGCAATCTGGCTTTCGTCGTGGACATAGCTGCGGGACAGCTTTGTTAAAGGTGACTACAGATCTTCGTTTTGCACTTGATAAAGGTGAAATTTGTTTGCTTTTCTCTTTGTATAGCTTCTCTTCGTCAGCCATTGCAAGCATAAAGAGTTTTTTGTCTAATAGGTTCCAACAAGTAAAACTAAATAATGATTGTTCTAAGCTTTTACCATTGGTCTGTGGAGTCCCACAAGGCTCAATTCTGAGACCATTGCTATTTAGCTTATATATAAATGATCTCCCTAGTGTTGTTAAAGATTCAAAAGTACATTTGTATGCTGACGACGTCCAAATATACCTTAATAGACCGATTGGTTTGATCGAGGATGGGGTACAACGTATGAATGACGATCTTCAACGAATTTACTCATGGTCAATCGAAAATAATCTGGCACTCAATGCCAGTAAATCTTGCTGTATGTTGCAATAGAGAAGTGACATTGATGTAAATGATGTACCTCCGATAACTCTAAACGATTCTCCTTTACCATACATGAGAACAGTTAGGACCCTCAGTGTCATACTAAATGATCAAATGACCTGTTGCGACTTTATCAAGGCTCTTATCAGCAAAGTCTATGGCTGTCTTCGACAGTTATGGTTGACTGCGTTGTTATCCATAAAAACCAGATTTATAAAAACCTTAGTTATGCCACATTTTAGTTATGGTAGTCTAATGTTTCCGTCACTGGACTCTGTATGCAGTCGCAAACTAGACGTAGCCTATAATGATTGTGTACGTTTCATCTATGGATTGCGACGTTTTGAACACATCAGCCTGTATGAGCACAAAATATTTGGATGTTCCATTCAAACTTATCGCACATACAAGAGTTTAATCTTCATGCATAAAATTATATATACGAAAGAACCTAGGTATATTTATGAATATTTAAACTTCCTCCGTTCTGAAAGGCACGGACAGCTTCTAATTCCTCGCTTTCTCTCTGTACTTGGGCAGCGCTTTTACTTTGTGCATGCGACAAATATCTGGAATTCTCTACCTGCGGGTATTCAACGGACGACCTCAGCCAGCCGATTTAGAAATAGTTTAAAAATATTTTTAAATATATCCCAATGATTAGATTACATGTGTGTTGCTGCTCTTATTCTTCACGGTTTCTTTACTTCCTTCCACCTCCGGCACATCCACCTCTGAATTGTTATATTTTTGCTAATTAGTTAGTAACGTAGTCATTTAGCTTTGATTACATTTTTGTTATATTGAAACTCAATTAAAATTATTATTTTGTAGTTATTAAAATCAATTGTGCAAACGAAAAAGATTGTAAGTCTTGTTGTACAGTCAACCAGTATAAATAAATTGAATTGAATTGAATTGAATTGAATTTAGTCATCTCATACAGGACAGTCGTTGGTGTAAGGCTAGGCTATGTAAATTAAAAATGGACTTTATTGCTCTATTCATCACTCTATGCATGCAATTTAGTATATTATTGTTACATTGTGACCAGTTGATTATGTTGTAGGAAATTATCGGCAGAATAAAAGCATTGTAGATCAAGATTTTCGTCCGATTGTTAAAAAAGTTTCTTCTTCTCATGACCCCTATTAGTGGTGCCATTTTTTTCCTAACGTATGTGGTATGCTGTTTCCAGGTCAAGTTCTCATCCATTATATCATACCCAAATATTTTATGGTTTCAACTCTTTCAATATGATTTCCTTCCACTTGTAGTCTGATGTCCACATTTTGCTTGCCTTGCTGTTTAAAGGCCATATAGCTCGTTTTTGATGGATTTATTGTCAGTTTATTGCCATATAGCCATCTCGTGTATCTAATTAGGTCTTCATTTATTTCACTCTGTAGTGCTTCTCCATTACTTCCACTGTACAGAAGCAGAGTATCGTTCGCATATATATATAATATTCTGCCGTCATGCCAGCTTCCATTAAATTCTGGATGTACAGAGAGTAAAGGAGCGGTCCCAAAATCGAACCCTGTGGGAATCCAGTTTTCATCACCTCTTTCTCACTGTAACAGTTTCCCACTCTCGTGCAGCACTGCCTGTCCTTCAAGTAATTGTTTAGCAACTGTTCAGCCTTTCCTTCAAGTAATTGTTTAGCAACTGTTCAGCCTTTCCTCCAATTCTCAGTTCACTTAGTTTTTCAATTAGAACCTTATGATCTACAGAGTATCAAATGCCTTCTTCAGATCCACAAACACTCCAATGACATAGTTACCATAATCTAACTCCTTGTTAATGTGCTCCATTACATCAGACAAGATAGCAGTAGTGTTACTTTGTTTTTAGAAACCATATTGTTGTTTGTCAAAACCCCTATGGCATTGTATAAATTCCGTAAGCTGATCATAGATTAGTCTTTCATATATTTTACCAAATACATTGAAGAGCGAAATGGGCCGATAATTATTAGGATCCGTTTTGTCCCCTTCTTTGAATATTGGCAGTATGCAAGTTGATTTCAGACAGGCTGGAAATTCCGCATTCTCAATACAGTCATTTATTATTCTCGCTAGTAATTCCATTATAATATCTTTGACATTTTTAACGTCCTTTACTCTTATTCCATCAAGGCCAGGTGCCGTTTCATCTTTCATCAGAGATAATACCTTTACCACTTTAAGCTACGACAAAAGATTAGACTCACCCCCAGTGGGATCGATCGATGGACTAGATGAAAATAATGTTTACATTCACAGAAAATTTGTCCTCATCGGTTAACTACAAAAAAAAAAAAATGCCAATTAATCTCTAACCCCACATAGCCTTTTTCCTTGCGTATTTAATATACGCTCTTACCGCTATCTATGTATCAACAACTGTTTGAAGGCTATTTGAAGTATGAATCTTGTTCATAGGCATACGTAACTAATACCTAGATTGGATTTGTTCTTTTTAAACAAACCGAAATCAACATTGGCAGATGTTTCGAACTGGTCACATATTAGTATGGAAACCGCAATTATTGCAATGTTTATGGAAAAACTAGTTATTTGTATAATGAACAGGGACAGGTTTATAAATATATAATCGTTGTAGCACGTGGCCTCGACCTCTAGAATTTTTCTTCTGTGTACACTTGCAATTAACTGCTAATTCATTAAGTAATCTGTCTTCTGTCATTTGACCCAAAATTAACTTGATACCTCTATCGGTGTCTGATGGTATAATCATTAAATGGCATATTCGCAGTGTCGTCTATTGAGTTTGTGGTTTAGTACTATACTAAATCTTTTTGCGACTTTTATTCGATATTAATGTCCAACTGTCCAACTTTATGGTGTGAGAAATTGACTAGGAATAAATTTCAAGCCAGTTAGTTTATAAATTACGTGGTACTATTCCAGTGTCATCCGGAAATATTAATTGCGTTAGTTATAAAGCTGATCATAAACGCTAATTTTTGCCGGGTTGTTTTTTTTTTTTTTAGAAAGGCAGAAGACTAACGATTATCATGTGCCTCTTGAAAACCAGTAGCAACTGTTTGATATTGCACTTATGCAATTATTTTCACATGTATGGGCAATTCATCGCTTGCGTAAAGTCCCAATTTCCCTGCTAAGCTTTTCGCAACTGACAATTCATCCATGGAATCATGAAATATGTACATCAAACAACAATTCATTCATCAATTTGTCATCAGTTAATTGATCTATGTAATGGCAATTTGTACATAGCGCATAATTCGTCCAATATTTTGTAAAATGTCACAATGAAATGATAAATTTTTTTATCCTGTGTTGTTTCTAGCATATTTGTAGGTATAACAAAAATAATTTCAAAGGTTGACATTTTAAATGTTGGCTACCTAAAATAGGATTCTGCTCGTAGTTCCCAGATAACACAGAACATTTTCTGATCATCTTCTTGATATGCTCCACAGGATATGAGAACATGTTCTCTGACTACACGTATTGATATCAAAAAACATATTCTTTCCATATGCTTTTCATAAGACTCATGTACGTCGGTTAAAAATGATCGTGTGATAATCGGTGCGTATCCGAAAACATTGTGCTTGAAGCGAAAGAGTGATTTCCATACACCCAGCAAACAATTATTCATCACGCGTTGCTAAGGCTGTCAATTTCTTGAACACTTTTAACAGATAACACACAATGCAAAATAGTACAATAAACTTAGGGAGCTGTCGTAGTTTTCGGGATGATTAGAACAGTTCCAGCTTCCAGTTCTACAACATTTAAGGAACTCAGACATGGTAAAATAAGTTTTGAAAATGTGAGAAAGAGGTGTAATAGGTTAGGTTAAGAATAGGGGTGAGTAGCAGGCGCGTATCCGCAGACTGTCAGTCTAGGGGGTCACAACTAAAATGTTCAAGATGGAGGAAAAAATCGGAAGAAGTCGCTCCTAAAATTTTTTTTAATCATATTTACGATATATCATAAAATCCAATTTTCGGTTTGATTTGGAAAACCTTTCGATAATATTATGCACATCAATGTCGATCTCAGGTTGGACATTAAGGACTCATAACCGATAGTAGAAATAGTTGCTGTCGAAAGCGATTCTGTCACTGGTGTAGTAATTGACTGAGAGCGAGCTTGCAGCTTGATTCACATCCAAAGGAATGGAGTAGAAGTATACATGATATTTTACTGACTATTTCATCTGATGGAAACTTAACTGATCTTGCGTTTTTCTGAAAAAAAGTTGCCAATAGTCTTATCAGTTTTCCGCTTTTATTTCTACCTCCATCGGTAACTAATATAGCAAGTTTATCCTTCTTCTACAAATGAAAAGTAAACGTGAAGTTAAATTAAACAACACTACTTGAATTAATACGAAAGTACAAGCCAAGTAACGCCAACTATCATAGAGGAAAGTGAATGGATTTTATTTTTATAGTTTTCCCGTAAAAATTCTGACAAAAAATTGTAGAATCAATTTTGACGGCACTCGAATCAATCCAACTGATGGTTTTGAGCCATCAATAGTGTATAAAAATTCAAAAGAAAAATTTTCAAGTAAACTTCTAAGACCAAATGTATGATTGACAACGCTCATAAACATCTTTAGCTACCAAGACCACCCAATGCACCTGAATCAATATAACTCTTTGGAACCATGGTCGGCCACCGGTAGTGCATGAAAAATCTAAAGAAAAAATTTCAAATATTTCTAAGAAAACTCAATGCTTTGCTCTCGTCCGAAGGAGTGAACCACCAGAATCAATCCACCAATTCGTTTGGACCGTTGTCGTTTTCTTAAGAACAATTTGCAAATATTTTTCTAAGAAAAATTTAATGCTTCCCTACGAACGTAAAAATTTTGAGCGACTCACGCTTCAATCAGTGTCGCTATGAAAAATCAACGGGTGCCTATATTTTAATGATTGTATGGAACTAGGATTCTACTCGAAGAACCCTAAATCAAGATTCATTAAGTGAGTTTGTATGCTTCTATTTAGAGCTCCACACGAAGTTATCCTGTCATCGATTTTATGTCGGAAAATCAGATAGGAAAACAAAAATTTATGATCGCTGATCAATTTCTTACAAACAATAACACTTTCAAATCTCGAAATTGTGTGCTTTTTCATAGGAATAATCGGTACAAAAAAATATAAAAGCATCTTCCTAACCGGGGCTAAGCGTGTGCCTTTCTCTAAACAATCAAACACTAAAATAAATATTTAGTATTTCTAAATTATTTACCATTCTGGGATATGTGTGATAGATGACTTTTGGACACTATATAAAACACAAGAAAATTCTAAAAAAACCGTACACGTTTCAAAGACAAAGAGCTATGAATGACTATTATTACCCACCCACTATTACTACTCAAAAGAAGTACGTCAGCTACACATTGTGTCCATACCATACGAAAATCGTCCTGTTAAACTTTTACAACTCACTACAGTTCAGCGTCCCATTCAATTCACTGCAAAGGTGAACTTTGGGAGGTGTCATGACCCCCGTGACCCTCCCCCTGTATACGCGCTTGGTGAGAAGCCCACTAGGACCATACGGACACCGCGACCAGAGTTGATCTATGGTGCCTTTCCCCTAAAGTGATTAGGTAAAATCGAGTTGCTTACGAGCTCGATTATTGCCCTTGGGGTTAGATAGTAAAGAGATAAGTGTTTCTCCAGTGATCTGCAACTTTAAACCTGCAAAAGTATGACACTCACATATAACATCTTCAAAGTTACATATTCCTCTTCGCACAGTCGGCACAGTTCGCTGTCGGATTTTCAAAATATAACGGACTGCATTATTAAGCAACCGTCTTCTAAGCCCAATTATTTTACGCGTCGGTAGGGGAGAGAGGGTGAATAATTTCCTCGTCTGCCTTATACCGGGCTCACTAAGCCAGAGAAGATCCAGTTGACTGTTGTCCCGTTTTTGCAGTTCCCTCCTAAAATGGCTTTTCGGTAGGACAAATGTCAGGTAGGGACCAGTATACAGACTGGCGGCTCTTATTTTAGCCAGATCGTCCACTTTTTCAATACCGTCCACTCCTTCGTGTCTAACGTTACTTTGTTGTCCCTAGAGAGCAGCTGGAGTTTGCAAGGGAAGCTGCAGACTAATTTCGACTCAAAGTTTTGAGAGGATAAGGCCAGGAGCACAGTTTGGCTGTCTTAAAAAATGTAGGTGTTGGAGTTCTTGTAACTTCTGTTCTGTCTTTGCTGAGCTTCAACCTATAACATAGACTTCCGCCTGAATAACGAAAAGTGACGTACCAAACCGAATGCAGAGTTCCACCTCTGGACCAACCACCCCAGTGCCTGTCTTGCCATCCTTCCGAGAAGAGGTGTAGTAACAAAAGGAGCAATAATTCTTAAAAACCTAGATAAAATATCATCAGATCCATTAGAGTCAGATTTAATGGAAAATAACTCTCCCAGAATTTCTCCGACATTGGTGTAGCGAAAACTGAAATTGATTGAGTTATCAAAGGTAAAATAATTCTAAAAAAAAAAAAAACCAAAAACTTATAAGGCTGCTAAAGAAGTTAACTTTTTCGTCTAAAGTCAGAATTTAGTAATGCGATTCCACGGTAAGGTTTGGCTTCCATGAATGTTTATTTGGCGATAACTTACAAAATCATGAAAATATAAATTGTTTGACATTTTACAATTATAATTATTTATTTCAAAATCAGTACAATAAGACAAAAGTCTTTACTCAAGTACATTAAACAAGACAAGCTATAATTCTATAAATGGAGAGTTAGGCCCTAGAGAGAACCAATATGAAAAACATAAAATTACTATAAAGAAGGAGAAATAAAAAAAAAATTCAATGAAATAAGAAAAATAATAAGAAAAAAAAACAATCAGAGATTATTAAAAAGAAAGTTCAAAATTAATCTATTTAATCAAAAACTAAAGCTAAACAAAGAAGAAAAGAAAAACATCCCAAGTCCGTGAGTGTGCAGAATCATTAAGGTGGACGCAGAAAATCACTGATCAAACGCCGAAAAGATGCTACCGATCTTTTACGCTGAATCTCAGGTGGAAGTGTATTACAAACGCGAGTTATGTGGACAAAGTAAGGGCCATCAAGTACTAAGTGTTTAAAGCGAGGTAAAACTAGATTCAAATGTCTTTCACTATGCATAAAATTAATAAAGCCGAACAGGTATGAAGGTACGCCACTGTACAGAATTTTATGGAGTGATAGTAATGCTTTACGCAGTAAGTAAATGTCCAGAGAGGAATCAATGATTTTATTCCAAAATGGCGTAATGTGGTCAAATCGCCGCAAACCAAATGCAAATCTAGTGCAATCATTGAAAGCTACTTCCAGTTTCCGCTTGCAGGCGGCATCTAGTCTAGGGAATATCAAAGATCCAAATGAAAAATATGGTAATAACAAAGACTTCACCAGATTTATGCGTGTAGTAGTTGAGAGAATATTGGCGTACAACCACAGCCGTCTAAGGGCTCCGTACACTTTGCTAATTATGGCTTTTACATGGTTACAACAAGTCATTCTAGAATTTAAGAATAAGCCTAAATTTTTTGCTCCACATACAAAGTAAATTTGAGAGGCTTCCAGAAAAATATGGGGTAGGTGTGAGGGGTCGATAGTGTGTCTGTACAAGGATAAGGCCACCGACTTGCTGGGGTTCAATGAGAGGCCATTGACGACAGACCACTCGTGAATTCGTTCCAAATCCTCATACCCTGCTAACGCAATCTTCAACCAAGCAAGCCAATGGGACGACTCAGATATAGTTGGACATCATCAGCATACATATGAACTTTGCTGTGTAAAACAACAGTTAGTAAATCGTTAATGAACATACTAAACATGAGCGTACCCAAAATAGACCCCTGAGGAACGCCACATGTCACACTAATTTTCGAGGAGACGTGATTAGCGACCTTGACCCGCTGGCCACGGTTAGTTAGCAGCAGGAGAACTAAAATCAAAACGTACAAGAAGTTTAGCAAGAAGCTTAGAATGGTCCACGGTGTCGAATGCTTTGGAGAAATCTAAAAGAACTAAGAACACGAGATGATCATTGTCAAGGGCTGTTCTAATATCAGCCGTTATTTTCAATAGAGCTGTCTCACAGCTATGACCAGCGCGGAAGCCAGACTGCCATTGACTGAGAAGGTTATGTTGAAATAGATACTGTTGTATTTGTTTAGACATGATTTTTTCCAGCACCTTAGCAAGGAAGCATAATATGCTAATTGGTCTGAAGTCACCTGGCTCCTTTGCAGAGGAGTTTTTAGCAATGGGAACCACTACAGCTTCCTTCTAAAGTGAGGGAAATATGTACACTGTAAGTTAGACAGGCATTCAAAATGTGTAGTGTAGGTGTAATTATGAACAAGCTAACAGCATAGAACAAGCTAATCGGCATAATATGACAGGCAAAAACCTAAATAATGATCAAGAATGCCCAAAGTGAGTCCATTAACAGTTAGAATCAAATTTAGTTCCGTAAAGAGAAATAAGTTAAGAAGGAATAGACTTGTGGTATTAAATCATGAGTGGGTCCTATGTTTACAACATTTAAATGTAAAGATTTTATGAAGGACCAAATGAAACACTTTGAGCATTGTCTGTACGTTCACGACGAAGTTGTTATCAAAAATTATGTGAGGATACGTCAAACTTGGCACATTTCAAGAATGAAAGTTGTCGTTGAAGGATATTCTTTGCAAGAGGTGGCTGAATGATATAGAAAGATTGTGGTCGGCCCTCTTACAGTTGAACGGCACACGAGCCATATGACATGCGCAACAAGCTTGCTTACTCAATGGAGTCGGGCTTAGGTGTCCTGAAGAATAATTGCAGCTGTAAAGAACAAAAAATATCTAATAAAGGAGATTGTATTGGTTGAGATGTGCTAGAGATACATACATACCTATATATGTATGGAGACCTCTCATATGATACGCCGTGGGTAGGGTTAATGATAATTATAAAAATCTAACGACGAAATTAAGAATTTCTTCTTTAAGACCTTCGTCCAAAGTGGGTAACACTCTCTCTTTATACTATTCCTTTTTATAGTGCAACAAGCTTGTAAAAAAAAAATTCCTTGTTTACCCAAGAGTAATCTCCTAACCCAAATATTCTCTAATACATACGAATTTTTTTATTTAGTTTTTAATTGAAAAATTATAACTTGAAATTGTTTACATCAAATTTCGTTCAACTTATTCAGTTTGATTTACTCAGACGTTCCATACAAAAAAGTACCCACAGAGGTTCAATAGGAAGCCACAGACAACTCCAATACAAGCTCTAAGCAAGGTCTTATCCATAAATTTTATATTTTTATTCATTTTTAAATAATTAGTCAACCAAGACATTCGGTAATTAAAGACAAGAAAAATTGAACACGACAGGCAACCAACAACATGCAGCCATCTCTAGGCCATGGGATATTTTTAAACGTGATACACATGCGCTACAGATTTCATATTCGTTTTTTCCAACCCAATTTAATTTCCCCAACAATGGATTTGATGAGTTTCTATAATTAGAGGTCAACAGTGAGTAATACATGGAAGCACACCTGAAAAAACTGCAATAATTATAAAAATAAGTAGTTTTTACGATTCGAAAAATAAAAGTTCAATGCAAGATTAGCAAAGATGTCGCGTCACAATTAAAAAAATGTAATTTGCACTTAAGCACTACTAAACACCTCGTGAGATGTGCAAAATTATGTAACCTTTACCATTAGTGTGCCGCATATATTACAAGACAGAGCTGAAACCTACTAAAACAGGCAGCAGTTTATTATACCACCACCGCGGCGCGACGCGGTGCATCTTCACCTTAATATTCCAAAGATTCATTCAAGTCGTTACCTTGGGGCGCGAACTTTAAAGGCAAAGTGCATCTCAAAATTCAGTTGCGACCGGCATTGCTGTGAACATTAAATTGCAATGCATGCATGGCATCAAGCAGCCTAATGGGGATACTCTTCTCGTTATCCACTTTAGTTCATGTAAACATCTTACATAGTTGTAAATGAAGTCACGTAAGAAAATCTTTTGTTATAAACTTAGTCTGGATGAATAACTGTGAACAATGGGGTAAATAGGTATACTTGAGAAGATTTACTGGGGTACCTTCTGTGTGAGCTAGTATACTCGCCTCCACCAGATCTTTACTAGGTGTCTGCTGCAGATGTACTACATAGCGCCAGCCTAAAGAAAAGGCTGTGGAAAGAGTTTTCATTTTCAAATTTTAACCTTTTGACACTGCGAGGAGACTTGCAACATTTTCACTGTTCAGGTCTTCATTTTTCTCATGTGAAAAGCGCATTTGGTTGCGGTCTGGTTATGACTTTTAATTTTTATTTTGTTTGTTGCAGAAATGTGCCTTATTCAAATCAACGCACTGGAAACTCATGGTCTCATCACTAAAGATCAGACCTTTGGTTTGGCTGCTACACAATACGGACGGCTGATGGCGAGATATTATATTTCTTTTGAAACGATGAAAATTTTTAGAAAGGTAAGTGCTCTTTGAATAAAAAAGGTTGGTAAATTAAAATAAATCCGAAATTTATTACATTAAATAAGATAAAAAAAAATTATATCGACGAAACTTCTTTCCATATTTTAATTCTTATACAATATAGATACAGGGTGGTTCATTGGTAGCGTGCAGTTTTTTTTTAAAAATGCCAGATAAGAGGATGACAGTGATTTTCGAAATTTTTTAGTAACCTTGAATAAACTTTAATCTTGCTAGTTTGTAACTTTCTTTATTGTTGTCTTTTTAAATGGGTAAAGGTATTCTTCAGTTGACACATAACTATAGAACAAGGGAAATCCGCTGCTGCCGAAACAGCTGAGCTATTTGGATTTGAGGGGAACCAAATTCCGAACGGAGTCTTTCTCGTGTAGGACGACAAATACTTCATGGTAACTCTTCACCTCACAGAAAGCTTGGACCTGTAAGTGATAGATTGCGATTTTTGTTCCAATTCAGACGAGATCATTTTTATATTATGACTCACGACGATTGTTTTTTTTCAATGCAAAAAGAAAAATCTCTATTCTGAACGGTATGGCTAGTATTTTTAAGTGACTTTGATAGCCTTCAAGTTGGATATAAACTCTCTGGTGTGATTCTGAGTGATTTCTATTTCAACTGAGGATAATTGGGGTCTTTCAATTTTTATTTTTTATCTTAAAACAAATTTAAGTAAATATTTGCAAGTATATTGGCTTAGCACTAATTGTGTAAAATTCAAGTACTGTACTTTCTTTCGGTAGCGGGATAATACTAGATGATAAAGAAAAAAGTTAACATAAAACTTATAAGTAACATCTGGGGAAACCGCCGTAAATTTTTCAGCTATCATAAATCAACAATAATTTTTGCTATGTGAATATAGAATAAAATTTAAAAACATTTCCCAGAACTTACAATTTTTAATTTTTGAAACAAATCACACTTATTTTTAACTCGTACACGAATTTGTCTGTCTGTATATTTCTTTTTTACTATTTTCTACACTCTCGTAGACCCACTTTTCGTCATAACAGCGAGCTGAAATTTGGCACACAGTTTCATGTCGCGTGATAATTGAATCTATCAAAATTTGAACTGGAAATTTCCATGGAAAACTCGGAATATCGGGAAAAATCATTTGAAAATTTGGTACAAATTTGATTAGTAATAAATCCATTTCAGGAAAAATGCAGAGTTTTCCGATTTTTCCGAAAAAATTGTCCGGAATTTTCCGACTTTTCAGGAAAATTTTCCGGTAAAAAGTTTTCTAAATTATTCAGGTTCAAGTTGCCTATCAACTGACATCATTACTTTCTCTCCGACAACTTGCAGAAAAAGTTGAGGAAAATTCATGTAAAACGCTTTTCCGGAGTTTTTCCGACCAAGGAAGCGTTTGAGCGTTTTGCAACCTGAGACAAAGTTGTAGAGCGAAATGAGTTGCATTGTGGAAAATTCCATGGAAAACCCGGAAAAGCGGAAAAATCATCGGAAAAATTTTCATCGATATGGTTAGTGATAAATCTGTTTCAGGAAAAGTGCAGAATTTTCCAACTTTTCTGGAATTTCCGGAATTTTCCGACAAAAAAGTTTTATAAGCTATGCGGAATCATTTTTTTTCCGTCCTACTGGCATCAATACTTTCTCTTCAACAATCATGAAATCTTGCATGAAAAATTGAGGAAAAGTCTGTGGTAAACATGGAAAATCGGGAAAATTCAGTAAATCAGTGTCTTTTCAGCCGTCATAAAATTGTTTTAAAATATCTCCATGCAGCACGTAATAACAATTAAGTTAACGTGAAAAAGGCAGAAAATAAAATGAGTAAAAAACGAGTTTTCAAACAAAACTTTTCGTCACACACAGAGGTGGACTCAGATTTTATTCGCTGACAATCACCGATATATTTCAGTATGATCAATCAGAGGTACTAAGTGATTTGATTCATGAAGAGAAAGAATATTTAAGAGAAATGTCCCAATCAAAAAATCTGAGTCCACCTCTGTGTGTGAAGAAAAGTTTATTTTCTGCTTTTTCATGCGGCTTGGCCTCAGTTTTGTTTGAAAACTCGTTTTTTACTTATTTTATTAGTTATTAATTTGTCTGTTTTATTTCCCATTTCCTACAGATTCAAGGTAGCGAGTCCTTACAGGAGATCCTTAATGTACTCGTTTCTAGCAAAGAATTTTCAGAATTCACGATAAGAGTTAATGATAAGAAAACACTGAATAATTTAAATTCGAAGTCCATACGATTTCCCATCAAAGGAAAAGTGAAGAGCGTAGAAGATAAGGTTTCTTGGTAAAGATTTCCGTTTTCTTTAAGTATTCTCTGAATAAAAATTTGAATTATTAAAACTACAGTCTACTTCAAGCCATTCTGGGAAACATATCCATTCAAGAACAGTCCTTAGTTCAAGATGCCATAAGAATGTCACGACAAGGCGAAAGAATAGCTAAATGTAATTTGTATGCCAAAATAAAATAAAACGACTCTTAATTAAATTAATTCCAATTCATAGGTCTTGCGGAATATATTCGTCTTTCAGATAAACGCATTAATGGGGGTATTTTCAATGCTCTCTTGAATTCTGTCATCATTATGAAGTGTTTAAAGGTTAAACTATGGGAGAATTCAGAATACGTTTGCAAACAATTGAAGAAAATTGGAACCATATACGCCAATTTACTTGTAAACGCTGGAAAGACAACTCTACAAACCCTGATTGATACAGATCCAAGAACATTTGAAATGGTTAGCAATTTTCCATATTTTTATTATTTTTATTAAATGTGAAAACAGATTTTGGGTAAATCTCCACCATTTGGAAATGAGATTCATGAAGGTCTAGCAGCTTTCCCAGAGTATAATTTAAAAATACGGCTCAAATCTACAGGCATTGGAGAAGTGATTGTAAGACAAACTAAGGAATCGTATCAGTATGATAAGAAGAGCTCTACTCTAATAATAATTGGTGATACCGAAAACAATTTATTACTGTTTAATGATAAAGTGTAAGTGTATTTTTTGTTGTTATGATAAGTTGTCGATTAATTCAAGAAAATATTTCTCTTGTAGTGATGCTACCATTGAAGAGCTTGGATGCTTTGAAAAAACTTTCAAAATACCCAACAGTTTGGCTCAAGCTATTCATGCGCATCTAGTTCATGACAATTTTGGTAGGCACCTTTACTTGTTTACTATTGAATGATAGCAAACGTTTTTGGTTTTTAATATTTTTCATATATTCACAGTTGGTGTAGATAAAATGGAAATTTTAGTACTTAATCCGTTAGATGACTTTGAAGCTGATAAAAGGCCCAAGAAAAAGGTCCAAACTAATTTAAAAACTACCCAAACCGCGAATACTAAATCGAAAAAGCTTGCAACAACCAGTAAAAAATCTAAAAGCTTATCAAATACGACCAATTGTGTAGATAATATTGCGATACTCTTCGATGATGATGACTACTTTTCTGGTCTAGAAATCTTAACTCAAAACAATGAAAAAAACAATGATAAAATTGAAGATAAAATCAAAAAAAGTGAATGCGCTGAGAGTAGCTTAAAACGAAAATTGGATAGCTTTAAATATTTCGAAAAGCCTAAAATAAATAAAATCACCAACAACAAAACCCATGATTTGTTAATGTTTTTGGATGATAATTTCAATGATACTCTGAGTACATTGGAAATGACTTTGGATATGGATAAGGAAGAAAAGTGTGAAGGAAATGATTCTTCATTAAAAAATTCCAAACTGAAAACTCTAAATGTACTAAAAGATGTGCAAAATACGAAAGTATTTCGAGAAAGGCGTGCAGTTGGAAATAGTAGTATTAGTGAACCCAAAGTGTCCATTCTAGATAAGGAAAATTATTCGATGGATAAAAAGAGAAAAATGAAGAATAGCTTAATATCAGACTACTTGTTCACAGTACATCCACATGCTAGCTACATTCCAGAGAATAATATTACTAAAGTTGATGGCTCATATCATGATTTAGCAACCATTAGTATGTCAGCGCAGAAACGGTTGAATGCTTTAGAAAAGAAAACATCTAGAGTTCATTACCAGAAAAAAAGTTCGCACACACAAGTAAGCAGTTCTATTGATTATACGCCTAATTGTTCTGATATCCAACACAAAACACAAGAGCGAACTGTTGGTAACGCAGGCACTTCTTCACAAGGTATTATTTTTTTTATATATATTTTTTTGATTTTCTTTGTTTTTTCTTACCTAACAATAACGTCAATTTTACATTAGAAAAAAGCCTTTCAGTTCAAATACGGCTTTTGTTGAAATGGCTCACCTTCAAGCTTTGTGCTGAGTTTTACTACACGACAAGCGGGTTTTCTTGAGAGTTACTTTTGAGCAATCCTATTATATATTGTTCCTTAAGCCAAGGGCGATAGATCCCAAGCACGTAGGCCAGGTGGCCCATTGTGCTAACCTGATAGAAACTTCATCACCAAAACTTTCCGGTTCTCTTAATGAATCGCACCAGATCTTGGTGAGGTAAATTTTTCAGCTCATCCGCAGATAGGAGGGCAGATTTCAAGCTGGTCCAGCCTGCTCCGTGCAAAGGCCGGACAAGAACAGAAAGTGTTCGGTTGTATTAGGCTCTCCTTCCAGGTGGGACAGATACTCAGGGCTGTCAACAACTCCCATATTTTTTAGATAATCCTGAAGTGAGCAGTGGCCGGTGATAATACCAACCACAGTTCTACATTATTTCCTTCCAAGCCCCAAGAGAAAATCAGAGAAATTCCTATTGGGCCCATCAAGAAACAGTTTTGTGCACCTGCAAGTACTCAGGATCGCTGATCTCTGCTGATTCTTCCTATGAACATCCGCTTTGATGAGAGACCCAATACTCGAGGTTGCAACGTCTACGGCGGGTTCCAGTTAGAGGAACGGAGAATTAGAGCCAGCCCTAGCTAAAAGGTCAGGCCTTTCATTCCCCATGATCCCCATGTGACCAAAAACCCACTGAAGCGACACTTTGCTGTGGATACACTACTTATGAGACAGCCGATAACCGAGGTGGCCACGCCTGCGGTGGGTTTCAGTCCAAGGAACGGAGAACCAGAGCCAGACCTGGCTAGAAAGTCAGCCCTTTCATTCCTCATGATCCCCATGTGACCAGGAACTCACTGAAGGGATACCATGTTATGCACACAGCTTATCCCTTCCAGCTATTGACCTGAAGTCCCCCAGTAACTTAGATATTACCCTAGGGCCACTCAAAGCCATCATGGCTGCCTGACTAGTGGAAAGGAAATGTCAGGTTCAAGAAAGTAAACACCCGCACCGGCTCCCCATTAGTGAGAGAGCCGTAGGTGAAAATTTTTAGAGCGGACCGGGGAAGGCCCGATAAGGCACTTCCCTCAGCCCATGATTGCCTTTCAGGTAAACTCACACAGAAGCGACGCGCAAAGCGAAGCTCTAGTATTATCACATCAAGTAGTATGCGGGACAGAGGATTTTTTCATAAGTGGTGCTCGAGTAATCGTCTTCCTCTAAATGTTGCTAAATGCACAACCATGACTTTCGCTCGCAACAGGTCCCCATTCCTTTCGATTATATTCTGGAGGGAGAGTCATTATCCAGGCTCGACAAATCCAAGGATCTGGGTGTGATTCTCAATTCTCGCCTTTATTTTGAGGAGCACATTGATTACATAGTAAGTAGGGCCAGTTAGATTTTGGGTTTTGTTAAGAGATGGTCCATGGAATTTGACGACCCTTATATCACTAAACTTCTTACAGCTTTGTTAGGTCGATACTAGAATATGTTAGCGCCGTCTGGTCCCCTTACTAGCAAGTGTACATCAATCGTACCGAAGCTGTTCAGCGCAGATTCCACTGATTCGCACTCTGCGGCCTTCTTTGGAGTGACTTGGTAATCTTGCCTCCTTATGTGGACTGTTTGAATTTGTTGTCCTTGCAGACGCTGGAAACTAGACGTAATATCTGTGTTAATTTTGGATATTTTGAAGGGTCAATAAATTCTCCACTTTTGTTAAGCTCAATTGGTGTATCAACCCCGAGCTGCTCTCTCAGAGGCCAAAACTTTCTCCATACTTCTTACCATCGAACCACCTACAGTACGAACAGCCTTTGACCTCAATGTCTCGTCGCCTTAATGAGCAATTCGACCGTATTAATTTGAATTTTTCAAGACTGCAATTGAAAAATCAGCTCGAATTAAATAATAGTTGAGTTTATCTACTTTCTTCTTTTGTTTTTGCTGTTTCGCATTTTTTGCATGGATTAATTTTATTTTATTTTTATTTTTTTGTTTTTTTCTTCTGTTTTTGGTTTGTTTTTTTGTACCTTTTTTTGTTCTATTTTATTTTTATTTTATGTTTTTTTTTTGTAATAACTACTGTAGTAATCCGATCGATGAATTTCGAATAAATAATAATAAGCCGTCCTCCCTACAATCCTCTTATTACAGCCTTTTGGAGTTTGTCCAATTCAATCCAATTCAATTTTCTTCTTTTTATTGCCACGTGCATTGATATTAACTCTGTCTGAGCTTATCTATAAAGTTTTTCGCTTAAATTTCGATCGCTGTTAGGCAAACATCAATTTACAAAGATTTGCAGTCAGCGTGAGTGTTTGGGTCTAAGCAGCCTTCACTACATCTCTTCTCCAATCCATCGTTAACACCCGAGAATCACCCGCATTATAAAAACTAAACTGCAGCACCGAAAGATTTCTTCAACATCGGCGTTTTCTGCAATCGTCGTGACTTTATTCGAGGATCACTTCCTCCTTTAGAAGAACCAGAACATTTAGACTTATTAGAGATTTTGTTACCACATTTCGCACAAGATCGTATGTCCATAAAAAGTCAGTATAGCAGTTGTGGTATTAAGATTTTTCCGGGAGAAATCATATATAATCAATAGATTCGCTCTAGTCCCCACCCAAAACCCAACGAAACCAATATATTTTTTAGCAATAATAACTACTTATATATGGCTTTTAGAGACTAATTTCTAAATTTTCCAATTTTTCCAGTTATGACTGCGAGAAACATAGGAAAGGACATATTGATTCCTCCTTCAGGAAGTAATGAACATAAAAGAAATGTTGACAAAAATGATCATTCGAATAAAACTGAAGTAAATATCCAAGGGCTAGTAAATGATAAATTGTCAAAACTACAACAATACAAATCAAACGAAACGGAAAATGTTCTTCCGCAAGTAAGGTGTCCAAATAGAAGCAATAATATTTATTATCAAGACGAACCAAAAACTTTCCCTCATCAGTCATCTCAAAGAATCATTTTCAACATCGATTCAAGACAAACTGAAACTAGCGATATTACTACAATGCCTAAGGAGCCTTCCAATATTATGTCCAACAACAACAGCATTGAAAATAAAATTAAATCGACGATTCTTCCAGAGACATCAAATCAATTTCCTGTTGCAACAATTCTTCAACAGAATATGGTGCGACCCGCGATAGCTAGTTCATGGATTTCTGCGCCCACTACAACAATTGAACAAAACATAAGCAAAAAAAATTATGTTATGTTACCTTCACCAATAGCAACGCCTCTAAATTTAAGCTATAGAGAAAATGAAATTTTAGATTTATCAAAAAATTGTGAAATGCTTCAGCATTTCAGCACCAATTCTGAAACTTTGGATTTTCAAGGTCAGGCATTAGACGACCAACCACTGGAACTTGTTGTTAGAAATGATTCTGAAAATCGAAATCAAATGAAGACCATGGACAAAAGTAGTCTGACCTCATGTTTTGATGATTCCAATTATAATAGCATTTCCTTGGGATCAAAAATAAACTCTGATGAAAAGAGTCCCAATATTTTTAGTACCAGTTCGTCGAGTTCGATTTATGAAATTCTAAATCCTGTACATATACCAATTATAGACATAACAAATACACAAAAATCATCCAGTCCAAGGGAATTTGAAGAATTTTATATGCAACAGGGCAGATCGAACTTTGCTATTGAATTACAGTCTTCAGCATATCAAGGAGAATTTTCGAAACAAACAAAACTTGACGACTCCTATAATGATATAAATCTTCAAGGAAATTCAATTGCCAGAAATTCAACGTCTTTCTTCACACATAGCTCTAAGAATTTTTCCGATGGAAAACAACTTTGCAATGAATCCTCTTTGTCCAGGATAATTAAAAATCAAATAGACAATGGAAGCAACAAAATGTTATCACGACAAAATTATATGTGTGATAATAATTTATCTTTTTTTACCGCAATTGATCATGAATCATCTGAAGATGGTAAAACTTCATCGTATACTCAATCCCCTGACATTCCTGATAACTCTTTTACATTAAACGCCCCACTGAGTGCTTGTAGAAATTTAAATGAGAGCTATAAATGTCCAGATGATAGCTTTCAAGGTATTGGGAAATCTTTTGAAAGTCAGTTTAAAACTCCGAAAACATCAAGAAACTTTTCATTCAGCGCACATACAATACGAAAGCCTTCTGCATTAGAAGAATTCATAATTCCACCATCTCAAAGAAGAAACAATGCGGTAAAAAAAATAACTGACATACCACTGGAAATAAGGCCTTTCAGTAAAAGTACTACCACAAATAATTATCCTCCTAAAAAATTCCAATCAAATCTACCAATGATCCCTGCAAATATTTTCACTCCACATAAAAAGAGGAATGAGTTCCATCCATTTCACGATACGAGGCCAATTACTGCTGCCGCAAAGAAATCGCATTTTATAAAAGCAAGCGAATTTTTAAACGTGCACAGTTACCCGGATAGAAGACAAAACGAAAAGAATATTCATCGAGAAAGTGATCCAAATTATACTAAGAAAATTTCTATTCCGGTTAAATATCGCGGTGGTATTAGAAATATTTTGGATATGGAGAGAAATTTGAAGGATTGTGAAACTGAAAAGGACCGGAATAAAGAGTCTGCTAAACAGGATAAAGTCGTTCAAAGGTAAGCATACAACTTTTAAGTCAGGACGTTGCACAAAAATTTATCTCTATAGAACTTTTGAACTTTTTTTTTTAATGAAGATTTTTATTTTGATTAATTTGAAAAGCAATAAATGCTACACGATGCCCAGTCTCTTGTTGTTTTGTATTCATAGACTTATTACCCATTTGACGAAGCTTCCGCTGACTTCTCTTCAACTTAAAGACCTGTTGTTCGACAAAGCGTCTGTCTCCAAGGATATTTCAAGCATAGCTGATAGTTTTTCTAGTGGTCCGGATGGTGTTCTTTCCACGCTCTTAAAACATTGTGCTACATCCATCGTTTCTTTTTTGTGTTATTTATTCAATTTCTCTTTAACCTATGGGGTTTTTCCGAAAGGGTGGAAGCTTTCGTTAATTATTCCTTTTTACAAGAAAGACAACAAGTGTGACATTTCTAACTACAGACCTGTCGCTAATTTAAATTGTATTGCTAAATTGATTTATGATGTTTTGTACTTCTACTGCAAGCCCTTCTTACGCTGTTTTCAGCATGGCTTTATGAAAGGTAAATCTACTACGACTAATTTGTTAGAGTTATTTTTAAGGCAGGGGGGACAAGAGATCCCATCCCAAGCACACAAGCTAGATCAGCCCATTGTGCTGTCCTGCTAGAAGCACTTTCACTAAAGCCTTCCTGTGCTCTTAATGAAGCACGTCAAATCTTGGTGAGGAGGGTGTTTCAGCTCATCTACAAATAGAAGGGCAGACCCTAGAGTATCCAGCCTGCTCCGGGCGAAAGCTGGACACACACACAAAATGTGTTCGGTTCTCTTAGGCTCTCCTTCCAGTCAGGACAGACACTCAGGGCTGCCAATAACTCTCATCCTTGTTAGATGAGCGTCAAGCGAGCTATGGCCGGTTGTTAGAGTTTACTAATTTTTACATTTCTGCTATTCAAAACGGTAAGCAAGTCGATTGCATTTTCATGGACTTCAGTAAAGCTTTTGACCGAATCAATCACAAAATTTTAATTCATAAGTTGACTGTTCTTAGTTGTTCCTACTGTTTCGGTCAATTGGCTTCGTTCTTATTTATCAGATCGTACGCAGCAAGTTATATTCCGCGCAACTCTTTCTGACGAAATAGATAATACTTCTGGCGTTCCTCAAGGCAGCCATCTTGGACCATCCTTTTTTATAATTTACATCAATGATGTATCTCTGATTTTGGCTACTTCAAGAATACTTTGCCATAATGGCGTCCCATCTCCATCCTCCCCTCCATCTCGAAAGTCTTCGAAGTCCTTATCTCTGATCAGATCGTCGAACACATTGAAGATAGTCGACTGCTGTCAGTATTTCAGTCCGGCTTTAGACATGGGCACTCCACAACCACCGCCCTTGTTAAAGTAACATCTGACATCCGCAAACTATGCGATGAAGGCAAGCACGTAGTACATGTGCTGTTAGACCTCAGTAGAGCGTTCGACTCCGTTTCTCACAATTTACTCATTACCAAACTTGTGAACACTTTTGGTTTTGGGTCCGCTGCTGGTAGGCTCATTTACAGCTATCTGACTTGCAGAACACTAATCGTTAATAGTGATGACCGACTCTCAACACCCAGGGGTATTGTCTCTGGTGTTCCGCAGGGGGCGGCTCGGCTCTAGCTCCACTCCTGTTCACTATATATATTAATGATGTCACGGAAGTGCTAGGTGGTCATAAATTCCATATCTATGCGTATGATTTGCAAATCTATGGTGCGGCCAGTGTTGATGAGCTTCTGACTCTGATTGAGGCGCTCAATGTAACGCTCGGCAACATCTCAGACTGTTGTCAGTCTAGTGGTCCTAACCTGCTTATTCAAAATCTGATCACCCCTCTCTCAGACAGACACGTTAAAAACCTTGGTCTTCTTATGGACCCCCATCTTACATGGCGACCACAGATCAGTAGAGTTTGCTCTCGGATCAACTTTGGACTACGCTCTCTATACGCGGTGTCACATCATCTTGATTAGTCCATCAGAAAATTCCTGATTATGTCTCTTATCATGCCTCATTTCTATTATGCTGATGTTGTTATGTACCCCCTGCATACCGCGGAAATTGCAAAATTAAATAGGGCGCTGAAAGCATGCGTAAGGCACATTTTTCGTCTTAGACGGCACTCCCACATCTCCGCTCTGGTCCAGCTGTGGTTGCTAGATGGTGCTCACTACAGGCCTACATAAACCAATCGCTCTCATAGAGCAACCTTATCTCAGAATTGTTCTGCATAGAACTTGCACTCGCTTTGGGTCCAATGACCTCTTTGGGCAGGGAGCCATCCTCTGGAACTCACTCCCTGAATCTGTCAGAAGAGCTGGTACTTACAGGGAATTTAAGGAGCTTACTTTATATCACCTCATGTGCTGCGCTTAAAGTACGCCAAGCTTTAACCAAATCGGTTGTGGTAGTGGGACACCCGCACCTTGCTATCACTAGATTAAAAAAAATGGATTATCAGTTGATGAGCGGTATCTTATTTTTATTTGTTCTTTTAAATTTTACGTTCTTAAGTTATTATCAGCTGTTACTTAGCCTTCACTTTTTTATTTGCAAATGGTGTTTGCCTTTCTACCTCTATAGTTCAGTGCTTTGAGCTCTTTATTGTTTGACTATATTGCTGTAAATGTTTTCTACCGCAATGAGTCTGTTCATTGCTGCTTTTTTGTTTTGCTAAACAACTTTGTATTTTTTCGATTATACCAACTAGCTAATACTTATTCGATGTACCTAACGTTGTAACGTAGCGCGTAAGCTGAGGTTCTTTAGTAAATGATTTTTCTATTCTATTCTATTCCATGTCTCGTCTCTTTAACCACCAGTCTGATCTTTGATCTTTCAAAAAGTTAAATAAAAGATCATCTTAGTTAAATTACTTTTATTTTTCACTATTATTGTTATGTATACTTTTTACCATTATTGTTGTTATATTTCATGCAGTTCTAAATAAATAAATAAATATGTATCGGTGGTAGAATTTCTGTATTAATCCTCTGAAAAAGTCGGGATTGTGGCACTACCCCAACCGTCTGCGGGATTAAGACAGCAATTAAGTACCAAAATAAGTATTTCAACTCAAAACTTGTTAATTCTCATTACAGCGTTGAGCAACAGTTAAATCAAATCAACAGCATTCCAGACTTTTCTTCTTCCGACTCACGTATTCAAGAAATCTCTGATGTTGTTCGAAAACAGCCTCATCCTTTCAACGCAATTGATATACTCAAATCAATTTGTGACAATCGTTTGTCGAAAGATCTCGAGAATTGTAAGATTCTAGACAATTTAGAGACAATTGTATTCGATGATGATGAAAAGGAAGAATTATCGGAAATTGCTGGAAAATTTCTGTCTGAAAATGAAAAAGATAAAAAATTTCGGTACTCCAAAGACCTCGAGCTTAATAAAAACCCATCGAAAATTGGTCAGATTTTTCGAATTCCTGATTTAAAACAGACAACAACAACAACAACAACAGCAGCAGGAGCAGCGCTCAATTCTAATGAAATTTCAAAATTCTACCAAAAGCCCAATGATAAATTCGAATTTTCTCTATTTGGTTCACGTAAAACTTCACACGAAACGCAACAATTGAGCACATATTCTAGGCCAGGAGGAATGTTACGAAGGCAGAAATTATTCACCATTTCGAAAAGTGAACGTAACAAGAAAAGTAATCTCGAAGAAAAATGGAGCAAGGAGTTCCATTTGAATTCACTCAATCGAAAATGCATAGAAAGTTCAAGTGTCGCTAAAAACTACATCCTGAAGGAGTGTATTCCAGTTAAACAGGGTAATGTACGTAAAAGCATTCAGGATAATGAGAATTATGAGAACAATGATCGATTCTTGGATACTTTAAGAAATAAATGGGTCCCACCACCAAGAACTAAGGCATCTGCGTTTATAGCTCCTTATCGTGACCGATTTCTTGAAGAACAATCATCTGATTACGACTACGATGACGAAGACGATGTTCCAACTATATCGAGCTGTAATGACAATAATGATGATGATGATAACTTTGCAAGATTTCTATCCCAGAATTTGTCAAGAAGGAGCCTATTTTAAAGTATAGCGAAAATTGAGGCAGGTACAATTAGAAAGAAACAGTTTTTAACGTATTTTATTTTATTTATTTTACTGAAAATAATTTACTTTACTTTTTTTGTTTGTTTTACTTTTTTAATCAAATAGAATTACTTTAGAGAAGAGTTTTGAATTTTATTTATTGCTCTTATCAGTTTCTGTTCTCTCTTTCTTTTCACTTTTATCATTAACTTACCTCCACATGAGACTAGGATCTTCTTTCTTCAACTACGGCAAAAAAATTTCCAAACTCTTTCAACTCTCGTTCAAGCTCCTGTCTTTGCTTCTATTATATCAATCAGAACGTTCTCCTTATGAAACTTTACATCAATCAAGCAACTACATTATGCGTAAAAAGGTAAAACATATCTGCGTACCATCAGCCTGCGCCTGAGCAAAATATTTAATTTAAAACATGTTTCTAGGGTGTGTAAACGGATTTTTTTTAAGGCAGGGGGACAGGAGATCCCAAGTACGGAGGCCAGAGCGGCCCATTGTGCTGTCCTGTTAGAAGTCCTTTCACCAAAACCTTCCAGTCCTCTTAATGAAGCGCATCAGGTCTTGGTGGGGAAGGTCTTTCAGCTCATCTACAGATAGAAGGGCAGACCCTAGACTATCCAGCTGCGGGCACAGGCCCGACAAGCACACACAAAGTGCTCGGTTGCCTCAGACTCCCCTTCCAGGCAGGACAGACACTCAGGGCTATCAACAACTCCTATCCTTGTTAGATGAGCATGAAGCGAGCTGTGGTCGGTGATGAAGCCAACCACAATTCTACATTGTTTCCTTCCGAGCCCCATGAGAAAATCAGAGATATTCCTATTGGGTCGGCCCATCAAGAAACCAGTTTTGTGCACCTGCAAGTACTCAGGTTCGCCCATCTCTGCTGAACATCCGCTTTGATGAGAGACCCGATACTCGAGGTGCCAATGTCTACGGCGGGTTCCAGTCCGAGGAACGGAGAATCAGACCCAGCCCTAGCTAAAAGGTCAGGCCTTTCATTTACATTGATCCCCATGTGACCAGGTACCCACTGAAGCGACACCTTGTTGTGGATACACTACTTATCCACAGACGACCTGTAATCTCCCAGGTACTTATAGATGTTATCCGAGGGCCACTCAGAGCCATCAAGAGGCTGTGTAAACGGTATACTAAGATGGATAACCTCTAATTAGAAAAAAGGTGTAAAACGCAATGTCAATGTTCTTTTTGTTTTCTGGTTCCATTCTTTGCTTCAGTAGGATAAATTCTATAAGATATAAAAAGATAATAATAACAAAGTAGAAGAAGATACTCCAATTAGTGAAGTACAAGTGCTCCCCTTCTGAATTTCCGTTGGAAAATTGTTCCACAAATGCAATTCTCAAACAAGGAAATGATTTAAGTGAACCGAGGAATTCTATTATTGTCGCGATCTTTTGTCGAGTGTGAGAGAAAAATAGTTTCGTAAAGGTGGCTAGCTCATGTGATGTAATTAAAGAGATATTCTTTCTGAAATATTGTTGTAGAAATCGTGGTAAATGAACTGAAGATTGTGGTTAAAGGTACCTCCAACATTGCGTGCATAGACCGAATATCGGTTAGGATATACAAAGTTATCTAAACATAATGAGAACCTTTACAAAATCCATGGATCATTATATCAGTTGACATTTTCAGGTAATTTCCATTTTAGACTCTGCGCTAAACAGATCTTCTCTTCTAGGAACCTGTCGCTTGAGTTTTTATACCTTGAAAAACGCCCGTAAATTAGAAAACTCAAAATCATACATTCCTACTTAAAGTTATGCAAAAGTAATAGTAGAAGGCAATTTTAATATGAGTCCGCTTCACTTTGATGCTGAGATTGGTCAGTTTTCTACTCTTTCTAAGTGTCTACCTTCATCTC
This sequence comes from Dioctria linearis, assembly GCA_963930735.1. Taxonomy (NCBI): domain Eukaryota; kingdom Metazoa; phylum Arthropoda; class Insecta; order Diptera; family Asilidae; genus Dioctria; species Dioctria linearis. The sequence goes on along the minus strand of OZ005742.1, from coordinate 2,169,547 downwards.
AATACTGTCAATGATTGTCAGACTTAGTTGAAAACTGTATTCGGTATTTGAGTTGGTTCTCGTTACTGATAAAGCTGAAAATAAAAACTGGTTGCTCCTTCCCCGGATTATGATTTTTAGAATATGACGTATCAACTTGAAATCATAAAATTCCTAACCACCTTATCGGAGGGATGAGGCGTGGTAGGGGTAAAAAAAAATATGGTTGTTCTTTTATCATATTCTTTACAAGCTCTGAAACTGAATCTCTGTAAATCGGCCATAGTCAGATTCAAAGGTGATCCGTTCGTGTGGAATGACCGATTGAACTATTATATGTAGATAGAAAAACAATAGTCAAAGTATTGAACCTTGCGGTACGCCACGGCAAAGCAATAAAATGATAATGAGCTTATTGCTTACATTAACCCTCTGTATTCTATAATAAAATTTGATCCTGTTTATACTATGCAAATAGAGCTTGAGAACCTCAAATGTACTCTTGATAAAAGGAAGAGTCTGGAATGTGCAATATTGATGAAAGCATTGGAAAAGTCCAGTAGCACTAATATACAGGCAGCTCATACTTCTTAAGGGACGTCCGTATTTCAGAGAATATTCATAGATATTATGTGAGCAAAATTCCGACTGCCACGAAGACAGGGGGGGGGGGGGGGGAAAGTAGTCTGTGAAGCGCAATGCTGAACAAGGTGAAAGCTTTATAAGAGGAAAGCATGCATACTTGATAGATGAAATTTGTTGGTTTGTTGAAGATTATAGGAGCGTTTTGGTGTTTGGATGTTTTGTAGATCGCTTTGGCATCTCCCAGGAGAGTGCGTACAGTAGTGTGGTATAGTTAGCTGAGTTCTATGGGCACGAATTGGTACTTCTCACGGCGAGGTAACTTTACCTTAGTGAAATTAAAATTGAGATTTTTGGCTAAGTGGGTACTGTAGTAAGTGCTAGGCAGATGGCCCACGATGCAATGAATTTATGTGCTCATGTAAGTCAGAATAATAAAATCTCAGACATTGGTGTGCGAAGTTGATGAATAAGTTGATAAATAACGGAAATCAGGTGTGTATGTTAGTAGTGCTTATATGGTTAGTATGCATGGTCAGCTATAAAATCCAAATGGTGAATCTCGAAGCCTATCCAGACTGAATTGGGCATATCTTAACCTTCACGTGGTCCCCTCTGACAGCGTCCAAAAGATTGTATTACCTGTATAGGCCAAGTACAATTCTTGTAAACGTTGCAAATAAGATCTAGGCCCGAACGGAGTTACCAGTACCGTTTAAAAAAGAATATCTTGCATGAAGATATGAAACTGGGAGTATTCATGGTCCGTTGATCATGCTTTACGAAAGCCATACCAAATGGGCGGCCTGACATTGGCTAACTTGGTACAACGGGGTTAGAGGAGCCCTGGATAACAAAGTTTTATCCACCTCAACTTGGGATGGCCCCTTTATGGGAGCATCGTAGTGGCTGTGGTCTAGGGTGCCGTGGCCTGAGATCGGCAGAGATGGGATAGGTCTCGCTTCTACCAGTAAGTTGATGCCATGTCATGCTATTTTGGCATACTGGTACTCGTTGTTTCGACACGAGGAATTTGATTGATCTTTACAATCCGTGCATGAAGAATGCCATGAGATTAAGCCATACTTGACAGGTGCTCACGTAAAATCCTGACATATTTCTGCCACGAATACAGCAAGTGTTGCTGTTCTATATAGATTTGTGTCTGCCAATACATTAGTTTCTCTAGAGATGCTTATAGGACCATAATCCAAGACACTTTTTGAAAATTTAACTTTAGTAATCTTCCAGACACTGAGGAAGGTGGAAGTCGTGAATCAAGTATATATTTTTTTTTGAGTCATTGAACTTCCAATTATCTTACGCATATTCTTAGAATGGAGCATACAAGATTCTCTTTTTGTTTTTTAAATCTTGCCCCATACGGGAATCGAACTCACAATTTTTACAATCAGTAAATTGCCGAAGCTAAACAATCCTGGTCGAGGCGTTTGTCTTATTTTCTTGTATTTAACAATTTAGAATATCAAAAAAATAAAAATGAAAAATGAAAATTTTTTCCATTCCATCTATACTAGATTCGCACTGATGCATAGTACTAGAATCTAGAGCATCAACGGTATCCAAAATCAATTAATTGCCAATATCATTTCCTGTGCAAGAATATAAAAAAATAGATGGATTAATAGGAGAGAGAAAGGAATTGATTGGAAAATTATAGCCATTCGTAATTTGGTCCACTTTTAATATATTCAGTACAAAAACTATTCGTACATAATAATTTACGTCTCAAATAACTGCATATAATGCTAAAATTTGCTTAAAAACTGTTCTGGATGTGTACAATTTACCTAAAATTCTAGTCGTAAAATTTGCTATGGCACACAATTTTCTGAAAGTCCAAAAGAAAGAAAACGCTGAAAAGTTTCATTATTACAATTCAAAAAAAAAAATAAAAAAATATTTTATCAACTCACCTTAGATCCAGATCTTCTGGTAACCTCCCTCCGTAGTTCTTGTTCAAAACAGGCACTTTTTTGTGAAACTAAGAGTTTCTTCTTGCCAGAATTATCCTCCAGGCATAAAGAGGTACGAGTCTTCTTGAGACGAGACAGACTACCGAATAATTGCTTTTCACCTCTACGATACTTTTCGAATTCATTAAAAACAAATGAGGCCATTGGCTTCTCCATGTTCCCACATGATGTTTTTATGCTATTATCGGACGTTCCGGAAGTAGAACCAGTTGCTCCTTGACTATCTAGTTCGTCATCACTAAATGCATTCCTCTCCTTAATGCCAACAAGTGAATCCTTTGTGTAAAATTTCTTCATTCGATTTTTTATAGACTTTCTATGGTTTCCAAGTTTCCTTCTTATATCTGAAAATGGAGAAGGTGGTTCCGCCTTCGGGTGGTCTTTTCTTCTGTTCCGTGTCATTTCAATTAGGGCTTCGATATTGATTCTAGGGAAGTATTTCCACATGGCATGCCGTTGATGTGAGCTATCTGGAATGTTTATCTGAAATAGAATCACTCTATATGACACCCCCGTATGGAAACGGCCTGCACAACATCTACATACGTATATATATGTAAGTAGTATGCTGACTATGCTTACCGGTTCATAGATGTTCTCATTTTCATCTTCATCTCTATCATGGTACTCGTGTGAAAAATTTAAAACCTACATGAAAACAGAACTGGAATTAATGCGGGGAGGTTTGCATAAATGGGGCTCTCATAAATATTTCACCTCTTCATAATCACTCGTAACGACATGAACGCTTTTGGGTCGATCCCGTCCCATTTGCTCCTCTAGTTCTCGGATTCGTGCCCGGCGAGCGTATTTGTTCTTAAGGTCAACAACTGCATAAATCGGCTCAACTTTATTTAGGTTGTCAGAAGACGCTGATAATCTGGGATACAAGTTTGCTTCGTGTGGATCATCAGACGGGCAATCATCCCCGTTGTATGCAGTTGTTTCGTTGTCGTCCCCCGACTCTTTTGGTGTGCTACCGTTTGGGGTTGCATCCGGTCGTCTACTTGTATTCTTGAGGGTGAGACGTTGTACTTGCGCTTCAAGTGTAGAACTGTAAATTAAAAGAAAATTGAAGCTTAAAAAGGCATTGAACTGAGTTTTTTCCGGATTTTAACAGTTTTCAGTAGGCTTAGAACATCGGGAATGACAAAAAAAACAAACATTTATTGTTTTGTTTTAGTCTCAAGCGGAGCTTGTCCATAGTTTTTTTAAAGTATCATCGAGCAGCGAGCGATTGGTATATTTGCATTGTGCACAATTCAAGACCGCTGAGTAATTAAATAATCTTCCCCCATTGACTTAATGAAGCTAAAGTAAAAAATGTTGCAAAGCTTTTTGACGTCCTTTTGATTTTTTTTTAATGAAGTTTTGTATTCTTTTTTCTATGCGATTGCTAAAGCCATACCTATATCGGGAAAGGAAATACGAGTAGATGAAGAAGCTATCATGAACTGGAGAGACTAATAGAAAAGCGCCTGTCTCAGTTGTGTGCTCGATAATATAGGGTTGTATGGGTATTATAAGATCGAACCTCATCACTGTCTCCATTCTGCTGACAAAACGTTACACTTTAAAAAAAAATCTCGCAATATCAATGAATTCACATGTGCACAGTAATAATGCAGGCAATTAAAGAATAGACCAACGAACTAGATAGGGATCTGAAATGAAAAGCATGGAGCGGTTTAGTAAATCTATTCCACATGAGAGCAAGGGAGAGCTGTACCCAGCTAAGTTCTGCCTGTCTAGTCTCACTAGGGAGTTACATGCGTCAGTAGAACTGACACTGTCGCTGACACATGCTCGTGTAAGCCACTATTGACTGGTTTTTCTTAGAACTAATCAGTTCTTAATGACTCCCACTGACATGTATATAAATGGACTGCTTGGCGCGTTCACTGCCACCGAAATAGTGACTTTTTGTCGACTACGAGTCACTACCGAGCGTTCACTGCGCCAATTTTGACAGTAAACGACTACGCTTGACTACGACTATCGTTCACTCCGCACTTTGAATGTACCAAATAGTCGACTACATTCGACTACGCTCAGGACGATAGTCGATTGTAGTCGGTTTCACAGAACTACACTACGACAACGACTACGCTACCAAAGTGGTAGTGAACGCGCCCCTTGTTGAACCAAAAATGCATGAAAGCAAATGGCACCACTTTCGTATTCCTGTCTCTTTCCGTGAGAGCATACTTTCCCATTGAACTGTAACGATTAGGAACGAGAAATTGCTTGTGAAAATCCTTGTAAAAAACACTTTCTTCGACTCATACTTAAAATTTAACGATACAAATAGTCCCAAATACTTTTGTGGTAAATCCCACGGACATGCATATAGTGCCAATTAACGACAGTTGGTAGCATTGACAGTGAGAGCATACTTTCTGAAATCAAATTTGGTGCCACATGAAACAGGAGATCAAGCAGTCCATTTATATATATATCAGTGGTAAACTGTTAAAAGTAAAATTAAAATTTCGGAAACTGAAATTAAAAGATATTAGTGGAAAGGGAAATGGCCACTTTTCATACAACTTTAGGCCTTACATCTCCAGACATAAGAGATATCTTAAACGATGCATAATGATACCCTGAACATATTTTATTACCAATGTTTATTTCAAATCAGTGGGGGAATTTTTGGCGATCGGATGTAGCTTGAGCGAATTTCTTAAGGTGAAAAAGTGGTCTTATCTATTTGTCGTGATTGCGTGGATTTGGTGAGTCGTGGAAAATAACTTGCTATGAAAAACATACTTCACAACAGAGCACTAGAAGAAAAAACTGAAACATATACCCGAAATATGGTAGCTGGGGTGTATGTGACCCAAGTGCACGAAAATTAATTTTCCGGCAGCAAAAACGTCCCGAGAAAGTTTTCTGAGTCGAGAAAAAAGTACACCACGCGATTGGATTCGGCGAGACTTTTAATTCGATACGCAACATCGGTATTGGAACCACCTCCCTTACCGTCGGGGGTTCCTACCTCTCTCCCTAAAAGTACTCAGAGAAAAATTTTCTTCTACGAATTGTAATGAATTAAGGCGAACAGTGAAACCCGCTTTCCGGTCGAACAAAACCTTAATGAAGTAGAGGCGATCTAAGGTACGAAAAATGTAGTACCTATCCCAGTTCGAATATAGTATGGCTACAAATGGCTATTTAAGGCTCGGAGTATAGAAGTGTGGGTACTCAAACTTCTTCTCAGGACCTAAGGAATTCGATTCTGTACTAGATTTTCCACAATGTGCTAGATCAAACTTCTTCCCTCCCCCACCCACGGCTTCCCCCGCTTAATTGAAGTAAACATTGTTAATAAAATACGTTCAAATTATGTATTATAATGCCTCGTTTAAGACAACTCTCATGTCTGTTGATGTCGGGCCTAAAATATTCTCTCTTTTGAGTGGTAAGTGACTGAGAAAAGTTGAATATCTACACATTGTACCTAATCTTTATCTTTTGGAACAAAATTACGGAAAGGAGTTTGAGTAAGGAAAAGATCATTAGTAATGCATATATAAGAGGAATATCTGCACTTTGCACTTTGACGACATTAGTAAAATGAATTGACTATAGTCAGTTGATCGAATAAAGTAAAATTGACACACCAAATCAGCAGAATCAACAGTCAGTTCTACTGACTCGTGTAACCCCTGTGTCAGTACATTGACCATTTCATTGAATCTATTCGCTTAGCTAGCATTGGGGTAGTTTCGATGAAATAAAATGAATTCTCCGTATAAAGGTGCGAGAAAATTATTTAGCGTCACCAACTTCTGAAAACCTTATTTAGGGGGTTAGTCAACCTGATTGATTTGCACTAAGAATTAGAGGGCACATTTGAAACTCGAAAAAAAACAGTTATTTACGAATCACGTTTAACCCCTTAACTGCGCCTCTATGCCCGAGCGATGCTATGTTTTTCATATATTGTTCCTTTGACCTAGAGTCCAGTGGAAAATGACTCTGCACTGATTTTCCAGGCATACCAATTTTTTTCGATCTTGTCTTCCCAGCTTACAGAACATCGCATTTTCTCTTTGGTAAACCGTCCTTCTTTATAGGACATTATTCTGCCACTCACTCCTGATCGGTATTTTTATAGAAGCCTTTATTAAAAACCAATTCAGATGTGGTGTAGTTAGTGAATCTAGTAGCTATCCTCCTTAATAGCATATTAAAAATATTGCTGTGGTCACAAGACTTGCATATATCCAGCAACCAGATTTCCTACATCGTACTCCACTCCATGAGACCAGATATTGAATATGGTGATTAGTTGAAGGTAGATTCAGAGTCAGATTTAGAGTTTCCATATAGGGATTGTTTCTAAAGCCCAATTGAGAATCGGCGCAGCATGCAGCAGCTGTAATGCAAGAGTTTGGAAAATTTTAAAATTTGATGCATGCTGCAACAGTTCTGCCAACATACTGAGGCAAAAATAAATTTCAAATCTTATTTATCTCATATTTCCTCCGGAACTATTTTTTTTTTTGAAAGAAAAACGACTAAATTAAAATTATGCACAATATAAAAACACTTAAGGTGTTATGTTTGTAAATAATTGTGAATTATAAAAAAAAGTTAGCATTACAAAGTTTCCTACAGTGCTTGCTGCAAATATGCTTGCTGCGCCGATTGTGAATTGGCCGGCGAAATCTTTGCAGCATGCATCATGATGCATGCTGCGTTGATGCATGCTGCGCCGATTCTAAATTGGGCTTTAAGTATCCGTGCAGTTCGCTGAACTTTGCCTAACTTAAGAAAGAGCCACATCCACGCAAGCTAACATTGTCATTTTTACATTAAAAAAAAAAACAAAATATTTTGACAGAAATTAGGCCTGAGCGAGCAAAATTTCCAACAGGCGGCGAGCAAGATATCTCTTGAACAGCTGTTCAATAGAAAGAGATTACTCACCAGAATAGGACGCCATTTGAAATAATAAAATAAAAACTGAATGCAATTTTGAAAAAAAGAATTGCATGTAGCTTTCAGAAAATTAAGCATGTGTGTGACAGACAGAAATATAATTGTTTTTTTTTTTTACTTTTTCTTTCACTCTTTATCATTGTTTTAATCTTGTTATCTTTGTACCGTAAATTTATTCAGAACACGGTAAAAATGTGTGTCATAATTCTACAGGGTTGGCCATAAATAAATTACGTGTCTACAAATCCAATTAAGATTTCGTTAATCAAATATTTTTTGGTTTCAGTTTTTTTTTCAACAATATATAGACATGGAAAACTGCTATTATGTAACAGTACAATATTCTCACAATATATTGCACTCTTTATTACAAATATTAATGTAACAAAATAATGAATTTTTATATAGGTCCACCCTGTATTTAAGAATTTTTATAATTTTTCTCTATCTCCTTTTTATGCACTAATGGCAGATAATATTGCTTTCATTTTGTTAGACAGAATTATTTTTAAGTTTTCTGGTTTTGTCATTCTTATTTAAAGTAATGGTGCCCATTTCAAGGTCAACAGCAGTTTTTCATTACCCAGTAGGAAGAGTTTTCTCTTGGTAGTATACCCTCGCTGGCTTTAAGGTTAAGCTGCTCAGTTTGGTTTTTGAATATCCTCATTGAAAAACCTATACTGGAAATTTTGACAACGAGTTAAGGAAACCTCGACACCTGGATGTGTTTCTGCCTTCAGTTTGGTTGGCTTTCCGATTTCACTGCATGGGAGAAAACCAAAATTTAAGTTCACTAGTTCACTGGAGGATAACTTTAGCCTACTGGGTATTCTTACACTTTAGGAGATAATATGTTTAGATTATGCGAAGATAAAGAGGAAATTGCGAAAAGACCATTGGGACAAGACTTCTTTGCCCCAACAGAAATAATTTCGATTTCACTGGAATTTATTGCAAATACTTCATTTTGTGATGTGAGCTCTAAAGACGGCCGTAATCAGAATATGTTCAAGGCTATGGCGGCTGCCATGAATACTGTCACAATGTTTTTTTGTTTATTTTTAATCTCTTAAATGAGGGAATTCATCTGTGACTTGATAAATGCTATAATTGGATCTACAATTTTAAGTGGATTCAGAGCCACAGAGTGAAATATTATGGTGAGTAATCTGTTATCAGTAGAATCCACGGGTAAAGCTAACCATGTTTTCACCTTGTCATTATGTCCATAGGAGAAAAAATTGTGATATTTCCACGGAAACTCTACATGATTTCTTCTTGATATTTTTTATTGGCATCAATGGAATGCCATAAAAACTGCAAAGTTTGCCTTCGGCTTTAGATGTGATTGGTTGTCAATAAAAGTCGGCATAATTGTTATCTGAGTTTCCTTGTGCCGTTATCACTTTTGTACATTATTTCTAATTATCTGATTTTATTGTTTGAGGTAACGATATTTTTTCGGCCATAGTTATATTATACGCGATTTTTTCATGAAATGCCCCATCCGTTTGGCCTAACTGGAAAACTATTCGTATATTTTAGGGGTATAACCACGACCAAATATTTTGGGCATAATTTTCTGATAATCAAGTCATCCATTTTATATGAAAAACAAAACCGAATTTTCATTTTGGACCTACCAAAACTGCTCCCGGGATTACAGTGACAAAAATCACATAGATGAAGTGTGACTATAACAAAAAAAAAAAAAATTCCATTATGGAGTGCAAAAGTGCCCACAAACATCAAAACACGGGAAAAATATGGATGCAGAAGATTTAAAATATTTTGCTTAGAGAAATGTTTTTGAACAAGGGATCAAGAGGAGTTTTAATTGCCAATTAAGCAAAAAGTAAAATGACAGACTTAAATTAAAAATAAGAATTTCAATTTCATAAGCCCTCTCACGGCCCTCTCACGACTCGCAAGGATATCACCGCTTGTTCTCCGATGCACATTTATGATGGTATTCGCTCGCATTTGTTCCACCAGCTAAAATCAGTATTTTTGGGTTCGAGTAAAGGCACTAACGAATAATTGCCTCGCATACTCAACATTATTCGTGTCTCGTTCATACGATGCGTCTCCAGATTTAGTTTCTGTCTTTTGGCAACAGAACTATACAGTTGACATCACACAACTTTTGTCTATGTTTAAAAGTTAAGTAAAGCGAGCAAAGTGCACGAAAATAATTGGACGAATATTTTACAAAATTTTCGCGTGAAACTTTCGTTGATATTCACTTGTTATGTGGGACCGGCTTTAGCCTGTGTACACTCCTTAATCCTTTATTACTACCCATAGTTCCAGCCTTGATTTTCCTAACCTGGGGCGGTCGATAAAGATCTCATTGTGAAATTAGCCGATTTTACTAGGAAATTCAAGTTTTTTTTAAGTATGAAAGTTTTAATAATTTAGGAATAATATTACTGTACAAATGCCATCCAATTATGCATTTTATTTTATTTATAAAGACAGGTAAAACACAACTTTTTATGATGTATTGAACAGATGTATTGCTGGCAGCTGTCGCATTGCGAGTAGATTTTCCTATCTTTTGATAGTGTACTCCCTTTCCACGAGATACTTCCAATTCTTCAACATGTCTTTCCTTTTCAATTATCCTGGCAATTCTGTCCTTAAGCCAAGTAAGCAAAGTGCGGCGTTCAAAACGTTGCTTTAAATATGGTTTTAGAAGACTTAATGCTAAATTAAAAAAAAGAACACGTCTTTTTTCACCACATTTTTTGTTCCTTGAGTTCGAAAGACGTAAAGGTATTAACGAGTTTATTCCTACAACATTTAAGAGGCATAAAATATACCTTGGCCACCTCGTGGCTTTCTTTGCACACTATATTTGTGACATACCATCACACAACTACCACTACAAAGCTGTAAAAATCCCTAGAAACATTGTAAACATTTCCTTTTCGCTGAAAAAATTTCTGGAACTTTCCATTTGCGCTAAGCCTAGGCCTACTCTGGGTCTGGGGTCGTTCGTAAACGAAAAAAGCACCGATTTTTTTTTTATATTGGTGCGAATGAATTTCAGTTCTCCTTAGTACGCTATTAACCCTTCATTGCGCAATGTATCATATCTGCTACAATCTGAAATATCGCTTATAAATCGTTTGATTGATTTTCAATGCCTTTTCTGCGTGATGTAGATGTTCAACAACAAAGTGGAAATACACATCAGGCAATATTTATAACGGTATTATCGCATTTATAGAAACTGTGCGCAAAGTGCATCAGTCTTGTTAAGTGTGCCACCGAATCAAAAACTGTGTCAATTTCATTAGCCCATATTTAGTAAAATCCGGAATTTTTTTGACCAGAAAAATTATAATCTATTACAAAAAGGTTTGTATGAGACGTTTTTTTTTAATTCGATGAAATTATATGTCAGCTAGTATTTGTTCGCTTGCTATTTTTCGCTATGTATCATATTACCTACAATGCGCACTGCAGTTAGAAAGGACAATGGATTGTGATAAAAAACTTTAGGAACTAGTTGAACAGTGTTTGATGGAATTTGACGATAGTGAGGATGACTTAGATTTCTCAGATGCGGACGAAGATGATGTAGCAGCTACTGAAGATCTTTTTGATATTGTCAATATGCCAATTGATATTATAGCAGGTCAATCTGTGGATGAAATCGGAGAAGTTGCAGAGCTTTCGATTGAAGAAGATGAAAATACTAAACCAGCGAATATATTCAGGAATAATGGTGGAAAAGTAAAAGCAAATAACTTGATATGGCGACGTCGGAACCTTCAAATTGACTCAAGAGTGCTGCATTTTCAAAATACACCTCTACCTGCGTCTGTGAAGGAACAGGTTACTCCTACAGAATTTTTCCGTTACTTCATCACTAATGAAATATTGGAGGCTATCGTGAAAGAATCAAACTTATATGCAACGCAGAAAAATATCAATTCAGCTGAAGTCATTATAAAAGAAGACTTAGAGCAATATATCGGCATATATGCGGCCATCATCACGATATCAAATATAAGGAAATATTGGAATAACCACTATGGGTTCGAAAGAGTGAAGGAGACGATGAGTCAAAAAAAATTTGAAAGAATTAGATGTTGCCTACATTTCAATAATAACGACAAAATGCTTGCGAGGGATGATCCCAATCATGACCGCATGTTTAAACTGAGACCGCTTATTGATCATTTGAACAGTAGATACCAAAGCATTCCATATGACGAGCATTTATCTTTAGATGAACAACTATGTGCTACAAAAGCAAAAAGTTATCTTAGGCAGTACCTTCGAATGAAGCCTCATAAGTTGGGTTAAAAAATATACGTACTTAGTTGAGTCGATGGATATTACCTATAAATTTGAAGTTTATACGGGGCAAGAAAATCTTGAGAAGTACAGGCTTCCAAATGAACCGGACTTAGGGTCATGTGCTAATGTTGTGGTGAGATTGACAAGAAATATTCCTAAAAATGTCAATCACAACATTTTCATTGACAACTATTATACTACTGTTGAGCTCATGGCACATTTAGGTAAGCAAGGAAATCATGCACTAGGCACAGTTCGCCGTAATCGTCTCGCAAATTGTAAGCTACCCAATGAAACTGACATGAAAAAAGCTGCCTGTGGCACTTCTGCCGAATATGTTACTAAATATGAGAATGTAGAAATAAGTTCAGTAGAGTGCAAAGACAACAAACTTGCAACGTTATTATCGACATATTGCGGAGTGCTGCCTTTAGGTACTATATCGAGATATGATAAGAAAAAGGAAAAAATTACCATATTGAATGTCCAGCCATCATCAAGCAATACAATCGGCACATGGGAGGAGTAGACCTTTTAGACAGCTCTATCGGACGTTATAAAATTAAAATGCGCTCAAAGAAGTGGTATATGCGCCTGTTTTACCATTTTTTTGGATCTAACACTAGTCAACGCATGGCTCCTTTATAAAAAATCATGCGCTCTAAAAGGCATTCTTCCCGTCCCCACTTTAAACGATTTTAAAGGAGAAGTTTCGTATTGCCTCACGAAAACCGGTCCGGCTAAAGTAGGGGAAGACCCTCGCAGCCTTTAGAGCAACAAATTGAAACTAAAAAGAAGAAAGGGCCCACTTCATACGTACCGCCCAAGGGTGGTAGAAGAGATGGATGTTCGTCAAAGGTGCAAGTATCCAGGATGTAAAGAATTCTCTTTCCTCAAATACTCTAAATGTGGCACTCATCTTTGTTTAAATAAAAACAATAACTGCTTTTTCAAATTTCATAACGAATAACTCGCTTATTTATAAATAACTTTTCTGTTTTATACTTTTGCAATGAAAATGTTTTTATTTCTACATTTATAATATATTTTATGGGACTCAGATTTTGTTTTCTTTGGATCCTAAAATTATTCAAAATATTTCTCTCATTTAGGAAGTAAAATAAAATATATACCATAGTAGCGCGATGTAGCAGAATTGCTACACAGAAAAAAAATGTGGTTTTTTTTTTTTTTGAAAAAGGATGCTTTTAAAGTTTCCGTTATAATGGAGATTTCTTTTTATTTTATACAGGATAATAAAAAATATTTTTGTCCAAATAAAAAAAATTGCGAATTAAAGGGTTAAAGAAATAAGCGATGATTTTCAATATTTTTTTGGAGAAAAACATAAATGAATTATTTTTGGGGTCGTTTTCGAAGAAGGAAGAGAGGGTTAAGTTCTAAATCATTTAATTCGGCGCCAATTTTGTTTTTGTGGCATTCTGTACGAATTATAGTCACTATATATCACAGATAAAATTGTTTGGTGGTGTAGTGACAATCAAAGCACTTTATAAGGGTTTCTTAACTGTCTTCTAATTTTGACAATCGATGAAAATAGCTTAAAGAATTTGGTAAATTACGCAAATTTACAGAGGATAAAAGGCTAGACACCTTCTTCCGCACTTAACTTTTCAATTCCTTACATCACATTATCATCCATAGGTCAATACCAAAACCCTGAAAAAGGGAAGAAACCTTCTTCCCATCATCACTGTCTGTTTAAACACACTTTTTTACTGCCTCTTCATAAAAGAGACTCATCAAACAAAACTCACATTACTTCTTCTATTATTCACACTCGCACCCAAAGTGAGTGCAGTAACGGCTCTTTACCTAAAATGCAAACTAAGACCTTTCACATTAAATACACACAAAAAACTCACAATTCTGTTTACATATCTTTTTTCACCAAATATATATGACACGCGTACATTATTAAAATAGAATAAGAAAAAAAATCACCAACTAAAAACTACTCACCAATCACTACTTTCATCAATCATTTTATTCTGATTTAAATCTGTGGCGCCACTTCCGTCGTAACCATTACACTTCCTGTTCCTGTCCAAGCAGTCTTCTTCTGAATTGATACAATTCGCTGACTTCACCAAAAGTTGATAGATCTTCTCCCTGTTGTTGACGTGTGCAGCACTTCCAATCCTGCTGGATCCTATGTGGTTAACAGGATTTTTCACTGAATTTATGCTGGTCGTGCTCCGGCTGAACATTTGGTTGATACGGCTCACTTCGACAGACTGATTCAGGGAAAGACGTTTCTCGTGCAAGCGGAAGTTCCATGCCCTTTAAACAGAAACGAAAGGGAAACAAATGAGTCAAAAAAGCTTTGCATTCATCATAGTAAGGAGGAGGAGGAAAAAGGGCAGCATTTCGCGCAAGATGGGAAACTAACCGTGGAAAAAGTATTTTTACTCCTCGATGGGTTTTCCTTCATCCCCCCGGTACACACAAACCTCACCCATGTCTACTATTGCACAAAACTCTGATGGTGGAGTGGTTGCAGCAGTGGAAACGACGTCTCGTCGCGGTGCATTCATTCAGTTTTTCTGATGTTCTCAAAATGGGGGGTGTGCAGAGAACGTTAAAAATGTATCGCCGGGGATTATTTACTGCCTACGATGTGTGCGATGCGATGCTGGTAAACGCGCGTAGAAATTTATGGGGCTTAATTACTGTTAGCAACTTATAAGAATAAGGAAGGTTGGAAGGAGGAAAGGAAGGGAAGGTGTTCAATACAGGAAAATCCAATAATCTGATATCTTTAGGGTTTAAGTTGTTTCAGATGTTTTATAAAATGTTAAGATGGGAGTTTTTTTTCTTTCCCAACTAAGTCAAAAAAGTGTCAACGTTTTTTCTCATATTGGTATTAAGCTATCCTTTCTTGGGGGTGGGGCATACATAAAGCTACCCCAACTAAACTGTACTGATTTACAGGTCTCCATACAATATGTGGATTTTTATAATACTGATTCAACAATTTATTTTATTATTTTGTGGACTGAAGAATACGCTTGGTTTCAAAACTTATCGTGGATCATATTAAGAGAATTTTCTGACTGGTCTACAATTAAGAGCTGTTCGAAAAAACTACTACTAAGAACGTCAATTAAGTTGGGAACGCCATTTCACGGTAGAAAAGTTTTGAATACGTCTAAATTTAGGGCTCAATTAGGGCTAATTTAATGCCACTTCCCCGAATTTAATGCTCTGGTATTTTTCAAAAACTCCAATGAAAATCGAGCTTTATGAAGAGCTAGGACCACTACTTTTGAAAATAAGTTAAATATTGTCAATATAGCGTGCCCTGCATTAATTTTAGGGCTCGATTATGGCTAATTTAATGCCTCTTCACCAAAAGTAAAATAGGAAATCGTGACGTGAAGAAAATACAAAAATAAAAATTTGAAAAACAAAATGCTGCATCCAGCTTGAGCCTAGACGCTAGCTACCTACCTTTATATATTTTTGTGTTTTTCAATAGGATTAAAATTTGTGATCAACAAATAATACTCGAAAATACTTCAAACCTTTCCGCATTGATAAGGGTAGTAAGGCTTTATCAACAGAAATGTAAAGAAAATATTATTTATTTTACTGTTTTTCTATTATGCCTAATCTCCAACAAACCATGAATCAGCGATTAATCATTGCTGGGTGAAACAGCGAAATGTAGACAGTTGTGGTAGATACTAAAGTTGTGCCCAGTTTAAAATCTAGAGAAAACGGAAGTAGGAATACAATTGACCTACACTAAATTTGGGTAACCAAACTTCCTGTTCTGTCTATACTGCATATTGTAAAACAAGAAGTAGATTAGTTTTTGAACCCTGATAAAGGCTGTCAGATTACAAAAGAATTTACGTTTAACTTATGTGGAGTTAATTATACATTTGCTCTCTGAAATTCAGTACGTTTTCGTAACTTTACACAGTGGTCACTGCAAGCTAAATTTGTTTGTCCTAATTAACGTGAAACAGTTTAAAATTCCAACCATGGTTGGCCGTTGATTTGTTGCAGTTATGCATTAAAGCCTATGATTTTTGGGCTCTTTAAAACGTATTACAATTTAAGGAGCGTTTTAGAGTCAGAGACACCAGATTGCATTGTCTCTCCTTGTCTCAAGCTTGCACTCTAATATAAGTTTATCGCACTTCCCACCAGAGTATGGATTTCACAGAGAAGCGTCAGGCCCAAAATATATTCACGGCCTCAGACCACGGGCAACAAGCCACTTGAAGCCAACTAATATCCTAGACACACGGGACATATCAATGATCATTGGTTCAATTACGTAATTGGATCAATGATCATTCCTGTTTTCCATTTATAATGTATGAAATTTTTTTAAAGAATTCAATAAATTGGGAAACATGCAAAATTTACTTTGAAAAATGTATCAGTCAATGTCACAAATGACGTCTGACAGTGATGGCTGGAAAATCAGGTGATTTTTGGAATAATTTGCAGTTCCTCACCGCTGAAAGCGCGCTTATCGCTAAAAGAAATGAAAAGCATTGCATAATTGCAAACGAATGAGCTTGTGGGGGCGTAATTGGTTCAATGACGAAACGAATGACCATTGTGCCAATGATGCAGTGACACACGAGCTATGCAATTATCATTGCTCCATCAATGATCATTGATATGTCCCGTGTGTCTACGGTATAAGTTACATTCACGGCCACTGGCCACAAGAAGCCATGCTTCTGAATATGCATAAATGTATGTATTGGCAAGTAATTAATCATTTTTCTTTCCATTTTATTTTTTTGCAGAATTATTACAATACAATATCAATTAGTTCACACAGGTAAACAGCTTTTCTCACCGATAAACAAACTTCTGATTAATTACAAATCCCCCGCCATATGGAATAACCTATCATTTTTATACTTCAATGTTGGTAGTACTGCGGCCTTGAGCCACAAAATTTGAGATTTGATCAAACTTGGCCACGGCCACAGCGGCCTGTGGCCGCAAATGTAACTTCTGCAATACATTTCTATTGTTTCAGAGGCGTGCATCCAGTGGCCTGTGACTTGTGGTCGTGAATGTATTTTGGGCGTCATTTTTGAAAAATTCCTAATCTCACGTTGGTATGATGATGAGAGGAAATGCAATCTGGTGACTCCACTCTACTCTGCCATTGTAAACGCTCTTTTATTGTTGCAACCATCGGTGGAAAACCAGGTTGACATTTCTTCTTCCACGATAAAAACTTTATCTACATTTTAAACCGACATTAAATATGCTTTATTACATTTGTACCCCCTTACTTCGTATTTATACGGAGGGGTATTGTATTTTCAGCAGTGGTGGTCCTAACTTTTAATCAAGCTGGAATATCCATGGATTTTTGTAACATATTTATATTAAAGCATTAAATTCGTGGAAGTGGCATTAAATTAGCCTTAATTGAGCCCTAAATTTTGACGTATTCAAAACTTTTCTACCATAAAATGGCGATCTGAACTTAATTGACGTCAAACTAGATAGATAGCAGAGTGGAAAGCCAAGAATTTGCCAACAGAAGAACGTTCGGTAGAAATTTTCAAACAGGCGCCGTTCATAGAATTTTCGTACATCCTGGTTCGTATTTGCAAAAGCAAAAAAAAAAAATTTGGAAAAACAGAGATAACCACGCTAAATTGCATTTTATTCGTACAAAATAACATATGGAATAGGTACTATAGTTGCGTCCACTATTATAAATTTCTAAATCTCATTCAGAGGTACTGAGAAAAATTGCGAGCCAGGACAAATATGACTTCAAAACCCCAAATTCTGTTGACTATACTAGTTCTAGCCCGATGTCTGTTTTTACAATACAGTGTGGAAGTTCACTAGGTTTTTTCCCACATTTTATAACATCGCTATTTCAATTTGAGTGGAATTTTAAGATAGATTAAAAACCTTATAAAATTTTACAGCTAGAAAAGGAAAAATGCGTGAAGGAGATGAGAATGTTTCAGCAATGCTGTTGTGGTGACGCGACAATATCCGGTCACCACCGTTCTTAACGCATGGCCAATCCACATGTAAATCGGTTAATTTTACCTATCTAAAGTCCCAGCTATTATTACTTCATTGAGCGTAAAAAGCGTTAGTTAAGTAGCCATGACTTTGTTCGAAATACTTTTAAGAAAAAAATAAAAACAAAAATTTAGTCAGTTGTCAGACATAAGAAGGGGCAGAAACCTGAAAAAGTTTATAACGTTTGTTGTTTTTGAAAATGGAAATAATCTCTCACTGAAGAGATAATAAGAAGAGTTCCGAATAAAAGGAACATTGAATACAATTCAAGATACGGTGTTTTATTTAGACTGCTGCCCGCCGGCACTTATTTATGTTCATGGCCGCTCGGCTGGCGGATCCTTTGATTTCTTTTCAGATATTCCGTGCAGCTTGACTTGATGCAACCTGGGGTACCGCGCCCTCATTAGCGCACCACAGCAGTTCTACTATAGGTATTGAAGATCTGGACCGCTCTACCACACAACAGGAATAGAGAAGACATTTTCATCAGGTCGACACAGGGTCGGCTAATGTGTTCTTGCTAAGCTCACCCTGAGATTATAAGTCCTCCAAAGTGGGCAAAGTACATATCCCAGCTCGTCGTATTATGACAACTAAACCAAGACCTATTGTGTTGCACCGAGGAATGCTCGTGTACTAGATGTCATGCCAGCACTTTCTTTTATTTATTTCCTTGCCTTGCTATCTTTATTACAGGACACTTCGAATTTAACCTGTGTTTAAAACGCTTCGGTTAAAATAACCAGTGACTCAGATAGGTCAACCTAAGAGTCCCATGCTCCAAGACATTACACTTGTCTAGTGCCTACAAATCAGGAAAATTTAATTTCTGTACGACTTGTTGTGTCGTATACCAGTGCAGACGTCTACCTAATTCCAGAACTACATGTGGTTGAACTATACTGTACTATCTTCTTGCCTCAAAGCTTTCATCTTAAGACGTTCATCTCGCATAAAGAACCGAGTTCTTAGCTCATCCTACTCCAGTTGATGCGTCACGTTGCAGTGCTGCTGTCAACTCAACACAAAATAGATGGTGATGCTCTAGTATCGCTATCTAGAATATAACATCATCTAAACTGTCAACTGTCATTGCCAATTAGTTAAAAAAAAAATTATCGCACAGAAATTGAACGATCTCAGTATAAATTGCATTAAAAGAAGTCTCTTCCTAATTTCCCCAGTTCACTTAGATTTTCGAAGTGATCAAGGAGAATTAATAAAAAAATCTTAGCTTAAATTTAGATATCAGATCTGCCATAACAACGATCAAGATAAGTGATCCAGTGATCTCTGAGGAGAAGCATGGCACCTCCAATCTTCCCTCAGAGCTACGTATGACACCAAACGCGTGTGTAGAGTAATCAATAAATGCAACATAATTTTCTGACTCAAATCTGTTCTGCAGCAGTCTCTTAAGCGAGAAAAGAGTTTGAGTAACTTTCTTCCTTGTGAGTAGTCACTCGCTTATTTGTTTGCTTTGCTGGCGAGGCGAGTGTATTACGAAATGTTGCTCTATTACCAGCTTTAAGTCATCAATCATTGGACAATCACAATGTTTTTTTCTTTAAGGCAGCAGTATGAATTTGTAATTTCAGTGGGCATCAAGCCCAGATGCCCAACAGCATAAACATTATTAGGTCTGCAGATCTCGCACATCTCCATATCTGTGGTTTTAGGAACGAAACTTTGATTTCTTCCACAACGTCGGTTTCTCTATGATAAATAAACTCCATCCTTTCTGTAATGAAGTTACACAACCATAAAAATTCATCAAGGTTTTATTAAAAATGCTGCTGTTTCCGCAGTTTGAATTTCTCTGGAATTAAATGTGAAAGTTTTCCACAAATCGCTCGTTCTAAAAATATGGAAACTCACTCATCACACAATAGGAGCTCAGCCGACAGATACCATCATTTTTCATAGTAGGATGAGTAAAACGTGCGTACTATAGGGATACGAGTACGCCAGAGCCATCATGTGTCGATTAAAAGTGTATATACATATATGCTGCATGCATACCTTCCTGCTCGGAAGAAAAAAAAAGGAGCCGAAACTGAGGGAATCCTACACATCCGGGGGATTTTCATTACGCTACGTTGTTGTTGTTGTTGGCGTGTACACATGGCACCGTACCGCGTACTGTAATGTCAACAAACTGCACTTGAATGAAATGAGACGCTTTCATAAAGCAGGCAGGCAGACGGATAGCATGTTTTCCCGGAGGATAGGTATAAATTTGGGCCTTTGTTCGAAAGGACTTCATTCGAGAGTATTTTTAGCTTTTTAAATTGCCCCCTATTATATGTTCGTAGAGGTCTAGGGCAACGAGAATTTTCCCCGAGATCAAGTGTCTACACTTTTCATATGCTTACAATTTACATACATAAAAAAAAACAAAACCCGAGCACCTATAGAACGTGCATGCGGAGATACTAATTGCGTTGAGATCTTATTGCAAATGAAGACATAAAGATAAAAAAAAACATAGGAAGGGTCGAAGGGATGTTAATGACACTTTTGTTGGTGGAGGGTTTTCGTGTTTTGTATATAAATTGTTGGATACCAGGACAGTTTTACAATGAAATCACACGCTAATTGATGAAAATGTGCGACAGAAGATCTAATTGGGTTGTTTTACGTGTGAATATGTTTTCACTACTTCAGTCCGTCGTCGGGCGAAATGTATACATACACAACACAATCTACGACATTAAAAAAAAAATAAAATCCAGTTAAAGGGTAGATTAAGATTTAGATTGACTTTTAAGGTTTCCAGAGTATTTTTTGAATGGTTGAGACTGAAGAAAATTCGAGGAAAAATCTATTATCTTTTGACAATCTGATTGCCTTAAATTTAGAGATTTCAACATGCCTGCCAGTGGTTGGTACCTACGTTGGTCACACGGGGATAGCCGTTGCTCAATTGCAGATGCGCGACCTTAGTATTAATGCCTTTGAATAAGTCATTTCACAAAGAGTCACACAACATAACAAGAGACGCGACTCAAACTTGCTAACCGCAAATTTCTCTACTATAATCGCGAAATTATCGCACGGGTGCCAAAGCTTTTACAAAACCCTTTGTCACCTCCTAGCTGGTACGCGGTTGTAAAACTACCCCGAATTTCCTTTCTCGGTATAATGAGGTACTTGTCCAATATGGGTACTAGGGCCCAGAAAAGAAAGAGCGCACGAGTTTACTCGTCTTGGATTAGCCATGGAGGCTTCTCCCTCCACAATCGGGATTGCACCAAAACAACTAATCTTTAATATCTTAGCTTTGTCTGCCTGCAAACACAATCGTTTTTGGTTAAATTACCCCATGGGAAACCTAAACCAAGTTCAACCAAAAACTTAACAAGTCAGCTCTGAGAGTAAGAACCCTCTTACGGGATACTCACTTCTCAGGGGTCACCAACATAGGATTGGGAGTTGTTGACAACTATGTATGCAGAGGATACGGAGAGGAGACTGAAACTGTGACTCACTCTTCCTATCACTGCCCGGCTCTCTCTGTTAGGGGATACAGATTCCTTGGATCACACTCACACTTCCTAGATGAACTGCATGAAGCGAGAAGCGAGGGTTGGAGTCCATCTGGGATTTAATTGCAATAGCTTATAAATCTGGAGAGTGAACAATGGGTCTTGTAGCGGAGAGATCCGTTAGTATTCTTATCCTCTTCTCAACACATACATCCAAACTTCTTTTACTTTGCTAGTGATTTGGCAGACTATAAAGATGCGGCTCAGATCATTCAACTTGACTCGACCATAAGTTGCTAGAGATTATATTCATTAATCCAGCAATTAAAAACTGTTAGAGATCTACATATTTTCGAACTACATTTTCCTTCTTTTGCCCCACTCCAATCAATTGATTTTTTAAAGCTTCGAAATAACTTTTTAAAAATTATTAACTCAAAAAACGGAAATACCTTCGAGGATTTTGTTCAGAGTCCTTATTATTGATTGATTGTGTACTATTTAATTCTGTTCCAGAAAGTCCATTTCGTTCCAGAATTCGTGCCGTACTTTGAGCAATTGGTATCCGGGCAAATTTCACATTCTTCGTTTTACAAATAGAATCCCAACTGTGACTAGCTCGAACTGTCTTTTTCTGATGATTCTGTGTAATATTATCTAAGGATATATGGAATTTTGATGATTTCCTAAAACATAATAAAGGTAAGGATCAAAATTACGTATTATCCTTAATTATAAATTACCCAACGCCATTTTCTTTAGCACATTGTCCTTGCATTTTTAGACTTTCAACGAGTGCAGTTATCCACAGAGTGCAAGTTTTACTATCATCACAACGCTGGAAAATGAAGAACCATCAGAAAAGAAATTGTAAATGCAAAAATAAAAAAATAATAAATACATACAAAAGTATAAATAATATTCGTAGTAGTTTCAATGGTGAATCGAAATCCTCCTAATGGGCGAACAATTGTTCCAGGAACTAAATTTAAGACATCCTTGAATGACACTAGTTTTTTGTCGTACTCCTCTCTTGAATTGTATGACAAAAGCAGTTGGTTTTGCAGAACAAACCAAAGTTTCCGCCATCCTCCCATTTTCTAGAAAGACAAAAACAATTAAAATAATTACTTAATTATTTAATTGGCAAGTCAACAGCCCTATAGCGGTACACTTACGTTCCTCTTCTTCTTCAGGTAGCCACTCATTTTCACTTTCGCCGGGAGAATTTCGTTTTTTTCGTAATTTTGTTGCTGCTTCTTTACGACCACAAACTTTTGCATTTTGTGCAATTGAAATATGCTGCTCGCCTAAAAATATGTAAATTTTTGTTTAGTTTTGCATTTGCTTTATCGACAATAGTAAAATTTCGTGTAAATTGAAAATTAGAAATTGGAAAGAAATAGAATCGAGTGAATAAATGAATTTTAATTGGAGCGAGCGGTGAACTGAATACGAAATCATGCAAATTGTGGAAAAATGTGATTCAAGTCCGAATGAAGGTGTCTGCCGAACAACTGGTGGAGCTGGTTGAAACGATGGAAAAAATGGAGATTTTTATGTAAATTTTGAATGGAATAATGGAGATCGTGTTAAAAATGACGGCAGTTTCACTTTTCATTAATCATGTGCTTGATGGCAACGACCTTTACAAGCTCGGATACAAGTGTCTAAAATAGAATGATTTTTATTTAATTATTAATTAACAGTTTTTAATTTCTATTCTTAAAAATATTGGAATTTTTCTGTCTGCTAACATAGGGACTGCTTATCACCAATGCGATCCATGGTTGTAGATCCATCAATAGCAACTCGGAAAATATTAACAAGATTCTGGGATGCTTCCTTTCCAGCTATCACAGCTCGAAATGAATATTTTATCTATGCTGCCCTACATCTAGGAGGTGTTAATGGTTTACTTCGAACTTTTTTGCTTCATTTAGCAAACAATGGAGTTTTTGATTGTGGTAAGTCTGACCCCCATAAATATAATCCCAGATATTCATTTAAGTATAATCCTAACCGCCCAGCGATAATATACATTAAGCCCATCACGTGTACGATTCAAAAGAGATATTCGTGGATAATTCAGGTAAAACACGGTTATTGCTTTAAGAATGGAAAGTAGCAGAGGTAATTTTCTGTAATCTGATAATTCATTGGGTATAAACTCTTTCTGACGTCTACGGCAGGCAGAAACTATCCGTACTGATGAGTATTGGTTCTTGCTAGTACGAAACGCCCTATTTATTGATAAACTTGTCATTCCATACACGTAATATATAAGTACAGTTCATTTCGAAATACCAAACCTCCATATGATATCTACGTTTAATATTGACAGTAAGAAGCTAGATAAGAACGGATTTTCTTAGTGCGACTTTGTGTGGCACTGTTATGAAGAGCTTTTTGAATGGTTGCTTACATCTGCACTTTTGTCGTGCGCCTTGTAAGGAACGAATTTCTGTAGCGCCTAAATGAACTGGGATATGAGGTAGACATAGTTGTCGTCAACACCGGCCTTCATTAAACTCAAGACATCAAGAGTTTCAAAGGAATGAAATACCGGATCAAATTGCGCGTGTTATACCAGAAATACCCTTTATTCACCCAGAAGAGAGGCAACATTATGGCGACTTCTAGGGTAAGTGTGAGTGATGAGAGACTCGCCCAAAAGGTGTGTGTAACACAGTAATCATCACTGGTTCTTATGGTTGATTAAATGTCCAAATTACGAGGATAATTAACAAAAAATAAAGCAGTTCTCAACTCTTCCAGGAGTAACAAAAAATAGCCAATGATGTTGCGTTGCTTGGTATTCCATCCATGCAAAATGAGGAGTTTTCTGTGATATTTAACAAATTATGCTCACACCTTTGCGTATTTTCTAAAAAAATTCATGGCAGGTGAGAGAATAGTAATTTAGCATTGTCAAGTTTTCAAGATGGCGGGTAGAAAATATTCGAGAGCAGAGGAGCTCTTTAATATATTTTTTTTTTATATTATTAAGCCAAACTCAGGCGATACCTTACGATGCAAAGCACATGGACGAATGAGATAGGGAAAGGATTGGGAGACATGAGCAGAGTAGCGGAGGTGCTAATGAATGTCACTCTTGAACTTTCGCAGATCGTAAGTCAGAGGAACGACAGAAAATGGTAGACTGTTCCACATTCGCACAGTTCGCACAGTACGTACAGGAATTAATCTACAAGGTCAGATATGAATGAATGTATGTAGCGATAAAGGCGCTAAAGGTATTAAATATTGTGGAGATGTTCGAACGAATCGATATGACTAGTTATTGCCAAATCGCCAATGATCGTGAAGGCTCTCTTCATTTGGACACTCTTCAATGAAGCTGTATATTTCATACTAGGTCGGCTGTTGTCAAAATTAAAAAACGTATTGGAACAAGCTGAGCTTGCTCGTGTAATCGTCAAATAAAAACTGGTTTCTCCTCCGTTATTCTAGAGAATAGGTACAGAATATTAACTCCATTCCCTGCTCCATTTTAAGTATGACATTTAGTGAATATTTCTATTATATCTGTCCAAAATTTTAAATTTTTAATACCTCAGTAGTAGGAAAAATTGCCATTTAGAAACTGTTAATATTTCTGTATAGAAATATATCCTGGTGGTAGTAAATAATTTTATAAATTTGTCTCAAATATGCACTTTTGAGAGTGCTTTTACATTTCACGACAATTTAGGGTACTTTCCACTTCACAGCTTTCAAAAACGTTCAAATTTTTCCAGATACAACAAATTAAATGCTACTTGCAATCACTATACATATATTTCAGTACACACAGATACAGCAGGTTTACATATTCACATATTGGTAGTATTCTAACCTGCATAATAAAGGTTAAGGAGTCCCATCTCCCATGATTCGATGAGACTCCTTCTGCGATTATGGCTAATTTCATGAAATTTTTCAAAAAATAAGTCTAATTATTGTGACAAGAGTATTCATACAGAAAATCACATGCACGAATCTCTCCAAAATGCCATCAGATGTCGCATGTTACTATAATTGGCAAGAGTTATGTTAGATCAAGGACAGCAATTGATAGAGAAGCAGCAATGTGGTGGACCAAGATCCTACCTAGATTAACATATGGAAGTTAAAAATCATGATCACATATTTATTTTATGTTTCACTACCCCAGATGAGCTTGTATTGCGGGGGAAAAAAATTATAAAAATATTCAGTTCCGCTGAAAAGAATCACAAGTTACCACATCTTTCATAACGTCTACCTAAGACAGCAACATCACTTATTAATTACTGCCGAGTGTGGATCTGTGTCGGTCCATGACGAGAGATTAAATCCAGACAATTATCGACTTAAATCCCGTTTAGGGTCTTGCTAAATGTGGTATTTTCACACGATTGTTGTTTGAGAAACATAGGAATTATACTGCCTGCCATATACCTACCTACTGTTGATGATATGTTCTTGCTTGTCCCATCGCAGACATCATGTAAGTGCGAATTCCCGTATGGTTCAGTTGCCACGTAGTATATACCAGCGCAGATGCATATCTGATTGTTAGCCTGAGAAACTGAATCTATTCTTCGTCGCTTCCAAGATTAAGATCTTGCGATATTTTCGAGAGCAATTCTCTATCTCCTTCGGCCTGTGCACGCAACAAATTTTAAGCTCTTCATTATCATTTTTATGAATTCATCAACGGTGATTCCATAGCAAAGCGGAGCTACATAAGTGGCCACCGCCGGACTTCAAGGTGGATGAAGCCACGGATTGCAGCCAGCAGGTTCGGGCATTTAAGAGAAGAAGTTAATCTGTTAAAGATTTAATACCGTACAGAGATGGCACAACGGCTCCTCTAAGCATCCATTATAACGCATTAGATATACGCCTAAGATAAATTGGGTAATCGGGGTGATTATATTTTTGCAACTGTTGATGAAATGCCATTTCCATTGTGTGTGCACATACAGAGACCGAACTTAATAGAGGTGCTCATGCTCTAGATTTGAAAGGTATTCCCGTGGGGAGTATACGAAATCACTACACCCACGCAAAAATACTAACATCCAAAACTTTCAACACACGTTTTGTATTAGTATCTACATAAAAGTCGTTACTATCGTATAATTGTTGTGATGAGTTAACAACAGGTTCTAGAAGAAATAAATTTTACTTGTTCATCTTAACCTATGGAGGCAGTCGTCCAAATCGGCTGTTACCCTCAACCCAAATCCACGCACTTAAAAGAACCTGAAGCCGATATGAGAAGAAGACTTTTCGTACAGTACGAAAACAAAATGATTGGGATTGGGACCCGGCTGGGCTGGTACATCATTTTCGCATTAAACTACTCGTGAAAATAATCACTGGCTCTCAATAGACTTACATAACATTTTCTTATCGAACTAAGCGGCTGTCTTCCACTTAGTATAGTGCACCAGGTGAAAAGTAATTGCACGATTATGCAAAGTAATCACTTCATACAGGTTCGGTGCTGGACATTGCATTATCATTGCTCCTATGTACGCAATAAAAAACAAAAAAAAACAAAAAGACCACCAAGAAATTGAGCTCATGGCGAACTCATGGAAATGTTACTTGCTCTGCTACCGCTACTGTTACTGTCTAGCCAGTTTACTCAACTAGGTGTATATGCTAATTTTGATTTGTAATCTGATCTTTTTCGAACACATTGCGGAAGGTCAGAAGACGGTTTAATGCAGTTTTGTTGGATATTTAGAGTCAATTGAAAATCGATTGAGACTTTCACAATTGAAGGGCGATGATATGAAGCTATGGTTGTATATGTTTGAATGACTATATCCCATTGAATGTTGATAATATGTGCACTAAAGGAGAGATTCTAGTTCTACTTTGATTTCCTAACATAATCTACAAATCTTATAGTAAAAAAAACGATCCCCATTTGCAGTAATTTAGTTGAATTTGCACCCGTTAGCTTAAGGAGTTATTACATGGGTTTCGAAGGTTAAAAAAAGTATATTTTTTAAATTTTTTTGTCTAATAGTACAATATTTTCCCAACGTTTCAAGTCATTCAGAGTAAAAGGAGAGAGAGGAAATTATCCTCATTACGCTAGACCGGCCGGGAGCGACGCAAGTAAATATATTGAGGCAGCTGCTTAACTATTGTTTGTCTGTCTCACTCTCTTGCTTCTCTCACTTTCTAAGGGTCAACTATTTTAAATATTTTATTTTAATATGCTCTGGACATTGCAACTACAGCATGATGCTTGCTTTATGGAGCTGGAGTCGACGATTCTATGTAAGTTAAAAAAATGTTGTTTTTGTTTTATCCTACTTTTTTTTTTAAACACTATTCATAAATTCGCTGGATACGATTTCTCAAAAACTAATGTACTGATCTTATTGAAATTTTGCACACTGCTTCAAAATAAAATTCACTAGTGACTGAACCATGGGTTTTTCTTTTTTTTCGATTACAACTCATTTTACAAATTGTACCAAAAATTGTACTTTTTTACTCTGCCAAAAATTCATTTTTTTTTTTTAAATACTTCGTTCAGTTATGAGCTGTACTTATCTACTAATAGGAAAAAATTGTTTTTTTAATTTGATCTGACCGCTACAAGGACACGTTTTTTTAAGGGTCTTCGGAAATCAGGTCCGACCGACTGAATTTTCGAAATTTTTGAATGAAAATTTTATAAAATATTCATTAAATGTTGCTCTTTTATATACTTAAAATTTTGAATAAAATAATTTATTTATTGTATATAAAAAAATATTAGATAATACGTTTTTTCTAGCCTTCGAACGAAAACCATGTAACCCCTTAATGCCATAGAAAACTGTCAAGTCAAGTTGATCGTGTATTCACTGAGCTCATACCTTGGCTTGGACAGCACCGGAAAAAATATCTCTTTCTTTCGGAGTACCTGAAAGGAGCCATCTGTGGCCGGTGCTTTTTATTTCATAGATACATAAATGTTCTATATCAAATGAAATTTAAATGTCTAAGTTCACCATTTATGGTAACGATGTTAAAATTTCCCAAAATTAATAATACAATTGAAGACTGCGTTGATGCAACAGCTGCACACAAAGTTTGTTTACTCAATGTTTTAATGTTTTTACACTGTTTTACAAATGTGGATTTGTGAATTGTACACATGGTTTAGCCAGATTTGAGATGGCTGGCTTTGTAATACAATCAGTGGTGTAGATGACGTCTAACTTCAAATGGTTGGGGGAGGGGGAGAGGGTTTGTTCGAATTAAATTTATTAGGGTACAAAAATATTTATATTAAAAATAGCTGCTGAATTGGCTGTAAGATGAACTAGAACGTTGAAGAGCTTTTTGTCCGAAGATTTGGAGGAAGATCATTTCATTTATGAGCAGTTTAAACAAAGTATAGGACAGTTCAGTAAATTTTGATTTGAAGCGATTTGGATCTACAAACTATGAGGAAATTTAAATTTATGAAGGTCATTGAACTTCTATGGTAGGCGATCAGACATAAATATTCTGATGAGACCTCTCTGATCGTTGGGTCGAAAACTCCAAGTTTTTTGCACTTCAATGCATTTAGAAAATTTATTGAAATTATTTTCAATAAATTTCAATCTTATGGACGAGACATTTTTTCTCTTATAATTTATGAAGGTAGGCTGAGGTATGAGAATGAAAACCCTGTGGAGAAATTGGACAGATTTCAGTTGATTCACGAATTGAGCAACCTAGAAGGATATTTTCAATATGACGTAGCCATACAAAAGAAATAGGGCGCGAAAGAGAATTCTAACTCCAACAACTTTGACAATGAGTTATTGGATCCTATTCGGTACTGTTTTAAATATATGATTATTTTTTTTTACTTTCTTCAAGTATACTCTAACCTACACTAACCGTAAATTTCGACTGAGCAATCCCTAAACATTGATGGTATAGCTCAATTTTACATATAAAAGCTAAAGAGCAGTCGATCTAACAGACATCCACGAAATACCACCACATTATTAAAATCTTGTAATATAGATTATTCTGTTTCCAAATCTAGAAGAGTTAGTCAGTGCCTTTGAGAAGGGCCGTCTCACAGCTTAGTTTCCTCTAAAATCAAATTATACGGATACAAGCAATTTAGATTTCTAAAGGTGATTTTAAATTTGCCAGATGATTGACTTTCAGAACTTTGCTCAAAAATCGAAAAACGAAAGTTATAGTTGTGAACAAAATAAAATAAGTACAGCTGTATTTAATATGCTCATTAACCTATATCTCAAAAACTACTTTTGTACTCGCAAGTCAGTAGGTACTTGGTAACGGATACTGTTATTTGCTCCGGAAATGGTATAAATATCCACACTAAAAAAAACTATTCCATGTAGGAATTTTGGCTTCACAAATTATCAAAACACCATATTCCGTGTGGACAAAAAAATAAATACGCAGATGAGTATTCTAAAACCAACTAATCAAATGTAGAATTCTTATACATTAGTTTCTTTTTTTGTTACCTCAGCTTAATATTTCGTTGCACGGCCTTTATTTTTTAAAACGTGACTACACCTTTTCGGCATAGACCCAACTAATTTTTGGCATGTCGATACTGGTATGTCGGTATGGTATGGATTCCCCTTTTACCGATCGCCACAATTCTTTTTTATTTGTTGATCTCTTGCTTCAATGGGATTTAGATCCGGAGATTAGGCTGGCCAATTCAAAATCGTAATTTTTTCGCAGCGAATCATTCCTTTGTTACCTATGCTGTATGTTTTGGATCGTTGTCTTGCTGAAACGTCCAACGCAAAGTCATATTGTCATCAGAATGAGGCAGCATTATATCTTCAAGTATTTTGATGTAAGTTTCCTTGGTCATAATTCCTTCAATTAAGTGTATAGGACCCACACCATACCAAGAGAAACATGCCCAAACCATAATGCTGCCTCCGCCATGCTTAACTGTTTTTTTCGTATACCGAGGATCAAATGCTTTGTTGGGAGGACGTCTTAGTCCCGTGACACACGATGATACACACTTTAGACTTTGTATCGAATGTGTATCAGCCCATGGTACACGTAGTTTATACACGGCTGATACACGTTCTTGAGGCAACAAAGAAAATTCATTATTTCCATATGTTCTATACGCACACAAACCGAGTACACGCATAGATATGTAATAAAACACTGGTGTATCATCCAAGTCTAACCTTCTGAGGTATACACGAAAACATTCTAAAATAGTGCTAAGTCCGGTGACACACGATGATACACACGCGATACACCGTACTAAAAACTGGTTTTCTTAGCACTATTTTAGAGCATTTTCGTGTACATATACCTCAATTTAGAGCAGAGGGTTAGACTCGGATGATACACGAGTGTTTTATTACATATGGATGCGTGTACTCGGTTTGTGTGTGTATAGAATATATGGAAATTATGAATTTTCTTTGCTGCCTCAAGAGCGTGTATCAACCATGTATAAACTACGTGTACCATGGGCTGATACACACCCTATACAAAAACCGCTTTTACGTCATGTCTAGTCTCGAGTGTGTATCATCGTGTGTCACGGGACTAAGAAAATTAGTTTTTAGTACGGTGTATCGCATGTGTATCATCGTGTGTCACCGGACTATGTAGTGGGACTTACCTGAGCGATCTTGAAGGAAGCTTGTTTTCTACCAATCTTCTTCTTACTGTTCGTGTACTGACATTGCCTTAACTTCACTCAAAATTGTAGAAGACGACGCAAATAGATCCTTCTTAGATTTCAAGAAGATTCTGTGATCCATTCTTTTTGTAGATTTTCGTGGCCTCCCTCGATTTTCGGTTGATTTTTTCGGTTTAAGCGCATTTTGCACCATACCTAAAGAGCATCCGACCATTGCAGAAATATTTCGATAGGATTTCCCATCAGTTTTTAATTTTTGGATCAACTGTCTCAATTGAACATGGGTTACTGCGGCCCATGTTCTTCAAAAAGTAAATTGTTGATTGATAAAATAATTATATTTTTTCTTATATATTGTACTCACTTCACTTCCAAATAATATAAAATCGCGAAATTTATCACTTGATTGTCAATATTCTCAACTTCCACGAGCGTATTTAATTTTTTGGCCAAGCGAATGTCATTTATTTTACAAACGTCAAGAAATACTACGTACAGTTGGCAGTTATTTTCAAAATGGAAGATGACTGCAATTTTACCATGAAAGGGCGGTACTAGTCGCCAGATGGCGTTACAGTCAGAATAATATTTCAACCAAAAACTTTATGTTTTTTCTTTCAGAAAGGCTTGTATTTATTTTTTGTCCATAACTTAAGTCTTGCCAATGTAGTAAATTTCTAGCCTATTGAAAATTTGGAAAAGATGAGAAAAGGTCTTAGAATGAGATGAGAAATGAGTTAAAAGAAAAACGAGTGAAAACGTAATTGGATTAACCCTTTTTAAGTTGACAAAAGATCTTCACCTACACATCTTCGTCCGTACAAAATTCAGCTCATGAAACAGTCGGCGGGATACCACAAATATCAAGAGTCATGTTTATTGGCTCTTGGAAATGCAAACAGTTGACGATGATCCTTCTGAACGCGAAGCTTACTTCCATTTCAGCGGATACGTTTATAAGTAAAACTGTCACATTTAGGAGGGCTCCGGAAATCCAAGAATGATACAGAAACGATCGACGTGACAGCTTGATACGCTTTTTTGTCTAGCACGTCAACGCACTGCATTCTTACGAATATCATGTTAGAAATATGTAAACATGTGCATAACTACAACTCTTGATCCTAATTAGCTCAATAAAATGTTTTCATCCTCTTTATATCCTACTGAAGTTGATTGTTCTGATACTAGCGATTATTTAGCAAGCATTTTTAACTGTTTTAATTCTTCTTAAGGATTTTCTTTTACGCCGATCAATTGAACGGGCAGCAGTGATTTCAATGAATTCAAATGCAGTTGGACTAACTACAAGCGCGAAATATTTCTTTAAGAAGATCCTTCATTACGTCTATCTAGAAACTCTTCAAAATAATACCAACCCCCAAAAGGTTTTGCAGCTTTCCTGAGTATCGTATCACGATATTAACCTTCTTGTCTCAGTTTTTTGAAAAAATCCTGCATATTCACCTGATCGACTACTTAAACAGCAGAAACTTGTTGTCCAGCCTAGAATCGGAATTTAGATCAAAGTGCAACTGCACTATAACATTATTAAAGATCATCGAGGATATCAGAATTGGCCTGTACACTTTGCCCGTTCTTCTAGATTTTTCAAAAGCTCTTGATAAGGTTAACCACCGGTTTCTGTTAAATAAACTGCGTACAATATTTAATTTCTCTTATCCTGCCTGCAAACTTATTCAGTCATATCTAAGCGGACGAGTCCAAAGGATATTTTGTGGGAATACTGCTTTCTACTCGTTCTTCGTATGGTGCCTCAAGGATCTATTGTCGGCCCTTTATTATTTTCCATTTTTATTAACGACTTTCCACTTATCCTGCGTGACTGTAATTCTCATATGTACATATGCAGTCAGATGACATACAACTCTACATAACAACATCTTTAGGATTTATAGAGGATGCTGTGTACAAAATAAATGAGGATCTTGCAAGTTGGCCTGTTGATATTTCTTTCCACTTAAACGCTGCCAAAACTGACGCTATAATTGTATACAAAATCCAGTTAGATACTTCCACCTTTTCTAACGTAATGCTTAATAGCATTGCTGTTCCATACAGCAAACG
The DNA here is from genome assembly GCA_963930735.1 of Dioctria linearis. Taxonomy (NCBI): domain Eukaryota; kingdom Metazoa; phylum Arthropoda; class Insecta; order Diptera; family Asilidae; genus Dioctria; species Dioctria linearis. The sequence goes on along the minus strand of OZ005742.1, from coordinate 2,136,428 downwards.
TGTAAAGATCTTGGGATAGTTGTTAATAGTACTCTGAACTGGTCCAATCATATTAACAGTGTCATAGGCAAGATGTCTGGAACTCCACCAATTATCCAAATCTGCGACCTTTACCCCTGTTGATACCCGTGTAATGCTAGCGAAATCATTACCAGTCTCCTTAATAACTTACGACTGTCAGGTGTTTTGCAAATTGGATTCTCACTCGTTGTGTAAGATCAATGAAGCATTCAACTCTGCCACATGTTATTCTTTTGGTGTAGGGCGTTTTAGTCATATCACTGCGTATTCTACATCTATTCTGGGCTTTAGGTCGGACTCATACCTTAAATTTCGAACTGTAATGTTTCTTCGCCATTTAATCGCAGCCAAACAGCCTCATTACCTTTATAGTAAATTGAGCTTAATTCAATCCGCAAGAACATTACCTTTGTCTATACCACGGCTCTGCTCGCGCATTAGTGAGAGCCAATTCTTTTGTCTTGTCAGATTTGCGATCTACCCAGTAGTTTTACGCACTTTTTTTCCTTTTTTTCTCGCTGATTTATATCTAGTAATTATTACCAAGCTATTATGACTCCATATTCTTAGTTAATAAGTTAGTCTTGAGGGATTAGGGTTTTATTAGTCTAATTTACAATAGTATAAGTGCTTCTGTACATATTATGAATTATAACTCTTCTTTCTTTCTTTTTGTTTCCTTTTTAGAAACTTAATTAAATTGTTACTATTATTATTAAGTATATTTTTAGTTATCCTACACTCACTTATAAGACCTAAATCTTACTAGTGTAGTTGTTGAAAAAATTAATTTGAATTTGAATTATAAAACACTCATCCGCTATTCGACCAAAACTCAAATCAACTCGACTGGTTTCGTGGAGTTAACGTGGATTGAACGAGAACTTACGTCAACTTCGTTTCCAGGAATACTAACTCGAGTTGAATTTCGACTGGAAACATAGTAGGTATACTGTCATCTTGTTTCTCGAAATGGCGACACCAAATCAATTTGCTTGAAAGATTATGCGACAGTTTTTTTCTTTTGGACTACTACATAGAAGGAAAAAGTCTACGCAACAATTTATGACTTTATTGTTGGTAAAGTTGAACCACGTTTATGCGAAAACGATATGACAAACATGTCAACCATATTCTTTCGAAATTTCAATGAGAAGGGTCTCTGTTCAAAAATTTTGAAGGACCTATATGTATAGGCACAAGTTATATACCTACATATGTATGCATTCTCAGATTGGTTTAAACCATTAACAAATGAGTTCAAACCTTAAGCAAATAAATTTAAACCTTGAACAATTGATTTTAAACCTTTAACAAATAAATTTAAACCTTGAACAATTGATTTTAAACCTTTAACAAATAAATTTAAACCTAGAACAAATGATTTTAAACCCTTAACAAATAAATTTAAACCTTGAACAAATGATTTTAAACCCTTAACAAATATATTTATATCCTTAACGAATGAGTTTCAACTGTTAACAAAAAGACTTAAACTTTTTGCAAATATATTTAAACTTTTAACAAATTTATATTCAAAATATTTTATTTCAAGTTAAGTAACATAGTCTGCAATACTTCTGAATTTTTAGTGCATCGGTTGACCATCCACTGCCTTGGGAATAAGTAAAACCAAATCCAAAATATAGTTGGAATAGTCATCGATCACTGAGAGAAGATTATGTATGTTCTCTACTCATGTCACCTAAAACTGCACGTGCATTAGCCTTCATTTTACAAAACGATTTTTCGATAGGGTTTAACATAGGCGAATAAGTAGGCAAAACTTTTAGTGTTAAATTCTTTTGAGATAACACAACGCGAACTGGTTGTGTTTCGTGTATTCTCGCATTATCCATAATTAAAAATGAGTCACTAAGTGATGGATTTGTTTCCATTTTTTTTAACAAGTTCGCGCAGAAATAGAGAAAGCCTATCGGAATTGCAAGTTGAATTTGCAAATCCTTGGTTACTTATCGCAGCAATAAGTGTATCGTGGCTGCCACGTACTACTGGAACTATAACTCGAGCACGTGTGTCTTTTTGAACGGGCTTGAAATTTTATAAAACGAATTTAACACTATAATTTTTGCCTCCTTTCTCGCCTATGTTAATCCCTATCGAAATCGTTTTCTAAAATGAAGGCACATGTACGTTTAGTTTTAGGTGACATGAGTAGAGAGCATAACCTTTTCTCAGTGATCGAAGATAGCCTGCAACAAATGACACCTAATGACTGTTCCAACTAATAATGGATTTCGTTTTACTTATTCCCAAGGCGTGGATGGTCTACCGATTCACTAAAAATTCAAAAGTATTGCAGACTATGTATGCACCCAAAATTTGAGAAAAAATTGTATGAAATGTTTACTTAACTTGAAATAAAATATTTTGAATATAAATTTGTTAAGAGTTTAAATATATTTGCTAAAAGTTTAAGTCTTTTTGTTAACAGTTGAAACTCATTCGTTAAGGGTTAAGGGTTTAAAATCATTTGTTCAAGGTTTAAACTAATTTGTTAAAGGTTTAAAATCAATTGTTCAAGGTTTAAATTTATTTGCTTAAAGTTTGAACTCATTTGTTAATGGTTTAAATAAATCTGAAAATGCTATTACAAGTTAGACAGTTTTCACAAAGAACCGTACAACTCAATTTGGATTTATGAACTTAAGATCAGCCGATCTTCACAATTCACTCTGACAAAAGTCAACTAATTGCTAGCACCACTCAGATATAATAGAGCAACTGAAATTGATGATAATCTTGAGCTCTAAGACAAGTAGTTTTTTGATACCTTAAAACCCATTGGGATGAAAAATCAGCGCTTTTGAAATGACCACAATTTAAACGCTTCCCTAACCATCAATTGGAAGTTCTTTAGAAGAATATTCAAACATCTATCCAGAAGAATAAGCAAAGACTCAAGTAAGTAACTCAAGAGCTTCTATAGCCATCACTTGGAAGCAAGATAGAAGATTATTTGATGAGTTCCCAGCAGAAGTGCAACAAAGGGGTGATGTCATCTAATTTTCCACGAATCTAAACTGTGGATTTTTCCACTATTGTACGAAGTAGCGAATTTCTCATTTTCAATGTGAACTTCAGAGTGATTAGGAGTAATCTGCTGAAGTTCTTGTTATAAACTGAGAATAAAATTGAGAATATTTGGTTATTTAATTAATTTAATAAAATTTAATACCACAAATAATACTGAGCAAGCCCAAGCATCTTCCTATAATGTTCTCAGGAGACAGTCTTGAAGTCCTCTTATGGTTATGAGGTTAAGGATGATTATTGAAAAAGATAATTAAAGCATTTGCAAAGACACATTCAAAAAACTTCTTCGCCCATCAGAGCGTTTTTTAAAAACAGCATTGAAATGCTTGCCTATGTTAAAGGGCAATGGACTGGGATAGAAAAAGAAGCGCTTCAGGAGGAATCTTAGAGCGCTCAATTTTCCCAGAGGGGAGTTTCTGACCTTATATATCTCTGCAGCTCTGTACTAAATAGATAGGAAATTAAGTTAACTTCCGCTTGAAATTTATACATATTTAGCGTGTTACCACTTATTTTTTCTATTATAATATGCTTCACCTTGATAAACAGCGTCAGAGCTAGTTCTTTAAAATTTTCCTTAAAACACAAACCGAGAAATCATTATCAATGCACAATTGGACATAAATAAGGAAAATGTTTGCGGTGACATTGTCACAAACTATAATAAAAATGAAATTATTCGACTAAGGAATGCATAACTATAGTGATCACAACTTTGATTAATACCATCGCACCGTCGAAATACCATCATCAGAGCTATAATTTCTTCAAGGTTGCACTTTTGTTTCACCAATTTGAAATTAAGAGCGCGCATCAATTCGATCTGATCTTGATAATGCCAAAGTCATTTTTTTATTTTTCGTAATGGTGATCTAAATTTATTATTTCCTGATAGTTTTTAAACAAAAGCAATTTACTTTATTATCATCACGTTTTACATGATAAGACAAATTTAATAAGAGCTCTTTTGACTCTTTTTTGAAGATCACCTCGGATCGTGTTGTATCGAAATCACAGAAATTGATCCAATCTTTGTATACACTAGATCAAATTTCTTACATAACAATTAATAGTTGAAAGTGCATTCGGATCGCGTGTCAAGCTATAATAAATCTACCATGGATCTTCAGTGGCAAGATAATTAAAATATTTACGATTCATCATCTTTGCCCTGACATGATACCAATCAATGTGCAATATGTTGAAGACTAAGAAGAATAGGCCCACTGTGAGAATCGTGACTGGAATGTGGTTGTTTTTTTTTTTTTTGCATAAAATTTCACGCTTTCAATCTTTAACAGCAGAGAGTCTGGTTTACCTTAATCACAGGCAGGTACAGGTGGACGATATAAAACATAACGAGCTCTTTTGATATTGAGCTGTACCAAGCACATATGATGTGATATACAAACATTGAACATGGCCTCATGTAATCAATTAAAAAAAAAAAATGATAATAATAATAAAAAAATGAAAAAATTATAAAATTCTTACTCACCTAGGAATATTAATCTCAAAGATAGCGTGTGAGCTGGTCACTGTTGTGATTTTCCTTAGCACGAGAGTGTATCGTCATACCGCTGGCAGCACCAGTTTTATTAAGTATGGCTATAACTTTTACCTCTTACCTGCGCCTATATTTCAATCAAATTGTTATTTGGCAATTATTTAACTCAAATTTCACTTTCTCGTCTACCGGGCGTAATCGCGCAATCACGTTTTTCCTTTCTCTTCAAATTTTCGTTATATCAGCAAAATTTACACAGCGACATTACACTATGAAACATTGTCAATTTTTTAAGTCACTGCACCACTTTTAAGTTACCGTGAAACTGCACATCTTCAAAATATTTTATTTTCAAGAAAAAATCAGCTTATACAGCTTTGACCGACGACACGATACGATTCAAATATAAAAACTCTGAAATCTACTCCACTCTAGTTAAGTCTGAAGATATCCGATTCGAATTGAACTTCACTTGCCACTGAACTGACATTACTTACTATACCTGCGCCTGGCCGGACCTACCTTTGCCGAGCTACTTTTCGTTATTTTTTAACTGCGAAAATATACTTTGCGAACAAGTGGTCGACTCCACCTGATTTCTGTTCGCTTTGTGTGGTGGTACATAGGTAAACGTAAAACTCTGGGAAGCACGGTCTATTGCGCATGCCACATGAGCTTTATTACTTGGATGACTCGTACAGCCTGTGCGCTGTTACTGTTTAGGTGGTTACAGTCTTTCTACATTTTTGCTCCGGTTACTGAATTTTACTGAACGTTACTCTCGTGAACTCAAGCCGAATGACGTCAAAATTTTGATTGTTCCCCCGGTTACGAACATTACCAACAGGCAAGTCCAAGCCGCCATAGCTATCATTGCAATAGAATTCTGGGCAAGGTTCATATTTCCATCATCGCGGAACGGAGTACCCTGCACCGGTATAGATACTTCCTGCTTCTTCTTTGTGGTTACATTATTTGTGCTCTGATCGCATCTTTGTGTGTGGTGATGCAACCTTCATTCTCATCGCTCTAGTGCTGGGCTCTACTAAAGCCTCTGCTCATTATCCAATATTGATCAGTGCTACAACAGGAAGTGGGTATGAAGTGCAGAGAAAGAGTTTTGGTTATTGGATATCGATGGAAACAAAAAGTCTTCTGCAATATTCGGTTTGCGATGCAAAAACTGAAGGAAATGATCTCTTTAAAATTTTTTTTGTATAATTGAGAAACGGAAGAAGGGGGATGGAAGCAACATATCAAGCTGACTTTTGTTATTATATATATAAAAATTGACGAAATATAGGTAAGCATTTCACGGCATTGTAGATCTCTTCATGGATCATAAAATTCTACATATAGGTACGAGTACATTCCTTGGTTGTCTTCACCCAGTTGTGCAATCTTTTACTATTCACACAGCTGTCATTATAACAATGAAAAATTCCAAATAATTGGCGACGCATTTAAATTGCATTCTAAGATAATTGGAGCTTACAAATGAACGTATTATTGCTTTGTTGTAGGGTCGGACTACTCTATAATAAGCATGCACTGCTTGCTATACATAGTTAGTGATTAAGAAGGTCATACCGATCGAGTTACAATCATATATCTTCACAAACTAGCATATACTGCACTGCTAACTAGAGAAAAATGCATTTCTTGTTAAAAGTTTACCTGTCCTGCCATCTTTTGGACAAAATGTTATTTTCAGAGTTTTGGAATTTTATGTACCGTTTCAGTTTTCGACAATTGCTTCGAAGCTGAAACAACGGCAGGAAAGAGAAGAAAAGATCCAATAACTCTCACCAATCCTACTGCTGCAAGTGACTATGGGCGCGTTTAGGCGGAGACCAAACCAGTTTGGAAGAATTGGTAGCGTTTGGTCGCAACCATTTAAAAATACCAACCACTGCTGTATGGTTTGCAATTACGCGGAGGAAAAATCATTTTTTTTAACCGGTTTGGTCACCGCCTAAACGCGCCCTATGTCGACGCTTCCGAGCAAATTCTTGAAATTTCAAATGACTTGGGAAAGTTCAAAAACCAGAACTTGAACGACAACGAAAAATGGCTGATTCTTGACAGGACCTTTTCCGAAGGACCCACACAAAGACAATAGGAGCTTTTCAGAAGCGTGTATTATGTTTCTACGTCAAAATACAGACCAGTTGATCGTTTTTGGATATGCTACTCAAAAATATTGGATGCTGCCTACTGCCAACCCTGTTGGTTGTTTGCTTCGCAAATAAATATATAGTGCACAGGCATTCGGGACTGGAGGCATTTATCGGATAGAGTCAAGAAACATAGTTCCTTTAAAGGACATACAGAGGCATGTGCTGTATACATTCATCCAAACGTCAAGTACTTACATTGCTCCAATCATAACTTAATGCCGTTCCAGGTTCTGTCGAAATTCAGAAATTCTTTACAATAATGCAAGACTTGTTTAACTTCTTTGGAAACAGCATTAAGCGCTGGGACCTCTTATCGGAATTCACCGGCGAATCAGAAATTACCCTGAAAAAATTGAAACCGACAAGATGGTCCAGCAAGGTTAATCCAATAATTGCAGTCAAACTTAGTTTTTTCGATATTATCAAAGCATTGTCTGAAATAACGCTAAAGAATTCCAGTAAAGACGAACGTAGTGAAGCATAAGTTATAAAATTAAAAATGCTCTATTTGGAATTAATGCATGTGAATTAATGCACAGTGTATTAAACAAGATCAATTATGTTTCCAAAATCTTGTAAAAACGTGATATCGTTTTGGACGAGGCGAGTAAGGCTTTGGACGAAGCAACTGATAAATTATAAAGGACCGAAATGACTTCGAGTAATTTAAATGCAAGGCCACCGAAACCGCGAAAAAATACGATATCGATTCCACCTTTCCAGACGAAGAAAAACTAAAAAGCATTTCGATCACCGGCTTCAAAGGCAGGAAGAGATCTTTAATTAAAATTACAATTTTCAGCGATGCGCGTTCTAATGGTGTGAGTGCAGTTTGTAAAACGTTCGACTGTTTAATTCCAAAAAATTTGCTCAGCATGGATGAAACGACTTTACTTACAAAATATGATCAGTTTTATGTGAAATATTCCTTTATACATAATAGGACCCAATTATTCACTTAATGTGTATCATCTGGTCCATCCTGAATTGACAGAAACGTGGTCCATTCGGTAATTTTGTAAAGAAATTATAACGAAATTTGGCGTGCTTGAGTGTGACCTTACGGAAGTGTATACAGCAATGCTACTATTTCACACAATTCCTGTCTTTCTGTAAATTGAAGATTATGAAAAATTATTTAAGAAACAGTATGGGCCAATATCGCCTCCGACATTTATCATTAATTTCGTTAGAAAACAAGGCGGCATCAAACTTGGATTTGAGTGAAGTTATAGACGAATTTGCAAAAATTTTATCGCGCAAGAGATTGTGAATTTCACTAAGAATTTTGTTAACAATCTTTCTTTTTCCGTCTATTAATCTCATCTGTATAATAAATATTGTTGCGAGCGTGGCCTTTGATTCGTTATTTAAAACACAATATTAAATAATAAATATATAAGTTCTTTATTTCACTCTAATCATAAAAAAGTTCACAAACATTCATCTAATCAACTCAACTCTAATTATTGCTAATACTGTACTTTCAATTATCGCAATCTAATTACACACTATCGCTTCTTTATTACTTTCGCTTCTTAACACTGCAACGTCTAAAACAAGACTCTTTTTCTGGCGATGACAACTGTTATATTTATACCCTAGAAACACTCCGGATTATTCTGGAGTGTTCTATTCCAAAAGCTTCTTGACCATTCTATTTGTTCTATTCCTGAACTTTCCTGTAGATTTCATAATCGATTCTCCGAAACTGAAGTCATTTACTCTCCGAACCTGAAGTTGTTTATTGCCAGTAGATGTCACCAGTTGTCTCTTTCTATTGCACGTAACAATATTTTTTATTGTCATCTGCATCGTTGTTTATTTTTTGCCATTTTTTTTTTATTAAACACATTATAAAGACGGTGTAAGGATTTATCCTACTAGGGATAAGTGCACTGTTCTTTTCTTCTCCCTATTTACAAGTTTAAGTAAGGGCTAATATAAATTTAAGCTACGTGGAAAGCGCGGGTGGGGCCCCCAGTTGGGCCCGATTTTTTATCTGTGCACCGGGGCCCTTGTCCACCTAGCTACGCCACTGCATTTCATGTCATGTAGGTTGAGTTTCATTGGCCGATTGCAATAAGCTGAAAAATTACATTTCTCTGCAGAAAAAGTGTTTTAATAATAGTCTGGTAGTTGATCACGTCATGAAACCTATATTCGAAACTGTCCAGCACTGCGTTACAACAATCCGAGGGCTTTCCTGATTACGTCTCATGGAGGATTCGTCTGACACACAATTTGATTCAAAATGAGTTATCCGGCTGTAGTCTGGTGCGACTGATCTATGTCTATGCTATTGCTTCTATTTTGATATTGAAAAATGGGTTCGTCAATATCGAGGAAAGCACGTATATTTTTGAATTTTTTTAATGTTTCCCATCACACCTTATGTTACGGTTGCCCCACCGATCTTCTTTATATATGTATAGGTCTTTTGGAATTACTTACCGCTTTTGTATGCTTATACAGCGCAGAACCACCTCAAGAGACCTTTCAAGTTTTTTTTCTAGAAAAAAGGAAGAGGCTTTTTAGTCTGAAATCTTAAGCTTGTTTATTCCTGCCTTGGGAATAAGCTCTGAAATTGAACAGCCTCATTTTCATTTTATTGTTGACAGAGAGTCCTACTTACCTCTACTTTATCCAGGTGCTCTATTTGCCTATGAGCTTAGAAATGTCGTTGTCTTCGAATCTATCTTCATAGCTGTCGAATCACTCATTAGTAGTATTCTCAATATCTCTTCTGGTTTACGAAATCCGCAAAGTCCTCGCAAGAAGCTTAAATTTTGGGTCATACCAGAGCCTACTATTTACGGCTCTGGTCATACTTTTGTATAGTTCTTAATTAAAACTCTTCTATTTTTTTATGGCAGTTTAGGAGCTTTCTAACAATCTGACAACAAGATTATTTCTTTGCTCCACTAATTAAGTATGATTTTAATTTGAGATCAAATATACACAGGGAGAGGGATAGATTCTATTCCTACTAACCTCGAAGGAAATCATAAGCGCCCGGCAATGCTGCAGCGGGACAGGAGTCCTACCTCGCTCTAAAAAGAAGCACAACTGTTTCGTGTGAGATTTGGTTGTTCGCTTCATTTAATTTTACCTTTCACTTGCTCAAAAGAATTCAAAATAAATACCACCAACGTAGCGTAAAGACTCACGCAATGAGCAGGTACCCCGTATTCCAGCAATTTTTTTAGTGATTTCGAATACAAAATTTGCCGGTTGTGGCATCAATAATTATGTCATGATGGCTGTAACTAGCTCTTCAAGCTTACACAGCTTACGTGACAGCATTTTCCCAGTAATGAGTTTGTTAATTGTGCATTATCCTTTCGCTTCTATAGCATTTGCAAACAATTAAATTTTTTTTCTAGATATAATTTGAGGCGGCTAAAATATGTATGCCTGATGCGAAAAACTTTTGCTTATCCATGATACTTACACAGCCGAACCGCCATGAATAATAATAATAATTGGAGCTTTTTCACAGCTGTGTAAAATATTAGCAGCAATTTTGTTCTTGTCATGAATCACTCGGAATTAATTGCTGCGCAAGGTAGCTAATGAACTCTAAACCTTAATGTAACCTTGAGTCCGAAGTGAATTAAAATTTTAAGTTAATCAAGATCGTAGTCATCGCTTTTTTTTTGTGAATGAAATTAGGTGACGAAGCGGTGGTGTATGGGTCTGCCTGTCCTATATGGTCTGCTTAATTTTTTCCTCTATATGACAAACATATTTTCTTCAAGTTGTTTTACCTGAAAGTACCAACGGGGAAAGGAGAGAAAATAAAATGAAAATTTTTTAGAAATATACTGCTATCTAACTTTTAATCAATTTTAAAAGGACTGAGATCCTTTTCTATATGACAGAATCGAGCCTTACAAATTAAAAGTCTGAAAAAATTGTGAAAAAATTAACGAAAATAAATTTAAACAATTATTTTGATTGCTTTAAGTTGCCAGCCATGAAAAGAACTAGCGGGACAGGCATAAATTGGGTGCCGTTTAAATGCCTCTAAAATGCAGGTATTTCGACAGAATAATGATTTTTATACCCTAGATGAAATCATAGGATATACACTAAGCTAAGTCACTACACTAAGTTTGTCATTCCGTTTGTAACGCACAGAAATAATGCTGGTGATGGGCACCCCAGTGATGCCAACTTAGGGAATTTATCCCTAGATATAAGGATAATTTTCGGTTTTAGGGATTTAGGGATAAAAGTTTCAAAAATGACGATATCTAGGGATATTTTGTGCACTAAAAGTTTCTATTATTTTATTTGCTCCAAGCTACAGCGAACTTCTGCCAATTGAAGGAACACTAGCATAGAACGAGAATCACTGGAGTGGACTATTAATTTTACTCTTTTGTTGTATGATGAAAATTTCAAGTTTGGAAAATGCATAGTTCAGATTATTCGTTTTCAGATTTTCTGTTTTTTTAAATGGTGTTATGGCTAATGAGCTCACGATTTCTAGTGTTTCAAGTTCTGTACGACAGCAAGATACATCAAAAAAGAAACGAAAATTTAGAAATGATCTTTGCGAAAAGCTTTGTGATCCAGAACTCAAGGGCCGCGCCTATACGCTTCCCATGGCGGGTGTTGGTTCGAGCTAATTTGCGGAACGGTACCTACTTTTTACTAAATATCCATTCCAAAATGCCTCGTGAAGAAATTATTGATGTTTGTGCCATCACGATGGCAAGTAGCAAAAACGAAACTTCCTTCTTTTATTTTTCTTAATAATAGTTTCTTTTAATGTATTATTTACTATTGAAATTGGAGATTTGGAGGCAGAAGCCTATGTGCCTATGTGCCAAAAATTTCAGTGATGCTTGGCTTTGTTTTGGAGTTATTTTTACCCTAAGTTACATAGTAGCACTACCATATTGCATTACTTTAAGTACTTATGTTTTGAAAAAAATTTTATCCAAAATGAAGCTGGGTAAGGCTTCTAGCTTTAAAATAAAGATACAAAAAAAAAGTGCTAGAAGTCCTCAACTCAATAGTAAATAATACTATTTAAAATAAATACTATTATTAACAAAAAAAGACGTATAAACGTTTTGTTCGGTACTGCCGCATTTTTTTTAAGAAAATTATAAAGCATTAAACAGCATTCGGCATTTGAATGAGATAAAATTGGTCACTGAGTCTCGAGATATGATTTTTTGAAAATGACGTTTCATCGTAATAGTATCACGAGATTTCTGGCCTCAACCACCTTGTTCAGGGAGGGCGACGAACCCCAAACTGGTAAACGAAATTATCAAAGAATTCCAGCATTTTACCAAAAATAATATAACTTAAGGATATCTCATAACTCTGCTTGGGTTGTACAAGAAAATTTCTTCTTGGGATTTGTTAGCAGAACCCGTACTCACGCATTAACAATGAATGCACATATCGCTCTCAGTTTACAATTTCTCTGAGAATTTTAATTTATTTTCTTTAAAATATCCTGAAATAAGAGAAAAAAACGTTGCTTGCATTGCTTACGTTGGATGGTTATCGTGGATGATATGTATGTAGTATAGGATTGAAGAAGGTATAGAGTATTATTGGACACCGACACAGAATTCGAAAATAACTCCTTTCGGCCATCAAGAATGAATAAATATTCTGCAGAAAATTATTTTCGAAGTTATAGCAATTAAAAGTGAGAGAGTAGAGATTAGAAGGCAAAGAGTAGTTGTTTTTACTTTTGGGCTTTTTCCCGAAACTACGTTTTTCAAACTGGTGTACAAGATATCCGACGATCTGTTTAACCGATTGTAATACAATTCAAACCACATATTCTATATAATATTATCTATAAGATATAAGAAAAATGTTTATAATAAATATCAAATTGTACACTTTACTTATTTTTTCACCAAAGAGGATTTATATATTTATTATATGCATATGTCCATACTTAACTAAAATATCTATATATTCCACAACTTTTTGCTCTCGATTATGTACAGTATCGACCATGTATACCCGAGGAGTTACAAATTGTTACTTCCATTTCTAAAGGTATGTATATTTAAAAAAGGACCTTAGAATTTCGCCGGTGGGCCCCTGAATTTTTATCTACGCCACTGGGTGAATAGGTTGTGTTTCCTATTCAGCGCTAATAGTTCGCTAACCATAGTTCGGAGCTAAGTATAAGATATTAAATTAAAGAAACGAGTTCAGGCTATGCGTTTCTTGTAACAAAAGAATTTAGAAAGACAATTTGATTTAATAAAAAATTCCAAAGTTTCGACTTAATAGCGCCATAAATTTTGGCAGGAGCTTGAAGGTATCTTTTCGCCCTAATAAGGTCCTATCCGAAATTCCATCTACAACTTTTTACTTATATCAATGAGCTGAATCACCGGCCAAGTATGATAATTTTAGTTCAGGAAACCTTGTATAATAGATATCGAGGATAAATAAGTAAGGTTAAGTCAATTAATAAAATTGAAATAAAATAAAAAGTTTTCTGAAATGCAATCGAAAGTGTTCACGAATATTGAACTTTGTTCAGTTTTTCCCACGGCTTGGAAGATCACCATGAAAACTTCTTATACATAAAGTCTCCATTCTGAATTTCGACCTTTTTCACTAATTTAATGGTCCATCTCGTGTTATTAGTATTTTGACACAGTGCTTGTTCAGATTTCATAAGAATTCTGATATCATTAAAACCAGCAAACTTGCATGTTGACACATCTATTTAGAAAAATTAAGCAGGTAACTAATTTCTGATTGGATAGAATTTACAAATTTTTTTTTTTACGATCGGTTCGATTTCAAAGTGCAGTTGTTATGCCAATTATTGTCGGCATGCGCTTTGAATGCCGTTCTTTGGTGCCGTGCACAACCCATAGCTATATAAACCAGATGACTAAAGCTTTCTAAAACTTCCTAAAGATCCCTCCCAGTCCCTCCCAAATTTAATAACAAACTCTTGTGAGAAATTCATTTATTACAACTGATGTGGCGCAGCAGCTGTAGCAAAAAGAACAAACAACAACACGAGAAGTGAACAAAAACCAAACCTAGGATCAAAAAGAAGAAAAGAGAAGACATTGAATCGCACTGAGGGCCAAAGAGCCCCAACGTCCTAAACAAGACAAATCGGAAGGATGTGAAAAATCACCAAATTAAATCCGAAGAAGGAAGACAATGAAGAAATTTGAAAGGCGTAAAAAGCACTTAACTTGATTTGACTTGCTCTATTTTCTAGTTTAGGAGCACATAGATCAAGTTGGTAAATTTTATTTCTCCTCGTAATCTAATTGCAAATTAACAAACAACTGCTTTATTTAGTTGACTGCGAAATAAAGATTTTTATTCTGGGTGCCGATTAAATTAAAGATTTAATTTTGGTCAGCAATTAAACTAAACATTCTTATTGCGGGTATCGCAATAAGAATTTCTTACTAAGAAAAAACACTTTATTGTGGGTATCAACTATAATGAAGATTCTCATCGCGGGTATCGACTGTAATAAGAAATTTACAAACAAAAAAACTTTATTGTGGGTATCGACTGCAGTAAGAATTACTAACCTCACTTTATTCTGGGTATCAATTGGAATAAAGAATATCCCAATTCCAAACCTCAATAAAATAGAAAACCAATTTGATCGAGTGCCTAATACCATAAATGGCACAAGAACTAGATGTCGCATGGCATACTAGAGCAGAGTATACAGATTGTTAAATGGGTAGTGCATTCTGCAATGGACCATAACATATTTTGAAACTTTCCGAAAGCAAATGTTTTTAAAAAGCAGGTTTGTATACATTTGATCGACTTCTGTAACACTTCAGATACGAAAAAATATGAATCACTCGACATATACATCATTTCAAATGTTGTGGTCCATTCCAACCATATAAATTGTGCATACTTTTTTAGTATTGCATGCGACATCTAGTTTTTGGCCCATCTATGCTAATACCCTTGTGTATAGAACTATCTAGAGATTACGGAAATGCTTCCTTCCTTGTTATAATATCAGATGGCTCCACTTGTACCATTTTAAACAGTTTTTTTTACGTTCAGTTGATAAAAGCCAGCAACTTCTCGCACCAATATAAAATCAACGATGCCTCGAACCTGATTTAGGGAAATCCGCAATTTTTTCTTAGAAATTTACTGAAAATTTTTTCGTTAGAATTTGTATGCATTATTTGAGGCCGACAACTGGTGCTTGGGTCACTAACAATTTTTATGAGCGTAGACACGTAGGTAGATGAGCAATAAGCATTCATTTCATCTTAGAAAATGTTTCGGCAGAATTTTTATTCAGTCTGGTGACCGACTGGAGTTATTTTCAGATACAATGTGTGCCGTTGTCGACCTCCAAAAATGCATATAAATTCTAAAGAAAAATTTGAGAGTAAATTTCAAATAAATATTGAGGGCCTCCCTACATCAGGTCGAGACATCGTTGATATTATATTCGAGCGAGGCATTTCTGGCAATCCCTATGTTTGCATCTGCAGTATTAGCGCCTCCACAATACAACAAGTAACTAATTGTAAGTCAAACTTCATATCGCAATCACTAGATAGTTCTATACATAAGGCTAATACTGAGCTGATGATTACATTATCAGATACAACAAAATTTTATAACACAAATTTCATTTGATCTTAATTATTCTTTTTCGATTTATTTAATATTTAGCTTTGTATATAAATTTAAATTATATTTTTGTTGGTCTTTTAAAAACAATATTACTGGTAACATATATTTTGTATTAATTATAAATCATTACAGTTTAAAGTTCTAATTTGAGTGTGAGTTATAGTGTAGAAAATTTGCTGAACCGGAGAACAAATATTGAATTATAATAACTAGAAATATTCAATGACTTAACGACATACTAATTTTCGAAAATAAATTTTATTTCAAAAGTTTTTGGTGTTAACAGAAATATGTAGAGTTAGTAGAGATCTAGGCCTATTCAATAATGTCGATGTAATAATTGAACAATTTTTTTATTAGTATATTGACCTTAATTAGTAGGAATAATAGTTTTGTTGTTATCGTATAGATCTATGTATGTATCTCATTCACAATGCTTCTTAATTTAAATTATACATAAATGTTGGCAATTCATTACAGGATGTTTTGCAAATTAATTATATATATAATATTATTGGAATGAGTGTGGCACCAGATTTATATCCGCTTATCCTATCCTTATCCTATAGTTCCAATCAATTCTACCATGAGAATTCAATTCGCAACAAGAGCTTGTTCCAATGGGGGGTCGGGGAATATCATAGAAAAATACAAGATAAAGAAGCGAGTTGGCCATATACGAAGGTACTGACCATTCCATAAGCTTGACACCCACATCCATTTCAGCAGCAAAGACACGATCCGAATTTATGGCAAATCTCGCAATATACTGCTCTCTCACCGGAATCGTCTCACAAAATTAAAACTGTTGTGATTTTCGTCCTTTCCATTTTTTTAAATTTGTACACAACAATCAAATTCGCTGATCTGTATGGGAATTATATAAAAATATTTAATTGTATTATTATTGGCGTTTATTTTGTTGGAGTAGGGATGGGCTGGACTAATTTTGGATGGATTGTAATATGTGTTGCGTGGTATTCATAGCCAAAGCACTGCATAAAGGACTACTGCCTTTTCCATTATATTCCTTCTTCACTCTACTTGGGAGCATAGAGTCATCACATAACCTCCCCATTTGATTTTGTTTTATCCGTCCGTATCCGACGTTCTGCTTCAGTTTCTTGAATCGAATATTTCCGATATGCCAGGTGATTAATCCGCAGTAGCTATCTGAATAATGAGGCTGCATTTGTCGCCTATTAGTAGCACAATATGCTGAGGAAGCTGCTGACTATTGCCCCAAATATTTTCGGCTTAATGTTTCTGCCAATGGTAAAAGCATTCGTCTTATGGTTATAAGCCTTACTTATATACTATGTCTCCCATAGTCTATTACGTTTATTGTTCCTGTTGATAGAGAGAGGGAGGAGTAGGAACTAGAAATAGGTAATGACAAGTCCTAGAAAATACAATTGGAGGCGAGGGTAGGAAAAATCACAGGGCCAAACCGAGGCGAGATCATTTGAACCACAACCACTGGGATGGTGTGGACTATTGCGCTTAATCCTTACATACATATATATGTATGTATGTACTTCCATAGTTTTCCTACAATATACCCGCACATTTAGTTTAGTTTCTTACTGTATGGTTTTTGATTTGGACTCTTCGATTTTAGATTTAATTCAAGGTTTTTCATAATGATAACTAATATTAAGAAAGCAAAGATTTGGAGAGTTCGTCGTGAACTAATAAACAAAAGATTGAAGACGGTTGATTACGATTTTATAATTTGTTTCCAAAACCGAACACATTCCAGCTCTTTTCTGATAATTTTATGCTACTCTGTAAATATAATTTGAATATAAATATGAAATAAGAATATATGAACTTGATAATAGTGTGTTTGAAAAGAAGACAGTTCTCGAACAATATTGCAGTTCCTGTTTATAGATAGACTTAATGCGACAAATAAAAACAAATAAAACAAAAAATAAGTAAAATCAGCAAAATATTCACAAAAAAAGTTAAGAAAGAAACTATTGTTTTTTATATTATTAAGCAAATCTCAGGGGAAACCCTCTATTAATATTACGGAACAAAAATTAACTTTTCTAGTTGCGTACAGCAAAGAAACAAAGACTTTTATGTAAATAGTAAAAGAAAAGTGTGAAATGAACATGCAAGAATTTGGATTCAAATTTTACATTATAAGTCGCCCACCGCGTATTTAGACAAGCCCTTTTGAAGCTCAAACGCCATCTACCGTTTAAAATGTATAAGGTTCCAGGTAAAAATATCATTCCTTGTTTTCAATAGAATCTACTACAAGATCTCAGAAATATTATATTGACAAAACTTTGGAATTTTATTAAGTCTTTCATTTTATGCAATAATAATAAGATTTACTCATGAATACGGGGAAAACGAAAACTTATTTGCAAGAAAAATTCTTTATCAACAGAAAAATGTACAATGAATAAGAAAAAAATTAAAAACTAAAACGATTCACATCTTTTGCTTCAAATATTATCGCTACCATTCTGCATTGTATGACATCACTAAATTCAATTTTACAGCTTCACAACTCACAACATAGAATTGGTTGTATCTAGTACCAAAGAATTTGACTTAACTTAACTGTTAGATGTTCTTTGTTAGTACTCACTACTGGCATATGCATTTCGTTTACATTAAATGCTATGAGATGGCGCTTTGTGAGGTATGAGATAACAATCTGTGAAATAATCTATAAAGATTTTTTCTTTGAAATTTTATATTCTAAATATATATAAATATAGTGATCTATTTTTACAGGCTTTTGTAACTGTTATTTGATAACTTGTATGAGCTGCCTATATTTACACTAAGTTGTATTTTACTTCAAATCTGGAATAATACTTGACATACGATATTCCTTCGCTCCCATACAATTAAAATATGATCGATTGGAGCTCCTCAAGAAAATATCCTTACTTATAACAGGTTCCGTTCTATAATGAATTTGCCAAACATCCTGTAAACGTTATGGAAGAACATTTAATTTGCTTAAAATCTAATATTGCTTGTTGTTTTATATAATAATGTTTTGAATAACGCTTGTAAATCAGTCATCCATTATAATATACATTAATTATGCTAATTATGCCATTTATTCTTATTTTTACTGGCACTCATATTAGTAAATTCCTTCCTGGAATCACCATTATCACCAATTATCTATGTTTGTTCCGATTTTTTTAAAGAGTTTTTAATTTAAATCTTTTGAAAAATAAATGAAAACGTATCTATCATCAAAAAATATATAAAAAAGCATAAAGAACTCGTATCCTGAGTCAAACTTAAGTTCGATCCAAGTTTTCGGTGAACAAATATGGTCCAATTAACAAATACAATGAACGGAAGTGAAAGAATTAAAGTATACACCGCTGCTGATAGGATGCAATTGTCAAATTAAAATAGTTTTTGTTTCATTTTAATATTATTGGCTTCAGTGTCTTACATTTTATTTCACTTTAGTAACTGGAATACACGTCGGTCGGACAATTTCTAACTAAATGAAATCAATTGCCTTAAATGCCAACAAAATTTTCCTTATCCCGTTGACGGTTGTAATTGTAATTATGTGTGGAACCAGGAACCACGTATGGAAGGAAATCCATTTTGACAGTTCAATCCCCTCTGGTGCGTTTAATTCCATGCATTGGGCATTAAAGAAAAGTTAAGGAAGAAGGAGTTATGCTTGTATGTAATATGTATATTATAATCACCCTTTGCATTCCATTGTTGTCGATAATCTGACATTTGAAATATGAACTATAAATCCATTGCCGCTACTACAGCGACATGACTGTTTTGTTTACGTTATCACAATGTGCAGTTTTCGAGAACTGCCGGAAAAAAAATCATCGCATTGTGAGCCCCCGTGTAAATTCACTAATGCACTGCTGGAGTTGCTGGTGCACTATATAGATAGGTAGGCTGGTTCATTTAACTGGTTCAGGTATTGGTCACATGAGCTAAAACAGTTGAGTGGATATCAAATAAGTGAAACATTAAGCAATCCTCAATCTAGTTCGTTTCAATGTAATTTTTACCGAGTTTATCTCGAAATCCGTACGAAATTCGAATTTTCGTGCTTTTGACCGAAGAGAGTTACACTAAGATTCCAATTCATTCATTGTTTGGTAGTTGAATTGATTTCCATGTTTTCCCAGAATTATAGAAGTAGTACATTGGAAATCCGAGATATTACCGAAAATTTTCCTTTGTATTTTTATACGGATTTCAACAAATTTCAAATCCGAAAATTTTGTTAGAGGAGAGTAAATGGACATAATATGGGAATATGGCTACATCTGTGCTTGAATATGTTCTAGAAAATTGCTATGAAAATATAAGTAAATAACTACAGATATTGGCTGCAATCCTTGCATTGAAGGCAATTGTAGAGAAAACTTATTCTTTACTTATAAGAACTAAAGCGTATCTTTGAAGAGATTTTTTTTTAATTAATATCAGTTCACAAACATAGGAGATAAAGAAAAAAGTGGCCAACTGGGTACTTTGACAATTTCAAATCAAAATCAATTGTATTTTCATTTTTCTATTATTTAAGAACACAGTTTCATCTCTTCAAAGATAACGCCCCGCCCCAAATATTCTGCTAACGGCCATTCATGTCATGGCATTTTCTAGAATTCTATACACGGAACAAGAGTAAAGCATAAAATAAATAAAATGGAAATGTAAAAATAAAAAAAAAATAAACGTACAGGAAATAATCCCATTCTTTATTAAAATAAATAAATCAAATTAAATAAGAGATTTCTGAATGAAAATTACATCTTAACGCGTATTAAGTAGATAAAAATAAACAAAAATAGCTAACTAATTTCAAGTAGATAATTACTATTACTAAAACATTATTTACAACAGTTACATACTCATAATATAAAAACCCATTGTTGGTATATAATATGTATGTATATGCAGTAAGCAACGAAACGCCTTCAGATGTGGGAAAAATATTGTAAATATTGTAGCTACAAAAAACGAACTACTTGACCGATAAATAATATAAAAATTTTCTTAACTACAAAATTCAAAAATATTGTCATAAATATACAATGTTTTTTTTTCTAAATAATTACCATAAATAAAAGAGGAAGCTTCTATATACCATTGAGAGACTTCCCCGCTATTTTATACATCTACTAAATAAATAGTTGGGAAGCAGAGAACCACAGACCGTATGTTATAAAATAAGAATTGTCACAAAAATATACTGTTTCGAAGAGGATTTAGAGAGAGGTTTTGCAAAGGACATTTGCGCTTAGTTTTGTAATTCTTAAGAAGTAATATTAAAACTAGAGAAGAAGTCATGATTTGTGCAACAATTCGAACCGCCTAACTACAAATAAGAAACATTTACAGTTGACTGCAATAATTGTTAACTAAATACGTATATGATGCCACATGATCATATTATATTAAGTACACATACTAGATAAGCGATGGCATCTTAAAATAAATAGTAATCAACACAAGACTCATACTTGAACCTTTCACAACTTCAGTAATTTATCATAATTAGCTAAATACATACTTAAATAATAAGAAATATAAATATTTCCTTACTTTTAATTTATTTTAAGAATACAGGACCAGCCAACGTAATGTGTATTTTCGATCATCACATCACGATAAAATTGTGTGTGATGCAATACAGAGGCACTTCAATACTAAATTTACTAACCCTTCACAATACAAAAAAGGATAATTGCATAAATTTTACGTTTGTTGTTGTCTTCTATTATTATTATTATAAATTTAACGTTATCTCTTTAGATTTTTCGTCATGTTCCAGTATCCTCAAAGAATGGTTCTTCCGGTTCAGGGTAATTTCTCGTAACCCTTAAGCATCCAGCGCTGTGACAGCTATGCAAGCTTATTTTTGTTAGATTTTTTTCCGAACGGAAAATGCAACTTTCTACGTCTCTTTTTGAATTCACCGTCGAAACTGGATGAATCTGTTGAATTGGTATCTTCGATTTGGGGATCACAGTATGTCGTCGACGTAATAGTCGCTGATTGCTGGGGTGTGGAAATTGCGGATATTCCAATTCCAGATATTTGGGTATTTGGTTGGTTGGTTGGTGTAGTTGGTGTTCCTGAGATAATTGGTAATACTCCGGTAAATGCTCCACCACTTGGTGATATTGATGATTGCATTCCAGATATTGTTGTTGGTGTTGTTGTTGTTGCTGCTGCTGCTGATGATGAGGTAGAAACGACAATTGATGCTGTTGATTGGAAATGTGATGATGTTGTGATTGGATGGTATGGGATAAACTCCATTGGCACCGTGTCCGTACTTTGAGATCGGACAATGTTGCTAAAGATGGGAAATAGAAAATGAAATTATTTATTACACTCTTCTATTTGGATAAAAGATTATCTAAAGCACAACAATAAGTTAGAAGATGCCATAAATCTGAAGAGATGCGCATTATACAAATATTACAGCAAATATTTTTGAATTTAAGTATTATTTGAAAGAGGGGAAAGGGCTGTTAAGACCAAGCCAATGTATGTACATAAATAAAAAATTGCGTATTACGACGTAAAAGTAAGTAGGACATAGAAAGAAAGAATACAATAATTAGAGAACACCAATGAATGAAAAAAGCTGGCGAATATATAATTCTAAACCAATTACGCTAATATTTTTGTGTTTTGGAAAGAAATTAGAATTAAGCCCGAAATTCATCTTTATTGAGATCAATCGAAAATGTCGGAATATACCTTTAATAAAAAGGAAGGATATGGTGAGCCCAGCAGGTTTTTACGGAATAACATAATCAATTGTTTGAAATGTGGCAAACTTAGATGAGTTACACACGTTTGAAAGATGTGTATACATACAGTGGTCCTTCTGGGAAAATTACATTCAATTCATGAAACTGAATAGAGATGGAAAAATTATGTATGTAGTGGAGACAGATATAACGGCGGATATTGGTGGACTTATCCAAAAATATATTTTTACTGAACATAGAAACATTATTGTTAACTTGTTAATTATCAATTCGGGTAAGTCTATCTTACAAAAAAAATTTAGACGTAAAACAGCATTTTAACGTGCGAACGAATCGATATTAACATTTTACTGTAGGAAATTTGTCGATGTAGATTTACGAAACTTGTATGACTTGACGCATATATATACATATAACTGCCTATTCTGCACTTGTCGAAAATAAAACAAACCCACAGAAAGAAAAAGAGTCAATAAACTTTTTCTTTGGTCCGTCGAGAAAGACTTTTGCGATAAAACAAGCTCTGAGGCACGCACACCGTAGTTGATGTTTTCTTCAAACTCAATTGTTTCTGTCTCTTATCTAAATATTACCCAAAAACATTTTCGAATTTTTTCCGAACAATTTCAGCAAACTGTTTTTGTGTATGTAGTTTGAAACTCATTTTCTTTTACTTGAGATTATCATACTGAATTGTCTAATGACCTGTTAACCCCACGTAAACTTTGGCCAAACCACGCCATTCACATAATAAATGCTAATGCTCCCGATTTCAACTTCGTAAATGTAGCTTCGACAAAAAAATTTTTTAGGGAACACATTATTACGTGTAATAGGAATGCACGAGCGACATCTATTAGAAATGGATACATCAGGTGAAATATCTGCAATAGAAAAGGTCATGTTTCTAAAATGGAATCTTCGGGAACAATTTGTGGGACAGCGCTTGTCACCACCAGGAGGGAGCCTTGTCTCCGACAGTGAAATGAACATAGTAAACTATTTGGGTTGCTATAATTTTAAGTACCGTACTAGCGATAATTAAAGTAGAGTCGATTGGTGATGAATTTTATAAAAGTAAGCAGTAGAGTGTAATAAAAGAAACTTGTGAGATATATCTGAAATATTGTATTTTGAATAACGAACCAAAAGCCACGCTCGTAACGATATAAACATATCAGCATTCTTACAAATATTTATTTTTGTTCCTGCTTTACCTCCATTAAGAGCATCGTGGGATATGATCAATTGGAGGAATTTATGTATTTCTTGATAAATGTTAAAATCGGAGCTACATTTTTAGTTGGACTCCAAACCACAGAGGAAAATATTACTAGCATAAAAATAGGTTTTAAGCGAAAGCCTTGTTGTCAGTAGAATTCGGGAACCATTTCATTTGTAGGCGCAAGTGGGACCCAGACTCAGACCCCCATATAATCAAGGACAAATGTGTTATCCATTCCTCCAGCGACGCGCAGCCTTACATTCTATTCTATTGTGGCGTTAGGAATATCAGCTCTAAAGATGCCAGAGTATCAACAAATGAAAAATTGTGATTTGTATATAATTTTCCAAAGGGTTGTGCCCTACCCGTTACTCAGCCTCTCTTACTCAACCACCAAATAAATTCCCAACATCTAATCATTCTCCCCAGATCCACCCAGCGTTAATTTTTTTTAGATTCGTGTAAACAAATTACGTGTTCATGAATCTTAGCGCGTACATAAGTTTTGTAAATACAAGTCTGGTTCGGAAAAATTAATAATTTAAAGTTTAGCTCGAGCCAAGGACGTTTTTTTGTCTTGAGCAAACTTGTTTGAATTTCACAATACCAAATTGGTTGCTTTTTTATGTTGCCACATCCGGTTGTCGAGATATTTTTATCTAAGATATCAAGCTCGATTACAACAAATGCATCTACTCGCAATTCAAAAAGTTTGCCCTGTCCTACATAGCCCTTTCCTACATAGCCTTTAGCAACATTGTCGGCATTTAGTACATTTCTTAGTCCTGTTGCAGTCGCACTTCTTTGCCTTATCTTAAATGCCACAAAAAGATGATTTCGAAAAGCGAAAGGAATTTTTGCAGTGGTATAACAAAAGTGCAAACGAAAAAATATAGTCCAACCAATCCATTACCACCAATTTCTAATATTTCATTCCTTCCTCTGGAAAATAACTATAATTCCTCCAACTTTTACGATGTTTCAGCATAAAACACAGACGCTGATGATGTTAAAATAAATTTGTTAAACATTTCTAGCCCTTTATTTCCTCGTTTGTATTTAATCGCAATATCCCAGTTATAGGATTCCGACTCTTTCTAATCTAGTTCTTGACAAAAAAATTAAACAAAAAAAAAAATTTAAGTTGCGAAATGAAATACTTAAGGAAATGATTGAAAAATTATATTGATTGCAGTGAAATTAAAAAAAAATAAAAATTCTAGGGATGATGAATTGTGCAGTCTTTTGGGGGAATAGTGCACGAAAGTTTGAAGCTAGATTTGCTTCAGTAAAATAAATAAATTAAAAGCAAAACAAAAACCGGGAAAACTTCCATAGAATTTTTTGCACACGGCTTACTTTGTGTTTTGTTAAATACAGTTCTTAACATTTGCATAGAAAATAACAACAATTTTATCACTGGGAGAAGAATTAATGGCTACAGAAATCACAAATAATCTCTGATCATGGATTCTGTTGCTTGTGTTGTCTGAAATGAGAAACATTTAACGTCAGAAATCTGTTAAAAGTACAACAAAAACGTAATAATTAAGTACTTCAAGAAAAACATAAGTTTAGTACGTAACTTCATTGGGGATAAACAACAAAATGTATACATGACTTCAAAAACGAACCATTTGCAAGCATATAATGGCATTTATGATGGAAACTGTTAATGTCGTAATCAGGGATTGACCAACAATTTGAAGATTATGAAATGATAATACTTTTGATGCCAACAGCGATTAAGTTAAAAGGCAGCAGTGGTAGCAAGCACATTGGCTTAAGGGCGGTTTGAGACCTTTTGTTGGCAAGAAAAGGCTATGTATGTCCCTATGTCTAAGATTGTTTACGTGAAAAGGAAAAAGCTTTCTAGCTCTAATTTTATCTTCGGGATCTTAATTTTTTATTGCTAGAGGGAACAATTTACAGAAATGGTCTTGCCATTTGCAAGAAATAAGTAGTATCCTGCCACTCTTCTACGGATGCTAATTGAGATAATAGCGTAATCCGCTAGTTTTCGTATAATTTTCGACACAGACCCTCAATATTCTGTTGACTTTAGCCTGCGATTTCTTAGCAGCCTAACACTAAAAGTGTCTCTGAGAACGTTCATTATAACATTTTGATTTACCAGGCGATATGAAAGAGCGGGAGACGTAACATAATCTCAATTGCAGTCGTTATGCTGTGCGAGAGTTCCTGTGATATTTAAACAAGAGGTACCCTATATTTTAGTAAGACTTTCAAATAGGTTGCTCTTTCTAGAGCACTTCATCACACCAATATTCTATAGGTGAGAATAGGGTTTACACTAAAAAATATACATCCAATGAACGTCGAATCGGGTTGATTCCATATTTTTTGACAAAGGATTTCTTGCAGGCATGAAAAGCAACGGATGTCTAGTTCTGGCTTCAGTTCTTAATCCAATGATTACATTACCCAACTTTGGGGTAAATGCTCGAAATTACTCTTCTTGGTGAAAGGTTGAGTCCCAGGTAGCAGCTACAAATGATTGATTCACCTCCTGGAGATGTCAGGGTGGCATGGATAATTTCTATTTTGACATTGTGTATCAAGGCACAGCACATGATTAATTCTTTGTTTTCGACTGATTCTTCTATGGATCTTACTACGATAAGTAAATAAGTTTCAACCGATTTCCCCTTTGTATATGATTTTATCAGGGTTGTAAATGAGCGGAGTCATTTGTCATATCAACTCATCGCTCTACTCAGGACTTAAGTTCGCTCAACACTTAAGCGGTGGTTTATCGCTCGAAACTTGAGCGAACTCATCATTTGAATTGAGCGGACTCAAATCATGTTTTAATTAACATAAGGCGAATCTTATTAAATTAAAATTGAAACTGAAATTTCAATCAAATAAGAAAAGCTCATAAAAAAGTCATTCATTATATTATGCTAATTTTCTTAGCTAATATTTCTTCTACGCTACGCTATTTTGGGATTCAGATTGTGAAGATAACCAAAATTCAATAGAGGGTCAAAAATTGTTCTTGGAGTATAATTTTTACATAAGCAAATCTTCGGTGATAAGAAGTCTTTTTACCGAATACAACTCAACACTGCCTAGTAGTGCTTCGGTAGAAAGATTATTTAGCATAGGAAAACTAACGTTAACTCCTAATAGATGTCGTCTAAATGACGAAAATTTTGAAATGCGAGTGATGCTACATATCAATGGAAAAAATATAAAGTAAGACGCTGATTCGGCAACGAGATGGCTGATGAGTTGGCTAAAAAGGGCATGGCATGGCATGGCATGGTCATGACGGGTCACTGGGCCATAGGGGACCATGCTAAAAGACTGGGAATACCGGCGAACGATTTCTGAAGGAGTTGTAGGGACTCGGAGGAAATTGAATCCGTCAAGCATGTGCTTTGCGAATGCCCCGCTCTGATGAATAAAAGAGGTAGGCTACTAGGTAGCTACTTCTTTTCAAGTCTGGGGGAGCTTCAAAGTATAAAGTTCAGAGACATCCTGAGTTTTCTGAGTGAGGCAGGATGGATCTAGGTTAAAGGTCTTGGATATATCCTGAGTTTCCCAAGGAAAGCAGGATAAATCCGCGGCTTGAAGGGTTATCTCATGAGGTCTACGGGCACAACGGACCCGTTGGAGGTCTAAGTGAGGCTGGCTGGTTGTCTAGCGGCACCCCTCTTACCTAACCTAACCTAAGACGCTGATTCTATGGAAAAATGTAAGTACAATTTCTTTGAATTGAATTATTACATTTTCAAGTATGGTATTTTCCTTACAAGTTGTTGAATTTGTAGATTATATTGAGAGGAAGCGAAGTGTTGGCTAAGAAAATTAGCAAAAGCTAAGTTAATATAATATAATACATATAATGAATGACTATTTTGTGAACTTTCCTTATTTATTGAAATTTCAGTTTCAATTTTAATTAAATCAGATTCTCCATATGTTATTTGAAACATGATTTGAGTCCGCTCAAGTCCACTCAAGCCCAAATTTCGAGCGATGAACCACCGCTCAACTGTTGAGCGGACTCATTTCTTGAGTTGAGCAATGAATTGAGTCATTTACATTCCTGGATTTTATCTCCTTTCTATTGATCAGATCGTTAAGAGACATACGTCTCCATGAGCCGTTCGAAAGGCTTCAGAGAAAACGACGTGAAACTGGCACATAGTTTGAAATCCTACATGTGTCCATGTGGCATGATGGAAAAATATCAACTATATAAAAATTTCCGTTGGAAAAAAAAACATTTAAATTGACAAAAAGCAGCAGAGCGCTAAGAGCTTATCATTAATCCTAGTAATGTATCTATCGTTTTCTTCACAAGAAAAGAGGAAGGATAAATTAGGGAACCGTTAAGCTCACTTATCAATTATTATTATAGAAACATTTGTATATGACAAAGAACTTGGCTTATTTCGACTTTAATGTTGCTGCTGGGCATGAGCCTTAAAAAAAAAAGACTATGTTAGCGCTACATTGATTTGTACTGCTGTGGATTTAAAGAACCAGGTCACTTAATTAGCCAGCTAATTATGGCTCCAAAAGCTCTGTTTCCGCCGAACACCTGGATATAGTAATCAGAATTAGGGAAATTCACACAAATCGGTTAAGAAATGTTATATTAATCGAAAAAAAACTGTCAGTTAAAAGCATAAATCTGTAGGCAAGGGAAAGGAGAACGAAACTGTCCATACCAACATAGACCTAATGACCGCAAATGTAACTTCGTGACTGTCAAATATAATTTATCATCCCGTTAACTACGGTTTCTGTAACCAGTTAAACTCTGCTTGTTAAGAATAAAACACTTATGAAGATGATGATGATGATAACAGTCTTCCAGTTCATTGGAAGATTCAAGAAAACAGCTAAAAGTAAAACTAAAGTATTAAAACTTTCACAAAATGTCAATCAAAAGAAAAATTCTCTTATAAAACGAATATATCTGCGTAAAATATTAATAATAATATAAAAAAACACTGTTAATTCTTATTACAAACAGCAGAAAAAGACTTTTTAAAGTAATAAATTTTAAGCATTTCCAAAAAAATATATGCACCAGCACCGCCACCGCACTTACATATGTATATATATAACTTAAATAAATATTGTTTCAAAAATTACATGTAAAGCAAGACGTGTTACACATTATGTATATAACACAAAGACGCACTAACACCCACTTGTAATACGGGAACAGTTGCAGTTTAACAGAACACCAATTTTCCGCAAGACGAGTATATTTCAAAATGAAAAACACTGTTAGTTTTGTTAAAAAGTTTAAAGAAAAGAAAAACAAGCATCAAGTAAAAGTCAAGCTTTTCAAAACAAACCTTTGATTGGTTCTTCTTGGGGGCGGAAGTGGCGCTCTACCAATTGGTCCGACAGGAGGCGCTGGAATTGAAGGAAGTTGTGCTGGTTTCTTGGTTCTAGGCGGGACTGTAACTGAACGTTCTGAAGAAACGGACGGACTGTGTCTACTTTCATCTACAATATTGTGCGAACTACTAAAATAATATTGGGGGAAGGAAATCTATCATTGTAGGCTGTGTTAAAAGAACATAAATTCCAAAAAGTGTAATTACCTATCACTTGAGCTGTTAAATACTGGGTGAGAATTGAATCCCGGAGTGTTTGTCGAGATGGAATTAACATTAGTCACTGATGGTGCCGGATACATTGGCTGTTGTTGTTGTTGTTGTTGCACACTTGTTGTTGGAGCAGTTCCCAAATAAAACTGAACCGATTGATTATCACCGTCATCACTGGCAGATGAATCATCGCGAAAACCTCCACTAGTAGCACTGTTTCGACCATAGTTGTCTATCATACCTGGACAAATATACAAAAGTTCTTCCCTTACGATAAAGACAGTTTTGTAGGATTTTTGTATTTTTTTTTTATATAAATAAGCTTTACAACAATGTTTCATGTTTCATGTTTACTTTTGTACATGATGTAATAATATTGGCTAAGTTTGTTTTCAATGAGGATATCGGGTTAGAATTTGGGAAGAAGAAAATGAACGACATACAAGTTCCAGAGTATGCACATGCAACAAAATGGACAGGATTAAATGAACAGACAGGAAATTAAAATACTCACGGAAAGTAAGGAAAAGATATCCTTTATTCCGTTCACATTTTATAGTCCTGAAATTGGAAAAAGACTAAATACATCACATCGGGATCTTTGACTAATAGGAATGACAATTGTTAGGGTTTATTGCGCTCTCAACTGTTATATATAGCGATTATTAGCCCTGTAAAAATTTTTATTAACCCTAGAGGTTTTTTTGTACTTCTCAAACTTACTGAATTACCAGCAAGATGATTACTTTTTAATTCTATTGCCAATCACAGAAAAGCAGAATTTTATGCGTCAAGAAAAAATCGCATTGATAAGAAAAGGATTGCAAATGATTAGTTTTCTGCACATTCTCTCAAAACGTTTAAACAAAGTACTCGATTGAGAAAAAAGAGAAACAGAAAGATTGGAAATATATTCACGCCAACAGTTAAGCCACTGGAAAGTCTCCTTACAATATAAGATCAGCAGTTTTTAAACTAGTTCACAGTGTTTACAAAATCTTTTATGATGAACACTTAACAGCTGAACTCAAATATCTGCCACTCCGGAAAGTTAGGAGATAAGTGAAACAAAATTAAGATATTTCGTCAGTTTGATTTTTTTATACATTTTACGCGCTAAGGATAATAGGGCAAATTCTTAAAACGACGGCCCGAAGTGAATTGCGAAAAAAACTCATATGTTCGGAAATAAAAGCATTTTTTACTCGAAATCTACCTTAAATTGCATCGATAAGAACTTTTCATTTAGGTACATGAACAAAACAGTTGAGCCTAAATTCAAAAATGGAGTAGAGCTCGAATCATCAACTTTACACCCCTATTGATCAGGACTGGAGAGGGAGAGAGTGGAAAACGATTGACAGCTGAATATATAATTACCGGATTAAATTAATTAAATGACTAAAAATTAAATTTTCACAAGAGGAATGCCCAGAGAGATATCTTAAACGATGCATAATTATACTCTGAACATATTTTATTAACAATGTTTATTTCAATTAAGCGGGGAAAGCTTTGGTGATCGGTAGCTTGAACGACTTTCTTGGACGAAAAGGTAGAATTTTCTGCTTCTCGTGATTGCGTAGAATTGGTGAGTCTAGGAAAATGACTTTCTCTGAGAAAAATCTTCCCAACAAACCACAAATGGCCATAGAAGAAATAACTGGAAAAATAGGTATATGTGAAATATAGAAACTGGGGTGTATGTGGCCAAAGGACATGAAAAAAGTTTTCTGAATCGGAAAAAAGTATACCACCCGATAGTATTCGGCGAGACCTTCAATTTCATATGCAGCATGCGGTATTGGAGTAACCCCCACCCCCGCCGGGAGTTCTACCCACACCATAAAAGTATGGAGAGGAAATTTTCTTCTACGAATTATAGCTGGTAATGAGCTGAGGCAAACACTGAACCCGTTTTCCGATCGGACATAACCCTACCGAGTTCGATCCGATCTAAGATGCGGAAACTCTAGTACCTCAGTTCGAATAAAAATTAGGGAAATACTAAAAAAAGTGAGTATGGGGATGGCTATAAATAGCTATTGAAGCCTACGAGTATAGGAGTGTGGGTACTCAGACTTCTTCTCAAACTTTGTCACCCCCCAGGCTTCCCCTTTCTTAATTGAAAAAAACATTGTTAAGAAAATGAGTTCAGAGTATCATAATGCATGGTTTAAGACATCTCTCATGTCTGGAGGTGTCGGGCCTAAAATGAGCATTCCCGTTTTCGTGTATCGCCTAAAAGTACGTTTCATGGTCTAGAAAACTTGTGTAATTTCTGATTTAGAGGGAAAAGGAATAGAAAAGTTGGTAATGATGAAATATTAGTAAAATCTGTAATAAAATTTGCATCATCTATAAGCTACTAGAGTTTTATCAAAGAACATCTAACAGAAAGAATACGTATCTCATATATTGAAAAGTTTTATATGGCGGGTCGTTCCATTACGACCCGCTCTAACAAATTGTATGAAAACTATCTGCTTGTTAACGATCCCCCACTCAATAGTGGTGATATTACGACCCGCTTTTACAAATTTTACCAAAAATCTGTTTTGAATGACGGCCCACCGCCAGTCACCAGAGTTGAGTGGCGGCTGGCAGGTCGTCATCATCAAAGCACCAGCACAGCACCAGAGCCAGAGGCCAGAGCTTGCACTTTACCATGTCCATGCATTGCATTGCCTGTTCTCTATGCTTCTTTTACCTTTTCTCTAAGAAACCGGTTTCATCAAGAATACTTTGTTTGCTTCTGTTTCCCACTTTGCTGAGTTACAATGTGACGCTGTCGCGAGAAGCGGTAGCAAATGATGTTGCTTATGCTGACGCGGACGCAGTGCCTGTTACTTATGCTGTTCCAATGATGACGCTCTAACATGTGTTGAATTTTCGTTTCATTATTGAATAAAATCAATAAATTGTAAATAAATAAATTAACTAGTTATTAAATACTGCGGCATTACTTAAAACTTCCAATTTTCACACACAATTGCAATGCTCTGCAAAAATAAATTGCCTCAACTGCAGCTGTCAAGGTGTTGCGCGTCTCAAGTTGAAATATTTTCAACTTTAAGCAACGCGACCAGCGTCAGCAACACCCTTAGCGATACACTGTACCTGCGCTTGAGTATTTTCATACATTTAAACTTTTGACATATTTAGCGACAGCGTCCGCGACTCGCGAGTCACATTGTAACTTAAATTGCATTGCAGCAGAACAGGGGGAGAATAGATGAGCGGATGGGATAGGAATTGGTGGGCGATAAAAGCAGTCTAGTCACAATCACTGTCAGTTGCATTGATTTGTGTGCTTGGGCTAAACATTTTCATGAACGTAGGTAGTCAAAATATGCTGTGGAAAACTTCTTATCAAAAAACCGGCTCGCCATTTCAGTTAGGCAGCGTAATGAAACATAAAACTATGCACGGCTACTGGCGTTGGCGTGTGTATAGCTGTGGGGTGGTGAAAAACAGAGAGAACAAAGCAATATTCTCTCAATCTCAAATCTTTGCTTCTTCCCCTTTGTTACCTCCCGATCGCATCGGCAAATAACCATACAACTTGTGCATTTTTAGAGGATAGATGAAGCTTCTTGTTCAGTTATATATTCTTTGGTGTTATCCACTATATACGGGACACCTTGTGTACATGCATAGTATCATAGCATAATGAAAAAAGAATAGACCAGGAACGAACTTAAGTTTCGACAACACACTTACACATATAAATATAACAGAAGATATAGAATAGAACTAACTATGAAGATTACTACAAATTAATTCATCGATTATAATTTGTGACTGCTTAGTGAATGTACCAACTCTAGACAGTAGACAGTCAGTCATAATTTAACAGCGTTAAACAAAATAAAATGATTGAAATTTCTGGTTGATGGAAATTAGTGAAATTAAGATGAGAATTATCGCGATTGAATTAAATTCAAACAATTTTGTAAAGTGCAATTAATAAAGTTAAAAGTTAACGAACCAAAGCCATACGTGATAAAATCGATCGATAGTTATTAGAAGACCAACTCGAGTTCCTACATAATCCCATTTTAGTATTGATCTTAACCAAATTATGGTCAAGATTTAGAATAAAATCAAAGGTAAATTTTCCTAATTAGCTTTAAATAGATTCATGCTACAATCAAACCTGTATGAATGACGATACAAAGGATAATAATATCCTCACGAGCACACAAAAGTATACGCATAAAGAGCTTAATTTACTTTTATTGGCTTCAATACGATCTTTGAAGCATTATTGCCGAATTTCATTGAACGTTTTGACCTCGATTTGGAAATTTCATTTGTATAATGAAATTTCAGACGAAATTTTGGGATTCAAATGTTATTTTTCTCCTCAATCACCGAATATCTTGCTAATTTTTTTTCCTTCTATTTAACTTTGTTTAATAAAATACGGAAACCATAATAAATATCGTAAAAATTTTCATGTGAAGAAGGAAAACATCTTTAAGCTTTGTGACATCTCAAATATTGCAGGAACGATATGTCATGGGTCTCTAAATTAACTTTGAAATTCGAATTCGTCAAGAGTATTACTACAATCTTAAGAACTTACTTTACACAATTATAACTTCCTTCAAGTTGCTTAGTATCCTCTTATATATGTAGTACATGTTTTTTGAATAAATGAATTTAAAAATCTAGACTGTAAACATTTAATAGATCTTACTGAAAAACATAAAAAAATGTAATTCGATAATATTTTCACATTTGCATTATAGAATTTTATCAGACTCTTCTACAGCGCTAACGTTTACTTTAAAGGACTCGTTACATAACATTCATTCCTTACCCCCATAATACATTGTCATTTACATAATTTTCCATTTTATATTAAACACATGTTTAGGAAAAGGTTAATAAGAATGCAATGGACAGATTTTATCACTTAGTATAAGTACATGAAAAACTAACTAATAATGAAATACTTTTGTTTTCGAGAGATCATGCAGGATATATATGTATGTACGTAATAAAAAGTTTAAGCTTTACAAAAAATATAATTATTATTATTACAAACAAAACATTCCAAGACAATTAACAAAATATTGAAAAGTGTAAGCTTACCTCAAATATCTGCATAAATATAATTAAATTCACAATATTAGAGTTGGAGTTTTAGTGGAAATATAACATTTTTTTTAAACAAACAAAATTTCGTTAAAAATTTATTTTTTATGTATTTTCTTATTCAAACTTATTCACAAACTTATTATGTAAATTTTGTTTATAAATTTTACGGGCGACTTATACCATTCTGGCGTACTCTACTATACTTAACTGACCCAGATAATAACTTAAAGAAATAATTAGGGAAATGCTAACGGTGATTTATGTATGTAGTAAAAATTAGTCACAGAACATGTTAGTAAATAACAACACTTGAAAAAAGTGCAATGTTTTTTTTTTTTTGCAAAAATCTGTGCTTGCTTAAAGCGGAAATATATTTAATTCTTAGGTGTTGCAAAAAAAATTAACCGTCCAAGATAGATAATCAAAAAAACAAAATGCTATAGTTAATCAAGACTAAGGCCAACAGCAATTTTTATGTTTAAGGCTTTATTCAACGAAATTATAAACGAAACCACACAAGGCTTAAATAATAGTATCACTCAGGCCAAATTAAAAACTGTAGTGAGGAATACAATCAATCAGAATATGCTTCTGGAATACCACAGAAAACTTCAAAAGAATTTAAAATCCCGCCTTGCAGACATATAGTATTGTGAATGATTTATAAGGATTTGGATTCGGGCCCCACCGACGCCCACCAATATTTGAGACAAACTACACATCCTTCTTCTGCTTAAATCGAAGTTTTCAAGAAATTTTGTTAGTTTAGGTAGACTCTTATAGTTCCGATATGTAATTGTTACAGGGTCTGTCTCCTGGGATTTCCGGAGTCACTTTAGGTCTAGTTTTTTTTACAAATATTACAAAAATTAATACCTTTTCTGACTCTAAGGTTCTAATGAACTCGTTAGCTTTTTTATTTCGTTCAAAAATTATGTCGCTTTTTAATAAGGCTGAAAGGTGTAACCAGATATCAGTTCGGATTTCACAAAACCTTATAACAAAAATCCAGTAAACAGTTAATGAAGTTTACAAGTCGATTTTAATTTTATGCCTTACATCATGGAGACCTCGTCATTGTCGTCACTAGTAAATTCAGACCAGTGGTTACGAGCAATTGTATTATGAGTGAATTGATCAGCATTGAAAGGCGATGACAACAATATTGCAATGGCGTGATTCCGTAAAAAAAATTTTTTTATGAATAATTTCAAGGACATGACTGAAAATGAAATTGACTATACACCATCTCTACAACCTGATTCTTTGTCAACCTAGGTACCTGAACCGACTAAGATACCGAAGGAGTTACTAGTACGCCTGGTGAGGTGAATGCAATCGGCCAGTTGACACTCTCCTTTTATGATAAAGAGGACTTCAAGTGGTTTATAATGTTCATTACAGTGACAAGTAGTGTTTTAAACTTGAAGAACGGTTTGAAAATCTCTGAAAGATAATAGAACACATCATAATGCCCAATACATTGTTCTGTTCAGAAAAAATAGGCAACTCTGTTGCAGTGCAACCAATTATCCACACTTTAATTGATAATAATTTACGATGGTCTTATGGAGACGTTTGAATGGAGTTTCACGACGATCAAAACCAATCTGAAGAGAAGGTATTCTATTGCAAATTTAAATACCTGACTTTGGACACAGTATGCGTGCTTCAGTCAGAATAAAGTTGAAGCGATCATGCATTGCGCAATGACAGAAGCGGAAGAAAAAAGGGTTCTCTACAGCTCACGACCAAAAATACAAGGGGTTTCATTAAGAATGTATCGGGAACATGATTATAAATTTCAATGCATATTTCGCTTTATTGTTTGGAAACGACTGACTTTATGCATACGGTATAATGCAAACAGCTTTCCCTGTCAATTGAAGAGAACTACTTATTATTTTCGTTTTATTTAAACATCAATGAGAACGAGATAGCACTGTGATCATTATGTTTCTTCACATTTTCTAAATGTTTTTTGCTTGAAACTACTTTTTTTTAATCCCCAAGCACGGGGGCCTTGGTGGCGCATTGTGCTAACCTGCTAGAAACCCTCTCACCAAAACATTCCTGTCCTCTTAATGAAGCGTATCAGGTCTAGGTGAGGTAAGTTTTTCAGCTTATCCGCAGATAGGAAGGCAGACACAAGCATATTCAGCCTGCTTCGGGCAAGGGCCGGACAAACACAAAGAAAGTATTCGGTTTCTCAGGCTCTCCTTATGAGCGTGAAGCGAGCTGGGTCGGTGATGATGCCAACCACAGCTCTGCAATGTTTCTTTCCAAGCGCCAAGGAAAATTCCTATTAGGCCCATCAAGAAAAAGTTTTGTATGCCTGCAATTACTCAGGTTCGCCCATCTCTGGCTATGCTTCATACGAACATCAGCTTTGATGTGAGACCCGATAATCTAGGTGGCAACGCCTACAGCAGGTTTCGATTCAAGGAAGGGAGAACCAGAGCCAGATCTGACTCGACCGGGCATTTCATTCCCCATGTGCCCAAGAACATGTTGTTGTGGATACACAACTTATCCAGAAACGACCTGCAGTACTCCTGTAACTTTCATGTTATCCGACGGCCAGTTTTTTTCTAACTCCACATCAAGGGCTATCTGCGCTGCCTTTGCGATGGCGAAAACTTCAGCCTGAAAGACAGTGGTGTGCCTTCCGAATGAGCACTCCAATCCAATGTCAGATTCAAGAAATTAAACACCAACACCGGCTTCCTAATTAGTGAAAAAGCCGTCGATGAAATTTTTGATTGAAAGTACATACTTACTACTAGATGAAATTAATTGAATTGCTAAATTGTTCCAACATGTAACTTCCAACAAAGCTATGAGAAAGTTTTTATTCACAACTGCTATTATATTTTGTTAAGGAATTAAATAAAATAAATAATGGCAATTTTTTTTTCGAGAAGCTGCACTGCAAAGTAGATTTTCAATAAAACGGGTAGCAAGCTTATAGTAAAACTTTTGAAAATGAGAAAGTGCAATATAGAGGAAAAGCCCTTTCCATACGTGAAATAGAACAGTGAATTTAAACGACTGTACACTTTTGACATGTTTAAAAAAAATAATGGATTTTGCTAGAATGTACATTCAGCATTGCAATTATTTTAGCCAATAGTCCAGTTGGTTAGGTCTGGAGAATGAAACAGTTTTATTTAGAAGGAAGCTAAATATAGAAAAGTACCTGCCCCTTAAAAATTAGCCCAATACCACATACCAATACCGCATTAAAATTTTACTGGCAAACATACAACGAAAATTCCTACAATTTACCGTTATTTCACGATCTTTTAATTCTCACTTATTTTTTTCAGGTATTGACAAGTGTACGCGGACAAGCAAGCTCAGTAAGTGGGTTGACGTGGGCAAGGACCAATGAACGAGTATATTACTTGCCGAAGACATTATAACGATCATAGTAACAAAGATTGTTATCGCAATGTTAAGTTTGTACATGAGAACAGAGCGGGAGTGGCCTGTCGAGGAAATATATATATACTCCTGCTAAATCTTATTTAGATTCGGGACTGATTTTAATCTTACCCCTTACAACGTGTAGCAATTAATTCTAAAAAAAACGCTTGCAAAATTTAATACTCTTTCCAGTCAATCCCAAAAAAATCTTAAAAGTAATTATTAAATAATATGCCACACCTCTCATTTATTTAAATACCTAAAAAGAAATTTTAAGACCCGTCTTTGGTAAATTAACAAACGTGAAATTTACATTTTTTAAGGAAAATTACAAAAAGGGATTTCCCCTATTTTTGCGGGTGTGTACCTTGCTTGGTATATATGTTTCCAAGAATATTTAAAAAACAAAAAACCTTGGTTAAATTAGATTTAGCTAAATCGTCGTATTTTTGTCTAATCCGACTACACTACAAATCTTCTTTGAAACAGAAACATAAAAATTTACTGTGAATTTTCGTTATAATTTCATTACAAATAGAACGCAAGCACTGCACAGTGTTAAGAGTAAATAGGCAACATTGTCGCTTCTATCAAGTGAAGTACTTACTGCAAGAGTCCCTGTTGGTCCCTTGATCCACCCCCAGCAACTGATTAAGAAGTAGTTTTCACATATCCGGAATAATTAGTTTGTAAAATTTATTTTATTTTATTTTCATAGTTTTATTACCGATTACTTTAATTATTTTCCCTTCGAAAAATAAATTATGTGCATGCATAATATAAAAACTTTTAAAATGAAAAGCCTTGGAAGTATTGTTGTAAGTAGTAATTAACCAAAAATTTGAAAAGCAGCACAGTTGAAATGCAAAATATTTTGTGCTCTATATCACAATATTGCATAAAGCAAGTATAGCATAAAAGCAATTTTCTTATTATTTTCAATTAGAAAAAAACAAGTTTTCATAAAATTTCCGCACTGGAAGGGATTGCAGAAAGTTGCTGAAGATGAAGGACATTGAGAAATGATCAATGATCCAATTTGAATTCAACTCAATCACCAAATAGCTGAAGGGGAAAAAGAAAACTTCGATGTAGTTACAAATTTAAAGGCACTATTTGCTAACTTAAGTCGATTTTAACCTTAAACTTATAACTATAGCTTATTTATTAGTTAAGTATTTTTTCAATGGGTGTTAGTGCGTCTTTTACATTCTGAAATTAATTTACTAGGAATTTTGTTTAGCTACATAAATAGCCGGCAAAAGTGATTTATTTATTAAATGCCACTAGCACCAGTAACTGTTGAAGTTAATTTTTAAATGCACCGTTCTTTTATACTTTTCCGCAGTGTTTATACTTTTTGGGTGGAATACTGTTTTCTTTTTTTTAAATATATATATTAAGAATAGAATAGAATAAGAATAAACTTTATTTCGGCAACGTACACAAGATTGAAATCATTTTGAGTACAACAATTGTACTAGAATCATACACATCAAAATTCAAAGAATAAACAAAAAAAGCATAAGTAAGTAAAAACTACAATTCAGAAGAAATTAAAAAAAAATTATACGAAATATGATGCAAACAGATGAGCTATACATATTATGTGCGTTTAAACGAGTCTTTTAAGTGAGTTGACAGTACCAGCTATCTGGTATAGTGTCAGGGAGATCATTCCATAGACGGAGGCTTTGGACAAAGTCAGAAATTTCCATTATGAAAGCGAGGAAATACAAAATTTCTGCTTCGTTGGGAGGTAGTAAATTGGAAAAATTCTTGGCCTATTTACTTTTAATAAAGTATACAAAGAAACCAAGTTTCTTCATTTAAGATAAGACGCAAACCAACATGGTCAAACTTGCGCAATTTATAAATGAATCGTAGCAATCGGGCCAGTTAGGCCAACTTCCACCAGATACTAGTTTGCGAAAGACCAAACACCAAAAGTGAAATAAGGCATTTTTATTAACTTTAGACGAGACCAACTAGATAATATATTCGCTGAAAACCACAGGCTGCTCAGCCTCAATATATTTTTCCAATCGTATTATTAATGTTATCACACGATCTAAAGGTTGGTGACTTTATTTGGCATAGGCAATAGTGCAAGCTGATTTTCCAGCAGGATTTAGTAGCAACCGATTATAGTTGGACCAAATCAGAGTTTATTCGTGTAACGCAATCCTCAAGGAAACCAATAGGTCCACTTGGATACAGCTGTACATCAGCATATAAAAAACCGTTGATAATTAAGCAAAAGAGCAATGGACCCAGTATTGATCCTTGGGGTACCTTTCGTACTAGCGGCCGTTCAACTAATTTCAATTAAGTGCCGTTCTTATATTTATATTCATTACCATAACTGCGGTTTTCAATTCTTGAAAATTTCATTGATAGACATTTCGGTGCATTCAATGTAAATTTTGCGTTCGAATATTTCAACTAATTGTGGCTAATTGTAGCTAGCTTTAGTACTCCACTCTTATATCTGGTTTTAATTTCAACTACTCTAAAACTGACTTTCCAGTACACCAGAGGACCAGGCTCTGGGCAGAAATAATCGGAACTAAGTTTCCTTGAAATAGGATAAATGATTTCAACAAATCTTTCGTTATAACAATTTATTTATCCTTGCAAGATGTTTAAGGAGTATCACTTGATTATAAGATATATCCTAGGATGAGTCTGGGAGAAAATGTTATTCGGAAGAAAGAAAAAGATTGTGAATATGTCTAATCGAAATTGAAAGAAGAATTGATAAGATATAATTGGACAGCGATAACTGTTTTTTTCTTCATTTGTTATAATCGAAAGGAAGCTAACTTTAAAATATAATGGGCACCGACTGCAGTTCACATTGTTTGATTTGATTCTACTTCTGATGGTGAGACTATTGGGTACAACAAAAGAGCAAGCTGTAATAGTCATCTTGGGTTGCAGTGTAAAAGTGGCCGCATCAAATACAATAGAAAGACATCGATTCCGTAAAGTCGCATCTGCTCATACAAAAAGAAGAAAAAGCAATAAAATATTAGGATCCAGTAGAGAAATCACCATTTAAGGGACGCTAAAAGTTTCTTTTAATCAATCACAAGCATGAGACAAATATTCCACCTGATGCCAATCATAA
Source organism: Dioctria linearis (assembly GCA_963930735.1). Lineage (NCBI taxonomy): Eukaryota > Metazoa > Arthropoda > Insecta > Diptera > Asilidae > Dioctria > Dioctria linearis. The sequence continues at coordinate 2,095,748 of OZ005742.1, read as the reverse complement.
TCAAAAGTTAGAGATGGGAGCTAATTTCAAACATCCAAGGTATTGGGAGATCAGTTACTTTATCAATGAAAGGAAAATAAACCCATAGAACTCTTGCATTCAACCGTATCATTAGTGAGTTAATTAAGGACCGTTTGAATACTACGCATATGGATAAAAAAATATCAGTATTGGAAATGTATGTATACAGAGCGATATGAATTATACAGTTATCGCAGTATCTGAATGTTGCATACAAGGCCCTATCATAACTTCGCAGAAAAATTTATTGACGGGAATCAATGTGACTTACAACATTATACTCTACCACCTACTCGTGCAAACAGCAGGCGTAGAATTCGCGTTGCAAAAATTCAAGATATTGTCGTCAGGTACTATATAATGTAAACGACAAATCTATGCTTGAATACACTAACGATTGGCACCTCGACAGTAAAATTCCAATTCATATTCTACATATTTTAGTAAAGTTCGCATTATAGTCACCAAATCAACAAACAAAAGAGCAAGTACCTGACAACTCTACACCTACAGTAACTAATAGGAACTGTGAGTTCGTAGATGCCTTAAAAGTATTTCAAGAATAAGATCCACAAGACAGTCTTCGAGAAAAATCGCAAAGGTTCCAGGAACGCGGAGAGTTTCATATTAAATGGGTGGTGGATGCGGATGGGGATTTTTGGATGCTGCAGTTGCCTATTGGCGGGGATATGGTGGAGAAAGTTATCGATAGAGAAACATTGCAATGGATATGGTTAAATAGTAGATAATATCAAAAATTTAAATGCTTACAAAATTTAGATGACAGTCAGTGGCTGTGATAATTCGATAGAGATTAATGAAGTGAAATTCTCAGAGTATTTTTTATTAGAGTGAGACGTATATAATATGAATGTATATACATGAAGTAAATAAACAAAATTCTTTTAATGCAGTATATTATTTTACAATCAAAACTTATGACAAGCTTTAAACATAAAAAAAAAACAATACAAGTACATATCCATATTAAGGGTAGGTACCTATATATTGTGTACAATCAAAAGAAAGCCCACTGAACTTAGCACCAAAAAAGTATAAACACTGTTTAATTTGTAGTTTCCTAGACTATATGTATGTACGAGTATAGTATGTAATATAGTATAAAAATTACCTGTTTCATGTTGTCTAACTTATTTAAATATTACTTATAAAACACACGAACACACAATCTCTCGCTTTAAAAAAAACCTCTTGTTTACGTAAAATATAAAAAATGTACAAATAACATAAAGAACAAAAAAGGGAGAAAATTAATTTATATATAAAATTATATAAAGTATGTAAATAAAGTAACAAAATAATTATTTGGATGCATTTAACAAAAAAGGGATGGGGGAGGAAATTAAGCTACCAACGCCTACTTACATTCATAACAAAAACATTTTAATTATCGTAATGGGAGTAAAAAGCTACAATACTCTTGTTTGTAAATTAAAATTAAAAATAAAGTCGGAAATAAGTATAAAAACGTGCTCAAAATTTAATTCAATTTAATTTGGTTGAAATCCCTCACATAAATCAGCGATTTAAGGAACTAGGAAGGAAAAGTAATTAAAAGTAAAGGTAGCATGTACATAGTAACAAACTTATTTTGTTTTTTGTTTTTTTGAATTTTAGATTATTTTAATCTGTTCTTGTATGACTCTTTTATAATGCTCACTTTGCTAAAAAATTATATTTTTATTTTTTCTATATTTTATTTATTTTGTTTTTATTCCGCAGAGAACATGGAAAAGTTGTCAAAGAGAAGATTCTTACCTTGAACAGAATCATCATCAAGATCATCTGTGCTATTTGTTATCCGCCCTAAAAATGGTGAAAAAAACAAATGAAAAATTATACAAACAATTTCCGTAAGGAGTGCTCTCTGGTAAAATTTGCAACTTTGTGGAGTTAATTTTTTCTTCAATTATTATAATTTTTTTTAATTTTAGGAACAAAAATAAAAGAAAAGTTAAATTTGAGTTAATTTCTTGAGCAAAATTATTGATAACATGAATGTGGAAAATATTCAGACTTTTAATTAAAGGTGCTTGTTTTTAATGGAGCACTCCCAACTCCAATTGAAATTGCAGAGTCTTACATATGACGCATACCCAGTACAATTCTAGAGTTGGCCTGAAAATATTCGTGGGGCACATTTTTCTAGTAGAACTGCAATAACAGAATTACCGTAAATATTTACCTTTTTGACTGCTTTATTTCAACTAGGAAACACAAATAAAGGCCCCCAGGTAAATGATTATTGTCATGTGCCAATTTGAAAAAAGATACAATTAGTACTAAACTAAAAGTACAAAATTCATATTTCATATTCGATGGAACAAAATGTCATTAGAGAAATAAAATCAAAACTGCGACATATTTTCCGATACTACATACCACCCATATTGCGGGCTAGCAGCAGCCTCTCGGAAAATTTTAGGTATGATTTTTCAACTACCACATTTGGTGAGCTACGAAAATAATCCAAGGATGATTATTGAGCAGACTCTTTTTAAGCTGGATTTTCAGGAAGGGAGTGGGGTTTTTTGTGAATGGACTGCGCCACCACACGATGCTGATGGACTGAGGTAGGTTGATGCTAAGGACATAGACGACTTTTATTTCCAGCAGAAGCCTGAATCTAAACTGGAATAAATCCATTGCATATTATGTAGAGGTTGTTAACGCAACACAAGTAAAGAAAATTTTGATTAGAAACTCTTGAAAGTTCTGCTAATGGAAGGCTTGATATAAAAAAAAAAGTTCCGTCAATCAAAAAGCTTATGCCAAGCTGGGATGAAGAGAAGAAGGGCCTTACATCGAAATTGAAAATACAAAAATAATTCTTTTACGTAATCCTGTGTATTTAATAAAAAAAAATGTTAGGACCTGCTTGGTAAAAGCCGATATAAAATATAAATGTAAAAATATATATAAGAAAAAAGTTGAAAAATTTAAAAGTAAAGTTTGGGACTAGAACCCAAAAACAGCCCGTCGAATTGTATGATCTACGATCGATTCAAAAAGAATGACCTTACAGAACGTCACAGCTAGTGAATTGAACGCTGTCCCCAGAACAGTCCAATAAAGAGCTGCTATTTATGCCCTATGTCCCTCTCTACAGATTATTTAATTCGGTGGTGTAGTGTACTCGCACTCTGAATATATGTACTCAGGATAGGAACATAAGTGTTGTCGACTTTTTCATACATTCAAAGAGGGAAGTGAATGATAGTCGATAAAGAAAAATTTGTCACTACATTTTTATTATATACATAAGTGGCCGTGGCAGTAAATGCCAAATGATGTGAAAAGTTGATCTGAAGGGAGGGACACGAAGTTACAGAATCTAACACGTAACAGGAAAATTTAAGATGGGAGTCTGAATAACCAATGACAGTCAAAATAAATCTTTAAATTTAAGAGTAAAATTAAGAAACTTAAAAACTTATATAGGACAAATTTTGCACTGTTTACTCTCCAGTGATAAGTATTCACAAACCGCTATCAAGTTAAAAAAAAAAAAAGTCATACAGCCCAGCCCCTGCCTCGTCAGTAGGTAGAAATCAGTATTTCATGTTTAAGCACAAGATCTTTTCAATTTAAGACTGATTATAATGTGCTTCTGAAGTAGACTTAAATTTCGAAATGAAATCGATTTTCAGTTCTAACTAAAATTTACTCTGAATATGACCAGAAGATATCTTCCACAAAGATGCAAAAATATTCTCAAACAGCCATCAATAACACAAATAAACAATTACTTACCTCTCGAGCTTTTACTCGAAGAACCGTTACGACTATATAAAATATTCTCTAAATAAGCTAATCCATTATTATTAACAATACTAAACCCCAGGAGCATTTCAATTTGTTTCCATCGATGAAGACGTTCCTGTAATTCATTTGTTACTTCACTTAGAGCATTTCTAGCCTCAACAATTGATCTGTCTACATCATCTATACTCTTGCCATGTGTTGAAACAAAAGCACCAACTAAACTGGATCGTTTACGTCTTAGTTTCTCGCATGCTTCACGGGCTTGTTGTAGCTGCTTCTCAGCCATCATCCTTTTTTTCATATGATTTTTACTCTCTAGCTCATATGTGTATTGAAGCCATGATTGAAGCTGTGGAGGTGGAGACCAACAGTGATCGACAAGTTCTACTTCTGCTCGAGATAATTCCGATCGTAGCATTTCAATTTCTTGCTTTAACTGTTGTAATTCCAAATCAGAGCTGGATGATGAAAGAGATGGAGCCTCTTTTAGTCGTCTCTCTAAATCTAGTTTTTCTGTTGCAACATTTTCTTGTTCCATTCTTGCCCGTTCTAATTCCTGCATAATAGAAAATTTATGAAAAACTCGTATTTTGTAACAAACTAAAACAAAATTTAAATTAGAGAAAAATTAATTTACAATAAGCAGAGAATGCGAAATTATCAGGATTAACTTGTAGAATTAGTTCCCGGTTTCAATATAATTCCAATAAATTTCCAATTTCCAATAAAATTCCATGTCCTAATTGGATTTGGATGTCGTTATTGGATCCTGACGGGGAATGATTTTCTGTTGGCCTGTAATGAAAAGCCCAATCTAACAATAATTTGAGAAATAACATTTTGCCTCTGGCGAATATGCAACATTTACGCAAGAACATAAAAACACCACTATTCTTGACACAGGGACGTCAATTCGCGTTTGTTCACAAATAATTCTGGTTATAACCCATAATTCGGCTATCATCGTTTATTATTATGCGACCATCATTTATGACGAGAAAGGTGTTATAAGGGAATAAGGTTCTTATATGGTTAATATATCGACGTGCCCCAGAATAGAAAATTCAAAATAAATACCACCACTAAGATTGGCTATTTTTTTCTTTTGTACAACTGACGAAAGTACCGGAAGAATGATATTGTGCTTCTACTTGATACTAATATTAGAAGCTATTATTTCCCTGCGTTGAAAATATCGAAAATCTCCGTCTGGCGAGAAACAAGTTTTCGTTATCTGTCAAGAACTGTTATTGCACCCATAGTAAAGTAATAGAGCAATCAACATGACAGGGTGGGGAAACTTCTGTTAGTGCATATAGCATGCCCGTGACTCAGCAAGGCTACTCAGAATTCTCATGAAGATAAAGTCAAATGATTTAGGATTCTAATTCAAACTCATTTCGTTGACTCATGCTTGAGGAGGTAGACGATAGCGATGCTCAGAGGCCGTTTAAATTGCCTGTGAGAGAACTGGCATGTTTTTATCATAAGGCTAAGGATACTTTTCACTCCTTCCAACATTTCTAATCCTTTCACAGAGGTCTGCCTTCAGGGCGGGGTTCTATCCATGTTCTTTTCGCCTGATCTCTTAGGGACAATTACAGTCTTCAGTAAACAGGTAAATTATCTAGTATCCGTGTTGCAATCCAAGTTTCAAATTTTTGTATTTACACCTAGACATATTGACGAATATTGCTTGAAGGTCTGCTGCAAAACATGCAGAGTGATATGGTTGCTAAAACTCAAGGCAATGAAGATTTACACGGCTAAAGAGAGATTTTAACAACAAAAGCATCTTTTTATCTGCTCCAAGCCTGTGGTAATAATTCAGACTAATGCATTTCCCGGGGTGAAGTCAAAGCTCGTTTGGGAATGCCAATGCGTTCTTGTCAATTTTGACCTCATCTGGATACCGGATACCGGGAATGAAAAAGCAGACAAACTCATATATATAATGTTGACTCAGAACTGAGGATTAGCTCAATAGGAATAGATATAATGCTTATTTTCATGAAACGTAACCAGAGAATATAACAGCAAAGTTTTTTTTAAGCTTCTACTCGCTGTTGATTATTTTTTAATACTACCACAAAATCGTAATGATTTTTTTATGCATCATAAGTCAACAATTTTTTTTTTTTCAATTAAAAATAAATTAAGATTTCATTTTAAGACTTTCACACACCAGACGATATCACTACATAAATCAACCATTTAACCATGTACTCTTCATTCATTTCACGATAAAAATCATCTTCCATGAAAGACACTACACACTGCAAGGTAAACAAGGAACCGCAACAATTTTAACCTGATTATCTTACTCAAACTAATTACTCAGTTCGCAAAATATAATTCGCGTTCGCGACAGATGAAAGTAAAGCAATAAAACTCTACTCGCTTGATACAGTTACAATGACACTGGCATTGAACGGCAATATTGAACGTAGTAAGTTAAGCTCTGAAAAAGACTTCACAATCAGGTGAGAGTAGCCAGAATCACAACTGCTGGAAAAAAAAACACTTATGAGCATCCGTTCCAAACAATCACATGACGGAAAAAATAACTTCAAGTGGGATTGGAATTACTTGCATAACAATAGAAGCCAAGCACGGGTTAAGATCAATTTTTAAAGTTCCCCTTGTAACGCCATTGATGAAACAGTAATAATAATAATTATTATTATTATGTGTGTGTCAGCGCATGTGTGGTGTGTGTGTATGTCAAGTACCTTTTGCATTTCCTGAAGAGCTTGTTCCGCCTTCTGAAGTCCTTCCATGTCTTTAGCCATCCTTCTTAGATGTTTTTTAGCGTTCTTATTCTGTTGATAAGCATACCAGCACCCGATAATTGCACTTAAAAGTAAAGTTACCAGAATGTAATCTTTCCAGCGTGTACCGGTTTCTGAAATATAAGATCGCGATGGTTAAATGAATTCTCTTTGATCTAGAACTTTGCTAGCATCCGAACTTACCTCTTGGAGGACCAAATAGCACTACATCCATAGCTTTCAGAGCAATTTTCTGTTTATGAATTGGATCTTTGATTCCCAGCACATTACTGACATAATGCATGTTATTCACTGCCAACCTGGAAATGAGATCTTTTTTGTTGTAATCTGTTCGGCTTTAGTCTTTTTCTACCTGTTGTACTTTTTGTGATTTCTTTCCAATGGAAATAACAAGAAATTTACACATTATGAGAGCGACGCTATGTGGGTGGACAAAATGATATGATTGGAAATACTACAACAATGAAAATTCCCAGAAATATATGAAATAAATATGTGTGTTGTTATGAGGCGAGAGGAAAAACTTGCTTTTTATAAAGGTTGAAGGCTTATTAAAGCTCACCTGCAATCAGATGTGACGATTTGTTTATTGTCGACGCTATTTTAGTTTTAATTTTAGTTAGGCACCGTGCAACTTATTTTTATACTTGTATTATCAGGCGTATATTTATATTATGACATTATATATGAAGAGATTCAAAAATTGAGGAAATTAAAACTCCAAGTTTAGTTGTTGTAATCCACGTAAAAAAAAAAATTTTTTTAAGCTTCTTTTGTCAATACCATTCCATCTGTATAGCGTACATGCTTAACGAGACAATGGAAGCCATAAAAATAGAAACTGAAGTGACGGTGGTGTAATGGATAAAACATTAAACCAATATTCATGAGTCTAGATTCTAGCCCAACCGGACATTTACCAATTATCAAGGTATTCTGATAAGCAAATTGCTCCTTGTAAAGCCATTCGAGTCACGATATATGCTAAGAAGGCCTGGTTATACAGGATGTTTATAAAATAACTAAGAGGAGTATCTTGATCTATGTTTGTTATGACAATTCGCCAATCATATTTTATGAATCACCTTATAACAATTGTACGATACACCCAACGATGATCTTTTAAATTTTATTTTATAGATAATCGTTGGACCAACGGACCAATAGCTTCAAAGTTTGGGCTCAATAAAATCAAAGTTTCGCAATTTTCACGAATTTCTTTTTCCAAAAACGTAAGGTTTGCGACATGCCCCACGTGGCGTCCCTGGTAAGCAACTCTTATAGTTTGGCTAAATGACGAACGCTCGTAAAAAATTCTTGATTGTAATGGCCATGCCATGTATTAAACATGTATTAAAACCCTTTCATTTGTAATGGACTGAAAAACTTTTCTAGTCCATTGTAAGCGTAATTATTCAGTGAATTCCTTAAATGTGCGCAATACAAAATAAGATGATAGAATCATGAGCACAAGAGTTTTATTGCAATTATGTTAACAGTTCAGTTCGCTATCGAATGTTTCTGTAAACGAGATTTGCAGAAGTGCATGGTAATAAATAAATACATAGTAATTAATCAATAAACGTGCGTTTGCAGTGCATGAAAAATTCACAACCCATAAATGAAATGGAAAATAATTGCTCAGTGCAAAAATTAAATTATAAAAATCAACTGTTTCAAACATTCTGGAAGAACCGTGTGAAAATTGAGATTGATTGGGAATTTGTATCTGTTATGTAGTATTTCGTACCCATTTTGTTTTCGTTTTGTTTGCATACTTTCACAGTATCACAGCATCATACAAAAGTAAAAATTTTCGCTTATATATTTCCTCGTGTTTGGACACTGTCGTAATAATTCCTTAAAGATGAGTGAAATCTGGAAGTTCTTTATTAGAGTTACCATATGAGAATTTCCAGATTTCTACATTTTTTCCCAGTATACCTGGGATAACCGTAAGGCCCTGAGCTTAATTCCCGAGTAAGAATGTTAATTATTGTTAGTACTGCGAAAATGATGAATGGGTTTTTATCGACCGAAGTCATAAAAAATCGACTTTCGAAGTTACAAGACATTCAATATAAAACGGTTTGTATCGCCGAGACGGTTCAAATTCTACCTAATTCAATACAATTTTTTTGTTTATCTCGATGAATTTGTTTGCTATAACTAGTATAGCTGACGCATTTTCAAGTAAAAGCCCTGCCTGGCGTCGAAGGTAATTAAGACAAGAAATCTTGTCTTCCCGTAAATATGGGTAAGTGTATCGACACCTCAAGAGATAAAAGGAAATATTCTCGGAACAGTATGAATGTTACTTGTGTAAGCCCACCACGGCAAATCCAACAGGCGAGAAGGAACGTAAAGAAAATGACAGTAGTGGCAGCACCCTGCAACAGAGAGAAGTAGTCGAGACTAACGAGCGTGCGTGATAGACGTAAATCTTTAACCTACATAGCCACTTCTATCAATAAAGTTTATAATTATATATTATTATATTTAACGCTTTTCACTTAAGAACCCTTTTCCCGGTCCATTGAAAAATCCCTTTAACACTTGAGTAGGTTTATTGCCGGCAATTTAGGGCTGGACCACTGACATATATAATATGGACTGCTTAACTTTCTATTTCATGTGGGCACAATTGCTTGTGCTAAAAACTGGGCTTACATTGGTGCCAACATTGAAAAAAATCGAAGTGATTTTAATAAAACCTTTCGAATCTCTGCCACGTATCTGATGAATACACTTTTATTAGCAATAATCCTAAATAATTAATTTAAAAACATTTATTTCGACGAACCCACTTATTTATTTGTTGTTTACAGTTCCCTCTCAGTTGGTACTTGGTGCTTAGACCGAAAGTGGCAGCAATATAGAAGTGAGCCTACTTTCTGCAGTGTATTTCTATGAATATAGTCAGTCCATATTATTCATGTCAATGGGATAGATTAAGTGCGTTTGTTGTGTTTTGGATTTCAAGAGAAACATCTTTTAGTAGCAAGATCAGTTGACTAAATTAAAGATAAATCCTTCTATTTAAAAACCCGGACCTGATACTAGTTTCAGTATTGTCATTTAATACTAAAACAATATTATATAAAAAAAATATTAGCCTCTCTTGATAATTTGTTGATATCAATTCACGAACAATTGAATGACTTGGAAAAAATAGGAAAGATATGAGAAGCAAACACGAAGTGGTAGTTATGACTGTAATTAAAAAATATTTTATGAACTTTAACTATGTTGTTTGCTTCCGCATCAACGAAACTACTTATTTACAATCGGAATATTCAAAATCAGAATTATTTTTCAACGCCCCACGAATTATTTATGAAGAGAAGTGTATTTATTTCTTATGTAAGAAAATTGCAATTTTCATTAGTGCTATAAAATCTTCCTTTGTTATAACAATTTCCAAGTAAATAAAAAAAAAAGAAAATTGAAGGGAGTACGCTTTGCAAAATGTAAATTACCTCAAATTGTGTGTTAATTTAAAAAAATTTCCTAACTCTAAGGTTAATAACCTTGTGCAATGCTTTTTGTGTGTTTGCGAATCGATAATTTATTGCTAGAGTAAACTAACCTTGGCAGTGTGGCTCCAGTAACCTTATGCTGCTTGAATAGATCCACATATTGCGGCAATTGAACAGACTGTGCAAGCCAATCTGTGGTTTGTTCTGAAGTCCAATTGTGTACCTGTTGGGGGAAGAACCAAAATAGTAACAATAGTAATTATAGTTTTTCTAATTATGCGCACCTCTGAACGTAACCAGGATTCCCACAACTCTTTCACAGATATATGCATGTCATCGTTGTAGTGAAAAGCTTTCTGTCGTTTCTCATATCCAGAATCATATTTAAGCTCTTCACGCAGAAACTGAAATAAAAACAGAAAAATTACGAGAACATTTTTTTTTAATCCATTCTGACTCTTTAGAATTTCTATACACAAAAAAAATTGAAAAATTTAATTAGTGAACATTGTCAAGTCAACGTTGATGGCCGTATTCATGTATATTTTCGGTTCCATTCAGTAGATTCATCAACATTCTGTCAAAATATTGCCATTCGACATTGTATTTGTCTGTTTAGGAATTTTCCATCCTCTAACAAGAAAATAGATAAGTTCACGTGTTTTGAGATAAAGCTCACACGAAAACTGCTTTTTTAAACTGAAGTGTATTTTCAAATGGGCAAACACAAAACCTGTTAACAACTTTGCAAAAGTATTCAATTTACATGTTCTGCATAAAAATCTAGTGACAACAATATTTAAGTGCTCTGCACCTAATTTATGAGGGAGAAACGTAAAAAGGATTAAAACTGATTGGAGAAGATTTAGAAAAGTGGTGTAGTGAGTTCTTACGGTAATTAGTAATTCAATTAGCTTTTAATTAGTCAACGACATTTTTATAGTCCATAAAAGCCTGATATTGGGCACTTTTTTTGAATCTGTTTTCAGCAACTCTGATTGGAAGTTACCAACTTTTGCAGCTCCAGCTTTAGCAAACAATATCAGTTAATAAATATTTTAGCTCTGGTTAGTGGTCGAAAATTTATTCGTGAAGATTCCTTGAAAGCTATAGATATATGTGAGTTCTTTATTACATCTTTTTTTCATTAGATGCTGTTTTCCTATGAATTATTTCTTGTTCAAAACCCTTTAAAATCTTTATGCACATGGGTTGGGGTAGATGGAGAGAAATTTACCTGTTTCTTGATAGATGCTGTAATTGTATCTAAAAATTTAGCATTACAGTATATTACGAGTATATTAGTAATCTATTATCTGTTGTCAACAGAATGCCTCAACCATTGGCGGGCATTGTTGGTAGGTTAATGGAAGCATGAGTATAACACATTGACTCATGCTTCCATTAAACTACTACACTACACTATCGAAAATGTTTCAGCCATTTACACACCATTTTACTACTACCATCATAACAATACATAAATATAGTCAATGCAGAAGCAATAGATGATTGTAGAGCTATCACACGCAAGAAAATGTCTGTAAATTTAAGTAAAAAGTTGTTGGAATAGTAACAACAAAATTTTATTCACCAAAAATTCTGGCGAAAATCAAACTCAGGTATGCGCTCAAGAATTCTACCAGCGATCCACATTGGCGACAAGAGGTACAAAACTAATAATACGAAAGCGATGAGAAATAGCTGCGGAGTTGGCAGGAAGCTTATACTTTTTCAAATGACTTTTTGGATCATCCGAAAGAAAACTATGAAAATATGCAATCTTTGTGGATACGTGCTACATCCAAGAAAATTTTATTGCTCGACAAAGCTGGTAAAGCAGATGGAATAGAAAATGAAGACCCAATAGACTAACATTCAATAGGAGATATACTCCAACCAATTCTAGACAGATCATGAAACAGCTATTCCCGGCATATTAAATGGTACCGGCTGCTTATTATCAACTACAAAAGAAATTTTGTATTACGTAATTCTAGTCATGTAAGCGTTCTTAACAACAATTTCAGAGGCAATGGAGACTGTTGCAATTATTAATATTATGCGTGGATGTCCAATCCATTTTGCTCTACCGTTCCTAAGTGTTACAAGCGGAATGACATGCTTAGTATACCCTATAGATTTCATCTAGGGTATAACGCGGAAAACACGTATAATTCGTATAAGACCCAACAGATCAGGAGTAGTCAACCTGTCACTACCACCCACTAGTGTATGATTCAAGCTTTCATGGTGGACGGTAGGGGTTTTGTCTGATACGGAAGCTACTTTTCGTTAGCGCCGCACATCTAATACTCACTGACAGAGCCGGTTGTACTGCACTGTAGTAAGTACTTGATGAGGGGCGGATTATGAACGTTGTCACTTCCAAAATATAAAGTGTGGTAGATTAAAGCTAAAAAGATTTTAAATGCACCTGCGATTAATATTACAGGGACTATAATCTTATTTATACTCCTATTAAGTACGTCAATGAACCAAATCCAAATAATAAAAAAAAAAACATAAGAAGATAAAATTAACTAAATATTTTTACTAAACGAGTACTTTGCAATTGGGCTAAATTAAGATATTGCGGAATCTGTGGACGGTAAGAAAATTTTAATACCAACAAAGATACAAAAAGGTATAAAAGGAGTAGACTACCCGTGCCCTAGATGAATGCCCGATGTAATTTCATATAGTCACCCTTCTGTGCAATTTTGATTAAAGTGGGATTTCGCCGCTATTTCAGAACGGTTTGTCGGACAATAAAAATTATTATATAATCAATTTTATGGAATTTTATATTTTGAAGATCTTTTCAGTATTACAATAAAAACGTCTGGGACTGATCGTTTTCATAGTATACGTAAAAAATCTTAAATTTTTTATTGCAACACTATATGAACGGTTTGCCCGATTTAGCCCAATTTTAAGATTGGACTTATTATTTTTATGACAACACCGTGCATGTAATTGAAGCTCTCTACGTCGACGCGTTCTCACGCAGTTTCCAAATATATAGTGAAAAACGAAATTTTTGTATTGCAACCCTACGAAGGAGTTACCCGGTTTGCCCTATTTTCGAATTTAATTTGACTTTTTTTTAATTTCAGCTCTCTAAGTACACGCGTTCTCGAGTTATGTTCGTCGGACATGCAAAAACCAAAACAAATTTTAATATTATGCGTGGGTGTCCAATCCATTTTGCTCTACCATCATTATTTCTATGTGTTACAAACGGAATGGCAAACTTATTATGCCCAATGATTTCATCTACTAGGGTATAAAAATGGAAACAACATTATCAAGCAATCCTTGGATTTAAATTCTCAAGGAAACCGACGCGATACATCGGAAGACCAGAAACAGAGCGCACCTTATATTCTCCTCAAGGCATAAAAGAAATTATATGAAGTCAATACAAATTATAGATCTAGATTAATTCAACTTCAATATTAATTTCAAATCTAATTGACATTTTTGAATATCGCTGGGTATTGGTATATGTACTTAAAAATAACTTCAATTACTAAAATCTCACCTTAAATACTGCTCTACAGTTTACAGCTTTTCATATCGGTTCCACAAATTCCACCGATTTTTTCTACGCGCAACCACAATGGGTAAATATTATCACTAAAGACGAGAAAATTATTGTGTAATTCGTGTACATCAAGAGCTCCTTAAATAGGCTAAGTATTTGTTCCACAACTTAAATATCCTATCAGAGCAGAAATTTCATTATCAAAATAAACACCAGCTCGACTCTCTGTTTACAATGGCGTTTAGCCAATTGCGACAAGCAATTTAACTTTAATTAAATGAAACGTGCCCTAATTGGATGTGCAGAAACGAAGTTAAGGTAAGAGGTAAGGTGGTATAAACGTGAAGCTGTTTTTTTTTCCCACCACATAATACATAATATTCTAGCAGGGTACAACTATACTACACTTACGTCATCGGATTCACTTAGGTCAATATTTCCATTGTCATCGTCGTCCAGCTGCCGATGCAATGACCTTATGGCTTCCATACCCAACCGGTCTTGAACATTGTAGCACTCCAAATCATCTGCTGAACATGCTCCATCTGCAGACCCACTGCCAAGCGAACCTGAAAAGAAAATTTCACATGAGTCGGAGATACACGAAAAACTTAGAAAGTACACTTAGAGTTAGCTACTTAAAGCAAACAAGTGCGGAATCGATTTAAGTTTGTTGTGTGACTTTCGTTATTTGGTGGTTAACATAAACCACACTCAAAAACCTTGTGGCGACCTTTGAAGCTTGTTTATTACAGACATTTTTTTTTAATATAGGTAGAAATGATGTTCTATCACTTGCGCTGGATGTGATACGGATATTCCAACAAAAACTGGTTTTGAATATTATTTTAAGGTAATATGTATGTGGCCTTTGAAAGATAATTTCGGAATAGGTAGGTTGTTGTTCTAGCTGCTAGCTCTTTTCGCCAGAATTTCTATATAATGTGATTATTTTTAGGGCCGCGCTGATGTTTCCGAAAGATGAATCATGATACATAAACCGTAGAACAGTCAAATGTATTCATTCCATTGTTGGTTAAGAATGCAAGAATCGTTTGGAGATAATAATATCAAATTTGAGCATTGGAATTTTATCACGCTTTTAGTTAAACAAGGTGCGTACAAGTTAATGTTCTTGACACATGGCGACTATAATGAGTAATTTAAGAAATTAGCAAACTAGTTAACTTATAATGGTGTCCAGAATATTTGTGAAAATATTTTTTTTCCATCTCTAACAGATTTGAAAGCGTTCCAGAAAACAAAATTGACGGTTAATTAAATTGATCATTAAACTCGCTGTGTATCCAAGGTATAAGTCATTGTCTGAAATAGATATAGTTATTTACCCTTAATAGGTATATTTTACAGGTTGTCCGACCTACTAACTAAGGGTTGGCAGCCTATGCTTTAGAAAAAATTAATAGATCGCAAAAGTCATCATAAGAAAAGTTGTGTGTCATTAGCATGGCTACCTTTTGGGGTAACAGAATTGCTTTAAAAAATGATAGATACCAAAAAGGATCTTTTTCGAAAATGTCTTTAAAAACTTTTATCTCCAAAACGACCCCGAGCACCACCACAATTCTTGGCGATAGATAAAATTTCAAATTTAGGCAATTTTCGAACTTAGATCATGTACAATTATTACGAGGACATCTCGTGTACAAAATATTCTTCAATACAACGCCTCTCCAGCAGTATCGAAATACATATACAGGGTGTTTCATAATTGGTGGATAAGGTGATAGGTCAAAAAATTGTGTGCGTGTTGGGGGAAATCCTGCCGGCTTCCGAGATAACTGGACTTAAAGATATTAGGGTATGTTTTCATAGATCACCCTGTAACTCCTAAATGTTAAGCCCTATGATTATGATTTGATTATTGTTCGATACATAATTGTTGGACCGTTCCAATGGTCTATGAATATTTCCCCTCTTTCTCTCCGTTTTGAAGTTATGCCTCACCAAAGTTCAAATTTCAAATTTTTACTCGTTTTTTTTTTTTTTTTTTTTACTACATACTATTTTTAACAAAAAACATGTCATCAACACCAAATTGGATTTAAGAAGGCAAAAAGCTTAGCTTTAAAATGACCTATCACACTCTGCATCCAAAATGCAACCCTTTCTGCGTTTTTTGCACTTTTCCTTAAGTATATCCAACGAAAATGGCTAAAAAAAACTCATCCAAAAGATGCCTACTTTCTGGCACTTATTGAACTTTTCGCTGGAGACTTTTCATGCATTGGAAGAATTTTTGTGTCATAACTCATAAACGGTGAAAGATACAAAGTCAAAGCAAAATGCGTTTTAAAGAAAATAATCTTAGCTTCTAACAGGAGTAAGACAAAAGAAAAATAATTATAAGGTTGTTTTTTTTTATTTCCGACTTGAAATACACAAAAATGAATTACAAAAGTTGAAACTTGAAGCTTGGCAGACCGTTTCTTCTGTAGAGGAAGCATTGACACATTGAATCAAAGGGCAGGAGGTTGTCCATAAATTAATTAGCACCTCAACCATCTTTCAACTGTTTGTCGTTTAGGAGATACATATAACTGTTTAAGCACAAACCTACCGTTTCAGGCACCCTTAGTTCTTTAACCCCGATTATTTCGGAAAGGGTTGAGAATGCACCCCCCTGCCATACAATTTTATTCATTTTCTGACATGACTTATCCACCTTTTTCATTATTATTTGTCATTTATGAAACACTCTGTACAGCGATTATCAAAACATTTATTTACTCTATAGCATTGTGCAAACTACGAACTTTACCTAACTTCTTTATTCATATAATTACTGTGTGCATAATTTCACTTTGTATAGATCAACGCGTTCTCAGGCTCACGTGCGTACTGATTTTGCTGTGACCCAGCGATCAGAGAGGTCTCATCAGTACGGCTATCTCCGATCGCCTACCACAGTAGTTCGATGATAGAAATCACCAATTTGCCCATATAAATCCTTTTTATCAAAAGTAAGTATGAAATATATGGTAGCAAGATTTCTCATTGTAATTTTCAAATTGGGTTGTTTATTCGCCTTGTCGCCATACTCTGATTACTGGGTCGAAAACGATTTTTCCTGTATTTTGCACTTTTCTAGCAGTGCAGCACTGAAAATAAATTTCGATGGGACAACTTTTTAACAGAAGGACAATACTAATGTCGATTTCGATGGGACTTTGGTGCAACACCAGTATTGCACTTTTTCCAGCAGTTCAACACTGAAAATGTTCGATGGGACAATTTTTATAGCATAAGTGCAACACAATTTTTGCACTCACTTCCCCTACTTTGCACCGGATATTTTCTCGGTGTTACAAATACATATTGAGGTCGAATTGTCATCTGCGCTGTCAAAGAGCACTGTCGCGATTATTTGTGAAATTTTGGAGTTGATTGAATTAAACATTTTTATTTGGGTAATTGGCTTTAAGTTAAAAAAAACATTGTTTCTATATATCAATAAACAACATTTATTACGTTTGACAGTTCCGCGTATATAATACGTGTGCCCACAAATACAAGGAATATGACAAAAATATGTTCGATGGACTTCAGTTCTCCCAGTTCTCCGCTGCCAGAAAAAGTGCAAAACTGAAATGGTCCCATCGAAATCGACATAAGTTTGCACTGAACTTCTCCTACCTTGCACTGGATTTTATTTCGGTGTTACAAACATATATTGAAGTTGAACTGTCATCTGATCTGTCAAAGTGTACGTCACGAAAATTTGTGATATTTTTTGAGTTGATTTTATTTAAGTTATTTTCATAGAATTTAAAAAGGATTTTGTTTCTATATATAAAAGAACATTTATATATATGTTTGACAGTTCCGTGTATACAGGGTGTCCCGTAAGTCGAAGTCAAGCCGGAATCGGGTGATAGACCAAATCATAACAGTTATCAGAAAAATATAAAAAAAATTCTAAGTCGTGTATTTTTCAAATTATAGACATTTCTTTTGTTTTCGAGAAAATGTACACCCTGTGATGGTTTTTTAGCTCCTGTGGCTACATATCTTTACTTTGTTTCAATTTTATTTTTCTTATGTAATCCCGAATAGTGCTAATGTAACCTGTTGCTTTAAATTCTAAGCCAACTGTTCCAGCTTGGAAGAAAGTGTCACATTTTGCCGAACCAACAGATAGTTGTATGGGAACATTAGAAGAGTTATTGTGATTTTGCCCATCATCAACCATTCTGACATTGTAGATTTCAAATTTCAGTCATGACCTTCTTCTTATTATTCAAAACAGGAATTAGAAACCAAAATTTGTCTATGGCAGCACTACGAAGGAGTTGCCCGATTTTACCAATCTATCCTAGATTCATAATTTTTATAAAAAGGTCGTGGACAATAATTTCATCCTATAAGTCAACACGTTCCAGATATATTGTGGAAGGGCTAACGGACAGACAGATTTATAGACTTAATGCATGCCTGTAAGATCTTTGTAATCAATAGATACTTAATAAATAAATAAATAAAAATAAATAAATAAACAGAAGGTCAAACACACAAGCGGAAATGTTTTTTTCTCTCCAATATTATGCGCGCTTGTACAATCTATTTTCTCGTACCCTCATCATTCGAATGCCAAAGTTATCCCACGATTTCATCTACATGTAGGGCATAAAACCAAGAACATGTGAGTATTTAATGTACTCGTAATAGGGTTAATACTAAAAAGCTATTATTATTATGACAATATGTCTTCAGATAGTGACACGAACTAGATCGGCACAAGTTCATCTATAATAGTGATACTTGCGGACACAAGTCTTATGAATTAAATACCTATTGAAAACTGCGGGACAAGCACTTTGATTAAAAAAAAACAAAAAAATTTAGTGTTGCCAGAATTCTTGAGAAATACTTCTCAACTGATGTAACAGACTCTCTCACTAATACATGAGAGCCCTATAATAGTACTAACATTCTAAAATTTCGCAATGTTCTTATGTAAAAGTTTGATTTGAATAGTTCCTACTATTCATAAAATAAATAAATGGACTGCTGATAATCTTAAGCTTGCTTTCTTATCTCCCAACAGTAATGAAATTTTTATACAACCATTCTTAACAAATTTATCTTAACGGAATGACTACGATTCCTCGCAAAGAAAAACTCTCACCAGAGGAATAATTGCATATACGAATTAATCTGCCCGCAGATTCGGGCTACTCAGTTGAGAAGTTATTGAGCATTAAATGGTAAAGTTACTTTTTAATCGAAACTATTTTGTTATATATTTTTAAAAAAGGTATATAGTAAAAGAGTAGCCTTTGGAAAGATAAGCAACAAAGTTTAAAATTACTGGAAGACTATATTTTTCTGTTCAGGCTCAACAACATATATAAAATCAATGTCTAGCCACTATTCTACAAGAATACCAATACAGAGCTTTTTAGAGACTCGGATCAGCACGCACACATATGTATTTCTGTTTCATGGCTTGAAAAGTATATCTCGAGAATTTTGGTACTGCAGATCATGAATAATTTTCTCACTACTCCTAGCTGCGTTAAATTAAAACTACACGCCACTCACACTACTCACAAACTACTAATCATCCACTTACACATATTAACTCACGCCATGGATGAAGCCCATAAACATGACTCCATGTATCTAAGCTTACAGACAAATGCATTATTTTTTCAACATACTTTCGATGTCGCCAGACACTAAGGTCAGATTGTATAGAAGTACACCTCCAATCCTATTCCTATGTATAGCAATACGCCAATCATCAATCAATTTGAATCGTTATAGTTATGGTGTGCTTAGATCTAATTTTCGGTGAATTATTTGCAAATCACGTGCCAACATTTTGCTGTACACTCATCGGGCATCATCTGCTCTCCAAATTCAAGTTTAAATAAATCACCAATCAATTGATCGTTGGGGAATAATTTCCGAGCACTGTCAGTACTGAAAATTTGCCCAGCTGTTAACTTTTTTTTAACACGCAAGGTCTAACTGCGAGCTACAAAGTTACTTTTATCGTGTATGTTTCGGTGAGACAATATTATTCACCCGTCTCTACAAACGAAAATAGAAAAATGACGCGTAATCTCGTCGAACTTGAACATGGTGACATTTACCTTGGAGCCTAGTGGGAAATAACATTGTTTCTATGTAGGGACGCACATTGCAATTTATTGTAATTGCGGGTACAAAGTGATATTTATTTCGGATACATACCGAGTGGATGAAAAACATTAACACGATTTAATCACCGCAGTAAGAGCAACGACGATTGATTGATAGACTGAGACAAATTTTAGTATCAACAAACAGAAGGGAAAAAAAACTTGCTGACAAGATGAAAAACGAGGCTAAGATGCTCTACACTTCTGAAAGTAATTCATTTAGAAGTTCCGTTTTTACTTTGCTTCTATTATTTACAAGATCTATTCACCAACCATAGGGTATTAAGGGGAAAAATAATGCTTTCAACAATCCTCACATAGTGAGAGATTTATTATATTCTAAATGCTTCCTTACACAGGAAATGGAGATCTTGAAAAATTCCGAAATGCGACACGAAAATGGTCATCGTACGTTAGATGGAAATTTTTCGAAGAGGAATAAGAAACCCGTGAAAAACTTGATGGTTATATAGAGAAGAAGCTCTTGCGAATATAACTAACTGACTCCGGTATACGTATTTGAAGTGACACGAAATATTTTAGTATGATTTGCATAAAAGTGAAAATAGAGAATAAGTCGTTAATACACAAAATAAGGAGAAGCGGACCTAGAATACTTCCCCATGGTACCTCAAAGGATTATTGCCTCAGCAGAAAGTAAAACAGAAAAAATTACCAACACACAAACATTTCGGGAAACTTAAGAATGAGAAAATTATGGATCAGAAACTTATGTTTAATTACGTTGAAGTCGTTGCTAAAATTGTTTAGGTGAAATACAGTAAACAGTGACGAATTCCAATAACTAATGATTTACCCTTTGGCGAAGCCATATTAGAATGAGTCCAAGATGGTAAAACAATGAAAGTGAAGAACATCGCTGACCAAGGTTTGGAAAATTGTCGGCATAGTTAAGCCAGTCCCACACAATATGTGCATTTGTAAAATATTTGGCAATTCGTCTCGTTTACACACACACCTCATCAAATGAGACGCGCATTGACAAATATTTAACAAATGCACACATTATGTGGGACCGGCTTTAGAAATGTCAACGTGCCCTTTTATGCAGAAAAACAAGTGAAAAAGCTAGAATTGGTCTAAGACCAATTCTTATCATACACTAGATGAATGCACGTATGAAATTTCGTATGGTCACCCATTTGAGCAATTTTGATTTTTTGCATTGGTTTCTCGCATATATTTCTAGAACAGCTCGTCGGACAGAAAAATGATTATAACCAATTTTATAGGATGTCTTATTCTGAAGAAGTTTTTAGTACAATAAAAATGTCTAGGACTGATCGTTTTCAAAGTATATGTAAAAAATCAAAATTATTATATGGCAACACCAAGAAGAGGTTGCCCTATTTAGCCCATTTTTGAAATTTTATTTGCTATTAGTATGAAAACACAGTATACCAAATTTCAGCTTTCTATGTCGACGTGTTCTCAGGTAGTGTCCAAATATATCGTGGAAAACGAAATTTTTGTATAGCAACCCCACGAAGGAGTTGCCCGATTTGTCTCATTTTCGAACTTAATTTTACTTTTTTTTTAATGTCCGTGTACAAAATTTCAGCTTTCTAGGTGAACGCGTTCTCGAGTTATCGTGCGCACAGGCAGACAGACGGACGGACGGACGGACGGACGGACGGACATGCAAAAATTAAAATAACTTTTAATATTATGCGTGGGTGCCCAATTCATTTTGCTGTACCATCATTATTTCGAGGTGTTACAAACGGAATGACAAACTTAGTATACCCCTATAGATTTCATCTAGGGTATAATAATTAGAGTACTTTCATGAGCTCTGGAAGTGTTCCATTTCGGATCTTTGATCTCGAAGCAAGTGGAACGAAGCCTCATCAGACTAGTGTCACAACCTTAGAATATAGAGAGAACAGGAAGTGTTGATACCTATCAAATTCGTGTACATGAGCGTGGCTTTTCTTTGGGGTCCTTGAATAGGGGAAATTGGAGAAATATATGTTCAGCTGCCTACATTTGGTGACAGTGAGTAAGAGCATTTTCGGCGGGAGCAACCGCAGTATTTTCAAACCATATAAAGGGTTTTCCAATAAGAGGTGTTATTTTGATATTCAAAGAAAAATGCCATTTTTCGAGATAAATGATCGGATCTTTATTTCATTATAAAGAGGAAGGTATGCCGTTAATAATGGAAAATACATCAGCCAAATGACCACCACGACCACGCCTACAGGACCATATCCTTTTCATGAAATTTTCCATAACCAAATCTCAGTGGCTGCCCTATGTCCTCGATAGCCTCACGAATTCCATCTTTGAGGTCTTGAATCGACGATGGGCTGTTGGCGTAGACCTTCTCTTTCACGTGGCCCCAAAGGAAGGGCAAGGTGTTAGTCACAAGATCTCGGTGGCCAATTGTGATCACCTCTTCGAGAGATAACACGGTCCGGAAACTTTTCCCGTAAAAGATCAATGGTTTCGTTGCTTGTATGGCACGGAGCGCCGTCTTGTTGAAAGTAAACGTTGTCCAGATCAATACCATCCAATTCCGGCCATAAAAAATCATTAATCATCTGTCGATAGCGCAATCCATTCACCGTAACTGTTGCTCCAGCCTCATTTTCGAAAAAGTAAGGTCCAATGACCCCGCGGGACCATAAACCGCACCAAACAGTCACACGTTGAGGATAGAGAGGCCTTTCAACAATAACTCTTGGGTTTTCCGAGCCCCAGATGCGACAATTTTGCTTGTTGACGAAGCCATCGAGGCGGAAATGGGCCTCATCAATCAAGATGAGTTTTCGATGGAATTCCGGATCATTTTCATGCATTTCAAGGACCCAATCAGCAAAGACTCGACGTTGTTGATGATCGGCCGGCTTGAGTTCTTGTGTTAACTGAACTTTATAAGCCTTAAGACCCAAATCTTTATGCAAAATACGGTGTAATGATGTTTGTGGAATGCCTAATTCCAAAGAACGACGAGGAATGGACAAACCTGGGTTTTCTTCAACACTTTCGGCTACAGCAGCAATATTCTCGGCTGTTCTTGAGCGACGTGCACTGGTTTTATTCTTCACATCACTAACTTGTCCCGACAGCTCGAATTTTTCTACCAATTTCTGTATTGCGGTCCGACAAGGTGCTTCACGACGACCCAAAAATGTTCGAGTTTTGCGAACCGTCTCTGCCACATTTTCACCATTTTTATAGTGAATTTTAATAATTTCAATGCGTTGTTGAATCGTGTATCGTTCCATTTTTATTAATGGCGTAGTTTTTACTTATCAAATGTCAAAAAATGACAGCTCCAAAAGTGACATCTACCGAAATAGCGGGCTAATTAAAATAATACCTCTTATGGAAAACCCTTTATCTTGTAGCCCAGCTCTCTATGTTGATTCTACTACACGCTTGTACTGAGCTCCCACTACAGCGGCAACAGATTATAACCCAACAAAATTTTTTTGACTACACTAAATTTGGCTTATCACACTTTCTGTACTCTCAATATTCTAAGATCAGAACAGACCGAAGAAGGTGCGATCCAGTGCTTTTCATGTCGTCGTTTCGCTTATTGCTTATGCGATAGAATCAATAAATTTTGTGAAGAGGTGGTTCTTATCTGTGCTTATTTATATTATATAAAATAACAATGAAACATCACTCATACAGTATTGTGATATCAAATTACAGATTTTCCAATAAGAGTGATAGCGCTTTGAACTGTCACAGCCGACAGGTTTGTGATTGAATGATGAGAGTCTTGTGACATTTGCATTTAATAGTACTTAGTAAGTCATCATGAATAGCTAGCTACACAGTTTCTGAACACGTTAAAATCTTCAAGTATATAATCAAAATTCAAGTTCAATTCGAATAATGTTTTGTGCAGTTCGTTCAACCAACAAAGATAACAATTCGTCAATTTGTGGAAAAATTCAAATCCAATATGTTTCAGTTGTTGATCAACAAGTCAAGGAAGTGGGAAGAAAATTTTTGCTAAGGAGAAGCCAAATTTATCGATTCTATGACGTTCTCAAGAATTAGGCATTCTTTAAACTTCTGTGTGATGAAGTTTGCATAAAGATTTAGGTCGTCGCCCTTATATACAAGATCGATGCATGTTGCGTCATCAGTTTGCTGATAGGATTCAAGAGCAGATCAAAGGTAATCCTTATTTTGCACAATTAAAATCATGTTCAGCGATGAAGTTCACTCAATAATCAGAATCACCGAATCGATCCTAAGCTTATCTCTCCACTAAATATAATCTTGCCACATTATCTTCAGTTTTTCCTTGAAAGCACGACATCATATGGCTCCAACGTTTATTTACCTTCCAATCTAATTATAATATTGCTGGATTATATTAAACCTTTCTTCTGTGTAGCGAAGCCAAAGTTTAAGTTCTTCGAAGAGTAAACGTTTTAAAAACTGTAAATCTTCTTCGTTGTAGACTTTCAGACTTCAGACGCTCGGTAAGTACATAATCCTTATCATCATTGGAATAATGAAAATTTGTTCTCATTATGAAAACATTGCACAGATTTACTGCCTAGACGTGATATTCCCATGTAAATAATATAAGCACGTGTTTGCTTTCCTTATCAAAGATTATCTTCCTTAATGAGCTGTTTTATATTTCCAGCAGCGTTATTTTAGTTGAAATTATCAAAAATTCCATTGGAATTTAATGACTTTTAAGAATTAGAAATTTTTTTCTCTCATTACGAATAAGCGATAAATTAATAAAAAGCGAACTGAAAAGAAATGTTAGGTCTTCGATTCAAGACATACCGTTTGCACGTATGAATGCACTTGGCAGTTAATTAGGCGATTGTTTATGGGGATTTATTCGTCGTCTTACCGATTTGGATTATTATTCTTGCTGGACTAAAAACAGGATCGTACGGAAATCTCCCAACAGAATTATTAGTTTGAGGCAAAAACTAGCTTAATTAACCCTATGTATGTAGGTAAATAACAAAATATTGAAGGAAATGGACAGCTGATCTCGATTCAGAACTTGCCAGTACCTACATACGCAAGATCTTCGTTAAAACAACCTATGTACGTCTTTTCAACTTTAATATGGAAATGTGATTTGAAATCGAAAATTCGAAAAAATTCTTAAGAAAAATATGAATGATTATAATAATTCTACGCTAAAATGTTTATCGTCACAAGCACCCAAATCAATCAATCGACAACTTTCATCAGCGGCCTCTAAAAAAATCCTTTAGAAAATCTTTCAAGTAAATTTTCGAGAAAAAAATTAACTCTTATCTACACTTATCCTTAATAAAACAATCCTCTAGTTCTAGTTTCGTAATGGCTTCGCAACAAAACCTCATTAAAAAAGAGAAATTGTAACAGTTCATTTAACGATTAAAAATAAAAATACTTTTAAATTGAATTGTAGTAGAGTCGGCGTAGATCAATTGCACTTTGCAGCCACATTTTGACAAATGAACACACGCGCTTAAGTGGAATTTTCAACTTGAATTCTTCTGTTATCTTTTGCATGCCTGATAAGATTCTTGAATAGTATTAATATAAATTTAAACGGATTTTTTTTTTCGTTCAAATGTGTTGTAGTTTGAGTCTTTATATTTATGTTGGAAATGATTTCATTTAAAGTATCTACAAAAAAAATTAGATAATTTTGTCTCTCAGGTCAAATTAAACACAAAACGATGAATTCTGATGAGCTTGAAAATTCTTTTGGGTTTAATTCCATCATGAATCTTAGATTATAAGATAATAATAGCGAATCCGAAGAAGAGTTCAAAAAGCAAGTATTTGATATAATGGAATTGGATCTCATTTCTGAAGATAATGATGGAGAGTAGTAGTCCTGACGAGCAGAGTGAAGGTAAGATACCTCTATCTCTATCTATTATTAAAAGGAAGGAATTGATTAAGATGCCCTTTTGTGCAAAAAACCTGAAATACTGCTTTACACAAGAAAAGTGGGTATGAAGAGATTGCCCAATTATTGTGACTATTGGATGTAACTTTCCCCTCTCCATTAGGTATGCCTATACAAACGTTGATACAAAATTTAGGAACGAGATGATCACGAAGAACAGCAGAGATCTAATTTAATTTAAAAATAGATTGTAATGTTCAACTATTTCCAGGTTATTTCGCATTTAGGAATTAAGCAAAAGAAAAGATTTTGAATAGGTTTAAGTTTTATAATTTGAATTTCATGCCCATTGGTTTTACCTTTGTACACCTATCCCTATTCGGCCGTCCTACTTACAATAAAATAATTAGCTATTGGTTAGACTTAATTTTTTTTTTAGGTTTAGTTTTACATATTTCCAAATTAAGATTAGTAGGGAGATATTGTTGGGGCCTATGCGGCGTTTACTTCCCCGAATTGTTGAATCGGTTATTAAAATCCCTCGTGGCTTATATGTAAACTCGCTGCTTCCTTTCGCTGGGTTGTTTCTTTCTCGATCCTTTATTAACTGAACTAAGCTATTATATATCACAGAAAACTACTTTGTAAATATCAATTACTATCATCTATCATATACATATGTGTACTACTGAACTATTGCGATCCAATTTATTTGCTAATTAATCAACAACTAATTATATACTACATGTAATATCGAACTGTAACACTAGATCTAATTTGTCTTATTTCTATTCTTTATTTTTTATTTTGCTATGTAATTATAACATCTAAGTTTGAAACTATACTTGAATGTCGTAGAGCCCAACGTTGTACGTTGCTTTAAGCAGGGGTCTCAGAAATAAATGTACTTTGACTTTGACTTTGACTTTAACTCGTTGATATTAATAATTAGTTCGCCGGAACTGAGGTTTCCTTGAATGTGGTCGATGCTTTGTACACCAGAAAAAAATATTGTATTGTTTTCAATTCACTTCCAAACTTCAGCTTATCAGCAATCGCCTAGCTCCACCAAAAACCTTAGATCATAAATCGTTTTATTATCTAAACCAAAAACAGAAGGAAACTGCCGCCCAAAAAAACACAAAATGGCAGAGACGTCAGAACAACCCGGCTGTCATCCACATAAATCCAATCGTTGAGCGTTGTAGTGACACATATTCATCGTTTTATTGTTCAATTTCACAGGGTAATTATGTATTTTATTTGTTTTTATTTCATTTCAGGATTTATTTAGTTATTATTTATTATTATTTATTTATTTTATTCGTTTTTATTTCAATTTAGGATTTATTTATTATTATTTATTTCTTTACTATTGTAATGTTACTGAAATTAATTTATTATCTAATCAAGAGCATGAATTTTTGGTATTTACTAATTTCATATATTTCATATGGGAATTGCAGTGGCTCTTAAATCTTATTAAATCTTATCGATAATTTATGTATGCATATGCGTAGGTATTTAGTGGAAATAGTGTGGGTTCAATATCCAGCGTTACAAGATAACTAATAAATTAAGATTTCTTCAATAATTAACTTATGGGGAACAAAGGGTTAAAATTGGCTGTTAAACTTTAAATGAACCACACGTTAAACAAGAATTTGGTGAATAACACGCAACGGGGTGATAATGTAAGTTGAAATTGTTCGGAATTTCCATATAAAAGAAACATTACTAATTTTAATACCCAACAGCAGATTACGGTAAAATATGTATGGCGAAATCTAGATATACTACATTCACCACCTTATCCTTATCCATGTGAGTACGTGTCCGATTTCATTTCATACATAGTACCTGCAATTTCAAACTATGTTAAGAATTTTGTATGCAAACAATTCTTGAGTATGCATATCTTAATTTTTGCAAAAAGTTCCCTGTTCGCATTTTCTACAATGTTACTGAATTGTAATTGTAACTGAATAAAAGAAATTCACCATACACCCAATTTCTTTTTTCCAGACCCAAACCACAAAATTTTTTTTCTTATTCTTGTGATGTGAAGATATTTTCTGCACTGTATTTCGACATTGAATAAAATCAATTTAATTCTAATCAAATTATAAATTCCATGATGTCAGTGTATTAGATAAATGTGGAATGTAGCACACAAGAACAGTTAAATTGATATCAATCGTAAAATATTATAATTCATGTCAGTTTTCTGCGAGGAAAAGCGGTTTTCATTAACTTCAAACGTTTCGGAATAAGTAAACAATCTCAATGTTCCCGTCTAACAAAATTGTGTTGTGTAAATTTTAATAATTTGTTACCCAAAAATATTTAAGAAATGTCGGCTATTTCCTGTATAGAACGGACTCTTTCATCTATCTATGTACATAATACCTTATATACCATATGTACTTATGTCCATGTGTATTGAAACCGTTCGCTCACTTTTCAGTTGCTCCTCTAATACTATGTACATATATTATTAGTGAGCCGAGATGAACAGAACAAATAAAAAGTTTTACTTAATTGTGTGTCGACGGAGAATTTCAAGTTCGGTCAACGTCCTTAAAGAGATTTTCCTCGTGCAGGTGAAGCGAAAATGCTGTCCTCTATCTATAACATAAGGAGAACTGTGCAGATTTTCGCAAAAATCTAGCTTTCACCGGTTAAACCGATTTCAAAACACATTGAGTTCGAACGAATACAATCAACCAAGTCGAATTTTATTCTAGCCAGGTAGACGATTTCAAAGTTTTCATTAGTATCGTCGCAAGGGAATGAATGAGTGTCTAAAAACAGATCCGCAACAAGAGACATATATGTATATTTATAACTCACAAGATACTCTCAACCTCAACCGCTCTCTGATTACTGTACAGAAATTATTTTGGGGATTGTTTTGGCTCCTCTGACACTTCTGAAAGATAAAATGCAAATAATCTGATTTTGCACTTCTTACTTGCTACCCCAGCAGCACTGATTTATTTTTTTTTTGTGCTAATTGTGACTGAAGATGACACAGTGATAGGAAGTGATTGGTGGTGCACTGCGATTGCGTATACCATTTTTCATAAAATTTAGATTCCCACTGATACAACGAGACAGGTAATGGATTTGAAGCCTTGAAATTCTATTCCTAAGTAAAGTAAGTCAACTAAGCGATAATGATTGCTAAGGTGAGTAGGATGTTTATGTAGAATAATGAGCTAATACTAATGGATTCTGTAAAAAAAAACATAGCACTCTACATCTTAGTCTTTTGCTGTAGACCTACGTAATACCACGAAATATCAAACTACCGAATTATACTGAGCATTCAAAGCAACACTTCGGAAAAGTCCACTGTAAGTGAAACTTCGAAAGCGTTGATTTCTTCAAATATCTGCGAACACCTCTTAACTACAGCAACGACCTAACATTTGCTATACAGACTAGCATCAAATAGGGTAATTAGAGGATTCGAGGCAATTTGGTAAGGTATTTTCTTGGCTTTTTCTTTCTCTCGATTAAGTCGCCGAGAACATGTTAAGATTGAGCACTAAGGTTATACAGCATATAATATGCCTTCTTCTTAAATACTGCGACTCCCAACACGAATTTCTGCCTTTAAGAATCAATTCGCTTTTGGAATCCCTTGTTCTATTTTTTTTTTGTAGCAATGAAAATATTAAAAAAATTAGTAAAAAACGAGTTTTCAACCAAAACTGAGGCCAAGCTGCATGAAAAAGTAGAAAATAAACTTTTCTTCACACACACAAAGGTAGACTCAGATTTTATTCGCTGACAATCACCGATATATTTCAGTATGATCAATCAGAGGTAAAAGTGATTTGATTCATGAAGAGAAAGAATATTCAAGAGAAATGTCCCAATCAAAAAATCTGAGTGAGTCCACCTCTGTGTGTGAAGAAAAGTTTATTTTCTACTTTTTTATGCGGCTTGGCCTCAGTTTTGTTTGAAAACTCGTTTTTTACTTATTTTATTTTTTGCCTTTTTCACGTTAACTAAATTGTTATTACGTGCTGCATGGAGATATTTTAAAACAATTTTATGAGGGCTGAAAAGACACTGATTTACCAGTTTTTCAAAAAAGTTATTCGAGTAAAAATTATTTTTCCATACGACTCGAGAGTTTCCAATCGACTGACCGTACTTCGAACACAATCCGAACAGTTTCGATAACTCGGACTACAGTTTACCGAGCTTGCGAAAAATTTGAAATTTTGAAGGCACTTGCGATGAGATGATTGGAAGTCAGCACCGTGGTTGCCTGGAAGTTTTTGTTCAGCTTATCATTACCGACATTTTAAGTCATGTTTGATGCCGATCCGAAAACAAACATTTTTCGAGTATCAAATCGTTGAAGTAGGTACTGCAACGGTTTTCTGAAATTCAAATTATGTTTTAAACAGCGCTTTTTAGCTGTATTCCAACTTGATCCCATATAACATGAATTTTCCCGATTTTCCATGTTTTTCACAGACTTTTCCTATTACTATGATTTTTTTTTTAATTTACATGAATTTTGCTCGATTTTTCATGCAACTTTTCATGATTGTTGAAGAGAAAGTATTGATGCCAGTAGGACGGGAAAAAAATGATGAAAACTTTTTTGTCGGAAAATTTTCCGGAAACTCGGAAAATTCCGGACATTTTCGGAAAATTTTCCAGAAAAATTGGAAAATTCTGCATTTTTCCTGAAACAGATTTATCACTAATCATATCGATGAAAATTTGTCCGATGATTTCCCGCTTTTCCAGGTTTTCGACGGAGTTTTCCACAAAAGCAACTTTATGCAACTCATTTCGCTCTACAACTTTGTCTTAGGTAGCAAAACGCTCAAACGCTTCCTTGGTCTGAAAAACTCCGGAAAAGCGTTTTACATTAATTTTCCTCGATTTTTTCTGCAAGTTTTCACCATTGTCGGAGAGAAAGTAATGATGCTAGTTTGATAGGGAACTTGATCCTGCATAATTTAGAAAACTTTTTTACCGGAAAATTTTCCGGAAAAGTCGGAATTATCACTAATCAAATTTGTACCAAATTTTCAAATGATTTTTCCCGATTTACCAGGTTTTCCATGGAAATTTCCGCTTCAAATTTTGATAGATTCAATTGTCACGCGACATGAACTTGTGTGCCAAATTTCAGCTCGCTGTGATGACGAAAAGTGGGTCTACGAGAGTGTAGAAAATAGTAAAAAAGAAATATACAGACAGACAAATTCGTGTACGAGTTAAAGGGACGAGCTGGCCTCAAAAAATAGAAAATTTTTGTATTAGAGGAAGAATTTTTTGGAATGATGTGCCCTTTTCAAATTGTGCCAATCGTGGGAAAATTTGGAATCTAGCTGTCAGTTGTGAAGTTCATATCATTTTAAAAAGTCTGCCTTTTTGCTTTTCCTCAACCAAATTACGGTGGAAACTCAATCCCAGAATGGTTCTGTACTTTATTAACAGTCTAAACCTAGAAACGGAGTAAATTGAATGGGGACTCACAATAGATCTTTCAGGTCGCAGTGAATGCGAGGCCAACGCCTGCACACCCCTCCACAAATCTAAATCTAAATCTATAATATAAAATTCTTCTCGAAAGAGCATTGTGACGTTAACTGCCATCTTAAAATATAATAAAAGCTAACAAAGAAGTTATATAATGTTAGAAGACTAATTTTTCCGATACCTTATTAGATGAATGCTCTTAAAAATGTATGTAGCTTGTCCTATTATTTAATGATTCCTTCAAGTTTGAACGGTAGGTAGGTATAAGCAATCATAACCAATTTGATTGATTTTTAGATTCCGAAAAACTTTTCAGAATATTTAATGAATGATAATGAAACATTTAAAATTATGTCTTAAAGGTGGATGATGAGATTCAGTTTTTGAAAGTGGACATTTAGATGTTACGACAGTAAAGTTGAGGTCTGACCATACTAACTCAAGAATCTTGTCATTGAAATTTATAACGTTATTGTACTGGTTAAAATTACACAACGTCATGTTGTTAAGCAATTATTGACTTTGTCAAAGAACCATGAAAGGTATGGTAGATTGAAATCACCCACAAGTAAAATGTGAGGCTTCCCAGAAAACTTTCGCTAATACTTGCAAAAAGACAATCGTAAGTCTCATAACTACTGCTTGGTGGTGAATACACATGCAAGCTAAATTTTTTTCTTAATGGATATGTTATGTATTCGAGTCATAACTGGACAACAACAATTAGCACCTGATATTAGATGGTTGCCTATGGTTCTCTGCAGCAATCCAGTCACATATTGCTGAGCGGGATTTTTTATATCGCAGATAACTTAGATTAAAGACCAATGAAAGCCGTACGCATTACAAATTGGTTAGAAATCTGGCCAACTCTAGGGTTCGCGCAGCCAAGCGACGATACTTTAAGCAAAAGTTTGACCCCCAACTATCATCCAAAGTCTTGTGGAAAAACTTGCGTAAGGCTTCTGTGTATGGCAGAGATAAATCCCAGTGTAACTTGGATCCTGACATACTTAATTTCCATTTCACTTCTCTCCCTATCCTTTCTGCACGGAGTTCTGGACAGCTGGGTTTAAATCGCCTCATGTTTCCTTCAAGTAATGATCAGCCTTGTTTTAGTTTTAGATGTGTTGATGCCATGGAGATTGCTGTGGCAATTGGTGCTGTCAAATCTGATGCTGTTGGGCTTGATGGTATTCCACCTAGGTTTATCAGGATTCTTCTGCGTGGATAATACAGCCGATTCTACATATTTTTAACACCTGCCTTACCATGTCAATATTTCCTTTCGCTTGGAAAATTGCTACAGTTGTGCCGGTGGCTAAGATCAGTGCCGCTGAGGTTCCCGGTGATTTTCGACCGTTTAGCTTGTTGGAATTTCTTGCTAAGATTCTGGAAAAATTAATGGTGTACAGCAAATAATTGATCATTTGGAATACTTTAACTTATTAAGTCCTTTCCAGTCTGGTTTTCGTAAGTCTCGTAGTTCCGAGACAGCCCTTATTAATGTTACGAATGATATACGTCGCTCGCTTGACATGGACCATCTGTGTGTTCTTGCCCTGCTTGATTTCTCCAAAGCATTTAACATGGTCAATCATTCCAATCTGCTTGAAAAGTTGACCTCAAACTTCCTTTTTCATCCCTCTGCTGTGTCCTTAATCCGCAGCTTTCTCTCCAAAAGATTGCAGCGTGTTAAGGTAAAGGATTGTGTGTCCGGTGTTTTGCCTCTAAATTGTGGTGTCCCTCAAGGCTCTATTCTCGGCCCTTTGCTCTTCAGCCTATATATAAATGACCTCCCCAATGTTGTTGTGGACTGTAAAATTCACTTGTATGCCGATGATGTGCAAGTGTATCTCAGTCGACCAATAGGACTGGCGGAGGATTGCATTGATAGACTGAATTCCGACTTGCGCAGTATTGCACATTGGGCTGATAACAATCTTTTATTGCTTAATGCTGGAAAGTCGCAGTGCATTGCCTTCTATCGCAGAGCAGTTGAGGTATCTGAGCTTCCACCTGTATTCATAAATAACACAGTTTTACCATTTTCGAGTCGTGTAAAAAATCTTTTAATCTTCGTCAATTCCAGAAAGCAATGCTGTGATCATGTCAATAATATGACTGGTAGGATTTATGGTGGGCTTCGTCGGCTGTGGTTGTCTTCGGGAACCTTGTCTACGAACACACGTTCGATGCTCCCTCCTCGATGCTCATCCTGTTCCACTAAGCTAAATGTGGCGTTCAACGACTGCACAAGATTCGTCTTCTGCTTAAGGAGATTCGATCATATCTCGCAACATCGTAGTCATCTACTTGGTTGCTCCTTAAATCTATATCTTTTACGTAGGCTTCTAGCATCTCTTCATAAGCTCATCTACTCTAAAGAGCCAAGCTATTTGTTTAATAATTTGTCATTTTTAGACTCCTCAAGGCGGTTCGACTTGCTGATACCAAATTTTCAATATTCAGTAATGGAGAATTCTTACTTTGTTCGTGCTGTTCGAGCTTGGAATAATTTACCATCCGATATTCGGCGTACGAGCTCGACTCGAGGGTTCATGGGGCGAATAACGCGCTGCAGCACCATCATGTGATAGACTTTTGGGTATGTTTTAGGTGGTCTTGGCTCTGTGTTTTCTAGTTATTAGTTGTTACATATTTGTATTTGTAATCTGATGTTTTAGAGTAATATTTTAGTATTTTATTTTACGTTGATAGTAGCATATATTTTTTTGAATTTATATTCAATTTTTTTTTTAATTTCTAATTTATTTAAACTTTGTTTTTTATATTTTAATTTCATTTCTCGTATTTTTTTATATTAATATTTACTTGGATTTTATTTATTCTTTTTGCCGCTTTGTTTTTGTACTAAAAAAAGAAATTTGTATTCTTATAGTATCTACTTTACCACGAATAAACTTATTCTATTCTATTCTATACTGAATTTTATTTAAATATTTCTTTTATTTCTTTTTTTCACACCAAGTACAAAGTTAGTTAAACATTGCAGTTTCTCAATCGAGAGATTTTAAGGAATTTTCAAGTTTATTACAATAATTTACAAAATTTTAACTGTAACTTTACAGTTTTGCGCTCAGCGCTTATTGAATATTTCAGCTTTATTTTGGTTATAATCACTTATTGAAACGAGCTCTAATAGAAATCTCTACACATTCTCTCTCTCTCTTGCTGTAGTATGCCACATAAATTCTTCACAATGATAGCTTTCTTTGGTTGAAAAAAATTTAAAGAGTTTCAAAAAGTGATCCGGGTTTATATGGAGATTTTCTTATGTAAGTTGCCTCAGCTATAAGACAGCAGCACGGACAAGAAATATACAGATATCGACGGTAGTATTAAGAAAGTGATATATCGAAGATCTCATAGCAAACCTCAATAATTCACTGATCTCGGCTAAATATATCATGGAATCGAACCAATTTTTTTTTTTTCAATATAGGCAAAAATTCATTTCTTTCTTAGAATTTAAATCGAGCATATTTCTAGCAGAATTCGTGTGCAGCCGAACTGCATTCTGCTGTCAAGCTTAAAATAGCGTTGGAAGGGAGGCTTGCATGCAAGCTGTACTATCTTGTGTAACCCCTGGGTAAGAGCAAAAAGTTTGTTGTATTGTATATATATAGTGCAAGCTATCGAAAACTTTATTGTATTTACCACTCCCACCCCCCTTTCACACACAGCTCATCCCGCAGGAGGACGACAGATAGAATTTGTTTGACATGTATAACACAGACTGCTTGATCTTTTATTTCATATGGATCACTTTTATTGGCCAGGGGTGTGAAAACTATCTTAATTTCAAGTTTCATTTTCGCTTTAACATTCCTATTACAAACTAAACAAATTCCTAATATATTAAAAATTATTATTTTTATTGGAAGCTTATCTCCTATAACATCAAATATTCCTTAAACTCGATTTCTAAGGAAATAAAATTGAGCAATTTTTGTCTGTCTATCCCTAAAAGTAGCTATGGCTATCAGCTCATCAATAAATTGGTATGGATACTGATCTGTATGTCTAGTGGATCTAATGTACGAGTGAAAGAGAGATAAATGGTGTTGAGCTATCATTGAATTGAAAAGTATATACCTAAATGAGTTTAGTCCCGGTGATAGAACAAAAATCAGCATTACATTCATCCAACTAAACATCATGAGCTCATCAATGCACTCATGATGATTGGACTACCAGGGTGATAATTTATTCTAACACACTAATCCAAGATAAAAAAACCCTTTTTATTTTTAAAAGAACGTTTTATATGTCCCTATCTAAACATAGTTCGCGACTGATGCCAAACAATTGGAGTTACAGCCAATCCTGGTAAGACAATAATTGTTCCTTTCACGAGAAAAAGGAAGGTTTAGATACAAGCACCATCTCTTGAGGGAACGGTGGTGGAATTCTCGAAGGAGGTTGAATATCTAGGCATTACCTACCCTAGATAGCAGACTAATCTTGAACTCCCACTTAAAGAAGGTACTAGAGAAGGCCACAGTGGCAACATGGATATGCCACAGGCTTTTTGGCAGAACTCGTTTGGTGGCCAAAAACAAAACAAAAGACAGTTCAAGCTAGTTTACAAAAACTACAACGGCTTGCATATCTAGGAACAAAACAACTGGTCCCATGCGTACCTGCCTAACAGCAGCCCTAGAGACTATGCTGGACCTACTGTCTTTACATTTGTGAGGAAGGAGGCCATCCTCAGTGCAATCAGACTGCAGAGGGCAAACTTTAAAACTCTATTTAAGGTGATCTTATGGGACCGTCAACAGTGGCACACTGGAGACGTGCCGCTTGAAAAGCATCTCTTAAATGGCCCCAAGAATGTCATAGGCTTTATAAATGATCTTAAGCTCAAATGGGCGCCCTAGGGCTTCTACGGGTAATGTCACAAAAGATCTTATAGGTTGTGCTGACTAGATGAGAGGCAGGAACAATGTCGGCATCCCCCACAGGTAATAATAAATAAATGTCCCTAAAAAAATAACTACGTGAGATATTCATCAGTGAGTAAACAGAATCTCAAAACTGGTTTTGTTTAATTTTGTTTTTCATTTATTCCCTATCTTGCTTAGAATGGACTAAAGAAATGTACAGTACCTAAACTGGCCCGCAAAAAGAAAAAACCTGCACCTTTAACTTCATTTCAGTTTCTAGCACAGTCGTCTTACCCAAAAAATGCAATCCTAGCATATTAGTATCAACCACTCTCGGAGCGTCGGGGTTTCTTCGCGGTGTTAGCATTAAGAAACGTTTTTTGTACCGAGTACTGATATAGTTCGACTAATTGTTGTTTTTGTACTATGTACTAGTATGGTGCAAATTAACTTATTCAATCGGTTGGTTAAACACAAAATTTCGCCAAAATTGCTTTAAGAAAGTACACAAGATGAGATAAGAGACTTTAACAATTTTCACGAAAAGGTCAGGAACGAATTTTCATCATTCTAGGTCAAGGTGTTTTAAAGCACTGTCTAAATAAAGCGTCTTTCAATAGATACGGGTGATAGTTTTTTCAATAGAGATTTGTCGGTTTCTGATATTTTTTTTTTACTTCCAGGTGTCAAAATATTCAGTATAGTTTGGTGTTTCATCATGCAGCGTTTGAAGCTTCCCGAACGTTTAGAAACTATTAAAAAATATTACCAATGTTCGAGCTCAGTTGTGGGAAATTTTTATCGTGAGTTCACTTCACAAGACAAGACAAGAAGCCATCAACAAATGCTACGAAATGTGCGAAGTGAGTAGAATATCGCAGCTGCATCGGCCAGTATTGCCGATGAGCCAAATTTGACGATTTTACCACGATCGCAACAATTGGGACTTTCTCAGACGTTAACTTGGATAATTTGGCGTAAAGACTTGGGCCTACATCCTTACAAAGTCACCGATTGCGTCGAGAGTTTGCTGATGAGCCCTTGAGCACTTGGAAGATGATCCCTATTTTGGCCAAAAAATTATCTTCTCAGACGAAGAGCATTTTTGGATGAGTGGTTTTGTAAACTAACAAAATTTCCGTTATTGGTACGAGAACAACCCAGAAGTGTTACATATAGAATGCTTTTGCATTCCAAAAAACTCACTGTGTGGTACGCTTTATAGGTGGATTATTTCTCGCCTACAGCAGACTGAAATTCACTGAAAATGATAGTACGGTTTATGGCATGGCGGCGCATCCAACCTTTTTCTGCCGAAATTAGGAGGGAACAGCCGTAACCGCTACAGAACAATGTTACTCGAATTTCTATGGCCAGAACTTGAGAACATCGATATTGAAGAGATGCTATTTCTACACTCGATTTGCTGAGGGATAAGTTTGTCATATGGATCACTTCACGACGAGAATTTGCGAATTGGCCGCCGCGGTCATATAATTTGACACACCTCGATTATTTTCTTTGGGGATAGGACAAGTCTATGTCGACAATCCACAGCATATGAAAACCAATATTCGTCAAGCTATCGCCGGCAAATGTTGGACAGGATGATAAAAAAAATTGGAGCGGACAGGTGCATCAGTGTAAACAAAACCGCGGTGGACATTTGAACGATATATTGTTCCGAGCAACTGCACTGTCCAATCTTTAAAATAAAGCAAAAACTTGTGCGCATACATTTTAACATTAACTGTGTACAGGAGGGGTGCAATCGCACGCCATAAATTTTTATTGTAAAATCTATGTGAAAAACATTGTCTGCGTAAATAATAATAAAATTTTATTGATAGTTACCAATTTAAAAAACAAAATTAATTAAAATTAAAAAATATCAAAGTTAAAAAAATAGAAAAAAAAACAAAATTTTAGGATGCATCGTCTCTTACCCCATCATCAATTTCAATCTTGATGCATTCATTACAAGCATTTTTAATGTGCTTTTTACAGGTTGGTTTTTCGCAAATGTGGCAGATCAAGCTGGTCATGATGGTATTAGAGCGAGGACATATGTAGCACCTGCGATGAGAAGATCAGGTACGTTGTAGCCACTTGTTGCATGGCAATCTTTACGCTGGTTTTTAACTATTTTGGACTTGACAGCCGACTTTTCACAGCATTATCAACCAATTGCCTGAATAAATATTTAAGGATATCTTTCCGTTCTGAAGATTGCTTTTGTATATACAACTGTGGCCTTGTTAGCCTATGTAAGATCAAAGTAGCAACTCCCGCCAAATCAATCATATTGAGAAAAGGAATGAATCATAAATCGTTTCAAAATGAATATCGTAACCAAGAAATAAATAGACATTTAAACGCAATAAATGTGAAACAAGTCAAACAGTAGAAAAATACTAACGCAGCTGCTTACACATCCGGATTTTAATGAAAATTTTATAACAAAACTTCGGGGTGCGTATACACCCCTACCTCTACACACAGTTAAACTCTCAGGTGCCTTTGTAGTTTCACTACTTCACCCATATTTACCAATTTCAATCCGTTTTCTAGTATGTGAATCATATCACAGATAGCATTCCTGGAAGGATTTTGTTAAGTCTTGATTAATTAATTTGTTATTTACGTTTTTAACAGGCTGGGGTGGATTTGCACCCCTGTACACAGAGAGAAGGTTAAATACATAGTGAAAAAAAGAAAGGAGTTGGCCAATTTCAGACATTTTCTAGCTTTAATCTATTCTTTTTTATAAAAAAAAAAGGGGAAAAAAATTCTGACTCAATACTAACACGGTAAGAATCTTTTTAGAATTCGATCTAGCTAAATCTAGTCAAATTTCCATTGCCCGCCGAATGATTGATGTTTTTTTCAAAACACTTCTCAATATACATACATATGTAGTATACAGCTTCCAGTTCCCCTTGATGATGCTTGCCGAATCATAAACTGTTTTGGGAGTTTATTCTTCTTTCGAGTGTTAAGACTTGTGTTTAGCTCATTTTTACCTTATGCGATGCGGTATAAAATTCATATCCAGGCAGTCATTTAGAGTCGGCGCTTTGTAATGACTTTTATCATCCATTGCTAGAGAGCTGAAATTGTATGCACATTGCACAGCATTCTGATTAGTGTTTTTTTTTCAAACGAGAAATACAAATAAAAATTATTTGTTTTTTTTTCTGATTAAAAGAAGTTTCATTCAAATTAATCTCGATTATTTTTGAAAACTTAAAAAAAACGGTAGCACACAAAGGGTTACGTACCATCGTACAAAATTTAACACTGTCACGCCAAAAAACACGTTTCCTGTATTTTTGATTTGTTTGTATTTTTATTATTTGTTGTTATAGCGGCAATAGAAATACACACTGTGAAAATTTCAATTGTCTACCTATTACGGTTCAAGAGATACAGCGCGGTGATGGACGGCGGAGGCTAAAGTACTGATTATATAGCGCCAACTTACCCAATGCTATGATACAAAGAAACAAGTGAAAAAGCTAGAATTGGTCTAAGACCAATTCTTATGATACCCTAGATGAATGTACGTATGAAATTTCGTATGGTCACCCATTTGAGCAATTTTGACTTTTTGCATTGGTTTCTCGCATATATTTCTAGAACGGCTCGTCGGATAGAAAAACTGATTATAACCAATTTTATAGGATTTCTTATTCTGAAGAAGTTTTTAGTACAATAAAAATGTCTAGGACTGATTGTTTTCACAGTATACGTAAAAAACCTAAATTTTTATATGGCAACACCAAGAAGGGGTTGCCCGATTTAGTCCATTTTTGAAATTTTATTTTTTATTACTATGAAAACAATGTACCAAATTTCAGCTTTCTATGTTGACGTGTTCTCAGGTAGTGTCCAAATATATCGTGGAAAACGAAATTTTTGTATGGCAACCCCACGAAGGAGTTGCCCGATTTGTCTCATTTTCGAACTTAATTTTACTTTTTTTTTTATGTCAGTGTACAAAATTTCAGCTTTCTAAGTATACGCGTTCTCGAGTTATCGTGCGCACAGACAGACAGACAGACGGACGGACGGACGGACATGCAAAAAT
The DNA here is from genome assembly GCA_963930735.1 of Dioctria linearis. Classification (NCBI taxonomy): domain Eukaryota; kingdom Metazoa; phylum Arthropoda; class Insecta; order Diptera; family Asilidae; genus Dioctria; species Dioctria linearis. Next base: position 2,055,561 of record OZ005742.1, on the reverse strand, counting down.
CAAAATAACTGTTAATTTTATGCGGGGGTGTCCAATCCATTTTGCTCTAGCATAACTATTTTTGTGCGTTGCAAACGGAATGACAAACTTAGTATACCCTATAGATTTCATCTAGGGTATAACAAGGTATGGCCGAGTTTTCTGTCAATTGGGTGCTTACGTCATAGGATGACAAAAGTCATTCAGTCGTGCGATCTGTCATTGTCTCAAGTTGTGATTATTTATTTGAGAGAGCTAAAATTTCATATTATTTCACAACAGTTTGTGATATATATAATAAAATTAAAAAGTGTGAATATAGAGTACCTAATTGCTTAAAGGAGCACTGCTGATATGATAATTTGTTGTAATGTAATCTCAAAAAACGGTCAACAATCGGATAACTTCTTACAGCGAATTCTTTTTTAAACAATTTTTAAAAATTTTATAAAGTTTTAAACATCCAAACGCAACCAAGGAATCTTTTTTCTGTTCACTGAAAGATACAAATATTTTTATATTTTACAAAATAATTGACATGCTTTGACAAATGACTTTTGTGTCCACATGACGTAGTAACCCAAAAAGTTCCTCTCGAATCGGCCATACCTTCTTATCTTTGTATCATGACCCAATGTTATGTAATTGCTCACATTGTAAGAAACGGATCGGAAAGGGACGGAGAAGTTGAACAAATTTCAATTTCGATGGAAGACATAACCTCCAAAATTCGGAATTTGTTTCTTTACAATTGCAGACTGTGGTGCTACTTGATCAAATTTAAATTAAATAACTTAACTTATAATTTAAAAGTGAATGATTTATATATACATACATATATAAAATGGACAAAATGGATAACATAATATATATCTAGTACATACATATATGATATTTCTGACGGTGCTATTGCCAATTTTAATGCTCGATGTAACGGAACGGACGCTATGTAATCAGCACTTTAGTAATAACTAGGGTTCCCGTTTTTACTCTTTGGGTACGGAACCCTAAAAACAAACCAATCGCATTTTTACTACACATTTTTAGATGACTACTAGACCGTAGCTAACTATCCAAATTTAAATTCACAATAATAAATTTTCTATATTTTTGCACAGCAAATTACACCCTTATTGGTAGTATTTCATAAAATAATTATTTTCCATCTTTCACAAAATTCATAAATAAATTTAAAAATTGTATCGCGATGTATCTCGCATTGCGAAAAAGAAACGAAATTTAGGGTAAATAGAAGAAGCAGCAAATACTGATAACTGCTCCGGTATTTCCTGTAGTAATAAACTTATAATTGAATTGTGATTGTGAAAACCTGTGCTGTTTTTTTTCATCATAGGTTATGTAATATGTATGTACATATGAGTATTTGTATAAACAATATAGGAGTTGTAGATGTGCCTTGTAAATACAATGACAAAGTAACCCAAAAATTGTATGGGCATTGTCAATGAAAAATAACGAAACAGTTGCTTACAGCTCTCTCTCATAAATGCCATTGTGCTTTGAATGCAGAATATCCAATTGCGACTGACTTAAATAATTTTTCAAAGTCACCGGGCGATGATTTTTAACTGGATTTTCTCCGTTTATGGATATCATAAAAAATATAATTTTATGTACCATAATTCTCGGGAGGAGGCAAATGTTGAGCAAAAGTGCAAAAATTGAATTTATTTCAATCTTTTTAATGTTACTCGATTACGATCTGTTCAATTTTCTTTTATGTAATATTATCAAAGCACATTTCTGGCAATATCTAATTTTGTTGGGACATCTCATTTCGAAGAACTTCAATCTTCATTAATTCTGTTTCTTTTCCCCTTTTTTTAAGGCTCCGTACAACAAGAGGAAAAAATGAAACCCTTATAAGATTCGCGCACATATGTAGATGTTTTTCCAATTTGAAATTTGGCAGAATGTTATAATGTATTTCGACAGTCAAAGGTGATTAAATATTTTTTTTTTTATTTTTAATGGGAGTAGGTTGTGACCCCAAAAAATAAAAAAAAAAATTTATGGTGAATTGTTTATAAAGATATGTATAGCCCAAAATATGCAAGATCTTCCAGGTTTCTAAAGCTAAAAGTTTTATATCAGAATTAATAGGCATTGCGTCATAGATAAGAGGAAAACTGCAGCTTTTTTCGTCAGTCTTATAGTTGCTGGAAAAAAATGTTTTTTGTGTTAACTTATGAAACAACTCTTATGTCTATTTCTAGATAACTTTGAACAGATAACAAATAATTTCTTTTGTTTTATCCCTGAGCATTTTTATATCCTAAATGAAATCATAAAAGTTTATCATTCCGTTTTTAACTGCACATTTTATTTTTTCTAGTTTCAAAAAATTTTAAATTTTAATTTGAAAATGAGCAAAATCTGGTAAATCTTTCGTAGTGATGCCTGCCGCACAAATATTGGACATTACAGTACCTTGGCAAATTATTATGCAATAGCTTTTTTGAGTTTTGATAACTTGAAATGTTTGCAATATTCGGCCGTATTTTTTAATTAATCACTGTCTCTTAGGAAAAGAAATAAAGAAAGTTGTCAGGGTTTTACGTGAGCACCTGCCAAGTATGGCTTAATTTCACGGCATTCTTCATGCTCGGATTGTAATGGACAATCAAGTTACTCATGTCGAAACAATCAATACCAGTATGCCAAAAGAGCATGACATGACATCAACTTACTGGTAGAAGCGGGACCTATCCCATCTCTGCCGATCTCAGATCACGGCACCCTACACCACAGCCACTACGATGCTCCCATAAAGGGGCCATCCCAAGTTGGTGGATAAAACTTTGTTATCCAGGGCTCCTCTAACCCCGTAGTACCAAGTTAGCCAATGTCGGGCCGCCCATTTGGTATGGCTTTCGTAAAGCATGATCAACGCACCATGAATACTCCCAGTTTCATATCTTCATGCAAGATATTCTTTTTTAAACGGTACTGGTAACTCCGTTCGGGCCTAGATCTTATTAGCAGCGTCTAAAAGAATTGTACTTGGCCTATACAGGTAATACAATCTTATGGGCGCTGTCAGAGAGGACCACGTGAAGGTTAAGATATGTCCAATTCAGTCTGGATAGGCTTCGATATTCACCATTTGGATCTTATAGCTGACCATGCATACTAACCATATAAGCACTACTAACATACACACCTGATTTTCGTTATTTATCAACTTATTCATCCACTAAGACATCCTTTCGCCCCCTGCCCAAGAGGCTATGTCTGTCTTTCTCCTCTCACAACTATGTCTGAGATTTTATTATTCTGACTATTATGAGTACATACTTTCTTGCACCATGACACTTAACCAAAAATCTCAATTTTAATTTCACTAAGGTAAAGTTACCTCGCCGTGAGAAGTACCAATTCGTGCCCATAGAACTCAGCTAACTATACCACACTACTGTACGTACTCTCCTGGGAGATGCCAAATCGATCTGCCAAAACAGCAAAAATGCCCCTAATATCATACCACCATAGACAACAAACCAACAAATTTCATCCATCAAGTATGCATGCTTTCCTCTTATACAACTTTCACATTGTTCAGCATTGCGCTTCCGAAAAGAAATATAATACCAAACTTATTTAATAAGTATTTATTAAATTTAAAAAAAAAAAACAGAGATGAGCATACTTAATATTTCGTATGCCCGCCCAGTAATGCGTCTATATGATGATGCATACTATTGATACAGTTTTCAATGGTGGTTTGTATGTTTGGGTTGTGGTTCCAAATCTTTGTAAGCACTTCTAATAATTCTTTTTTCGTAGTAGGTGTGGTATTGCTTACTTCAATTTTGAAGAGTTCTCAAACATTTTCAATAGAGTTCATGTCCGATGAATTCCTCAGCCAATCAAGGATCATAACATGATTTTCAACTAAAAACTTTATTATGGCCTTGGATTTATGGCACGGTGCACCATAGTGCATAAAAATAGTGTTCTCATCTTCTTGAAACCAGGCCCTTATCTGCGGAAGCAACTGCTGGCTCAACACTCGTTGGTACTAATCGGCTTTAAGAGTGTATTCTGCAATATACAGAGGTCCAAGCACCTTGGCGCTGATCAAAGAACACTCCATGACTGACAGGAGTTATTTAATTGTGCGTACAATGCACTCCGGAAGAAACTGTTCTCCCGACCTTCATCTTACAAATTTCGTTTTTTCAACCATATCCTGAAAAATATGCTTGAAACACGGAAGGAAGAACACAAACATTCAAAATTTCTCGATGAAAGTTTAACGCAATAAAACCGCAGAACAATAATTTACCCGTTGCCGCTTGTACTAATTTAGCCCATTCAAGATGTTTTTTTATTATGGCGGGTGTCAGCCTTGGTTTCTTTGTAGATCTTCTGGATATGAAGTGCTTTTCAGTCCATCTATACTGGATAGTTCTCTGAGAAACCTTGATGCCTACTTCTTGGTTTTTTTTATGCCGACTTTAGCAGGTAGTTTTCTGTTTTGCGCGCATTAATCACGTATTTTTCGGTCAGTCTGCACAGTCGTTTTTCGACGTCGACCGCATGCGCCCTTCCGTTTTGGTGTCAAATCATCACCTGTATATTTTTTTTTTTGTTCTGCAGCTGTTTAACAATATCATGCTACTCTTGAAGATTTAAATAACCTAACTGTAAAATTTTTACAATTATTTTTAGTAATTCTTTGAAAAAATAAATTTAAATTAAAAAATTGCGTTTTGGAAGAAGTTGTAACTCGATTCATTTTTGTCGTATATATAGAAAAAAAAATGAGGTTTCTTAATATTTTTCTACAAAATCCTAATTTTACAAGACATTTGTTGCAAAAACCCAATTTTTTTCATCCTCTCCCCACTCCTCAAGAAGCGAATCGGGACTGAACGCCTAATTCGAGTAAAGTCAAGTAATTTATATGCAATATTTCATAGAGTTCCGAATTTTTTCCGTTATTTTAGGTATTTTTACTGTATTATTTAGTAACTTACGCTTCGGTGGTAAATTTAATAAAAAAGGAGATTGACGAACATTTTGCTTGAAAGAAAATAAACCAGAGACGTAGAGGACTGATCACAATGCGCTTAACTATGTGTACATACGTCTTTCTGGGATGGATTTTGTTAATAATCTGCGTTATCTGTCCGGTCTGGAAGAAGCGGCTTAGACAATTGAGCTTTTCTTATGCCGTCACTATTTACAGCATGAACAATTTTTGATATGTTCTTCTGCTTGAAGATTCAATTAAAAAACATACCTCACTAGGGTTTATTGCTCTTCAGCAAGAAGTTAGAATTGGCCCATGAACCAGAACAGAAAGCTGTCGGGGTTTTACGTGAGCACCTAGCTTTAAGCCTTCATCTCACGGCAGTCTTAATGCACGGATTAGTAGACAAGCAACAATCAGTACCCTCAAGATGCAGAATGTATTATATTCTGTCTCAAGAGTATTAGTTTATGTCAGTGAATGCTTGACATTGGACTTACTCTAACCCGGGGATTACACGAGTCAGTAGAACTGGCTCTGACAGCGATTGACACTTACACAGGTTCGTGTAAACCACTACTGACTACTCTTTTTTACTAACCAGTCTGTACTGACAAGATTTCTGACGAGTCAGTACGGACTAGTCAATAAACTGTCAAACGTACAATTAAGATGGCGGAAATTGAAAATAAAGGGTAGATGCTAGTGGATATTTGTGTTTATATTCCTAATCTGCTCTCTTTTGAGTGGGAAATGACTGAAAAGTGTTTAACATACATTTTATTGTTTATTTTGTAGAGAATAAAGACGGATTAATGAAGAAATTGTTTGATATGCATATAGAAGAGGAATGTCTGCACCGCTTGACGACATTTTATTATGAACAGACTGGTCAATTGATAGAACGCAAATCGTTTTTTGTCAGTAAATTTGACAGACGAAATCAGGACTGTCCGTCAGCTCTATTGACTCGTGTAATCGTTGCGTAAGCACACATTAATAAGCGACCATCCTTCAAATTCTCGGACACAGTATGCAGCTATACAACAGGACATACTCTTCTGTTCAAAGAAGAACGTCCGCCTAAGTCGTGCAGACTCAGAAAATCTCTCCCCGCCCGCATTTGGGGCACCACAACCACTACTAAGCTCCCACAAGGGGGCCATCTCCATGTTGAGGTGAATAGCACTACAAATTTCAGCATTATCTGAGGCTCCTCAACCCCGTAGTACCAAGTTAGCAATGTCGGCTATCCAATTGGTATGCCTTCGTAGCACATGACCATAAGGACATGAGTACTCCCAGTGGTATCTTTGCATGTACAATATGTAGTAATGGGACTGGTTACTCCATTCGGGCCTAAGATCTTATTAACAACATCTAAAAAGATTTATACATATCCTATACAGGCAAACACAAACCTTAATAGGCGCTGTCAGCGGGAACCACACGAAGAGAGGCTAAACTATTAACACTAGTAATCTTATAGCATGCCATGCATACTAAGTACAGGGTTTTCCAATAAGAGGTGTTATTTTGATATTCAAAGAAAAATGCCATTTTTTGAGATAAATGAGCGGATCTTTATTTCATTATAAAGAGGAAGGTATGCCGTTAATAATGGAAAATAACATCAGCCAAATGACCACCACGACCAAGCCTACAGGACCATATCCTTTTCATGAAATTTTCCATAACCAAATCGGAAAGTGGCTGCCCTATGTCCTCGATATCGTCACGAATTCCATCTTTGAGGTCTTGAATCGACGCTGGGCTGTTGGCGTAGATCTTCTCTTTCACGTGGCCCCAAAGGAAGAAGTCGCAAGGTGTTAAGTCACAATATCTCGGTGGCCAATTGTGATCACCTCTTCGAGAGATAACACGGTCCGGAAACTTTTCCCGTAAAAGATCAATGGTTTCGTTGCTTGTATGGCACGTAGCGCCGCCTTGTTGAAAGTAAACGTTGTCCAGATCAATACCATCCAATTCCGGCCAATAAAAAATCATTAATCATCTGTCCACAGCGCAATCCATTCACCGTAACTGTTGCTCCAGCCTTTTTTTCGAAAAAGTAAGGTCCAATGACCCGGCGGGACCATAAACCGCACCAAACAGTCACACGTTGAGGATAGAGAGGCTTTTCAACAATAACTCTTGGGGTTTCCGAGCCCCAGATGCGACAATTTTGCTTGTTGACGAAGCCATCGAGGTAGAAATGGGCCTCATCACTCAAGATGAGTTTTCGATGGAATTCCGGATCATTTTCATGCATTTCAAGGACCCAATCAGCAAAGACTCGACGTTGTTGATGATCGGCCGGCTTGAGTTCTTGTGTTAACTGAACTTTATAAGCCTTAAGACCCAAATCTTTATGCAAAATACGGTGTAATGACGTTTGTGGAATGCCTAATTCCAAAGAACGACGAGGAATGGACAAACCTGGGTTTTCTTCAACACTTTCGGCTACAGCAGCAATATTCTCGACTGTTCTTGAGCGACGTGCACGGGTTTTATTCTTCATATCACTAACTTGTCCCGACAGCTCGAATTTTTCTACCAATTTCTGTATTGCGGTCCGACAAGGTGCTTCACGACGACCCAAAAATGTTCGAGTTTTACGAACCGTCTCTGCCACATTTTCACCATTTTTATAGTGAATTTTAATAATTTCAATGCGTTGAATCGTGTATCGTTCCATTTTTATTAATGGCGTAGTTTCTACTTGTCAAATGTCAAAAAATGACAGCTCCAAAAGTGACATCTACCGAAATAGCGGGCTAGTTAAAATAACACCTCTTATTGGAAAACCCTTTATATAAGCGCTACTAACGTAAATACTCGATTTCCAACATTTATCAACCTTCATAGCTTCGTTTCTTCGTTTTTCGCCCCGTGCCATTGGGCATTGCAGTACAGTACTCCATTCTTGTGCTTCTGTCTTAGACTTTCAAATACAATTACCTCCTAAATAGGAAGCTATTATCTGTGCCACTGAGACCAGCCATTTACTAAAATTTCCAAAAAATGTTCAAAATATAAGTAATATTGAGGTGACAAGTACTTTCGGTATACTGCTGTGGAATTACATAATTGAGTATCAAAATTTTTCAATGTGCACTCGATACAATTCTGTGATTGTAATAAATGGAAGAGATTCTAAATTCATAGCACTCCACTTTAAAAATTTGTCTGAATAGTTATGTAGATGCATTCTATTTTGAAATTTCGCTGGAGAAACAGAGTGCCAAACCAAGATATTTTCAGGCACTCACCCTAAATAGAATCGAATCGATTATGTAAAAATAAAACTAATAGATTGTGTTAGTCTTCGGCAAGTTAAGAAGTGAAAACAATAATGTGAAGCAATTGAACAACTAACTGGAACCCGGAAAGAAGCTGCCGTAACAATACAAAAATTGAAAGGTTATTGAATGATTTTCAAGCGGTGCCTGGTAATGATAATGTTTTCAACCAGTGTATGTCCCATGAGGGGCATATTACAATTACCATAAAAAGTCACTTAATGATCTTTTCTAAAAAACAAAAAAAAACATGGTCCTTCTTCAGCAGAGATTCCTCTTACGAAAAATAAAAATCTTCAATTGGCTTAAATTTGTCTAATTAACGCTCAGCTTATTCTGGCGGCACCAACCAAACTATCAACAAAGTCCTACTCAGCAGACGAGAGCTAATAAGAAAAGGCAATTGAAGTTAATTGATTTGCTGCACGATTGCTTTATATGAGCGAGGATTTATGAGCATACATTTCTGATTTCGTGTGTACAGCTGCAGTAGTCTAGTTTTTATCACTTACAGATCAACTGAAGCAACAATTACGAGTTCAATTTTGCTAACAATCGATATTTTGGTAAACTCATATATTCTATGAATTTATATTCATTTAACTATAAGAAAATAAACTTTTATCTCTCAAATTAGAAGATATAGAGAGCAGCAATTAAACGATAAAAACAACAACAGCTTTTGCTTAATGTAATCATTTGGCGCAGTTATCTTTTTATCTTTTTCCCAGGTTTACGTAGTACTATCAAATGGATTTATTACGTTTCTCAGCGTAGTAAAAGAATTAAAATTTAAAAAGCGGCTGGATTCAAAAGCAATTGCTGTAGCTATTTGTTTTTGTTTTGAATATTCATACACGATACTTTTGTGTGCACCTATACACTAGAAAAAAAAGAATAGTGTTCTGCTTAACAATAGAAGTTTGTGTTCCAAACGATCACAGAAATCCGCATTGATAAATACATTTCTGAACCCAGCGATAATTAACCAGTGGCAAATTTAAAAATATATGTTAAATGTTTTCACAAGTGCAACTGTTGAATTTCCATACTTAGCATAATTTTATATACTAGTACGACAGCTACATATAATGTAATTACACAGTAAATTATGGAAACAAGAATTTTTATGTCCAATGCTTGAAAATTGTGTTTTATTTTATTAACCAACAAAAGAACTAAGCTGCTCCTTTCCGTTAAGTATAATTACGTTTCGTTATATTTTATCTGTTAGAATTTGAGTTAAAAGTATTATATTTATGTCAGAGGTAGGTATGAAAACTAGTTTCTTCATATTTTATGAATCATCACTTCTGAGCTATACACGTTTTGATGTTTTTAAAATTTCATTCTCCCCCTTATTTTCAAGTCACAATTGGAGAATTTCATTTCATTTTTTCTAATTACGTGGAACCTGTTTTACATAAAGAATTTAGGAAGATTCACTTGTCATTAGTGGACCGGCTCAAAACCCCCAAATAACACTTCCCGAAGCATGAAAGAGGCTCCCTCACTGCTACATGGGAGCCCCAACTTAGTCCTAACATTCTAAAATACATATTTGCAATGTTTTAGAAAAGTAAAATTGACAAAGGTTTGAATCTCCTGCGTTCTAAACTACTATTCATAAAGAAAAACTGTCTTCTGATAATCTTAAGCTTGCATTCTTATCTTCCCAACCATAACCAAAGTTTTATATCTTTGTTAACAAAATTATTTAAAACAAGTAAAAAACTAGAATATTGATCTAAGACCAATGCTTTTGATACCCTAGACTAGATAAATGCCCGTATGTAATTTCGTATGGGGTCCTACTGTACAAGCTTGGTCGTTAAAGTAGATTTTGGCATCTATTTTTAGAACGGTTCGTCGGAGAGTAAAAATGATTATAACCAATTTCATATGACTTTATATTCTGAAGAACCTTTCAGTACAATAAAAATGTCTGATCGTTTTCACAGTATACCTACGTAAAAATCACAAAATTTGGCAACACAAAGAAAGGGTTGCCCAATTTTGCCCATTTTTGTACGTTGTACGTTTTCTACGTTGACGCATTTTCAGGCAGTGTCCAAATATATTATAGTGAAAAACGAAATTTTTATATGGTAACCCCACGAAGAAGTTACCCGATTTATCTCATTTTCGAACTTTTATTTACTTATTTTCTTTAAAAATCTCATGTGTGTGAGGATAGACGGACGTACGGACCGATAGACAATTGAACAGATATGCAAAAATCAAAATAACTTTTATATTATGCGTGCGTGTCTAATCTACTTTGCTGTACCAGCATTTTTTCTATGCGTTACAAACGGAATAACCTCAATATATGATTTCATCATCTAGGCCCTAGGGTATAAAAATTTATCTTAATCGAATGACTAACTCTATTTAATCTGCCTACAGATTCGGACTACTCCGTTGAGAGTTACTGAGCGTATTTGGTTATGTTACTTTTACATCAAAACTATTTTATTACTTTTATAAGCAAGGCACATATATAGTAAGTGTAGCCTTTGGGGAGATAGGGATCCAAGTTTAAAATTACTGGAAGACTCTTTTTTTGTATGGATAGTAGTTCAGGTTCTATAGCATATTAAATCAATGTCTAGCCATATAGCTAGTCTTTAAGTACCGATATAGAACATTTGAGATATTCGGACCAACACGCACACATATGGATTTCTGTTTCATGGCTTGGGAAGTATTTCTTGAGTGTTTTGATTGACCGACTGCAGGCCATAAAGTAAGGGTTCACACTTATATTTTTAACTATCACGATGAACTACGATTTTATCTTAAACAGCTTCTAGAGCTTAAAACTATCGCCCACACAGAAAAATGAAGCAATAACAAATTACAATAGCAATTTCTTTCTAATTAAGTTAAAAAAAAAATTAAATGCACTGCAAATTTATAGAAATTATGCTGTTCAAACAAAATTCAAGCTAGTTTCATATGAAAAACTCTTGCAGTAATACACGGCAAAAATTTTGCAATGCCGACCGAAAACCGCTCCACTATATTTATATATTCCGAGGGTTGCAACAAAACCCTTGTATTACCTTACTACATTACTTGAATGAAATCCACGATACACCCTTTATACCCATAGAAATAATGCTGGTGGAACAAAATAGATTGGACACCCACACATAATATTAAAAGTTATTTTAATTTTTGCATGTCCATCCGTCTGCACTCAACAGAAGAGGTCTCTGTGTCAGCGCGACCTTACTCACATATCCAAATATACGTGGCAATTGTGTGTATGACAACGAAGAGTTTTTGCTCATTTACGAAGTTTGAACTAACATTTTTACAGAATATGTAGCCAAGTACAAAACTCAACTTTATTAGTCTTCACGTTTGAAATTATTATCCAAATATACAGTGAAAAAGAATTTTTGAGTACGGTAGCCCTACACATAAAATTGATTGCTTTCGCCAATTTCTGAATTATGATCTTAAATTTTTATATTTAAAATAAGTAAAAAAGCTAGAATCGGTGTAAGCCCAATTCTTATGATACCTTCTTATGAATACCCGTATATAATTCCGTATGGTCATCGATCTATGCAAGTTTGATTTTTGAAGTGGTTTTTCGCATATATTTCTAGAACGGTTCGTCGGACAGAAAAAAGGTTTATAGGATTTCGTGATTGTCCAATCCATTTTGCTCTACCATCATTATTTCGAGGTGTTATAAACGGAATGACAAACTTAGTATAATTTGTGAAAATCGTTGAATTATTTTTAAATATTGTTGAAGTACTTTTGAAATCTGCTCAAAATAAATTAAATATGTTGAATTGAATTGAGATAATGTATGATAATGATTAATGATAATGATAATGAATTGAAAAAGAGATAATGTATACTAACTTTTTATCTATCTTATCACGATTCCTTCAAGTCTCTACCTAACTTGTTATTATGGGCACGACTAACATTGCTCTAATAAGTATTATTTTAGTAGCACGTGAGTAGATATCATAAAAATAATGAAATCGTTTCTAGAATCTTTAATAGTCGTTTTAATTGTTTATTTTTTATCTATTTAATCAAAAAATTGAAAAACGTGAACAAAATTAATGAAAGCAAAGTCAGGAAACTTTTATTTCTGTCAAATGATTGATGGATGAATCATCTGAGTTGCAGTAATTTTCATTCTGGATTTATTTATTGTTTACGAAAGTGAAAATTAGTAGTAAAAGGATAAGATTTCTAACAATGATCTGAGAAAACTAAGAAATACTACATAGGTAAACTCACGAATCACAATAATTGTAGATGTTTTATACGAACTGAACGGATATCTCACTCAGAGATGTGGATATCACCAGAGAAAAGTAAATGGCAATTACAAAGCCAGCTGCATATTGTTTTTCAACGTTGATACTAATGCTCGTCTGGTTATTTTTTGTCTGGAGATTTTGTGTCTTGATGGTTTTGTGCTTCGGGACTTTATATTCGGAGATATACGTTTAGATTGAAAATCTCATTTTTGGGAATTACGTGTTTCCATTCAATTCAAAGAGTTTTGATTTAAAATCTACGAAAATCAAATCGACTGGATTCAAACTCCACTTAACAGAAGTAATTTTACACGTTTCAATTACATATAGGTACTTATAATTGCGTGTTTGTGTGCCTAATTACTATTACTTTTAATTATAATTGGCTGTCATTAATTAAAAAATAAAACTTAATATTCAAGGTGGTGATGTACATATAAGAAAATATGAATATGTTGTAGTGTAGCTTTGGTCGCAGTATTTTAATAATAGTTGTTTAAGGGGGTCACCCCGTGTGACTGATTAAAAAAATTTGTTTTTTCTTTTGGAATAAGTTGCATCCCAATATAGTGCAGAATATGTATGTGGGTAAAATAATTTTCCGATATTCTGAGCCGCTCGAAAGTTACAGCGTTAATGAATGCAGGTATTTGGAGCATGCGCTGGAGTCTCCGACCCCTTCTCTTGCACTTTGGTTTCTTACCTGAGCACTTTTAATACAAACGTAGATTTAAATGTACAATAGAGAAGCCGTTATATCTCTAAACTCATTTTCTGTTTCCAATATGACGATTAGTTTAGTGTTAATTGAGCACCCAAAGTGTTCGAATTTTATTTGTGATAGTCGTATTTGAACTTTTAAACGCGTTTTTCTTAAGACTACGTTTTTCTAACTGGTCTAACGGTAGATTCGGCACATATATAGTCATCGAGTGAACTAAAATAATGCAAAAATTCCGAACCTTTTTCTTTTTTCGTAACAAAATGATCGAAACAAATCACGAAATTTGAAAATTAATTTTCAAAACATCTCAATTATCCAATTTTCAATATTTTCGAATGATTCAATTTCATTCGATAGCCACAGCTTCATAGATTGAAACGTCGTTTGGTTTTTTGATTTCCGATAAGCCAATTAGCCGGAATCATGGAGACCGTCGACAAACTTTTTTTCGACATGGGTGCATGGTGCAACACACATTGTGATAAATATTTTGGTCTGAAAATATTCTGGCTTACTGCTGAAATGTCAATTAATATATAGTAAAAAGTTCAGACATATACATTTTATTGTTCGTCAAAACAACATCCCAAAAAAAGGTCAAAAAACAGGCGGTCACACGGGGTGACTCCCCTTAAAGAAAGGTTAGAAATTGAGTACAGGGTGTAAAAAATGTGTTTTGTGGAAATGAGACTATTTTATGGCTACGATCGTTACAAAAGTTCCAAAACGATATTGATTAAGTTATAGGTATTTTGGAACGGGCTCTCGGTCCATCTCAAAGAACAGCTTTAAAAACAGTCTCAATTTTAACACGAACAATATCCCGGAATTACATCCATACAACAATCTTAGTTCTAATTATTTTTAAGACTCAAGTCCCCGTTTCTAATATAAGATCAATATACAGAGCAACGTTAAAAGACATATTTAATTTATACAGTGAACAGATGGGAACCTGTGATCAACTTTAATCGATTTGCAAAAGTATTTTAAACTTAATAAATAATAGCGCTTACTACTTACTGAATTCATGGCTAACAGCCTGTGACATGGCCTCGCTGAGCATGGTATATGAATTTCTGTGTTCAAGGTGTCCGCTCCCAGCTGACGAGTGCGAATGCGAAGAAGGACTTTGTCCATGCGAGGAGTGGATGTAACGTCCACCTCCACTAATCACAACAGTATCACCTGGAGCACCACCGCCTGTCACAAAACAATTTGGCGGTGATGCAACCAAACATATCACAATGGCAAGGTAAACGTGTCGAAGCATTGTTTTCCTTTTATACATTATAATTTTCACTTTCGGTAATTTTATTTTTAATTTACACAAAACTAAACTTACACCTAATCTTCGCAAAATTGTATTAATTAAACCCAGTTAAACTGAACAAAAAAAAAATTAAAGGAGGTAAAAAATAAAACGAACCCAGACGACCTGTCAATCGTTGCCGTCTTCAAATCGCTTTAACATTACACAAATGTTCTTCGAATAAATTGCAAAATTGTTATTGCATAAAGAAAGGAAGGAAGATGGATGTTTTCGTTTTCTATATCTTTCTTCTTCTCTCTTCTTTGCGCTGTTTTTGACAACATGTCAATCTTGTATATACCGCTGTAATTTTATACCGATCACTTTGAGGTATCTATTTTGACATTTCCCTCTTCTGTATTATTATCACTTGAAATTATTAAATTTTATTTGGTTAAAAACTATATTAAATCACGCCGTTCTCAGTTTATAAATGAATTCTGACCACACTGAATGTCCCATTCATATTTCTCACGTTATACATTTATATGCACCTACTAAAAAGGCATAAACTTCACTGCTAATGGCATACCATAATCCAAAAATAGTAGGAAATTCATTATCCCGTCATCAAATTATTTGAGAAAATTTATATCTTTCCTAGTATTGCACGTACACCAAGGACAAAAAAAAATCAAACCGAAATTGCAAACAAATATCACGTCACATTTATTTCTTATACAAGCAAATTTAATTGTAAAAAATCTTCGAAATTGCTGCTGATACAAAAAAAAATTTCATTCTATAAATTCGTGTAAGTTTCTAATTTGTTCTCCGTCAATTATTATCTTTTCTAATGTGCTATCACTATTGTTATCAGACCTAATAGTTTTAAACACGAATTCACTTTGTAAAAAAAAAATATTAAAAGAATAGACGTAGTGCCTAGGACACTTCAAACTGGCAGGTAAGAACTTTGGCCGGGACCAAGAATGTTCTCCTAAGAACTTCGAACGAAATTTCACTAAAACCTGTTTTTCGTATTTTTATGAATTTTACAATATTACTTAGTACTTTTTTAACCGATTATTCGTTTTACATCCACTTAATAGGTTTATTTAGACTGCGCACATTTCTTCCTTACTTATCCCGAGCCAATTGCACAGTACGCGAACGATGAATGAAAGATAAAAGTTGTGTGGATGTCGATTTAAGGGAAGGGCTTAATGCTCAAATAGATTAAGCCTGAAACACAATTGGAGCTTTTCAGCCAGATTTCTTCTAAAGCCGAAATGACACACTTAACATTTGCAGCTTGTTTATGACAAGAACTTTTATGAGTGACAGTAGTGACATTAAGGAAAGACAGAAATGCATTCGATGTTTCAAAATTACTATAAATTCATGTTTTTTTTAATTATGTTTTTTTAATTATATGTAAAATAATATTTTTGGTGCCTCATTACTTCTCAACTGTCTCAAAAAATGTGTCAATGGATGCCATTCTCATCTGGTATGTGACATTCAAAATTCCCTCATTTGGCAGCCATTGGACTTGAAATTTGCAGTTTGATCAAATCTCAAGCCGACTTGAAACTGACAACAAAGCTAAAGCTCTAATTGTTTTTTCTACACTTTACAATTGTCAACAAATCTCAAGCTGGCTGAAAAGCTCCAATTGTGTTTCAAGCCTTACAGCGCATCATTTTGACTGAAACAGATTACACTGTAGTGCACGGCGCGACAACACGGCGAAAGATTAAAAAACATTCTTACCAAACGAATTTTTGTATTGTATTGAATTCGCGACAGTGCGGTAAAAAAATTAAATTTTTGCAGCGAAGTAATTTCAAATCTTAGCCTATCCGTACACGCTGCACTTGTTGCCAGTTGGACACTCGGTGGGGAGGAAATCCTACCCAGAGTGTTAAGTTCACTTAAGAATACTTTAGAGCAGTGTTTTGAATTCATTAAACACGGTTTTCTGCTCTAGAGTAACCTAGAGCAGCTCATTAAACAAATGTTTAAATACGGGGCAGAGAATACAAGTATTCTCATTACGAACCACGTTCCACCATTATTGGACGAAACTCTATCTTTTCAATAGAAAGTATATACCTTAGTGACGAAATTTCGTCATAGCTCATTTGTAAATATTTAATGAGAATACCTTGTGTGTTCAACTTTTGGCTATATATGACTATCATTGTCCATTAATAAATAAGTCGCCCTTTGCTATCCACACAGTAATAGTCTTCCGAAATTTTGTTGGTGATTAGACGGCAAACTTTGAGCAAACAAACGTCAAGCTACTTTGGCTTCACTTGCAGATCACAAACCAGTTTGGCTATAGCCAAAAGTTGTTGTCTCTGTATCGTGCCCTACTCCCCCTTTACCGCTGGAACATAATGCCCAATCTACAATGCATGGTTAAACCACGTCGTCAAAACGATATGGATTTTTGTGTTTGCTTCCCACTCTTGCATTTGAAAATTTATGCTTGCAAAAATGTCCCTTCCCTCTCATTCATTTGACGACATGAGCACGAGCTTATGTGTAGTAGTTAATCAGCAAAAACGATATAGTAATACCTCAGGTGTATTCAGCATAATTTAGAACCATGTAGGGGAATTTAGAACAAAACAGCTGTAAACTGGAACTTGCACTTTCAGTCTTGAAAGCAATATTTTATATTACTCGACTTGTTCCAAGCAATTTCTTAGTTTACTAAGTTTACTATATCATAGTATAAATTATTGAGACCAAATACTTCCTTTGACGTAATTCTGCAATGAAATAGAGGAAGCAATTACATTTATGATAATTGACAGGTCAACAGCTGTTTAATTTGGCAGCTTACCACTACTTACATATTTCGTGTATTTATATGCATTCTTCAGCAAACGATATCGTTTTGACGACGTGGTTTAACCATGCATTGTAGATTGGGCATAATGGACGGATCAATGTCGGAGAAAACGTAAAAGAATTGTTACGCAAAAGCTGAATACATTAGAATGCTGGTCAACTTCCAACTTTTACGCAAGTACCGCAGAGAAGAAAGTTATAGTTTCCGAGATAATCGACTTTAAAATTCCCGAACTTTGTAGTGCTCTTCACAAACACTATTTGATATTTTCACAACTAATTTACTCTTCTTCTTCTTTTAAATAGCAAAAAGAGTCAGTGGGCGCGTTTAGGCGGAGACCAAACCAGTTTGGAAGAATTGGTAGCGTTTGGTCACAACCATGTAAAAATACCAACCATTCCGGTATGGTTTGTAATTATGCGGAGGAAAAATCGGTAATTTTGACCGGTTTGGTCTCCGCCTAAACGCGCCTAGTGGTAGGTGTATACATACCTTCCGAACATTCGGGCTACCAGCAATGCGTTTTTTTATTTATTACGAATATTCAATTGATGTATAGTAAAGCGCGGAGCGCGCGTTGTGTGTATGCTCCTGTCTGTGTGCTCCAGGGCGCCTGCCTGCGTTTGTGTTTCTTTAATAATTGTTTTTCTTTTCCATTCTAGCCCACTGACATAATAAGAATGGACTGACCCATCCTATCTAATTCCTATAGTCAAAATTGTCCAAAATCTATTTGTCTCTTTCAAGCTCAAAATGTACACTGAACTGTAACCAATTTTGGAAACGGTACGGCCACTGACATATATAACATGGACTGCCTGATTTGCTATTTCATATGGGTCAACTTTTTTTTGGCAGGGTGTGACAATTATCTTAATTTCAAGTTTTCCTTTTGCTTTAATATTCATATTAAAAGTTTAACAAATTATAGAAGCACTCGAAATTATATCTGTTCTTGGAAGCTTATCTCCTACAACATCAAATATTTTTTAAAGAAATAAAATTAAGCAATTTTTGTCTACCTGCCCCTAAAAGTAGCTATGGGGGACAGAGAAAGGATTACAAATATTGTATTGCCATCTATTTCTATCCTATATATTCACTTGGAAAACCACTGAACTGAATGAAACTGGACTATGGTGTATTTTGTATAGAACTTATTATTTGTAGTTCAGCGGAATAAAGTAGTTAAACCAAAAAGGGACAACTATACAAAAGTGATCCCATAATAATGTCAAATAATGTAAGGAATTTCAGTAGAATCAGCAGTCCATTTTATATATGTCAGTGGGTACGGCTGTATTATTTGGAATGCATTGGAATTGACATAAAAATTCAGACAAATATATTGTTTTTATACGTCTATCACTTACAAGCTCAATGATATTTGACAACAAATCTGCAGAGAAGCACATTTTTCAGTAATATTAAAAATTAATTTTTGTTTTAATTAAAACAAGTTTAACTTCCTAAATAATTTTAATTTCATGCAATACTATTTTTCAAAGCCTGTTCAATATTTGTGCCATTTTTGAAGCAAGAACCCTCAGTCCACTCTTATTATGTCAGTAATTCTAACCACTGACATATAAAATGGACTGCTGATATTACTGAAATTGCTTACATTATTTGACATTATTATGGGATCACTTTTCTATAGTTGTCGGTCTCTTTTTGGTTTTACTACTTTATTTCGCGGAACTACAAATAATAAGTTCTATATAAAATCCACAATAGTCGTTTCAGTTCAGTGGTTTTCCAAATGAATATATGGAATAGAAATAGATGGCAATACAATATTTGTAATCCTTTCTCTGTCCTCCATACCTACTTTAGGGGCAGGTAAACAAAAATTGATTAATTTTATTTCTTTAAAACTCAAGTTTAAAAAATATTTGATGTTGTAGGAGATAATCTTCCAAGAATAGAAATAATTTCGAGTGCTTCTGTAATTTGTTGAACTTTTAATATGAATATTAAAGCAAAAGTAAAACTTAAAATTAAGATAATTGTCACACCCTGCCAAAAAAAGTTGACCCATATGAAATAGAAAATCAGGCAGTACATGTTATAATGTCAGTGATTCTAACTAAATGCTGCTCTACTTCCTCCTTCCCTAAAAAGTTCTCGTCTGGTTTGGGCCATTGTAGGTGAATAGAAAAAAAACGCTAATGCGAGACTTTGCACATTGCATGATTTGGCCTCCCCTTTAGTGTCTTACTCGTAGGGCGCGCTACCGCGCCGGATGGCCGGTTCCCCGTTTGCCCAATAACTAGCCTTAAAATTTTATTTTTGGTAAATCTATTTCAAGAAGATATAAAAAATTAAGTACATTTATCAAAATAGCAGACATTTACCAATATTTCACTTTCCAGCTTATTATTAAAAACGAAACAAATACAATATTTAGAAAAATAATCTAACAATAAATTCTTGGTATTGTATAATTGTTAATGTTTATGCAGAATTACAAAAAACAGCTGATTGAGTCGAACTATAGAATCAGATATTTATCAAAGTTGTTTCAATTGTCTCATTCCCAAAACGCAAGTCTTTTCTAAACTTCCCCTTTTGTCTTCTGATTCTTGGTCAACTGCACAATATTTTTTAAACAGTTTTGTGAAATCAATAAATTTTATTTACAAAAAGCGAACAATGAGGAGGCTTAGCCTTGATATTTAATTTGCATAACAAAAAAAAGTGGCGCAATGGCCTTTTAAGTGATTCAAGGCAATCTGAAAACTCTTTGATTAAAAGGGAATCTTTGATCCCTTAGTAGAATTATTGTTCTACGGCTAAGCAATTTTTGATCGCTATGAAACAAATTCCCACACACTCATGAAACAAACGGAATAAAATCTGTTGTTAGACCTAAGAAGAACGCTAATTTTGGTGCTGCTGTTCCTGATGGAAGGATAGCTTCTTTATTTTCATCAGGCATAACCTTTAAAAAAAATAATAATAATTGTAAATATCTTACGAGAATATAACATATTTCGCGTTTAATACCTTATCACAAACATGCTTAGCAACTAAACCGTCCGAACCTAAGTAAAATACTGAAAAACCGTCGTACCACCTGAAACATAAGAAATTTTTGTATTCTTATCAAGACGAATATTTACAAACGTACGTTTCCTGTGCTTCCAATGCCTCTTTATATTTCCAAAGCCTTATTTTCCAGAACTGAAACATTACCTGCGTGCAAAATTACTTGAGTTAAGTATGTGGTCAACATTTCGATCTTATAAAAATTTGATCACCTTTAGTCCGCTTATTCCTCTTACTCGCCATCGAATTTTCACTGTGAAGTCATCTGGATGCTTAGTAATCTTCAGGACATCAAATTTCACGTAAGCAAACTTAAAATGTCCAACGGTACGTAGCAATGCTATTTGCTTTATGTAGTGATAAAGACCTCTAAAGAATACTTCTTAATTGAAAACGGTTAATATATTATTTCTTTGCTTACACAGTTCGTACTCCTCTGATGTTGTTCTCGAAAATTAAATTAGGACTATAAATAGAATAATCTAAAGGTTGGATGAAAAGATTTGGGAGTGTATTCTGCAGAACCTCGTACACATGATTCAAGTCTTCTAAGTTGGGCTGATCGGGTTTTTTATCTGGTTCACTCGTCTTTTCAATGCATTCCTAGAAAATTTAAGTATTACGAAATTTATCACTGCTCATTACTCACGAGTGAGTAATGCAAAGGAAGAAAGCGCCCACTCGCGAATAAAAATTTTAATATTAATTATCCACGTTTTCTACATAATTTCGCGTGCGCTTCCTTATATTGAATTACTCACTCATGTGCGTGAGTAGAATACTCAAGAAAATCGCACACGACTCAAGAGTATATGCGCTCTGATCGTACACAGTTTATTATCAGCCCACAGCATGCCATGTCGGCACAGCGACGTATACAATGATTACTCGGCTGAGAGTTGTTTGAGAAATCGTAATCATTTGGTTAAATTAATTTTAAGATTATCAGAACATCATTTTTCTGTATGAATAGTAGTTTAGAGCGGAGCAGCTATTCAAATAAAACTTTCGTTAGTTTTACATAAGAACACTGCAAATATTTTAGAATTTTAGGACTCCGTTGGGGCTCTCTTGTCGTAGTGAGGGAGTCTGTTTCATGGCTTGTGAAGTATTCTCGGGGCTTATGGTAGAGGCCATCTACAATAAACTAGTAAGCACATACAAATCTACGCTGGAGCACGGATGGAGGAATTGCAGGCTTTGGTATCTAACATCAACGGTTCCTTAGACAGGATCGTTAACTGGGCAGTCCTAATTGAGCTAGCGCTGAATCCTTCCAAAACGGAATCAATTTGTTATGCAATAAGGCCAGAGAGAAGCACACATCTGGCATCTCAGATCACTTCGATAACACTAATGGGTCATAATATTCCTGTCGCAACAAAGGCCGTGAGAAATCTTGGTCTCCTTATAGATTCCAATCTCATTTGGAAAGCACAGATCAATCTAATGTGCGCGAGAGTATATCATGGACTGCGATCTCTCTACGCAGCTTCACCCCATTTTGACGAAACTTTGACTGTTCACTGCTCTGATTTTGCCACACTTCCATTACGCCGATGTCGTCCTATATCCAATCTCACAGACCGGGTTGAGCAAGCTATTGAGGGCACTTAGAGCATGTGCCAGATACGTGTTCAATCTCAGAGGAAGAGCTCATCTAAGCCCACTGTTGGATATCCTGATACCCGGATCATTGGAATGCATGTATGAGCTCAAAGCACTGGCATTTATACATAAGGCCAGACTGGCTATATAAAGAATCGCTTCTCTTGGAGTATAAGGGACAACAAAAGGCTTATTTACCCAAGCATAAATACACAGTTTGGTGGCAAAAGCATATTCGCACACGGGGTCACAAGCTGGAATGGATTGTCGGAGGAAATAAGGGAGCGCAGCTGGCCTGGCGAATTTGCAACGAAAGCCTTATTTGCTCTTAGCTCTTAGGATATTGAACCTAATATGCGTCCTCAGGAACCTAATATATCTCTGTGCCAAACCAACTATCTACGGCACTACACAGCTCACTTAGTCTGCCAAACATTGGCACTATATTTATAGTTCCTAAGTATTAGTAATGTCTGAGCAATACAGATGTAGTACGCTATCCCATTTTACTTTTACCATTCTACCTATTTTATTTTCTGTTTTCTATTTTTTATTACTGTTCTAGTTATTACTTTGTTCCGCTTCAAATTAGTTCATTTTAATTATTTAATTTGAAATAATTATATTAGTACCCCGTATATGCACATTTTGCATTTTCCATACAACCATTCATTCATATGATCATCGGATCAGATCATGATTCCAGACTCCATACTCAGTAATTCTTAATCCCTAACAGGCGGAATACAATTCCTCAACATATTTGCTCAACCTATTAACTTCACTGGATCCTCTGGTATTTTAATCCTTTAATACTCCCTAATGCTTTCCAATCCTTGATCAGACAATATGAATCTTGGTGCCATACCTCTGTGCTAGGTGTGATTATTTAGTGGTTTAATGATTTAATGTTTTAATTGTTTAATGGCCTAATGATTGAATGATTTGTGTTTAAGTGTTTGTAACTGATAATGGAGCTGTTATCTTTTTAATGTTTGTGCTACTATCTGCGCTGTTATTGGCCTCACCAATGGAATTGATATTCTATATACCTCCGTAACCATATAAGCTATTAATTTAGGCTAACTGAATCTTGTTCTCGTAGAACCCACGTTATACGCTGCTTTAAGCAGGGGTTTATAAAATAAATATACTTTGATTTGATTTGATTTGAAATTAGGTGTCAATTTCAATATCTTCCTACAATTCAACTTCGCTTACAACCATAATTAATGTCAGGGATGAGTTGAAACTTTCCCAAAACAAAACTGCTGCTTTACAAGCAACAAATCAAGCCTATAAGCAAGTGCTACTTCCCTTAATGGCTGTGAGTGCAAAAAGAAAGTTGACTACAGCCAATAGCATGCCTTAAGTTGGTTGATTCAAATTTACTTATGTTACTCCTCCTCTTTACCTGGATATGATTGCCCTCAACGTTGACTTCCTTCTCAGCCGGTCTTATGCCTACTTCTTGTGACAGGTACGTAATTGGATGCAAATCTGCTAGGAGAGCTGTCGAAGTCCTTACATTGTTAAACGGCTCTGACTTGAAACCTTTCAACCAATTGTTGGCTGAGCTTACCTAAAAAAAGAAAACTTTAGTTCAGACTGTGTAATATGTAAACAAAATCGAGTTTTTAGGTTATTTGTTCATGTACATCTCAATTGTTATATAATTCGATAAACAGTTAAAATTATACAAAAAATCAATTAACGTAAAATTTGAAACAAATAATTTCAAGACAGAAATCCAATCTTACATCAGCAATTGGAAGTAATTTCCGAAATTCTGTATCACGATGCACACTTTCTGTCAACAAACTCTTTCTTGCTATTGAAAAACTATTTACGGAACTAAAACGATTGTAAATATTCCGCAGGCAAATTGTCATTTTGTACGAATTTTTTTAAAAAAATTGTCGTCAGATTATTTCTTCGCTTAAAATTACATTTGTAGAATATAACTGGAACAAAAATTATCTTGCCGCTGAAAAATTGCAGGATTGGACCATTCTTGCCTCGTGCACTCGGTTTTTTGCTGTCAAGTCAAAATTAAATGTGAAGTCAAATGTCAGTCAATAAGCCTGAAATACAATGAATGCGACACGAAATTGTCGACGTCAATTGGCGTCGTCGTTTGTCGCAGACGTAATACAATGAATGCGACATTGTCGTTGTCATTTCCAGACAGTTTAGTTGAGTTTTGCTTTTTTGTGATGTCTACGGAATTTTTTTTACATGTCTTAAGAAAAAGTATAAGTTACATTAAAGCTTATATGCAGTTATGCAAGTTTACTTTAAAAACTACGTGAAATGTACCAATACTCGAACTGCCAAACTCAAATGTCGCACTGCGCAACGACAACTTCAGAAATTTGCTATGCTCTAATGACGTGCTTGTATTCGAAAATTATTTTAGCGTCGACAAATGCGTGTCGCAGTCATTGTATTTCTAAGGGAGCATTCAGACCCAAATAAAAATTTTTAATAAAAACGGTAAAGTTTAATTTTAATATTCTCTATTGCCACTGTCAACCCAACAATCAATCAATATTTTATGTTAATCTGCAGTTTTCCGAAAAATGTAAATAATTCGCATAAGATTAATATATAATGTATATATTGCATATGTAGGGGCCCAGTTCCAGTAATAAATCAGTATTATTTATTTTTTGCAATGCTTTGAATTTAAGAATCACACTCCAATTAAATGCATAATTTTATGCTTTTGGAATAGAAGTTAATTTGTTTTATGCTTACTCTACATATTCAACGAACAGACCTCCTCAAATATATATATATATATTACAGTTGAAATATAACTGAAAAACCATTTCAAGTGAAATGTCAAATAAATGTTTTTACTTTGCTTGCTGACTACTGCTGAGATGAAATGTCTTGGTTATTCCAGGATTTCTGTTAAAGTTTTATCACA
This sequence comes from Dioctria linearis, assembly GCA_963930735.1. Lineage (NCBI taxonomy): Eukaryota > Metazoa > Arthropoda > Insecta > Diptera > Asilidae > Dioctria > Dioctria linearis. The sequence goes on along the minus strand of OZ005742.1, from coordinate 2,030,541 downwards.
TTTGACCTTATCATTTGTTAATAAAGTATAATTTCGTACATTTGATGGCTTTTCCAACGATCAGTTCACAACAAGGTACTGTCAATTTATCCATTGCATGTCCATGGAGCCCTCTATTTTCTTTTGCTTTCATTATATTTTTATTTAAAGAAACCAATCGTAAAATTTTGGAAGACTTGCAGCTTAAGAAGCAACTTCTACAGAAAGGTGTATCTCCAGTAGTTGCGGCAATACCAAGTTTAACCACAAACCCAACGAACCCTAGCATGCCACAGGTTAGTATTAAAATATTTTTTTTCCATTAATTTGTAGGGCTTCACTGCCTACTGATTTGAGCTAATAATACTCCAAATAAATCCATAAGATCTTTACCAGACCCCTGCATTATTTCATTTCTGTTATTTCGATTTTTCCATTTTCCTAATTCTCAATTATATTCTTCATTGACTAAGTGTGCACTTTTCATCTGCAGTTTATACAAACGAGCCAAACTCAGATACAATCAACAGATATCCCAATCAACGCATCAGCACGAACAGCTTGGAATCAAGCGAACTCACAATCGTTTGGATTTTTCGTCCCACAGGATTCAATTTTTGGCAATAGCATTCTACCAGTTTTGCCTCGATTTGATAATCTGACAAAATAACTTTCATCTTATTTCGAGTATCTTTGTGGGATCTATTTCTTACATAAATAAAAATGCCTAGGATGAAGCTTAAGAAACTGGAAGAATATCTGCAAGGAGTTGATGGTTTTCAGGAGCCCAAGATTCTATTGGAACAGTATCCAACTCCAGCCCATATTGCTAGTTGTATCACATATAATATCCAGGTCTGATAGTGAATGTATCGATTTTCTGAGGCTAATCGTGTCTGTTTTTCTTGCACCTAGGAAAAGTTTGACGACATTGAAAACAAAATTGTTGCCGATCTAGGATGCGGATGCGGCATGTTAAGCATTGGATCATTTTTGCTTGGTGCCCAGTTAACTGTGGGATTCGAAATAGACTGCGACGCCATAGAGGTATAAACTGAAGTAAACAATTTTGTTGTTGTTGTTCATACTAAGCATCTCTTAGGTGTTTCGCTCTAATATAAGTGAAATGGAATTACCAGGTATAGATTGTGTTAGATGCGACGTTATATCTGATTTGCCTTCTTCAAAATGGCAAAACACATTCGACACAGTAGTTATGAATCCCCCTTTTGGAACAAAAAAGAATTCTGGAATGGATATGAGATTTCTGGAATGTGCAGCTAGACTATCCAGCAATTCTGTTTACTCCCTTCACAAGACATCTACTCGGTAGATTTATCTCTATATTGCAGAGAAACACCGTCTTTATAACCTCAATTTCGTTTCAGCGATTACATATCAAAGAAGGCTAAAGAATGGGGAGTTAAAGGTGAAGTGGTCGCTGAGCTTCGGTACAATATTGATTCAATGTATAGATTTCATAAAAAATCATCAATTGACATTGAAGTTGACTTCTGGATGTTTGATACTAGCAATAAAAATGTGTAGTTTGTTTTTAATATATTACAGGAACTATTTTTCTAAAAGCTAAAATTTAATTATTAAATTTCGATTAAGGTTAGACATCAGATCCAAACTATATGTGCATAATCATATCTTGAAGCTGTTGAAGATATTTATAGTTTTAATATGGAGATACGCCTTTTATTTGGTTCTCATTCAAACAAATGAATTAGAATATGAAATGAGAGTGCTGTGTTTCCTCGAGGACTGGGTGAAATTTTAGAATAAATGACGAACATAGCATCGGAACAGAGTATTCCGAAAGAGGAAATAATTACTATAATTTATTAAAGGACAATAGTTATATAGCATTCCGTAATCTACCTCCTACAGACCATTCAAGAAATTGAATCTAAATAGATTATACAGGGTGTTACTATCTAGATGGTCCATAGAGCGGGAGCCAGGAGGTGATAGTACTCACATAGGCATACAAAAAATGTGGCAGGGGTGTCCATATCGGATGATTAAAAAAAATCTAGTTTTTTCACAAAAAATCTTGTATCTTAAAAAGTACAAAGTATACACTGTCTAAAGCTGATTGTATGCCGAACTTCACGGTCTTTCCAACGACTGCTCAACCAGCCCCGCATCCTTTTCCTTTTTTTACTTTGATCTATATAACGTTAACGTAACTTTTTATTAAAACTGTAAAATGTAGACTCTCTTCTTTAATTTGACCTATTACACCCTAAGTGCTATCTGTAATTGTCAAAGTGTTTCAGCTCGGTATTTTAAAGATGCAGGGTGTCTTGTGAGAAACTAGATTTTTTCTTAATCAACCTGTAACTCCGAAAAGCTTGATATGGGAGCCCCCTCACTCCTGCCATACAATTTTTTGTTTTTCTAGGCGTGTACTATCACCTTCTGCTCTGGACCACCTAGGTGGAGACACCCTGTATAGCCATCAATTGGAGTAGCCGCTGGAGAGGCATCCTGGAAGCTATTTAATCCCTAATCTAATTTGAGTTATTCTAACATCAGGAAAGAATAGAACTTATTGGGTTAAACAGCACAGAGAGATAAAAAAAGAGCATAACATATATTTTATTTAGATACACTTAAACTTCGAAGACAACACCTTGAGCACGCGCGATTTCTCCTGAATGATTTATTGTTACAGTTCCTCTTCGACAATACTGTTTCCAAGAGTCAGAACCAGACTCGCGACCACCACCGGTATGTTTTTCACCACCAAAAGCACCACCGATTTCCGCTCCATTTGTCGTAGTATTAACATTTACGATTCCACAATCAGAACCGTTTGGACCAATCCATTGAAATACGTTGTTTACGTCTTTGGTGAAGAGTGCCGATGACAATCCTTGATCAACACTATTATTCCAAGCAATAGCCTCGTCTAGAGATTTTGTTTTCAGTACATATACAATAGGAGCGAATGTTTCGCTCCTTACAAGTTGAGAATCATGAGGAAGATTTGTTATGATAGTTGGTTCAACGAAAAAACCTTCTCGATTCATTTGATTGCCACCAAATTCAATTTTTCCGCCGGCTTTAATAGCAGAGGCAATAGTTTTTTTATACTCATCCACGTTATTTTGAGTATGAATTGGGCCAAAAAGTGTGCTATTATCTAGCTGATGGCCAACCTTATTCATTACTAACTTGTATCTGTTTTTCAGTTCTGCAAGGAATTTGTCGTAGATCTTTTCATGCACAATGATTCGTCTTGTTGTAGTGCACCTTTGTCCCGAAGTACCAATGCACCCGAATAATGCAGCCTCTAAGGCCATATCGAGTTGGGCATCTTCATTAATTAAAAGTGCATTGTTACCACCCAACTCTAAAATACATTTTCCGAATCTCTTTTGTACTTCGACCCCAACTTCTCGGCCAGTTTCGGTGCTTCCGGTGAAGGAGAGTAATTTTACTCGATCATCGCGGACCATAACTTTTCCAACTTCAGATCGACCTTGGCAGAGAGTTACAACCGGTGGCAGATTGTTTCGTTCGAAAACACTCGACACAATTTTGGCGGTTGCTATTGAAACTAATGAAGTAGTACTAGCTCCCTTCCAGACAATACTGTTTCCTACAGCCTACAAATATAATTAAAAATTATCTACTGATATCTTGTAATATGTAATATGGGAACAGTTCTACTTACCAATCCAATAGCTGAATTCCATCCAAAGACTGCATTAGGGAAATTGTAAGCGGATATAACACCGACAAGACCAAGAGGTCTCCAAGTTTCAAGAATAGTGTGTTTTGCTCGTTCTGAACTAATTACTTGTCCGGCAAAAATCCTAGAAAGTCCCACGGCATAGTCGCAAATATCGATGAATTCCTGAACTTCTCCTTGACCCTCACTAGATATTTTTCCTACTTCGAGGCTTACAAGTTTCCCCAAGGGCTCTTTGTATTTTCTAAGTTCATCTCCAATTTGTCGAATTATGTCACCACGAATAGGAGCAGGAACATTGCACCAATCTTTAAAGGCTTCTGTTCCTGATCGAATGCATTCTTCCATTTCTTTTGGAGTTCCCGTTTGGACTTCAGCGATAGTCTTTCCGGTGGCGGGATCAATAGAACGTATAGTTTCTCCAGATGCTTGCCATTTTCCATTATAAACGCCTTTATTCGTTCTCTCTAATCCAATGTCCTTTAAAAAGGAGAATGACGGTGAATCAATGAGATAATCACTTCCAGAGAGTTTTGCTGTCGAAGTGTGAATACTAGAAATAAGGCGCCATGAGGCCTTATGCTGTTGTGTAATTTGCCTTATGTGGAACATAGCTTTTATCTAAAGAAACAAATTGGAAAGCTCAGTAATATCTGAGGAAATATAGTGCTAATTCAAAAATTAAGTATTTTATTAATGCAGTTGATACTGTATGATTTTGCATTGAATACTCAATTTCGCAAAACATTAAGACGTGCAAGAATTTTACCATCTTTCAGTTGCTTGTACAAAGTCAAATACAAATTCTAAATGAGACTGAGCTGATCCTCTCAGAAAATATATCGTTTCACTAAGTCAACTAACTGCAAATAATGAAAGTGTGCAAACACTATTCGACTAATTTTGATGACCTCTCTAGCTTGAAGTTTAAACATAACAAATCTTTTGGATTCGAATGCTCTTGTTAAGGTGTACCAATCCTGATTAAAACCTTAAGAGCAAGTTTTGCATGGGGATATATCTCCAAAGCATAGAGGAAGGTAAGAGTGAAATATATACCGAAAGCAGGAGGCAAATCTGAAGCCCAAACCAGATCATATCGGCCCATAAGCCTGACTTCATTTCTTCTTAAAACAATGGAAAAAATAGTAGAAAGGCGCTCAAGGAGCATCCACTAAGTCCGAACCAATTTGCCTATCAAAAAGGTAAATCAACTGAACTAGCTTTCGTAAACCTGACAGATGGTATAGAAAAAGGCATTGACGACAGAGAAATAGCCCTTTGTTCATTCTTGGACATTGAAGGTGCGGTTGAGAATACCTCTATTAAGTCAAAAATACATAGCAGATGGATTCAGGCAATGCTTTCCAACAGGATAATGAAGACGCAGCTCTCTGGTGAGACAGTGGAGGTACATACCACCAGAGGTTGTTCTCAAGGAGGAATACTATCTCCTCTGCTGTGGTCTATGGTAGTTGACGACCTTTTTGTTCAGCTAAGCAACTAAGATATTGAATCTCTAGGTTATGCTGACGACCTTGTAATCATTATCAGAGGTAAATATGAGCGCTTGCTTTCTAGAAAGCTTCAAGAAGCCCTAAGTTTTGTTCAAGACGACCTATCAGTCAATCCGAACAAAACAACAAACATACCCTTTACCAAAAGAAGGAAAATGAGGAACATAACAAGCCCTATCCTATTTGGTAAGGAGATCTCAATGTCCAAAGAAGCCAAATATCTCTGGATAATTCTTGATAAGCTGAATTGGAACAAGCACATTGATAAGACAATCCAGAAAGGTACACTGATGCTGTGGAACTGCAGCAAACTGGCTGGATCAACATGGGGACTCAAGCCGAATATTATGATTTGGCTATACAAATCAGTAGTCAGACCCATGATCAGCTATGCTGCAGCAGCATGGGGGAATAGAAGCATGCAAAAGACAACCACCAGGAAGCTAAATAAGCTCCAAAGGTTGACCTGTGTAAGTGTAACTGGTGCCATGCGCACAGTATCTCCCAGCGCTCTAGAAACGCTTTTGAACTTACCGGCACTCGGCTACTTGGTTGCAAAAGAGGCTGGAATCATGGTGTACAGAGCCCGGACAGATGGTTATAGTGAATGCAACTCTGAAAGTCTACTCACTATAACCAAAAGAATCGAAGCAAATTCAATAATGGATATGATGTCAGACAGAATGGTCCGTGTCCGTCTGCCCTCCAAGATAATAATATCAGATAGGGAAGAAACAGATACAAGTCTAGTAAATCAAGCCCTAATCTGGTACACCGACGGTTCTAAAACCAAGAAAGGAGTAGGAGCAGGAATAAATGGTGTTAAGCCAAGAGCTAACATCTATCAAAGCCTAGGAAAATACGACTCAATATTTCAGGCAGAGGTATATGTCATCACTAGATGTGCATACGGAAACCTGCCGATCCTACACTAATAAAAATATCTATAACTCTATACAGATAGCCAAGCGGCTCTGAAAGCCATCTCATCACCCGAGATCAAAACTAAGTTAATGTGGGAATGTATTCAAGCATTAACGAACCTTGGCACATACAACCAATTGCCGCTTCAGTAGGTGCCAGGACACTCGGGAATTGTTGGGAATGACAATGCAGACTTACTGGCCAAAAAAGGAGCAACCATATTCCTTATAGGACCGGAACCCTTTTGGGGACATTTCCTACAATACTGTGAAGCTTACCATGCAAAACTGGATCCGAAACTAAATGGACCAGAGATGAAACTCAATGACAGACAAGCCAAAAGATTCATCAAAAGACCTTCCTCAGAGAAGAGCCTGGATCTTAGGGCTATCTAGAAATCAACTCAGAATCATTACGGGAGTCCTAACCGGATATTGTAAGCTTAACAAACACATGTATCGGAAGGGCATCTCACCTACTGATGTGTGTAGGCTATGTTTCTATGAGGATGAAACATCGGAGCATGTCCTGTGTGAATGCGAGGCCATTGCACAATGCAGATTCTAGGCCTTTGGCTCATACTTCCTAAAGCCTGCCGACTCCGTAGAAATTTCTTCTAAAAAAATACTGCTCTTCCTAGGAAGAGTGAGTTTGCTAGAAGAACTGTAATGCAAGCGGTGCAGAATAAGGCAAAGTTGGCTGCAGTGCAAAGGCTACTCGGCCCGCTTAAATCTAAATCTACAAGGTGTGCAATATCAAACGGCTAGAAAGTCAGTCTCACCCTGTATGTCCGAAATCGTTGGTTCAATATTGACCGATTAAATCTGAGACACACATTGTTTTTCGATGATTTTTTTATTATTTCAAAAGCCTATCAAAGAGAAAACTTTTAATAATAACTACATCTTTCCATACCTTTTATAACAGCATTAGATTGACTGAAGGGGCTGAAATGTTGTGTAACAAGGTTGAACATAATTTGAAGGAATACAATAATTATTTTAGGAATAATATAAAAAAGCAAAATTTAATAGAAAAATTTCAAAACTGGAGGCTGCTCCAGAAACACGTGCATTTTAAATGTTAGTAAGGGAAGCAGCTTCGTAATGGGACCCTTGTGGCAGAAATCGCAGTCCTAAAAATGCGTGGATCGTTCAATTGATTTTTCGATCATTACAGCGAAGGTTTTCGCTAGGATGATACACGACCATTCCGGTAAGGTGATTTTTGGAATTTTTCAAACTGGGTAAGGAACCTTTCATTGAAAGTTCAAATTAGACCAAGAATTGAAAGGTGGCTAATGTACCAAAGAAGCTGACACAAAACTCTGAAAATTGTTTTTGACTGCTGCGAGCATTACATATAGTTAAATTGCAGAATTTCAAAACAGTTTTCATGGATATTTATGCTTGAAATTCACTTCAATCTCTTGATTGCGAAAAGCTTATGACAATGAGCAAAAAAAAACGTGACTGAAAAGACATTCATTATCAAACTAAATGGGAAAGAGTCCCTTAGCATAACTAGGAGGATCTAAATATCTTAGTAGTATAACAGCAGCAATGATAAGAATCTTTGAATAAACCGGAAGCTACTGCGCAGAACATGGAAGATTGAATTATATAAAAGTGGATTTTAATCATGAGAAAAAACTGAGTTCTAGATCTCGTAACTTAATATACAAACAGATTATTAAGTATAAAATATTTTTTTTCCACACTACAAAACTGGTAAATCTTTACCAATGGGAAAATTTTCGAAAATCCAAGTATTAAGTCTCTAAGATCACATAAAAAAAAACACTGCACTGGAGAACAGTAACTCGGGAACTTTTATCAGCCACTATATAAATCGAGATGACGTCTTCTATTTTTGTACAGTCAAGAAGAACGAAAAAACGAAGTCAAGTCTGGATCTGGATCATCTCCCCCAATTAGAGGAACTCTCACGCAGTTCCTTTAATTTAAAATAAATCAATTATTTAATGGGAGTTACCTTGATTGCTTCAAGTTGTTGTTTTATTATTCTTAAAGCTGTAACAAGACTTTCGGCACGATTAGAACTAAATCCACTCAGTCTGCGAACTGATACCTATACCAGTTTATTGCAATAATTTTGTTAGCCCCTTGTCACATACGCTCTTGTTGCTTATGAAGATAGTTCTTATCAGGAGCACTTATTTTTACATTCCACGAGATAAGATTGTGTACGCTCTATACAAGTGGCTATATGGGTTTGCTGGTGGCATTAGAGATTTTGATAAAGCTTTCCATTTTACAGATTCGGTTTAATCGTTTTGCTTTGTAAATTTTTGAAAACAGCGAATTTTTTTTATTTTGTTACATTCTCTTAAAAAAAAACATGTACACACCAAGTGCGAGTAGGACCCGCATACGAAGGGTTCCGTACTATCGTACAAGATTTAACACTACTTATTATTTAAATACTTTCGTAAATGAAACAATTAATTTTATTACATCCGTCAATACAGGTATTTATTAAGATCGAGGAAAAACCCCTTTAATTTTTAACTTCACTTTATTTTCATTTATTGTTCTCATAGCAGCTATAGTATTACTCACTTCTTTGAAAATTTCATGTGTCTACCTATTACGGTTCAAGAGATACAGCGATGCTAAGGTCGAGCAAAAACCGCAGAAAAAACCACGTTTCTTGGGGTCCCCCTTTAATTTTTAATTTAATTTAATTTTTATTATTTGTTATTATACCGGCAATAGAAATACACACTCTGTGAAAATTTCAACTGCCTACCTATTACGGTTTATGAGATACAGACCGCTGACAGACGTACGGACGGGCAGCGGAAGCTTAGTAATAGGGTCCCGTTGGCATCCTTTGGGAACGGTACCCTAAAAACGGTCTTTTCTAATGTATGAATAGTATTATTATTGTTTATTATTATTATAAAATGATGAATTGCGGGGGGGGGGTGGTGGTGGTGGAGAAGGCCTCTAAGTACTGCGACCTAACAGATCTTTCGTACCAATCCCCTGCCGTATTAAGTCCAGTCCACGTTTGCCCTTTTTAGGAAAGTTATTACCTCATTTCATTATGGTCAGTTTTCTGAATGTCTGATGGGGCTAAAATACGTAGAATTCGCTTTTGAGATTTGTCGACCTTACCGCGTTCCTAATTGTGCTTGCAGCATCTCTGATCCGCGACAATAATACGTCCCTTGTATTCATTGGTCTTGAGTAAACTTTACTTTTCATAACTGACCAGTTAAATCCGGGGTCCTTGCAGGAGATTGACCAAAACTTCTTTATGACCTCTCGGGGTAATTGTTATTTATCCAGCGTGCTGAAGGTGTTCGTGCGCCATCATGCTGGTAGTATATTGAATGCCATGTACCAACGGAGATATCCTGTAGTAACGTTGTATAGGTGTTACTATTTAGGGGCTAAAAATTTTAAATCACGCGAAAATTATCAATTTGGTCGTCTTCCTGTATAGAAGAAATGCTATAAAAATTTTAAACCTTGAATGTAGGATTAAATCGCATCTACATTCTGTTCCTTAATTAGATATGTAATTAGTTTTTGAGTCCGATAAATGGTTTTGGAGATAACTTCAAAAGAAATGAATCAGTCCTTATTAAGATGAAAAAATGGCCGTTTTTTGCTATAAAAATGGATATACGAGTATTTTCAACTCATCATTATGAAGAACTGGTAAGTAATGGAAATTCACTTTCCAATAGAAAAATGTTCACAATAAAGTACTAATGGATGTGAAACAAAGAACGGATATATGCAAAATATAGGAACTGGGGTGTATATGACCCAAGTACATAAAACCCGTATTTTGGCGGTAAAGTCATTTATGAAGTTAAAATGATCAAAAAAAAAACTATACTACACGATTATCCACTTCTCCCTCTTTAATTTGATACCAAACATGATGTATATTTTGGACAACCCCCTTCCCAAAGGCCCCTACCCCAAATATTTCTCATCTATATTTTTGTACTCTAGACCCTAAATCCGAAAGAAAAATCCCCAATGCTCTGCGACCCTTCCACACAGAAGTAGCCATCCTTAAATATTGCGCCACTTCTCACGTTTTCCCTAACTCCCCAAGTGTTTTAGAGAATCGCGAATGGAGAGTTAGGGAGTTTTAATCGGGGAACACGAAAATTCTCATCTCCCAAACTCTCCGAGTTACAGAATCCGGTCCCAGACCTGGCTAGCGTATTCAAGAAGTAGTCTCACAAAGCAAGTGTACAAACGCAATGTTATGGTAGGATTCGAGAACTCTCGGGATCACCGTTTTATAATGCCCAGCATAGAGCTACTCTTTGATACCATGTAGTTTATGTGGGAGATAAAATTCAATCTATGGTCACATTTGATACCCAAGTCACAAACAGTACCCACACGGCGAATCGAGCAATTCGAGAACACATAATCGTAAGAAATTGGTTTCTGATTCCTGTGGAAAGTCATAACCTCACATTTGTCTATATTGAGTATCAAGTTATATTGCTTTTACACCAATCGTAAAATCTGATTGCTCACAATCGTTAAAAGGTTTAATCCCTTGAGGTACGCCAGACGAAGCCTTCAGGACTCTTTAGATGGAATGTCGAAATAAGATATACCGGCATGCCAGAGAAAGAGTTGCCCGGTGTGAAATTTAAATAATTTTAAGATTGCAACTAGGAATTGTCGATATCTTGAAATCTTTGCAAGAAGTGCGATGCGAAGAAAAAAAGTAATATGAGATTCAATGAAGAAGTTGGCCCTGAGGAATATCACAATTAGTAACGAACACGGCCGTTCGTTACAGTCAGTACGAACCACCGGGGGGGGGGGGGATGTTGGTCTCGCCGAATGCAATCGGGCGGTGTACTTTTTTTCTGATTCAGGAAACTTTCTCGGGACGCTTTTGTCGCCGGAAAACCCATTTTCATGCACTTGGGTCACATACACCCCAGTTACCACACTGAAGCCTTATCACACTGAAGCCTTAGCAGGCTTCGGAACGAAGGCAACCCTCTCCTTGCTCCGTACCTCAGGGACATATCCAAATGTGATACATTCCCTGAAAATGGAGTCGATGTAAGGAACTAGTACAACGCTCTCTGCCTTAAGAAATATTCAGAGGAAAAATGTTCTTCTACAAATTATAGCTGGTAATGAGCTGAGGTGAACAGTGAAACCCGTGAAATACAGTAAATTAAGATTATAGAAAAAAACAAAACTCTGTATTAGAGTTTTATGTTTACATACACAATTTTCAATTTCAAGAAGGTATCATTGCAAGGTTTCTTATACTGCTTGCTGCGCCGATTGCGGTTTGGCCATTTGCTGAGCGGCATGATGCTTGCTGCGAAGATTGCGATTTGGCCTTCAAGCAGTATAGGAAACTTTGCAATGTTAATTTCTTTATAGTTGAAATTTGTTTACGTAAACATATAACACCCTAAACACAGTTTTGTTTCTTCTATAATTTTAATTTACTGGAATTTCTATAAATAATGCTTCTGGGGGAAATATGGGAGTTATATTGTTTACTATGTTGTGCATATATTTATTTTTTACTCCAGTCTGTTAGCCGAACTGTCGCAGCAAGCATCTAAATTTGAACTTTTCCAAACCCAGCCGCAAGCATTTTCGCAGCAAGCATCATGATGCTTCGCAAAAGACTTGTATCACATCAAATTTATTATATCAAGCCGAACATCATAGCTGCGTCGATTGCGATTTGATCTTAAAAGCATTGTTTGAACGGGGTCGGAACCAGTTCTAATTTAAAATTCAAAGTAAATCGACATGGAAATGGCTTTAGCATACTCCGAATTTACTTGGTTTATTTTATAAAATTTCAATCTAGATTGCAGGATTGTGAAATGGAAATTGCTGTAAGCATAATTGAGCTTTCCTAGAGCAGTCTTTTTAAAACCTTTCATCGGAACGTCGCAAATTTCTAGTTTATTTTTTTAAAAAAAAGGCGAAAAAATTCTTTGTATTTTTGAGAGTAGTAGGTAGATTAGTAGAAAAAAGTTTTAATACAGGAATAATTTTATTAACATAATTTTAATAAATACATAAAAATGATGTCAGTAATTCGAAATTTATCACGGAAGGGTCTTGCTCATGAGCCTCTCTGGCTTTATGTCCGTGGGAAATCTGCATATGGAGATCATTTGAAAGTGTCGTATATTCAACAGTTTGGATATAAAAAGGATTCCAAATCGTCGAATGTTCGGCCCTCAGGAGATGGCAAGTTTGGGAGGTGTGGCGAAGATAAGAAACCGCAGAAGTCAGGAGACCGCAAGTTTGAGATGTGTGGCGAAGATAAGAAACAGCAGAAGTCAGGAGACCGCAAGTTTGAGATGTGTGGCGAAGATAAGAAACAGCAGAAGTCAGGAGACCGCAAGTCTGAGATGTGTGGCGAAGATAAGAAACAGCAGAAGTCAGGAGACCGCAAGTTTGAGATGTGTGGCGAAGATAAGAAACAGCAGAAGTCAGGAGACCGCAAGTCTGAGATGTGTGCGGATGATAAGAAACTGCAGAAGGCGACGGGAGGCAGCAAGCTGGATGACTGTTTCAAAGATAAGAAACCACAGAAAAATCAGAAGTCGGAGAAAGACGACAAGTGTAATTTGACAGAACTTCCTGCAGAAGATATTAAGCTAAATGTGGCGGTTGCAGTAAAATTAAGGATGAACGTTAGACTTGATGAATATGATATCGGAACTGATCTTTGTGAACCACAAAAAGATCAGAAAAAAAAGAAAGACATCCGTGATACACCAAAATTTGGCAGTCAGAAAATGAAATGAGTTTAAATGTTAAATTTTATCAATTTTAATCAAATAAAAATTTTCATAAGTTTCAATTTTAAATATTTTGATTATTCTTTAGCGAGGGGCTTAAGTCAATTCTGTTGACTTGGTAAGGAGTCGAATAATAAAATAATATAATTAAAAGTAGTTAAAAAAAAATCTTTACGACTTATACCCAGTAATGCAAAATGTAAATTATGTAAACTTCTGGTTACGTAAAATATTTCCTGGCTACACACGTACAAAATTTTCTGGGTATGTATAAGTTTGTGGTTTTGTATATAAAATTTTGTGGTTATTTCTTTTTGGAAATGACTATTTTTTTTCTTGAGAGCATAGTTTAATTTAAACTATTTTAAGCTGAGATCGGGGACTGTAGCTATATGGTCTTTATCGTTTGTACTCTGGTTTTGATTAGTGAAGTGACCAAATTATTTTAAAAAATTGGAAAATAAGAATACAGCTGTTGCGTTATTACTTAAAATAAGCACAGCTTTACCTTTCTTCGCAATTGAAAACATTTTGTGAAAGTGGGCATAGTTGACAAGAATGACATAACGGACCTTTCGTTTTCTGTTTTATAAGTACCAACAGGAATAATTTTCCACTCATCACAAAGGAGTCTTTTTCCATGGGTAAAGAGTAAAACTGCGGTTGAGTTGATACCAAAATCTTAAAATAGCTTAATGTGACACATTGGAGGTTTCATAAAAACAATGGCGATATGCAAAGACTCGAACAAATGCTTTTCATAATGGCAACCCATTATACAAAGATTGTTAAAATATGGCCGAAAAATCTGTCAATTGGTTGCTTGCCTGCTTTGGTGACAATTATTACCAATTTGTTTGACTCGATTTCAATTGTCTTATCAAAGCGAAAAAATTTCCTATTTGGAAATTTTGCTTTCCCAAACGTATTGTCAATAAAATACGAAAAAATCAAAACAAATTCGCTGGAAATGACATTGTCACCTCATTACGTAACAACACAAAAAATTCCTCTCGTATCGGCCATACCTTGTTATCTTTGTATCATGATGGCAACCCATAATAGAATAAGAAGCCGTTCGTCAAGTTTTAATTCCTTTCGTCAACTTCTGTCTGTACACTCATAATCGTACTTTGCAAAAGTAAATTTTACAATTTGTGTAAATACTATACAAAAGTGTACATAAATGTGGAAGCATCCGTAAAAGTTTTCATGGCTTGTATATGCAAGCTTATGCACACTGTGATTAGGCCTTAAGGTTTAAATTGGGAATTAACCAAGGTATGTTATGTTCTTTAAAAAAATCTGTTATCTAAAAAAGACAAAAGTGAATACCAGAACCATTTCATTCGATTAATTTTGTTGGTAGGACTGCAGCGACGACGGCAAAATTAGAAATTGATCAATCCCGGCGAAAATGTCGTCGATCGCTCAACGTCGGTCGCCGCAATTTGGTGCATTCGCATCACTGACATATATAAAATGGACTGCTGATACTACAGAAATTCCTTACATTATTTGACATTATTATGGGATCACTTTTCTATAGTTGTCCCTTTTTGGTTTAACTACTTTATTCCGCTGAACTACAAATAATAAGTTCTATACAAAATCTTAGATCATAAAACGTTTTATGATCTAAGTACAAAATACACCATAGTCCAGTTTCAGTTCAGTGGTTTTCCAAATGAATATATAGGATAGAAATAGATGGCAATACATTATTTGTAATCCTTTCTCTGTCCCCATAGCTACTTTTAAGGGCAGGTAGGGTACGGCGCTGGTTGAGCAGTCGTTGGAAAGGCCATGAAGTTTTGCATACAAGGAGCTTTTAACTGTGCGCCATGTACAGAATGTTTTGGGAAAAACTTTTTTTCGTAATCGCCCTGTAACTCTTAAAAGGTTGATATGCCCCCCTCTTTTCATACAATTTTTTGTCTACCTAGGTGTGAGTACTAGATATCACCTCCTGCTCTATTGACCTCCTGCATACTATAAGTACTATACAATGAAATAAATTTTTTGGTTAATATAATATTATTTCTTTAATTGAACGATTATTAATTGATAATACGTAGATGATTTTATTCATTTTCCTTGTGTTAACATACATAATGTGCATGCACTGTCGTTTATGGTTCATTTTTTAATTCAATTCGCTAAATTAATTTAAGTAAATCTTTTGAAACCGGATCCATACAACCTTAGAAATTATAAATTCTATAAAGCTTACCTACATAAATACATTATACTTTAGTGAAGGTGTATAACTGTTTATCTACTATTTAGCTACGAAAAAAATATTAGTTTAGCTAACAAGGAGCTTGGCAGTAGCTAAATTTAGCCACTAGGGTAAACTCAGAGTTGGAAACACTCAGCAATATCGATATTGTTCAATATATTGATCGTCTGTGTGAGAGTGAAGCAATAATATTGTGCAATATCACGTCAGTCGTTAAATCGCAGTGGTGCGGATTGACTGATTTGATTTGATTTGAAATAGAAAAAATGTCAAGGTGTAGTTAATTTTGTTTAATTCTTTTTTGTAATTGATCCAATTTCTTTGTATTTTTTCATCTTGAATAGAATGAAATAAATTCCACTACAAAACCTATCCAACATCACAGTATATTCATACAGTAGAACAGCTCTGTTAAAACTGCCGCATAAGTAGGATGCTCTTTCAATCGTTTTCATCTAAGGCATGAGCAAATTTTTAATACAAAGGTAAAAATATCAAAAGTGGAACAAAGAGAATTGGTGCCATGCATAAACTTGCACTAGACACTATGAATGACTCTTTAATTTAATATTCACCTCAATGAGGGGCAGATATTTCCTAAAGGTAATCCAACACATGTAATTTCGTTGCACTTCACTCAATATTCAAAGAGTTCAAAAACTAATATCTTACTTTATTTCCAATAATTTTTTCCTATAATCGTAATGGCCTTTTTCCTTGACACTATCCGTAATTGCTGTCCAGGAAGTAAGATGTATTTATTAAAATTAATTTTTTTTCTTCGATCGCAATTCCCTACAGCTACAGTCATTCAGCTTGATCTAGAAATGTTAAACTGTCATAAACATTATTACAGCCATTTTGCATATTGCACTGTTCGTGGCATCTTTATGAGCGAACACCACTTTACGGTCAAACATTTGTATGATATCTGTTCAGTTTATGGAATATTCATAAGTACTTTTGGCGAGATGTGCACTTACATAAAACCAATACTTCTCCCTACCATTGTGCTACTAGCTACTGTTCGCCCATATATTTCTGTATCATACTTAATACTTCCCTCGTATGGGAGATATTTTGAGGTCTTTTTTTAATTAAAATTATAAAATTCACTTTTCTGTAGTTTGTTCTAAGCTGTTCTACTGTTTGAATACATATACTCTTCTGCCAACTTTATGTCATGACTTCATTTGGTCTGCTTGACCTTTTAGAACTGATGATGGTAAAATGTTCAATATATACACGATGTCCCTGTCAAAGTAACAAGTACTTATACCACGGATAAGTTTCCTTGTGAATGAATGGGTGGAGTACAGGGGTTTGGAGTTTATCGGTTGTTGTTTTTGTTTTTAAGGCAGGGGGCGAGATATCCCAAGCACGAATATCAAAGCGGCCCATTGTGCTATTCCTACTAGAAACCCCATCACCAAAACCTTCCTGTTATTTTAATGAAGCGCATCAGGTCTTGGCGAGCAAGGTTTTTCAGTTCATCTGTAGATAGGAAGGCAGTCTCTAGAGTATACAGCCTGCTTCGGGCGAAGGCCGTATAATCACACAGAAAGTGTTCGGTTGTCTCAGGCTCCCCTTCCAGGCAGACACTTAGGGCTGCCAACAACTCCCATTCTTGCTAGATGAGCGTGAACTGGCCGGTGATAATACCAACCACAGTTTTACATTGTTTCCTTCCGAGTCCCATGAGAAAATTAGAGATATTCCTATTGGGCCCATCAAGGAAAAGCTGTGTGGCACCTGCAAGTACCTATCTCTGCTGATGCGCTTTGATGAGAGACCAAATACTCGAGGTAGCCTACGGCGGGTTCCGGTCCGAAGAACGGAGAATCGGAGCCAGACCTAGCTAAAAGGTCAGCCCTTTCATTCCTCATGATGCCCATGTGACCAGGAACCCACTGAAGTGATACCTTGTTGTGAAGACACAACATATCCACAGACGACCTGCAATCCCCCAGTAACTTACATAGATGTTATCCGAGTGCCACTTAGATCCATCAAGGCTGCCTGACTATCCGAACGGATAACAATATCTTTACACTTGATTTGCATATCAAGGGCTATCTTGACTGCCATAGCGATGGCGAAGCCTTCAGCCTGAAAGACAGTGGTGTGTCTTCCAAGCGAGTACTCCATTCCAATGTTAGGCTCAGAGAAGTAAACACCCGCCCCGGCTCCCTCACTAGTATGAGGGTAAACAATTTAAGAGCGGACCGGGGATGGCTCGATAAGGCACTTCCCTCAGTCCGCGATTCCCTTACAGGAAAACTCACAGAGAAGCGACGCCCAAACCGAAGCTCTGGTACCATCACATCATGTGGCATGCTGGTCAGAGGGTTTTTCAGGTCCAGCCCACATGCTTAAGTTGTTGCATTACTGGACTCCCTGTGGCCCGTAGCCTGTAGAAGTGAGCAGAGTCGAATATGGACCGTTTGTAGGAAACCCCTATAACTGATGTTCTATGTGTCCTTTGTTATTTTGCGTTACAGTTAAAAAGTTTGGGTTTTCTCCCTACAATGAGTAAAGAGGTTCAAAAAAAAAGTTGCTTAACACGAAATTCTTTACATATTTTCATAAGTCAGCAATGTCGTTTGAACGAATCGGGGTTGTGTCATAATCGCTACGATGATAACTACTTAAGTCATGCAAGCTACGGCTGCAACACGTGAGGGTGTTTTGTCTGAATAAACTTTGGACATTCACTAAGATGCTATATATGAACTGGTAAAAAATACATCATAATCATCGCACAAATTACTTCAAGTAGTGGGCGCTCCATTTTGTGCCAAAAATGGGTGTTACCTTATGCACTGCCTTTTGGGCGAACTTGGAAAATTGGAGTTTTTTTTGCAAATTGACCACTGTAAGCCGGGTTGTCTGAATGTAGAGTGAATGAAAATATACTTATATAAAGTAGTTAAAAGTATTTTCCGTGTATCGGTGAAATGGTCTCGCTCATCATCATATCTTCTTTTTTTATTAGTGGTGAAACCAAAGCCACTAAATGCTGAAATAATTGTTCATCCATTGGCAAAAAATTGCGGTAGTTATGCGGTCAGTTCCCGGCGTAGTTCCCCATGTCCATGAGTCGAACGCTTTTCCAACCAGGCCCTTGAACCACATTTTTCTCTGGCGTGTTCTTTTCTTCTTCTTAACAACCAACGCAATTAGTTTTATGGTCAGATTTAGAATAACCCGAAGAAAACATATATTTACATTACTCGACAATGTGATTTTACTGACAAAGTGAGTGAGAGGGTCTTATTACTTTCTTTGCACTATTAGAAAAAAAGGAAGAGGTGATCGACTGTCAAAACATTATTTCCCACTCTTTTATAGCGAAGTGTCGCTTGTGACATTTCATCAAATTGTCAATTGCAAAAAATAATCAGACGTCAAAATAGTTCAGTTCAGGCGTTCAGGCAATTGCATCTCTAAATATCGAAAAGCTTGCAGTAAGGGTGCATGTATTCAGTGTGATAATGCTCCCAGCAGGGAGTTCTATTCAATATTTCGTAATAAATACAAAAAAGAAATTGGTAGAAGCACTTGCAGCCAATAATACAAGGGAACAAGGATAAATCCCACAACAACACCAACAGGAGCTTCCCTATATGAAAGTTTTCATATTTATAATTGGGATGAGTATTTAAAGGTGAATATTTACATTAGTCATATTTCCCAAATGTTATAGTAAACTATTTATATCTTTTTAATCCTCTAGGATACTGGTAGTGACGCAGCAGAATGTTTTAAACAGACAAAGTAAAGCTTAAAACATTAATTTCGTATTATTTTAAATACACTATATAACTAATAATGTCCGTAGGATTTCGATAAAGCCGCTGAAGATGTTAAAAATCTAGAAGGCACGCCATCAGATAATGATTTACTAGAATTATATGGGTTATACAAACAGGCTAAAGTTGGAGATTGTAACACAGGTATTCAGTCAATTTTATGCTTAATAATAGCTGTATTTACGCACTTTCCAATATAGATAAGCCCGGTCTCTTAAGATTTCAAAGGAAAAGCAAAGTGGGAAGCATGGAATAAACGTAAAGGAACATCAAACGACGAAGCTATGGAGGCATATGTTTCCAAAGTGAAACCATTAACTGATAGTATGGATTAAGGTAAACATCAAGAATTACAATTAGTATACAAACATTATAACGAAATATTAAATGTGCTGAATATTTTTGCTCAACCTACTGCACTTCATTATACATCTTGGTATTATATTCTTTTATACTCTTTTAAGTTCTGTTTTCCAGTCCTACATAGATCGAGCCATACGAATCTTGGTGCCATATTGAAATTAATATAACGTATTGGTTGATGTATTAATGTATTAATGATTGGAGATTTGTGATGAATGTTTATATTAGGGCTGTTATTGTTACTGATATTAGAGTCAGTATCCAGGCCAACATTGGCCCCAGTACTACGGATAGATCATAATTAATGACTCAGTGTATTTGAACTGTGAAATCTAGAGATTGTGATGACTATATAAGCTGTTAATTTAATTTAAGTTAATTGAATCCTGTTTAAATTGATATATTGTTTGTTTTGCTATGAATCATGTAAACTAATTGATAAGCTTTGTACTGTCGTGGAACCCAGCGTTATACGCTGCTTTAAGCAGGGGTTCAAAAAATAAATGCACTTTGACTTGACTTGACTTGAATTTTCTATCATCCCAAAGTCTTTTTGAAAGAAATATATTTTATTGTTAATGTTTAAAACATTTGCAATTAAAAAACTTGGAATAAAGCACCCTAGAAAGAAGCGTTTTACTTGCTGTGATTTATCATATAAAACTCATTTAGTTCGCGTAGATTCATTTCCAATGTGGAGACTTCATCGAATCGCATTGCTTGTCTCGCTTGTTTTATATATCCCTTTATAATATTTATTTGCTCTACTAAAGGATATAAATGTATCTATATATGTGCATGTCAGTCCCCGTTCAATTTACTCCCCTTCTAGGTTTAGACTATTTATAAACTCGTAAAGCCATTCTGGGATTGAGGTAGTTTAGTGGAGGAAAAGTATGTTCGAGGTGGCGTAATCACCACCTGGCCAAAACTTTACAGTTGCAGAGCATATGTTCTGAGGTTTCATGAGCATCCGATAGAAGTAGCAAGATGAAAACTCAGTCAAGCTAATCTTGTTTAGGTGATACCTCCTAAGGTGTATGAGTTCTTTTGTTTTTCCGCCAGAGGTGTCGATAAACTTTTTTGCCAAACGAAGTCCTTGCAGCCTTTCCCAATAAAGGGATTTTTGTATGATCTCCCAGCTAATTACGGTGGCATTGAGGAAACACTTTGAAATCTAAATTATTAGATCTCACAATATTCCTCAGATACATCGTTCTGCACTGATAGAACGTTGGTACAGAGAATAGCCCAGTTAAAACAGTTACAACATCTCATTTGCTTAAAAAAACCTAAAATTTCAGAATTTCGTGATTCTTAAGATATGCTTACTAAAATATAAGTTAAAAAATTAATGGTAATTAATTTAAAAAAAAAAAATTATAATAATTTTATAAAAAAAATTAAAATTTTTTAAAAATTTTTTAAAAAATTTATAAAAAAAAATTGTAATCATTTTTTAAAAAATGTTTAAACATTTTTAATAAACTTTGACACATTCCAGCTGATGTGCTGTGACTTTCCTCAAATATTTTTATTTTGTGTGCGTGTAAACATTATATTCGTACACGCTTGTAGTTATATGTATGAGTTTGCTGCCATAATAGCAAAATTTACTGCCATAAAATATACTTCTGGCTAGAACTTTTTATGGCTAATTATGGCAGTAAAAATTTCCCCTTCGTAGGGGAATTTGACATTTAACTCAGTAAAATTTTGCTGGATTATCTTTTGTCCTTATCGTTCTAAAGTATTTTCAGATAAGGGGAAACTACTTACTCTCTTTTCTAGCAATGTTCGAGTAATGTAAATCAGCCATTATAGGTACTTCAATAATATTGCTTTATACCCTAGACAGACTGTCTCCATAATGACTTAATTTGAAATTCAGTCATTTCAAGGAAATGAAGAGCTGACAGACTATCGACGAAAATTATTTCATTTAGAATGTCAATGACAGTTCCTCCAATGTGAGCTAAGATCAACAGAGTTAAATAATTTGATTAAATGCTATCAAGAAAATTTGCTAGTACCTATTTACTGTAGTTACAAGGCATTTAGTAGAAGACAATTTTTGTTGTGAAAAGAGATCAAAAAGAGAACTAATCTGATCAAACAATTTTTTTTCATGATTGGAAAAACTTTCCAATAAATTCAGTTCATTTTAATGACGGTAGGTGGCACTTTTACTGAAATTTCACTAAATGGAATAAAATTTGGTCCATTTGGAAATGAAGCGATATGTTGCAAATGGGTCCTTGATGGACTTCATTTGTGTGACACACTGTACATTGAACTCCATTTAATTAAAAGTTAAGTCATTATGGACACAGTCTGTCTAGGGTATAAATTGTATTGCCCGTGTTAGGCAGGTTTAAGGCTCTTATCATTTTAATTTCGTTCCCGGCGTGCAAAATCTAATACCATTTAAACCCACCCTTAGCACCTAATAATTACAGTGACCTCAGCAGTCACTCCGAATTTACTTACTATGATTTAGAGATTTTAATCTAGATTGCTGGATTATAGAAAATGAAAGTCATTGTAAAGGCAATTGAGTTTTGTTAGAATTCAGTCTTGTTAATAACGTTCCCAGGGAATGTTGCAAAATTTTAGTAAAATTTAAAAAAGCAATTGTGAAAATTTCTTGTATCCAAAGCAAAAAGTATTTTTAAAAAAACAACTTTTAATGAAAAGTAGTAATTCAATTACGAAATATTTTTAATACAAAGAAATTTTAATATTAAGTAATTTTAATAAATTCATAAAAATGTCAGTAATTCGTAATTTATCAAGTAATAAGGGTCTTGTCAAAGAGTCTCTCTGGCTTTATGTCCGTGGGAAAACTGCATACAGAGATAATCGAATGTCGAATGTTTGGTTCCATTCTGATTCAAGCGACCAACAACGAAACAAATCCAAGAAATCTGGGAAATCGATGAGTGGGAAGAAGTCTGAGAAATCAGAGAATAGATTTTGTGGTCTTAAAAAATTTCCCTCGCCCGATGTAATTATTGGCGCCCCACTTTCAATAAACTTGAAGATGATGGCGAGAATGGAAGAATATGACGTCAATGCCGGACGTCAAAAGAAACCAGAAGAACCACGGCGTAAAGATAAAAAGAAGGTCGCCAGCCAGTGATAAAAGCGTTTAAAGATGATAACTTTAAATTGTTTAGGATTTAAATAATGAATTATTGATTTGTGAAATGGTTTTATTAGGAAATTTTAAGGAAACAATTTAAAAGCACCTAATTCATTCATTTGACCAATTAAGAATTTTAATAAAGATTCATTTTAAAAATTTTGACTTATTCTACTTGAAATTTAATTTTAGGAACTTTCGATACAGAATTAAATTTGCCTAGCCAGAAAAATTATCGACAAGGCAAAATCTTGAATGTGCAAAATTTCTAGCTTTCTGGTTTTTTGAATATGCGCAGCATTTTTAGATAATTCTAAAGCAGATTGTATGAAGTGTAAAACGTTTTAAAAATAAACTCGGAAGAAATAGAATTCCTATATGACTGTGTTTTGGCAAATTATCGTTTTCGAGACTGTAAATAATCAGGTGAAAAAAGAAAGCCTACATAGTTCATATAAAAAAATATGGGGAAATCTCGAGCTTACAAAAATTTAATGAAAATCTAATATTGAAAAGTGAATAGGCGAGGGATTTTGAGGTGTACGTAATAAAATAGAAGCAATGCTAAGCTCAATAATAAAAGTGCAAATCCTATAAAGATTTATATCCATTTTTATATAGATATTTATAAAAAATGTTTCTTCGTAGTTGGATCGTTTTTGGTTCCGAATAAATTGTATGGAACTTTGTAGTGAATTTAAATATTGTTTCGGAAAAAACATCATTCGGAATTCAGTGGGGCTTTTCGGTGTCTCCCTATTTTCGTGCCTCAAAATCTTTTTTCGCATTGCTGAATCCGCAGAGAACCGAATTTGCCAGTGGGCCCATATTGCTTAATCCGATGGATTGACTCCCGCCGCAAGTAAGATTCACTTCCCTTCACCGGCAGAACTGTCATTCAAGTATCTGTTTCGATTCATTTGTTTTCATTAATCAAGGGGAGCTTGATTTTTTGACTCCGAACGTTTTCAATAAACACAAACTCCCGCCGGACTCAGCAATAGGGGCCAGTTTGTGATTATCCAAAATGTTCGAAGTGAAAAAATCAAGTTCCCTTGATTATTGAAAACAAATGAATCGAATCCTGACGGCGGATTGAATAATCGGATCCTGAAGGGGAAGTGAATCTTACTTGCGGCGGGAATTATTAATCCGTCGGATTGAGCAATACGGGCCAGTATAGACAAACTTACCATACAAAGACTGGACACTTAAAACAAAAATTTGAAGTGCTTTTTTAGAATGTAAAATTAACAATGCCTCGACGATGCCTAGTCTTGGCACTTGATGATGTGCCCAAAAGAGTAAGCCAGCAATGCCTCGATACCCGATGAAGGGAAGGTCACAATTTTTTTCTAAGAATTTACTGGAAATTTCTTCATTCGAATTTTTCTGCATTGGCCGAGGCCGAGAGCAGTGCCTTGTTCCAATATAAAACAACTAGTGTTACCCTCACTAAATTTTTGGTGTGAAGTATAACCAAAACATATAAGGAAAAGCAATGTAAAAAAAAATCGTCTGGCAGGGAATCTCCGCGACCTGAGTCGAGTAATAGTATGTTGAAAACACCCTTTTTTTCAAAATTGAAATACTTATTATAACCACTTAATGCACGTCTTAAAAAACAGAGGTTTTCCCTGAGCACAAATATGCAGGTCCAAGACGTTTTGCGCGCGGCTAACCCCTTGCCAGACTTGCCAAATCTTACAATTTCCAGCATTCGTGTTTTACATTTAGAAATCGTTTTTTCAGTTCATACTTTTAATTCAAATAATCACTGTCAGATTCACTCTCATCTGATGAATCACAAGTGAGTACCTATGTACATCGTTTTCGTTTTCTTCATTTACATTAACTTTAAGGACATCTTTCAGTATTTCCGGTGTGGCATTTCTCTCGAACCATTTAACATTCAATTTATTTTCTGGTAACGCCCAACCACTTTCTGTTGGTGATAATTTAATTACATATGTATATAATTGCTTCTGTAGATATATTTGTTGCAACAGAACTGCTTTGTTTGAGGGTAGAAAAAAGACTTCCTTCGAAATCAATAATAAAAAAAAATTTTAAGCAGTTTCCTGCGATTTTCAAAGGCTCGCAGGAAATTCACTATTTCTATATAAAGGTAAAGTTGAGATTGAGCTTAAGAGATGATAAAGGTATATGGTGACATGAAATAGAGTGAATATAGCAGTGAATCTCATAAACCTTTTGCAAAAAATATCACTTATTTCGGATATTTCTAAAAACTCTTTCTGATGTAGGCTTGCAGGATTTGTAAAAAATTTCATATGGGGCTTAGTCAACCATCACAGCTTTTGTCCGGTATATACTACAAACGATATTTTCTAATAATGTGATATAATAATGTATAATCTTCTTTATTAAGATCTACTTCGTTTCCAAATTTAGAAAATCTTAACTGCCATTCTGGTCCAGTTTCCATAATTTTAGGTTTTATTTTTCCTTTCTTGAAAAAAGATGGAGTGTAGTCACATCCTGTAAAGCTGTGAAATGTAGGTAAAGCTGCAGAAAGTGTTTGTCCCAATTCTTGGTAAATTAAATTTATATCAATATACCTAAGAGTGTTTTTAGACATAGTTCCTACTTGGATCCATACTTTTATATTAATTTTAAGGTTGGGCAGATTGTGAAGCACTATTATGAGTACATTGGTAACTGTAGACTTAATTAAAACTGAGCTGTCTCTCTGTAAAAAGGATATATGCAAATCATACAAGTATTTGCCTCTTCTTGAAAACTTTTTAGCTCATTAAAGTCTTCTCGAATCATATTATCACCGTTACTCATTTGTGACGTAAATATCCTTTTCGTTTATATAAGAGCCATTCTAAGAATTCATTGTCTTTTTTTAAAGTTATTTTTTAAAGCTCTAATAAAATCCGTTGGTCGTTTCTGGTTTTTTTTTTAAAGACACTAAATTGTACTTGTTCTTGTGACTTGTGAGCAGTTTTGTCTATCTCTATCTCAATGTATTTTATAGAAGGTGTTACAATTGTATCAAACACAATATGAATAAATTTGGCATTCATTCGGCAGATCTTTTTTAATATATGTATGTATGAAGTTAAAGGTAATTCTCCTAAAATATGTAGCAAAAAGAAACCATCAACGACAATGGCATATAATTAATTTGGATTTTAAAGAGCATGTCACCATTCCTTTACCATCTCATAAGCTCAATCTCTACTTTACCTTTATAGATAAGTAGTGAATTTCCTGCCAACAAAAAGTGATTGGGTGTTAGCAGAAAATAAATTGAATGTTAAATGGTTCGAGAGAAATGCCACACCGGAAATACTGAAAGATGTCCTTAAAGTTAATGTAAATGAAGAAAACGAAAACGACGTACATAGGTACTCACTTGTGATTCATCAGATGAGAGTGAATCTGACAGTGATATTTGAATTAAAAGTATGAATTGGAAAAACGATTTCTAAATGTAAAACACGAATGCTGGAAATTGTAAGATTTGTTTGATATTTTGCAGTACTTCAACTTCTTCTGGCAAGGGGTTAGCCGCGTACAAAATGTTTTGGACCTGCATTTTTGTGTTCGGGGAAAACCTCTCCTTTATAAGACATGCTTTAAGTGGTTATAATAAGTATTTCAATTTCGAAAACTTAAACTTTAACTTAATACTTATGCATATATTTTTTGGTTATACTTCACATCAAAAATTTACAGCGGGCTGTTAAGCCTAGTACGAAGTTCGAGTAAAAAGTGACATTTCCATACAAATTTTACCGCTGGTAAAATCACAAGCGAACATTTTACAGAGCTCTTTACTAGTCCATAGTCGAGTACGGAGGTCACTGGTAAAATGTTTCAATTTTCTACTATAAAACAGATGGCGTTTTGTAAGTCTCCACTTATTTTACTGACCATTTTAATGTGCAGAGCAATAAAATGCTGGGGTGGAATTCTGTAAGGTGATTTTTGATAATCATCAATCATTTCACAAATACTATCTTTCCGTAAGACGACAATCAGTACAAATGTCATTTGAAGTTGACATTTTTGCGGTGACTATAAAAGTGGTATCATTTTGTCATTTTATCATAGAAAAGGTAGAGATATTTAAGAAAAATTTAAGTATTTGCGTTTTAAAAATTTATACAAATTTATTAATAAAAACTTAGGACACAATCTACACAGCTAAGATTTCTTCAAGCAACATCGCAACCTTACACGCTACAAATTAAATACAGCAAATGCTAAGCAATTGTTGTTGTCATTATGGAAGGAAATAAAAACTAAATTGAATGTATGTGGTCCTCCAAGAAAACCTGTGGCTGAGTGGAAAAGAGATAGTGAAATTATTACAACACACCAATTATGTATAAATTTATCGACTAATCCGCAGGTTTGGAGATGTCAAAAGTATAAAGTAAAAAAAAAACAATATCTAATAACATGCTATAATAAAATACAACATTAGGAAACATTATTCTTGCATTGACATTTGAATTTGATAATTATTAAAACAGACAATAACAGCGAAGTTGCACGCATTTGACAAAACGGTGATAACAAAAGTGATCACCTTCAGGAAAGCCAATCTTTTCGGTGATCGTTTTTAATAGTGACCTCAGTGATTATCAACCATCACTTACAAAATTCCACCCTTGGTAAAACTTCGACATTTATTTGATTGTTGACAAAGTGAGTTTATTTAGATTTTCCCGTACATTTCCTTGACGATACACACTTAGACCTGCTGCAGCAACAATCTCGTCGTCGATTTTATGATTAATATCCATTATAAATAATAATCTGTAGGAATTACTCCTCTTATAAATCATTTAACATTTTTAAATATATTTCCGATTAATTGTGATTTTAAAAGCAGTCACTTCGATTTCTCCACAAAAAACTTACGTCAACTTTTTACCAGCATTAAAATGCTATTTTTTTGGAGACCGCGTTAAATTTTACCAATTTATTAGGTATAAATTTAATTTATTTTATGAACTATTCTGGGATTGTCTTTTCCTCATTGCTTTTATAGCTTTCAGGGAATTACTTTTTCGAAGAAACCAACAACAGAGTTAAATATTTTAAACTAACTTTAATATGTAAAGCCTAGTATCGAGTTCGGACAAAGTAAGTTTACCGCAGTCTCTAAATTTTTCACATTAAAATCGCTGGTAAAATTTTGATGTGTTAATTTGGAGAAAACAGGGTGGAAGATGTTTAAAAATTTTATCGCTGAAAACTTCAAATTATTTATAAAGTTTAGATAATCATTTTTACAATTAACAATTAAAAATGTACTTAATTAATCTGAAAATTATCAAGAGAAATTAAATCTTTCAATAAATAAACAAAAACAATCTGAAAATTGACAAGAGAAATTAAAGCCTTGAATAAATTCAAAAAAACAATCTGAAATTGTCACAGAAAAAGCAAATGTCCGCGCAATAAAATTCCCAGTGAAATGAGTAGAGACATACAAAGCGCCATCTATCTTAAAATAAATAAATGTTCACTTTTTACCAATGAACTCCGTACTTCACTAGTAAAATCAGTAAAATTTTTGCTGGCGATTTTACCAGCGCTAAACTTTGTATGGAAATGTCACATTTTACTAACATGTGCTCGTTTGACAGATTATACACCTGCTGTTAATTTAAAAAAAAAACTGATTACATTATAGGTCGATAAACTCAATGTACCGACATGGACTGCCTGATTTGCTATTTCATATGGGTCAACTATTTTTGGCAGGGTGTGACAATTATCTTAATTTCAAGTTTTACTTTTGCTTTAATATTCATATTAAAAGTTCAACAAATTATAGAAGTACTCGAAATTATATCTGTTCTTGGAAGCTTATCTCCTACAACATCAAATATTTTTTAAACTTGATTTTTAAAGAAGTAAAATTAAGCAATTTTTGTCTACCTGCCCCTAAAAGTAGCTATGGGGGACAGAGAAAGGATTACAAATATTGTATTGCCATCTATTTTTATCCTATATGTTCATTTGGAGAACCACTGAACTGAAACTGGACTATGGTGTATTTTGTATAGAAACTTATTTGTAGTTCAGCGGAATAAAGTAGTTAAACCAAAAATGGACAACTATAGAAAGGTCATCCCATAATAATGTCAAATAATGTAAGGAATTTCAGTAGTATCAGCAGTCCATTTTATATATGTCAGTGACTCAATGCAACAAATTTGTGAAAAACATTACCATGGAAACGTCATGTCAGTACTGAATTTACCTGAACTTCAGAAATGGGATGAAGTGCGCAATTATTGTAATTTCAAACGTAAAATGTGTTGAAATTATTTTATGGGAGATTCCGTGGTTTTAAGATGATTCGGTACAGTAAAAACGCCGCGATTCTCAATAACTAAAATTTTACCGTGAAGTATCCCAAGTTGATGACGAAATTTTGTCTTCACAAGCGGAATACCACATGTATCGAAACAGTGTCGAAAATGCCAAATTGTTTTAAACACAAATTTCTTTCGAATCGAGAAGCGAAAACTGACTTGCATTAATGCAGTGCATTGGGAAAAATTTGACAATGGAGCCCCTCAGTTGTCTTCACCTTAAAGAAAAAATGCAAAATTGAATGCTCCTCACAACTTTTACTCAAATTAAGCTCTGAAATAATTCTTCCGAATTTGAGCCCTAGCCAAGCTTGTAGATTGCGAATGAAATTTAGAAATGTCTTTTAAATAAAGAGTCTGCATTAGGTTGGCAATACAAGTATAACTTTCTGCATCTTCTGTTGATTACTACCCCGCTTCCCTGAAAACGAAATACCTAGAGAATCTTACAACCTCGCGATAAGACTTAGATTTGCTCTGAACCAGCTAGAATCTCTTGCCGGCATTTTAATTATCTGGATAAATTAAATAAATTAAACAAAGAGTATTACAAATACAAATATTCAAATAGAAATTTTATTTTGATAGTGAATTTTGAGCCAAAATCAACCGATAAAGTATTTCACAAAAGAGCTTTCATCTTAAAAATTTAGTCCTTATTCGCCTGGTTGGTTTTGTCGCAATAGCGAACGTTGTTCGCCTTTTCTTTTCTATAATTTTTCGAAGCTTTTTTTTTACAGGTATATCGACTTCTTACAGTTTGGCTCCCAATTTCTAACATTCTGTTTTTCCAGCACTGATTTCATACTCTTCGAGACGCACGTTTAATTTTAGATTTATTTCAACCGGAACATCGAGAAGCATATCTTCTGATGGCAATACAGTGCTGCCACCACAAGGTCCCTTTCCGTCATCTCCGTTCCCCTTACCGCCGCTTTCATCACCGCAAACATCTAGTGCCGCTGTATTTACTAGCTCCATTACTGAATCGTTACAGTCAGTATTGCCTTCATGAGGACTGATCATTTTTGCGGGGCCAGTCTTCAAAGTTCGCTGAGATGCAATATGGTTAACTTTCGTCATCTGCATGGAGTTCGCATCAGTGCCGCTAGCTTTAAGTGCATCTTGTCCAGAAATATTCTTGGTAAGATCACCCATTGACAAGTTAGCCGCTGTTGAGGAAAGATAAGCCAATCCATGTCTCTGAACAATGTGGCTACGAGATACGTTCTTCAATAGATTCATTTTCTTCGATCTTTACTAGATTTAGGCTAAAGAAAAAAACTAATTTAATCAAACAGACGCGTTTATAAAGAATTTAGAAATTTAAAAGAATTTTAACTTTATCACAAATTTTTATGTATATTAAAAAATACAAAGCTCAGTGTTTCCAGGCGAATGATCGAGTGTTACTGAAATCGTTTGCAAAAGCATTTGGCTTGTTGACTATTTCGGCTTACTTTATATATTTTTTTTTTTTAATTTTGTCAAGGTAGTTTCTATTTTGGGTGTGTTTACAGCAAAGAATACAGCCTTGTAATTGCGGTGCATCAAACCAATGTAGTAAGCGATGCAGAAAAATTAGTTTGCTACAGTGTGAAACAGATTGCAATAAGGACGCAGCGAAAAATTTGTCATAATTGAATGGTAGAAATTGCAAAACGCAAAAAATTACAAGGAATCAAGGATAAAAGGGAACTGCCGTACCTACATTGAATATTTTCACGCAAAAGTCCACTGAAGCACACAAATACATAAGTTTACAATATGAATTTTCTTTTTTAGGTTGCAATTTTCTTAGTTTGGTATCACTGCATTGTGCAGAAAAATTAGATTTAGAAAAATTTCGCAGCATCGTCGAAAGTTTTATCAAAATTGCCGCTCGCCGCCTTTCGTTGCAATCAAGGCCAGATTTAAAGCATCGGAGGCCCTTGGGCTACGAAGAATGGAGGCGCCCGAATAATTATGAAACCAGAAAAAACAGTTTTTGAATAATTTATTCTAAGCCAAAAAAAAAAAAAAAAACAATCTTTGTAACGAATATATATGAAGGTATCGTAAAATATCAGAAACAAATAATATTACTAGGCGAATGGAACTCTGCGAGCTTTTTTCGACGAAAAATCATTAAAAATTTGGGTGAAGTCCAGCTCTCGGAGTAAATCACTTTCAATACTATGAATAGGGATAAGTTTTATAGGGGACTCTGTGTCATCGTAGTTCGAAGCCTGTTTTTTTTTTAATTTTCATTTTCGAAAAGGTGCGCTCTGCAGTGCAGTTCGACACCATCAAAACGAAGTACATTTTTAACGTAATTTCAACATGTAGCTCTGAAATTTTGATTTTCAAGTATTTAACAATAGAACAGCTCTTTAGATTGATCTTTTTGATAATCGTTTTTGTACAAAACGATCAGTGATGCGAATTGGACCAACCGGTTCTAAACCGGTTGCATCCTTTGCTTTAACCGTCTCAGAAGATGTACGGGACAAGTTATTGGATCCCACATTTTGGCCCTCTGGCACGTTTACTAAATTGTTTGTACCATCCGGGCGCCAACCTAGAAATGCATCCAAAATAAGCAGCGATACTCCAAAAAACTCAAATCACTCTCCCTTTACTATCAAAACGTAAGGGGAATTCGTACAAAAACCACACAAATCTTCAAAGCCTCTGCTGCGACTTATTTCGCCATAGTTGATTTCACTGAAACTTGACTGTATCACGGTTTCGCGATGCTGACAATTCATATCAAATTTTTAGAAGAGATAGACATATTGAGTCTGTAGCGCGAGGTGACGGCGTACTCCTTGCCTGTAAAAACCAGTTTAATTGCAGCCAGGTTGAGCTTCCCAGTTTCTCCAACACTCTTGACATCGAACTTCCTGCTCTTAAGTTATCTCTTTCAAAATCTGACTTATACATTATCTGTTGCTATATTCCTCTAGACTCCATAAATATTGTCGATGATGACAAAGGTCAGAATATTTACGACCTACTCATTTCAACATCTAATTTTATCCATGGTAAGATGGATGCTCTTGACGAATTACTACTAATTGGTGATTTTAACTTACCCAATATTCAATGGGTACTAAATGAAGTTGACGATGACTATCTTCCACTTAATAACTTGACAACAAAGGAGTCACTATTCCTTGACAGTATTTCATGTCTCACCCAAATCAGTAATGTTAAGAATGACATGGGAAGGCAGTTAGGCCTGGTATTTTCTACTGACACGGGTAACTTCATAGTTGAGCCTAGCGCAGTGAGAATGTCTACTCTTGATAAATATCATCCCCTCTACTAATAACATATTGCTATGAAACCGAAAACTTAACAAATTGTGATGAAACACAATACTTTTTCAATTTTAGAAAGGCTAACTTTTCGGAACTTTCCAGTAGACTTACATCTATTGATTTCTACACATTACTGTCTAGCAATAATGTTGACGAAGACGTTTCTAAATTTTACATAATTCTTTTCGATTTATTTTCCTTTCACGTTCCCTGCGAGCGTCAGCGGCTCTCTAAAACATCTCCACCATGGTTCAATAAAGAATTGCGGCGCCTTAAAAATAGAAAGAATAAATTGTGGAAAAGTTATATGAGGAATAAGGACATTATAAGTCACAACAACTTCCTCACATCATATAATGACTTCAAAGAACTTTCCTCTACACTTTATGATGAGTATGTTCACAGCATGCATTCGAAATTATTTAGTGACCCACGCATCATTTTTAAGTTTATTAATATGCAGAAAAGAACGGACAACTACCCCAATACCATGAGGTACAAAGATTCTGCTAGTGATGATTCCTCTAAAATTTGCGATGTTTGCTTCTTTTTTTGACAATGCCTTTGCCTCGTAAAATTTTCAGCCTCAAAATAGCAACTTCAGTCATATGAACGACTATCGTAACGTTTCATTCACTATCCCTTCAATTTCAGAAGAGGATATACTCCGCTGAGAATTATTTTCCAAAAATTGCTCGATAGTGGTTCTTTCCCCCCAGCTATGGAAAAATTCTTTTATCATACCTATCCACAAAAAAGGTAGTAAAAATGAAATTTCTAACTATAGGCCTATTGCAAAATTATCTTGCATGCCCAAAATATTCGAATCTATTATTTACTGTCAACTATCAACTTACTTCCTGTAAAAATTTGCTCTCTTCAAACCAACATGGGTTTATTTCGGGCAGGTCTACAACTACAAACTTGTTGGAATTTGTCTCGGATACCATTGGCAGGTTTGCAAAAAGGTTATCAGACAGATTGTATTTATACAGACTTTAGTAAAGCTTTCGACAAGCTATCTCACTCCGTGATACTGTTCAAAATGGAAAAATATGGGTTTCCCTCAACATTTCTAAAATGGACGGATAACAGAACATACCAAATCTTATTTCGCCATTCCATCTCTAGAGTATTGAAGGCTTCGTCTGGCGTACCACAAGGGAGTCACTTGGGTCCGTTGTTCTTTATTCTGTCTATTGACGACATTGTCTCTGTTGTGAGGTACTGTAAGGTCTTGATTTATGCTGACGATATTAAGCTTTTCGCTCAGATTAAATCTGTTCACGATTGTGAACAGGTACAGGGTGACCTTGAACAATTTTACAATTGGTGCGAGAGCAATAATTTGGTACTCAATATCGACAAATGTGAGTTTATGACTTTCCATAGCAATCAGACACCAATCACTTATGATTATGAGTTCTCGGATTCCTCGATTCGCCATGTGGGCTCTGTCTGTGACTTGGGTGTCAAATGTGACCACAAATTGAATTTTATCTCCCATATAAACTACATTGCATTGCGTTTGTACACTTGCTTTGTGAGACCAATTCTTAAATACACCAGCCAGGTCTGGTCTCCTTTTACGGTACACACATCGAGCGCATCGAGTCTGTTCAGAGAAAATTTTTACGATTTGCTCTCAGGCACCTATCCTGGAATAATTCATTGATTCTTCCACCCTATGCAGATCGCTTGCAGCTTTTGAATATGCACTCACTTGAGAAACGTCACATGGTTGCCGATGTAACTTTTGTTCACCAACTCTTAAACGCGAATGTTGATTCCCCGTTGTTACTTGACAAAATCTCTTTCCGTGATAATAGGCACAATTTAAGAAGGCTACCTCTATTGCATGTCAATTCCTCAAGGTCTAACTTTGGCAAGTATGAACCTATTAATCGCATGTGCATTATTGTTAATAATTTGGCTGAGTATTTTGTTGTTGACGACTCGAAGCATGACTTAAAAAAACGTCTATATAATATTTAATCTTTTTAGTTAGATTTAATTTAGTTTTTTATCTTTTTGTTCTATGTCGCATTGCATGTCATTTCATCTGGTGTTTGGTCTATGTTTAGTGTAACATACTAATACTAACACCGACTAAGTGATGAAACGCATGTAGTGTTGACCGTTTATTTATTAAACGTGTCCATGCAGCGAGCTTGTGTTAAGCTGGTTCTGATAGTTAATAACTCATTACCAAAACTTGGTACTAAATCGTCTTTGTAAATTTTCAACAATTCCTCCGCTGCAGCGTATAAATTTGCAGGATCCATTTCCTCTAAATGATTAAGAAATCCAAATCGGGAACGTACAGTGTCGTGTAGGCATGCCAATCTTCCAATCAGAGAAAGACATGGCTGACCGACCACCGGGATAAAACCTGACATTCCATTATAGCCGAGCGGATTCAGCCTCACATTTTTCGAACTATTACGTGATTGTATACATACTCATCAGTTTTTGATATTTTTCGAGCTGCATCTTCGTACCTATATTTATCAAACTCGTCTCTTTTCGATTCAACAAACAATTTCAATGATTCCAATGCACGATTTGCAGATTCAAGAATCATTTTCGAATTCTGCACGAGTTTGTTCGTAGCACTGAATCGCTCTAAGATATCGTTTCAAAAGATGGTGAATAAAGCGGTTTTGAGGCTACTCATTTTGCTCATGATTGGAAGTGATTAGGGCATCTTTAATTTTGGAATAGACAAGACTAGCGAGTATCGCTAAACTTTTTTAAGACGTAAAACTGCTTGTTTTTTTTTGTGATAATTTTTGGGTCAGAGTTCCATATGCAATACAATACAAAAACGCTTTATTGAAGGACTTTGGTGAAGGCCACATTCATAAACAGTGGGTACATAGATCGACAATAGATACTTAATTATGAACAGATTCATTAGTAAAATAACAAAAAAGAATATAATTAGCAAACACTTAAAGTGATTGAGCAGGTACTCAAGTAGGTAGAGATAACAATTCTAACAGCCAATGTGGCAACTAAAGGTATACATATATATAAAAAGAACTTATGTAGGGACTTAAGACCTATAAGAAAGAAGGTTTAACTAACTTAAGAATTATAACAATGGGGCGTTAAACATCAGTCCTAGTTAAACAATAAACTAAAGAAGAAAGTTATACAATTCACAGATTCAGAACTTCAATGGGCCCAAATACCGGACTTGAATCTGCCAATTATCAAAGGTAAAGCTACTATAATTAATTACATGGTTACCTACATTAAATTATCCGAAGCAGTAACCTAAGGCTACCAGAACAAAAATTAAAATTAAAAATTTAACAAATTCAATGCGACCAACAGTTATTCATCCAGATTAATAAAGTAACTAACAATAAGAGATATATGTATGCTGATAAAAGTATAGACCTAAAACTTATAACCTTGCACATCAGTACCATAAATGGAAGAATCAACACCAGATACCAAAACCTCGGATTAGCAGGATCAGCATCTCATTCACCCAATACCTATACTAAACAAACTAAAATAATAATACCGTCATAAATAAAAATCAGCCTTAGCGTCTACATACATAGATAAATAAGGACGTTGGAAATATAACAACTGACTAACTATAAAACTTATTAAATACTTTAAAAATTAAATATTAAAGAGTCACGCTCCATCAAGGAAGTAGACCATAACTAATATTGCACAGCCTCAGGGAGCCTTAAAATTACAACCACGAACTTCCAATAAAACATGAACGACGTGGCTGAGGGAACACAATAGCAACGTGCAACTAGGGCCTATTAAAGTACTCAATGACCCCATCCTTAAATGAGACCATGGTAGCAGATTCTCTAATCTCCGTGGGAAGAGAATTCCACATGCTCGCACCTTGCGAGAAGACACTTCTACCACCAAACTGAATCCTTGATCTATCCCTGGGACTCCAATAAAATTTTCCTCCAATGTAAAGTGGCAGCCCAACCAGTCTGGCGCGAAAGATAAAACACAAGAGAGAAATTAATCAACTAGTGCCGATATATGTGTCCACTTATTTAACTTGTAAACATATATCACATGGGCGTTAAGCGCCCGCGATTCAATTTTGAAAGTGCATTTACAGGAAGGGGGTAAACGGTAACATCAGCAAAAAGAAAATGAGGAGGAATCAAGGCTCGGACAAGTCCAGCTCGAATCGCTTCAGGAATAAAAACCGACACAGAATATAGCAAGTGAGTCTCTGGTCCATTAATAATTCAAGATTCTTTACTGGATCAGAGGAAAACGCGATATGTCTTGACCAAGTAGAGAAATAGGAAGGCGAGTAGCTGACGCAACAGTGTCATGCCTGCATGAATATATAATGGCTTCTGTGTTCCCTGGGTTCAGATTGAGCCCATTTATATTATACCAGTCAGAGACTTTGGCCAAGATAATATTATTATCAGAAATCAGAGATGCAAGGCTGTCTCTCAGAGCCCCAGTAAAATTGTTTATGTCCTCCGCATAGAGATGAAGGTGAGGGCCATGTTATTCCAAGGTGATGTCGTTGATAAACAATGTGAATAAAAGAGAGGTTAACACCGCTCCCTGCGGTACTCCAGATAAAACCCGCTTAGAGGAAGACATTCTCTCATTGGACACCACAGCCTGCGTCCTTTCACTTAAGTAGCAAGAAATCAAATTACATGCAGAAGATGAGAAGTACAATTGACTCCGAAGCTTATACATCTGTACAAAGTTAACCTAATGACAAGTTAAGAAGCTGGTGAGTCTCCGAGTGTTTTACATTTAAAATGTACACGGCAAGAAAAGGAAGAAAAAAAAATCGAAATAAATCAAACTCTCTTTAAAACTTTTATGAATAAAGATAAAAAATGTGAAAGCGCAAATTGCATGCAAAGAAACAGAATGGCAAATGTTTCATTTTCGTAAATAAATGAGAAGGAGCGGAGTTTTCGCGTTTTACTCTCATAAAATGATCCAGCGAAAACCGGTTTTTGCTGAAAAATTGAGAGAATCGGCCAATGTTTTTTTTATAGCATGGCCAATGTTTGTTAGTGTAATTTCTATGCTAATTCAGCAGCACGTGCTTCTGTTTACATTCGTTTTGCTGTGAAGAGATTAAGTGGGAGAAATTCTTGCTGGATTCTCTCATATTTGAGGAAAAAATGAGAATTTTATTTGAGAGAAAATTTTACATCTCCTTTCAGCATCTGGGCAAAAGCGAAATTTATCTTTTTCTTAAAAATGGGAAGTAGTGTGACCTGATGTACATTATTATGAATAGGTTGAAAGGTTTTTGAGGGATTTATAAGATTTTATCGTTCGGGTAATCCTATGTTCTCTGGATTCTTGTTTTTAGCTAGTTGTCTCAGTTGCACTACAATAGTGCATATCCAAGTTCTTTTCCCCCATTCATGCAAAAGACGAAAGTATATGAAATTACTTGTTTCATTCTAAAAAACACCAGAAATTCTCCAATTTTGCTCTACAGCTTCTTAACTTGTCATTAGGTAAACTTTGCTTCTGTATTTGCTGTAAAAAATACATACTATGAATTCTGAACGAAATCGAAGAAATAAACAGCTGATGTGCAAGAGTTACCAGCTGTCTTTCCAACCAAATTAAGAGAATGACCATAACAGGGTACAAAGTCTGATAAAATATTTTTGCATTTGTCGTATGATTGGCTACGATAATCGAGAATGTCAATTTGATGGACGCCTAACAATTTCAGTAAAGCGTTCCCTCTGACTTCACCAGTATGGCCGCTGTTGGGTAAAAAGTTCAGAAATCTTTCCTTTGGAATGGATTTTTGCATATATCAACTATTGTATTATTGTAAAAGAATATAATGTCAGTGTAATCGCCCAAAACTAACATTGCGCCTTAAAGATGTGATATAACACATATTCCGAAAAGAATTATTCTTTTATAGAGAATTCATCATGCTTCGCATATTCCGTAATTATTTTCAGGAATATGCTTTGAAAAATTTTTCTCTGTCAGAATGAGTGTCATTTCTTTGTTGTCTAAAAAAAGAAGCCCATCTATTCTGGAGGCCCCGGGGCTTCAGCTCTTGTTGCCCCCCTCCTAAATGCGGCCATGGTTGCAATTGTGTTAAATTAAGCCTTACTACTACATGCTCTGGCCGAAATTAAATTTGTTCAAATTGAGTGAAAACTATTTTTGACAATCTTTGGAAGTCTCTATGTCAAAATTTTCGTAATTCAGAAGCATTCCCGTACAGCACAAAGTTACCCAGGGACATCCCATTCTTGTCCCACATATATCCCTTAGCTTTCCCAGGATAAACAGGAAGTATTCAATATGTACTTAGGACCTTATTTCTAGGAGTTATAAAAAATTTCCCATAAGTTTTTCCCTGGAATATCCTACAACTACTCTCTATCGGAACATTCTCAGTATTTTACAGACAAATGCATACGCGGTGATGTGCAGGACAATTTTGGGACAAACATGGGAGAGTCGTTATTCCCCTTCCAGAATTTATTTCGTTTGTTCTCTGATTCTGATGGTACGCGTGGCTCTCTGGTAAAAGCACTAATTTGTTGCTTGGTGTGTCGTTTTTGGAGTACAAAAATATAATAAAAGCTACATGCGTGAAGCAATACTAGAAATCTATTCGCTTCTGAAAATTTCTTCTCATTTTGGTAAAGTATTTTGGTTTTGCATTTCAGAACATGATTTTTTAGTAATTTTCTCATAGGAATTTAATTTTTCCTTTGGATTTATATTTTGCGCAAGTGCATCCACCTCTGGCATATACTTTTTCCAGCCAGTATTTATTTATATTTTTTGTAACAATTCCTACCCATAAAAACAAATTCAACAATCCCAGAAAATACTAAACCATATCAGATCAGGCGCGTATCCAGACCTGCAGCCTAGGGGGGTCACAACTATGTATATCGTTCGAGGGGGAGAAAAAAGTCGGAAGAAGTCGCTTTTAAATTGTTTTTTCATCATATTTACGTTAAATCACTAAATCCAATTCTCAGTTTGATTTGTAAAACCTACCGGTAATATTATCCACATCAATGTCGATCGCAGGGCGGACATTTAGGACTCATAACCAGATACGCCTACTCTCTCTGCACGAGTAGAAATAGATGCGGATGCAAGCGGTTCTGTCACGAATGAAGTAATTGACTGATAGTGAGTTTGTTCCTTGAGTCACATTTAAAGAAACGCGAGTAGGAGTGCATGATATGTTACTGACTATTTCTTCTGATGGGAACTTAACTGATCTTGCTTTCTTCTAAAAAGTTTTCAATGATGTTATCAGTCTTCCGCTTAACACTTTCGCTACTATTTCTACTTCCATCGCTAACTGATATAACAAATTTATCCTTCTCCTAGAATAAACGTGAAGTTAAATTAAACAACACTACTTAAATTAATACGAAAGTACAAGCAAAGCAACGCCAATTACCGCAGAGGAAACCGAATGGATTTTATTTTTATAGTTTTGCCGTAAAAATTCTATATAAAAATTCTAAAGAAAAATGTGAAAGTAAATTTCCAATAACAAAATGTATGATAGACTACGCTCATAAATAGCTTTTGCGACCAAGACCAGCCAAAACACCTGAATCAATATTACTCTTTGGAATCATGGTCGGCCACTAGGGCCCGGACTCACTAACACGGAGAGTTGTGGAGCTGTGAAGATAAGAGTTCTTTTGGCACTTTACTCTCCACTCGGAATTCTGTAACTCGGGGAATTTGTATTGGGGGAAGTACCAAACTTTCTTTTCCACTCGACAAAACTCTCGGCTGTGTTAGCTGTGGAGAAGTAAGAAGAATATTGCTCAACTGTCAGTATTCGCTGTTTTTGTTGTGTTTTATGGAGGTACGTAGGTACCTAGAATTTTAGAATTGAATTATGGACTCACTGCATATCTTGGCTATATTTGCAAAAGCAAATTATGGAAATCCTTGCAATACTTACAGAGAAATATTAATTTTGGTGTCTGAACGT
The DNA here is from genome assembly GCA_963930735.1 of Dioctria linearis. Lineage (NCBI taxonomy): Eukaryota > Metazoa > Arthropoda > Insecta > Diptera > Asilidae > Dioctria > Dioctria linearis. The sequence goes on along the minus strand of OZ005742.1, from coordinate 1,990,373 downwards.
ACCCGCTAAAAATTGTAAATCACGCGAAAATGGTTAATTTGGTCTTCGTCCAGGACAGAAGAGATGCTATACAAAATTTAGATATGCACGCTAAGTCTTGTACGTAGGATTAAAACGTATCTACATTTTGTCCCCTAATTCAGTGTGTATTTAGATTTTGAGTCCGGTAAATGGTTTTGGATATAACTGCAAAAGAATTGAATCAGTCCTTCTTAAGATGAAAAAATGTGGCCACATTTTGGTACAAAAGTATTATGAAGAACTGTTAAGTCGTGGAAACTCACTTTCCATGAGAAAAATGTTCATAACAGAGTACTAATAGAAGTGTAATAAAGAACGGAAGAAATATATGCAAAATATAAGAACTGGGCTGTATATGACCCAAATGAAAAAAATCCGTCTTTCGGCGGTAAAAAGTTAGATATGAAGTTAAAATGATGAAAAAAACTACACCACTATATTACTCGCTTCTACATCCCCAAAATACCCTCCCCGAAAAATTTCTCATCTATATTTTTGTACTCTAGACCCAAAATATGAAGGAAAAACCCCCAATACTCTATGACCCTCCCACGCAGAGTTGGCCGTCCTTCAATATTTCGATACTTCCCACGTTATTCCTAACTACCCAACTATGTTAGAGAATCGCGAATGGAGAGTTAGGGAGTTTTAATCGGGGAAAACGAAAATTATCATCTTCCAAACTCCCAAATTCTCCGGCCCCAGTAGTGCATGAAAAATCTAAAGAAAAAATGTCAAATCTTTCTAAGAAAACTGAATGCTTGTGCCCTTGTCCGAAAGAGCGAACCACCAGAATCAATCCACCAATTCATTTGGACTGTTGTTGGTGAATAGTTATTCATTAAAGATCTTAGGAACAATTTGCAAGTATATTTCTAAGAAAACTTTAATGCTTCCCTACGAACGTGAAAGGTTTGAACAACTCAGGCTTGAATCAGTGTCGCCATGGAAAATTAGCGGGTGGCTAGACGTTGATTGCATGAAACTAGGGTTCTACTGCGATAGGTGTGATAAATGACTTTTCGACACTACATAAAACACAAGAAAATTCTACAAAAATCGTATAAGTCTCAAAGACAAAGAGGTGCGACCAAATGACTATTATACCCACTCCAGAATTCACTATTTCCATTCAAAGGAAGACAAACAAACGCCGAAGCCAGCGCTAACTGTCGCTGCAGATTGGAAAAATGCGTTACAGCACCAGCATTAATCGCTGGCGACAACTACACATTGTGTCCGTACCATACGAAAATCGTCCTGTTAAACTTTTAAAACTCACTCTACAGCTCAGCACCACATTCAATTCATCGCGAAGTTGAGGTGACGATTTGGGGACCCCCGTGACCCTCCCCCTGTATACGCGCCTGTATCAGATATTCATCCGTAAATCCTGCTAGCAAATAAGGATTTTCGTAAGACGTCCTAGATATACTCGCAGTGAGAATTTTATATTATTGAATGTGTGAAACGTTCCTTAGTACAACCACAGGAAATCCTTTGGAAAGGGCATGGGATCTACCAGGGACATCCCAACCCCGGACATTCGTCAGGGATGTCGTAAGTTATTAATTGGGACCGGACGGGATTTCCCACGGACAATTTGTATATCTTAACAGAATTTCGCAGTAACATACTACGGACACATATTATGTGCTGTGTGGGTTGAGGGCTAATTTGTATTTCAATTTGGTTATTATTTTATATTTTTTTAGAAATTTGGCCATCATTCAATTCCGAAATCAAAGATTCTACTTTCTCTGGGAAATCTTGGTATACAGAATTCTTTCTTTGCTAGATTCTTGTAAGTTCACGATGTATTTTGTGTGTGCATACACTTTTAGTCGATAATATTTTCCAACCCAAGAAATGTACGAAATTCATTTAAGATTCATTCAATGTTTGAGATTATTTCTTGTTTATTACAGGTCATCTTCTCCGTAAACCAGCATAGTAATGGGACTTAATAAATATAAAGGACGAGTTGGAAATTTGGACAAGAAGTTGACGGAATACTCTTCAAAATGGAAGACATTTCTATAATATACCTACGGGATATTGCAGCTGCTTTGGAAAGTTATTTGTTATAGCTAAACTAGTGCTAATAATGATAGCATTTGGACCAGAAATTTCAGTATACTCAAAGCGGTTTGGTGCACAAAAGAACACCTTTAAATTTTTACCAAAAACGCTTACAAAAGAAAGAGCTAAGTACGCTTTGCGCATGCATAGTTTGACCACCAGTCGAAACTACGATATTCAGAAGACAAAGTATGTTAGATTAGATTAGATTTGTGAAGGGGTGTATAGGCGTTAGCCTCGCGATCACTGCGACCTGAAAGATCTATTGTGAATCCCCGTTGAATTTGCTCCATTTATAGGTTTAGACTGTTAATAAAGTCTAGAACCATTCTGGGCTTGAGGTTCCATACGTAACTTGGTGGAGGAAAAGCATGTTCAAGGTGGAGTAATCTCCGCCTGACCAATGCTTCGCAGTTGCAGAGCCAGTGCTCCGAGGTTTCGTGAGCATCCTGACAGAAGTGGCAGGATGAAGTCTCAGCCAAACCAAGCTTGTTTAGGTGATACCTTAAGGGGCATTGGCCTGAGAAGAGCTCTGTAATCATTTTGAGCTCTGCTCTTCTAAGGAGTAGGAGTTCTTTAGTTTTTCCGCCAGAGGTGTCGATAAACTTTTTTGCCTGACGAAGTCCTTGTAACCTTTCCCAATACAGGGATTTTTGTTTATTCTCCCAGTTATTTAGGGTAGCTTTGAGGTAACACGTTGAAGTGCCACAAAATGGCTCTGGTCCGACAAACTGAGTTTCCGCTCCTCTTTTAGCTAGGCCATCCGCAATTTCATTGCCTTTGTGGCCCTCATGTCCAGGTACCCACATGAGGATAACTTTGTTTCTCCTTGATAGATTTTTGAGGGTTTGTAGACATTCCCAGACTATCCCTGACTTGACAGTGTAGGACTTTAAGGCCTTGAGGGCAGCTTGACTGTCTGAGAGGATATTAATGGTTGAGCCATTTATGGCTCTTTTAATGCAGGTATTGGCACATTCTTCTATGGCTAATACCTCGGCTTGGAATACTGTAGGGGTAGAGCCTAGAGCCTTTGATATATGGCATCTGGGGCCGTATACACCCAATCCGACCCCACTGTTTATTTTTGAGCCGTCTGTATACCACACCATCGATCCTTGTTGGAAGGACGGTTTAGTGGAGCGCCATTGTTGTCGGTCTCCAAGAACCACTTGGAATGGTCTTACAAAATCCATTCTGGGTGTGATTATATCAGATATTGTCGTCGCTTGCTCGAAGCATATCTGTTTTAAGATATTTAAATGACCAACCAGATCGCCTGGCTTTAACTGTTTCTCCGTTTGTACTCTAATAGCACTGGAGATCGCTTCCTTTTTCAGCTGCAAATACAGTGGTGCAAGGTTTAATAAGGCTTCCATGGCTGCTGTAGGACAGGTTCTCATGGCACCAGTTATTCCTAGACAGGCAAGCCGCTGGGTTTTTTGAAGCAGAGCCTCAGCCGTCTTTTGATTAGTTTTTGGCCACCATGCGAGGGCCGCATAGGTGACCATGGGTCTAACAACCGTGGTGTACGTCCAGTACATCATTTTTGGCTTCAGACCCCATGTTATGCCAATGAAGCGACGACACGTGTAGAGAGATCGCATCGCTCTATCCGTCACTCTGGACAGATGCGAATTCCAGGTAAGTTTTTTATCTAGTATGTTAGATGGTAAGGGAATACTGTAGAGCCGCTTTCGTAGGAAAGACCAATCAAGTCCAAACGAAACACCACATTTCCTTGCTGCAATATGGCGGAAGGTGTTTTATTACGTTTACCATGTTTTACAATGTTGACGGATAAGAATTGATACTCGAAAATGATATTCTCATAAAAAACTTTTAGAGAGACGCATTTTCCCAAAATGTTTTTTTATTTCTATGCCAATGACAACATCTTACAATTATAATTTATTCCGATGATTCTTCTTTTTCTGATACAACTCAAGGAGAGTTTCTTTGACTTTATTTCTCTGTATTTTTCCAGATGGAGTCTTTAGTAACGAATCTAAAAAATACACACCTCCACGCAATTGTTTAAAATCTGCCATTTTTTCTGTTACATACTTAGATATGTCGTTTTCTGTAAGCTTACTATTCTTTTTTACAACAACAGCTGCTGCTGGTATATCGCTTGATATTTCTTCTTTTGGTATACCGCAGACACAGACCTCCAGAACACCTGGAATAGTCATTAGCACAGATTCTATTTCAGTTGGTGATATTGAATATCCTTTGTACTTCATAATGTCTTTTTTCCTGTCGATCATAAACAATTGTCCGTCTTCATCAAAGTATCCAATATCACCGGAATGGACCCATCCTTCATTGGAAAATGTAAATTTCGTTGCTTCTTCGTTTTTGTAATACTTTAAAGGTTTTCTATTTGTTCGTATACAGATTTCACCATTCTCATTTACTCCGAGCGATTTACCATTATCGTCTATTATTTTTAGTTCAGTATTAAATGTTATATGCCCAGACGATCCTTCCTTATGGTATGGAAACTTAAATGTGGTGGCTCCTCCAACTTCAGTCATGCCATAACCAGAAATTAGAAGACCATTCGTCAAACGACGTTGAACTGCATCTATGATTATTTGAGGGACTGCTCCTCCTATGAAAACGAAAGCTCTCACAGTAGACAAATCTGCCGATTCGAAATTTGGACAATGAACGAGTTCAGTCATTTGAGTTGGAGATGCAACTATGGTTGTTACTTTGTATTTTTCAATAAATCGCAGCATTTGTTCCGGTGAAAATGGCTTGTCTGTAAGAATTCTAATGCATCCGTAAATCCCACTAGTCAGGAGTGCCATAATTCCGGAGAGCCAATACAAAGAACTGAAACATAGGTAAACATCGGTGCATTTTATAGATCTGAAAGAAATGTTGCAAGTCACGTGTGAACAATTTTATCGGAATTAATGAAAGACTTTTTTGTACCCAAATGATTCTTTTAGACAAATTTCATGTGACATACACACTCCTTTAGGTAATCCGGTTGTTCCTGAGGAACACAAAATCACCGCAGTTTGTTCCCCTCCTCGTCGAAGCTTTGGGGGTCTTTAACATAAACAAATTTGAAATAATAATAGCAATTATTTTGGTTTGGAATGACTTACAAAAAGAAGAGCTCATTTTCCACTGGTTCAAAAAATTCATCGATATTACCGGCGCCATCTACTACTCCATCGACTACGTAAACAGGACTATCGAGCTGAATATCGGTAAGAGCTTCTTTCAGCTTGTCGTATACTTGGTTACTGCAGAAAATTATTTTTGGTCTTGTTAACCCGAACATATGCACTATTTCAGCTGAAACAGGGCTTTATTAAGTTTCTAATCTACAAAATTATAAACTTTCCCAAAACTACTATATACCTTTATTGAACTGAGGGTCCAAAGTATTTATGATGTGACCGTTTAGAAATGATGCATAAGCTAGAGGAGCAACATTGTGACTATTGGAGACGATTAGGCCAATTATATCCTCTTGCTGAAGTCCTTTCTCAAGAAAGTGGGTTGCAGCGCGTATCATCCATGCTCTCATTTGTCCGCTGGTCACTCTGAGACCATTGTTATCGTTTATCTGGAAATGACAATAGACATTAGTTTTAGTGGAATTTTTGACTTTATCAAGTGAATGAATCTGTCTTCTTCTCGCCATGAGTAATTTCTGTAGTTGAGATTAATGTTTTATGGGGGCGATATTTTCTCGTAAAAAGACTACCCACGAAACAATGCCGCAGATGATCTGCGACAAGGACACGAATGTGAAATTGAACGCTTATGAAATTTAGCGAAACTAGATGGCATGATGAAAGAAAAAAAAATTAATACAGGTAAAAGAGTGGAAGTAGGTACAATCAAACAATATTGGTAAATTCTCCAACAAAAGCCAGATTCAGTATCGCTAGTCAACAGTTTCATCGATTGTACTGATGATTCTGAAGAAGAAGACACTATATGCCCACTGCGACAATATCGTTTTTGGGAATTTTTTTTGGTAAAATTTGTCATAAGCACAGGAAACAATGGCAATGAGTATCATTTATTATATACGTAGGTATTATTATTTTATTATTATTATTAGTTACGTGGGATGCAGACAGGATTCCTGCCTTTCATCTTGTCACCGCGACCTATAAGATCTATTGTGACATTACCCCTGGATGCCCTAGGGCGCCCATTCGAACTTAAGATCTTTTATGAAGCTTATGGCAGTGGAAATGCCTTTCCTAGATGTCTTAGCCTTATGCGGCACAAAGCTTCACAGTCACATAGAACATGTTCAGCGGATTCATCGTCTTCCATACAGAATCGACAGGTCTCATCATTGACCTTACCCATCTTCTTAAGATGGTATCTAAGTGGGCAATGTCCAGTAAGTAGGCCCGTTATGAGCCTTAGTTCTTTCCTGCTGAGAATGAGGAATTATTTTGTCCTCTTTTGCGAATACTTTATAAACTTCTTCGCTTGTCTCAGCCCCGGGATTTTTTCCCAGTATTCCTTCTTAGTTCTGTCCTCCCAAAGCCTGATTTGAGCTGAGAGGTGACTTTTTGGGTGTCCAAAGACAGGCTCAGGGCCAATAAACGGAGTTTTGGCACCTTCCTTTGCAAGGCGGTCCGCAATCTCGTTTCCCATAATGCCCTGGTTCATGTCCTGGTATCCAGATCACTGGCCGAGACAAATAAGGCCAGTTGCTTCAAGACAGTAAGACAGTCCCAAACCAGCTTTGACTCAAAGGTAAACGAGTTTAACGCTTTAAGTGCTGCTTGGCTGTCTGATATTATGTATATTTTTGCTCCACGCATATTTTTGTAGATTATTTCGCGAGGGCAGAGTTCTATGGCGTGTATTTCTGCCTGAAAATGGTTGATGAAGCCCCCAGTGCCTTTGCGAGATGGCACCTTGGCCCATATATGCCCACGCCTGCTTTACGTTCCATTTTGGATCCATCCGTGTACCATTTAAGAGATCCTTTTTCAAAGGGTAGGTCCCCAGTGTGCCACTATTGACGGTTCCCCACGATCACCTTATATGGTGTTCCAAAGCGTTTCGGTATAACGTCTGAAATTGGGTTAGCCATCTGCCACTGTAGCTTTATCCAGTACTCTTTTTAAGTGAGAGTTCCAGGTTAGTCTGTTATCCAGGGTAATACCTAGATATTTGACCTCCTTTCAAAATTCCACTACTGTTCCCTCAAGAGATGGTGCTTGTAGGTAAAGCTTCCCTTTTCTCGTGAAGGGAACAATTGTTGTCTTACCAGGATTGGCTCGAAGTCCCATTATTTGGCATTATTTTCCAAAGACCAGGCTGCCATTAGTAAAGTACGGAAGTAATAGAGTTTTCACAAGTCTCAGACGTAAACTAGTCGGAAGAATACTAGAAGATAGCACAGTCGCCGAAGTCCAGTATATATTTTTGATATGTTGGTACTAATATTGTCACAGCATTTCATCCTTGAACTGAGAAGTATACCTAAATCACGTATCCTGTCCATATACCGCAGGGACATACCATTCAACGTAATATTGGGGAATGAGGTAAAGTCATTAATACGAGAATGTAACCCTATGACTTGTGACTTCCCTGCGTTTAGGCAAAGACAATTCTTAAGAGACCAATCATGGATTCTCTTTAGGTCACAGTTGATTCGTTCAATGCAGTCTTCAATTAGACGGCTCAGGTAGATTTGAACATCATCCGCGTACAGATGAATGCTGACATCTTTCACAACGAGTGGTAAGTCATAGACTGAACAATAAGAGACCCAGTACGGATCCCTGAGGAACACCCAACATGAGATGTAGAACATTCGAAGATACCTGCTGATTTATTGTGACCGTTTGGGATCTTCCAACGAGAAAGTTTTGGATAAAAAGAAGACCTGATAGATTAATTTTTCAAATACTTTTGAAAGGAAGCACAACAAACTAATGGGCCGAAAGTCTGACAAGTCTTTGGGAGAAGGTGTTTTTGGAATTGCAATTAGCAATCTTCCAAGAAACTGGAAAAATAGACATTGTGAGGCACATATTGAATATGTGCTGCATTGGCCAAATGATCCAGGGCAAGATTAGTTTGAGAAATTTCGGCGAGATATTATCAGCACCAGAGGCTATAGATTTGATGGATAGAAAAGCCTTAAAAACTTCATCACCATCGACGCAGCGAAAACTGAACCCATCGATTGAATTATCAGAGGAAGATAGCAGTGCATCTACTCTTAAACAAGGGTCCGGTAATTGAGTAAGCGCAAAGTGCTTATTGAGATCGTCAGGATGAAAATCGCATATAGGGTGTACAGAACCATAACTCCCACTTTGCGGAGGTTAAACCATAATTTCTTAGGATTTAAGTTGGGATTAAATCTATGTGTATAGAAAGATCGCTTAGCGAATCGTATTCTGCTGTTCACACGATTTCTAACAGCTTTATATGCACGTTGGTTAGCGGCCGTCCTGATACTCCGAAATTGCTGAAAAAGATAATCACGTTCAGCAATCAGTGATCTATTTCTGAAGTGAACCAAGGACGGCTTTTACTCTTCCTACGGAGGGGAATGAACTTATCAAAAAGCCCAAGAAGTAAATAATTTAGAAATTACACTTTGTCATATACATCAGCGAATGATTGCATATTCTGCCAAAGCAATGAGTTACATTCATCATGTATTGCTTCTATATTTACCCTAGCATAGTCATTATAAAGAATGGTCGCGATATTATGCTGCACTTTAATATCGTACGTAAGGAATAAGACATCATGGTCGAGTATACTTGGCGGGCTGAGTTGATTCTGAAACAGAACTAATGTCGGGTCAGATACAAACAAAAGATCTAATTGCGATGGGTTCATCGAATTATGATAGGTAGGAAGTTCATTAACCAAAAATTCATATGCAGGGATTGCATTAAAAATAAAAAGGAGCTCGAGGTACTACTACTGTTCAAAACATTCACATTAAAATCGCCTCCAATGATAACATGCGAATACTTCACAGTGATTATCGCCATTAAATCAGCAAATTCCTGAGCTGTACTGTCATTAAAAGAATTGGGAGGACACAATATACTGAACACAGAATACATTTATCTAATCCCAGATCAACCTCCACACAAATGATATTCTTCCTTTCTTTCGAAATTGTCTTATCCATTTCTGATAAGATTCAAGTTCTCTGCTTGGACCGTATTTGTAGAGGATTGTACTTGTCGTGTAAATTGTTCTTCAATTTGTTTCTTGTTTGACATGGACAAACTGACTAAGCAAGATGACGTGCTTAGTCAGTTTGTCCATGTCATCCACAGAATTCTATGGAAGGTTTTCTTCAAATTCTTTTTAAGTAGGTACTCTTGATTTACTTTTAAATCAGCATGAATAGGTAGATGAGGTATAGCTAAGCATTTTTGTTTAAACCTTTCAACTGCGACATGTCTGAAGTTGAGTTTTAATTTTTCCGTACGATTAAACAGTTTTTTTTTTCTTTCTGTAATCAGCTTGATCTGCACATAAACACGACCATTGATATCCGTTCAATAGCTGCAGTTTTTCATCTAGTTGACGATCGGAATCATCACTATTTGAAAAAAAAGAAACAGTGTTGGTTTGAAAAATTAACGTATCTACCTGATATTTAAATGTCTAATTAAAATTGTGATTTTTGTTTCTTTTGAAAGAGTGAACGGAATATGAATAAACTTCAGTTTTATATGGGTATTAAATAATTTTAGTTTTATCTTTGACCTAGTTAAGTTTGAAAACTCGAAATCTTAGTTTGAATAGGTTCTACAGACTGAAGAGTCTTTTTCTGAATTCAGCAAGAATGGTTTGAATTTTCTCTTTCTATTTAGCAGATACGTTTTCTTCTGATTCAGAACAGAGATTTCAGGAAGTATTTTCCCTTAAATCGATCCACAGTACATCAGTTAATAGGTTTTTGTTTTTTTAAAAAAATCTATACAGATTCTAATCGGTAGACAATACATATCACAAATCTCTGCGATAGGAAAAGGTCGAGGAGGTCTAAGCGACGCCAATGTTTTTTTTTTTTCGTAACAAAAAGCGTGTTAATTAAAAAGTTCTCAAAGTTAAAAAAGTACGTGTTTTATTTACTCCTTAACACTGGAACGAAGTACGGAACCAGATAAAACAATAAAATTGTAGAACACACCTCATCCGATCCCCGAAGGAAACCCTATCATACTGCGCCTGGTGCCGACCTGGAGAGACTGAGGAAAACTAGCCTTATATTTTGCAAATTGAATGACTAATTGATAGACCAGTTTGGGAAGCCCATCCTCGTTGCCAGGAGAAATTTCAGTTTAAATATCCACTGGTGCCTTCGTCCGAATTCTATCACATTTCACTGGTAAACGCTCGGCCAGGTGGTAACGATATAGTTACGTTAAAAACTCCTATTCTGCACGTTTTGAACGAGGACCAGAGACATGTAAATTGGAGATTTGCATTTTCTTATTGTATATAAATACATGCAAAATATAAAAAAAATCCGAAAAATAGGAAATTTATTTGGAATTTTTCATCGGAAACCTCAATTAGATTAAATGACTATGTGGAAGCAAAAAGAAAAAAGAAAATCATTATGTGCCATTGATTGTTCGCATATAAAAATAAAAACTCAATTAGGAGTGGAACGAGTGGAACGGAGGAACGTTACTTAAATAGGAACCATTACTAGAGGCTTCGTTTGCATGTAGGTGCCGATCTATGAAGAAAAAATGATTGATATTTGTGTTGGTGAGTCTGGGTCTTACAAGAACAGTGAGGCACACGTAATTTCCATAAAATTCTCTCCTACTTGGGAGACCAGCTTACTCACTCTTCTAAACTGGATTCACCTCACGGCAGCCAAATTGAATACTTTGCATTGTGCTGAAAGAGTTTTAGGAGAAAATGATTTTGGTATGTTCAAAACTCGATTTCTGCGAATTCTCAAATTAATCTCCAAACTCTTTGTTCCATTCTGACTAATTACACCTTTTAAGATTTGCTTTTCTTAATTTCTTAAGCCTAGTAGGTACTAAGGTCGGCGCCAAGCTAAATTTTGTATGAAAATTTAGCAAGCTATCGAGAGCGGTACTAAGGTCAACGCGCAAAATTTGTCTTTGGGTTTTGATTAGAGATGGCACCACCAGTAAGTCTCCAAAAAATTTAGCTTGAATTTATAAGCCCGGGCCGTTCTTTAGCGCACTAAAAATATTTATTTTCAGAGATTTGAGAATTGATAAATTTATTGAGCTTTGTAGTTTTGTACGTCTATGCTGTATGTACGGATGAATTGGATTTCTTCTCGTGGCCATATTTTGAATATAATTGTTAATTTTTTTTTATTGTATACATTATGCATATTATTTTAATATTTTTAATATTTCTAAATATTTTAACTATCTGTTTTTAGAAATATTATGACCGGTCGTTGTATTTCCGTAAAAACATTGCAAAATTGTTCTTCTTCTTGTTTTTAACATATCTTTTCTCTGAGTCTCCGCTGTCATATTTTAGCTGCTAAAGAACGGCCCGATTTTGGAGACCCGCTAAAATTTAGTTTAGCGCGGACCTTAGTACTAGGCTTTACCCTGATTGTTTTCAAAAATAATACTTCTAGTATATGCTAAAACCTAGTATCGAAGTCGAGTAATATTTGACATTAACTTACAAATTTTAGCGCTGATAAAAACTCAAAGAAAAATTTTACTCATGATTTTACTAATAGTTTACCGGTAAAAACTGAAGGTTCCTTCTTTATAAAATAGATGGCATTATAAACTTAACACACATTTTATTGGCATTTTAATGCACGAAGCACCATAACTGTTAAATTTTGATATTTCTTATTTCTATGGCAATTTGCAAACTGTTTTTTGATTGAAGGGTTAAATTGTTTTATCAAAATATAAAAATTAATTATACTTTGTTTTCTCCAAATTAACATACATCAAAATTTTACCAGGCTGCGTTAAGTTTTACTTTACCCGAACTCAATTCTACCAATATTTTACAAATAAAAAATTTAAAACACCCCGCTCTATGAGAATATTTTGTTACTAAATTCTTGATTTTTCAGTGTATAATACCGGAGATATAATCGCAATTTCAATATTGAAATATTGATGTTGCAATTATGCCAATTGCAATATAAAATTTCAGAGACACACTTGCTGTTTACGATACTGAGAAATTAAATTTTAGAGAACTTACATTCGATTTATCACGTGATTTCTCATTTGACTTAAGAAAGTTCCGCGCACGTACAAAATGCAATATTGAAACATGCGCAAGTTTGTCTCCGATAGGACCGCCAACACTGAAATTGCTTACATTACATGGGAATGAGATCACTTTTCTATAGGATTCCGCTGAATTTCAAATAAGTTCTATATGAAATCTAAGATAGTTCAGTAGATTTTTCGAATAGAAATAGATGTCAATACCTACAATATTTTTGTAATCTTTTCTCTGTCACCCATATCTACTTTTAGAATGGGCAGTTAAAAATTGCTTAAAATTATTTCTTTAAAAATCAAGTTTAAATTGATGATTTGAGATAAGCTTCAAATAAAAGTCGTAACAATTTGGAATTTTTTGAATTTCTAAAATGAATATTAAATGAAAATGAAACTTGAAATTAAGACCATTGTCACATCCCTGCCAACAATCATTGGCGTAATTAAGCTCTTTTTTTGGGGTGGGCCAGATCCTCTAACTTCCGTACGTAGGTTTTAACAAACATTTTGTGTGCGAAGTATACCAGCTCATTAGTATTCCCAGGTTTTGACCGACATTTGTTATGCATTGCTCTGAGCACTTGCAAGGTGTTGATATAATGAAATTGCATAGATTAAAAAAACCATAAAGTTTCTAAAGTTACAGAGAGTACAGAGAGTCTACATACAAGTTACAGAGCCCACAAGAAACATCATCTAAATTCTATAACATAATTTCCGCTAAAATAGCTCTGCACAAAAAAATAAATTAATTCTCTTCTTACAAGTAGTACAATATGTAATTTTCCGACGTGAAACCTTTAGTCCGCTCCGAAGAAAGCAAAAAGACTAGATTAGCACTTTTAATCTACTGCAAACGCAGGTACGTGTGCACATTCGGGGCGATTTTAATAAGAAAAGCTTTGAGATATGGCAGCCTTTGTCGAGGCTCCGATGTTAGAGGTCAGAAGAACAACGAACAGTTTTCAATTGTTTCCCATTCTTTTTTATAATACTCGTTGAATGTTATTGAGGACCCGGAGAGGGAAAAGCATGGTACATCGCTTCAGTGGCGGATCCAGGATTCTGGTGAGGGGGCGCACTTATGGTTTAAAAATTCCATATGCTGAAAACCACTGACATATATATATATGTCAGTGCTGAAAACTGAAAAGTTTGAAGACACTCGCCACCACTAGCAAATGTCAAACGCACAAAATTTATCATTTAATTTAAATGATACGAGTCGAACAGATTAGCAAGTTGATACCACTTGCAATGAAGAAAGTTGTTCAACATTCTTTGCCACTCCCGAAAGTCAAAGGAGATGTTAGATTATTAATTTTGTTTTGGTTTGTAAATGGTGGGAATGAAAAACTTCCCAATCATCCATTTTAGTTAGGTAAACTAGGGAAAGGTATTTTATTCAAATTCACGAATCATCATTAATTGTATCTTTGTAAAATACAGGAATTAAAAATTTACATTTATTTAAAATAGCAGTCACAGAACAGATGCAATACTTTCTTTGTACGTATATAACTTCGTGATATATGTCACCCTTAAACTTTCGCAGATTGCATGCCGGAGGAAAGACAGATGATGGTAGCCTGTTCCACGTTCGCACAGTTCTGGATAAAATCATCTACGGCCGAAAGTATTTTGATGGGCAAAAGAATGTGCGTGGCTTGCAGTGCGCGTATTACATGCAGGAATCAGGGATCAGACTAGATATTTCATCAGAACATTGACCATGCATGTAGAAATATTGCAAATATTAATGTCAAGAATGCATAAAGACGGTGTATCGTAAATCAGTGCTCCATCAAAAGAAACGGGAGTGGAAAAGTTATGATCTTTTAAAGAGATGGGACAGCTTTGTAGCTTAGATGTATTGAATTCGATGTGATTCGCTTTGTTCCAAGAGGGGATATTATCAAGGTGGTTATTCAAGGACCTTATCGTGCAATCTGGTTTGACAGATGTGGCATTTCCTCTGTAGTCGGCAAGAGTGTCAAAGGAGTAAGCTAAATCAAGGGTATTGCCATCGGCAAAACAATGGAAAGGATTGAATGTAAGGGAAAGCAGATCATTAATGACAATTGAGAAGAGAGATGGAGATATAACAGAGCCCTGAGGCACACCGGCATTTATTGGCTGAGATTCAGATGTAACGCCATCTAATATAATCCGTATTAAGCGACCAGATAAAATACTTTACATCCATAATACATAGAAGGGAACGAGAGAGAGGTTAAGTGCTTTAAGTTTAGCTAAAAGGGCTGAATGCCAGACACTATCAAAGGCCTTTGAAATATCTAGAGCAACGATTTTGGACTCACCAAAATTGTGAAAACTACGCCTTCTACGTTCCATAAGAAAAGTCAGAAAAATGAAAGCCAGATTGGCGATCGTTGAGGCTTTGATTAGTTTCTACATAGATAATTCATTAATTTGGAGTTAATGATAGATTCAAAAACCTTTGAAAGAATCGAAGTAATTGCATTGGTCGATAATTTGATTGATCGCTACCCTTTCCTTTCTTGGGACGTGAGGTAGTTTCCAAGCAATTGGAAATTTTCCTGTCGAATAAGGCAAGCAGAATAGTTTTCGCTGAGCTTTAGCCAAGAATGTGGCACAGGTTTTATTTAACGGTGGATTGAAACTATCAGGACGTGCAGCTATGGTGGCGTTGACCTTGAAAATATCTTTCGTACGGATGTGTATTGGCTCTTGCACATTGACTTTTTTCTCAGCATTCAGCAAGTGTACCTACTTAGTTTAATTTCATCCACAATGGATTAAATTAGGCATGAATTTTTTACATTCGCAACTTTCATATCACGAATCTTAAATGCAGCAATAAATTGACAGGATTTTCGATTCACTTGTTTTCAATAATCAAGGGAAACTTGATTTTCTCATTTCGAACGTTTTCGATAATCACAAACTGGCAAAGGACATTGCCAGTTTTTGTATGGGAGCTGGACCAAGTGTTGCCCAGAATGAACACTTAGTGCATTTTGTTCATCAGGCCAACACTAATCTATAAACCGCATCAAATTCTTTCGAAGAGTCAAGAGTCAATTCCACCTCCCTCTCCTCTGAGGGGAAAAATCGAAACTCGGGCTTCGTCTGTCGTCCCGTAATTAATTTCCGCATCCAACCCTGCTAGGTTTGGGAGCACCCTGAATGAAGATACGAGAGTCCAAATAAAGCAAATACGATAAATAGAAAAATTCGCACAGTATAAACGGATCACAAATGAAGCGAGACTCTTAAAAAAAAACTCGTAAAAAATACGTAAATTTATTTCCTCTCGAACTGATATTTTTTTAATATTTTTTTTTTAAATTTATACATTAATGCTAGAAACTTCTTGGAGGTACTCTAACTTCTGGGCAGCATTTGATACATACTCTGTCAATGTCCTTTGCAAACTTAGTTCTTTTGGCGGATTCAATAAGTGCAAAATTTATTTCCTCAAAGAAATTTAAAAACAAATTAATCGTAGAAATCTTATGAAAAAAGTATGATAATCAAGTAATGATTCTAAAGAAATATTTCTAGAAACTGAAAACCGAAAAATTTTGTATTTTCAGTACTTTGTGTTCCTTTTTTTTGTGTCCTTGAATTTTACGCTTGTACCGTGTTTAAACTACCCAAACTAATGCCACTAGCACACTTTAAAATTTTACTACGCTTGTTTCTGCTTGTTTCACCTTCATCACCTTGTCTTCACCTGTTTGCTATATATAATATCTATGTATGTACCTACACCTATACATATGTATATAAATGCATAAAAAATAAACTTGAGTAATTGAATTGAAATAGAAAAACATTTCTTTAATTTATTACCGGCAAAATTCAGTTGTCTTTCAATCAAGTTTCGCACAGCTTCTTTGATTGTCACTTGATTTCACTGCAAATATTTACAAATGAATTTCATAAAAAGCATTCGCGATAAACTTATTGCGACTTAATATTTGATATCCGCGGCATGCCACAGGGCACGATTTTTGGTCCACTATTTCTTAGATTGTAGATTGTATGCCGATTATTTGCAAATATAACTTGGTAGGTTTTCCGGTTTTATGGGTAATGTAATGTAAATTCCTAATCGTTAGAGGATTTTTTAAGCGAGCTTTACAATTGTGAGAAATACAATCTTTCTATGATCAGATTAAAATGTGTAGTAGTAAAATATATAGAATAGTATTCTAATATGTCTTGATCCTAGCATTGCTTCTCTGATCTATAATAGATCACAACACTTAACACTGTACTGAATTGCGCAGATCAACATTTAACGAATAATTTAAATACTTAGTTAAGCAAGTTAATTCAAATAAGTATTTGTATAATAAATTTTGATGACATAAATCTTCTTACTAAATATAATCGTGCCACAGAATTATCCTCAATTAAAAACACACAAAAAAAATAATAATTAACAAATCACCGGCATATTTTACCTGAATAATATGTTCAGGGTCATCAGCACTTAACATTTGTAGAACAACTTGACCAAGCGATACGTCCGAATGGAACAATTTTTGCATCTCACTGCCATACCAAATTTTTTTCTCTTTGTCGAACTTTGTGCTCAAGAATGACATTTTACATTTAAAGTTCACTCAATGACTGGCGTATATTTTCGCGTCTGCTTGTTTATATGTATGTTTACGATGCTGAAAATCGATGGTCTCTTATCTACAGAAATAGACAACACTGTTAATCTTATAGCATCGTTCGTACGGTGATAAGAAATTTTCGTTATACCTTAGTCTTCTAGTACAATGTCGCACTCGAATTATTGCGGAATGCTTTTACAACTTTACTTGATCCCACACAAAAGGAGTACACGGAATTATTATAAACTGAAGTGATAAGATATTATTAATCCATAAGTACCGATTCGATTACAAGACAAGTGGTCATATCTGAATTGCAAATTTAATTTACAACTGCAAATTAATTATGTATGTGTTCTACTGAGTCCATCAAAATGTCTCAGCGTAGCGAGGCGTTGTACTTGACTAGATTCTACCCCGTCTACCTTTCTCTGCCCTCTTAAAATAGAAAATTCATTCAGCGAAATTGTAATTGGTAGAGACTCATTCATTGCTTGTTGCCTTATAAATAATTATCGCTTTTTGTTTTTTATTTATTATTTTTTATTTCTTTTTTTATTTGGAGAAATTAGGAAGAAAGTGACTCTATTCTTTAAAGATGTTGTTGGTAAATAAAAACCAAAACAAATAAACGTAGTCTGGACCAAATGTAATGTTAGATTTCAATTGAAATATTTGTCACCAAGAAAAGATGAAAAACTCAAATTCAATCCATTTTTGAAGTGATGAAAAACTTTTAGATGGCAAAACTCAGTGTCTCGGAATAATAATTTCCCTTGATCTTCAATGAAGATACAACCTAGAAGGATTTTATGCAAGACTAGCATGGTCGAACTTAAACTCTATAACTCATATACAACGGGAGAGTTGGGGTTGAAAAAAACATCTCGGCTGGCCGTTAAATCAGAAGATTAATGGAAAAGGATCGAGAACATTGACTTGCCGCTGATAAAGCCAGCATCAATAACGTGCGATAACCTTAAATTGGATTAGATGGAATAGAGGTCTGAATCAGGCAGATGTTTCGATTGAGCTTTTGCCTCCAAATTAAACAGTTAAGCCTAATACATATAGAGTTCGAGTGAAGTGTGACATTCCCATACAATTTTTAGCGCTGGTAAAATCGCAAGCAACAATTTTACTGATAATTTTACTAGTGCAGTGCGGATTTCACTGGTAAAAGTGAATATTTCTCTATTTTAAGATAGATGGCGCTTTGTAATTCTCCACGCGAAGCATTAAGGGGGGTTACCACCAAAAAACAGCTGACGATTTCACAGTGGAGCATAAACGCATAAAGATATGCAATTTGAAAATCGAAACAAGTCACTATATGTACATGCAAAGCTATGTGATACTGTTGGATTCGTGTGCATTGTACTCCAAAGCATTTCGGGCATCTGGACAGCAGTAGGATTGCATAAGTATGGCGAGATTTTAGATTTACTGTCGGATTTTTCATAAATTTTTTTTTGGAACTTATAAAACATTTTGCGTGAGGAGCAGGCAAGGGGCGAACGAAATATGTGTACTCTGTGCTGTTGGTCAGACACTTCAGACACTATCACAGATAACTAAATACAGATAAAGAATGGCCTAACTAAAAATTGACCCCACTTACAATCAGCAGCCAACTACTCATAGCCAAGTAAAGCTTTTGTCAACAGCCAAGTACCTAAAGCTTTGTAGTACAGACAACAACACTTTGCTTTTTGTAGCACAGTTTTCAAGACAGGCTTTTATAACTTATGTATAGAAAAAGCACTCGTATGCGGCGTGTTTGGTATGCACACTGTTAGCAAAAAAGCAACTGTAATTCATTTTCATACATATACAATACGAATAGTATAGAAATCTGTGGTAGAACAAATAACTATGGCCTTTGCATAAAATTTTGTTCAAGAGGATTTTTAGTTGCAACGTTGCAAGCAATAGAACAGAATAGAATAGAATTGGTGGCCGACATTAGGCAACGGTGCCGGTGTAAGCTCCAGACGAGTGATTTGACTCGAGCCACGGGCCTGGGCATTGCCGTCTTTATGTTCCAGGCCGTGACACAAAACGATTTTGCTACTTGCAAAAGTATGAGAGTGGTACGATTTCGCACTTCTCTTAGCATTTGTTCTTATGGAAAAATGCATTACTTTCAACTTCAACCTTCTGCACAATGTAAATATGCCTCCGTACTAAAAGTTTTATTCAGGAATTTTGTTATTTAATTCCTTGTGCATTTACCAGCATAAAAATCTAAGTACTTTGTTTAATAAAATTGTTAATATTTTTTCACTCAAACCTAACACTAAACATAAAAATGAGAAAATGTGTTGAATTCTGTTGCCTTCATACCAGCTTTCATTTCTCTGTGTATTTTCTCACGGAGAAATGAAAGCTCACTTCAAAGTGGGAGCAAATAGTTCTTAAATCAGATCTACTTTTGTTTGAAACTGATTTTCTTTTGAAAATGTATAAAAACCTAAAGTATAAATTATACTACTATAAAGGCAACAAATTTGCCTATAAAATAGGCTAATATTTGAGTTACCTTTGAATTATAATTTAAAAGTTATGAAGAGTTAAACACAAAAAAAACCGTTGCCGTCCATTCGATTCACAGCGCAGTGAACAAGCGAAGCTTTTGAAAATATGAGGCGAATGTGTACCTTTGCCGATTCATTGATTAAAAAATACTTTGAGTCATGTTTGAAATGAAAAAACTGAATTATTAGATATGGAATGTGGAAAATATTTTTAAGTTGATAGAAGCATTATGGGATAATATAAAAAAATGGTTAACATTGTCTTTTTGTCTTTATTATACTTAAGAAGTTACTGTCTGCTAAACATTGAAAGACTTATTTTTTTCATATAACTCAATAGGTAAGCACAAAGCTCTGATTTCTTTCGAGTGTGATTTGTTGTATGAAGGCAACAGAATTCAACGCGTTTTCTCATTTTTATTTGTAGTGTTATGTTTGAGTAATTAAATATAAACAATTTTCTTAAAGAAAGTGCTTAGATTTTTATGCTGGTAAATGCACAAGGAATTGAATAACAAAATTCCTGAATAAAACTTTTAGTACGGAGGCATATTTACATTGTGCAGAAGGTTGAAGTTGAAAGTAATGCATTTTTCCATAAGAACAAATGCTAAGAGAAGTGCGAAATCGTACCACACTAATACATTCAAAGAATTCGATGTCACGGCCTGGAACATAAAGACGGCAATGGCCTGGGCCATTTAAAATATAACGAGCTCCAGACAAATCTAATTTTTTTTTTATAGGGAATTAAATTAAGCATTTTACTTTAGAATTTGCGTTAATCGTTGTTGTGGCTGGCAATGGTCTAAAGAATTGGAATTTTAGATTATTCGGGTACGTGGGGCGCTACATCAATGCCCATGAATGTAGACAGGCACAGTGATGGGACTTCCAAATTATGCTAGCAAATTTTAGAGTAAAGGGTAGCAAAATCGCCAAAAAGGTAGCAAACAGACTACAGAGTACGGATAAAAAAAATGTATGTAATTATAGAAGGTTATGTTTTATTTTATTATAATTGTATTTATACCATTAATTGTGAGAACTTTCTCTTATTTCTTATCAAAAACTCTCATCAAAAAATTTATACAATAAAAAATCTTTTCATATTCTATCCGTTTCTTACAAAGAAGTACAGCCGAAACTATTTACGTTTTTTTATTTTTAAAGTTATTAAAATCTAAATATGCTTGTTCAGCAGCAGCCGTACTGTGGGGAAGGACAAATTAATTAATTACGTAGTTGTAAGGACTCTCGAAAATTGGTTGTTCAAATTTTATTTCTTTGTAATGCTTTGGACATTGCTCACATTGTATTGGTGAAGAAGAAAAATTCGGTCTTTTATTGAAAGCCGCTGACGCTTGATTTAATTCTTCTGTGGTGAAGTCCGATTCTATAAATTTCCTCTCATATGTATGTTTTTGTAGCTCTCGATTTATAGAAGTCTGGAGATGGTGATCGAGAAATTTCAACAGAAGAAAATTCTAGATTTAAAGATGGAACTGCTTTTTTTTTTTTTTAAATCCGCTTTCCAAAATATTTGGTCTGAAAATGAATGCTACAAATGTAAGGCTTTTTATTAGCTTGTATTTCATCAGCGGAGCTGGAACATACTTGAAACCATTCATTATATTTATCAGACCCTACTTTGGGAAATCTGAAAAACTTACGGCTTGGAAAATTTTTCGCAGTACCTTGGCAAGATAATATGCTGCACTTTATTTTCCACTCTGTGGATCTTTCGGCCATTTTTAAAAAGTATTGTAATTACCTATAAAAACACCACCTAATAAAATTAAATTTCAAATTAACCACAAATTTTACACCACTGGTCTAAACACCTACCAAATTCAAATACGAATGACCAGAAAAAACAAGTCCAAAAATAAAACACCGAAAGACATTTTTCCATAGAGCTGCCCCTCAATAGTGTATCCCTATACATATTCCAACGAAAAAATATCCAGGAAATTCTTAATAACAGTGTGTATGCAAAACATACGCCGCATACGAGTGCTTTTTATATAAGTTATAAAAGCCTGTTTGGAAAACTATGCATGCTACAAAAAGCAAAGTGTGTTGTCTGTACAACAAACCTTTAGGTACTTGGCTGTTGACAAAAGCTTTACTTGGCTATGAGTAGTTGGCTGCTGATTGTAAGTGGGGTCAATTTTTAGTTAGGCCATTCTTTATCTGTATTTAGTTTTCTGTACTTATCAAAATACAACACTTCCGAGAACTCTGAGCTGTAATGTTTCATATAATTTGGCAATGTACACAGTCACACTATGTCAGTTTTACCATTTTATTAACTAGATAACCAAAGAACTACTTTAAAGAGTTAGATTTGACTTTACCAAAAACCATTTTCTCCTCCCTACAGCTTCACTAAAACCCATTAGGAATTAAGATCCATACATTTACATTTACATACCTAGCAAAATTCAGTTTTCTCTTCTTTATTCCATAATATTACTGGACCGAATTTTACTAATAGGTCCCATAATAGTTACGCACTATTTTAAACAAATAGATTATAAATAGAGCTGCCAAGATAATTTCTCGCTTCCCAAGCAAAAATAAGAAATTACCAATGATAAAACTTAATATATTCCGCGAAATCTACACTCATACCGAATGCAGAAAATGGCGGCATATATTTTCCATCTGACGGTGATGAAATGAATTAAAAACGCCAAATTGTATGCAAAATATATAAAAACAAGAAATTATTGTTGTTACCATGGTTAACATTATTGACTTTATTTCCTTTATCATTGCACTAAACAATTTGAGTTTTTAAAAATAAAAAGAAAGAGGTTCGATCTCTGTTACAAAGTGAACTTTCTTTTCAATAATATCATAATTGTGACAGTCAATCGCCTCTGAAAATAGCAACTTTCAAACGAAAATATATTAGTAACCAAAACATTTTTACTAGTTTTCTCTCCGTCACTTCCTCTTCCTCTTCAAGATCTTCCATATTCAAGTACAAACTTATCTACTTTATCCACCATTATTCCGTTATTGTGTACCAAACTATGCAAATTTCATGAATTTGAGAATTTTCTAAAGCTAATTACATATATATAAAACCCCGAAATATTTATTTTTGACACGTCATTACCTAAACTTATGCTTTTTCTCAAACTTTGTGGAATTTGGATCATGATAATACGCACAGACTTGACACAAAATCGTATTAACTTTTCGTGTTTTTTAAGATTTCAGTAATAAGGGTAAAAAGCTGGTAAAATTTTGACATTTCATGTTTCTATGACATTTTACAGATTGTTTTTTTTTATTTTTTGGCAATTTTCAGATTGTTTTTGTTAATTTATTGAAGGATTTAATTTCTCTTGATAATTTTCAGATTAATTAAGTCCATTTTTATACCCTAGATGAAATCTATAGGGTATACTAAGTTTGTCATTCCGTTTGTGTAACGCACAGAAATAATGATGGTAGAGCAAAATGGATTGGACACCCCCGAATAAAATTAAAAGTTATTTTGATTTTTGCATGTCCGTCTGTCCGTCCGTGCGCACGATAACTCGAGAACGCGTTCACCTAAAAAGCTGAAATTTTGTACACGGACATTAAAAAAAAAGTAAAATTAAGTTCGAAAATGAAACAAATCGGGTAACTCCTTCGTGGGGTTGCCATACAAAAATTTCGTTTTCCACTATATATTTGGACACTACCTGAGAACACGTCGACATAGAAAGCTGAAATTTGGTACATTGTGTTTTCATAGTAATAGCAAAGAAAATTTCAAAAATTGACTAAATCGGGCAACCCCTTCTTGGTGTTGCCATATAAAAATTTTGATTTTTTACATATACTCTGAAAACGATCAGTCCTAGACATTTTTATTGTACTAAAAACTTCTTCAGAATAAGAAATCCTATAAAATTGGTTAAAATTATTTTTTCTGTCCGACGAGCCGTTCTAGAAATATATGCGAGAAACCAATGCAAAAAGTCTCAAATGGGTGACCACATGAAATTTCATACGGGCATTCATCTAGGGTATCATAAGAATTGGTCTTACAATTAGACCAATTCTAGCTTTTTCTCTTGTTAATTGTTAATATTGCAAAAATGTTTATCTAAACTTCATAAATAATTTGAAGTTTTTCAGTATCTGTCACCCTGTTTTCTCCAAATTAACATATGTCAAAATTTTCCATCGATTTTAATGTGAAAAATCTGGAGCCCGCGTTAAATTTTACTTTGCCCAAACTCGATACTATGCTTAATGATGACATTGCACAAATAAATAAAAATATTATTATTTATTTATATAAAAGAAAGCAAATTTGATTTAATAGGCTAAAAAAATTAAGATATACACAAGATGTAAAGGCATCTGTCTCGTTACTCAGTGGTGCTCTTACCAGTCGTCCGGAATGCGAAAGGACTCGAATTCAAAAACCAGACAACGTGGATAATTTGTTCTCTTGTAATATTTAATTTAGAATCGGTAAAAAATCTTCTATTCCATCTATTAAAGTTTTACCTCTAGCTATTGATATTTCTAATTAAAAGCTAGCACAAAATTTGGCTCTGAATTGCTATATTTTAACTGAACTGCAGATCCACTTCTATTGCCTATGATTTTTTTTTACATTTGTATGCTTTGCTTATCTAGCCCTACGTTAAAGCTATACCTATGGGGCGAAGCCACACGTTGCAGTGTACTTCACTTCTCGTGGCTGATAGACACTTAGCGGGAGAGAAAAAAGGGAAAAGAGATTATCACGCCCCTGAATGTCTCTCAGACACGAGAAGTGAAGTATACTGCAGCGTGTGGTTTCCCCATGTGTAGTATGTTAATTCCAAAGCTCGGTGACTTAGTACCTGGAATTTTTATTGTTTTTAAGACTAGCTCCAAGTTTAACATCTGAGACTATAGTGTTCTGAATAATAATCGCGCTTTATTCGCTGTTCTTAGCCTGTTGAAATGATTCTTGTCTTACAATTGCTTTTACAATTGAAATCTTACACTTCGAGAACCGTGTGAACCCCTTGGTCAGCTATTGGGATACTGTCCAATAGCTGAATCGCCCTCTAACGCGCCGCTTAGTAGACCACACTTCATAAAGATTTCAATGAATCACTGGATTGAGCCTTAGAATTGACTCAGGAGGTGCGATGGCAGTGCTGCGGACAGTAGAATTGCTATGTTGTGTATTTTGTTTATGTTGCACTTGTATACCATACAGTTTTTGCAATGCGTCCATTGTTTTCTAGACCTTTTGTTACTGATCACGAGCTAGCGTTTCTAAGCTTGAATCTGAATTGCTTGCTTCACGTGTCCTTTATTACCAAGGCATTTTTTTTTATGTTTAAGCCTAATATCGAGTTCGAGCAAAGTAAAATTTAACGCAGTCTTCAAATATTTTACATTAAAATCGCTGGTAAAATTCTGACGTATGTTAATTTGGAGAAAACAAGATGACAGATGTTTAAAAATTTTATCGCTGAAAAGCTTCAAATTGTTTATGAAGTTTAGATAAACATTTTTGCAATTTACAATCAACAAATAAAAAAGTTAGAATTAGTCTAAGTAAGACCAATTCTTATGATATCCTAGATAAATGCCCGTATAAAATTTCGTATGGTCACCGATCAATGCAAGTTTGATCTTTGAAGTGGTTTTTCGCATATATTTCTAGAACGGTTCGTCGGACAGAAAAATTGTTTATAGCCAATTTTATAGGATTTCGTATTCTGAAGAAGTTTTTAGTATAATAAAAATGTCTAAGACTAATCGTTTTCACAGTATATGTAAAAAACGTAAATTTTTATATGGCAATACCAAGAAGTCGATTTAGTCCACTTTTGAAATTTTATTTGTTATTACTATAAAAACACCATATAGCAATTTTCAGCTCTCCATGTCGACAGGGTGTTTCCCACTAGGAGGTCAATAGAGCGAGAGGTGATAGTACTCACCTAGATGAACCAAAAATTGTATGGCAGGGGGGAGGGGGCCATATCAACCGTTTAGGAGTTACAGGGTGATTAATAAAAAAAGCTAGTTTTTCACAAAACATCCTGTATTTTAAAAACTACAGGGCGTACGGTCACAGTTAAGAGCTCATTGTATTCAGAACTTCATGGCCTTTCCAACGACTGCTAAATCAGCACCACACACCTGTCCCATCACGAATTATGATTGTCTAAACTAAAAATCTCGGATTTTCTTACCTTTTTTTTTAATTTAATCCCTATTATTTTTAAAAAAAGGTCGTTAACATAATTTTTTTTTATAAAAACTGTAAACTGTAGACTCTCCTATTTAATTTGACCTGTTACACCCTGTGAGTTAACTGTAGCCGTTAAACAGTTATTAACTCATCACCTATTCCGGTCACACCGAAATTAGACGATATCTTTTAAAATTGCGTGCTAAGGGATCAAATTATTGTTGAGAATAGGTTTGAAAATAGGTTTGTGAATAAGTTTAGAGCTAATAACTCTTAAAGGGCTTCAGATAGCACATTGGGTGTAATAGGTGAACTTAAAGAGGAGAGTCTACAGTTTACAGTTTTTATAAAAAAAAATATGTTAACAACCTTTTTTTAAAAATAATAGAGGTTAAATTAAAAAAAAAGGTAAGAAAATCCGAAATTTTAAGTTTAGACAATCATAATTCGTGATGGGACAGGTGTGTGGTGCTGATTTAGCAGTCGTTGGAAAGGCCATGAAGTTCTGAATACAATGAGCTCTTAACTGTGACCGTACGCCCTGTAGTTTTTAAAATACAGGGTGTTTTGTTAAAAACTAGCTTTTTTTATTAATCACCCTGTAACTCTTAAACTGTTGATATGGCCGCCTCTTCCTCCTTTCAATAAAATTTTTAGTTCGTCTAGGTGAGTACTATCACCTCCCGCTCTATTGACCTCCTAGTGGGAAACACCCTGTATAGTGGAAACCGAAATTTTTGTATGGCAACCCCACGAAGGAGTTGCCCAATTTGTCTCATTTTCGAAGTTAATTTTACTTTTTTTTTAAAGTCAGTATACAACATTTCAGCTTTCTTAGTGAACGCGTTCTTGAGTTATCGTGCGTACGGACAGACGGACATGCAAAAATCAAAATAACTTTTAATATTATTCGGGGGTGTCCAATCCATTTTGCTCTACCAGCATTATTTCGAGGTGTACAAACGGAATGACAAACTTAGTAAAAAAACGAAATACTGAAAATTGTCATAGAAACAAATGTCAAAATTTTACCAGCATTTTAATGCTTCGCGCATTAGAATGTTCAATAAAATAAGTTAAGAATTACAAAGCGCCATCTATCTTAAAATAGAGAAATATTCACCTTTTAAGTATTGTATGGAGTTCGGGTATTGGTAAAATTTAACGCGGTCCCCAAAAAATAGCATTTTAATGCTGGTAAAAAGTTCACGTACAGTTTGTTTGGAGAAAACGAAGTGACAGCTGTTAAAATCAGAATTAATCCGAAATTTTTTTAAAAATGTTAATTGATTATTATTTATAAAGGATATAAATCATCATATTGACGACGAATTTGTTGCTGCGGCAGGTCTAAGTGTGGAGACGTACAAAACGCCATCTATTTTGTAATAGAAAAATGTCACTTTTTACCACTCAACTCCGTACTAAAGACCCCAGTAAATTTTTTACTCGGGATTTTACTAGCGGTAAAATTTGTATGGAAATGTCACTTTTTACCTGAACTCCGTACTGTTTTACTCGAACTCCGTACTAGGCTTTACCAGTGAACTCCGTACTGCACTAGTAAAGCTTGCGATTTTACCAGCGCTAAAATTTGTATGGAAATGCTACTTTTTTACGCGAGCTCGATACTAGGCTTAAGCCTTTAAGTACAAGTTCCGGTAATGGTAATTAAAAATTAATTATTTATTATAAGGTTCAAAAGATTTCGAAAACTCGAATCAGAAATATTGAAAAATCTATAGCCAATTAAATAATTGGATGAGGTTTCCATTTACGAAATATCATAAAATATCGTATAAGCTTTTCCTGTTTTAATTTCTACATAATTTTGGAAGTTGTTCACACAGTATTTGACTTTGCATTTAGCAAAACAAATAATGATTGCCTTTGTGTAGCATTTACAAGACCTGTAATTTAAAATTAACCCTCCGCATGTGCGGAGAAAGAGAGCGGATTGTGGCATGTCAATTTCTGTCCTACAGTTACGCACATATTCGCTAATTTTTTTTCTATTTTACTGAAGGCGGTAAGATTTCTTGAGGCACTGTCGAGAAGCAGGTAGCCTCTATTTTTAGAAGGCGTATTTAAATAATTTACAAGATCTGAAGTACTTCGCGTTATGGCGATATTTGTAGTAAGTGTGTTAAGTACCAGTACCGGGACTTGTACTTAAGAATTTTTTAAGTACTACTACCGGGACTTGTACTTGTATTTAAAAAGCATTTAAGTCCAGGTCCTGGTACTAATATTTAAGTACCAATGTACTTAAGTACTTTACAGGTTTGAAGTTAGATATACATTTTAGATCAATTATTTACGTTTTTATTAAGCACTAATTAAAAAGATAGTTAAAGTCTGTATACGCTTTAGTTTACAGTGTACAAGTTTTAACTCGATGGAAAAGCTCTGTTCACAGCCGGCCGAGCTGACTGGAAGACCAAGGGCTGATTGCAGCTACTTTTATAAATTTGGGCAGAACTCGTTATTAATTTCTGTTTTCAGTCTTTCAAAATTTACTACAATGCTCTTGTTTTGGAACATGTTATTTATTATTTTTGTTTCAGCCTGTAAGGTGTAAATGTCTACATTGAAAACATTTTTACAATTTTCTGCAAATGCCACTCAATGTTTCAGGTACAAATTTTTAAATGAGTCAACTGCCTGTGCCGAAGGCAGATTTTCAGACCTATCTTTGAAGTTAGTGATTGTAAAAATGTATCTTCCAATATTCGGATGGCCTTGGCCTTTCATCTGATGGAAAGTCTACTAAATTACTTTTACCCAATGTGGACTTTATCAGAAAGTCTTTTGCTCTCTCCGGTTGTCTTCTCGTTTTCGAGACTCGAGTAGGTTCTAGACAAATTTAATGTTTTTCTGTGAATTTCTCGGTTTCCCGTAGTATTTATTGTCTAGAGTCCATAATGTAACGTAATAAGAACATTATTGAAACTTTTAATTGCGCCTTAAATTTGTGGAAGCACGGAATCGAGAGCTTTATTTTTTGTCATTCAGCCTTTATTTCTTCCTTATAAAGATAAACAGTCGTATTACTGCTGAAACCGTTGGGATTAGAATCGAAAAAGCTTAAAACAGCTTTTCTTCGGGAAAATTAAACAAAGGTTACTGACATTTTTAAAATTTCATTGATATCAAAGGTTATCAATTAAAATTTCCGTACAAACTGTCAAAATAGTTCTGCCTGCATGATTTCTCATAAGCATCACGCCGCTGTCAAAATTCAGTGGAATCAGAGCAATCTCAGAATAGTTTTTAAAAATTGTAAAAAGATTTTAATAGGGTTTCTTGAAGAAAAGAACTCGTTAAAGCCTTTGCGATTCTGATTCGAACGGATTCAATTTGATTAGGGGGGCAGGCCGCATTCTGCGGGTGGGAGGGGGGGGGGGGCGAGCCTTCCCTGGATTCTACCTAGTTACGCCAATGCAGGACATAATGTAAAAATTTTGAGTCCGATATACATCAATCAATTTAGCACTATAAAAACTCACCTATTGAAAAAAATCACACATAAAACTCTACTTTCATAAACTGGTAATATGTGAGATTCCAGAATCAATGTCATCTTCTTTAGACAGTCGGTAAGGTAAAGAAAAAAATCTTTTGACCTTATTGGTTGACTGATAACGGTTGAAGAGCGAAGAAAAAATATAAATTTATAATTTTCATTGAATAATAAGGACTGTAACGGTTCTTTCATTGATCTAAGCTGGTTTAGTAATATTTTTATAGACAAACCAATGACAGCATAACAAATTGTAAATCTAAATTCCTACTATAACTCGTCATCAATTTTAAAAGCTTTCCGAATTTTTTAATATTTTTTAAAACAATAATTTAATTCGTAACCTTCACTGGACGCAATGACACAGCTGTTGAAACAAAACGAATTTTGTGAATTAAAATGTAAACAAATGTTAATTCAGTGCAACAAGAACAAACAACTTAACGAATTATAATAAAATTAATGAAAGCACAAGTGATTGATGTCAATGATTAAGCAATTCAGTTCAGGGACTGTGTTATGATTTAGATAATATGTGGTACCTATACATAAAACCTTAAATCCAAATCTCTATATTTACGAACCCTGGTAGAGATATCATGATGAACTCATCAATGAGCTCCTCATGAGCAATCAGAAGAACGTACTAACGAAATTTATTCCCATTTGATTCAAAACCGGGAAAAAACTCATTTATTTACTTATTCACAGATAGTGTGCATGAGAATTGCATCTCTTTAATTTATTTAGAAATGTATGCTGTGCTTCTCTTTTGTGCATTTTACAATATTAGATGAGCACTTCGATGAGTACATAATGAGTGTTACAATGAGCTTATTAATGAGCATGTCAATGAGGGTCTCGATGAGCTTATTAATGAGCATGTCAATGAGTGTCGCGATGAGCTTATTAATGACCATATCAATGCGTATCATGATGAGTTCATAAATGTAAATCTGATTTTACGATTGATTTCATATATTTTTCCGAATTCAAACTCCGGTTGCAAATCAAACTCTAAGACGCTGTAGCGTAAGAATTTTTGGCATATCGTCTTGTTCAGAATATGGGCCACAGTCTTTTTGGGGAAAACAAATCAACAAATTTATTTAAAATAAATAATTTAAAAACTTAGTTTGAACCGGAAATTTCCATGGAAAACCCGGAAAATCGGGAAAAATCATTTGAAAATTTGGTACAAATTTGATTAGTGATAAATCCGTTTCAGGAAAAATGCAGAGTTTTCCGATTTTTCCGAAAAATTTTCCGGAATTTTCAGACTTTTCCGGAAAAAAAGTTTTCTAAATTATGCAGGATCAAGTTCCCTATCAACTGCCATCATTACTTTCTCTCCGACAATTGTGAAAACTTGCATGAAAAATCGAGGAAAATTCATGTAAATTTTTAAAAAAATTTCATAGTAATAGGAAAAGTCTGTGGAAAATATGGAAAATCGGGAAAATTCAGTAAATCAGTGTCTTTTCAGCCGTCATAAAATTGTTTTAAAATATCTCCATGCAGCACGTTATAACAATTTAGTTAACGTGAAAAAGGCAGAAAATAAAATAAGTAAAAAACGAGTTTTCAAACAAAACTGAGGACAAGCCGCATGAAAAAGTAGAAAATAAACTTTTCTTCACACGCAGAGGTGGGCTCAGATTTTATTCGCTGACAATCACCGATATATTTCAGTATGATCAATCAGAGGTAATAAGTGATTTGATTCATGAAGAGAAATAATATTCAAGAGAAATGTCCCAATCAAAAAATCTGAGTTCACCTCTGTGTGTGAAGAAAAGTTTATTTTCTACTTTTTCATGCGGCTTGGCCTCAGTTTTGTTTGAAAACTCGTTTTTTACTTATTTTATTAACTATAAGCGGTTATATCGATGGGACCGCAGTCAGCCATTTTTAGTACAGTTTCTAAATATTCGATGAATTTTAGTTTCTATTAAAACTGTTTATGAAACCAAGGGTCTCTCACAGTTATTGTCACTTATTTGGAATTGGGGGTTTAACCTTAGCAAAGGTAGCGAGAATTTTCAAACTGACAAAATCATTAATGCTGTGTGGATGGAGTTATTTAAAGTATTTTGGAATTAAACTAAATACAGGATTGACATTTTAAATCTAAAATTGATTCCTTGTTTCCTGTTAAGCTTGGCTTAAAATTAAATATACAACCATACCAGTATCGAACACAGAAATCAAAGTCAAATAAGATTTTCCGTGTTCATCTGCAGGCAGTGATAATGACTGGGAATTAGTCTCAATTTTAAAATAAATGTCAGCTAGCAACGAGCTTAAAAAAACATTGTCATATAGGTACTAGAGAATTAATCCGTGGGCTAGTCCATTTATCAAGGAGGAAAACCGACAACAATGACGTTCCACTAAACCTTTTTCCAGCAAGGATCGATGGTATGGTATAAAGGTGGTTCTAAAAGGTATGTTACAAATAGAATGACAAACTTAGTATACCCTATAGATTTCTTCTAGGGTATAAAAATTAAATCACCCATTCAATATAATTTTCCGGTTTGTACCCGGGTACCCGGGTATTCGATTCCAAGTTTATATAATCGATATCCGAATATCCGGGTACAATCGGCTCTTAATTTTAAATAATAAAACAATTAATAAAAGAATTTAATTCTGCTACCCGAATCGCACTATCCGATTTCAAAGAATCGGGTACCCGAATTACTCGACGCTTACCCGTGAAACTCGGCTACCCGGATAAGAACCGGGTACTCGAAAATCCGGGGTTTAAGGAACATTAATTTCTATAAGCACTTGTTTTCACTGGAAACCAAAACTCGAACGACTTTTTCGTGTTTGCTTTGACTGAAAATTGGAAATTCTTATGACTCAGTTCAAGTGCCAAAAATCACAAAAACAACAAAGGGATTGTGTGTCCTCTTTTTTCACGAAACTATGGTTTGGAAATGTTCAACCAGACTCAAATATAATAAAGATGTTTACCTATTCCATTCTCAGAGAAGTGGTTGAATAAGGCGGATAAAGAGAAGGCAAGTTAGAATGTGCTTTGAAGTATCTTCAAGTATCTTCAAGTAATGAAATAATCTCTTCTCAAAAAAAGTACAGCTAAAAAATCTTCTCTCACTCGTAATTTGTATTAGTAATATTAGTCTTAAATATGCGGCTCCTTGCTCCTTAGTCACGTTTTCAAGATAACATTTACAAATATACAAGTATTGTTCGTTTATAATAGTATTTGATAACGGAATTTGAAAAACCAAACCAAATTTAGACCCATTTACCACGTTGAGGTCCTCTGCTTCGATAGGGATCACTTGGCAAACAGTAACTCTTTTATGAATTATGTTTAGATACATGTTGACCAATTGATATTTTAACCGAGTAACAATAAAATAATAATTGTATTTTTTTATTTATTTCAAAAATCTTTTTTAAATACTTCATCTGCATTATGCCTTACATAACGAAATTATTGTCTGAATTTAGGATAATAATTCGTATACGAAAAATAATAACCTGGCGCATGTTATTGTTTACTTAGCCTACTTAAATCTAGCTAAACTCGCGAAAAGATTTACAAATAAAAAAAATGATAACTTTTGAATGAATTTAAAATAAAGCGATAATGTAAATATTTATTTACTAGAATTCGTGTCGCTGGCTGTGAAATTATCCATAAAAGATGTCCACATTTTAATTTATCAGTTATTTCAAAATCGAAGATTAAGTAAAGAAGACATAATGGTTTTTCGGGTACATACTAAATACGATCCTATCAGTAAAATTTGGCGGGGACCAGACTTTAAACCTGCATATAATCCAGACATTTCTATTGGGCAGGCTGTTCTACATATGCTAAATCTATGCCCCAACAAAGTAGTGCAGGTGAGATAAAAAGTAAAAGAGAAAACAATTATTGTTCTCTAGGAAGTGGAAAATGATTGGACAATTTTCAAATGGAGTACTCGTATTATGAAGTGATGAGTAATGGTGTGCATAATAAGATAAAGTTTTGTATAAAATTTAAGAATTAATTAAACATAATTAAGTGTGATATACGACATACCATGAATGTTTAAATAAGTAACATTTGTCGATGAAAAGTGATAAAATAAAAAAGTTCAAATTTTTAGTTGAAGGCTTTGCTTTTAAAGAATATTTGTTTTCAAAAATTTAGTAAGGAATATTTCAGTTAGCTATAAAAAAAGTTTTAGGTATATCTACCTATAACATGGCACGAGAGTGTTTGAAATGTGTGTAAAATGATACAAATTTAGAGAATACTAAAAATAGTTTATAAAAAGAACAGAAATTTACTTAAACGGTCGTTCAATAACAAAAATGACATGGAAAAATAGGTAAACCAGAATCAGCTCAGCATGCAAATTCAGTTGTGTTCAATATCCATGTTGCATGGAAAAACAATATTAATTACCTCTCACTGGTGGATGTGTGATAAATTTTATAAAAAATCATTTAAATATTTGGATGAAAACTATTTCTCTGTGCGCTCAGGAGCCTGGAAACAAAACGTTTTATACCAAACATTTTTCAGAAGCACTTCTGCACGTCAAATATAAATACGAACAGGGAAAATAGTTAGAAGCCTTAGCCCCATTCATACGATAGATGAATGCCCGTATGTAATTTCGCAAATGTCACCCCTCTCAGCAGTTATATTCTGAAGAATTTTTCAGAACATTAAACGTCTAGGATTTAAAGTTTTCACAGTATACGCAGAAATCCAAAATTTTTGTATGGCAACACTATATGAACAGTTACCTCGATTTAGTCCATTTTTAAAATTATGCTTACTATTTTTTTGAAAACATCATGTACAAAATTGCATTCCAAATATATAGTGAAAAACAGAATTTTGTATGAAATCCTACGAAGAAGTTGCCCGATTTGATCCATTTTCGAACTTAGGGTTACAGGTGATAGTATAGCTTTCCAATTAACAAATTAAATGCTTTTTAGTCTTGCTCAGGTTTTTTATAATGGTTTTATTAAGGTTTTCAGCTTAGTGGGGGGTTAAAATGCGCTATTTAGGGGGAGGCTTGTGATTGGGGCACTTCTTATCAAAACGCGACGTAAAAATAAACATTATTTCAAACAAGATTTATCAGGGATAATATAAAACCAAATAGATTTATGCAAGAGCAAATAACATTATTTGAGTCTAAATGGACTTAGACTTCAACTGAGATCAAATAGATTCAAGTAAAAAGCGAACGGTTTTATTAGCAACTAAATTTAAGTCAAACAGTTTATTTTGCCTTTATAAGCAGTCAATATTAAAAAGATTTTTTAATTTAAATAAGGTACCTGCGGCATAAATAGAGCCCGGAGGGTAATAAAGTCCACATTTAAAAATTCCTACTAAAATGAATAGCAGAAACCTCATACTTTATGCGAACATAACATGCATTAAATCGACACGAACGCGCGGCGTCGAGGGGGCTTCTGGTAGCTCGCGCCGCCATCTTGCCAGTAGCGAACGGTACGTCACCGGGATGAGTATGGCTGCTTGGATTTATAATTTTGGCCTAGACAAAATCATAAGTTCTGTTGTTTAATTGCTATTTCCACATGTAGTAAATTCGGTAGTTTGAACGTTAGATAATGTACATAGTTTATGATTTCGGTGTTTATTTTCGCCCATCATTGTATTCATTTTATTAATGAATAATTTTGTAAAATCTTGTCATAGGTAAATACCTTTTTCAAACTCTTTTTTTTCAATTCCGAACGTATTTAAAATAATATCAAAATTAAATAGAGTGTAAATAAAAAAAATTATTTTACAATAATATTTTAAACTTTTCCTAATTATAATTATTTTTGGAGCGCATTATTATTTTTTGAGTTATCCTCTATGATATAATTTAATAAAATTTTATTAAATTATTATAAATTGGAACCTATAAAACTATTTGGTTCTATAAAGGTAATTATGCATTTAAAGATCATTTTGGAGTTTCAAGTCATTTTTGTTATCATTGGATTTAGTTCAGTAGATTCATTATATTAATAATAATAGTAATAATTACCATGTTTCCATACAGGGTTGAACCATAAACTTAGAGTTGACAACAGCTGGGATTTATCATATTTACTCTTCACTCGATAGTTTTGTTAGGTTATATTTATTTTGAGTTTATTATGTTTTCTTAAAAAAAACTAATAACTATAACACAAAACATAAGAAACAAGAGTTTATGTATAACTGTCATTTCAACTATATTTAGACCAGCTCTCAACCCTGCGTACACAAATACATGGATCGAAAACTCAATTCAATGTCAAGTCAGTCTTTCAACTCTGCATGTGACCATGGTAAAGGAAGAATAATGGAGAGTGTGGACAGTTTTATCATCAATGGGCCCTGAAGGCTGATTTCATATTTGTTGAGCTGTCAAAATTATTCGGAATTGACACATGTGGCAGTATTCTTGAAATCCGAAAGCGTTAACCGATCGCAAACACTACGGTTGAAAATGGAAGGGAAAAGATGTGGGAAAATTTCTTTTCATTTCATCAATATAAGATAAGAGAGTTTTTAGAGAAAAACCATTATGGTTGACCCTTTAGAACTAAAAAAATATGCAGAATTTTTTTTACTATAATAAGGATATCTTTATTTAAATTAACGTAAATAATGCCTAATTATTTTGAAAGAAGTCATCTCCTCGTTGCAAGTAAAGCATTTGAGCTAATAACTCTTTAACGGCTGCAGATAGCACACAGGGTATAATACGGCAAATTAAAGAGGAGAGTCAAAGTAAAAAAAAGATAAGAAAATCAGAATTATTTTTTCTAGATCCCAATAACTCCAGACAGGAGGGGGAATTTTATTTAGACCACCGTAACTCCTAAGATATGGGGCTGGTTGAGAAGTCGTTGGAAAGGCCATGAAGTTCTGCATACAATGTGACTGTGCGCACAGTACTTTTTAAAATACAACTTTTTTTTATCACCTTATAACTTCTAACGGTTGATATTGCCCCCCCCCCCACTGCTATACAATTTTTTGTTTAGCTAGGTGAGTACTATCACATCTTGCTCTATTGACCTCGTAAGGTGAGACACCCTGCATATCTACATATTATGAAGTACGCAGACCGTGTTAATTATCAATTAGCAATCAATAGGCTAATGAATTCGACTTAATTTATTATCCATATTGTTGAGGAATCAATTTCAAAGGCAAACATTAATGATAAGTCACTGAAGCTAGCCATTTTTTTAAAGCTATAAAATGACAGTGTGGTAAAATCACTCGTTATGTTGAACAAATTTTTTACCACTTTGACTTTATAATGAGCTTCAAGAATACGTACGGGATCAGGGAATTCAATTTTTTGTCTGTTTGGCGACGCCCAGTTATAAAATATTTCATATCAAAGTGTAATCAACTCATTTACAACCTTTACTTTTTGCAACAATATCCAAACGGCTCCAGATAGGAGAGACGGTACTCTTGTGGAGTCTATAACTGTCCATACTTTGAAATTAATACTGAATTAAATTTATTGAAAAAACTTTTAACGCCCGTCGGCGTTGCCCGGCGATAATGTAGATGGGTGAGGGTGGGGTGGTTAGAGATGCATAATATCTAAGCCATTATCGGACTCAATCGCGCGATTCAGTACTCTACGGTTTCACTCTGCGTGTGTTGCGTGTGTGTGTGTTGCGTGTGTGTGTGTGTGTGTGTGTGTGTGTGTGTGTGTGTGTGTGTGTGTGTGTGTGTGTGTGTGTGTGTGTGTGTGTGTGGGTGGGTGTGTGCGCGTGCATACATTGCCCACATATATAGTAAAACACGAAGTTTTTGAATAGCAACCCTACGAAGGAGTTACCAGATTGGTCCTATTTTCGAACTG
Organism: Dioctria linearis; assembly: GCA_963930735.1. Lineage (NCBI taxonomy): Eukaryota > Metazoa > Arthropoda > Insecta > Diptera > Asilidae > Dioctria > Dioctria linearis. The sequence continues at coordinate 1,953,238 of OZ005742.1, read as the reverse complement.
TATTTGCAATTTTTATGTAAACGCCGCGTACAAAATATGAGCTCGATGCCTTCTCAGGCAGCTACCAAGTATATAGTGAAAAACGAATTTTTTGTATGGCAACACCAAGAAGGGGTAGCTCAATTTAGTCCGTTTTTGAAATTTTATTTATAATTGCTATGAAAACGCCACGTACCAAATTTTTTGTATGGCAATCCTACGAAGGAGATGCCTGATTGATCCCACTTTCGAACTTAAATTACAGTTTTTTTGAAAAAAGGCTCGTGTACAAAATTTCAGCTCTCTACGTCGACGCATGAGGCAGTGTCGAAATATATAGTGAAAACCTAAAATTTTGTATGGCAACACCAAATAGGGTCGCCCGATTTGGTCCATTTTTGAGCTTGGATATGCAATTTTCATGAAAACGGAGTCTACAGAATTTGAGCTCTCCACGTTGACGCGTTCTCAGACAGTTTCCAAATATATAGTGAAAAGCCAAAATTTTGTATGGCAACATCAAGAAGGGGATGCCCGAATCAGACCATCATTTGTTAAAATTTTTTTACTATTGCTATGGAAACACCAAGTACCAAATTTCAGCTCTTTATGTGTATTCGTTGTCAGGCATTGTCCACATATATACTAAAAAACGAAATATTTGTATGGTAACCCTAAGAAAGAGTTGTCCGATTTAGTCCATTTTTAAACTGATATTTTTATAAAAACACCGCATATAAAATTTCAGTTTTCCACGTCGACGCGTTCTCAGCAGTTTCTTAGATCTGCACAACAGCACCATCTATTGTTTCCAAACTTATCTTATCTCTCAAGATGGAACCAACCAAACACATTCACAAAATTTCATTTAAATCTGTTGGGGGGGTTTCGGAGATAAGCATGTACAAACACAGTGACACGGGATTTTTGTATATTAAGAAGATTACATTAAAAAAAGTAAACAAATAATCTTTTTTTCTCAGTGATATACCCAGGAAAAGTTTGGGCATCCATAGCTATATAATCACAATTGTTATTTGTTTGTCTAACTGCAACTCATGCTCAAACTTTTCTTGATAAAGAAAAAATTATTTACAGTTTTGTTAGTGAAATTATTTATAAAAGTTATATTTTATTTTCTGCTTCTTCTACTTCTTGTTTTTCTTTTGTAAATCCATCCACGTTTACTGCCTTAGTTCTCAAAATTTCAAACTTTCGTCATGAATGTCGCCCTTACACACAAAGTTATTTAGTCAGGCGTTAGTGACTAGATAAAAGTTATTTAGAAAAAAATGGAGAGTAAGGAGTTTTAAAATTTAGTTTGTCCAGATGGAGCTATCAGTCTCGGACTTTCAATTCCATATACATATAGACAAAGTTTCGAACTTGGGAGCCTTGGGATCATTTTTGCTCATAATACCATCATCGTTTACGCGAAAGCTAATTGCGTAACTCAAGAGCAATAGGAAAATGTCACTACATCGCCATTTCGTAAAAAATGGTGATAGAGGCAGATATTATTACTCGAAATATACTATAATCATTCTAGTTTTACGAATGTAACTGAATGTGGCTCACGTAGAAGCAGTACACGAATATATTGCAAGAATAGTGCCATCCTAAAATTATAGCTTACAACTTTTATATGGCAGCACTCCTATTTTATTCAACTCTCATACTTTTTTCATAAAATTCCTGTGTACATAGTCTTAGTTTCCTAGTTATTGTACGGATGGACAATGAACTTACTCACACACCTTAAGATCTCATCATCCTCTAGAATATGAAAAATATTTTCTGATGTTTTTTCAGATACATGACAGAACAGGCCAGAAATTGACTGGGAGTCAAATGAGACTGCTAACGATTCGTGCAGCTCAAAATCTTCAAAAGATGGGTTATAACGAAAATCATGTAATCGGAATAATCTCGAGTAACGTACATTTTCTAGCACCTCTGGCCTTTGGAGCATTCCTAAATGGGATTCCTATAAGCACGTTGGATCCATCTTTTGATAAAGGTAAGAACTAAAGTTTTGTTTCATTTTATTCCAACTTCCTCGTGAACTTAAATTATAAATTTAATTGACAAAAAAAACTTTTCACAGGTGAAATCAAGCATATGCTTTCTATTACCAGGCCCAAAATAATATTTTGCAATGGACAAGTTTACGAAGTGGTCAAGCAGGTTGTAGACGAACTGAACTTGAAAAGCCCCATTTATCTAATGAACGGATCTGTGAAAGGAGTTCCCGCAGTTGAAGAAATTTTCAAGGAAACAAAAGAAGAAAGCTCATTCATGTACTTAACAATTTTAAGGATAAAATCAAAAATTCCTATTTATTTCGACCTCTTTACAGACCACAAAAGTTAAGCCAAGGAGGTGATCATATTGTGGCAATTTTATGTTCTTCAGGAACTACAGGCCTACCAAAAGGAGTATGTATGACACATCGTAGCCTAATTTACCAAACTGAAACGTATTTATATAGATACAAATAACTGTAAAGCAATAGTGTTTAAAAATTTCTATTCATTTTCAGCCTTTTAACAAGTGAAGATGTATTATTGTCCTTTAGTACTCTGTATTGGTTTTCTGGTCTATATATTCTGATAATAGGGACTTTATGCAGTGGCACTCGAATAATAACCGACGAGCCAACCTCACCAGAATTATTGCTTCGTTTGATTGAAAATTACAGGGTGACAATGCTTTTAATGCCACCATCGCAAATGGCAGCAGCTGTTCAATGTCCAGGTATTAAATTTCGAGACTTATCTAGCGTACGGTATAATGTTTGCGGGGGAAGTGCAGTCCCAGTAGTTGTGACTAATGAAATGCAGAGCTACCTTAAATATGGTAAAGTACTCATCAGCTATGGAATGAGTGAAATAACTGGTCTAGCTACTTGTGAATTTCTCAATAGAATGCGATCGAGTTCTGTTGGTCATTTAGCTCGTGGGTTAGAAGTAAAATTAATCGATGATGATGGAAAACAATTAGATGTAAATGAACGGGGAGAAATTTGCGTGAAAACGCCCTTTAAATTCCTCGGATACTACAGAAATGTGGAAGCTACAAAAATAGCACAAGATAATGAAGGATGGATTCATTCAGGAGATGTGGGATATTTTGACAATGACGGATATCTCTTTATTGTAGACAGAAAAAAAGATATTTTGAAATACAAAAACTATCATTACTATCCAACCGAGATAGAAGCAGTAATTATACAGATTCCAGATGTTGTAGAGGTTTGTGTGTTCGGACTGCCAGATTTAGTCGCAACGGATCTACCAGCAGCAGCAATTGTTAAAAAACATGGAAGTTCACTGACCAAGGATGACGTTTACAACTATGTTGCAGAAAATATGTCTGATTTTAAGCATTTGAGAGGTGGAGTGTACTTCGTGAAGTCCTTACCAAAAACAGCATCAGGGAAAGTGCTACGAAGAAAAGTACAAAACATTATTACTAAACAGGCGCGGATCTAGCATTAAAATTAGGGGGGGGGTCATCTTACTGCAAAATAAAAATACAATTGTAAGTAGAACGAATATGTGTTTCAACGTTTATATTTTGGGTAGGTTCTTTGAGAGTTAAAGGCGGGCAATCAACAAGGAATCGCTTCAATAAATTACACCATGGTTCATCAACACATATTTTGTTTGTTTTTTTGGTTTGAGGGAACTAATACCCTGGAAAAAAATAACATTAATATAATAAAAGTCTTGGACATTATCTTCCAAACTTAATATAAAAAATGTCGTAGTTATTATTATCCAGATTTAAAACAAGAAACTTCGCGGCTATTAACTTCCCAACTTAATAGCCAAACGCCTTGGAAAATTATTCTTCAAACTTAATTTCACAAATTGCTGGGAATTATTTTTTTAACATATAAACAGAAGTTACCATACATCGTGCCATCACAGTACATCCCCCCCCCCCCCCCCCCCCCCGTCATCAATGAAACCAATCGTTTAGCGATACGAAAGGTGTCTTGGTGGTTCGTTCAGCTCGAGTGACTTACTGTAGTATAAAGGCGTTGCCATCCGTAAAAAATCTGATTCTTCGTGGACTTGAGCCGGAGGAAGGAGGATCATCATAGTCGGCAATGGTACGCATGCTGGTATGATCACTTGAATGCTGACTAACTGGTTGAGGTAAGGTGACATTGAGCTCTACATCTGCCTCCGAAGATGTACTTTCAAAACTTCTTTGGGAAACTCTTCGGAAGTTTGAGTTGGGCGTAAGTTCTTGACGAGTAACATGTTCTTCTATAACTAGCTTCAATTCTCCATTTCCATAAAGAAGGCCTTCAGCCAATTAACCGAAACTTTCATCTCCCTATTCTTGACTTTCAAGGTAAAAACTGGTCCGTTGCTTTGATTACTTGATAGGGGCCCTCGTAAGGGGCTTACAAAGACGCTCGTACTGCATCGGTTCTTAATAAACGTCTGCACAATTACCTAAGTCCTTGAATTTAAAAGGAAATTGCTTGGAATAGTTAGAAGTGGAATCGGCTTATAAGATCAGCAAATAATTTACGTAAAGAGACAACAAAATAAGACCGGGAATTAAAATCTAAGTTTTGAAGAAAGTCTCCAGGCATGCGTAAACCTTCTCGGTAAACTAACTCCGCCGGAATTGTTTAAAATTCCTCCCTGAACACTGTTCTGAGGCCTAACAATACGAATCGTAAAATCTTCGACCAAGTCCTGTTTCTGCAGGTCATAATAGTAGCTTTCAGCGTCTTATGCCATGAACCCGTTTGCTTGAGGATAATATGCTGTAGTCCGACTACGAACAAAACCTAACAATTTAGAGAGCTCAACAAAAACTGCTGACTCAAATTGAGTCCCTGAACAGACTAGAGCTTAGGTGCAAAAGAGCATAAAGGTTTTTTAAGTGACAAGTGATTTTGCATTGCTGACATGAGCGAGCCGAGGAATTAACATACTTTTATTAATTGAAGACCAACAATATTTGGAGGATACCATTTTGTTAGTGAAACGGATACTTGGGTGCGATAGATTGTGTACCGCGTTAAAGACTTGTTTCCTAAAAGACTTGGAATAAAAGGTCTATTACTCTTCGCCGAAATTTCACAGCAGATTTGCCTACCAGTACCAAAGAGTGAATACTTTTCAAATTTATACGATAAATTTTGAAGCTCAGGATCGTTAAATTGTTCGTCGGCATAGGAACCAAAATCAATCAGACTAGGAATATGAATTTCTGCTAGCTTGGACAACATGTGAGGTATTACATTCTCCTTACCTGGCACATGCCTAATGACAGTGGTAAGCTGACCAATGAAATCCAGATGCCGTAGCTGTATGGGTGATGCCGTCTCAGGGTTCTGGTTGAAAGCGAAACTCAGGTGCTTGTGGTCAGTGAACAATGTGAATGGTCGACCTTTTAACAAAAAACCAAAGTATTCGATACCTTGATAGGCTGCCAACAGTTCTCGATCGTACGCGCTGCACTTGCGTTCCGTACTATTAAGCTTGACCGAGAAGAAGCTCAGACATTTCCAGGGGTTGTCCGTCTTTTGCTGTACCGCAGCTCCTACGGCCGTATCAGGGGCACCAACCCATAGGGTACGGCTCGCGCCATTAATTTTCGAATGCACTTAAAGAGCATTGTGGTGGCCATTGAAATTGCATGCGCTTAAGTGCGATCTTCTGCGTGCAAATTTAGTTATCTGTTCTGTTTCTTCGATTTCTAAAAATCATCGCGCGACTAAAATTTTTTTTTCATTTGGCTTCATTTCTGACGCACTTTTGCTTAGTATTTTGTGAGAGTTGCAGGAGGTAACGTTGACTGCCAATATTGATAAGGAGCTCTTGATATCTGAAGTGCAATGCTGGCCGGCATTATGGCAAGATGATAATATTATTCATAACAACAGAATAGTGGTGGAAAAACTGTGGACAGAAATCGCATCTGTTTGCAATACAGATGGTAAGTAATTTTTATAGTTTTAAAAAAATGTAAGTTGCTATATGCTTTTATTCCTGTAATAATAATGTTTGATTGTGTTGTACATGAAAAACTGCTGCGTAAGTTGTATGCAAACTTTTATTTCTCCTCTTCAGCTGTTAAAATGATATCCAATTTACTCTCAAATAGGTCGCAACAGGTGGTCATAAAAGGAGTTCCGTCGTCCCGAATGCATTTAACATGTGGAGTTCCTCAAGGTTCAGTCTTAGGACCTCTTCTTTTTAGTCTTTACATTAACGATTTATGTGACGTCGTGCATGACGTTCAATTGCACCTGTATGCAGATGATGTACAGCTATACTTACGTAGACCTCGCGGACTGATTGAGGACTGTATCTACAGAATAAACGATGATCTCTCAGAAATTTTTAGGTGGGCAATTGATAATAAACTGCTTCTTAACCCCAATAAATCGTAATGTATAGCCCTCTCTAATATTAATATTGAGGATCTTCCCCAAATTATGCTTAATAAAGTGCAACTACCATATGTAAACTGTAAAACCAATCTGGGAGTGAAAATTAATAATCGTTTGAGGAGCAAAATTTATGGTGGGCTTAGGAGACTCTGGCTGTCTGCAAATATACTTCCCGTCGATCTGCGTTTGAGACTAGTTAGGACACTTTTGGTGCCTCTTTTTGCTTATGGTAGTTTAATATACATGAGTCTAGACTCAGTTTGCAATCGAAAGCTTGAGGTTGCTTTCAACGACTGTATACATTTTGCTCTCGGTTTGCGTCGTTCTGCTCATATCTCTCCTTATAGATCATTGATTTTGGGTTGTACTCTAGATTCGTACCTAAAGGATAAAGCATTGATTTTCCTGCATAATCTTATTCGCACAAGTGAGCCAGAGTATCTGTTTTATAACGTCAATTTCCTGCAGTCCATGAGAGGACGTAAACTTCTAATTCCTCGTTTCAATTCATCCATCCTTGAGGGATCTTACTTTGTTCAGGTTGCACGCCTTTGGAATTCCCTCCCGCCCATGCACAGAGTGTTTCTTCTATCAGTGAATTTAAGAAGCTTATAACGTAATCGTATTTCACTAATTACGAACTGATTGTGTCGAACTCTTTTCTTCTTATCTTTCCACTATGTTTTTCTTTTCTTTTTCTTTTCTTTCCCTTTCTATTTTTACTATTTTTCTAATATATTGTAAATATTACGTTTTATTTTTCTCTGTCTTTTTATTTTTATTTTATTTTGTAGTTTACTAGCTAACCTAGCCGTTCTTTGCGTTGTACTAGCATAAGATTTCTAATCTTGTGTACATATCAGGTAAATAAAATGACTGATTGATTGATTGAATGATATATTTTGCACTACATATTAAAATTGCATTAAATAATCCGCTAATTTATTCCGTGCTTTTACTGAATGATTGCCACTTCAGTTTGCATAATGAGAATTTAGTAGGTACAGGCTCGTCACCTCTTATGGAGTGCTCCATATCCACCATTGCATTATTGAAATGAAAGTCTTCATTTCCATCTTTCTCCTTGATTAAGTTATGCAAAATGCATGCTGCCTTTATTAGCTTTTTTAAAAGTTTGCTACAGCATTTCGCAGATTTTACTGAATTCTAAAGCATTAAAATAAGAACCAAAATAATGCAATTACTCCTGCAAGAAAAGGAAAGTTTCCAAGTGCAAAAAGGCCAAGCGCAATGGAGTCGAAAAGCGCGCCAGGAAGGAAGGACAGACTCATCTTTAAATTATGAATCTGATTATTTGCAAACAACTCAGCAGTACCAAGCACAATATATGTATATCTATATTTTTTTTTTTAATTTTAACAAGCTTCTTTATATGGAAATATCTATAATAATTTATAAATATTTAATAAAGTCTTTTCTTCCATATACTTGTGTTAGGGCCGATTTCACAGTTCGAGCTTAAACTCAAGATTAGTTAAACTCCGTTCGTAGTTTAAACTGAGTTTAAACGAAAATGAGTTTCACGGTGTTCGACCTTTTTTAATATGGCAGCACTATGGAATTGTGAACTAACAAGCTATTTTCTGTACAATTGTGAACTAGCAAACTATTGTGAGTCATTTTTGTCAAAATATTGCCGGAAAAATCGTTGTGACAAAATAATTAATTTTTTAAACCTACGAAAGTGAAAAAAATAAAATAAATTACGAAAATGAGTAACGACTCTTTGAAACGCACGAAATGTCACATCATTCACATTGAAAGATAAACTGAGTTTAAACGCTCAATTTTGGTGGTTTAAACTAAGTTTAAACGAGGTTTAACTTACCGCTGAGAAACTGTGTTGAAGAGATAAACGGAGTTTAAACCACATCTTAAGTTTAAACTTGAACTGTGAAACCGGCCCTTAGTGTTACTACTAATCTTTCTTCTGAAATTGTTCTCCTACGCCATACTTTCTTTGTGAGCCGTTTTTCAATTTTACTCAAAAGAAACTTAAAAGTGTACAAAGGCATATGAGTGTATTAAAAAAAATTTTCAGGATACCTCTTCAGATTTTTAAAAAGGTGATGATATTTCCCATATTGACGTCGAACTCTATTAATTGAATGAATCTGAAACTTACGTATATGGGAAGAGGTAGATGAGTGGTGAAGGAAGAGGTCGCGCCCAGACCTACGGAAAAGTTAACCTAATGACAAGTTAAGAAGCTGTAGAGCAAAATTGGAAAATTTCTGGTGTTTTTTAGAATGAAAGAAGTAATTTCATATACTTTCGTCTTTTGCATTAATGGGGGAAAAGAACTTGGCTATGCACTATTGTAGTGCAACTGAGACAACGAGTTAAAAACAAAAATCGCGAGAACATAGGATTACCCGAACGAGAAAATCTTATTAAATCCCTCAAAATCCTTTCAATCTATTCATAATAATATACATCAGGTAAAGATAATTTTCGCTTTGGCCCAGATGCTGAAAGGAGATGTAAAATTCCTCTCAAATAAAATTCTCATTTTTCCCTCAAATATCAGAGAATCACGTCCTGCTCAATTAGCATAGAAATTACACTAACAAACATTGGCCATGCTATAAAAAAAACATTGGCCGATTCTCTCAATTTATCAGCAAAAACCGGCTTTCACAAAAGCGCGGGAACATTTTATGAGAGTAAAACGTGAAAACTCCGCCCCTTCTCATTTATTTACGAAAATGAAACATTTGCCATTCTGTTTCGTTGCATGCAATTTGCGCTTTCACATTTTTTATCTTTATTCATAAAAGTTTTAAAGAGAGTTTGATTTATTTCGATTTTTTTTTCTTCCTTTTCTTGCCGTGTACATTTTAAATGTAAAACACTCGGAAACTCGCCAGCTTCCTAACTTGTCATTAAGTTAACTTTGATCAGAACCTACGGCTTTGGAGACGTTGATACTCTTAAGGACCTTGAACATATCTCTCTTACGGTTATGTATTGGCTCTTATATAGAGAATTTGAAGGGAATCTACCAGTCAAAATATTAGCTTGATCCAGGGTCAACAATGATTCCGAATGCAGATAGTCGTGCCAGCATCAAACGTCAAAGATCTTCTAGAAGAAATGCACGGTGGAACCTGTGGGGGACATTTGGGAGTGAACAAAACAATTTCCAAAATATGAGAAAGGTTTTATTGGCTACATATGCGAGAATATGTGGAGGAGTGGTGCCGCAGATGCACTGTCTGTGCTGCTTGCAAAGGGCCGCAACACATAAGCAGAGGAGAAATGCATAAGTATAATGTCGGAACGCCCTTTGAAAGGATAGCTGTAGACATCTCTGGACCTTTTCCGGAAGCGGATGGCGGTAACCGTTTTATATTAGTTGCCATTGACTAATTCAGTAAATGGCCTGAAGCTTATGCAATCCCTAATTAAGACCCGCTATGACTTACGTGCTAATTCCGCAGGATTTAACGAAGGTGATGTTGTTTGGCTGTACAACCCGAAACGACATAAGGGACGTTCTCCAAAACTACAACAACAGTGGGATACAGGATTCAGCGTGGCACAAAAGGCATGCAGAAAATTGTCCATTTGGACCGCTTGTGTCAATACTATGAGCATCAAGACCGTGGACCACTTGTTGTTCGGGACGAACAATTTTAAGAAGGGGGCAGTGTTACGTGCAACAGAAAGAGACAACTGGTGACATCTACTGGCAATGGAGAGTAAACAACTTCAGGTTCAATCGATGGTGGAATCTACGGGAAGGTTCAGGTATAGAATGAATAGAATAGTCAAGAAGCTTCTGGAATAGTATACTCCAGAATAATCTGGATAGTTTCTAGGGTATAAATATAACAGTTGTCACCGCCAGAAAAAGAGTCTTGTCTTAGACGTTGCAGTGTTAACAAGCGAAAGTAATAAACAGGCGAAAGTGTTGTAATTAGATTGCGATAATTGAAAGTACAGTATTAGCAATAATTAAAGTTGAGTTGATTAATTGAACGTTTGTGAATTTTATAAGATTAGAGTGAAATAAAGAACTTGTGTATTAATTATTTAATTTTGTGTTTTAAATAACGAACCAAAGGCCACGTTGGCAACAATATAAAGTCTTATGAAATTAGTCATAACCATTTTTACTGTCCGACGAACAGCTCTAGAAATATATGTGAAAAACCACTTCAAAAATCAAACTTGCACAGTTGGGTGACCATACGAAATTGCATACGGGCATTTATCTAGAGAGTATCATAAAATTGGTCTTAGACCAATTCTATCATTTCACTTGTTGTATTTATTTTTGTCCATCCTATCCATTTTTTATTGCTTTCATTTATGTCTTCTTATTTGTCGTTTTGTAGGCTTTTGTCGTTTATTATTGTACTTGTTCAGATCTCTTTGTCTGTTCATTTGTTTTACCTTTATTACATTTGTATTATATTTATTATTATATGTATATATACCTTATTAAAACTTAATATATACCTTCATAAGAAAATCATTATTAAAATCCCCATGTTGACCCCACTGAAAATTCAAAACCCGCCGCCCCTGATTGTATGAAATCCTTTTTGCCATGGACATCGTGTTTGTTAAATTCTTATAATTTTCAAATCTGAGCCCTCTCCTCCGCCCTTCACAATTAATAATTTTTAGAGTGGAGTATAATCTACCCAGAAAACCTTAATTCACCCATGGACAATACCAGACCCACTCATCTCTCCAACAAAAATACAAAATAAAACCAAAAATAAGATAATAATAAAAATAAATATAATAATAAATAAATAAATGAATAAATAAAAAAAAACAAAAAAAAAGGAAATCCAAAGATGAAAAAGAAAAAAGAACTTAGAGATAAAGGGCCAAAGAAAAGAACAAAAATAAAAAATAAGTAAATAAATAAAAGTACAACAAATTAAAAACAAAAGACAAGACAAAAAAAAAAAAAATAAATAAAATTAAGAATTAATTAAAACAATACAACAAGAATTTTAAGATCTGAGAATAAATACCAATCACAATCTAATAACTAGTTAAGGTAATCTTTGACTAGCTTAGCAAAGGTCAGGCCGGAACCTGTGCGCTGAATTAAATTTGAAAGAGAGTTCCGTTTTCGGGCAGCTTGGACGAAGTAAGAGCGCTCACCGTACCTACATGTACATCTCGGGACAAGGAGTGGAAGACCTCTATTCCAGTGCAAGAACTATAAGCTTTCGGAGAGATATGCAGGAGATTTAGTGTAAATTAGCCTATGAAAGAAGATAAGTTTCCGCCGAGTCAAATAGGCCTCTACAGAGCTATCAAGTAGGGACGTAGCAAGAGCAGATACACGAGCGCTCCGAGGAAGTTTATAAATATAACGGATGACGTCGTTAAAGGCTACAGTAACTCTTCTTTGACAAATTGAGTCCAGTCTGCTAAAAATAAAGCTTCCATAGTTAAAATGGGGGAGAATAAGAGTCAATGCCAATTTCCTGCGAAAATCCACAGACAGCCAACTGGAGGAAATAGAAAGTTGACGAAGACTGCTATAAATTTTCCATATCAAAGCGCTGATGTAGTCGCAACAACTAAATTTCGAATTGAGTTGAATGCCCAAATTCTTAACTGACTCAACATACATATTCAAGCGTGGAATTATTCATCCGAACTGAAAGCAAATCAGATATAGGGAAAACGGTTCTATATACCGGCAGACAGTAAGACTTGTTTGGGTTAATGGCAAGCTCATTACCCATTGCCCATTCGTGTACGTGCTGTAGGTCATCATTGATTCGAGCAATAAACTTCTCGACCAGGCCTATGGGTCTGCTAAGGTACAGCTGAACGTCATCGGCATACAAATGCACAGAAGCGCTATTCACAACAGAGGGGAGGTCATTTATATAGAGGGAGAAGAGAATAGGTCCTAGAACCGAACCTTGAGGAATACCAGCGTAAAGGGACAATGGAGCGGAGATAGAATTCTGCACTTTACAACTTGCGCACGATTCGAAAGGAAAGCAGAAATTAACCCAACGGCCGATGAGGAGAATCCATATTTTGTGCCAAGTTTGCAGATTAACTTGACATGACTCACCGAATCAAAGGCATTACTGAAATCGAATAGGACTAGCACTGCTAAATGATCATTGTCAAGAGCCTTATGAATATCAGATGTGACCTTTAAGAGAACAGATTCACAACTGTAAGCTGGACGAAATCCTGATTGCCAGCCTGACAATATATTCTCTGTCCCCACATACTCCATGATTTGCGTGTACATAAATTTTTCGAGTGTTTTAGCAAGAAAATTGAGTACACTAATAGGGCGGATATTACTAGATAGGTAGGGACGAGATTTCTTTGGAATGGGAACAACTATTGCTTGCTTCCATTGAGAGGGAAATTGCGAAGTGGTAAGACACAAATTATAAATATGCGTTAAAGTACATGAAAAGTAGATCGCTAGTAGCTTTACGAACTTGGGTGGTAAAGCATCAGGTCCAATAGAATTAGACTTAATGGAATACAGGGTCGAAAGAACCTCGAGGCCATCCACACAATGAAAGGAGAAACCCTCATGAGAGAAGTATTCCTGAAAGTTGTAAACAGGCGTAGTTGCAGCCACAGAGCTAGAAGCAAAGTAGTTGTTTAGGTCATCAGGATTGCAATTTGCAACTGGTGGGTCCTTCCCATGAATACCGAGACTACGAACATTATTCCATACCTTTTTCGCAGGGAGTTTTGGATCTAGCTTGGTCCCAAAATAGGCACATTTAGATGATCGAAGCAGAGAAATAACTTTATTGTGTACTCTTTTATATCTACCATGAACTACACTGTCTTAAGTTCTTCTAAATCGCTTAAGCAAGAAATCACGCTCAGCCATCGCCTGACGAATTTTATCTGTAATCCAGGGACATTTATTGTCAAGTTTTCAGAGGTACATACTGATTATATAAACGCAGAAAGGTGTTGGTTAAGATAGAAACTTTACCATCCAGGGACTCCTCATCATATAGGTGATTCCAAGAAATTCCGTTGCAATCGTCTGAAAGTGACTGAATATCGATGTTTTTAAAATCCCGATAAGTGAAGGAGACTGAAAGTGGAATAGCGGACAAATTCATCTCATAGTATGTTAAAAACAGAAAATCGTAATCAAAGTTGCTTGGTGGTGAAATTTGAGTATGAAAAAGAATTTTATTAATGCTGGGGTAGTAAGCACATAATCTAGCTGAGAAGGCGAGGAACAATTAAAATATGTCGGCAAGTTGTTAACTAATTTCAAGTCTAAGGTCTGTAAAAGGGACAGAAAATTATTTACTGCAGGACTGTAGCATAGTGCATTAACATTCATATCTCCGCAGACTACAACATCCCCAAATTGCAGCTCAGCGTTCGACACCGTATCAATGAACTCCACCGCATTGTTTAAATCATAGCAGTAGTATCTAAACAATTATTCTAAGAAATAATAGCTTTTCTTTCCATGGGTATAGATATCACTATAATATGTAATGATTCAACTCTTTTAAACACACAATTTTAATAATTCCAAATGAATTATAAGTCAAGTAATTTGTTTCCTAATTATAGATTACTTCCACCAGCACTTAAAATTCATTATGTAGGTAAATTTATATAAAGTTGGTATGCAAATACAGAATAAATTCATATGCCATGTGATGTTCATCAAAGCACAGGCACAGACAACAATGGCCTATTTGATTCAATTTACAAACAAACCATAATCAGAGATTCCTATAAATAAATATTTTTATATCTCGTGTTATCATGGACTGAAGGGCGAAAGATCTGTTCGAGAGTAATCTATATTGTAAGAGCGTGTAAAAAAGTAAAAGTCATGCTAGCTGATGAGCTAAGAAGATAATCCACTATCATTGTACATAACAAAATTCGTGGAGCTGTTCTCTGCTGATTGAAATTTTATCTATAAAAGATGTAGTGCCACTTAAGGCCAGGTTAGTACAGCATAAGTTTTAGACTCAGATATTAGCAGAATCAGAGTGACAATGGCTTTTCGGGCACAAACTAGCTACGATGCTAGCAGTAAAATTTGGCGGGGGCCTGATGTTGAACCTGTATTTAATCCGAACATGTCTGTTGGGCAGGCAATTCTGCATGTTCTGAATTTGTGGCCTGATAAAATAGTGCAGGTGAGATTGAAAGAAAAAAATAGATAATAATATTGTTTCTTTTTTGTGAAATGGAAAGTGAGTGTCTCCTATAAATCAGATAAGTGTGCCAGTGTTCAGTGTACATAAATGCGTATATTTGTAACTGAAGCTTACTCAGAAATTGTGTGCCGTTCTAGAAAAAATCTAAACGTTTAAATTTTTTTTACCTAACGCAATCGAATGATTCTATGAAAGCTTAAAAAAAAATTAAATTTTCAACGAAAAAAAAGTGTGGTAAAAATGTTTTGTTAATGGTTTTTAGCAATTATGTACTTCCTTTTTAGTTATCGTCCAGAAGAACTTGTAACATTTTTTCAGACTTTGGAGTCATTTGATCTGCAGATTTTATTTATTTGTTTTGTCATCGTCTATTTAACGCGAATGTTTACCTGTGTTAGTCAATTCGTTTTTGAAAGAGGCTTCTAACTTTGTGTGTAGAAATATTATAGTGGCCCCAAGTTCGGTTTCGTTAGTCTTCTCAACAGATGGTAGCAGAGGTAAAGTTTAACAATTTTATTAAAATTTCTTAAAGATGTTACTTTACTCTACTCAAAAGATTTCAAGAAATTTCGAAGTTTTATTACTTATGCCACCATCTATGGAGATATTAAAAAAAAGTTACTGTTGCGAACCCTATCTATACTGGTGCTACTCGATTATGGGGTAGTTCCATGGTTAATTTTAAGAAAAATAAAAAAAACAGCTAGAATTGGTCTTGAGTAATTCTTACGATACCCGATATTATGAAGAACTTTTCAGTACAATCAAAACTTCTAGAGATGATCGTTTTCACAGTATACGTAAAAAACTTAAATTTTTGTATGGCAACACCATATAACGGTTTTCTCGATTTAGTCCAATTTTAAAATCGTGCTTACTATTTATGAAAACACCGTGTAGAAAATTCCAACTCTCTAGGTAGACGCGTTCTCAGGTAATATGCAAATATATAGTGAAAAATAAAATTTTTGTATAGCAACCCTACGAAGGAGTTACCTGATTTGTCTCATTTTTGAACATAAATCTACATTTTTCTTCTGAAGGCCGTGTGCACAATATCAGTTATTTAAGTAAAAACAGACAGATGGAAATGCAAAATAAAAATAACACTTTTAATATTATACGTGGGTGTTCAATCCATTTTCCTCTACCAGCATTATTTTTATGCGTTACAGACGGAATGGCAAACTTAGTATATCCTATGATTTCTTCATCTAGGGTATAAAAATCTATGTTGGGAGGGAGTCCATCTGCAATATGTATACCCTGAGTATGGTAGCAAATAAGCTCAGTACTAAAAGTGGACTTTCAGGGCTCATCTGTACATAGGGTGTTCAATAAAAATTCAAAGTAAGATCCTCAAAACTTCGTTGGAGCAACTAGCTAAGAAATTCTTGTCGTTTAGGAGGATCTTGTTTCAGTAGGTTTTGAACAATATACCCTACATAGTTTGTTATGCTAAGCGATGGATTTTGACAACACTGAAGATCTGCTCATCCAAAAGTTAGAAAAATGACTACAGAGTACAGATAAAACAAAATGAATATAATTCTAGAAAACAACAAGGAAAAAGCTGGAAATTGTCTAAGATCATTTCTTACGATACCCTAGATGAATGCCCGTATATTCACAATAATCACAATTCCGTAATGGCTGAAGCACATGCCAACAGCAACAAGATTTTGCTGTCCGGTGTATTATTTACATTAACCTGACGCAACAGAATTTTTTGATATTTTACAAATATAATAAAGTTGCGATAAATTAAAGAAGAATTTTGAGAGCATTTGTTCAAGAAAAGAATATCAGAATACCACAGCCATGATACAAAGACAACGTTTTTTCAACGTCGTGAAGCAATAGGATATAAAAAAAAGCTTTCATAGGGCAAGAATTCATGAGTCGTTTTTCTACCCGTCGACGAGTGACAACGCGAAATTGAAATACTAAAAAATTGTGTTAAGGCTTAGTTTCTTAAACAAAAATTGTGAAAATCATGTTTAAGTCTAATTTTAAAACAAACAATTATGAAAATTGTGTTAAACACCAATTTCATGCAAAAAAATATGGCAAATGTCTTTAAAGTCTAGTGTTGGACAACAAAAAATAAAAGAAAGCTTTTATCAGAGCTAAATTATTGTTTTAATAATTTCGTGGTCTAGTTTTCTCTCCGATCTCTTCTTCCAGGAAGCACGAGAAATTGGCCACACACAACATTTTTGATGGCAGCGATAGTACTTTTTCGAATTCAGTGCCTGTTAACAAATAAAATCGGAAAAAGGTGTCCAACAAAAACTAGCAATAAACATAATAATAAATCAATAAAAATAAATAAACAAAAAATAAGCCCGAGTACCCTAAGAATGGTGCTTAGAGGAAAACACAAAATATAATTCTTATTTGGCGCAACAGTGCCACACCGGTGGACCCTTGCGAGGCTTTATCCCTGCCTCAACGAGACGATTCCCAGAAGGAGGACTTCAAGAAATCGTCGGCCCGGACGCCCGACGTAATTAAGAACCACCAAATCAACAAAATCAAGGAATATTAAGAAGGTAGAAAATGACATTTGAATATGTAACGTTCAGAAGTTACAGGGTGATTTATAATGACTTAAGTCCGGGTATCTCGGAAAGCGTTAGGATTTCCCCTCACCACTCAGACAATTTTTTGCTCGGCTAAGTATGGCCAATCCATAGCATTCGGGCTTCACACCATTTTAAGGGACACCCTATATAAAAAAAAAATAACAAAAACAAAAAGTGCAAAGCATTTTTCTCTTACTAGCAAATAATATAGATGGGGGATGTAAACAAGCGTAATTTTGATTGTAACCATAACTTTAATCTCACACATATTTTTTTTAAGGTTTTATATATATATATTTCTCATAACGAGGCTTGTTCTTCCCGGCGGCCGTAATCCGTGGAGCTCATCTGTAATAAGGATTTGAAAAAAAAGGGGAGAGTATGAGTATTAGGTCTGTTCGCGTACCAGGTTGAAAGTACAAACTTTATGTAAGTTTTTACTCGAACGCGTTTGCGTACTCGAAAATTGAGAGAGAAATTGTTGACGTCACTTTTACCCTCCGTTCAATTTATTATTTGATTTAACTCGAGAAAAATCGTCGAGTAAAAACTTCGAAAGTGTCAGTTTTGACAGCTCGTTGCCGGTTTTCAGTTATTTTTCAAGTTTTTAGTTTTAAAAAAATGGAAAACCTGTTACTCCTCCTCCAGTAGAAGTAGAATTTTCTCCAAGAACATTTCAACGTATTCAAAGTGGTAAATTAAATTTGTTTATTGTACTATGTGCTAGGAAAATTTCACGTCGTTATTACAGATCCCGAATATTTGCAATTTTTTACAAGTTTTTACACGAAGCCGTTCGCGTACTTTGTCAGGGTCATTCTCAATTTCTGTCTTTATCATACATTTTGACGTTTTTCATTTTTTTACTTGAAAAAGTACGCGAACAGACCTGTTACGAGCGTGGCCTTAGATCGTATTTTAAAACACAATAATTCCAATATAAATCAAAAGTTCTTCTACTGTTTACTGTTATAACATTCACAAAAAATTATCAAATCAACTCTTTAGTTATCGCTAGTACTGTACGCCTAATTATCGCAATCCAAATAGTTTACTTCGTTCACTTCACTGTCTCTGAAATAAGACTCGTCTCCTGGATGTGAGTAGTGCCGTATTTTTACTCTACAAATTATCCAAGAACCTTCCTGAATATTCCGTTCTCTTAACCCAAAATTTACTAAGATGTCACTAACCTAAAGTTGTTTCCATTTCCAACAGATGTCGCTTATATCACTTTGTGGCGCGTATCAATATACTCAATCGCTACTATTACTAATACCAATAGGATGACCACACTGAGTTTGCTTAACATGCCACGTGACACATGGCTTGCAATTAACTTAAACGCGTGATGACACACATCTCTTCAATACAGACCTAATCTCCTAGCACTGCGTCAAAACCCTCGAGAATACTTCACAAGTCATGAAACAGGCTCCCTCCCTACCACATGAGAGCCAAAACGGAGTCGTAACATACTAAAATATTTGCAGTGTTCTTATGTAAAACTGACAAAAGTTTGATTTGAATAGCTCCTCCGCCCTAAACTACTATTCATACAGAAAAATGGCGTTGTGATAATCTCAAGCTTGCTTTCTTATCTTCCGAACCGTAATAAAATGTTCATACCTTTCCTAACAAAATTATTTAAAAAACTTTATCTTAACCAAATGACTATGATTCCTCAAAAAAAATTCTCAGCTGAGTAATCATTGTAATGCCGCTGTGGCGTGGGCTGATGAAATCAAATGTAGCCGCCTACAAATTCGGACTCCAGCTGCACATACACACATGCAATTATCACTCAGCTGAGAGGTATTGAGCATAAAATGGTAAGGTTAATTTGTAATCAAAACTATTTTATCATTTTATTAAGTAAGGTATATAGTAAGTGTAGCCTTTGGGAAGATAAGGAATCAAGCTGTAAATTACTACAAGACTATTTTTCTGTGTGGATAGTAGTTTGGGCTCTATGGCATATATAAAGCCAATGTTTAGCACTTTTCCACAAGTATCAATATGGAATATTTTAGAAAACGGACTCCGAACGCACACATATAGATTTCTGTTTCATGGCTTGGGAAGTATTCTCGAGGGTTTTGATTTTACGAGATTCAGAAATATCACACTTTATTTAAACTATTGATGAATATTTTTGCACTGACAGTTGTTAATAATATTATCTTAATATTCTGAGCTAACTATTGAACACTCATAATTAACTAATAGCATAGATGGCACAAGAACTAGATGTCGCATGGCATACTAAAGCAGAGTATACAAATTGTGAAATGGGTAGTTCATTCTGGAATGGGCCACAACACGGTTTAGAGTATGCCGAGAGCAAATATTTTTTTTAACAGCAGTTTTGTATTCGTTTGATCGACCTCCTCAACACTTCAGATACGAAAAAATATCAATCACTCGACGTACACATCAGTTCAAATGTTGTGGTCCATTCCGGAATGGACCACCCAGCCATATAAATTTTGTATACTTTTTTGATACTTGATGCGACATCTAGTTCTTGTGCCATCTATGCTAATAGACACTGTGCCACTTGCAAAACTAGAATGAAGACTTCATTCGGGCTCAGCCAGAAAATCTCCCATTTACGGCGGGTCACCCACCTTTCTTAGAGAGAACAGGAAGTGTTGATAAAATTCCTATAAAATCCGTGTACATGAGCGTGGCTTTTCTTCGAAGTGCTTGATGTTGGGGAAATTGGAGAAATGTATGTTCAACTGAGTGCTTTGCGTATTGACAGCGACTAAGAGCATTTTCGGTGGGAGCAAAGGCAATATTTTCAACCATATATCTTGTTGCCCCGCTCTCTATGTTGATTCTACTACACACCTGTACTGACAGCTTACACAGCGGCAACAGATTCTAACCGAACCAGAATTTGACTACGCTAAATTTGGCTTATCACACCACACTTCCTGTACTCTCTATATTCTAAGGTGCCACTCTATTTTATTATAGGGTAAATTTCAAAGGAATTTCACCAGGTTGAATTTTGTTGTTTGATCTCTGAGAACCGCCAGAGGACTTCGAACGAAATCAATAATCGATTCCCTGTGATAGGACTTCGTGAATCTATCGTACAGTTAGATTTTTCAACATTTTCCTATTCAATAAAAAAAAAAAACAAAAAAAAAAATTAATAAAAAACAATAAAAAAAAATCGGATTTTCTTACTTCTTTTTTACTTTGACCTCTATTTCTTTTCCAAAACCTATTCTGAAAGCTATTCTCAAACCTAAATTTGTTCCCTTAGTGACTGAAAACACGTCATTTTTAAAAAAATATGTCTAATTTTCTTTATGACCCGAATGGGTTATAAGCTAATAACTATAATTGGGTATATTGGTCAAATTAAAGAGAGTCTACAGTTTACAGCTTTTATAAAAAATTATATTAACGACCTAATAAATAGAGGTTAAAGAAAAAAAGGGGTAAAATAATCTGAAATTTTTAGTTTAGACCACAATAACTCCTGACAGGAGAGGACATACTCCTCTGGTTGAGCAGTCGTTGAAAAGCCATGAATACATCATATATACAATCAGCTTTAGACAGTGACCGTACACCCTGTATTTTTTAAGATACAGGGTGTTTTGTGAAAAACTAGATTTTTTCCTAATCATCCGAAACGGTTGATATGGACCCCCTTTGCCATACAATTTTTTGTTTGGCTAAGTGAGTACAATCACCTCGCGTTTGTGTACCACCTCGGAGGGAACACCCTGTATAGTCCTAGTGTATGGCAATCTTTTAAATCATTGCGATCGATATACGATTAGAGTGAGAAATTCGACATTATTATTTCGTTATCGTTTTTATATTTTACCCAAGTAATTTGTTCTTTACTTAAAACAGGGCTGCCCAATACATATATAAAATTTTGTGGTTTTCAAGTAGAAAGATTTATTCAGGAGTAAAGTGTAGATTTAAAATAGATAAGGAGTATTTGTTACCAACGGTTTTCTCTGCCTGAATAAACAATTCAATTTACAAGAACGTAATTAAATTGAAAAATATATCGTAAATTTTACAGATTGATGATAAAACAGGTCAGAAATTGACTGCAAGTCAAATGAGGCTGCTAACCATTCGTGCAGCTCAAAGTCTTCAAAGGATGGGATATGACGATAATGATGTAATCGGAATAATCTCCAGTAACAGACATTTTCTAGCACCTCTGGTTTTTGGAGCATTCCTAAATGGCACTCCTATAAGCACATTGGATCCGACTTTTGATAAAGGTAAGAACTAAAGTTTTGTTTAATCTTATTCCCACGTCCTCATGCACATAAATTACAAATTTAATTGGAAAAAAAAATACTTTTCGCAGGTGAAATCAAGCATATGTTTTCTATTACAAGGCCCAAAATAATATTTTGCAACGGACAAGTTTACGAAGTGGTCAAGCAGGTTGTAGACGAACTGAACTTGAACAGCCCCATTTACCTAATGAACGGATCTGTGAAAGGAGTTCCCGGAGTTGAAAAATTTTTCGAGGAAACAAAAGAAGAAAGTTCATTCATGTACTTAAAAATTTTAAGGATAAAATCAAAAATTCCTATTTATTTCGTCCTCTTTACAGACCACAAAAGTTGAGCCAAGGAGGTGATCATATTGCGGCAATTTTATGTTCTTCAGGAACTACAGGTCTACCAAAAGGAGTAACTTTGACTCATCGTGGCTTAATTTACCAAGTTGAAACGTATGTAACTGTAACTGTAAAATAGTAGCGTTAACATTTTTTTTTATTTTCCAGCTTCTTAAAATGTGAGGACATATTATTGTCTTTTAGTACCCTATATTGGCTCTCTGGCTTATGGTTGCTGCTGAACGGAACATTATGCAATGGCACTCGAATTATAACTGAGGAACCATTTTCACCAGAATTATTACTTCGTTTGATTGAAAAGTACAAGGTGACAATGCTTTTAACGCCGCCATCCCAAATGGCCTTAGCTGTTCAATGTCCAGATATTAAATTTCGAGATTTATCTAGCGTACGGTATTATTCTTGCGGCGGAAGTGCAGTCCCAGTAGCCGTAATCAAAGAAATGCAGAACTATCTTAAACATGGCAAAGTGTTTGTTGGTTATGCTATGACTGAAACAACTGGTATAGCTACGTCTGAAACTACAGGCTATATGCGATTAGGCTCAGTTGGTCAGGTGGGTTATTTTATTAAAATAAAAATAATCGATGATGATGGAAAACAATTAGATGTAAATGAACGGGGAGAAATTTGCGTGAAAACGCCGTTTAAATTCCTTGGATACTATAGAAATGTAGAAGCTACAAAAATAGCACAAGATAATGAAGGATGGATTCATTCAGGAGATGTGGGATATTTTGACAATGACGGATATCTCTTTATTGTAGACAGAAAAAAAGATATTTTGAAATACAAAAACTATCATTACTATCCAACCGAGATAGAAGCTGTAATTATACAGATTCCAGATGTTGTAGAGGTTTCTGTGTTCGGACTGCCAGATATAGTCGCAACGGATCTACCAACAGCAGCAATTGTTAAAAAACATGGAAGTTCACTGACCAAGGATGATGTTTACAACTATGTCGCAGAACATATGTCTGATTTTAAGCATTTGAGAGGTGGCGTGTATTTCGTGAAGTCTTTACCAAAAACAGCATCAGGGAAAGTGCTACGAAGAAAAGTGAAAGACATGATCACCGATAATTGTCAGAAGATCAATCAAGTATTAGCTAAGTAATCTGAGTAAGAATTTAAGAAAGGATATACAAATTGTAATGCAATGTAACAAATTATGTTAATGTTAAAATTTACTTGTTGCAGTTATAGAGTAAATCAAGGGAAATTTATGACTGTAGTTGGTACTGAGTCCAAAGTTTTTTAAAAATTAGTGATTTTGTTGTTCAATTCTTTGTGCATTTAACAGTATAAAAATCTAAGAATGTGCTTGAAATTGTTTATATTTTTTACTCAAACATAGCACTACACATAAAAATGAGAAAATGTGCCTTCATACCACAAATAAAAAACACACGGAGAAATGAAAGCTCAATTATATTTGAATTACCGTTGAATTATAATTTAAAAGTTTTGAAGAGTTACGGCGAATGTGTAGCTGCCGATCCTTTGATTAAAAAATCTTGAGTAATGTTTGAAATAAAAAAAACTGAATTATTTAATATGGAAAGTATGGAATATTTTTAAATTGATGGCAGTATTATGGGATAATATAAAAGAAGTGCTTAACATTGTTTATTTGTCCTTTTTATATTTGAAAGACTCATTTTATTTTCATATAATTCAATAGCCAAGCCCCACCTGATTGCTTTCCCGTGTATTTTGTGATATTAAGGCAACAGAATCTAACACTTTTTCTCATTTTTATATGTAGTGAGTGTTATGTTTGAGAAAAAAATATAAACAATTTTATTAAACAAAATACTTAGATTTTTATATTGTTATATGCACAAAGAATTAAACAGCAAAATTCCTGTATCAACCTTGTAGTACGAAGTCTTGTTTACATTATGTAGGAAGTTAAAGTTGACAGAAATGCATTTTTCAATAAGAACAAACGCTAAAGAAGTACGACATCGTTTTGGAACATAAAGAGGGCAATAGCTACATGCATTGAATAAATAACTAACAGGAAACGGCAGTGTAAACTTTGAAATTTTTAGTTACGTAAGAAAAAAATTGGTCAAAAGTGTGTCGGGCTCGCACAATGAGGGTTCCCTACCAGAACTTTATCAACGAAAAGTCAATCGACCGAATTTAAGTACTATATTTAAATTTAATTCAAATTTGCTTGTGGTAACTGAAAAATGAATGAATTGTGCCACATTAGAAAATAAGCCTTCTGTTTAATATTCAAACAGACGGACGCAAGAGCGATCTTATAAGAGTTGGTCCGCACCACGAAAACTAAGCTATCAAGGTCACCAGAAGGAAATTTGTTTGTACCATTGTGTATATTCCAAACTGTGAAAGAGCTTTCAGAGGGCATTGCCATTTAAAAAAAATTAATTTTGATATTTTTGAATAACTATTGCATTTTCTTGTAATTTTAATAAATATTTATGAATTCATAATATTTTCTTTTCTTTTAATCTTGCAAAAAAATTATTTATTATAATTAAATTTCGTCACAGAACTTCTAAAAGTAATTTGTAATTCTAACTTACAATCAGACGGAATACAATTTATTTTGATACATAAAGTACTTCAAAATGGTTTTTGGTTTGTGTCTCAAATAAAACGCTTTGATTTTATTAGAAAGCTTTCATTTTAAAAATGAAAATTTTTATATATATTATAATATATATAATATATATATATATATATATATATATTATAAATACTTCTTTCTAGATATTATTAATTGTGGCTAGAGAAATATTTTAAAGGGAAATCTTTATGATTTTCTCAAAAACAAATTTTTAATCAATAAGCTTCATTAATAAGATCCCAAGAGGTTTTGGCACAGAATAGAAGATAAAGCTTAATCAGGGATTTTTTGTAATCAAAAGCGAGACAAAGGAATATCTGTAGCGCATTTCCAGATGTACAGTAAGAATATCAGCATAGGTACAGCTGATTAGAATAAGCAAATTTATGTGTAAATAAACTCTCTAATTTAAGTAACCCAACATAAAACATGTTTGATAGGATGAAATTTATCTGATTTTGTAGAAAGTCAATAAAATAATTTAATTGAAATGGAAAAATTACAAAATTTTGTTCAGGTTAAATTGGTAAAGCGGCAGCACCAAACAAAAATTTCCCGGACTTTGATAGCTCAGCTTTCGTTTCGCGGACTACAGTGAGAGTTGTCTTATAAGTTAAGAAAAGAAAGTATGAGACTGTTATCTATGACTCAATACCTACTAACTAACCATTGATCTTAGAAATTAGTTTCGATAATCAATGCCCTAACTAAGGGTCAATCTACATCGAGAGCTAAACGCTACAAGCTACACGAAGCTCTATTTCATCGTATTCCTATGAACGTAGTCAGTCCATGTACCTAGCTAGCTACATCATGTAGCAGTTTCTTCGGTATGCCATATGTGCAAACTGACATTTGCAGCTTGTAGCGTGTAGCTCTCAATGTAGATTGGACCTAATATCAACATTTGACCTTAAGAAATACATATATAGAAGATCAGGGGGAGCGGTATATTTTCGCACATTTTGGTTTATATCTTCATAACCAAGTCTCCAAAAATTTGGAATTTTTGTTTTTATGATTTTGGATTTTTCAGTAGACCCAACCCATTCCCATTAAAAATAAAAATAAAATAAATTATTAATCTTTGACTATCGAAATATGTGCGCGTCACAAATTTTTCAAATTTCAAATTCCTACGTAACGTCGTGACAGACAGATGCACGAGCGATATTATAAGGGTTCCGTTTTTTTCTTTTTGTTGTAAAGATCTCTAAAGACGACAGATTAAGTATGTATGCGTACAGAATTGAATGATCCTTGAATCCTTCCGCTTATTTTGAGCCATCTCCCGTCAAAATCAATTAAAAAATTTTGCAAATTTGTTTTAAATCTTTATGTAGGTATCTGTCTTTTCATATCCTTTTCAAACATTTTTTTTTTGTTACTGAAGTAAACGGAGCAGGAATCTTTTGACTCAGGACCTTCAAACTAAAATATATTTGAAGAAATTTTCGAAAAGGATCCACGTTTTCCCGACAAAATGGCAGAAGACGATCCTTGAATTTTTGGTTAATTATACCATCGCCGATTTGCGCTTCTTTCGGAAACCATAGAGTCCTTTTGGAAAATATTTTATATTTATGATCCTTGAATCCTTCCGCTTCTTTTGACCCATTTCCTATAAAAAACCAATTAAAAAATTTAGCAAATTTGTTTTAAATCTTTATGTAGGTATGTGTATTGTCATATCCTTTTCAAAAAAATTTTTTTGTTTATAAAGTAAACGGAGCAGGATTCTTTTGACGCAGGACCTTCAAACTAAAATATATCTGAAGAAATTTCCGAAAAGGATCCACGTTTTACCGACAAAATGGCAGAAGAAGAACTTTGGATGTATAATTTATCTCATTATTTTATATGGGGAGACAAAATTCTTCCTTTCACCATTTTTAAATTTTTTCAGGTCAGATATTCCCACAATATGGAAAAACTCCCATGTTCTCAAACTCATCACCCACTGACTTATAACAATGGACTGAGCGATATGCATGTGGCACAAAAAATATTGTGTTTCTGTTTTTCAGAGTTTGAGCACCCTTTCAAACGTTTACTACATAAAAAACATGTAAAACTCAACCAATCAAATGAAATTTTACATCCGAAAATCGAATTAAATTAAAAAAATATAATTTCTTGTGCCCAAGTGATATTTTAATCGCTTATAAGCACTCTTATAAGAAATTAAACTCATTCCGACTTTAATTTTCAAAAGGTTATTTTGCCTGAATCCTGCGTATAGGCAAGAGAGACGGAGCATGGTAAACGCTATCTTTACCTTATTCTTCCTGCGGTGATTGCATCTGCAGCCAACATAAAAAGCAAAATGGCATAAGAAAACGTTCAGTAAGCAATATTTTATGTTGGTAGTTCCAACTCTGCCATACCACGAAAGAGAAACTATAAAACTTGTGCCATTCCTTCCTATTGTTATACATAAGTCAGTGGTATTACCGGTTTTTTCATCTCGGATAATACAGTTTCGAATCACGGATAATCTAGTTTCGGCTTTATTTACTATAACCAAATAAGTGGCAGTACCTGACAGTATTTCGTAGTATCTAAACAAATATTCAAAGCAAATTTAGATTAATAATAGCTTTATAATGATTCATCTATTTTCAACGCACAATTATAATAATTCCAAATGAATTTTAAGTTAAGTAATCTTTTCCTATTTGTAGATTACATGCCGCCAGTACTTAAAATTCATTATGTATGTAAATTCATAAAAAGTACGGATGTAAATATAGAATACATTCATATATGTCACGTGATGTAAATCAAAGTACAGACCACAATGGTCTAATTAGAGATTCCTAAAATAAATACTTTTACGTCTGTGGTTAACGTGAACTGAAGGACGAAAGACCTGTTCGTGTGTGATCTAAATTGTAGGAGCGTGCAAAAAAGTAGAAATCATGCTATAATGCACCCAAATTCGCGTCGCTCTTCTTTGCTGGTGGAAATTTTTTCTATAAAATACGTACTGCCACCTAAGATTAGGTGAGTTCTACAGACATTTTTAAGTCAGATATTAGCAGAATTAGAGTGACAATGGCTTTTCGGGCACAAACTATATACGACGCTAGTAGTAAAATTTGGCGGGGACCTGATGTTGAACCTGTATTTAATCCGAACATCTCTGTTGGGCAGGCAATTCTGCATGTTCTGAATTTGTGTCCTGATAAAATAGTGCAGGTGAGATAAAAAGAAAAAAATTAGAAAATAATATTGTTTCTTTTTTGTGAAATGGAAAGTGAGTGTCTCCTATAAACAAGATCAGTGTTCATTGTCAATGAGTATATTTGTTAATGAAACTTACTCAGAAATTATGTGCAGTTTTAGCAAAATTTAAATGCTCAAAGTTTTTTACCTAACTGAATCGATTGATTCTATGAATGCGTTAAAAAGTTCTAATTTTCACCGATAAAAAGTGTGGTAAAAAGGTTTTGTTAATGGTTTTTAACAATTATGTACTTCCTTTTTAGTTATCGTCCAGAAGAACTTGTAACATTTTTCCAGACTTTGGAGTCATAAGATCTGCAGTTTTTATTTATTTTATTTTTGGCCTCAAAGTCAGTTTCGTTAATCTTCTCAACAGATGGTAGCAGACGGAAAGTTTAACAATTTTATTAAAATTTCTTAAACATGTAATGTTAAGAGCCAAATATGGTATAATTTCTACGCAAAAGATTTCAAAAAATTTAAAGTTTTTATTACTTATGCCGCCATCTATGGGATGTATGTTTAAAAAAAATACTCTGCCGAACCCTATACATGGTGTCCCGGTTTAAAATGCCACTCGATTACGTCGAAATTCCTTGGATAATTTTATGAAGAATAAGAAAAGCAGCAAAAATTGAATGAATGCCTTCATAGAATTTTATATTATGAATAACTTTTCAGTATAATAAAAACTTCTACAACTGATCGTTTTCACAGCGTAAAAAGCCTCAATTTTTGCATGGCAACACCATATGAACGGTTTGCTTGATTTATTTCATTGTGGTTACTATTTTTCTGAAAATACCGTTTAACAAAATTGCAGCTGTCTACGTCGACGTGAGGACACAGAATGAAAATATGTATATAGTAGAAAATGAAATTGGTGTATAGCAACCCTACGAAGGAATTATCTGATGTGTCCCATTTTCGAACATAAATCAACAATTTTCTTCAAAAAGCCGTGTACAAAATCTTAGTTATTTCAATAAAAACATTCTCGAGTTATCGAGAGGACAGACAGACAGACAGATGTACATACAAAAATAAAAATAACCTTTTATATGATTTCATCATCTAGGGTATAAAAATCTATGTATGGGAGGGAGGGAGTCCATCTGCAATATCCCCCGAGATATAGCATTTTAAAGAAATTGTGTTCAGATAAATAAATACTAATGAAAGTGGATTTTGAGGTCTCATCTGTACACAGGATGTTCAAAAAAATTCAAAGTAAGATCCTCAAAACTTTTTTTGGAGCAAGAGATTTTTGTCATTTAGGACGATCTCGTGACAGTAGGTTTTGAACAAT
The DNA here is from genome assembly GCA_963930735.1 of Dioctria linearis. NCBI lineage: Eukaryota > Metazoa > Arthropoda > Insecta > Diptera > Asilidae > Dioctria > Dioctria linearis. Next base: position 1,924,274 of record OZ005742.1, on the reverse strand, counting down.
ATAAATGAAGATTTCCAGCACGCAGAGCTTGTGAGATTTTTCCGCGTGACCCTACATACATGCTGATCGATAAATCTTGTTTGACGATACCTAAGGATCTGCTCATTTTTGCGATCGCCGAGAAAAATGAAATTTTCTTAAAAATAATAGGAAGGAATAAAAAAACTTTCGACTTTCTGTACGGAAGAACATACATGTATCTCCGCCCATAATTGTATATAAGATTTACTTATTGCTGCTGTTTTACTTGCACTATACCGTAGCATCAGATATCTGTATGTTTCTTATAACGTCACACGGAAGCTGGTTGTTCACAAATATGAAATGCACCAAAACCACCAAGTGACCGTAAATGGACTCGATTAAGTAAACCACAATCCCCGTGAAATACTTCAGTTAAATCCCTATCTTCCTATTAGCGTAAACTATCATTCCTATTGTCTTGGAGTAAAGTTAAAGTGGTCAGTTTTATACCGCTCAAATTACCAAAATGATACCCATACCAACATTACTCACCAAACTACATTGGTAACTAGGCGATTACACGAGTCAGTAGAGCTGACCGACAGTACTGATTTTGTCTGTCAATTTTACTGGCTAAAATCGCTTTGCGTTCGATAAATTGACTAATCTCAGTTCATTATAAAAATGTCGTCAAGTGGTGCAAACATTCCTCTTCTTTATTCATTTCTAATTATTTCTTCCTTGTTCCGTCATTTTTCTCTAAAAAATGATATTCAACTTTTTTCAATAATTTCCCATTCAAAAGAGACAAGATTAGAAATATAAAGACAGATTTGAACTAGCATCCACTGACTAGTCATTAAAAAATCTAGTTAGTAGGGTCTTACACGAGGCTGTGTATTGAAAGGACGTCTGCTCCTGTGTCTATCAGGTAACTCATTTTTGAAGACCTGTTGCAAATGTTAAGACAACTATTTAGGGTGCCATATTCACCCGTCATCTAAATAAGCATCAGCAGCAACCACAACAGCTGCAAAAGCTGATGCCACAACAACAGCATCTTCCTACTGTTCAATGGCAAGTTTCTGATGATGAGGACTCCTTGGCCCCCAGTACATCTTCTGGAAATGCGCATATCTTCCTGGATGCTATTACCGCAATGGGTCTTTCTCAGGTAAATGATATTAAGAACAACCATAATAAATGCTTGGATTTGCTCTTTACCTCGGATGCTGCGAAATGTATGGTTCGTCCGTGTGACATGTCATTGGTTCCTATTGACTCATACCATCCAACTTTGGACGTGATAGTGGGCATTGATTGCGAGGGTACTGGGTATGTTGATTGAAAACTCTCCCACCTTTAATTTAAAAAAAGCTAATTTTGATCTACTTAACTTTAATTTATCTTCTACTAACTGGTCCTTTCTGTTTAGCAATAATGATGTAGATGAACTTACAGCACAATTTTACAATGTTATGTTAAATTGTTTCAATGATTGTATTCCACTGTCTTGTATCAAGAATGGCTCTTCGTGTCCTCCTTGGTACGATGCTGAGCTTAAACGCTTACGCAACTTAAGAAATAAGGCTTGGCGAAAGTTTCACCTCTCTCAGTCTAATGATGACTTAAAGCAATTTTTGTTTTTGAGGAGCGTATTTCGAAATGATCTTTTGCATGCCAATGATACGTACCTGTTTAGGATGAGAAATGTAATAAGATCGGATCCTAAGCAGTTCTGGCGTTTTGTAAATACAAAAAAGGAATCTAATAATTTTCCTCCTGTGTTAGTATTTAATAATAATTCTAGTCATGATCCGTCTGTGATTTCTAATCTCTTTGCTGATTACTTTAGTAAATCATTTTTAACATATGACGCTCAAATAGATTTTGCTTATTTTAATTACTTAACGACACTTCCTAAAGTTGATATCCCATTCTTCACTATTTATCAGAAATCTGTTGAAGATTCCATGTCCAAGCTGGACTCTGGTTGTTCTGCTGGGCCTGATGGGATACCCCCTATTGTCTTAAAGAACTGCAGTGGAATGCTTTCTTACCCGTTAACATTTATGTTTAATTTATCACTGCGGCTTGGTAAATTTCCTAAGTTACGGAAAGAGTCGTTTAGTGTCCCAATCTTTAAGTCGGGTAAAAGGGAGCTTGTTACCAACTATCGTCCTATTGTTAAATTGTCTTGTATTCCCAAACTGTTTGAAGCTTCTTTATATGAATTTTTGTATTTTCATTGTAGTGGAGCTCTTAATGCTCATCAGCATGGTTTTATGAAGGGAAGGTCAACAACAAGAAACTTGCTCCAGTTTACATCTACCTGTATCGAATCGTTTGAGCGTGGTTGCGAAACTCACTATATTTATACAGACTTCAGCAAGGCTTTTGACAAGCATCCTCACTCTGTTTTGTTATTTAAACTGAGATCTTTAGGTTTACCAATCTGGCTGTTGAACTGGTTATCATCCTACCTTAAGGATCGCAAACTTAGGATTCAGTTCCGTTCTGCTCTGTCTGAAGAAATAACGGCTTACTCCGGTGTTCCACAGGGTAGTCACTTAGGGCCCCTTCTCTTCATATTATTCATAAATGATGTTTCCTATGTAGTTACCAAATCTGATTTGCTAATATACGCAGATGATCTAAAACTATATAAATCTATCGACTAGCATTGCGACTGTCTCAATTTGCAGGATGATCTGGACAGATATGTTGAATGGTGTGAAAAGAGTTCTCTCATTTTAAACGTTGATAAATGTAAGGTAACCATTTTCTCTCGTAAGCGAGTCCCTTCGAATGTTGTCTATGCTATGAATGGATTATTACTTTGAAAAGTTGATAAAATATGTGACTTGGGGATATTGTTTGACTCGAAACTCACCTTTAACTTTGACATAGATCGCATCGTTAATAGGGTAAACTCTTTGTTAGGCTTTGTAAAGCGTTGGGCAACAGAATTAGATGATATCTACATTACTAAAGCTCTTTTTACCACTCTTGTTAGACCCATTTTGGAATATGCCAGTCCTGTCTGGTCTCCTTCTTACAAAACTCACTCCGATCGTATTGAGAGCGTGCAAAGAAGATTCTTACTTTTAGCTCTAAGAGGTCTTGAATGGAGGGATAGACTTCATCTTCCTCCTTATAACGAAAGATTAAATTTAATAAACCTTCCTACTCTTGAGACTCGTAGAAAAATTCGTGATATTAGCTTTAAAATTTTTTTGCTACTGTTTAGCAAATCTTTGGAAAGTAAAAGATTTTCTACGTGAGCGTGTCATTTTTGAAAAAAATATCTTTCCGCTGATGCACTGCTGTGAGGCAAAACGCACAAGTTAATCATGTATTTATGTTAAGTTTTGCACAATGTATTATGAAATTGATCGTTCTTATTGTTTATATTTAACCAAAATGAGTTTTACTATGTCGCTATCAAAGCATGAGTCTAATATAGACTTGTCAGTCCGAATCAAACGTCTCCACTCCAAATCAAGTTCTTCTCGCGGAGTTTCACTGAAGGGGTATGTTTTATGCAAGTTGGAAATAGAAGGCATACTTCCTTCTTGAATTTTATATGGGTTAATATAAGACAAATATTCGAAGGTTTTTTTAAAAAAATCAAATCTCTGTTTTAATTGATCTAACAGACAAACATAGAATTCAACTAAATTCTTTTTTATTTGTTCTGTGTCTTCCGTGCGCAGTTTCTCTTCAAACTCATTAATTTCTAGTCCAAAATACATTTTGGATGTAGGCAAATAAAATTCTGAATTTTTATAATTAATATTTAAAGTCAAATAAAGTCTTTCAAAATATCTGTTACCAATTGGTGAATCGAAGCATGTAATAAATGTTTTGTGAGCTCTCAGATTGAAATAAACGATTAAGTTTATTGATTTCTTTTAAGATGTACGATAAAAAATAAGTAAAAAACGAGTTTTCAAACAAAACTGAGGCCAAGCCACATGAAAAAGTAGAAAATAAACTTTTCTTCACACACAGAGGTTAACTCAGATTTTTTGATTGGGACATTTCTCTTGAATATTCTTTCTCTTCATGAATCAAATCACTAATTATCTCTGATTGATCATACTGAAATATATCGGTGATTGTCAGCGAATAAAATCTGAGTCCACCTCTGTGTGTGAAGAAAAGTTTATTTTCTACTTTTTCATGCGGCTTGGCCTCAGTTTTGTTTGAAAACTCGTTTTTACTTATTTTATTTTCTGCCTTTTTCACGTTAACTAAATTGTTATTACGTGCTGCATGGAGATATTTTAAAACAATTTTATGACGGCTGAAAGGACACTGATTTACTGAATTTTCCATGTTTTCCACAGACTTTTCCTATTACTATGAATTTTTTTTAAAAATTTACATGAATTTTCATCTATTTTTCATGGAAGTTTTCATGATTGTTGAAGAGAAAGTATTGATGCCAGTAGGACGGAAAAAAAATGATTCCGCATAGCTTATAAAACTTTTTGTCGGAAAATTTTTCGGAAAAGTCGGAAAATCCGGAAATTCCAAAAAAATTGGAAAATTCTGTACTTTTCCTGAAACAGATTTATCACTAATGATATCGATGAAAATTTTTCCGATGGTTTTCCCGCTTTTCCGGGTTTTCCATGAAATTTTCCACAAAAGCAACTTTGCGCAACTCTTTTCGCTTTACAACTTTGTCTTAGGTTTCAAAACGCTTAAACGCTTCCTTGGTCCGAAAAACTCCGGAAAAGCGTTTTACATGAATTTTCCTCGATTTTTTCTGCAAGTTTTCACCATTGCCGGAGAGAGTAATGATGCCAGTTGATAGGGAACTTGATCCTGCATAATTTAGAAAACCTTTTACCGGAAAATTTTCCAGAAGTCGGAAAATTCCGGAAATTTTTTTCGGAAAAATCGGAAAACTCTGCATTTTTCCTGAAACGGATTTATCTCTAATCAAATTTGTACCAAATTTTCAAATGATTTTTCCCGATTTTCCGGGTTTTCCATGGAAATTTCCGGTTAAAATTTTGATAGATTCAATTGTCACGCGACATGAAGTTGTGTGCCAAATTTCAGCTCGCTGTGATGACGAAAATTTGGTGTACGAGGGTGTCGAAAATAATAAAAAAGAAATATACAGACAGACAAATTCGTGTACGAGTTAAAGGGACGGCCTGGCCTCAAAAATAAAAAGTAAGCAAAATGTTGGTTATTTAAGTTTTCTTTTTAATTTGGAAGGTTTTGTCTGATTCATTATCTCTATTTTTTCAAAAACACAATAGAAAATAATGTTAGAAAGCATTCCATTGCTCTAATATTCTATTAACCACTTGTTCTACAGAAAGCCAACGTGTGCCTGATAAATGTAAAATTTAGTGTTCCGCTACATTAAGAGCAGTTTCAAATTCTTTAAAATTATATTGCCTTTTCGGGCTATGAGAGAAATATTTATATATATTTTTTGCAAATTTTTCAACACATTGTGGTAAAATTTTGGAAGCTGCTGATGCTACAAGATGCAATAAATGACACCTACGTCCCAAATAGAAAATATCCGGCTTTAAGTGTACATAGAAATTTTGCTTTCACCCCGTTTAAGAGGAAACAGTACCAAAATTTGCAAGTTTCATACATTTTTCAATGCGAATTTCTCAACTCTTAATATTATGCGTGGGTGTCCAATCCGTTTTGCTCTACCATAATTATTTCTGTGCGTTACAAGCGGAATGACAAACTTAGTATACCCTAAAGATTTCGATCTAGGGTATAAAAACAACAAAACCAAGGCATGCTGATGTCAACAACTTCCTCGCTAAGAAATCTTCAAGCAAGGCACATACAAACCCATCCTGGGAAAAGGGCCTAAATTTAAGCAATTTAGATGCAACTTCAAAACTTTCCTCACAGATGGCGGCACTTTAACTGAGGGTGTGGCGGCATCGATATTTGCCGATAATTCTACTTGTGGCAGCACCGTTGTAAAAACATGAATTAATCATCTTTGACGTTTTAGTTGATGCTCGCATTTCTTCATTCTATCGCTTTCATCTTGGACCGAACATTAGCGTCTAAAACATTGTAGCTGTTAAAGCCTTTTTTTAAATTAATATTAATAAATATTTATAGTGGTGTTATTTAAATACTCTTTGTTTTATTGTTTATACCAGTGTTGAATACCACAAGGGTCAAGAACCCACACAGATGATGACACACTGCTGGGTAAAACAAAAACCACTTCCGCACGAACTGATATCTACAACTTCCCATTTTGAAATTTTCAACAAACTACATACATAATCAACCTGTAAAAAAAACCTGAATTTAGCAACACGTTTTGCTTATATCCAAGACTCAAACCCACGTTATTTAGCTTGTGCTCGAAAGGGCCTAACGACTGTAGCTCCGTCTGCGGGGAAATCCTGGAAGCAAAAACTCTGAGCCAGAGAACAACAACTACTTATAGGTGCTCGAAAAACTGGAGCCCATATGTACTACATAGTATGTATGTATATCTATCTATTTAGTGTCTGACAATTTTCGGTGGATGTACGATTAAGGCACTTTCACATCAAAAACAAGAATCGAAAAACTCAATTTATTCCACTTTAAACAAGATTTTTGCTCCAATAATTAATGAAATCCAAGGAAATAGGATAAAGTAATAAATTTACTAAAAAAATTGTATATTTATCTCAGATCTTTAAGACAAACACAGCTTTTATCTTTTATCCGGTCATTTTTTCCGTTATTGTTTTTGATGTGAAAGTGCCTTTAGTTTGAAAAATTTTGCATTATTATTTCGTTGTAATTTCCGGCCTTTCCATTTAAAATAGGTTTTCTAGTTTTAGGAATAAAATGTAGATTTAAAATAGATAAGGAGAATTTGTAACAAACAGTTTTCTCTGCCTGAATAAACAATTCAATTTACAAGGAAGTAATTAAATTGAAAAATATATCGTAAATTTTACAGATTGATGATAAAACAGGTCAGAAATTGACTGCAAGTCAAATGAGGCTGCTAACCATTCGTGCAGCTCAAAGTCTTCAAAGGATGGGATATGACGATAATGATGTAATCGGAATAATATCCAGTAACATACATTTTCTAGCACCTCTGGTTTTTGGAGCATTCCTAAATGGGACTCCTATAAGCACATTGGATCCGACTTTTGATAAAGGTAAGAACTACATAAGACTTTTGCTTCATTTTATTTCCACGTCCACAGGTGTACATAAATTACAAATTTAATTGAAAAAAAACAACAAACTTTTCACAGGTCATATCAAGCATATGCTTTCTATTACAAGGCCCAAAATAATATTTTGCAACGGACAAGTTTACGAAGTGGTCAAGCAGGTTGTAGACGAACTGAACTTGAAAAGCCCCATTTACCTAATGAATGGATCTGTGAAAGGAGTTCCCCGAGTTGAAGAAATTTTCGAGGAAACAAAAGAAGAAAGCTCATTCATGTACTTAAAAATTTTAAGGATAAAATCAAAAATTCCTATTTATTTCGTCCTCTTTACAGGGCACAAAAGTTGAGCCAAGGAGGCGATCAAATTGCGGCAATTTTATGTTCTTCGGGAACTACAGGCCTACCAAAAGGAGTAACTTTGACTCATCGTGGCTTAATTTACCAAGCTGAAACGTATGTACTTAGATAACTGTAAAACAATAGCGTTAACGGATTCTTTTATTTTTCAGCTTCTTAAAGAGTGACGACATATTATTGTCCTTTAGTACCCTATATTGGCTCTCTGGCTTATGGTTGCTGCTGAATGGAACGTTATGCAATGGCACTCGAATTATAACTGAAGAACCATTTTCACCAGAATTATTACTTCGTTTGATTGAAAAGTACAAGGTGACAATGCTTTTAACGCCGCCATCCCAAATGGCCTTAGCTGTTCAATGTCCAGATATTAAATTTCGAGATTTATCTAGCGTACGGTATTATACTTGCGGAGGAAGTGCAGTCCCAGTAGCTGTAGCCAAAGAAATGCAGAACTACCTTAAATATGGCCAAGTGTTTGTTGGTTATGCTATGACTGAAATAACCGGTATAGCTTCGTTCGAAACTCCAGGCTATATGCGGTTAGGCTCAGTTGGTCAGGTGGGTTATTTTATGAAAATAAAAATAATCGATGATGATGGAAAACAATTAGATGTAAATGAACGGGGAGAAATTTGTGTCAAAACGCCCTTTAAATTCCTTGGATACTATAGAAATGTAGAAGCTACAAAAATAGCACAAGATAATGAAGGATGGATTCATTCAGGAGATGTGGGATATTTTGACAATGACGGATATCTCTTTATTGTAGACAGAAAAAAAGATATTTTGAAATACAAAAACTATCATTACTATCCAACCGAGATAGAAGCTGTAATTATACAGATTCCAGATGTTGTAGAGGTTTGTGTATTCGGACTGCCAGATTTAGTCGCAACGGATCTACCAGCAGCAGCAATTGTTAAAAAACAAGGAAGTTCACTGACCAAGGATGATGTTTACAACTATGTTGCAGAAAATATGTCTGATTTTAAGCATTTGAGAGGTGGAGTGTACTTCGTGAAGTCCTTACCAAAAACAGCATCAGGGAAAGTGCTACGAAGAAAAGTACAAAACATTATTACTAAGAATTGTCAAGATATTGAGGAATTTTGGGATAACTAATACAAAACCTTGTAAAAGATACAAATTATAATGTATTTTCTGAAACTCAAGAAGGAGTTGCCCGATTTAGTCCATTTTTAACATTTTATTTCCTAATGCAGTAAAAACATCATGTACGAAATTTCAGCTCTCTACGTCGACGCGTTCTCAGGCAGTGTCCAAATATATAGCGAAAACGAAATTTTTATATGGCAACCCCACGAAGGAGTTGCCCGATTTGTTCCATTTTCGAACTTAATTTTACTTTTTTTTTTAAAGTCCGTGTACAAAATTTCAGCTCTCTAAGTATACGCGTTCTCGAGTTTCGTGCGCACACACGGACGGACGGACATGCAAAAATCAAAACAACTTTTAATATTATGCGTGGGTGTCCAATCCATTTTGCTCTACGTTCATTATTTCGAGGTGTTACAAACGGAATGACAAACTTGGTATACCCCTATAGATTTCATCTAGGGTATAAAAATAGAAAAGTCCAAAATGTACGAAATTAAAAATAAAAGCGTATAGGAAGGACTTCAAGCATTTTTACATCTTACTCGAGGAAATAGGACAAAAAGTTGAAAGTGCAAAAAAAAAAAAAAGATATTACTTGTAAACAATTGTCCAGCTCATTCAGCAGTGAAAAACTTACAATGAAAACTATTTTGCTTCTGCCTCCCAATACAATTTCGCATATATGTATGTATAGTCAATGGGCCAAGGCATCCTAAGTTTCTTAAAAGAACATTATCATAAGATCCAGATGCTTTACATTACCCAAAACTATTAGTGTTCTGGAGAATTCTGCCCCTCTATTAAATGATTAGTCGAAGTAACAGCTTAAGCCGATCAAGTCTTGAGTGCCTTTCCTGCCATATTATGGACCTAAGTCAATGTAATGTAAAACTAGCTAACTTGAATTCGTTTACAAAAAAAATCCAATGTATAGTACAATATAGTACAACGGTGAATAGTGGTGCCCCACTTGTTGTACAACTCTTCATCATTCATCTCTAGGAGTGCCTCCTGGACATGAATGGCACATGCCTTGCACTTGCACTTTTTTGCAATATTTTAGAGACTTTCTACATTATATTTTACTTTCAAAATTAATTGCAAATTCATAATTTATATTTTCTAGTCTATTAAGCTCTTTTAAGAATGCATTATCTACTAGAAACTTAACAAAATATTTTTAAATAAGTCAATTCCTTATAGTTGTAAAACTTTATATTTTTTTCTAATTTTACATTATTTTTTCTCTCCCAAGCCAGCTATGTAGTCACGTTGCAAGTAAACTAATTGCAAGTCTTCCGTTCATGAAATCTTTACTTTTTTCGTATGTTTTGGGAGGACTTGAAAAAAAAATCATTTGAAGATTACAAGCAGATAGGAAAGAAAATGTGCACCCCAGGTCCTTCTAATAACTACAGTAGTTTAGCGAGGTCGTGGTTTATTCATTAAAAAAGTGAAGATAGCGGTCCTTCCGACTTGCGAGCGGAACTTGACAATTATTAATTTACAATATTGATATTGTTGGACTTTTCTAAGACCTCGATAACGTAAACCATTTTAAACTTTATCTAAATTAAAAAATATTTTCAGTTTCTCTAGTTTTCAGTCTGTAGGCTTGTGATGAGCTTGCTGTCAGATCGAAAGCAACGAATGAGTTTTCTAGTTTATTATCACTCAATATGCGGACCTTACACGTTCAGTAATAATGTCATTACTTTATCGGAATGACATTAATAATGATAGTGTAAGGTTCACAGAAACTGTAATGATAGTCAGTAATGATGATATCAATATTAATATTAGTCAGTATATATTGCATGTTATAAATAGTTCCCTCACATTTTCTACATTTCCTACTGCATGGAAAATGGCGGTTGTGTTACCCACTGCGAAGAAGGCTCAACCTGAATGTTTCTCTGACTTTAGGCCAATTAGTATTCTTCCCTTCTTATCTAAGGTCCTAGAGAAAATTATGCACGACCAAATTCAAGAATATATATCCCACAACAAGTTATTAGCGTGCTGCCAGTCGGGCTTCCGTCGTCATCATAGTTGTGAAACTGCCTTACTGAAGGTTACTACAGATATTCGAAGGGCTATGAATGATGATAAAATATCCATTTTAGTATTGTTAGATTTCACTAAGGCGTTTGATAGCGTTGTTCACAGCAAATTAATTCATAAATTGGAAGCTCTTTACGGGTTTTCATCATCTGCATCCCGTCTTCTCAGAAGTTATTTAATGGATAGATATCAACAAGAAAACATAGGCAACAATCTTTCTAGTTGCTTACCTTTGGGATTGGGTGTGCCTCAGGGCTCTATTCTTGGACCACTGCTGTTCAGTATGTTCATTAATGATCTGGTGGATGCCGTTGGTGATGTTCGACTGCATCTTTATGCAGATGATGTGCAACTTTACCTGGAGAGACCTATTGGGTTAATTGAAGACTGTGTGGAGCGGATTAATTGCGATCTTGTGCGTATCTCACATTGGTCTGTGCAAAACAGTTTGGTTTTGAATCCTGGGAAGTCTCAACGCCTAGCGTGTTCTCGTGGTTCTCTTGATTTTGATGGTTTACCCCAGGTTAAGCTTGGCGACTGCGTATTACCTTTTGCCTATTCTGTACGAAACCTTGGGGTTATATTAAAATCTAATATGAAGTGTTGTGATCATACTAAATCCCAGTTGTCTAAAATATACTCCACGCTAAGGAGGCTATGGCTTTCTGCAAGCATTCTGCCATCGCAAACACGACTGAAGTTAGTTAAAACTCTTCTACTTCCTTTCTTTACTTATGGCTCTCTAATTTTCCCACGAATGGACAGTGTTTGTAAGCGGAAAATGAACGTTGCCTTTAATGATTGTCTAAGGTTTATTTTTGGATTAAGACGGTATGATCATATCTCTCCATTTAGACCTCTACTCTTGGGCTGCTCACTAGAGTGTTATTTTGAGCGCAGGATTCTAGTTTTCTTATTCAATTTAATTTATACCAGAAATCCTGAATACTTGTTTAATAATATTGTATTCCTACAATCACCTAGACATCGTAATATCATGCTGCCTCGTATAAATTTCAGTATCTTAGAGAACTCTTACTTTGTCCAAGCTTCTAGATTATGGAACTCTCTTCCTGCACACATTCAGCGTGCGGGTACTGTTGGCACATTTAGGAGGTTAATAGAGGAGCATATTAGCTATTAAGTATTAAGTCTAATCAATAGTTTATTTCTTTTATTAGTTATGTAATTGTTTTTACTTTCTCTTATATTATTTCTTCCATTTCTTTGTTTTCTTATTTTATTTTGTAATATTAGTTAATTTTAGCTCCTGTTTTGTTTGTTTTTTTTTTTTTGTATTTTATTTGATTATCCATTTTAGTAGTCCTTGTGTACTTACTTAATTCTATTATTTATCTGAATTCATATTACCTATTTTTAAGTGTACTCTAAAAGATTGTAAATCTTGTGTACTCTCCTTGTTTCATATAGAATAAATTGAAATTGAAATTGAAATATCCGGATTTTCTGATCATTACTGACATATAGTGGGGATATTGTCATTAATAATGACAGTGTAGTGTGCGCGCTTCATTACTGCCTTCATTTCTCAGTTCGGTTGTAATTTTTGTAGAGGTATGATGTAAGTTAAAGATGGATAGTGACAGCGAGTTATTTGTACTCAATCTACTACGGCGGAATGTCCTGAAGCTGATTGTTTAAAAAAATAGAGAGAGCTTGTTCGGAGCTTCGTTGAGGCCTTGGAAAGCCTGCCGAAATTGTGGAATCCAACAAATCAATTTTATAAAAACAAAACAAAGAGGAATTTAGTTCCAGAAAAACTGTTAAGTATTTATATGAAAATAGAACCAGGTTCTAAACGTGCAGATGTGACAAGAAAAATAAACACTCTCCGGTCTAATTACGGAAAAGAACTTGAAATGATCGTATCATCAAAGAGATCGGGAATAAGTGTCAATGACCCATCTTCGTGGGTATTTCATGCTCTCTTCAGTTTCTGGACAGAATCGAACATCCTATTAATGCAAATGTGCATCAGGTGAGCAACGTAAGTGTAATTTTGCATATTTTTCAGATAATCATTATTGGATAAGAAAATTTGTATTAATATTGTTGGGTAAAAAAATTTGAATTAATGTAAACGATGCTTAAGGAGTATTTATTGTTTCCTTTTTTTGATAGCGTTAAAATTACAAAAATAGAAAAGAACATTTTTTTCAATCAGGGGCAGCCCGTCGGCGTTGTGCGGCGATAATATAGATACCTAGATGGGTGGGGGTAGAGTGGTTACAGATGCATAATATCCAATCTATTAACTAACTCGATCGCGTGATTCCGTACTCTAGGGTTTCACTCTGTGTCTGTATGTGTTTTGTGTGCGTGCATACATTCATATACGTGCCAGAGTGTGCCTACGTCGACGCGTTCTCAGGCAGTGCCCAAACATATAGTAAAACACGAAATTTTTGTATGGCAACCATACGAAGGAGTTGCCCGATTGGTCCCGTAAAGAATATTGATAATAAAATTTGTGATTTGCATTTCCTTGCATTTCTTCTTCTTATTTTTCAAATCGACAGATGCACAGCGGAGCTCCAGATTTACATTATATGCCAAATCTAGCACATTTTTCCTCATTATAGCTATAATGAAAGAGGAAAAAACTTCATTAGTGTACTTCATTGTCATCTGATTTTTGAGCCATAATGACGTATATTATGTGACACACGGCATTTTAATGAATAGTTATGATAGAGGAAAAGGTAAGGTACACTTTCGTATATAGTAAAAGTAACATCTGTGGGTAATTAAGCAATTGGCAACATAGCGGTACATTAAAGAAAAACCCTTAAGCCAGACGTTTTTCTGGAAACGGCTTAATTACCCTATTATAAAACTAGCGACAGAGAAGCCGGATATGCTGCCTGAGGTTCGGAGCAATATTCCGTATCCCTTGGGTAGGAATCGATTCCTGAGTTCAGTGTTCAGTTCAGTGCCAGGCGGAAATTATTGAGTAGTGCGCGACCAATTAATTAGTGTGTGACTTTTAGTAATTCTCTCCATATCGAGAGATTTTTAAAAGGTCGGATGTAGCTCGTAGTATTAATAGAATATGTATGTAGGTATAGTAGAATTATGTGTTGTTATAAGTGTGATAATGCGTGATGTATGTATGGTTAAGTGGGGAATTAGCTTGGGTCAGTGTCAGTCCGACCCAAACCACGGCAACTGACAGCGGTTGTGAAGTCCACCAATAAATTGCGGATCTCCAAGCAAAGCTTGGAGAGATTGGCGAGAGTCTGAACCCCAATCATATTTTAGTCCGTGTTCGTCCGGTTATGAGTATTATGTGTGAATGTGAACGTAACCTCGGTAGTTAGGATCCCCACTGAGTCGTTGTACTCACAAGTACTTTTCTTTCTCTTTCAGACGACCAGTAAAGTATAGTCAGCATCATAAACCAGGCTATATTTTAACATAAAATATACTGTTAATAAAAATAACTTTAAACTTCGATTCATTTTGTTTTTCTAACTTAACAGTTAGTACTAATGATTCATTAGATCGTGCTGTGTGTCTAGGGTATTACCCTTTCTGCGTTTTTTGCACTTTTTCTTAAGCACATCCATCAATAAACGCCAGAAAGCATTTAATTATCTTTTGGGAATGTTTAGTGGGATTTGGAAACAATAATAATATTTCTCATTGCCTTTACAATTTATAAATTTCTTGGAATTTAGAAAACTTTAAGTTTGTTGTTATGCTACCAATACCAATTACCGTCACCGCCATGAATACTCTCGGGACTTAGTCAGCTTCATTTTTATGGTGGTCAAGTCTATCATTCACTTGTACATACTACATGAATGCTGTTTATGGCAATCAAAAGACTAGTCTGACAGCACTTAGCAGAGGATTGAAGCGTTATTTCGTTACCAGAATCTATATCCTATCCTATTCTATAAGCGGTTACGCCTCGAGTACATCGAAGCAAATGAAGAAACAATTACAACCGCAAAGGTTCTTGTAGACTGGCCTCAGGTATCGCGCAAAATTTCACTCTCGTCTGACATATTCTTTATTTTCTACAGGTCTTGTCCATAAAGCATAATCCAACGGATTTAAATCTGGGCTATCGGATGGCCAATCTTCTTGTGCAATAAAATTAGGAATGTTGTTGCGTAGCCACCCCTGTGTGCTCTTTGCTTTGTGAGCACGAGCAGAGTCTTTCTGCGACCCAATGTTGTCCACCGAAGAGAGTGTACAATCAAGGTTTCACAACATCTTCTAGCACGTTGGTTTGATACACCACCGCACCGGTTTTAACTCCTTTTTCACAAAAATGGAGTGTTGTGACACCTTTATGGGATAATGGCTGGATAATGGTCTCGTTGCACTCTGTGAACGATTTTTTTAGCTTCTTCTGATGATGTTGCATGAACCTTATCATTTTGTTTATTAAAAACTTGCTCCACAGAAATTTTTTTTTCGTTGGTAAGGAGGATGTTCTCATGGCCATTTGTTGCGTGCCTAAGCAAGGGACGCTTGCAACTTTCCAATATTATTTTTTTTAATCGCAGAGTCAATGTGGACGGCCGGTCCTTGCTCTATCATCTATGTATGTCTGAGGTTTCGTTAAATCATTCTATGACACGATAAATAAATATTTTTGTTATTTTGAGCGATTTCAACAACCTTAAAATTTCAGAAGCACTTTTTCCACACTTATGGAGTGCTATTACAGCGATACGATTTTGTTTCACGCCCCACTCCATGATTACTGGTTACAGACTGTCACCAAACTGATATTACGCCGTACAGTTTATTTGTTATAAAGTGCGACATAACGGCACAGTTCCAGGCTGATTTCTGAGAAAGCGAGCATTAGAATTTGTGTGACAGAATTTATGGCATAAGTATATATTTGGACACTGCCTGAGAGAGTGTCGAGAGCTGAAATTTTATACGAAGCGTTTTCATAAAAATAGTAAATAAAATTTCAATAACTGGCCAAGTGCGAGTCGGACTCGCGCACGAAGGATTCTGTACCATCGTACAAAATTGCACACTTTGTACTTTTTATTTATTTTTTCAAATGAGAGTAGGCGTCATGTGAAAAACAATAATAATGCTGTCATTTGGAGAAAAAAAATCCCTACTTATGATAATAATAATGAATGAGAATAAAACAAGGAAAAAAACGCCGAAAAAATCACGTTTCTTGTATGGCGACCCCCTTTAATTTTTGATTTTATTTTATTTTTATTATTTGTTGTTATATCGCCAATAGAAAAACACAGTCTATGGAAATTTCAACTGTCTACCTATTACGGTTCATGAGATACAACCTGGTGACGGACGGACAGCGAAGTCTTAGTAATAGGGATCCCGTTGTTACCCTTTGGGTACGGAACCCTAAAAATGAATTAAATCCGAGAACCCCTTATTGGTTGGTTTTACTATACAAAATTTTTGTTTTTTATCTAGGGTATATATACATTTTTGTATTTTCTTGCATTTGTTTTTTTTTCTTTCATTTATGTTTTTTTCTTTGTTTTGTTAGTTGTCATTTTGTACACTTTTGCCTTTTATTATTGTACTTGTTCAGATCTTTTTGTCTGTTTATTTGATTTACCTTTATTACATTATATTTATTATTATATACCTTATTAAAACCTCATATATATCTTCATAAGTAAATTATTAGCAAAATCCCCATGCTGCACCCCACTGATAATTCAAAACCCGCCGCCCCTGATTATATGAAATCGTTTTTGCCATGGACATCGTGTTTGTTAAATTTATATAATTTTCAAATCGGATGCCTCTCTTCCGGCCTTTACAATTAATATGGGTACCTCATTTACAAGAATAATTTTTAGAGTGGAGTATAATCTACGCAGAAAACCTTAATTCACCAGACCCACTCATCTCTCCAACTATTCATCGTCACATTAAAGCGTAGCTTATAAAACAAGATCATATCTATCATTACAAAATAAGTGGCAGTTCCTAGGTAGTATTTCGTAGTATCTAAACAATTGTTCTAAGCAAATTTACACTAATAATAGCTTTTCTTTCCATGGGTATAGATATCACTATAATATGTAATGATTCAACTCTTTTAAACACACAATTTTAATAATTCCAAATGAATTTTAAGTCAAGTAATATCTTACTAATTGTAGATTACATACCATTCATTATGTAGGTAAATCATAAAAAGTAGGTTTGTAAATACAGAATACATTCATACATATGTCATGTGATCTTAATCAAAGCAGAGACAACAATGCCCGATTTGATTCAATTTACAAACACATCTCGTGTTATCATGGACTGAAGGACGAAAGATCTGTTTGAGAGTGATCTACATTGTAAGAGCGTGCAGAAATTTAGAAGTCATGCTAGCTGATGGAGCTAAGAAGATAATTCACTATCATTGTACATAACAAAATTCGTGGAGTTGTTCTCTGCTGATCGAAATCTTATCTATAAAAGATGTAGTGCCACCTAAGCCCAGGTTAGTTCAACATAAATTTTAGAGTCAGATATTAGCAGAATCAGAGTGACAATGGCTTTTCGCTCACAAACTAGATACGATGCTAAGAGTAAAATTTGGCGGGGTCCTGATGTTGAGCCTGTATTTAATCCGAACACGTCTGTTGGGCAGACAATTCTGCATGTTCTGAATTTGTGGCCTGATAAAATAGTGCAGGTGAGATAAAAAGAAAAAATTAGAAAATAATATTGTTTCTTTTTTGTGAAATGGAAAGTGAGTGTCTCCTATAAACAAGATAAGTGTGCCAGTGTTCAGTGTAAATGGGTATATTTGTAACTGAAGCTTACTCAGAAATTGTGTGTAAATCTAAACGTTTTTTACCTAACTCAATGGAATGATTCTATGAAAGCTTAATAAAAATGAAATTTTCACCGGAAAAAGTGTGGTAAAAATGTTTTGTTAATGGTTTTTAGCAATGTACTTCCTTTTTAGTTATCGTCCAGAAGAACTTGTAACATTTTTCCAGACTTTGGAGTCATAAGATCTGCATATTTTATTTATTTGTTTTGTCATCGTCTATTTAACGCGCATGTTTAGCTGTGTTAGTCAATTCGTTTTTGAAAGTGGCTTATACTTTGTGTATAGAAATAGTATAGTGGCCCCAAGTTCGGTTTCGTTAACTTTCTCAACAGATGGTAGCAGAGGTAAAGTTTAACAATTTTATTAAAATTTCTTATAGATGTAATAACGTTAAGAGCCAAGTATGGTATAATTTCTACTCAAAAGATTTCAAGAAATTGCGAATATTTATTACTTATGCAAACGCTATAATTGTGTTCTGGTTTAAAATGCCACTCAATCACTACGTAATTCCTTGGTTAACTTTAGGAAAAATAAGAAAAGCAGCTCGAATTGGTCTTAGAGTAATTCTTGCGATACCCTAGATGAATGAGTTAGAAGAGATTTTTCTAGAACGGTTCGTCGCACCGTATAAATGATTATAACTAATTTCTTAGGATTTTATATTCTAAAAAACTTTTCAGTACAATAAAAACGTCTAGAAAGTAGTGTGCAAATATATAGTGAGAAACTAGTTTTTTGTGTGGCAACCCTATGAAGGAGTTACCTGATTTGTCCTATTTTCGAACATAAATCTATAATTTTCTTCAAAAGGCCGTCTACAAAATGTCAGTTATTTAAGTAAAAACGTTCTCAAGCTATCGAGAAGACAGACGAACGGACGAACATGCAAAATACAAATAACTTTTAATATTATCCATGGGTGTTAAATCCATTTTCCTCTACCTTCAATATTTCTAGATGTTACAAATGTAATAATAAACTTAGTATATCCTACGACATCATCTAGAGAATAAAAATGAATGCTTAACTAGCGTCTACGCCCACAAATGTTGTTAGCAGCCCGAGCACGCGGTGTCGGCTCCAATTATACACAAAAATTCTAAAGAAAGAGTTTCCTGTAAAATACTAAAAAAAAAATCATCAGGTCAAAGAATCGTTGATTTTATATTGGAGCGAGACTTTGCTGACTTACCATTTGGTTACGTCATTAAGCCGAAGCATCGTCGATTTCATATTCGACTAGGCGTTACTGGTTTTTATTCTACATGTCCAGTCTTTGTATGTGATTAGTTCCTGTTTGAAATAGATCTAACGGGAATAACCACTAACCTCCACACCTTTCATCTGCATTCTGCCTTCATATATGCATGGCTCCTGTACTTACAATCCGCTGGATGTTAAGAGATGTTTGCAGATGCATGTACGGTTACTTGGACTTGCAAAGAGATTAGAAAGGAAAATAATTCCAGAAAACTGGCAAAGCTGAGATGAGAATTAATGTGCACAGTAGCGTTGGTATTTTTTAAATGGATGCACCTGGGTTCTACTAATAAAACCCGAACACAATTTTTCTCGTCCAACTTTATCACAGGCATAGCATGGGCTCTGCTTTATCGTTTTCTTATGGCATTTTCCTTCTTACGTTACCCTCCAAACGTAACATTAGGCCGCGTCGGCTGGCGGTCCCATTAGAAGCTCAGCGGAGAAGAGAAATTGAAAATTGGAAAATGTTTCGTAAATTTTACAGATTGATGATAAAACAGGTCAAAAATTGACTGGAAGTCAAATGAGGCTGCTAGCTATTCGTGCAGCTCAAAATCTTCAACGAATGGGATATGACGATAATGATGTAATCGGAGTAATCTCCAGTAACATACATTTTCTAGCACCTCTGGTTTTTGGAGCATTCCTAAATGGGACTCCTATAAGCACGTTGGATCCATCCTTCGATAAAGGTAAGAACTACATAAAAGCTTTGTTTCATTTTATTCTCACGTCCGCATGCACATAAATTACAAATTTAATTGAAAAAAAAAAAAAATTCACAGGTGAAATCAAGCATATGCTATCTATTACCAGGCCCAAAATAATATTTTGCAACGGACAAGCTTACGAAGTGGTCAAGCACGCTGTAGACGAATTGAACTTAAGAAGCCTTATCTACCTAATGAACGGATCTGTGAAAGGAGTTCCAGGAGTTGAAGAAATTTTCGAGGAAACAAAAGAAGAAACTTCATTCATGTACTTAACAATTTCAAGGATGAAATCGAAAATTTCTACACTTATTTCGTCCTATTTACAGACCACAAAAGTTGAACCAAGGAAGCGATCAAATTGCAGCAATTTTATGTTCTTCGGGAACTACAGGCCTACCAAAAGGAGTAACTTTGACTCATCGTGGCTTAATTTACCAAGCTGAAACGTATGTACTTAGATAACTGTAAAACAATAGCGTTAACGGATTCTTTTATTTTTCAGCTTCTTAAAGAGTGACGACATATTATTGTCCTTTAGTACCCTATATTGGATCTCTGGCATATGGATGTTAGTGAACGGAACGTTATGCAATAGCACTCGAATTATAACTGAAGAACCATTTTCACCAGAATTATTACTTCGTTTGATTGAAAAGTACAAGGTGACAATGCTTTTAACGCCGCCATCCCAAATGGCCTTAGCTGTTCAATGTCCAGATATTAAATTTCGAGATTTATCTAGCGTACGGTATTATTCTTGCGGCGGAAGTGCAGTCCCAGTAGCCGTAATCAAAGAAATGCAGAACTATCTTAAATATGGCAAAGTGTTTGTTGGTTATGCTATGACTGAAATAACCGGTATAGCTTCGGTTGAAACTACAGGCTATACGCGTTTAGGCTCCGTTGGCCAGGTGGGTTATTTTATGAAAATCAAAATAATCGATGATGATGGAAAACAATTAGATGTAAATGAACGGGGAGAAATCTGCGTGAAAACGCCGTTTAAATTCCTCGGATACTACAGAAATGTGGAAGCTACAAAATTAGCACAAGATAATGAAGGATGGATTCATTCAGGAGATGTGGGATATTTTGACAATGACGGATATCTCTTTATTGTAGACAGAAAAAAAGATATTTTGAAATACAAAAACTATCATTACTATCCAACCGAGATAGAAGCAGTAATTATACAGATTCCAGATGTTGTAGAGGTTTGTGTGTTCGGACTGCCAGATTTAGTCGCAACGGATCTACCAGCAGCAGCAATTGTTAAAAAACATGGAAGTTCACTGACCAAGGATGATGTTTACAACTATGTCGCAGAACATATGTCTGATTTTAAGCATTTGAGAGGTGGCGTGTATTTCGTGAAGTCTTTACCGAAAACAGCATCAGGGAAAGTGCTACGAAGAAGAATGAAAGACATGATCACCGATAATTGTCAGAAGATCAATCAAGTATTAGCTAAGTAATCTGTGTAAGAATTTAAGAAAGCATACAAATTGTAATGTTATGTAACAAATTATGTTAATGTTAAAATTTACTTGTTGGAGTTATGTAGTAAATTACGGGAAATTTACGGCTATAGTAGTACCAAATGAAAGGAAATTATCTCTCTATTGTCCAGTTTTTTTTTAAATTTGTGGCAATTACAGCTAAGGCAGAATGGAACTCAGATTTAGTTCTTCAGCCCTTGACATACCTCACGCTCTATACGGCTGTGGTGTGGAAATATAGACATACTTACTAATAACTGTTCTATGGTCTTCCAGGTTCATGACAAGGCTACCTTGAAAGACGGTAGGTATCTCCATAATTTCCAAACTTGCAAACAAAACAAGAAGATAATCACTTCTGAATTGATAGTAGAGTGTAAAACTCTGAACTCTATAACCCTGAATTCAGTCTTACTAGTTTTATGGCTACCACTGGACCGAAACGATGATTCTACGAGAAGAACAACAAAAGAACTGTGAAGGAAACGCAATTGAAACTCAACGGATAAATTTTTGAGGCTAACCAAGATAAAACTGGTGCCCCATTTCATATGAGTCATGAATTTGTAAAAATGTTGTTTATATTTTCGAAAATGTTCCCACTTCGAGCTGTTAGAATTACTCATCCATTATATTTACGTCTGTAAGATAAAAACACTGTACCATATACAACTGTGAAAAAAAAATTGCCGTCTAAGAAATTTGCTTGCATATAATTTGCAGTACTATTACGATTACAATGCTGCGTTCTTTTTTCCTGATCCCTACAAAAGGAGATGCACGGATTTATAAATGAATAAAGATCATCAAATTGTCAGCTTTTGAAGAATTACAACTTTAGAATTAGAACCTAATATTTTAGATCTATTTTGGCATTTTGTGAAAATTGAAATGCAATTTGATAATTTTCGCCCATAAAAAAAGTAATGGCTACCTACAGACGTTTTATAGAATGAAATTAATTTAAATTTCCAATGAACCAGTACGGTATAAAAAAAACGCAGCTAATACCTCCATATCAGTTGTATATTTTTTATTTATTTATTTATTTATTATGATAATATATCATAGTAGATAGTATATCATCGCAAAATTTTCCTTTCGCGTGAAGCAATAATATTTTGTATCAAAAGAACTTCCAAAATTAACACATTCATAAGCGTATTAATATTTACCATGGTAAACTTTGGTAGTGTTGCATTTAGTCCATTCAGTACATCATACCTTGACTTGATGTGATGCCTGCTGGTACATGTGCTCAACATTCAATACACAAGATGCGAGCTCTGCAAGAAAAGCTTTGACGATTGCATCCAAACTTTCAGATTGTGCTTTCGCAAAGCAAAGTTAATCTTGTCATCTCTTTACAAAGAACCAAGAACTCAAGCAATTGAACTAGTAAATGTCAAAGCTTTTAAGCTTCCAGATATTTTAGATAGTCTCTGATAGCTTGTACGTGACGGATGTTCGTGTCATACCTACTACCTCTAGTTATCTAAATTCAGACCGATAATGAGTGCGGGTACTTGAGAAGTGGGGATCCAGACTTTCAGAGCTCTCAAATTTCTTCTAAGATAAGATTAAAATGGGCGATATTCGAAACAAAGTCCATGCATTTTCCCAATTTTCCCAAAAGAAATGTTCATATGCTGATAATACTTAAGTGTAGGCGGTGGAGCGGCTCTATGTACAAAATTTTGTCAGAGAGAAACAAGAAAAGTGAAAGCGGTTCACGACACGATAACCTTGAAAGAATATTATTTCATAGTGCTAGAATAGATTTGTATAGCCGGGTTACAAGTGATAAATCGATTTAGCTCTACCTACGTTATTATCTCAAGATGTTGTGAAAATATGACGTGTCCAGTTCAATTTGACTCTGAAAGAAAAATCTGGTGGAATTCAACGGAAGACGATTCGTTTTTATGTGATCAACCGCTCGGTCAATTGTTACTAGATAGATTGAATGAACTTGATCCGAATAGTGTGCTCGAAATTAATGACGACAATGGCAACAAGTGGTCAGCAAGTGATCTTAGAAGACTCTCGATAATTTGTGCGCAAAACTACTTGAAACTTGGCGTGCGGCAAGGAGATGTTGTTCTCTTCTGCTGCTCTCTCAATTCATACACAACACCAACTGTTTTTGGTTGTTATTTGGTTGGAGCCATAGTGTATCCGATAGATGTGGATTCGTCTGAAGGTAAACAATAACATTTTGTGTGGGTAGTAAGAAGCAATAAACAAATGATTTACTTAACTTCAAGAGATGAATCCATGGTGTGTTGTGCTTAAAGAAACACTTTGATGCCAATAAAAGACAGAATGTAAACTGAAGTGATTTAGAAAGCTCAGAAACTCTTGTGGATAGTATACCACATGGTATATGGAGTATCAGGTATGTTCCATCTGAGCACAACGTCACTAGTTGAAAAATTTCCAAGCAAATGTATTATTTTTATTTATTTTTTTTTCATTTTTTACAATCTTTTACTACACACAATTAACCATTTTAAAAGATTTCCTTTGCTTAAGTTCTATTAAATATGCACTTACAATGGCAATTCGATTTATTCGCTTACGATTTCTTCACATCTGTAAACAAATTTTCAACTGATGACGCAATGAAAAAAGAAAAAGTGTTTCTCTCATACTGAGATGGAACATATCTTCTTACTCTTTGTACCATGATGTACCATGTCTTCTGTATTCATGACAATATTTATCGAAGAATACATTTTGCAGTCAATAGTTACTTTTATTCAAATTTCATTGTTAATTTGGTCAACAGAAAAATTTCTTGCAGATCAATAGCCCTTCGTACATCCAAGTGTTTCCAGTAAGTTTTTTATGCAGGATAAATTTTACATATCAACTCATTACGAGTTATTATAGTATTTTCTAACTTACTGCTCATTTCAATTAAGCCAGTTTGTTGAGATAATTTGCCATCACAAACTTGTACCTAATAATTAAATCGAAAAATTGGTGTTGTTAACTCCTAAATGAGCTCTCATATTTGTCTGTCTGAATGCCTTGGGAGATTATAGGTAATGTTTGGCAAAAGTGTCCAACAAAGCAATAGAATATCTGAATGTGTTACTTACTTATCCGCGTTAATAATTTTTTTATACAATATTTTAAAATTCTGCCCTTATACCTCCCTCGATCCGGTCGCACTACAATCAATCATTACGAATTTTTGTAACGACCCTATGTCTTCGTGCGATGAAATATAGCCTATGGAAACTTGCATGAAATTAACTTTCAAACGGTGAAAATATTTTTAAACCTCTAACATATTTTAGTTATAAATAAATTCACACTCACTCTAATATTCCCGTGGGAATTTCTTAAATTTATCTTTTTACTATCTTCAATTAGACATCATTTTCTCCTTCAGTGCTAATGTTTTTATTCTTCATAGCGATCCTGAATTTTTATTCGAGATTGTTTAAGTTTACACTTTCATACACCTTGAACGAAATCGAAAACGTAGTGATTCAAGTTAAACTTAAATCAAGTAACGACCTTATGATTCAAACGCAAACTCACACGGAATATTCATCCAATGATTTTCAACAAAAACAACCCTGTTGGAAATTTTCTGATTGGTCCCTCAGGAAGGCGAAGAAATATGTTGAAATGACTAAAATTTAAATTTTTCTCAGTAAGGTAAAAGAAAGCTCAGAAATTTTCAGTCTTCTTAGAAATGCGATAATAGAACACGTTGAATCCTGTTATCGATGTTGTCACTTGGTAGAAGAGCCAGAGCACCCTTGCATCGTGGCTCTTTACTAAGAGTTTTTTTTTTTTTTGTAAGGGAAGGAACATTGCACATATGCAACCACAATGATTTTTTATCGCAAGGGTACCAAACACCAATTCAAGTATAGAATACTTTCTTCAGCTAACATACGCCGCACAAAAATACTCACGTGTTCATATTTCTTAAACAATTCTTTTTTTTTACTTCCCAATTAAAGTCTCATGAGACATTTCTTTTCTTTTTCTTCAGATGATTTAGAATTCTCGTTCAGCACCACAGAGCCTAAAATCATTTTATGCGATGGATCTATCTACGAAAAGATCCTGTCCATAGTAAATAAGTTAAAGCTACTCCATTTGAAGCACGTCCTCTCATTTCATTCACGAGACGATAAAAAAACTGTACCGGACGTAATATTGCAGCCTGTCGATTCTACAACAGAGCTCAATTTGCCTGAAATAGAAAATCCTGAGCATACAATAGCAACGCTTCTATCTTCATATGGATCCACAGGACGTCCAAAGATCTCAGTTATTTCTCAATCGGTAATGATTCATGCCGTGAAAATGTGGTGGCATGCTTATCCTATGGATAATTTTGTATCACGTTTTCGTCAGTTGGAAAAACCGCTCTCGGTGAATTCGTCTAGCGTAATTTACTACGTAAATCTTTTTCGCTGGGTTGGCCAAATCGTTATAATGATTCAATCGGCTTTATATGGGTTTGTTAGAGTGATAACGTCTAAGACACATTCAGGAAAGTTAAATGCTCGAATCGTTCAAGAACATAGAATCACTCATATTTTTGGAATACCGTCAATTTTGATGGATTTAGTGGACTCAGCAAAAGCTCATGACAACTACATGGATTCTATCCAGGTAATTATGACAGGAGGAGAACGCATATCTGCTTCAATTTGCAGCCAGCTGAAACAAGTCATACCAAAGTGTAAAGTGGTTAAGATCTATGGTATGACTGAGATGGCAGGACCAATATCTTCTAATGGAAACGTAAAAGATTATGAAGGAAGTGGGGGATACTTGGTACCAGGAATATCAGCGAAAATTGTTGATATAAATATGAAACCTCTCGACTGCTATGACAGAGGGAAAATTTACCTCAAGAATGGATTTATGTTTGCAGGCTATTGGAATAAGGACGGAATAATTGAAGAAGTCTTTGATGAAGATGGGTGGTTTAACAGTGGTGATTTTGGATACGTTGACGATAGAAAACTCTTGCATATCACAGATAGATATAAGGAAATCGTGATTAGTGATGGTAAAATGGTAAATTATAGATTATATGAATTTTCTTATCCATTAGTTACTTACTTAACTACTTTTTCAGATTTTTCCCAGCTTAATTGAGCAACTCTTAGAGCAGCACACGTACATACATCGAGCTTTTGTGGTAGGTCTACCACATACAGTGAAGGGTCAAGTTCCGGTTGCTTTAATTCAACTTGAGACCCCGATTATAAGAAATTCCAAAGTGGACCATAAGATGCGGGAAGAAATTTTAGAATATTTAGCTACCCAAATAGCAGAAGACCAAATGCCATTTGGAGGGGTGTATTTCGTTGAAAAGCTTCCTTCGAAGGTGTATCGTCCAAGCTTGATAGAAATCGCTTTTAAATTAACTAAAGACAGCGAAAGAATATCTTAAAATTATAAAAAAAATAAATATATATCCTTACCTAAACTAAACTTTTTTTCTTTATTTCAATTTCAATCGCTTCTTCCACTGAAGTGCAAAATGACATCCGAACCCGACATTTTGTAAGTAATATAAAAAACTGCAGGCCTAACTTCAATTCATTTAAAAATCAACAACCCTATTACTAAATGAGGTACAAAGAAGAATATAATTGCAATAATTATTAATCATTGCTTCAAATCACAAAGAATTCTTCATTTAAATGTAGATTGAAAAAAAAATTTACATTTTAAATTGTCACCTTAAACTTTTCCGCGCTTTTTCACAAACTCAGATAACTTCACTCTATTTTTAAGTAAAAATTTTCAATTCTTGAGAGTTACCACACCTGCAGCAATTACAGTCAAAATTCTGTGTGGCGGAGAAGGGGAAAGTCTGTCATTCTTCCTTTCCAATATTTTTGTTTTGTGTAAAATTGTGAAGTAGATCGGAAGGAATTCAATGAATTTGGCGAGTTTTGATGGGAAACTCGGTAAAAAAGAACGTACCAGTATGCAGTGACAATAAATCAAAACCGAGTGGTGAAGGACAGGATAAAGTTAATCCGACAAGATCGATAAATTTTCGCAAGGTAAATAATTTTGCTAGTTTGTTTCCATTATCACTGCGTAATTGCCCCTGAAAAATTTAACGTAATTGCGTTATTCAGCAAATAATGAAAATGTTTAGCGGTGCCCCGTTTTTCCTTAAGCACAGCTCTGTGCATTTTCATGAAACTTTGCGCTATATTTTCTTTGTTTACGAATTGGTTTCACTTGCTTTGATTCAGCAAATTAGTAGCAGCAGGGGGTGCGATTGCGAGCGATGTAGTAAAGTAACCCATTCACGATGAGGTTGGAGTGGGATGTCATCCAAGTTTTTTTATTTTTATAGATGAGGTTATTTCTCAAATTGCATGTTGTATAACTTTTATAGTTGCTCACGAAAATAGCTAATAACTGCATTTTTAAAATTCTTTAGTAGATAAATTAACCGCAATATTTCTTCCATTGGTTCGGTGAAAGCGTTAGGCTTTCTTCTCTTCAAGAATTTATTCGCAGTCCGCACTGATAGAATGGTTTCTGGTTGAAATGAAATCGGTATCTGATCCAAGCAAATATTCCACTAAAACTTACAGGAGACATTTCTGTCACAAGTTAAAGCCTTTTCACATAGATAAGATCAGAGCAGTAAATTTATTAGAAAATCCATAGAAGATTTGTCTGCATTTTCATTGGGTTTTGGTTTTTTTAATTGCACAAAACCTCTGTCATTCTCTAGCCAATAGAACTAGTGCAACGAGAAAAATGTTGTGATGAAATTGAGGCGAATTCAATTCATCTAAGTCCCAAAGCTGTCTCATCTTTTTAAAACAAGATCATAATTTTACATACCCGTTTCTGTTGATTGAGCACTGATTTGCGATACACCGTCTTTACGCATTCTTGGGATTATTATTTCCAGTAAGTTAAGCCGGACAGACCACATCTTCTCTGTTGG
Organism: Dioctria linearis; assembly: GCA_963930735.1. Classification (NCBI taxonomy): domain Eukaryota; kingdom Metazoa; phylum Arthropoda; class Insecta; order Diptera; family Asilidae; genus Dioctria; species Dioctria linearis. The sequence goes on along the minus strand of OZ005742.1, from coordinate 1,896,303 downwards.
CAAAAAAGCATCGAAATGTCTTAGATTTCTGCAAAGGTGTAAGAAATTTTCAGCCCATCGAATTTATCGCTCCTCTACAAATCGGGGCTAGTCGCACAGCCTTAGTTTCATTCTTCATTCACATCTAGTTTGATCCTTGCACGCAATACCTGCGCTGCAAACTCTCGAACTGTGCAAATGTGGAACAGTCTATCCTCCTCTGTCTTTCTTCCGGCATACAATCTGGGAAGGTTTAAGAGGACACATCAGCACCTCCGCCACTCCTCATGTTCCCTAATTCCTTCCCCTTTTCCTTCCTGTAGTGCTGTTTCAACTCATTGATGTTAGTTTGGCAATCCTGGTAATTAAAACGTTTAGGCTAACGAAATAGCTACTTTGCAAGTTAACCGTTCCAATTAATTTGTTACTCTTTCCAATAGAGATGCTTCTTGAAACTCCGCCAAAGTCAAAATCATTAACCCATTCAACAAAATTCAATGCAATGGGAGGTGAAGACGGACGTCCCTATTGGATTTCTTAAGATTAATAATTCTATCAACTAGCTTTTCACATTTTCCTTAATGCTGGAAAACATGACTTGTCAATCCTTTACCTAAAACCACCTTACGCAATGCACCGGAGACCTAGCGTGATACATCCTTTTAGCGTAATTGATCTCAATTTAGAAGAAGTTGTTGGAAATTTATAAATGTCTCTATCATGCAAAAACGTTGAGTAATTATTCTTTTTCTTAGATTTCAGCTTGGAATCTTGGTAGTCTGAGTGAACGTTTGAACTGGAGTTTTGGTGGATATTCAAGATCACATACAACTGTCTTTAAATCTGGAACTGATAGAAATCGGGATCGGTAAATTTTATAACTTCTATAAAGATAAGTTTCTAAGATTAATTTTTTTTTCTTGAACAGTTCTAATTCATCCCGACAATACCGAAAAACTACATGGCCGAAACCCCACACGGACTCAATTTTTCTGTCTCATTTTAAACGATTCAGTAGAAACGAAGAGTTTGCGGTAGAAGATGTGATAGCAGAAGGAGCTTTTGGTATTGTTTTTAAAGTTGAAAATAATCAAAATCCGGACCAAAAATACGCATTAAAAGTTTTAAAGAAATCTAAGGTATTTATTAAGCTTGCTTTTATGAATATTTAATTAATTAAATTAAGATCAGCTACATATATGTTAGTAATCGTAACATATTTATCTTCTCCTTACTATTTCGGGTAATAAATGGCTGAAATTTCAGAGCGTAAAATTAAATTTTAAAAATTTGTTTGTCAGTAAACCGCGAGATCAAAAAAAAAAACATATACATCACATACATTATTCCTTCGAGGTTGATGGAATTTTTCATGAACTTAGAATCTAATTTATGCAGACGTATAGATTTTCTGCAAACACGCCAATGACTAGATATTCAGAAAGTCGAGCATGTTATATATTTTACCACTTCGGTAGTACTGTCACTAATTAAGAATGAAATATCAAGGCACTAATTTGTAGAAGAGGATACTATTCTTTAAGACAAACATGAAGACGGTGGTGAAATAAATCAGCTGAGTTGTTGCTACATGTGGCTATGAAGCATGCAACGTCAATCATTTAACTAGAACCTTGAAGGTAAATGGGGGTGTAGTAGCTTAGATAAACAGACTATGGAGCCTGCAGAAAATTGGACTATCTATGAAACGAAGTGAAGTGAACGCGTCACAATACTACATGTGTCCAAGTCTTGTGGTTTTTGTACCACAAACATTCTTCATCTTCTTGTAGAAAATTTTTAATTTCCCTGGACTTATAGATTCAATGTACAAGTCTAAAATATTTTCTGTACAAATCGGAATGTGTTTTAAACTTGTTACATGTATTTTTCCATATTACGATTGTACAATAAAAATATAGTTTATTAGAATAAAAAAACAAAAAAACATTTTAAGTTTTAATTCAATAGATCTAATTTTAAAAGTAGCGTAGCTTTGCATGACTCGAACATGTAAAATCTTAGGAATCCAAATAAAAGTAGCATGGAAACAAAAATGCTATAACATAAACATATCGTACACCCCATGCTATGCCTGTGCCAATGTTGGACGAGAAAAGTTATGTTCGGCTTTTATCAGTAGAACCCAGGTACCCCCATTTAGAAAAATACCAACCCTACTGAGCAAGCTCTCAGCTTTGTAAGCTCTTTGAGTCTGGCTCTTAGAATTGCTTTCTTTTCTCATTTCTTGCCCATATCCATACTCCATATACAGGGTGTTTCCCAATAGAACGGGAGGTGATAGTACTCACCTGGACGAACCAAAAAATGAATGGCACGGAGGGGGAGGGGTGAGGGGAGGTTAAATTTAAAAAAAAAACGGTGAGTGTAGTTTTTAAGATACACGGTGTTTTATGAGAAACCAGCTTTTTTTCTTAATCACCCTGTAACTCTTAAACGGTTGATTTCTTAGAAATTTACTGGAAATTTTTTCATTAGAATTTTTATCCATAGTTGGATGCTAACAATGGTTGCTTCGGCCGCTAAAAATTTGTATGAGCGTACACGTGTAGATGAGCAATAAGCATTAACTTCTTTTAGTAAATTACAGAAAATGTTTCGGCAGAATTTTTATTCACACTTGCTGCCCGACTGGAGTTATTATGCCCTAGATGAAATCCGTTTGTAACGCACAGAAATAATGCTAGTAGAGAAAAATGGATTGGACACCCACACATAAAATTAAAAGTTATTTTAATTTTTGCATGTCCGTCTGTCCACCGTCCGTCCGTCCATCCATGCGCACGATAACTCGAGAACGCGTGTACTTAGAGAGCTGAAATTTTGTACGCGGAGACAAAATGAGCCAAATCGGGCGACTCCTTTGTGGGGTTGTCATACACAAATTTCGTTTTCCACTATATATTTGGACACTGAGAACGCGTAGACATAGAGAGCTGAAATTTGGTACGTGGTGTTTTCATAGTATTAGCAAATAAAATTTCAAAAATTTACCAAATGGGCAACCCTTTCTTGATGTTGCCATTATTGTACTAAAAACTTCTTCAGAATATGAAATCCTATAAAATTGGTTATAATCATTTTTTCTGTCCGACGAACCGTTCTAGAAATATATGCGAAAAATCACTGCAAAAATAAAAATTGCTCAAATGGTTGCCCATACGAAATTTCATACGGGCATTCATCTAGGGTATCATAAGAATTGGTCTTAGATCAATATTAGCTTTTTTACTTGTTTTCAGATATAATACTTTCATATGTGCCGTTGCCGGCCTCAATAATGCTGAAGAATTCTAAGTAGAGAGCGATTTGTGCAGTGGTGTTGTTAATGCATGATGCAGAAGGGATCGTACGGATTCTGCTAACAAATCACAAGAAGCAATTTTCGGGTGCAACCAAAACCCTCGAGAATATTTCACAACCGATGAAACAGACTCCCTCACTACCACATGAGAACCCCAACGGAGTCATAACATTCTAAAATATTTGCAGTGTTATTATGGAAGATTGACAAAAGTTTGATTTGAATAGCTCATCCGCCCTAAACTACTATTCATACAGAAAATTTGTCTTCCGATAATCTTAAGCTTGCTTTCTTATCTTCCGAACCGAAATTTTTATACCTTTCCTAACAAAATTTATGTTAACCAAATGACTGCGATTCCTCAAACAAAAACTCTCAGCTGAGTAGTCATTGTAAATACCGCTGTGCCGTCGTGGCATGCCGTGGGCTGATGCAAAACCCTCGAGAATACTTCCCAAGCCATGAAACAGAAATCTATATGTGTGCGTTCGGAGTCCGTACTCTAAAATGCTCTATATTGATGCTTATGGAAAAGTGCCAAACATTGACTTTATATATGCCATAGAGCCTAAACTACTATCCATACAGGAAAATAGTCATCTTGTAATTTAAAGCTTGATTCCTTACCTTACCAAAGTCTACACTTATTATATACCTTACTTAACAAAATAAATAAATAGTTTTGATTACAAAGTAACCTTACCATTTTACGCTCAATACATCTCAGCTGAGTGATAATTGCGTGTGTGTATGTGCAGCCGTATTCCGAATCGTTATCATCAGCCCACGGCATCCCATGACGGCAGAGCAACATTACAATGATTACTCAGCTGAGAATTTTTGTTTGAGGAATCGTAGTCATTTGGTTAAGATAATTTTTTTTAAATAACTTTGTTAGGAAAGGTATGAAAATTTTATTACGGTTCGGAAGATAAGAAAGCAAGCTTAAGATTATCAGAACACCGTTCTTCTGTATGAATAGTAGTTTAGGGCGGAGGAGCTATTCAAATCAAACTTTTGTCACTTTTACATAAGAACACTGCAAATATTTTAGAATGTAACGCTGTGCCTCGCATGTGGTAGGGAGGGAGTCTGTTTCATGGCTTGTGAAGTATTCTCGACGGTTTTGGTTGATGATATCGAATGTAGCTGCCTACAGATTCGTGCTCCGGCTGCGCATACAAACATGCAATTATTACTCAGCTGAGAGTTATTGAGCGTAAAATGGTAAGGTTAGTTTGTAATCAAAACTATTTTATTATTTTATTAAGTAAGTGTAGCCTTTGGGAAGGTAAAGAACCAAGTTGTAAATAACCAGAAGACTACTTTTCTGTATGGATAGTAGTTTAGGCTCTCTATAGCACACATATATAAAGTCAATGTTTGGCGCCTTTCAATAAGTATCAATATGGAACATTTTAGAGAACGGACTCCCAACGCACACTTATAGATTTCTGTTGTTTCAGGGCTTGGGAAGTATTATCGAGGGTTTTGGTACAACCCAAGCATGGTAATGCCACATCTTTGTGTTATATTACTTTTGAGTTAAAATTAACATAAAACCCATACTTTTATGAATTTCAAAGTAAATTTTCGTTAAATCTACTCGGACCTCATAATGAGGGCTCAATATAACGTAATTGGTATGGGGTAAAACAAATAATTAAAGAACGAACATAAAATATGCAACCTTAAAGTGATTCATCTCAATCGTGATAACATGGACTGAATATGAAAACGATCGTATTAATGGCTGTACCGAACAGTAAAATAATTATGAAAGCAATACGGAAGCTTGCTGGATTTTTGAGTTGTCAAATGTTATTTACTGTGTAGAGGTCATTATTAGTTACCATGTCTTGTTTCGTAAATTAAATGTTAAACCAATTAATTGTTAATGCATATATGTGTGGAAATAAATGTACTTATAGTTCAATAAAAAAAAAAAACTTACCCTATGGACGGGCATAATTTGAATTTTAATTTTGATTATTAAAAATGTGCTGTCAATTACATTTAAAAATTGACAGGACTTTCATTTTAATTCACAAAATCTTGGCTAACAAGATTTTTGAAAAATTTAATTACAGATGAATGATCATTGATTTTGTCCGTCTGCCTGGGGTCTAACTCAATTTTTTTACCCTAGATGAAATCTGTAGGGTATACTAAGTATGTCATTCCGTTTGTAACGCACAGAAATAATGATGGTAGAGTAAAATGCGTGTTCGTCTGTCTGTCTGTTCGCACGATAACTCGAGAACGCGTATAGAGGGCTGAAATTTAAGTTTGAAAATGCGACAAATACCATACAATTGCCATACAAAAAGTTCGTTTTCCAGTATATATTTGGACACTGCCTGAGAACGCGTCGACATAGAGCCCGTTTAGACCGTGCCATTTAGGACTAGTTTTACGTAGTTCGACTTACGTAGTACTAATATTAAGTGGTATAAACATGCCGTATTACGAAAAACTAGTCCTACTTTAATTCGGTTTCTGATGCGGTATTGACCTACAAAAATTAGTATTAAATGGAGACATAACGTCACATAAGGTAATGCGAGGCTGTTTGTAAATAGTGACGCCCTTATACATAATTAATAAATAATTGTTGCAGATTATCTTATAATGTTTTGCCCCATTAGCCTGAAAATTTGCATGTTTTATCTTGGGTATTTAGTAATATAAATAGCAGTATCACCTCATTCTAAATTTTTAAATTTTCTTCTATGCTCCATTTTCTTGAGCATGCGGTGTACAAACAAACTCAATATATTATTTTTCCATTTTTCTCCTGAAATAGCAGGCAGATCTGACAATTTTGACAACTGTCAAAGCTTTAATACAAGCGGACTAAACAGCAGCAGGATTAGTACTATGTAATTCGACTTACGTAAAACTAGTCCTAAATAGCTGCGGTCTAAACGTACTCATAGAGAGCTGAAATTTGGTACATGTTGCTCTTATGGTAATAGCAAATAAAATTTCAAAAATGGACTAAATCGGGCAACCCCTTTTTGGTTTTGCCATATAAAAATTTAAGCTTTTTACGTATACTGTGAAACGATCAGTCCTACATTTTTAATGCAGGTACTAAAAACTTCTTCAGAATACGAAATCCTATAAAATTGGTAATAATCATTTTTGCTGTCCGACGAACCGTTCTAGAAATATATGCGAAAAACCACTTCAAAAATCAAACTTGTAGAGGTAATTACGAAATTTCACATTGGGCTTAGACCAATTCTAGCTTTTTCTTTTGGATTTTCAACTGGAAATGTAGTTTACTGGTACAGTAAGTTGTACAAGTCAAAATTTCCCACTTGCAGAATTATCTTTGTAGAGTTTTACAATGAATTCTACAAGTACTGCCATGTGATACACAAATTTTCTGCACTTGTTGAAAAACACTTGTAGTCTTGTGGTATGGGTCCCAGGAGCTGATGGTAGTAAATACTTCACATGTAAATTCGAAGGAAACATGACGTTTTCAACCTGTGTATTTTGCAAAACAATTTTAGTCATTTTGGAGAGAAAAGGAAGCCGAATTCTAAAAGAGGGGTAGCACTTTAATGTCCTTCTTTGCAGAATATATTTTTCTTCTTCTTCGGTGCTACCACTCATCTGGTCAATCCTACTTGTTTAGCTTACGATCTATAATACATAAAATTTTTAGATTATTCTTTGTGCTTCATATAGATAGATAGATAAAGATTTCTCGATAGAGTAATGTCTCAAGGGGATAGAAATGTAAAAAAAAAATCCTTAATCAGGACGACCGATGATATCCTTCATTTCGCGCCATCACACATCTAGAAAGTAGACGGTGATGATGATGATTGATGATTGATGATTTTGATACCCTAATAAACAATTTACTTAAAATTTGCTTTCTTTTACAGATTATTCAAGACAACAGTGTACCGCAGATAAAAAACGAAGTAGACATACAAAAACTCTGTGGACATCATCCTTTCATTGTTGAACAAGTTGATACATGGCAAAATAAGAGCAATTTGCATATTTGTAAATATATTTAATATTAACATCATAATTTTTTTCATCTTTCTGCTTTCAGTGTTAGAATTTATACCCCACGGAGAGCTATTTACACAAATCTGTAAATTTCCGTATGAGCTAATTCGTCTGTACATAGCAGAAATATCACTTGCCATTGGTAACTTAATGAACTTTTTGTAACATTCTTCTGAGGTTTATTTTTTTTATTTAAATAGATTTTTTGCACAACGCTGGAGTTATATATCGAGATGTTAAGCCAGAGAATATCTTATTATCGGGCACATACCACATAAAAATTGCAGACTTTGGATTGAGCAAATGGTTAAAGTTTGGCGATCGAACTAGGACCATGTGCGGAACTTTTCAATATATGGGTACGGTTTAGTTTTTAGAAAATTTTTCGAAGCGGTGAAAATATGGACAATTAATACCCCTAGGCTGTATAGTATAAGGAAACATCCATTTTATAATTCCAAAATGAATACAAGATCTCAAGTTTTCGATCTGGCATGCGAAGGAAGGCAGGTGGATGAAGCCGTGTCAAGTATTTTTCATACGGTTTTATTTCATAGATGTCAGGGAAAATTTGAATATGGAGAAGGTGACGAATCTTATACTATGGGTGCTATTGGCTTCACTGATGTCGATTGCAATTTTATTGATTTCACTTATGTGTGCATTACATCCGACATTTTAAGACATACTGTAAAAAGTGCGATCAGTTTGTTTAGTGAAAAACTTCGTAGTGAAGAAAGTACTGGTACAGGACAAATAAGCTTAGAATTTTTTCAGAAGAAGAAACGTAGTGCTCTATTAGGTACCATAGAATGTGTTCCTTGGGAGGTATGGACAGTTAAAATCGAATTAGTTAACTATGATAATGAGGATGACAGACAAATGAGTAGAGAAATCGTTAGCGAATTGCTATCAGAAAAAATAATTTATATTGCTGAAGTTATGAATAGATTTGACTATGTACCCAGACCGCCGCCAAAAAGTGAATTAGATTGGGTTTATAATACACAAGTCCCAGAAGTGCAGCCGTATTTATTTAAAATTGATCATAGCACTTCGAGTGCAATAATTCCGTCTGTCGGAAGTGCTGTGAAAAAGATAATTAGAGAAACTCTTTCTTTGTGACTCAATGGATTCTCTCCATTTGTATTAAAAGCACTCATCATTTTCGGGCATTAGGTATAAAACGACATAAATTTATTGTTAATGAATTCTCGCCATTTTTAGTAGTTTTTGTGTTTTTTATTTTTAATCGAATGCAAAATGGTTTTATGTAGGTACAGTGAGTAATTTTGTGGTGGAATTTACTTTATAGGGTTTTTTTTTTGTTGGATTGTACTCTAAATAACTGAGAAATATCAAACTAATTTGTGTCTGGTCTTCCTTGCTCTTTGTACTTTTATCCCAGTGCCAGTCATTTAAAGCAATATTTCGATAAAATACGTATGACAATAGCGTGAATAAAGGCAGGATTTCCATGAAGGGATCATTATTAATACAAATACTGGAAATTTCAAATTATTAGTTAAATTCATATTAAAACACGACGATGTAGAACCGTCTATTGCTCCCCGATCGCTCTCAATCGATGTCTTGTTGGAAATTTCTGCTGACTCAATATAGGTATTGCAGTTGTTTGATGATAACCGCTTCTTATTATGAGATAATTTCACTATTTCGAATTGCGCGGTTTGAATGATTTATAAAAAAATTGATTATTGTCCTCCACGCGTTTCTAAATTTTCGGCTATAACTTTTTCACTCGATGAAGAAGCGGGATGAAATCATGGCTGATAAAAGAGAATTGCTGAATTGTGGCTATTAGCTGTGTTCTTTTGTGTCCGCAGAACAAGGCAGAAATAAAGGTACACAAAAGAACTCCTCATACATTTTCATAGAAGATTTATAAATGAAGCGAACAGTACAAATAGTTCGCTTCAATCAACAGAACAATTTGTTCTCTCCAGTATATGGGAGTTCTAGAACAAGGTACATAACAGAACACAGCTATTTTCTGTGATTTGCCGACCAATGATATTTTGAACCGTGAATGTTTTGTTTTTGTGTATTTTTTTGTAGATTTCTGAATATTGCTATCTGTTGATTTTATCACATTTATGTGTCTCAGATGTGTAATCTGCTCCAGTGATGCACCATGGACTTATGTTATCGCTGACGGAAGATAGCATATTTTGTTCTTCAGAGCAACCTACTTTCTTTAGATTATACCTGTCTTTCTCTTTTGTTCCTGTAACTAGCATCTGGACTGAACTATGTTTTCTTCATCCCATCTAAGTCGTGTACCTCTTATTAATAAACTTTTTTTGCTATTTTCTTGGTTAATGCAGTCGTTTTTTAGGATTTATGATAGTTACAGGTTTTCTAAATATCATCCAACTTGGAAATTGCTCCTGAGCACTCCAGTTTTAACTAAAAATGATTAATATTTTACAATAGCTTTTGAATGTCATGCTTCTGGCAATGGTCATTCTCCATGAGTTGGCCAACATTTCTTATCTTATTAAGATACTTAGTCTACACTTGGTCTATAGGGGGTTGAGTTGTCGACCAAAACGATTGACATGCGCTCGTCGGCAGGTCAGGGTGCTGATGAGGAAGGAATACGAGTATGCAATGTCACCTATTAGGGAGGGAAATAAATAAGAGTGTGCGTTTACCGCTTATCAGGACAGTACGAGTAACATGCGTTTATTTTCAAATGGATAAATATAAAAATGGGGAAAAAAATAACAGCATGAGCTTGCCGCTTATCGGGCCAAGGCGTGCGTTCACATGCAGCAATTAGGCGGAATTACTCAGTTAAGGAGACTATGTAATATATTGCCCACGCCGCATTTTGAACGCCTATATCTATACTGTGCGCTTTCCTGACATTTTTTTCGGACTTCGGCCATTGCATTCTAAAAACCAAATGTGTTTAAATTTGTAAGTTCCTTTTTATGCCCCGATGAGTCGATCACTTGATTTTGTGATAAATCGATTAGCATAAGCCATCCAGAAATCCTTGATTGGCCCCAATTGTGGGGGGTTTGATGGTTTCTTTTTTTCGGACGCAACGGATTTTTAAAGATTCTAGTTTGGCTTAGCGCACTGATGGTCAGACTTAGACCAGCACATAATGTTGGAGTGCTTATGATTGAAGTCAATGCCTTTTAATTTGGACTTTGTTTTTTTAGCTTTATTTCATGCCAGGGTTTCATATATGTAATTAAGATTGTTGTCCCATACAACATCTATTAACAACATAATTGACCGAGTATCGAATTCTTTTATATTCGGTACCGCTTTGTCTTGGTGAAATTTTTTTTACAAGCGAATTTGTTATGAGTTTGTTAGTGTTATATTGGCTGAAAGGCGTTGTGAATTGTGGTGAGGTGTTAAGTTGCAAGAGCAGAACCCGGTTAAACATTTAATAAAAACATGTGTTTCTTCTACTTGATAAGTGTAAATCATTTTGGGAAAAGTGAATAAATGCTGGTGGGAAGGCAAAGAAATTTTTTAGTAAGAACGATTGAAATTGAAGCGTACGAAATATTTAGCAAATCCTTTTCTTTTAATGTGGGAAGAACGTGATGAATTCAATAATTTTTGTCGTTTAACAACCCCCTCAATTTGTTAGCCTTTTGTTTTTGGCTATGGTAAGTAAGAGAAGTTCACTTTCGTGGAGTTAAAATATATAAAAATTCTACTTCAGTTTCTCTTCATAAGCGAATTAAAAGTAGCTAAGGAAGATACAAAAACGAGATGCCATTTGATGGCATCTGCATTATCGTACTCTTGGTCTCTTCGTACACAATGGTCTAATCCAAATATTGCAGGTCGTTAAAATTGCAGCTCCCTTTTTTTTATGCTTTCAATTTTTGTTCTTTCCACTACATATGAGTTCCTTGAATTAGGTTAGGTTAGGTTAGGTTAGGTAGGAGCAGTACCGCTAGAAGTGCCTTGTCGACTTCACTTAGACCTCCAGTCCATTGTGCCTAGATCCATCCCGCTAACTGTAGGAATCCAGGATACATCTGAACTCTTTACTACTTTGCAGCTCCCCCAGACTTGGAAAGAAGTAGCTACCTATTAGTCTACCACTTTTATTCAACAGAGCGAGCCACTCACAAAGTACGTCCTGGACGGATTTGATTTCTTTCGAATCCTTCAGCAAAAATCTTCTAGCATGGTCTTCTATGGACCAGTGACTCTAAATGACCACTACTAAATTCCTGGTAATTATTCTACTGCCATTAAGAAGTAATTGCTCCCACGGCATTACGAAATTCATTTACAATTTTCATCTACGCTTTGTTTTGTATGTGTGTACTCCAGATATTTATTTTGCTTGTAAACATTTTATACCAATCCCGTAGACTTCCATGAAATTGTAACATCGCAGTAGGGAAAAGTAGAGCTTAGAAGCAGTTGTATAACTACTTCTTAAGGAAAAGGACTCCTTTCCGACAAAATTCTTCTTCTTTTTAACCCACGACGGGATTGGTGGTTGTTCGCAACATCTGCAGTAGACACTTCTTTTTAAGTGATCTACTGACCAGGGAAATGGAATTAGAAGCAGGGATAGAAGTGGTTGTTCGGAACAACTGCAGTAGCAATTGTGTCTTAGAGGAAGTAACTTTTTATAATAAATTTAATGTGTTACTTTAAGGGGTTACACTGGTTTCGAAGGCTAAATAAAAGCATATTTTCTCTATTTGTTTTTATTCAAAATTTTAAACATATAAAAGAGCACCAATGAATATTAATGATTATTTTTTTAAATTTTTTTTTTTCGAAAATTCAGTCGGTGGGGCTGCCTGGTATCCGGAGACCCATAAAAAAAGTGTCCTTGTGGTGGTCAGGATAACTCATAATAGTCTTATCTCAAATTAAAAAACCAAATTTTGTGGGTTAGTAGATAAGTATAGCTCGTGACTGAATGAAGGATTAAAAAAAAAACTTAAATTTGAATTTTGGGCAGAGTTGTATGAAAAAAAGTACAATTTACACTACGTATAGCCTTGTAAAATTAGTTGTTCAGTCAGTCACCAGTCAGTCCTAGTTTGAAGAAGTGTGCAAAATTTCAATTTGATCGGTGCATTAGTTTTTGAGAAATCGTGTCCTCCGAGTTCATGAATAGTGTTTTTCGAAAAAAACCGATTAAAGTTTTAAGTTGGAATAAACGAAAACATATATTTTTTTTTTAACTTACTAGAATCGTCGACTCCAGCTCCATAAAGCAAGTTGCAATGTTCAAGCTGAAACAAATTACATCTAGATGTGAAGAACTGACAAAAAAACGGTCGAATTAAAACGAGCTAATGGCCCTCTAATAGAAAGCTCTATATATTCTCTCTTTCTGACTGTTTATGCCACATAAATTCTTCGCAATGATAGCTTTCAAAAAGTGATCCGGGTTTATATGACGATTTTCTTATCTAGTTATAATTTGTCTTAGGTCCAGGTCATATTAAAATAATATATTTAAAATAGGTGACCCTTAGAAAGTGAGAAAAGCGAGTGAGAGACACAAACATACAATTGCTAAGCAGCTGCCTCAATATATTTGCGTTACGGAGGATAATTTCCAAAGCCTCTCTCTCCTAGACTTTTACTCTGATTGACTTGACTTGAAACTTTAGGAAAATATTCTAGACATATTGTACAATAAGAAAAAAAAATTTAAAAGATATGCTTTTTTTTAACCTTTGAAACCAATATAATCCCTTAAGAAATTACCTAATTTATTATAGAAATTTTACACACTTTTGTCAATTTACCAATGAACAGCAACAGTTTAAGGGGCTCAAAGGATGCCATGATCATATAATGATGTCTCATTCTGTTCTAAAACAGCATAAGCGAACAAAATTCATCAACTTCTTACTCCCTCGATTCTCGGGAAGAGGGGGTTATAATCGGTGTATGCATTGTGATGCAGGATAAAGGCTTGAAAATGTTGGAAAACAATTATATCGGGCACTCTTAAAGGAAGATCTTCCTACATTTCCTACTGAGATCATACATTTTAGCACCCACTTTTCTAAAATCAGAGCATAATTGAGGTCACTGGCTTTAATTTTCTCCTTTTGCATTCACAACTTTCACGTGCTGCTATTATTTTACACACTAGAACTAGATACAAGTTGGCAGAATAGTGTAAGAAATTTTCTAACACCTTCGAAAGACTATTCGAAATTAAACTGAGATTCAAATTTAATGAAAACGAATTAGGAATAACTGTGTTTGCCAGAGACCAGTTTCAGTAACTCAAAAAGAGAATTCGTTTCAGTTTTTTTTTTACAAATGAATTTTAATAAAGAAAATGAACGCGGATCATCGTTTTGTAATCGATCGAAATATTTGGGATAATTTATTGATGAAAAATGTTCCCATTCCATAATACATCTGGTGAGGCATTAGTTCAATAAGTCAAGACTATTGGTCTATAGAGGCAAACAGATCCATATACAATTCAGCATCTGCTCGTTTTACCAGTTCGATTTCGAATCTTCACGAAAACTAATCTTTTCGTTTTAATCATATGAACACGTACCTATACCTAAGTGTTCGATTGTGTGCTTGCTAATTGAAATTCATTTAGGCGGCTGGGTATAATCGCGTAAAAGTTTTTAAATACATTTTCGAATATACATATACATAAATATATATTTTTGTAGGCGTAGAAGTTTTAATTGATCAATGTGACAATTGTCGGCTGTAAATACAATGCAAATAAAGTAAAATTCAATCCTCTATCATCACATGCGAAGAGTGTCTCGTAAAAAAAATATAAAATAAAACAAAACAAAAAAAATATGAATAAATCATTAGCGTACGTTATTAATTTTGGCGTGTTAAGAAGTTCACTTAAAAACCTTAGAATTAGTTCGACAAATGCTAGATGTAAAAAATCAGTTTTCACATTGCTAAGGTAATTGCTAATTTTATTACTATCCGCCACGGATGTTCATGTACTAATGACAAACAAACAAACAAACAAACAAACAAACAAACAAATAAGAAAAAAACAAACGTTCACTTGGATTTTATTGCACTTTTTATGCAACCTCTGTACATAAAGAAAATACTTTTAAATTGTGTTGTTGTATATAATTAAACAAAAAAGGAAGAAAAAAAAAACAAAAAAAAAACAAAGTAAATTAATTTTGCAATGTAGGTAGCCCTTAGCCTACTATATGAGTAAGCGCGAAGTGTTTCAGATATTCCTCTAGATTCTAGGAGACTTTGTAAGTTCAAATATTTTTATAATAATGTAGATATTGTTATGTATGTCACAAAATGTAAGTCCAATGCTATGATAAGGAAAATGTCTATAATCTGAAGTGGGTGTAACGTGAATTTATATTGACCAAAAAAATGCAAATTCATAGTGTACTTTTGTAAATATTCAGACAAAGAGTTCAATTAAATAAGTGCTAATTAAGGATATACTTCGTTACAAGTAATACTTCTTTTACGTTCTCGTACGAAATTCTTGTGATTTTTTAATGAATTATGTGATTGTTTTGTAATAATATTATTGAAAATAGTAAATTTGAATAATACGAACAAAAATATTTGTTTTTTCCCTTCACTCTCTCCATTCTCCGCTTCAAAGTTATTCATATGTACATTACATACACATACATAAATAATGTCCCTTTTAATAGACTCTGCTTATGTTTTCAGGTAAGTATATAATCTGATATTTATCTTTGCAGCTCCTGAAATTCTTAATGGTGGACCATATGGACATTCTATTGATTGGTGGGCTATTGGAGTTGTCGCATGCCGAATGTTAACAAATAAGGTAAGTGTTATTGTTGTTTTTTTTTTTATATTTTTTTTAATTGATGAATTACTTCAATATCTGCTTCCGTTAAAAAGCTAATAATATTTTTATCTAATGCGAAAAAGTTTAATTTCAAAGGATAGGACGTATGCCGGATTTAGAGGAGTGACACATTCGCATTATTTATGTCATTATTTGTCATTATCGTCGTGTAAACTGTCTTATTTTTATACCCTAAGATGATGAAATCATAGCATATACTAAGGGCCTATCCGAATCCAAGTCTTCGTCTTGTCACAGTATATTTATACAGTAGCCCAGCTTAGAACAAACTACTGAAAAGTGAATTTTAGAATTTTAATTACAGACAAAAAACCTCAAAGTTTCTCCCATAAGAGGAAACTATTAAGTATGATACGGAAGTAAATGAACGAACAGTAGCTAGTTTCACAATAGTTGGGAGAAGTATTAGTTTTATGTAAGTACACATCTCAGCAACAGTCTGTAAATGTATTGTTCCATTACCAAACAGCTGTTTGATTGCAAAGTGGTGTTCGTTCCATGGACAGTGTAACAGGTAAAATGGTTGTAATAATGTTTGTGACAGTTTGATAGTTCTACCAAGCCGAATGTTTTGAGCTTTTTTTTTTCTTGCAGAAATTGTTTTGATTGTCATTTTGTCCCTCTTCTTCTAGTACAAGTTTGTGCATGCTGTAAGTTCTGTTTCTTCCACTTTAGATTTACATAGGAACTTTTGTATTAGAAATTGACTAGTGTTTAGTTAAAACTGTTGAAAGAGAAGTATAGTCTCTTTATAGAAGCATCCTATTCGCTTGACAGTTTTGACAGAGCTGAGCTACTGTATGAATATACCGTGGTCTTGTTATTACAGCTAGTGATGTAACAGCTAGTCAAGATCTATCCGAATCCGTGTCTATGCCACCGAGTTTTGCTACTTTATATAACAGTTTAGATATCTGGTTAGCTTGATCATCGCGTCAAGGTTCGAGTTGACTATTTTAAATTATACAACATATTTTGAGGTTATGTTTATTCGCTGGCTGTCGAGATTAAGCTAAGCGAACGAATTCGGACAGGTTAACTTTGCCTTGAGCTTGATGGAAAAATGGCGAGCGCTGATAAAGTGAAGCATAAATATTGCGCAGTTTTTTTAACTGTTTTAATTCATTTAAAAACAAAATTATTAATGGATATGAGCGATCATAAAGCAATCATAATTTGTGGCTAATAAAATTAATCTTTACTTTTTGCATTATAGCTTATAGTAGTAAGTAGATACAATATAAATCATATCGCCACAAATTTATAATTTTTTGGTGAATTTGACTGCATTTATGATGGTCAAGAAATATATGACTGCCTTATAACTATAACCCTAACTTATTCAGCATTTCATAGACAAGAGAACTTGTTTCCAAGTGGATTAATGCACGGTGGAAGGTATAGGTACAAGCATCAAGTAAAACAGCACAAGCTGTTAACAAAACGTCAAATATCGAGCTAAGCACAAGAATTCGGACGGGTTAACTTCGTCTAACTATTATAATAGCTGAGCTTGTTGTGTTTCGTCATTAGCTGTAATTCTAAGACGAAGATGAAGACATTGATTCGGACAGGCCCTAAGAGTGTGTTCAACTTTTGGCTATAGCCAAATTGGTTTCTGCTAGTAGTTTAATTTTTACCTTAAGATAACCAAAAAATGTCGAAAGTTTATTACTGTGTGGATACCTAAGTGCGACTTATTTATTAACGGACAATGATAGCCAGCTATAGCCGGCTATAGTAAAAAGTTAGAAGCACTCAAAGTTTGTTATTCCATTTGTAACACCTAGAAATAATGGTGGTAGTGCAAAACGTCCGTCTGTCTGTCTGTGCGCCTGATAACTCCAGAACGCGTATACTTAGAGAGTTGAAATTTCGTATACGGAATTAAAAAAAAGTAAAATTAAGTTCCAAAATGGGACAAATCGGATAACTCTTTCGTAAAGTTGCCATACAAAAATTTCGTTTTTCACTACATATTTGGACACTGCCTGAGAACGCGTCAACGTAGAGTGCTGAAATTTGCTACAAGGCGTTTTCATAAAATTAGTTAATATAATTTCTGTAATGAGTTAAATCGGGCAACCCCTTCTTTGTGTTGCAATAATAAAAATTTAGGTTTTTTACGTATACTGTAAAATCGATCAGTTCTAGACGTTTCTATTGTACTGAAAAGTTCTTCAGAATATGAAATCCTATGAAATTGGTTATAATCAATTTTACTGTTCGACGAACCGTACTATAAATATATGCGAAAAACCACTTCAACGATCAAACTTGCACTGATTGGTTACCATACGAAATTACATACGGGTACTCATGTAGGGTATCATAAAAATTGGTCGTAGACCATTGTTGTCACTAGGCTTGTTCGATGAAAAAAACACAGTGTTAAACACTGTAAATTTCCCCAAAATATTTACGCAGAGATTTTCGATCGTTTAGCATCGTTTAGCATCGTCAAGCATAGCAAAATATTATTCTTATTTGTTATTATTATTATTATGTGTATTATTTAAAATAGATTTCTTCGAGTCCTCGGGACACTCCAGTTGGATAAACAAAATTAAAAAATGATGAGCCAAAAATTTATTTGAAATTTAAAAAATATGGAATTAATGAATACAGAATTTTCTTTTGTTTCTTGTTTTTCCTCGACATCTTGACATAGAGATATATATATTAAGGTGCATGATAACGGGCATTAAAAAAATTGTTTTTTTTACAATTAAAATTTCGAAGCAGAAAGCACGACCAAAAGAACTCTGCTGTAATCCTATCCACAAAGACAGGTAATATTGTAAGATTGGTATCTGTACTGCTCCACATATGAAATAATATACTAGAATTGAATTCTCTTCTTCTGCATTAGCTAATGAGTTATTTTAACTCTGGTGAGGTACATAATGAATTCTTGTCTCCAGGAAAGTAGATGGAGGTAAAAATCCACTAAAGGCCACATCCTGAAGTCGGGCCCTCGATATAGCTACTACAACCAAAGTTTTTGCGATAAACTGTAAAAGGCGAAAATTATTTAGTTTAATTTACATCGGGTGCAGCTTTGGTAGCGTTAGCTTACCTGTTGGCTTCTTATGGTGTTATATACGATATTTACGGGGAGATATATTGGCTGTGGGAGTGGTTTTGAAACTTTTCTCCTTTCGAGCAGTCGCCCTGGGGGACTGTTTGCTCGATGGGGGACGTCAATTGGAGTTTCATTTGGTTTCGAAACTGATCGCCGACCCTTAAATCCGGTTTGCAGTCCCAGAACTTAATTGGACCATGTTATTTGACTTACAAATAGTTGATTCTTGTAGTGTCGTTTCTCTTACTCCTCTAAGACCGTATCAGACCTGTAAAGTACTTAAGTACATTCGTACTTAAGTACTAGTAACAGTACCAGTACCGGGACTTGTACTTAAAATATTTCAAGTCCAGGTACTGGTACTTGTACTTGGAATTTTACAGGTCTGGACCGTATATGAACCACAAATAGTGTCAATTCGATGACCGGCGGTTTTTTGTACCTTTCTCAATTTCTGCGTTGTTTCTGTTAACTCTGGGTTGCTTCTCCTTCAGACTCTTGGTTAAACTCCTAAATATGTATGAGTTCTTTAATTTCGAAGCTTCAATATATTCTTCTTAAATATTGATGTCCATTTCCTCACCTGCATTGGAAGGACTTAGGCTATCCTAGATATGCCTACAATTATTAGGAGCTACACAGACATTTAGAGGGACATCAACCTCTACTGATGTTGTTATGACAGTTATGAAAGACTAATTTCTCCATCTGCATATATGTAGTATGCGCAGTCTGTCCTATGTAAATCAACAATCATTCATTAGAAAATGCTCAAAAAAACTCTTGTCTGCTTGCGTAGTTCTTTCAAATACACTTTCCTATCGTGTTATTTATGTACAGCTCTACACAGTACGCAAATTGTGATGTGGTTCATTGAACGACCCGAATTTAATAAATAAGCAGCACTCACGTTAAGCCAATTTATATTGCAAAAATGTGTATTTAACGCACCATAACTACATAGATATTTACATACATACCAACATTCTGCTGTCGGTGAGCTCAAGGTAATTTCAATTTTAATAATTTTCGCACAGTTCAAGTGCAAGTTGAAGGTTTTTTCACGGTAGTTATTGGCTGAGATGTGTGCGTCTGACTATATGCGTATAGTAATGGGCAAGAGTGGCTGCATGGAACTTCGATTGCGCTAAAATTGTAACATATTAGACGTTTCACGTTTAGCTTTTTATTCGCGAGGGTGATGAGTTTATTGGGTCAGCTCAATTTAATTTAATTTTTGTTATGCCGTTGACCTACGAACTTCCGCTGAAAATGATACATCACTGTACTAAATGCCCTAAATGGCAGGAAGTTTAGTGAATGAATCTTGTGAACCGAAATGTAGCAACCGTGATATATGTATGTATGTATGAAGTATGTCGTATTTATGAACATAATTATGTGTAGGTATATGCGAGCTTTTTATATCAAGGGCTATGTTAGTTTGTGATCAATGTAGCTGCAAAAGTGTTCAGACTAAATTCTCACCCACACGAAATATAATTAGTTGTAAAATTTTACAATTGTTACATTGCCACGAAAGATGAGAGCGTTGATGATTGAGATTTGGTAGTAATATTCCAGTTTAGACCAATTATGTATGGTGACTGGTCTAATGTGCTCGTATAAGTTTAAAGGAATTTCTTGTTCATTTAATGAATTATCACTCCTTACTTTTACAATAAAATTAACAATCTTCGCAATTTGAATTTTAAAATATCAGTAAAATAGTTCGCAGCAAGAAATCTCGGACAAAACAAGAAACTTAAGGCTCATCATACATCATGCGCAAGCGCTGAGGGAGTAGATAATAAAGTAACGATTCCTTTGGTCATTTACCTGAGCAAACGGGGCGCAGCAGCATCATAAACAAGTCTGTAAGTTTCTGATATCTCTGCCCCCAAGAATGCATGCGCACATATATACGCAACATATACCTGTTCCCTGTAGGCACTATCTTGTCCGAGCAATGTGGGTTCAACGATGCTGATGCTGATGCTGCTGCTGCTGCCTGTAATGCAATGCAATGCAATGTAATGTACGTACACTCACCACATGCATTGAAGAAATTATATAGTACGACGATCCAGAGACATTATTTTTGTAGATAGTAGCTGAAATGATTTTGGCCTTTGATATTGCCAGCAGCAACAATTCTACAGATTACATAGAGAGGAGGAGGCATCTTCAGTTCCACATAGCAGCTCTGGTTTTTTGTTATTATTTTTTCCAAATTCTTGCCTCAAACTGTGTACTTGATGATGGTTAACAGACGGTTCGTGGAGATTTTTCTCGTTTTTAATAATATTTTTTAAGAGATGAAACCAGTTTCTCATTCGGGTGGTATGATCATTCCTAACACAACGCAATTCGCGCAGATTCACAAGATAATAATATCTCTGAGCCAGCTGAATGCATTTCTTTTTTCTTTACCATAAGTACCTACATATCCACCTTTGAGTTTATGCAATGCATGAATGTAATTTAGGTATAGGTACCCTCTAGAGGTTCGAGAGGTTTGGAGATTTTAGTAGTTGAAGTTTTTTGTTTTTTTTATTGATGAGGAAATTCTGCAATCGGCGATGGCCTAAACTTATCATTTATCTGATGCGCATACTCAATTGATTTAAAAACATTTTTTTTCCCTGGCAAAAGAACTTGCAAATTTATATAAATACGGAGAGAATATAGATATTACATTGGAACAGGTGTTAATGAGTTAATTAGCTGCGGTTATGGTTGAAAAATTACTTTGATGACTGTCGATTACTAAATTTAGCCAACAGTGGAGTTTTTTTTTTTATTTCCCCCCCCCCCCCCCCCCCCATGTGAATTAGTCAAAAAACAATATTTTTAATGACTAGTCGATATTTGATTTGATTTTTTTTTTTTCATAAATCCATGCGATTCACATTTTGATTTTGTTATGGTGGTTATGATTGACAGGGATGAGATGGCTATAACTGGTATCTACTTAATGTAGGCACACCTTGATCAACAGTTTATGCAAGCAACGCAATGGAATTAACTTTTTGTGAATTATTCTTGTTAAAATTGATGAATTACCTACGTCATATTCTTAGGAATTGATCGGTGGATTTAATCTGCATTTCTTAGAGTTGGCTGAAGCTAGCACAATTAATGATGATGCGATTAAGATTATAGAGATCTTAGAAATAAGGTGGTGAAGTACTAGGTATTTATTGAAAGTTATACGAAATATTTTAAAATTCAGGTTATATAACTTTTTTTATTTGTTATTTTATTTTATTTTTTTACTGGAAATAGTTTAAAACAACAAAAACAATCTTTTCTTCTTCTTCTTCTGAGTGTAAATAAAAGTTTCATATTTATCTCCCGCAATTAGTTTGATGTTTTTGAAGGTCAAATGTTGAAATTTCTTTACGTGTTTATCAAATCCTTTTAACAGCGTATCAATACCTTCAGGGGGGGGGGGGGGGGGGTCACAACTAAAATGTTCGAGGGGAGAAAAAAGTCGGAAGTAGTAGCTTTTATTTTTTTATTTTTTTATTATATTTAAGTAAATAAAAAGATTACTCTTTTGGACTTTTTACCGGGTTAAACTTAATTTTGTTCAAGAAAGATTTTTTTGCGATTCTCCGGTATATAGCAAAAGCTAAAAAATGTTCTAATTTGTTATTTCATCACACAACCCAATCATTTTTGGTGACAAGTTTCAAGTCTTGGTTTGACTCATCAACAGGTCCCAAATAGCGAAATTGGGTGATTTGAAAAACAAATGAAAAAATGAAAAAAAGAAGAAAGCGTCTGCAGCAGGCAGAAAACCAAGCTGCACCGATGAGTGTAAGGTTTTCTGCTGACACGAAACGCTTCTTCTTCTTCCTTTTCTTCTTTATTTTTCAGCCCACTGCGTGGCGTATACAGGTTCGATTCGCTTCGAATGAATCTGTTTCTTTAAATTTTTTTAATAAATAAAAAAATTGTTTTTTCTATTTTTCTCAAACTTTTCATTTCTTTCTTCTTTTTTCATTTTTTCATTTGTTTTTCAAATCACCGAATTTCGCTATTTGGGACCTGTTGATGAGTCAAACCAAGACTTGAAACTTGTCACCAAAAATGAATGGGTTGTGTGAGGAAATAACAAATTAGAACATTTTTTAGCTTTTGCTATATACCGGAGAATCCCAAAAAAATCTTTCTTGAACAAAATTATATTTAAGATATCACAAAACCCAATTTTCAGTTTGATTTGGAAAATCTGTCGATAATATTATCCACATCAATGTCGATCTCAGAGTAGACAGACATTAAGGACTCATATCCAGATTCTCTTTCTCGTGCAAAGATTGTAGAAATAGATGTGACGTAACCGATTCTGTCACAGCGGCGGTGAGAGCTTGCAATTTGAGTCACATTCAAAGGAATCGGAGTAGAAGTGCATGATATGTCACTGAATATATCTTTTGATGGGAACTTAACTGATCTTGCTTTCTTCTGAAAAAAAGTTGTCATTGGTCTTATCAGTCTTCTGCTTTCCATTTTTGCTACTATTTCTACCTTCATTGCTAACTAGTGTAGCAAGTTTATCCTTCTCCTACAAATTAAAAGTAAACAATAAGTTAAATTAAACAACACTACTTTAATTAATACGAAACTAAAAGCAAAGCAACGGCAACTACAGCAGAGGAAAGCGAATGGTTTTTATTTTTTATAGTCGTGCCGTAAAAATTCTGAAGAAAATTTGTAGAATAAATTTCAGCGGCATCAATCCAACTGATCGTTTTCAGCAACAAATAGTGTATAAAAATTCGAACGATAAATGTTTAAGTAAATTTCTAAGAACAAAATGTATGCTTGCCAACACTCATAAATATCTTTAGCGACCCAGATCAGTCAAGTCACCTGAATCAACATAACTCTAATGGGTGCCAAACACGATCCGTTTTTCCGTCGTTTTAAAACCACGTTTTAGTCAAGATAAGAACCAAAAATGTGGTAAAGAAAAAGCCCCTCACACGTAACAACTTCGTCACGTTTTGCCGTTATCTTGTAGTGACAATAATAATAATTCTCACAATATTTCAGCAAAAACCGGTTTTCACAGAAGCGCGGGAACATTTTATGAGAGTAAAACGTGAAAGCTCCACCACTTCTCATTTATTTACGAAAACGAAATATTTTCCATTCTGTTTCGTTGCATGCAATTTGCGCTTTCACATTTTTTATCCACATTTTGAGAAAGATTTCTGGCATGACCAGATTTCTGGTTTTAGTAGACATCCGAACCTCAAAACGAGGTGTTCGCCACACACGTTCCAAAACGGATCGTGTATGGCCTGCTTTAGGAATCATTGTCCGCCACAAATAGTGCATGAAAAATCTAAAGAAAAATTTTCAGATCTTTCCAAGAAAACTGAATGCTTGTACCCCTGTCCGAAAGAGTGAGCCACCAGAATCAATGCACCAATTCGTTTTTAGACCGTTGTCGTTATTCATTCAAATTCTTAAGAACAATTTGAAAGTGTATTTCTAAGAAAAATTTAATGCTTCCCTACGAATGTTAAAATTTTGAACAACTCTTGAATCAGTGTCGCTATGAAAAATCAACGGGTGGCTAGACGTTGATTGCATGGAACTAGGGTTCTTCTACTGGAAGATGGAAACAAAATTTGTTAAGTCAAGGCTTAAATACAATTGGACGGGCAACGGCAAACGACGAAAAAATGCCGCTGTCAAACTTCTAAAAGCACAGCGTCTTATGCGAATGCCTCAATTTCGACAGATGACGGTGGACGAAGTTGCCGTCGGGTTTGATCAATTTTTAATTTTGCCGTCTCGTCGCCAATAAAATCAAACAAATGAAATTGTTGTGGCATTTATTTTTGTCAAGGTTATAAGACGTCGCGCGTCAATTTCAAAAGAATGAATTTTGATGAAAAATTGATTGAGGTAGGGCGAAATCATAAAATAACTTATGATACCTATACAAGACAACCAGTATAGATGGATTGACAAAAAAGACATGGTTTTGATGGATATTTCGAGGTGCTTAAATACAAATGGTAAAATTGTGAAATTTTTGGTATTTAGTTTCATTTTAATTTAGTTAATTTCCGTATTTTAATTTTTTACTTTCCACACTTTGGTCTATTGCAATTCTTTCAAAATAATATAAAATATTCTCGATAAAAATCTGTTTGAAAACGCTCAAAACTAATAACAAATGAAATCTCAGTATCTTCTTCATTCACAATCGCCGCTCACTGCCTGTCGTTGCAATTGTACTCCCAATTTTTCGACTACCTGTTTTGACAGCGAATTTCCAGCTGCCATCTACCGTCGGAAAATCAGATAGGTAAAAAAAATGTATGATCGCTTACCAATTTCGTAGAAACAATAACACTTTTTAAACTCGAAGTTGTGTTCTTTTTCATATACATATATTAGTAATGGGCTCAACAAAAATATAAAAGCATCTTCATAACTGCGCTGCTAAGTAGTACCTGCCACTTTCTAAACATTCAAATACTAAAATAAATATGCATTCCAAAATTACTTACTATCCTGTGATGGATGATAGATGGATTTTTGAGACTATGAGTTGAAAGTTCAAAGTTTGATCTAGTACATTTTAGAAAATCTAGTACACAATCAAATTCCTTAGCTCCTGAGAAGAAGTTTGAGTACAGACACTCCTATACTCGGAGGCATAAATAGCCATCCCCACCCCATACTGACTTTTCGAGTATTTCCCTCTTTTTTTATTCGAACTGAGGTACTAGATTCTTCGCACTTTAGAATGGCTCTAACTCGGTAAGGATATATCCGATCGGAGAATTGGTTTCACCATTCGCCTCACCTCATTACCAGCTACAATTCGTGGCGGAAATTTTTTCTCTACATACTTTTAGGGTGGGGGAAGAAACCCCCGGCGGGGGACGGGTGGTTCCAATACGTCATTTTGCATGTCAAATTAAGGCTATCGCCGAGTACTATAGGGTGGTGTACTTTTTTTCCGATTCAGAAAACTTTCTTGGGACGTTTTTGACACCACATGGGTCACATGCACCCCAGTTACTACAGTTCGCATATAATTTTGCAGTTATTTCTTCCATGAGCATTAGTGATCTGTTTTTAACATTTTTCTTACGATGCACCAATTCCGCGCAATCACGAGAAGTAGAAAAGTCCACTTTTTCACCCAAAAAGTTGACTCAAGCTACATCCGATAGCCAAAGCTTGCCTCCGCTTAAGTGAAAAGAACATTGTTAAAAAAATATTGTTGCGAGCGTGGCCTTTGGTTCGTTATTTAAAACACAATATTAAATAATTAATATATAAGTTCTTTATTACACTTAAATCATATAAAGTTCACAAACATTTATTTAATCAACTCAACTCTAATTATCGCTAACACTGTACTTTCAATTATCGCAATTTAATTACACACTATCGCTTCTTTATTATTTTCGCTTCTTAACACTGCAACGTCTAAAACAAGACTCTTTTTCTGGCGATGACAACTGTTATATTTATACCCTAGAAACTCTCCGGATTATTCTGGAGTGTTCTATTCCAAAAGCTTCTTGACTATTCTATTTGTTCTATTCCTGAACTTTCCTGTAGATAATAATCGATTCTCCGAACCTGAAGTGGTTTCCTCCCATTGCCAGTAGATGTCACCAGTTGTCTCTTTCTATTGCACGTAACAATATAATATGTTCAGAATGCATCGTTTAAGACATCTCTCATGTCTGGAGGTGTCGTGCCTAAAGTTGTATGAAAGTCGGTATTTTCCTTTGGGTACTCTTTACAGCGCTGAAAAACCTAAAAAAATATTGCTTAAGAATAGAGGAGCTCTGGCTTGGTGCTCGCACCACTATAAAACTCAATGTAATATTCCAACACAAAAATTAGACGCCGGCCGGTGTTATGGGATTACAAGCATTTTCATACTTCCCATGTCCGGTTTTTAGTTTGGTACAAGCTTCCAATAAGTTTCGTACTTTTCAACCATCCAACTTTTAGTAGTCGAGTTCGTCGTACTTTTATAGTTAACAGAGCATAGGCGGTTTTAGGTATAAAAATGACAAGAAAGAAAAGTATTAATAAAATAGTTCAGAAAAATTTGGCAAAGAAAGCGAAACGAATCGCGTCGGATAGGCATACTTTTAGAGGAATTGCACCTGGAGCCAGCTGATTCAGGTTCAATTAATTAGGAAAGAGCGAAAAAGTAGGTACGTATATTCGGAGCTTCTTAAATTGCTTTCAAAATTGATATAGAAAAACAAGACATGAACTCATGAACGATTAAGGTAAGTGCGACATAGTGTGGGAAGGACTGTTCGAATCGTCAATGTCACACCACAAACATTATTTCTAATTATTCCTGAGATTTCATCCCATACCCCTCTGCTTTAAATAGATGTGCAAAAAATATAATGGTAAACCTATTCATTTGCCACTATTTTACCCACTTTACTGGCATAGAAAGATAAGATCTATCCACAATACAAAAATTCAACATAGTAGGTAACCTTCGTTCTAAAGGTGCGCCTAAACGATCTAGCATAATGCCAGATACCTGCCCACTTTTGTGGGTAGATACGTGTAATCACGATGGCAGATATAGGCAGATGTCTGGCGAAAACGGCTGGCACTCAGAAATGTCCAGAAGTCTGCCGCACGTTTAACCAGCCACTTTTTCTATCTGGCAAATTTTGGAACATCGTCTGCCAATCTGGCCAGTAATTTTTTGAATTGAACAGATATCTGTCCAGTTTACCTGTTAAAAAATAGTTTTATGCACGTAGTGATAGGAGTATATATATATATCAGCGAAGAGGAGAAGGAAGTAGGAGTCAACATGGACCAGTGGTGAAACAATGCGCTTTTACACTTGTACAATAAAAGTAGCCGCTCTCTAGAGATCATTTTTAAACAATAAATTTCACATTAGTTCATGTTGTCTCTGCCAGATTAAAGCAGTATTTTACCAGATGAAAACTAGCAGGTCGTGTAATCAATAAATACTTACCGAAAACCATCTGATGCTAGATGAAATCTGCCCGAATATCTGCTCCGTGTGTAATCAATAGGACAGAACATATCTGCCCACAAAAATTTACAAATTTCTGCATTTTGTCAGATCGTTTAGGAACACCTTAAGTAAGAATAAAAATTTAAATATTTGGTGTTTTCGCACCAGATATACTTTTTTCCCTACAGCATCCACACTTCAAACTTTTTCTTCATATTTGGTACGATTGTATGGAGCTACGACGAAAATGTTTGTAGCCTGTAGGAGGCCATAATTTGAATTTAATCAGGGATGGTCTCATCAGTGCAATATTTGAAATCTTGGTTAACTCTCCCGGTCACGGTGGGTGGGTCAAAATAATCCCCGCCTTTTTTTCTTTAGTGAAAAAGATCTTTTAGAAATTCGTATTTGTAAATCTTTTTTTTTTAACATGTTTTGATTAAATATTTTTTACGTAAAAGCACAATGTTAAATGGGCCCAATTGGATGGATACTGTCCTGATGACAACTCTTTCGGCAACAATCGATCAGGTTGTCATATTCAAAAAACTTGGTTATGTTAAATTGAAACGTCTCAGGTTATTAATCACTTTGGACCAGAATTGTGTCTGATGTTGTCTGCAAAGCTAGAAAGCGTTATTATTTGTCCCAAGAAGCTTGTAAATTTAATGTTATCAACTTTTCTCACTTATTTTGGTCCTCGTATCAAAAAAAAAAAAATGAACAAAAAAAAACGAAACACTGATTGCATAAAATATGTCCCGGTCTCGGTGTTTACTTTTTACTAACTACCAACAGCTCACCTTTCTTGAAGATTTAACTCGATAAGAAATGCAATAATTTTCGATATTTCTTATTTCGTAAAACTGAAGAGTCAATATTTTCGAAATTAAGTGTCATACCTGACCTACATAAACAGATTTCTTAATTGATACATGGCCAAATATGCACGATCAGCTGACTGCAGTTCAAATAACTCACGAACAATTTAATTAATTGTCTTCGCCGCAAATTATTTCACTGTCATCTCGTATTTTAGGAAAATGATGACCCCATAGAACACACACGTCGTCGTTCTGCTTGTAAATTTGTGTTGTGAAATCTGCAATCAATTTTTTGTGTCGATTTCATAAGACGAAGTACTGTCGAATAACATAAAATGAGTGAGTTTATCACCTCGAAAGTGAACTTTTGCATGATTGATTTGATACAGACCCTCTCAGTTAGGAATTTTCTTATACTACATATGTATTCGTGTGGTAGATTCCAAATATGTTCAGTTCAGTAATAACTACATCATTAGTTATGCCAGTTTAGGCTTAAAGGTAGTGGATGAAAGTGTCATCTAACGAGAAAAAACTGCACTAATAATGTCTGTCAGGATCAGCGCAGTCCAACATCTTGTCATCTCATAACTGACGTACGGATATTGTCAGACAGGAAGACTAAATTCAGGAATTTTTCCGAGTTGGTATCTACCACTGTACTGCTAACATTACGACCAATGAGGCGACCATATTAAGGAAGGACAAAAATATTGACATACCGTGAATAAAGAGAGAAAACAGGCTGTCGAAGACAGTGGTAACACACCTCAAGCATGATGAAGTCGTTGACTGGAAACACACTAGGAAATGAGCAGAGATCATTAAGCGTAGCAAAAAGCTAAACGTATACAGATATTAGAAATTTAATTGAAAAGAAACCGCGAGACAATCCAAAGTAATTCGAAATATTAATAACTCGCAAAACTCATACCATAGCATAATTACCTCGAATAAGAGATATTTCTCACCGCCCACCCTCCCACTGGGATGGTCATCTCGAAAAGATGACCATAAAAAACTGAAATTATCTTGCTAGCAGCC
This sequence comes from Dioctria linearis, assembly GCA_963930735.1. Taxonomy (NCBI): domain Eukaryota; kingdom Metazoa; phylum Arthropoda; class Insecta; order Diptera; family Asilidae; genus Dioctria; species Dioctria linearis. The sequence goes on along the minus strand of OZ005742.1, from coordinate 1,867,125 downwards.
AAATTTCAGTTAGCTAAACCAGATTGAAATTAAAAGAACTCCCAATGATCTTTTGTGCTCACGAATTATATTTGTTAATTAACGAAATATACAGGGTGTTTCTTACTAGGAGGTCAATAGAGCGGGAAACGATAGTACTCACCTAGACGAACCAAAAATTGTATGGCAGGGGTGGGGGGGGGGGGGCATATCAACCCTTTAGGAGTTACAGGGTGATTAAGAAATAAAGCTAGTTTTTCACAAAACACCCCGTACCTTAAAAACTACAGGGCGTAAGGTCACAGTTAAGTGCTCGTTGTATGCAAAACTTCATGGTCTCTCCAACGACTGATCAATGAGCCCCACACCCCTCTCTCAACAAGAATTATGGTTGCCTAAACTAAAAATTTCGGATTTTCTTACCTTTTTTTAATTTAACCTCTATTATTTTTGCAAAACTGTCCTTAACATAACTTTTTTTTATAAAAACTGTAAACTGTAGACTCTCCTCTTTAAGTTGACCTATTACGCCCAGTGTGCTGTCTGAAGCCCTTTAAGAGTTATTAGCTCTAAATCTATTCTCAAACCTATTCTAACGATAATTTGTTCCCTTAGCACGTCATTTAAAAAAATATCGTCTAATTTCGGTGTGACCGGAATGGGTTATGACTTAATAACTATTTAACGGCTACAGCTAACACATAGGGTGTCTACAGTTTACAGTTTTTATAAAAAAAAGTTATGTTGACCTTTTTGCTAAAATAATAGAGGTTAAATTAAAAAAAAAGGTAAGAAAATCCGAAATTTTTAGTTTAGACAACCATAATTCTTGATGGGAGAGGGGTGTGGGGCTCATTGAGCAGTCGTTGGAGATGCAGTTCTGCATATAATGAGCTCTTAACTGTGGCCGTACGCCATGTAGTTTTTAAGATAGAGCTTTTTTTCTTAATCACTCTGTAATTCCTAAATGGTTGATATCCCCCCCCCCCCCCTATCTAGGCGAGTACTATCACCTCCCGCTCTATTTACCTACCTCCTAGTGGGAAACACCCTGTATAGTTACAAGGCAAAAACCCGTTTTTCGATGCACCCACACGCTATCGAGTTATGTTAGTTGCAAAATTGAAGAAATCTAGTACAAATTATTCTAGCAAAAAAAATTAAATCCTAAAAAGCGAAAAAACTCACATTCATAGAACAAAAGCCAATGATTTCAGGACAGATAAAAAAACCAAAAAATTACAAAATAGCCAACAAAAAGTTGCCATTTTTAATCTAGTACATTTTGGATTTTTGGTACAGAGCTAAATAGAATCGAGGAGCTTCTTAAGTGCCCATTTATTTGTCACGTTTGAGCTGTAGCCGAACTACTTTAATTTTTACCATCCTCATGTTTTTCGAAAACGTAAGATATTCAATCTGTGAGAGCATTGTGTATTGGCCCCACAGCATTAGCAATTCATCAAAATCCATTTGTGAGGAGCTACCGCATTTCCGCGCATTGGAAAAAAGTGCGAATTGAGATTTTATCCTGCTGTAGAGGCGACTCTTCGATACATCGCACATTGCATCATCTCTCTGGATATGAATTCTTACCCGCGAAACAGGCGGCTTGTTCAAAGGATATGCTTACACCGGTTTTGATGAATTTCGAATTATTTCGAATATTTATGCTTTTCTCTTCCATTGTTCCAAATTTCGAATATATTCAAGTTTCAACTGTTGTATGTGAGATGCGGAATAAGGAAATCTACGTAAATATCAAGATTGGTAAAAAAGTGTTTTTTTCGAAATTACCCCCTCCATTTTCGAAATCGAAAAGTACCCTATCTAATAGCCAGTTAAGATTCCCGTACAATGACATATAAATGGTTGTCGTAGGTTAAAAACTGTAGGATGAGATAGAATCCTACGAAAAAACTGAAGATTACCTCGATGGGCACATCTTCCAAATGTTTGCTTATAACTTTTGATTGTTATATGTTTACATTTCATCTAGGGTATACAAATATTACCAAACATATCTTCTTCGGAGCTGTTTGGATAAACTCTTCCGATGAATAAATATTTTGGCATCATACTCCCCCTTACCTCCTTGAATAGATTAATAATTTTGTTTTTGTCTGAACATTTGGATCGAGTTCTATCTGAACGTTATTGAATCCACGCCAAATATCTTTCATTTATAACCAAGATAATACGGATTGAGAATCCTCCATGGTTTTCAGATCATATGCGAAGACTTTTGGTTCTGATGGCTTGTAACTCAACATATTTTAAATGTCAGCTATTCAAAATTTCGGCTTTCGGGGAGAAATGCAAAATCATCCATAATACATATAAGATATAGCTACATAATTCAGCAAACAAAAAGGATAATTTTTAATTAATAAGGTACTTAGGAGGAATCACAAAGGATTCGGAACTCACCTTCTAGGAAGTCTGAACGTCCATGGTACCCGCATTATCTAAATCGGGAATTTTCATCATCTAATCGCCCATACATTCCTCTGCTGGTTTTTCACATTTTAACTTTATGTTTTTCATATGATAAAATCTTAGCCGAAGTGGGTACGTGGGATTTCGTCAAAGTTCGTTAGGATTTTATTGCGTTCATATTTCTAAAAGTTTTCCTAAAACATGGAAGGTATTAAAGTAATCAGTATTCACAAAAAACTTGGACCTGACTGTGATAACTTTCGACCTAAAAGTCTTCTTCCCTTTCTATTCAAAGTTGATATTTTTGCAGATTTCGTGTCAATCAGGCTATCGACCGCAACACAATGGCGCAACTGACCTTCTCAAGATCATTTCGGCAGACTTGTTATACTGATAATCTAACTTTACTTGTATTTTCATCATGCTCTTATCTATAAGAAACTCGTTACGAAATTTAATTTGTCTTCACACTGAAATCAAATTGGTTTATAGTTTTCTTGAGGGTTTTTCAAATAGAAAATATTCCTCGATTCTCAGTCTTCAGTATGGTATAACCACAGGGATCAATTCTGGGACCGCTACCTTTTTTATGTTTGTTTGTGAGTTGTTTGAGACACATATGAAATTTAATAAATTATACATTTTTGTGAACTATGATAGCTTATTTGTTCCGACATTGATAGATCTAATTGAGGATCTGCAAAGTGAGTATTCATCAATGCACAATCCTCAATTGTCTCGTTATTTTAATAAATCGAACTTATAGCTACCTCAAATTTCTCGCTAATTACTTTGCGTAGGTATTCTCACATCTATTTGTATATGGATTATGTTTTTAGCCTTTTTGGTTGATAGACAAATACGAACAATTGAATAGTGCGGATATGGAACAGTTTACCATCTATATTTTCTTTATTCGATTCGAAGTCGTTTTGATACTCGGGAGGTCGATTGATTTATTTCTTAATTTTTAACATGAAAGAAAAATATTTTTTTATGGCAAAATCGTGGGTCAACTTATCAGCCAACAATTTGTTACAAGTTAAACCAATAATATAAGGTGACTGGTCTCATCTAGTGACTTCGTCCTTTTAAAAGTGGAATATTGTCCGACACCTGATAAAATCTGATCTGCTGAGCGACAATGTGTACAATAGTGCTAACCAATTGGTGCAAGTTGGTTGATTGGTATATTACAACAATTTTTTCGGATTATTCACCTGGTGAGCCACTAGTCCAGCCACCAGTTTAGACATTTTTTAATACAACGGTCTAAATAGGTATACTAATGGCGAAAAGGCGAACAATTTTGAAACTGCCCTTCCATTTTAGAATTTGTTTTTCTTTGATATCGGTCAGACTTTCGTGCCTATAAATAGGGGGGATGGGATTCTCAGGTATTGAGGAAGCATAAAACTAATAAAAGTAGCCGCTCTATAAAAAGACTTAAATTTATTTATTTTCAAACCATTATTTCCTATCAATAATACTAAATTGTTTTTGTAAAAACAAAAATGACTTCAGAATGTTGTTTCGTATGTTTTGCATGGTCCCTGATGGTCTGCTGAAATTCTTGCAGTCTATTTTCGGTTCGAAATGAAATCTCCGTCAAGGTCCCAATTAGATGATTCTACAGAGTACACGTTAAGAAGGTCCGATAAAAAACACTTGAGTTTTGCATAATTATTACAAAAGGAGTACTTAAATTAAACTCTACTCTTGCTTGTTTGCTTGCTTGCTTTCATTTGATTTGTATAAATAAGATATTTTCTGATTAATAATTATTATCAAAGTAAAACCGGCATACGAAAAAGTTATGTCGGCTTTAAGTCCTGCCAATGACTAAATTGTAGTTTTTATAAGTTATCCGCTTCGTACTCAATTAGAAAAAATTTTTCCGATGTTCCTAAACAGCTATAGAATCTAAAGAGGCTTTTAGTTTTTTGCCTTATCATCCTTCTTCTCTTTTGATTCTTCGCTTTCTTTCGATTCTACTTCGGTTTTCTTTTCAGCTGATTCTGAACTTTCTTTGCTTTCTTTGTCTTCGCTAGATTTTTGCTGTTCGGATTGTGATGCTGATTCTGGTTTTGGTTCGCTTTCAGCTACCGCCTTCAAAGCTTCTGGTTGTTCTTCCGGTTTCTTTAATTCCTCTGGCTTTTCTTTCTTTTCTTCTAATTTCTCATCTGATTTCTTTTCTTCGATTGGTTGTTTTAGTTCTAAAGGTGCTGCTGATACTTCTTCAGCTTTGGCGGGTAATTCTGCTGCAGCTTTTGGTTCTTCTGGTTTTACTTCTGTTTTTTCTGCTTCAAGGATAACTTTAGCTTCTTCAGTTTCACGTGTCTGCCTTACGGTTTCCTCAGCGACAACTTCTTTCTTCTCTACTGGTTTCTCTTCGGCTTTCTTTTCTTCAGCAACAGCAACAACTGGTTTCGGTAGTTCTGCTTCATTTTCTTTTTGAAGAACCGGTTTTTCTTCGGAAACTGATTTGGCCTCAACAATTAGTACTGCTTCTTTTGGTTGAGATTCAATCTCTGCTGTCAATTGTTTCTCTTCTGAAACAGGTACTTCAATTTCTGCAGGTTTCTTTTCTTCTAGTTTTTCTGCTTTTGGTTGATCTAAGTCCTTTTTCTCTTCAGTACTGGCGGCGGCAGCAGCGACGACAGCTGGCTGTAGTTCTGTTGGTTCTGCTTTAACTTCTAGTGCTGCTTCTGGTTTTACTTCTTCAGGTTTTGCTTCAACTGCAGGTTTTGCAGATTCTTCCGGTGTGGGTGCTGATCTTGATTCTGGTTTTGTTTCTTCAATTACAGCTGGTTTTTCATCGGCACTCACTTCTGCTTTGACTTCTGTATCGATCGGTTTGACTGGAGAAATTTCTTCATCTGGCACGGGAAGGGCGAATGCGCTTACAAGAAGTGCAGCGAGTAAGATCAATTGAAATTTCATTCTGAAAATAACGAAAGAAGTTTGGTTAAAATTTGATAAATTTTTTGTTTTGATGTGTGTAATTTGATTGGTACAATATTTTTTTGGTATTAAAATGTGGAACGTGTTAAAAAGCGTCTACATTTTTTTTTATTATACTAGCGCTAATTATGAATAAACGACGAGTAATAAGATCAGTTTGACTTAATGAAAATCATAGATCATCTATGAAATAAAATTAATCAGGAGATTCAATGAGAAGCAATCAGTCAAAAGCCAAGCTTTCATTGCTGGTATTCATTTAATTTTTTCCGTATACCCAAGATTCGTGGTAAAAATCGATTTGACTGCCAAAATAAGAGCTATTACCATTGTTTGCTAGAACTTCAAGAACTTTGTATGCATTAGTGGCAAGTCCAGCTTGTTTAACTACTCTGCATAGATGGCAGCACTTATAACACTTAGTAAACTTTATAGTTGTTTCCTATTGCCTTTTAGTGGAGCTTCAGCCGATCTGTGTTGATTCAGAACCTTATTCATGAATACGATTCGATAGAAACTGCGTTCCACGAATAGGAGAAAATGAATCGAGCAAAGACGAATTGTGTGGACTATTTCTTTCGTATCTCAACTAACTAAAAAGTCGTGCAAATTACTTTAAAGCAAATTTGCTTAACCAAAATGTTGCCCAAATAACTTGTTAGTTATATTTATCAGCAGAACGTTGTCACCTTGATATTGTAATGTGCAGTCAACTACTAATCCTCATTTCTATTTTATTCAAATAAAATTTTACTTTCCTATAGAAACGTTTCGAAAATTTATAAAATTCCATTTGCATTTTAACAGTTATAATAAAATTTATTGGCTCTTCGTTAAGAATCTTGTACCTGTATGTAAACAAATATTTTGTCACAGGCGCCTCAAAAAGAATTAATTTATTTAGTATGATGACGTTATTCTATGTTGTTACTAAAAAGTTACGAGATATCATTAGAAATTACTAAAAAGGTCACTTTTCGTCATTTTATAACTTTTGGTTCTTTGAACATATTCATCCTCGGTAGGTTAAAATTGAGTTACCTATATAATAGCAAGACTTAGTTACTACTTTTTAACTAGAGTATCGTTCCACCATGCTGTCGACTTTGCATAATACACTAAAAAGTTATATTTGGTTTAGGTTCCCAACGTTAGTCAAAGATCATCGATCGGAACTGGTTATTGTATAACGTGAAAGTTTTCTGTTTCTATTTTTTTTTTTTTTTTGTAATTGGAAAGTAGTTGAAATCTTTTTACAATTACTTTGTAATGTATTTGGTAATTGAATTGCCATTATTAGGACTACTAGCAATATTAAAGCCATCTAGGCGCTTTAGGTAAGACAATTATGTACATATACCAGTAGTATTGAAACATGTTGAAACCGAACTCACTGTGAGCTGTATTATTCAAGAAGAAGACATACAAACCTTTCCGTCTAGATGACTTGTCATATACTGGCTGTAATACAGTAGCAGTAGCAGCTTCATTTGAATTTATCTAATCCTATGTTCTACGTCGAGCTTAATGTAGCTGTCGAAATTCTTCCCCTCTACATATACGTCTACATTTGACAAATCTCTTTTCTAAAGATAAATCACATTGCTTTAAAAGGAAAAATCCGTTGCATATGCAATTTCCTGTTATAAAGTTTAAACATCCGCGAAACTCGATGTGTGTTGCAATAATTTTGAGTCGTCGATTTAGTAATTGCTTAATAATGAAAACACTTGAGCTTGTCATCGTCATTTTCTCGACGACGACCACGACGACGACGACAACGAAGAAGACAACTACAGCAACATTGCCACTAGAGAACTAGCCTCACAGCGCCGGCCGCTTAGGCTTTAGGCTCATTTATATTCATTGAAGACACTTTGGGCGGAAGTTCAATAAAAAGCGAAATTTCGAGAGCAATATCAAGTACAAGTTCACTCAAGAGAATCTGAATCAAATCCAATTAAATCTGGGCTGTCGTCGCCTCAAAGTAGTATAATATTGTCGTTGGCTTGTCGGTGTCGAAGATACGAATGCGAGCGCGCAAATCATATGCGCACGCCATTATAAGTCCAGTTGGTTGGATGATTTGCATACACACATACATACGCGGCATATACATATACTTATGCAGACAGAGCTTGTGCAATGAAAATTACAAGGAAACGAAAATGCAATTCATTGACCTAATTGGAGATCTAAGACGATGACCGAATGATTAAGACATTGAAACGGTAAATTTACTGCATAAATATAATCAAGTTAAATCGTTAAGTAGCTGCTACTTAAGACATTTTTACGATCAAGTCGGAAATGTAAAATGATTCCAATGAGATGCGGCCGTCAAAGTACGTGTGCGGTTTGTGGTTACGATTTTAATCTAACTATCTTGATGCATGTCGTATATGCAGGCAGGTAGATAAATGAGAAAAGGTAGAGAAATAGATTCTATACCGAGATGGAAATGCATACGCAATGGCAATGAAAATGAGCCCTTTTTAATATTTCAATGGTAATCGAGTGGTTTGGATCTTGACGACGCATTCTTATGGATGTGTAACTAAGTAAAGTGAATACGTTTCCGGGTTGAAATTGAAACAATCTCGTCATAAAATTAGGTCAGGGCTATTAAATAAAGGCTCTCCCCTCTCCGTCGATTATTTACGAGTACGATCCTGTATACGTGTTGAATTTCGAAGGTGTTGACATTCTCTATCTAAATAGTTCCAGATCAAATGATTTCTGAATAAGAAAATAGTCATTCAGAGCTGGTGAAATTCGTTGCAGTATACCAAGAGCAAAATTTTCTGGCTATAGAATCGAACCTGGACTGCAGCAATAGTAGACATTTTTATCTCCAACAGAACTCTGAAGCAATGGGTGAAACTTCGAGCCTAGGATTTGAAATTGATATTAGAAGAATTGATCTTAAAAAAAATGCTCTTCATGCAGTTGCTTACAATTGTTTTTGTAGTATTTATCGTATAAAAATTTGTCAATAGTCGATACAATATGGTCCCGTTTACGTGCAAACCAAACTAATCTGACTAGATCACCAAAAACCACAATTTGTGGAATAGACAAACAAAAAACGAACTATACTAGTCCTATTTGAACTTGATTTTGGTATGAACCGAAATCGGAGTATAACTAGTCTGGTAATAATAAATAATTATTAGCTTTGTACCAAAGTTCAATTTCATAACCTAAAAAAGTGTGATTTATAACCAGGGAATTATTTAAAAACAAATTATAAATGACAGCGCTTCAAAATTGTAATAAACTTGCGAATTGTAGGTTATGGTAAAAGTGCACATAAATTCTAAACCGAAAATTATTAAACCGGTCTTACACATAATATTCAAGACTGGTCTACAAATAAACGTGTGTCCTGGGAATCGGAATCTAGTGAAGACGCGAGTTTGTGCAGCAACTACCAAGACCTTCTAGGTAAACTTATTTATATTGTACAAGTGTGTCACACATGTTGCAAGTATGAATAATATTGCGGTCTTGATTTCAATTCGCACTTTCCAGATATCTAGGCTTTAGTTTTAGATACGTTCATGCATGTTTGATTTTAAATTCTTTTATGCTATTGAAACTGCATAGGATTGAAATCATTTTTATCATAGATAACACAATTCAGCTGTATTCACATATTTTCAATGCCTTCCTTACTAATTCTTCTCTTTGGAAGGTACAAGTGTTGTAGAAAAGTGTCTAAAGCCTAAAAATCTTAGTGATTTACCATCTACGCTCTTTTGTCTAATTGTAAGATACTGCAGAAAATTTTTCATATTATGGCTAACTCATTCTAAGTTTGAATCGAAGTTTCAGTTTGAATCCACTACAATTCCATTGACTAATATTTTTTCTTTAGATATGTCAGAAATGATTGGGCTGATTTGTGGTATGGCGTTCCACAGGGATCGATATTTGGGTCTTTGCCCTTTAGCTTGTACATTGATAGTATCTCAAATATTGCTGAGGACTGTCAAACTCTCATCTGTTTGCCGATGTTGTATAGGTGTGTATCTTAGCAGACCTATTGGTGTAAAACTGCCTACTGATTGCTTTTACATTCATCTATAATGCATAGATTTTTTCGGTCAATTTCTGAATAATATTTATTCGTAAAATTCGTGTAAAAAATCTAGGGATCTTTTGTAATTTCAATATGAACTGCGCTACGGTCACTTGGGCGATGTACTAGGCTAAATTTCTGGTGGCTTGCGTCGTCTGTGACTGTTGTGTTCATGGTACTCGGAAAAAGTAATATTTGTTTTCTGTGAATATTTGCCTGTCGAAATTCTTAATTTCGACGCTTTTCTCAATTTCATTCAACATTTAATCTCAATCTGAAAATGCTGCTAGTGTAACAAAAAATTCAAGTTAAGTTACAAATTTAATATGCGTATTGAGAAATAGATGGCGTGAGCATATTGAAGAGTACATTTAATTTAAGACCTGTTAGAAAATGATTTTTTTTTGTTTTTTTTTTGCATTATTCGTCAGGCATTTGAGGTCATAAATAAAATTGAATTATATTGCGTTACAGTGACAATAATGTTCGATAATTTGAAAAATGTGTTTCTTTCTCTCTATAAACATTGTGAAATTCGTCACTGCTAATATCGCAACATAATTGGAAGAAATCAATAAGGAAAATTAAAGTGAATTTACTGTATATTCCATTTCCACCAAAAAGGTGAGGATTGTAATTTTTAATTTTTAATAGGTATTCAAAAAGGACAAGAAAACATCTCTCATACTCTCTACAGTAATGAGAATTTTGTTTTTAGCACACATCTAAATACTTTTTTATGGGGGGTTTTTTTTTATTTATTTTTCACCTGGATTCGCGCGCCGCTTTTTCATATTATGCAAAACTGGAAATGTACCTACAACGACGACTCAGTTGGCCCCACTGAAGAAAAACAAAAAAAAAACAACCGAAAATTAATAATTCATAATTTGAATAACAGAGAAATTTGAATAATAAACGGATCTCAAGCTGTGTGCTATGCCATGAAATGTAATAAATTATAAAATTTTCTGATTTATTTCATCTTGAACAGACTGACGGAGCTTTTGAAATGCTTTATTTTTGATCGTATTGAATAAGGCCATATTATTATTATACCCGCCCTCTCCTGCTGTACCCACAACACCCGTTCTTATATTCTGTTGGCGCGCGCCAGCCGGTACCGGTCGCGCAATTTTATTATCAAAGGCAAAAGGTGAAATATTTTCTCGTGTATAAAATTTGTTTATTATAAAATATGAAAACTTTCCAATTTTATTGGTAATTCGTGCAGACCGATGAATTTTGTGTTTTGATTTGCATTTTCTTTATTTTACCTTTTCTTTCCATTTGCAAAGCATAGAAAAGACAAGAAAATTTGAATTTTTTTACATTTTTACAATGCAATCAAATTTCTTACATAAATTTGCAAAATAACTAAAAAAAAAATTTTTAAGAAAGTTTACATTTACAACTAACTAGTTATTGGCAAAAAAATATCAGCACAAATTTCCATTTATTATTATATGGATCTTTTTAAAAATTAAGGGACTTTTATTTTTTATTTTTTGTAAAAAGAATTAATTCTTTTTCCATGACGAATTTAATATTAATTGCAATTATCATTCCATTATAATTACTAGAAGATAGAAGCACGTTTAGTAGCAATATCGATTCTACTACAATCAAATAAAAAAAATAAAGGTGCCTATGATCCTGCCACGTGGATTCTGTAATATAATATGGAGAGTTTTGAGAGATCATTCGCCATTCAAAAACTCAAATATTTTTCTAATGGAGATGGATGGAGTAAGAAAAATAATTCGCATAGCTTTCAAAGAGTTTTAGAAAATTAGTAGCAATTATAAGCTTTGGTTGGGGTAAATTAAATGCCAATTCTCTGCTATAAACAGCCGCCATCTATTCGTCAAGATTGGTATTCTGTATCAAGGATAATTTTGGATATAAGAGGATTTTGATAAATAATTTTCCTTCGACTTACTATTTGGAGAGCTTTGAGCAATGAAAGTATAAATATAAAACAAAATATCAAATTTCAAAAATTTCACAATAATAATAATATATCCACCATCCAAGTATACATAAAATGTCACGGAAAGTCTCCACTTCATGTAGTTTTTTCTCTATTTTTTATTGCAATTTATGATGACCGTGACCGTTGACTTTAATAGCGGATTTTGCAAATTTTATCTATTTTCGCAATCCAGTAAGCTCTCTATCATGCAGTTGACCTTTAAGTGAGATTTTCTCATAGTTGACAAAACTGGTGATGAGTTGTCTTAATAAAGCAGCATGATGTTGGTCAACTATATTGACCTTTTTTAAATATTTATATGCATTTGTAAGAATCGAATCCTTAAAATCAGCTAGGAGAGTAGAATGGAAAAAAAAATAATGGCGAATAGACAATGAAATTAAATTGAAAGGATGCGGAAATTGTATGACTGCTTTTTGAATATTAAAGAAATTTGAACTGAAAACAGGTTCATCTATTTGAATATCGTAAAAGGGGCTTAAAAAACCAGCTGAATATAATTATGTACGAAAACCTTTAATTAATTTCACGGTTATACATAGAGTGCTTAACATTAATTCTTTGTTTTGTAATTCATCCCATTTATTATATCAAAACTATCTCGCAGTGGTGGTGTCGAAATTTATTTATAGAAGGGGTAGGATGCGAATGATTTTTCATAATAATGCTAACTATATCGGATATGATGGAGTAGAAGTAGTATATGAGGCTGTTTTCTTAATTGCTCATTATATACATCATACATGAGGTGCCTTTTTGCTCACCCCTTTATGTACGCCACTGAGCTTTAAGAAAATTATAAAAAAAAAAACGGAATACGCAGACGACGTATGATACTACTGCTTTAAAAACTTTGAAAAAGCCAAAAAAAATTCAAATATTTCCTAAAAGAAATGGAATTATTGGCAACCATCAAGGCTCAAGGAAAAACATTTTGTTTTCGTCTCTACTAAGGCCCCTATTTGGATGGAATGAGTCAAAAGTAGTTAATTAAAACTATAATTACGCTTCTATGTATGTACGATCGTTAAACATCGACAAAAATGAAGTACTATATTAAGAAAAGAACACTTGTTTTGTATAAAATAATTCTCAAACATCAAATAGATCTGTAGAATAGAAAATGGAAGGATCATGAGCCTTGACCTTGTAGAGTTTTGATATCACTAGACAATGGAAGGTTACATTACTATAGAAGATTATTGGATCAAGTTAGTGGAATGGAATGCTAACATTGATTAGATACGAAAAATAATCTAATAGAATCTTAATCAAGAAGAAATACATCTGTAGATCAGTTATAGAATAGCCACGGTTGAGATGGAGATGGTTTTAATACATATAGTGGCAGTGACCTTCGATTTATTTTCAAGGTTCGTAACTGGGAATGAAACCAGTGTAAATGATTCAATTTCATCACACAATTCATTTTTATCTTAAACAATAAGGAAAATTATTTCAAACAGAACTATCTATTTAAATCCCGCCTAGGAAATTATCTGTAGCATTATCTAATACAAAAAAGCACACAAAGAATTCTAAACATAAATTTCCTGATGCAATTTATTCTAAGATGTCACAATCTTAACTATCGCATTGGTCTTTGGCCGTACAAATAGTAGTTAATGTTCGCTAGCTTGCTTTGCTCCGTATACATGCCTATAACTAACTATGTATAACAAACCAACCAGTTCAAGCAAGCTATAACAGCATCTTAACATTTTTGTGTAACCTCTTAAGTATTTCAATAGAGTTATTCACACCCCAAAGCCATTCAACTTGCAAAACGAATTCTTGTCTTTTTTGACCTAACAGCTCAGTCGTGCAGAACGGATTTAGATAATAAAATAATATTTTGTGAATATATATATGAAGTCGACCTCTACTTTATGCATAAATCCAATTTTAATAATGAAAAAAAATAAATAATAATAATAAATAATACGCAAACGAATTAGAAAAAAAAAATCATTTGATTGTGCCAATCTCGACGGGATAATTTCTGTTTTAGATAATTAGCGGGGGGCAGTGGTAATAATGTTTTGCACTCACACGAGTTTCAATTGCTTTTTTGATTAATTTTTAAAGAATTAAATAGAAAACAAAAAAAAAAAATTTGAATATTACGCGCACGCTATATCCAGCAGAGTTTACATCGAGTATTTATCATCCGTCTTATGAACTTTTGTTTTTTTTTTTGTTTTTTTTTCTCTATGAATATTAAATGGATGCACTTCAGCAAATCATCTACAATGTTTTGCTTGATTTATACATTTCTTCTTGCACTTTTAACGAGATGCATGTCTTTCAAGGAGAAATAAAAAAAAATAAAAAAAAACAAAAACCAAAAATGGTATGAGAAGTTTGACAAGTTTTCCTCCACTTTTATAAGAGTTTCGTATATAAGTAAATTTTTTAAAATCAACTTTCTATCAAATTAAAAGTAAAATGCACATTGCGCGCACAAATATACTTTTTAGAGTTGAAGTTAGACTTGTGAGTGTCGATCGATTTGCATTTTCAGTGTTGAGAGCTTAGATCGATTTTGCTAACAATTTAGCGTTTTTCCGTTTTCATAATATTATAAATGGTGCAGATTGCCATAGTACAAATTATACAGAACCGGTATAATATATTTATAACATATATAGATATAGGTAGTAGGTACTCCACGGTGGCTGCCTTTTGTATATAGGATTCATTTTATTTTCACTACTATTATATATAATATTCCACACAGTAGTTAGTCCGTGAGAGGAATATAATATTATTCACAAAAAGATCACACAAAAATTTCTTCATTATTTTATTGTGATTATAAATATATTAGAAAGCACGCGCGTGATTTTATTTATTATTTATTTTTATTTTTAACTCGCATTTATTATTATTATTATTCACACTTATTACTTTACTACTACTAACTATACTATTTCTACTAACTATGGAAGATTTTTGTTCGTAATCAAACTCACCTGCAAATTAATTATTTCCTACTTATCACAAACTATGCAAAGGCACAAAAACAAATTGAAATAAATTCTTTTTACTACTAATAATATTTCTTATATAAGAGAGAAGCGATATTCCTTAGTTCTTCACCTCGTCGACTAAAAATCTGTTTGAATAGTTTTAGTGTTGCCCTCGGCTTATATATCCCGCCATAGATAATGTAGTGGGGCGATGAGATACCATGCGAAAGAGGAGAGTCATCATCATCGTCAAGCAAGATTCAATCAAAAAACTTCTTTGCAGTTGTAAGCCTGTGGTGCTTCTTGTTGTTTGACCGTTGGAAATATATTGTTTGTTCGTTCGTTCGTTCGTTCGTTCGTTCGTTCGTTGGTTGTATCTCATCAAAGAAAAAGCATAAAAAGTCTCTTAAAGTAGATATATCCACCACACTAATGAGGAATTACAAATAATGCACCCGCGCGCGCGCGTATAGGTACTTGATCGTCTGCTTCTGGCTGTGGTTTTATATATATATTTTTTTTATTTTTTTATTATTTTTTTATTATTTTTTGTATATACCTGGAGAGAGATATCTCTTGTCGAAGGATATTAGACAGTAAGTAGTTAGTATACCTTCCACATCAATAACTATATGGAATGCCAGATTCTAGTCTTATCACAAAAATGCACTCGCATGTTTATTTTTGTTTGTTTTTCGGCTTAACTTAACTTAATCTAAGCAATACTTAGCTTAGTACTACCTACTATTACTACTATCATCCTATCCCTCCCGTATATGCATATGTATAGAGATTGAGTAGAAATAGAACTCACAATCGAGATGACAGAAAAAATATTTAATTTTTATTGTTCAACAAAATTTGGCAAGACCGGATCCCAACATTAAATCCCCTATCTTCTTTGTTGGCATTGCTGGAAGCAGGCAGGCAGGCGCAGGTATCCCGCAGGTTTTATTAGTTGCGCCTTTTAGAAAAGAAAAGAAGGAATATTGCTGTTCTGCAGGTTTCCAGTGGTTTATTTAACTGCCCCACCCCTCCCCTCCCTCTTCTTTGGTGTAGAGTTAAATATGAAGAGAATAAGGATACTTTTTTGTGCCTAAAGGAAAAACAAAAATAAGATCTAGATCCAGCTCTTCTCATAAATATGTAGGTACATCATACACATATACAGACAAACATGATCTAAGCTTTTTCATCATCATGAGGAGAGTGGTGCTATCAGTTTAGGGCGCAGTCTAGACTTTTATCGTTTGGGGCATTACTGACGCGCATGCTCTCTTGTATTACTTTTAGAACTTAAAATGCTTAAAATAGACAAGAAGATAATATCTTCGTTAATATTTAATTGATCGCGCTGGCATTTTTGCTTCTACCTTGTACCTTACCTACCTCTACCTATCTATTTGTCTACCTACATACAATTTATATACATAAAAGTAGCTTTAGATTTGTCTTTTTTTTTCTTTTTTTTTTCTAACTTTAGTTGATCATTGTAGAGATTATGGATTGATCTCTTGCGCTTTCTGGACTGATTGCTTTGTGCTGAAGTGGTGGTTTGAGATTGTTAGTTTTAAGATTTATCGCCGTTTTTTTTCTTATGTTAATTTTTCCCATATATACACGGAATTGTATAGAATCATGTTTTTGAGATTTGTGCAGATATCGACTTTCAGTTCTTTGTAGTTACTACATACAGGCAGAACAGACAGATAGACATACATAAATGTGGAGTGATTTTCTTGCTAATATGTATAGAAACCGCATAAATAGTACTTACTTAAGTTAGATAGAACACATGTGATATTATTGTGCGTTTATTGGAGTAGAAATTTAATATTACTGATGTAATCTATTGAGCTTTACCGTTATATTCGATATATTTTATTGTTTGTAAGATTTTATTATTTTTTATTTTTATTTATTTTTTTTATTATTACACCAAATTTATGGAGCAGCGTATAACGCAAAGGAATGATTTTAATGGACTAAAACTAAAAGGTTTAAGTTATAATAAATAATCAGCATAGTCGTGCAAATGTAACTTTTTGGTTTCCTATTTGAAAAGTCCGTACGACATCGTGGTACGACATTCTACTCAGAAAGTCGTAACTTCTTATAATTGAATTTTGATTTTTTTGGTTACAGATTGACGAAAAGAAATTATTCAAGAGAGGGTTTTTCAATATTTTATCGTTTAAAAAAAAATCCTTGAACTTATATCCATTTTTCCATCCGTTTAAATCAATCCTCAAAGCATATACGAAATCAGTTAACTATAGGCGTTAACGGTTGTTTTAAGTATGGAAAAGCGTAGATCTCGCATTTGTTTCTATTATAAAAAGGAAAAGAAAGAAATCACACGATGAGAGATCTGGAGGCGTGTAGATTTGTCACTTATTTTACTCTATATTTTCCTTTAAAAATGGAGTTGTGGTTGCGGACGTATGTTATCATGATTCAGAAATATTCGATTTCGAAGCCGTGTTTCTTGTGAATATTTTTGAGGATTGATGGCAAACAGGAAGTGATGTACCATTCTGCATAAACACTACTGTACTCCCAGTAGGAAAAAAGACAAGACCACACAAACTACACAAGACCATTCCTTGAAAAAAAACGACACTATAAGTTTTGTACTAACACTTCGAAATTTCTTGGTTGGTCTTTCCTCATTTTTTTATACTCTATGGTTTATATTTTTATAACCAACTGTCGTCACCTCTAACGATATCATTTGAACTTCTTCATCCAAATCTTTTCAATATTTCTCTACATCACTTTAAACGATTTCTGTTTTTCGCTCTTGTGTTAATTAATGTCGGTAGGAAACTTTCCTCACATGTAAGTGATCCTTTTAATTGGTTCTGAGTTATACCAATTCCCACAATGTCAAAGTAGGCTATCGTATGCTGTTTTTCAACCACCATGGCTTTGATAGTTAAATGAATTTTTTTGGAATAACAGGAAGTCCTTTAAGAGATTCATCCATGTCAAGACTGGCTGTACCACCTACACATATTCGCACACAATATGGAGCTTGATTTTCAAATGCATTTTGTAACCTTTTCCTCTGAAAAGTTTTATCGCAAATCATAAAAACTCATAGTAGGATAATTCTCTCTGGTTAGATAGATTCATTTATTTCTTGTCACGATATTTATATAAATTTGAAAACTTCTTTACTATAGAAAATTGTAAGATCATGGCAACTGTGTAATTTGTCCGTGAAGCGACGACTATCACAAAATATTTGTTTTACTATAGGTGCGTGATTTTTAAAGGAAACAAACATTAATTTTAATCTAGTAAAAAAAAAATTTTTATAAATTTTTGAAACCATACTACGCAATAAAGTCAAATTTTATTTACATATGCCATTAGACAGAGGAGAAAATCAGGTAAAATAATTCTACTAATCTCTGATCGAATTCGTTCGGCTTTATATTTAGTATATTTCAAATTATTCAAAGTTTTCTAATTATAATAACTAAATTTATCCGACATTCTGGTTACAAATATAAACTAAAAAGTAATTTGAGCGACTTTCTAGTTACAAATATGACTTAGAAGTTATTTGGGCAACTTTTTAGTTATCAATATGATTTGGAATTTATTTTCGCGGAAGCATCTATTTTATCTCCGAAGAATTTCCATGATTTATAGATTTGCAGCTTTACGGAACAAGTATATGAAAACTGTATAGCGGTAATCCGCCGTACTGCCGTTCGCTTGACTCGAATTCACAATCTTGCTTGTACACGGAGTTTTGCGTCTGTGCGCAAAGTTTAAATACTATACGTATATCCAATCCATTGAAAAAATTGTACTAAAATCTGGTACTCTACGATTTAAAATGTCAAATTCACGGGTCTTCGTTTACGGAGGGTGGTTTCTGCTTTCACTTTTGAGATTGAATTCCAAAAAAAATTTTACAAAATTTGAGTTGGACAAGCGCAGAAACATTGACAACTCTTTTTGTTACTATGCTAATTATTTTTTTGTTTTTCTATAAACAAAAAACATTATTGTCGCATGCGGACAATATTAGCAGTATTAATGGTAAGCGCACAAGGCTTCAAAGCACTTCTCCAGGGCGATAGTGATTTCTTCGACTCGGTTATTAATGTCGGCCTTCTTAGAAAAGTGATATCTTGTTCGAAAACAGCCACCTGTAAAGATAAGACGTAAATAACTAAAAGATTAAGATTAAGGACATGCATATTTGTGGTTACGACAAACTCTGGAAGTTACTTATTTCTAGCGTTGGAGTCTATACGTTCGCAAATAGTATGATGGTGAAAGTTTGCAATACACCTCAATCCCAACCACATCTCCTAGTTCGCGTATACCACGATGTTTTCTATTTCCGTCGGCGGTGGTGGTGACTCTTCATCCTTCGTTTACTGACTTTTCCTTCAAAACTATGGTTGCGTCTTTGAAGGTAATCTGTCTAAGTTTGTAACATTAGAGCTAGCCTAACTAGACCGTAGCTAAAGCGTACGTATACTAATCCATTCGAAGATCATGTTGTTCAACATCATATTTGCAGTATTTATTGGAAGAAAGTGCTCTACGTGTTTTGTCATCGCTATAATAAGATGGAAATTGATTTAGATGAATGAATTTCATCAATCCTATTTCACCCTCCACCTATGAGATGTCCTTGGTAAGGATGTTCTGACCATTCGTCCAGAAGGCGCTACTATAACATATGGAGCAACGGCTCAGGTAGGGTATCCGCTTTATGTCCTAATGAGTTACTGCATTTTTTTTTAAATAGATTTTGTACAAGAAATTAAATTTTCCGTATTAAAATTGCTAGCGGAAATTGCCATGGGTATTTTCATTAGTATATTTTCGAATGATATCATCCTTCCAAATCACCTTTTAGGGTCTTAAAAAATTTTCATCAATGTTCATTTATCATTGAGATTGAGTGCAAAAAAAAACTCTTGCAGTCGAAAAATCTTTTAAAAAAAAGAAGAAATTTCTATGCAAAAGCGAGCGTTTCGTAATAGCAGGAACCGTATTACTCATCAGTACTGCGCTTGGTTCCTGCCTGCTATAAATTTATTTCATGGCAAAACTCTCCATTTCAAGATTGCAATTTTTATAAAAGGTCAATGGAAGTGCTCAGCTAAGACCCTCCGGCCTCCATAAATTGTTGTAGCCGTACTACATAGTCCCGCCACAATTTAAATAGTTTAAAAATTATATCAATTTTAATTCTCATACATATGAAAGTAAATATAGGAAGGCAAACCCCATAGTGAACTTATGAAAAAAATGCGAAAACTTTTAATTATTAAAAATCCGTTCAGAGTTTCTTAATTAAAAAAACTCAATTTCTGTGAGAAAAGTGTGACTCACGTTATCGATGTTTTGCTAATAAGTCGATGCAGGTGTAAACTCGATGAACGACAGAGTGAGAAAAGCTTTTGCGTCAATCTCTTGTGCGCCGACTTTATGTAATTATTTATCTGTGGAATAGATAGCTCATATTCGTCACCGTGCGCAACCGTAAAACATTTAAGTCATTACAGAGAGAATAAATTTCGGAAAAATTGCGGTAAAGATTAGTTTTGACCTTATGCAAAGAATTATCAATTCATAGAATATTTTGCCGCCGTGTTGTTGTCGTCGTCGTCGTCGTCGTCAAGTAGGCAATCTGAGACTTAAGACTTAAAATTTCGTCATTAATTAATTATTATTGAAACTGAGAATTTATGAGATTCAATTGGGTTTTTGTTTTTTTGTTTTTTGAATTCCTAACCGGTTTCTTCTTAAATGATGCTGAACCTTTGTGTAAATTCCTGAGATTTTCTCAACAGCTGTACTCTCATATGTTTGTGATGATGTCGTCGCGTTTACATTTTCACGGTGGAATTGTAGCAATGCAAGTTGGTTTCAAATTGATAATTAACAACATAAATTTGAGGAATCTTTGCCGATAAGGAAATCTGTTTCTTCTTATGTATGTAGATGAAGGTGTGTTTGTTTTCTTATGACATAATCAAAATTTTTAATTTGGTGGAATTTTAAGTATTTAAGGTGTTTGCTTAGTTTTAATTGGTAAGAGGTAGTAGTAGGTACTTCTATGAGTAGAAGGAGAAGATCTATTTTCCACCTGATAGAGTTGGGGTCAGGGGCTCTGTCAATATTCCTAGTATCTTTTCAGTCGACAAGTTCTTCACAACAAAAGAATTGCTAGTAAGACCTCTTTTGGACTGCACAATCTTCTTTAGTACAACTTTGATAACAGATAGTGAGCAATTAAAAAAAATCGATCCTTATACTAAACTACAAGAATTTTTCTTAACTCTCAACAACACCCGTAACACATTTTCACCGGTTAGGGTACATTTGTACCCAAAACTTCAATTGATGGTCAAAGTCTTTATTGGGTGTAAAAGCATGTTTGCCAGCCATTGGTTTGGTGTGAGATTAAACTGAAAAATGATTGATCAGTAGCAGCCAAGTTTTCAGTGCCTTTTAATATTTGTGTAAGAAATCGGAATATCGGTTCTGTGTACTCTCCAAAGTGCACCTACGATGTTTCTACGTAAATGAAAATTTATTCTGTACCCTGTGAATTCAGGACATAAAATTTTTTATAAACAATTCTAGGTGTGACTGTGTGTGTGTATTGGCGAAGGGCAAAAAAATCAAGATATACAGGGTGTCAAATAAATAATGGTAATAATTTTAAGAAATGAATCTAGACCTAATTTGCAATGGAGAAGTGTGTCGTTTTGATTAAAGACATATGCGAAATTTTGTGCTTTTCGAAGAACTCGGTACCTACTTTGTTTTGCTTAGCTGCGTGACCGTAACATTGGATCTGTACTTCCTAAAGAGAGAGGACAGATTTTGGAGTATTCTAATCCCATGTGGTCTCCTCCCCTGGTTGAAAGTGACGACCTCTACCTTATTTTACAAAATACCACTATAACTATGGAATAGGTGAGCCCGTTTCATCGATTTATCGTTTTTGGATTTAATTATTTCCAAAAATTACAATATTACAATACCAAAAAACGAATTCCATTCTTGAAAATCTGAAGACGATTCGAAACGTTCAAAGGAATACGGTTTGCCTCAGAAGGAATGAGAATAATTTTTTTTTATTTTGTAGTGAAATTATGCTACTTAGAAACGTGCAGACTTTTCCAAGCTATTTTGCATTTGCGGGTAACAATTCTGGTAGCGATTTCCAAAATTTAGACTTTTTTTATTTTAATTCGAATTATCATGCCTTTTTGGACCTTGACCCATCTCAAAATCGCGATCAACACTTCAAAATTTCATATAATGTTTCTTGACCGCCGCCGTTAACAAATCGTGACCCATATGTAGGCATTGTTGGGTTAGGCCTGTTTCGTTCACAAAGATGCTAGGTTTCCATCAGATGAATATGTCATCACAAGACTCCCAACTATGTTAAAACCAGAGAGAAATATAACAACAACGACGAGTATACTTAAATATGAGATTTGCGAACAATTTTTACAATTTCGAGATTTTGACATTTACGTATTTTCTCGTTTTTGAATTTTGTCACTTCTGGAATTTGTCACTTCTGGATTTAGACACATCTGGATTTTCTCATTTCTGGATTTTTTTATTTTTTCTCGATTTTGTCATATTTCCCTGTGCCTACTGTGATTTTTACAATGTTGTCTACTGTTTCTGTTGTTTATTGTTTGGATAGAAAAAAAATGTCACATTAAGACGTAAATATTTATCTGTCGATTGTAGTGGTGTCTTGGTGGTATTTTTCAACTAAGTCAACTCCAGACCTAAGTGGATAATATTAAGTCATATAGTCCGAATATAGTTAAAATGCAATTAAAATTTTCCTTACTAATACCTTTCCTACAATCATCCAAACTGTCTAACTGGAAGATGCTTTCGTAGAATTTTCTTGGTCATCTTTGAAATCTTTTTACCATCGGACAGGACAATCAGTGCAAAAGACATTAGAAGCTTTTCTGAAGCAATTTTGTTAAGTTTTAGTATGCAAATTTAAATTCGACATTTATTGAGTCACACCAAAAACAGATATGCGTAAGTTCACCTTCCAGAAAAACTAAACAAACAGACTGATGAAATCATACTTGTTACCGTTTCGATTAACGTTTTCTTCAGAGAGTTTTTGTCTAAATGAAAAGCTTCGTTGAGGAGATGAGACCACAATGCTTGCACCTCTTATTGGGTAGAAGCGGATCTGCAGTTTTTAGAAGGCCGGCATAAAGCGGAGAAGCCTGAAGCGGATCTGCAGTTGTTAGAAGGTCGGCATAAAGCGGAGAACTGCGATGCCTTGAACTAGTGCAGGAAGCGGCTGCCTTGGAAGGCCTACTTAAAGTAGGTATCGGCGGTGCCTTGAACTATTGCTTGATGCAAGAAACTGCGATCTTGAGCACCTGCTTGATGCAGGAACTGTTGTCTTGAGGAGTGCTAAACTTGCTTGGATTCAGAAGCTGCAATATTCGTTGTACCTTTGCTTTGTCTTGGCGTGTTTGCTTGGCACATGAAATAGTGGCGACGGCTTGACCTGTTTCCCGGTCAACTACTCGTTCTATGAACACCTATGTAGCTTAAGGTGCGTCAACTTCCTGCCCTGAAATATTTTTATATTTAACAAGAAAATCAAGTCTTAAGGGTGACTTGAAGTCCCCGAAGGGAAGCTATAGCAATCCCGAGTAGGAGGAGGGCTTCTCATCTCAGGAGGTTGGAGTGCTGGAACCAAGCCGACCCTAAGTTGACTTGACAGCTGCGCTGTTAGTGAGGTGGAAGTCCTACCCCAAGTCGACCCTATGTTGACTTGACAGCTGCGCTGTTAGTGAGTTGGAAGTCCTACCCCAAGTCGACCCTATGTTGACTTGACAGCTGCGCTGTTAGTGAGTTGGAAGCCCTAGCCCAAGTCGACCCTATATGTCTACTTGACGGCAGTGGAAACAACAGTTACGATGCTGTTACTGCTTGGTGTATCGCCTTCTGCCATACTAGGATAACATTTCGTTAATGATGATCCTAAGAAAATGTGGATACTGAAAGAACAACATACAAATACATCGGCTCGACAGTTGCTTGGTCCTCTCGGAATTTTTTTTTTTTTTTATTAAATCTTGTTATTTTTTATTTCTTTTTAATTTTTCTACCGTTTGTCTGATTTGCCAGTTGACATCAGAATAATTATTTTTTTTTCTTTTTTTATACAGGCATGTCCATGTCTTTACCACCTACCATCAAATTAAAACTTTAATATTTTCCAAAAGCATAGTGAATCAACAATCAATAGATAATTAAAACTATTTAAATCCACCTGTCCCAAAGTAACTAAATCCACAAAGTCATCTAATTCTATTCACAAAAATTGAACCTTGTAGCGATTTCATGGATTTCTATTCTTCTGCCATTCATCAATCAACAGAAATTATCTCAAAATTTTGTTTATGTAATTTTTTAATTTTTCTTTTTTTAATTTGTGCTAATGATGATAATCAACAAAATGTCTTAATCATCATTCGAAATGAGTTGAACATTTTTAATTTACATGCGACTTACGAAAGCGAGAAATTAATCAACCGAATGTGCAGCGCAAAAGTCGTGCTTCCGAATTGATCGACGTCGTCAACACAGCTTGGCATTGATAATTTTTCTCATTTTTTAATTAATTTTTGACCAGTGATCATTGTTTATGTTAAGCGCGAATTTTATAATCTATAAGGCTCCACATTATGAGATAATTGTGTGCCGAATTTTGAATGAAAAATACTCGAAGTTGGTTCAAAATCTTTTGGGGAAAAGATAAAAATGAAGTTAACTTTATACAAAAATGTATTTAACATTTTACAAATCAAATCAATTATGGAAGAAAATATGAAGGAGTTCCATATACATTTTCGAACTAGCCATATTGCTGTGAATGTGCTTTTTTTATTGTTTTTTTTTTCAAAATATAAAATAGTTAAAAAAATCATCGTGTAAATCGGTAATGTTGCAGCATACAATATTTTGCTTATCTCGATGATCATTAGTAAGGGAGAATGGTTGTTATCGTCTTATCTCTTAAGGATATCATCTTGTCGACGCTAGTGACCACCAGATAACTGCAAATTTCATTTGGTATTGATATCTCATCTGATTGTCCTGAACGCCATCTTTGATTGCTTAGTGCGATCAAGTCTATATGCCTCGATAATTTACGCACAGATAGCGCAGCTACTGCTTCCTCTATAAATTTATCTTAGTTTTCACTTAGTCAACATGTAGTACTTGCGGATGTAGACGAAACTTCAATGAATATGACTAAGTGAGCAGATGCTATCATTTTTTTTTAAACAGGGGGAACAGGAGAAACACATCCGAAGCATGGAGGCCATAGCGGCCCATTGTACTATCCTGAATCCCATTCACCAAAACCCTCTTAATGAAGCGCATCAGGTCTTGGTGAGGAAAGTTTTTCAGCTCATCCACAGATAGAAGGGCAGACCCTAGAGTATCTAGTCTGCTCCGGGCGAAGACCGGACACTCACACAAAAAGTGTTCGGTTGTCTCAGGCTCTCCCTCCAGGCAGGACAGACACTCAGGGCTGTCAACAACTCCCATCCTTGTTAGATGAGCATGAAGTGAGCTGTGGCAGGTGATGATGCCAACCAGAGTTCTACATTGTTTCCTTCCGAGCCCCATGAGAAAATCCGAGATATTCCCATTGGGCCCATCAAGAAACAGATTTGTACACCTACAATAACTCAGGTTCTCCCATCTCTGCTGATGTTTCCTATGAACATCCGCTTTGATGAGAGACCCGATACTCGAGGTGGCAACGCCCTAACTAAAGCTTAGCCCTTTCATTCCCCATGATCCCCATGTGACCAGGAACCCACAGGGGGGACTCTTTGTTGTGGAAACACAACTTATCCACTGACGACCTGCAATCCCCCAGTAACTTAGACGTTATCCGAGGACCATTCAGAGCCATCAAGGCTACCTGACTATCCAAAAGGATAGCAATGTCTTTCGCCTTGATTTGCATATCAAGGGCTAACTTCGCTGCCATTGAGATGGCGAAGACTTCAGCCTGGTGGTGTGTCTTCCAAATGAGTACTCCATTCCAAAATCAGGCTCAGGAAAGTAGACACCTGCCCCAGCTCCCTCATTAGTGAGAGAGCCGTCGGTGAAGATTTTTAGAGCAGACCGGGGAAGGCTCGATAAGGCACCTCCCTCAGTCCACGATTCCGTTGCAGGAAAGCTTACAGAGAATCGACGCCCGAAACGAAGCTCAGGTACCATCGCATCCCGTGGCATACTGGCCAGAGGGTTTTCCAAGTCCAGCCGATACGCCATAAAGCAATGAGAAGAGCCAGTCCAGCCGTCCTCCCAACATCCCCATGAGCGCAATCTGCACACAGCCCTTTTGGCCTCTGCCTAGATGCTATCATACTACAAACCACTAGATTACCCACTAGTCATATTTCGTCATATGCTACTATTTCCTGCAAAGATATGATCGTGGAGAAACCTTTTCGAGGTCCTTTATAATTGTTGTTCTCAGAGATCCATTCCAGGTGGTCTACCTACCCCTGAGCAGCGTTCTGCTCTGACTATTGAAGAGAACTATTTTTTATGTTCACACTTTGAAAGTTTTATAACCTGAAAATTATTGGAAATTAATATCTTGGTAAAAATAATTATTTTGCCGTTGTTTGTTTGTTGCCAATTGCTTGAAAAAAAAAATCATGTCACGTCAGGCTTTTTTGAGTTCTCTTTGTTCTATTCTACTACCTAGGAGAAACCTAAAGTATAATGCCTAAAGTCTTACCACTAGAACAGAATGAACGGATCAATGCCGGATGGAAATGTCACGCAAAAGTTGAATGCATTTGAAATATGCGCACACAGTGTAAGCAGTTAAACCGAATTTGCCGCAAAAAAGTTGGTCAACTTTCAATTTTTACGCAAGTGCCGGATTGAAAAGTTTTGACAGCTGAAGGAAACGTTTGTTTTGAATGAAATTTGTAATGTAAAATTAATTATTGGAGCTGCGAGATGTTTCAAATGTTACTCTTATTATTCACACAAGTTTTAACAATATAAAAATATCCACAAGCACATATTGAAAATAAGAAAATTGCATTGAATTGTCATTAAACGCAGTCGCGGCAATTTCGTTCTGGGCTGCACTTTATTTCTTACGTTTTTTGACAGTTAGCTGCATGTTTACTCCGGTATTGATCCGTTCATTCTGTTCCAGCCATTAAGCTTGCACTTACCACAATGTTTTGATGTCTATGAAAGGGAAGTGATCAGTGTTGTCTTAGGACAGTGTGCTGTCAAAGTTGTTTTTCCTATCACAAATTAATTTATAGTTCGACACACTATTTTGTTGGAAGTGTCTTGTAGTGCATACCTGAATAATAATCACCATAGTTAGATACCTGTGGATTTTCTGACATAAGACATTTTTCAGATCATTTTTCAGATCATTTTTCTTCCTTAGTTCTTGATTTTAAAGTGGTGAACTTAGAGTTGATTTCACAGTTCGAGCTTAAGCTCGCAATAAGCTTAAGTTTTCAGCTTAAGCCAAAATAAGTTTTACAGTGCTCCGCGCTTAACATATTTTTTTTTTAATATGGCAGCACTATGAATTTGTGAATCAATGATCTGTAAAAATTTTGTTTATTTTTTATTTTATTGTAAAATTTGTTTGCCAGCAAGCCGAAAAATTAATAATAAAGATATACAGGAAGAGCTTAACTGTCATATTAAATGGAAAGACATACATACATAAATTTACTCAGGTTTGATCGATTCCTGATATTTCTTTGTCGGCTTGGTGATATAGTCAACATTATTGAAATTCTATTTCATCACCAGATTCGTTATTATAATATTGTTTTCCGATACTAATTTAACAGTTTTCAAAACTCCAAAATTGATGGCTTACGCTGAGCTTAATCTAGTTCTGGTGAAACTGCCAAAAGAGTTAAACTGAGTTTAAGCTATATCTTGGGCTTTAGCTCGAACTGTTAAACCGGGCCTAAGTGGATATTCTTGCTTTATATTGCACCAGCCTGTCCTTTTTCTCTTTTTCGTCACTTTGTTATAATTCAAAAAATTGGGCAATGTTGGGAAAGTTGTTTATCACATGAAGAAACATGGACTCGAACCGTCATTTCTTGAAGAAGATAGTCAAATCCAACTGTGCGAAGCGGAAGATGATACCTCGATGCATGTTATATGTGAGTGCCCAACGCTTACAGGTCTAAGGCTGCAAATCACTGGAGGAACACTAATCTCTCCAAATAAAGTTTGCAATCTAACCCCAAGAGCAATAATCGAGCTCGTCAAAAGACTAGATTTTACCTAACCACCTTAGGGGAAAGCACAATAGATCAACTATGGTCGCGTTGTCCGCATGGTCTTGGAGGCCTAGTCGCCCCCTACTCTTAACATTATCATTGGTTCGAACATTTTTGAAGTTGCTGCCATACTCATACTCCTTGCACTAGTCAAGACAGACTGTGCACTGTATTCATAGGAAAAAGAAAAAATGAAAAAAAATTATAATTACATTTAAATTAAGCAAATAATGCTGGAAGAAATTAAACTATTCACATCTACACCGTCCCAACTAACTTCTGACACAACTTCTTATACAAAAATATGGCTTAATACCTCTGAAAAATATAATAATAGCACACAGAATATTTTAGTTGCACCTTGTTCAGACTAAAAACTAAATTCATATCAAAAATTCACTTAAGCACACACAAATAACTAAAACCTTCTGCCATCTACCTCAAATGATTAAACACAACTCATCCGAGTACTGTCGGTTTAGAAAGGCTTCCAAAGGAATTAAATAAATTCAAAATGAATACCAATTGTAATTTTGCATTGCATAGGTAGATATAAACTGCTATTAAAAAATTTATTCATTATTTATTTTTATTTATTATTTCGATGGCTGTTAAACTATGTCCGTTCACATACAACTCTGTCTTTGTAGCTTTATTCATTATACATTTTGCAAAAGCGATCGCTTCTTATATGTAGATATCTACGGCTATAAAAAATCGCTTGACCTCCAACTCAGTATAGGGTGTAATGTCAGTAGAAAGACGTCTAGTAAGTCGAGTTAATTTAAGTAAATCAAAATTGACTTCAATGTCGTCGTTCAGCAAACGCGCCTATGACTTAACTTTACTCCATCTACAAAAACTTGCAACTCTTTTTAAATGAAATTCAAAGCATTTAACAAAATGTCAAATTCTTTACAAAAGCAGACTGCCCAATAGCTTCTTTGTAAATTTCATAAATCATCAAGGATGCTACTTTCGCCGAAACCATTTATAAGTGTAATCAGTGACGTGGTCGATGTCGTACAGTATGAAATTCGATCAATCGAATATTTAAAATTTTTAGAAGCACCAGTACAAATTAAAGTTAACAAAATATATCATTTGTTTCTGACAGAATATTTTGGAACTGTTATAGCTCTGCCGATAGAAGATCAGTACCACTTAATTTCAAGCCTGAGCAAAGACAGCTGCGACAAAAACAGTTTTCCTAAAAAACAAAACGCTGATGAGACTTTTTTAGCAGCGCGAAAACCGATTGTTGTTTATCGGTTTCTAAAGACGATCACATTTGTGTTATGACAGATATGAATGACTTATTGTTCATTGCCTTATTCTACAGTAAGAAAAATTAGGCCATGCAAATGTTACGAATTGTATTCCTTGAAGTTTGTTCAAAAATGAAAATATATAGTAATTGGCCACACAAATTTTCGTTATTAGCCATTTTAATAGCTAAAAAGCTATCCAAAATATAAATTACCTACAAATATTTAGTGCTGCTGAAAACTCAATAAGTTTGACATAGGTTGCCAATTACTGTAATTAATAGCAAATAAATATTAAATAATTGTCATTAAACGAAACTCTGAATCGACCACTTTTCGATGCTGTGAAACATAACGAAAACAAAAGTGTTATGAGTTATTTCCTGTCAACCGGGACTTATCCTAGGTATTTTTAATCGAAGATTGGAGTCGAAAGCCATAGGGGTGTTGGAATTTTTGGCAGTACGCCTTTATATGTAAGTTTGTGGCGACGTGGCTGATCTGACTCCGTTATTTCCAAACTCCGGTCAAGCCATAGTATAAACCTGGTAAATCACTGTCCTAAATTCACTTGCTGAACGCAGAGAACCTTAGCTTGTTAGGCTGTGATTTTTGTTTAGATTTAAGAAAAATAAAAAATTGTGATTCTGCTGTCAGTTAAGATTGGGAGAACAACTCCGAAGAATAAAAATAAAATAATCGACTTTTTCATGAAGCCAAACAAGAGGAATTTTTATTTACCATTCACAGCAATTATTATTTCTCCACCGAAGTAGCTGCTCTTACGCATTGAGTGAACAGAGGAAGGTTTCGCTTGACTGTTGACATAGCCGCTTCTCAACTGCAGAAGACCTCCTGCTTCTATCATTACGGATTGTACGGTAGCACATAACCTCAAGAGTAATTGGAGGGTGAACACCGCTGCCGTTTCATTCATGCCTCCGCCCTTGGGGCGAATTATATATTGTTTTGCTTTCAGCCTAGGTGTTCCTGTTCTATGCCAGTGAGTACCTTTAGCTACCCATCAAGAACTATTCGTACGCCAGGGCACATAGCCCTACTTCAACTCTGGTGCAGGGCATACAACTAAGGCTTGTAGCTGTCGAGTTCGAACAGCGCCGGTCGGCAGATTGACATTGACCTAACTTGAGACTGACTTCGACTAGCCTCAACCACAGAAAATTCACACGCCTGACCGTCGTGAACAACTCTCTGCCCGTTCACTACGAGACCGTTTTTCTCTATATTTCAGACCAAGTAGAACTCTTTCGGTAGACTTTTGTGGGAAGCTTCGAGTTCTTAACGAGTTTACACCTTGTGTCCCTGTAACATAGCGGGCCGCAGATAGCACAGTCGTCCAGACGTACATAGTAGCTCAAGACTTGTCAAAACACACACAACGCTTATCCATAGTAGGGCATAGCCCCCACTAAAAGTTCCCCTGGGAGCTACCTCTATTCTAGCATTAAAAAATCATTCAGTAATTTAAGAGTATACTAATCATTCCTCAACTGCCAAGGCATGCAGATAGGTCAATAAGCTTGACTTCTTTTTTACCCAAAACATTAGAACGCACCTGTGAGTGGGAGCTGAAGTGCTCCATTTTCAGAAACAGATTGTCGTAACATCAACACGCGCATTTAAAGGAAAGGTCAGCTGAGACGGCCCTCGATGAAGTCATCCACTCAATAGAAAAGGGATTCCTTTAAAGAATCTTCGCTGACTACTTTCATTGATGTAGAAGTCGCCTTTAATAATGTTCTTCTACATGAGTTTACTGAAATGATAACAAAATATGGAGTGAATTAGTCTTTAAACCACTGGATCGCACACATGTTGAATAATACACTGTCTTTGATGATCGGCGGGGGGGGGGGCTTAAACAGAGTTAAAATAGTTCATAGGGGCACCCACCCCGCAAAGTGGTACCCTATCAACTTTATTATGGGTGTTCATTATGAATGATATCTTCATAACACTCACCCAGATGAGATATAAAGCAGCGGTATGTTACGCAGATGACCTATGGTGATCTTAGTCACCGGGAGTTATGAGTCCGAGCTCTGCAGACTGGTGCCAAAGGCGATCCGACTAGTAATCACTGGGCTACGGATTTGGGACTGAGCATCAATCCGCAACTGATTTTTACTAGCAAAAGGAACGTCCCCAGATTAAACCTGCCCTCTATTGGTTCCACACGTTTGGAGCTAAAGGACAGAGTAACATATCTAGGTATCATAATAAAAAGCTAAGGTGGAAATCACACCTTGAGGACAGAGCGAACGAAGCTGTTAGAGGCTTCGCAATGTGCTGCAGAGCCATAGGAAAAAAGTGGGGACTCAAGCCACGGATGATCCTATGGATATAGACTAGCGTCATCCGATCCATGTTAACTTACGGCTCTGTATGTAGTATGGATTTCGCCAATTGTGCCTCCTCAGTGTAAGTGATGCTCTCAAGTCTACTAGCGTTCAAGCCTCCACACAGATCCGGTATAAACACATATCAAGAAGTGGGCGTCAATTGCAGCGTCAAGACTGCATCTTAATTGGAGCTGGACTCACACTGAAACAATACGAATCTATCGTTGAATTCGTGCAGCCTATCGCACCTGACATCAACAAGGATTGTGACTACCTTTTTAAATACAGAATTCCAACCAGGGCAAAATGGGAATCACAATCTGTGCTTCAGCCATTGACAAACCCTGTTATTATCTACACTGATGGTGGTTCAAAATCCGAAGAAAACATCGGAGCCTAACATGGAAATTGTCATACACTTTGAGAACCATGTCACGGGTTTCCAGGTGGAAGTCAAGGCCATCCTTGAAGCGGAAAGATATCTCCTAAGCTCAGGTACTGAGAACAAGGGGATTGCCATCTGCTCTGACAGCCAAGCAACTGTCAGGGCGTTATCTAAGCCCTTTACAACCTCCAAACTAGTATTGGAGTGTAAAACAACCCTGAATTTCCTGTCTTGGAGTACTTGTTCAGTGGGTGCCAGGACATAGAAACATCAGTAAAATGATAGCAAATGGTGTATAATTGTTAACAAAAAAAAAACCATATTCCCTCATTATAGCAGACACAAGTTGAAATGGCCAATTACTATATATATGTTGCCCAATTACTATGCCCTTTATCCTATAAGAACGTAAAATATATAAATAAATTCATAATAAATTGAAAATCCGTTAAATTCCTATTCAAAAGTGGCACTTTAAAACCTTAGAAAGTTGTAGATTGTCTTGTTTTTCAAAATTAATCACAGGGCGGTAAAATTTTCTTTTTACTTTGTCATAAATTTCCATGATTGGCTGGCCCTCTAGATTATATCGAAAGTTGACAGAGAGAACTGATAAAAAGATGCGCGCAATTTTCGATGGCACACTTCTTTGCCAAATTCATTATTAATAAAAAATATTCTCATTGGCTCCAAAGGAACTAGGACAGATTGGCGCCAATATCCATGTTGTCGCCTGTATCCAAACTACTTGCTAATGAGAAAAAAAAAATTCGAGAGATTAGCTACTGATGCTGACGCGAGTAACGCTACTTGTTTTTTGGCCAAATTCTTTGCCGCCATTATTTATTGTTCCCCATAAAACCCATAAAAATCTCGGCCGTTTTTTGCCACTCTCTTGTATCACACATATGCATAAAGTAAATGTGTGTACATGAATAAATAATTCGAAATGTTATTTAGAAAATAACGGAACCTTTGACATTTTACGTTTAGAACGGAAATTTATATAAAATTGGTATTCGATGACTTCTATGCAGCAGTCAAAGTAGAGAGATGAGCTGTACGAGGCCCATGTTTTTTTTTTTTTTATAATACTCAGGAAATAAACTTTCGCTTAACTTTGTAAGCAGGTGTTGAGGTGACAGAAATGCTAGCATATATTTTCAAAAAACGAAAAAAATCAACATAAAGTCAGTGGCTAGAAACTAAAGGTGTATCCCCTCACATCGTCTTTTGCCTTGGATTTTAATTTCAACAAATCCCCAAGCGCAGAGTTTTCCAAGTGCTTCGTGTACTTTCTGAATGTTTTTGTTTTTTTTTCTTCAATTTTTATTTTTTTTTGTATTGCTTAATTGATCAACGATCAAAATGAAGAAAAAAAGGAACAACCTTAGAGGTCACTGCCCCAGATCAGATCAGATCAAGCCAGGTGAGAAGCGTGACTTAATCCCATCTCGACTATATAGTTGAAGTGTGCTGTAGTAGTAAAATGTCATTCGGCTAAGAGATCTGCCTAAATTTTCGTTGCTATTAGCCTAACTCGCAATCGAAGTGGCGTTTTTGTAGCGTCTCTGATCTTTTTGAACTTGGACGCGATCGGTTGCTGCGACAAAACCAGTTAAGCGGGCTGCAATCGTCCAGCAGATACGCATAGATTTATTATAGTAGGCGCGCCTTAGGGTAGACTTATCGCCCAAAATAAACCCGTTCGATGTTGGAAGAAGTATTTTATCGGACCTCCTAATACCTAATAAGAAAATGGAAAGATTTACACTATGGGCAATCTGCAACACCGCAAATTAATCAGGGGCGATCGGATAAGAAATTCTTGACGCTACAATAACCTTTGTCAAGTCTTTTCGTCTCTCCATCTATATTTCACATGATTTTCTGCGTTTTATTGGTGTGCGGCTTTGGTCAAGCTGTCAGGAAATGGAATTAATTGTAAGGCGACCTCAATAACGGAAGAAGACGTTGAAATAATTCTGAGAAACTGAATTAAAAGCTATTAACAAAAACTTGTTGAGTGGTTATTTTTGAAGTATTCATGTTGATCTTGAATTAATTAAGATTATGAGGAGCGTTAGAAGGGATTTAACTATGTTGTTCTGTCTGGTATTAAAATTAATTTCCAACGGGACTCATATGGGACTCCATCTACATAATGTGAGTTCTTTGGTCTAATATGCATGGTTGCTAAATTATTCTCTTTTAATAATAAAACTTCGACAACTTGTCTTTTATTGCTTCGGCGACTGGCAGCTATTTTGATGTTCGACATAATCGTGTGACTGAGAGATGGCTGTTTAGTGGAATAGCAAGTTCTGAACTAAATGTACAATATTCAATTATTCTGTCTCTCTCCCTCTGGATGCGCCTGTTGTTGGTGACAAAGTTTGGTACACTAGCGCTGAGCATTCCTCATAAATTCCATTGTTGTATTTCAAAACTCTGCCGACCTTGAACTTTCACACAAATGCACTCGTAGCTATAGTTTTTTACTCATATGATCTGCGCTTATCTTGCTCGAGATCTTGTGGATAAGTTCTCCTGAAAATTATGGAATGTACTGAAAGTTCCTAATATAAATTATAAATTTAGCAAGAAAATGATCTGATTTCTTTCATTACTTTTTTATTATTGTTGGGTAGGTTTGGAAATTTATTAAAACGTTTGGTATTATTTGTTGTCGATCGCAATTCTTTGTGTATGACCTAAGTAAAGTTGATCTCTGAATCATCCCAAGTTCGTACAGCTAGTTCGACAGAATGTTTGGCTGCCAAATATAAGATGTACATAGCAGTGTTGGGCGTAATCTGATTCCAGTGTAATTTAATGAATAAGTTCATTACAGTTTAGTCAAATTATTACCAAGTAATTTAATTAAATTGTATTTGATTACATTTCAATCAGATTACTTATGACAGAATATGTAATCTATCAAATGTGTAATCTGTTACAATAAAATTAGATTCTTTTGTAATCTAATTACATTGTAATAGATTACTTAAAAGTAATTATTGATATAATGAAATGAATTGAAAGAAAATAGTATTGTTCTCGTACGAAATTTTAGGGAGTTTTATGAAGAATTAGAATACAAATATCTTAAATATCTTAAATGTAATCACATTAATTAGATTAACGTGTAGTGAAATTAACATGTAATCGATTAATGTGTAATCAGATGAACTTGTAATCGGACTACACGTTAATTGATTACATTATGTAATTATGGAAATGGATTACATTAGTAATCTGTTACCTTCGTTCCGAAGTCTCGTAAGGCTTCCTACATGAACCCAAAGAGTTTTCGAACCATAAACCTTTCCTCATTTCTTTTGAAATGCCTGGAGAGGCTGGTAGATGAATATATTAAGGGAGTACCCTTAAGGGCTTCAGATCTACGGAGACGGCTCTCCACTCAATGGTTACTGTCATTGAGCGGGGACTGGATCGTGTACTGTTTACCTTGGGAGCCTTTCTCGACATTGAAGGGGCTTTTGACAAGGCCACCCCCGAGTCGCTATGTGAGGCAACTCATCGACATGGGGTTGACCGCACTGTTGTGCGATGGATCGACCAAATGTTAAGACGACGACACTTAACTGTGGATGTACGCGGCCGGACCTCTCTCAGTGTGCTGGTGGAGAGGGGCTGCGCGCAAGGTGGCGTGCTTTCCGCAGTACTCTGGTGTATGTTGGTTAACTCACTCATCACGGTGCTGAAAAACGTGGGATTCTCATATGAAGCGTATACGGATGACATCCCTCTGCTCATTTCCAGGCATAGAATGGCTGCTGCCTGTGCCTTCATGCAACGAGGCCTCAATATTGTTGAGGACTGGTGCACCCGTCATGATATGACAGTGAACCCAACAAAGTGCAGCTTGGTGCTCTTCTCCAGAAGACGTAAGCTGGGGTATTTTGTTCTTCCAAAGCTTTTTGGACACACTCTGCTACTCTCTCCTCATGTCAAGTAACCTTGACTCGAAGCTGACATGGGGATTGCACGTAGAGGGCACAGTTAATACGGCTATGAGGGTCTTCGCTCAATGCAGGAGAACCTTTGGCTGTACATGAGGCTTGAGACCGAGGGTTGTGCATTGGATGTACACCTCGATCGTCAGACCCATGCTCACATATACCTCCTATGTATGGTGGCCGAGGACGCTTGTGGGGACTGCGATCCGGAAGCTGGCGGGCCTGCAAAGGCTCGCCTGCTTGGGAATTACGGGCTCGGTGCGATTTACGGCTACAGCGGCTCTTGAGGTCCTACTCAATCTGCCACCCCTGGATCTTGTTATTCAGGCTGAGGCCAAAAGGGCTGTGTGCAGATTGCGCTTATGGGGATGTTGGGAGGACGGCTGGACTGGCTCTTCTCATTGCTCTATGGCGTATCGGCTGGACTTGGAAAGCCCTATGGCCGGCATACCACGGGATGTGATGGTACCTGTGCTTCGTTTCGGGCGTCGGTTCTGAATGAGCTTTCCTGCAAGGGAATCGTGGACTGAGGGAGGTGCCTACCTTCCTGAGCCTGATTTTGGAATGGAGTACTCACTTGGACGACACACCACTGTCTTCCAGGCTGAAGTCTTCGCCATCTCAACGGCAGCGAAGTTAGCCCTTGATATGCAAATCAAGGGAAAAGACATCGCTTTCCTTTCGGATAGTCAGGCAGTCTTGATGGCTCTGAATGGCCCTCGGATAACGTCTAAGTTACTGGGGGATTGCAGGTCGTCAGTGGATAAGTTGTGTTTTCACAACAAAGAGTCCCTCCTGTGGGTTCCTGGTCACATGGGGATCATGGAGAATGAAAGGGCTGACTTTTAGCTAGGGCTGGCTCTTATTCTCCGTTCCACGGACCGGAGCCCGCCGTATGCGTTGCCACCTCGAGTATCGGGTCCCTCATCGCAGCGGATGTTCATAGGAAACATCAGCAGAGATGGGAGAACCTGAGTTCTTGTAGTTGTACAAATCTGTTTCTTGATGGGCCCAATGGGAATATCTCCGATTTTCTCATGGGGCTCGGAAGGAAACAATATAGAACTGTGGTTGGCATCATCACCGAGCTCACTTCACGCTCATCTAACAAGGATGGGAATTTTTGACAGCCCTGAGTGTCTGTCCTGCCTGCAGGGAGAGCCTGAGACAACCGAACACTTTTTGTGTGAGTGTCCGGCCTTCGCCCGGAGCAGACTGTATACTCTATGGTCTGCCCTTCTATCTGTGGAGGAGCTGAAAAACCTGACTCACCAAGACCTGATTAACACCTTCATTAAGAGGACAGGTAGGTTTTGGTGAATGGGATTCAGGATAGTACAATGGGCCGCTATGGCCTCCGTGCTTGGGATGGTTTTCTCCTGCTCCCCCTGTTTTATTAGAAAAAAAATCTGTTACAAAGTAATCTGATTACAGATTATATGGTAAATTGTAATTGTTAATCGTTAATCAGATTACATTTTGCCCAAAACTGGTACATATTGTCATTTCTTTTGACTGAAGTTACTCCTCATTGATGATACGTTATCATCCAACGATTGTTTTTTTCCTTGGTGACATATTTAGTTTTAAGTGAACGGCATCATATGAGAACTATTCCCTTGATTTGGATTGATTGCGGACTCTCCTGTCATTTTCTGGGTAGTATTAGATCTGTCGTTGCCTGTTACAGCTGTATTGGTTGGTCACTTTGCAAATCTCGTTCGACCCTTACTGTCTTAAGCCGTCATAATTGCACTAGTTCTTAGCTTATTAAAAGGGCGGCTGCCCTCTTTAAATGAATTGGGATTTAAAGGTTCCATTATGATTCATACGCGAAAAAATAAATGATCGTATAAGTTATACTATTATGTTTTACCTATGGACTTGCCTCCGAACTCAGAAATACCTGCAAAATACCAATCAATGAAAACATTTCCGGAATAAGGTAGTTATCTTCTGGTTGATGTTTTCTACATATCATCATGCTCCTAAAGAAACAAATTGAATGGGTTACCCCCAAGGACAAATGTCTTTACAAGAAAAAAGCATTATGTATTTTGAATTCGTTTTAAAACGTTTACGACACCCAATGAGACTCATTATAAGCTTCGTTAATCATTTTCTCTTATATATTCACATAACCTACAATTTCTTATGACCTCATCTTAAAAATCTTTACTCGTTCAGGTTTCGGATAACATGATAATGTCAAGCAATAAAATCACTAAAGTGTCGATTAACCGAATGCTGTCTAGGAGGAAATATGTTAAGTAATATCGTTAGGTTTCCACAAACGTTAGATACATTCGCACCTGACAGAGATATTCACCTAGTTTTATGTATGTCGCATGAATGCAGTTTCATTTCTGTGCCTCTTAGAAATATTCTGAATAGAAAAGTTGACAAAAAGGAAACGCAGCCGACATATTTAGTAACATCCAAGGAATATTTATAAGCTAAGCACGTAGAACTAATAAAATGCTAAAACTCAGAGGTACGCATTTATCCCCTGAGAAGAAGTGTACTTTGTAAGAAGAAAACTTTATACACTTCATCGCATATCTGTCCAATTGGTTGGTAAGATATTGAAACAGTAGAGTGGTGGGTGTAGCTCTAGACTTAATAAATTATCGCGTCCGTGTTTAATACTTAATGAACGAGAGTACGATAGACCACGTGCGATTCGATGATTTCATGTAAAACCAATTTTGATTTCTCCAAGGTCTGATCTGAATTTTACACAAAATTTTCAATTTTTTGGCAGATACACTACGCCTGGGCTTCACATATCGTGTGATTAATTATGCTGCTATGAAAATTTCAGTACGATAAAAATTCAAAACCGTGGTAATTGCATCCATTTAGCCAGTGTTATTGCAACTGTCAAACTAGACTATAAATATATCCAGGCGTTTTCTGATTTGAGATAATAATTTTGCATTTTGATTCAAGTATAGGTACAGGTGCGTATCTGTTTAAACTAAGATTACCTCTAACCCCGCAGTGATTCGAGCAGATAAGGTAAACAATTCTATAGCCGCGGCTATGATTCACCTAAGCTACTCGTGTAACTGTACCTGCATACTGAAGTAATTATGAATCTTCAATATCGTCCAATTATTGCTGCTTGGACTCATCAAGTGACAAAAAAAAAAACTGTGCAGATAGATTGGTGTACCTCAAGAGTCTGTTCTAGGTTCAGGTTTGTTTTTAACCTCATCTATGATGTTTATATTCATTTAGAAGATTTATTTCTTTGTAGTATAATCTAGTAAGATTCCATTCAATAGCAAACCAAATATTTTCGTGATTTAAGTCATATTGATAAGATG
Source organism: Dioctria linearis (assembly GCA_963930735.1). Classification (NCBI taxonomy): domain Eukaryota; kingdom Metazoa; phylum Arthropoda; class Insecta; order Diptera; family Asilidae; genus Dioctria; species Dioctria linearis. The sequence goes on along the minus strand of OZ005742.1, from coordinate 1,827,996 downwards.
TAATTTTTCACATCAACTCTACAAATAACGCTGAGAGACCGGTGACGTCTATATTTATATTTAGATTAGTGTTGGGGGGGGGGGGGGGGTACAGGCTCTGGCATCATATTCACTGCGACCTGAAAGATTTATTGTGAGTCCCCGTTCAATTTATTCTCTTTCTAGGTTTAGATTGTTAATGAAGTCTAAGATCCCTCTGGAACTTAGATTCCACACGTAGTTTGGTGGAGGAAAAGCATCCTCGATGTGTCTCCGCCTGGCCACTGCTTCGCAGTTGCAGAGCAATTGCTCCGAGGTTTCCTGAGCAACCTCACAGAAGCAGCAGAATGTAGTTCCAGCCAAGCCCATCTTGTGTAGATGATACCTCCTTAATGGGCAATGGCCTGAGAAGAGCCCTGTAATCATTTTGGGTTCTATTCTCCTAAGTAGTAGGAGTTCTTTAGTGTATCGATAAACTTTTTGCCTCTCCCTGTAGCCTTTCCCAATAGAAGGATTTTTGATTTTTATCCAAGCTATTTAAGATAGCTCTAATGTAACTCTTTGAAGTGCCACAAAATGACTCTGGTCCGACAAAGGGAGTTTCCGCTCCTCTTTTGGCTAGGCCGTCAACAATTTCATTGCCTTTATGGCCCTCATGTCTTGGTATCCACATGAGGATAACGTTGTTTCTCCTTGATAAATTTTTAAAGGTTTGCAGTCATTCCCAGACAATACTTGACTTGATAGTGTAGCCCTTTAAGGCCATGAGAGAAGCTTGACTGTCCAAGAGGATATTGATGATTGGCTCTCGCAATGCAGGTATTGGCGCATTCCTCTATGACTAATACCTCAGTCTGAAATACGGTAGGGGTAGAGACTAGGGCCTTTGATACATGGTATCTAGGGCCGTATACACTCAGTCCGACTCCACTGTTCGTTTTGGAACCGTCTGTATACCACACCATTGATCCTTGTTGGCAGAACGGTTTAGTGGTTGAACGTCTAAATAAGTGTGTAGACTTTCTATACAATAAATATTGCTGTGAGCGTGGCCTTTGGTTCGTTATTTAAAACACAATATTAAATATTTAATATATAAGTTCTTTATTTCACTCGAATCATATAAAATTCACAAACATTCATTTAATCAATTCAACTTTAATTATCGTAATCCAATTTCGCCCCTTTATTACTTTCGCTTGTTCACACTGCGACGTCTAAGAAAGACTCTTTTTCTGGCGTTCTATTCCAGAAGCTTCTTGACTATTCTATTCATTCTATTCCTGAACCTTCCCGAAGATTCCATCATCGATTCTCCGAACCTTAAGTTGTTTACTCTCCATTGCCAGTAGATGTCACCAGATGTCTCTTTCTATTGCACGTAACAATATGTTCCACTACAGGTACTAACTGTAATTCATTGTTGTCCTTAATTCTGTCTAGAAATAACTCTTTTAACTGGGCTATTTATATAATATTTACGTGAGTTTGTGAAATATATAATAATTAAACAATTTGGCATTGGCAGCCGTACACAGAGGATAGTTCTGAGGACCATGGGAGATGACTTAGATCCATTTGCTATTTCCGAGGCTGTATTCATAACAAATTTCAGAATGCCAAAATTTCTGTTTTTTCAATTGATTAAAATGCTACAGTCTTACCATGATCTCCATTACTCGATCATACCATTTCACTTTAAAGATTTTGCAAGAATTACGTTTTTTGCTACAGACTCATACCAAAATCCTGTTTGACGTAACAATATCCTCAATTTAAGATAATTGGCGATGTTAATTGTTACCAATCTTAGGAAATTTATAAAATTTCTTGAAACATCTGCAAAAGTGGAGGAAACAAGGAACGGGATCACTGTGGATCTCGGATTCTGTCATATTTAGGATGTATAGACTCCACCCATATTGTCATCATCGCCTCGCCACTCAGAATATAGAGAGAACAGAAAGTGTGATAAGCCAAATTTAGCATAGTCAAATTTTGGTTGTGTTAGAATCTGTTGCCGTTGTAGTGAAAGCTCAGTACGGGCGTGTAGTATGAAGCTATAGCAATGAGAGTGGGACAACAAGATATATGTTTGAAAATATTGCACTTGCTCCCACCGAAATTGCTCTTAATCGCTGCCATTACTCCAAGCACATCAGGAGTTCCTCAGCTTTTTCAAATGCAAGCAAATTAGGCAACTGAACATACCTTTTTCATAAGGTATCTCTTTCTTCAATATTTTCTGTCCTACTTCAAGCACAGCTAAGAAAAGCCAGGCTTATGTATACACGAATTTTATAGGTATCAACACTTCCTCTTTTCTCTATATCCTAAGGTCCTGCCAAAAACATTATTTCTTCTTTCTCCTTCTTGCAAAGTGAATTGACTTTAACAGCTGATCTATCTGAAAGGGGAGGGTTCAGATTGTCCAAAGCCTCTTAATCTCTTAAAGTTAAAATTTCTAAAAAAAAAATGTATGTACTATTGCTAAGTTTAAGAGGTTAAGAGATCTCTTAGGAATCTTTTATGTAGAATTGGAGGGATTAATTGGACGAAGAAATAATTCGTACTCTCCTTCTAAACGCCACAGACTATGTCAAACTGCGAAACGCCCAGCCGGAATCAAATGCATCACTGTAACATGGGGCAAAGCTCAATCGTAACCTAAGATCTACTTGACATTGGTGCCTTTATAAGAAAACCTGTAATGGATGTGACTATGGATGCGAACATGATAAATGAATCTTTTATTCAATTACCAGAGGCTTTATGAAATTGAAGGAGAAGAGAACAATTTTATTGTAATCCGACAGAGGAGAGAGGGGAGTCAGGTACAATATGGCATAATCTACTATTTTCTGAATTTGTAATTTTTTTTTTATGAAGTTTGAGTACCATCATGCCTATGTTCCGAGGTCAAATGGGTTTTTTTTATCGAAAAACTACTGAGGCCCCCCCCCACCCCCAACTCGAAAAACGTAGTACCTTATGTACCCGACAAAAAATAATCAATCAATCAATAAAAACGCTATCTTAAAAAAATGCGCGCCCCCTTGGTTTCGCCCCCTTCAAAGCTGGGGACTTGAAACTTTTGCCATTCATAGGATAGGATCAAAATTTTTATTCATGATATAAACGACCTTTCTACGCCTCTTGGTTGAAAAATATGGCCACGCTAAGCAGTAGATAATTTAGTTGTGGATCGTACAAAAAAAAATCATTTAATAATATATTATCTAGCTTGACTTCTGCCTTTTGAAGCAAAACCCTACAATTTTCTCACTCTTGTTTTCACTCAAAATGTATGGAGATAAACGCAGCTCGGCCTCGCTACGCTCGACCTTGCATCACTTTTGACTCTGTGACTCAACGCTCAAATGTAATGGAAATTTAATGTACATATGGCGCTGCTGCCACCCAGTGCAGATGTTCACTGTAACTAACAGGGCGGTGTGCTGAGTGATTGACGACAACGTCAGCTGGTACCGCGTATTTTAAAAATGGCCGGTTCCCCAGTAGGTCTATTACCATCTTACGAAAGTAGTAGGTACGTCAGACCAAATGTGTCAACATTTAATGAGAATATCTTGTATTCTCTATACCGTGGGCTACATGTAGCCAGAGATGTAACCATATATTAGATTGCAAGAAAAATCACCACGTTTGGCATGCAAAAGTATATGGCATTACACGCAATGGCCTCTTCTTTATGTCGACTTCGATGGGACTTCAGTGCCAACACCAGTATTGCACTTTTTCCAGCAGTGCAACACTGAAAATGTTCGATGGGACAATTTTTATAGCAGAAGTGTAACACGAGGTTTGCACTGACTTCCCCTACTTGGCACTGGATATTTTGTCGGTGTTACAAACACATATTCAACTTGAATTGTCATCTGCGCTGTCAAAGTGTACTGTCCGGATTATTTGTGAAATTTTGGAGTTAAATGAATTAAAAAAATTTATTTCTTTCTATATATCAATAAAGAACATTTATTACGTTTGACTGTTCCGTGTATATAATACGTGTACTCACAAATACAAGGAATATGACAGAAATATGTTCGAATGACTTCAGTGCTTCCAGTTCTCTGCTGCCGGAAAAAGTGCAACACTGAAATGGTCCCATCGAAATCGACATTAGTTTCTTACTCGACTCGTGGGGCATACATTGTTACTGTGTCTACACCGTGGGTGGCTGTTTCTCATCTGTCACTTTCATTCGAGAATTCGAGAATCGAAACTTGTTCTCTTCCAATTTCGAGTCAACTGAATGTTTGAAACGTGACGATCGTGAAATTTATTCACTCGCCAACAAAAATTTTGTATGCGTAGCGGTGCGCCTAAAAAAGTTTTCATTACAAAAAAATTTTTTTGCGGTGGGCCCAACTCCAATAAAATAAAATTTCTAACATTCCTAACATTCCTCCAAATTGCAAATTCCTACGTAACGTCGTTTTCGAGAGAAACGTGTATGTCAGACAGACGGACTCAAGAGCGATGTTATAAGGTACGGAGCCCTAAAAATGTCTTAGTTTCTTTGCTAGACTTTTAATAACATGAATTCTATAAAATGACATTTGACAGTTGACATTTGACATTTAAGACGTTACGTCATTTCGGCTAAACTGATGGCTTATTGGAAAAAATGTGAATAATTGGCTGGTGTGTCCTTATATGTATGTGTGTAAATCATGTAACCAATATAGAGGTAATACACGCTACTGTTACTAATTGATTGTTCTTCATATATACTTGCATATAGGTCCATATGTAGTACATTTTAGTACCTACATAACTTATTTACTAATTTCATTTTTTTATGCACTATCTGCCATATAAATAAGAATCAAGTTGAGTTCTGGTGCTTTTTTTCAGAACTAATTAATTTATAAGTCATGTAATTGTTATTATTATTGCTAAATCCACCCCAGGCCATTATATTATTTCCGCACGAATTGTTTTTCGCCTTCGCTTTGTATATGAACTCTTGACACTCACGAACAAGGTCTGGGTCGTATTTGTCTAGCATTTTAAGTGGTACCGGTACGGTGTAGTCACATGGTGTTATGGTCATCACTGTTTAGTTAGCGATATAAAGTCGCGCGATATTCATTAAAATCGTATTGCTTACCTTCTTCATAATTCTGGAAGTGTTTTTATGATTTTTCATTAAGACGAAAATTATTATTTAGATTTTCGCGGCCAATATTTAACCTTGGTATATAGCCTGACGTTGCAAGCTCTAACTATCCACTTATTACCTATACACTGTGGTGAGTCAATTTCTATTTACTACAATTAAATTTATTTCTCTCGCTATACCGGCCAGATCGACGGCGTCGTCTCCGCTATTTTTATACCCATAATATATGCTGAAGGTTCATTAATTTTAAGCTGTTCGACGGAATTTTAAATTGACACGTTTTCGCAGAACTCACGGAAAATAACAAATCAAACGAAACTGGAATGATAATAATAATATCTTGATTTTACTGACTAAAGATGTTTACGGGGAAATGGAGATTACTAAAAAACTCATTAACAAATAGGTAGGTAATGGTCAACTAGAAAATAAATTTCTTCAAGAAGAACTACCTACATAATGTCTCAGAGATTTTGGATTGTACCTATACAATGTGGTCAGTGGTCTTTGACATTTCCATAACTAAGTTTAGCAAATATTTATCACTCATTAAAGGTTTTCTGCTTATTTTTTTTTTATCCTGTTTGTCATATGAGTGGGTCTCCAAGCTATTTAAGTCTTGTGAAGGATGATGTTGATGCCCTGAAACTTACTGTTCATTCTTTGTCGGCAGTCACGGAATCTATCGTTCTTTTTTTAATATTCCAAGCTCTAGTCCTGAAGTAAAATTGAAGGGTTATCTGCGATTTGCTCCTATTTATCTTGACACCTATATCTACTTGCTCAATCACCGATTTTTTCAATATTTAAAAAAAAAATGTGAAGAACAGTTCAGAGCTCTTTCCAACCAAAGAAATTTTCTGTCCCTTTAGAAATGATTTGCAGCCAACTTTAAAGTTTAACGGAGCAAAAACGATTTCATATAAATTTTTATAAAACTCTTCAAATTGTTTGTTGCCATCTATGCTCTAGGTCAAGAGCTTTTAACCCAATCCTCGAGAGTTTAACTTCTCTCGGAGTACTGTAGATTTTTTTTTTATAAAAGTGAACTACGCGTGGTCTCCACCATTTTCATAATTTATTTTTTTCCCTCATCCGGATGGGGTACAAAACGGTATGTTACGTAGACAACCTGGTGATTTTAGTTACCGACAACGGAGCTCTGTGGACTGGTGCATAGCGCGATCCGAGTAGTCGCAGATTGGGCAACGGATTTCGGACTGTTCATCAGTCCATCCAGTAACGCACCCAGGATTTGGCTTTGGGGGGGGGGGGACCATAGGTGTCCCAAGTCCTAACGAGTCGGAGAAATAGGGCTCTAAAGTCGCGTCCTGCACCCATCTGAGCAATTAAGGACTGGTATTGTAGATTAAAAGGTTTTACTTTATTTTATCGGACTTTGTAATAATATTCAGACCACATTTCATACGTAATTTATAAATTATATTCACAAAACTGACATTCTGGAGGGGGATCGGTCCCGTTCGTCCCCCCTCTCGGTGCGCCCTGAGTCTATCCATGACCGATCTATGGCTTTTCGCCAAAAAAAGAACGTCAAAAGATTGAACCTGCCCTCCATCGGCTCTGCACGGTTAGAGCTTAAGGACAGGTTGAAATATCTAGGCATTAAACTAGACATATTGCTGAGCTGACAGCCACACCTAGAGGACAGAGCGAATGTGCCGCAAAGCTATTGGGAAAAAGTGGGGATTCAAATCACTAGCGTCATCCGCCCCATGTTAGCCTACGGCTCTGTGGTATGTTGGAAAGCAACGGAGTATGCCAATGGTCGAAAGATATTGGAAAAGAATCATAGATTGTGCCTACTCAGTGTAAGTGGCGCATTCAAATCTACCAGCACTCCGGCTCTTGAGGTCATCCTCAATATACATCCCGTGCAGATACACATTAAGACGGGGGCCACTAACGCAGCGCAGAGGCTGCATCTGAATCGAAGCTGGATCCCTTCGGGAACCAGTGTTCCATACGAGTCCATCCTTGATTTTGTGTAGTCCATCGCACCTGACACCGACAAGGAGAGCGCCAATCTCATCGAAACCATGCTGATAAGCAATTTTAGCACGAAAATTCCATCTAGGGATGAATGGGCATCACACTCTATGCTTCACCTATTGATAAACATTATAATTTATACAGACGGCTCCAAATCTGAAGATAACACCGAAGCAGGATTCTTCTGAAAAGAGCTCATTTGGAACTTGCCATACACCTTGAAAGCCATGTTACGGTCTTCCAGCCGGAGATTAAGGCCATTCTTAAAGCGGGAAGGAGCCTCCTTGGTTCAAACACAGAGTAAGGAGATTGCCATCTGCTCGGACAGCCAAGTAGCTGTCAAGGCCTTGTCAAGACCCTTCACAACCTCCAACTTAATACCCGAGTGTAAAACCACTCACAATTCCCTCTTTCAGTGTAACAGAGCTCTCGTTCCTTGGGTACCTGGTCATAGTGATGTTGGCGGAAACGAAAAATCGGTTGAGCTTGTGTGTCTTGGTACAGGCTCGGAGGCACCCTCCTCCACAATTATGATCGCACGGGAACACCTTACCTCTACCATTGCGATTTGGGCCGATTGCCAACACAGTTGTCTTTGGTTAGACGACTGTTCGGGTAGAACAACAACGGAAGTGTGAAGGTGAAGGTTCAACAAAACAACTTCTGGGACTGAGCAAGACTACCCTTAAAATTCTGGTGTCTATTCTTACTGGATACTGTTTTTTTCAGGGGTCACGTACATAGGAGAGGACTTGTTGATAATCCTATATATCGAGGATGCGGAGAGGAATCTGAAACTGTGACTCACTTTCTATGTCACTGTCCGGCTCTCTCCGGAAAACGTTATAGATTCATTGGCTCACAATTCCTGGATGAATTGCATGAAGCCGATAGGGAGGGTTGGGAGCCAATTTTATGGTTTATAAGAGCATCTGGTTGGGACCTATGAACATTGCTCATGTGTCTGGAGGATGAACAATGGGCCTGGTCGTGGCCTACGCCCCTCGGCGGGGGGGGGGGGGGTCAACCTCTTTTCAATGCACCCAATGGTGTTCCTCAGGGATCTATATTAACCCATTTCTCTTTAGCTTATACATATAAATGTGATCTTACAGAAGGCGTCTGTGATTCACTTCTTCGATGATAATATGCGAATTTAATAACGTAAGTCTACAGAGTTTATAGCTTTGGAAAATATTTAGAACAATCGTGCTAGATCAGAATTGCTCTAACTTTGGCATAAAGTCTACAAGGTCAAATTCACCTTAATACGAGAGACTTCAAAAGCAAAATCCAGTAACCAAATTGCATGAAGTATTGGTTTTTTTCAAACTCAGTACCTTCCAAGGTTCAACAATTGACTTGTCAAAACAAAAAAAAAGACAAAGAGAAATTATTAAATTTCAATTTCATTCCATGCAGTTCAAAATACTTTCCGGAATTAAAAACAATCACTCGAGGAATTTATGTAGGTAAGTCAATGGAATTACAACCAACGAACACAGGTCTGTTGCGATTCGCAAAGGTGGTAAAGCTTGATTCGGTATTCTTGCCAACATATTCGACCTTAGATGCAAATTCGATTGCAGCTTGATTATTTATTAGTTCAGAAAAGTGAATTCTCTGGAATTCGATGCGAAGACACTTTCTCTAGAATTTCAAATTGGCATTGTTGTGGGCGATTAGCATGTCACTGGCTATTAACGTTTTGATTATAAATATCTAAGTACAACAGGAATTCAAATGCAAATCGCCTACCTAGGCAATGTCGGTGAAATATTTTGTCAAAGAAAGTACCCTTAAGGAATATTAAACTTTAAACAGCTTTGAAAATCATCATAAGCATGAAGTAATAGGTGTCTTCTAATACTTTCATGTGGTGTTTTGAAATGTTCTTTTTGATTAGCATTTCTGATAAAAACCGATGGACAAATGACTCAGGATTGGGAGAATTGGTGAATAACAGCTACGCGACAGCAGCTTATTATTGAGTAACAAAAAGTGTACTCTGTACAAAAACGTCAAGGAAATTTTATTTGCGAATTTAATCGGAAGTCATCAAAAATCAGAGAATGTAGCTGGATATCTGTAGAAGTCAAGGAAATCTCAAAAAAGTTACAGTGAATTAAAAATATCACGTATAAAGCTTCCGGAATTCGGTAGTACGCACATATGTACATATGTATGTAAGTAACCGCATATGAAGGCTCTTTCATGATGATCTATTTGTGTTATATTGAGACATTTATGCAATTTTAACAGTTCTGTTGCAATATTTTTATTTGTGGCGCCATCTTCGTTCTAAGTTGAGAACTTTTCAACTAACCCTTGTATAGGTTTAACTTCACTAGAAATTTTGTACTTTTGATAAAAAGAAATTATTTGTTTGCTAAAGATCAGAAATGTCACCGCCATTCTTATCTTCTATTTCTTTCCGGTAGTGCTCCTCAAGGGTCAGTCTATGTTGGGCGTATATATAGAGGTTATCCGTGATTTTACCATACACTGCTGCGGTAATGATGTAAAATTTAAAAAAAAACAATTTCGCACTTTACACCGTTGTCACCTTTTCAACTTCTAACATATTTTGATAATTAGATTCGCTATCTAGGGTTGCCATACAAAATCTTCAAACTTTATTTTAAAAATGGAGAAAAATCAAAAACAAGCATACAAATTTCCATGTTTTGTAACTAATTTTAATTGTTTTACTTTTATTTAAATAAATAAGAAAAAAAAACTGAATTTTACTTAGATTAACCATACCAAAATCGATAAAACTATTTTGTTGGCAACCCTAATTTTATCTTTTCATGATATTGTATCTGAAAACTTTCCGTGCATGAAAACAATCCTCTTTTTATCGCTGAACTTTGATCTCTGCACATGAGAGTTTGGGGATTAGTTTGGTGGACTGCTTGTGTTTTGTGCTGTCATCTCTAGTCTTTATCAAATCTCCACATTCGACAGTCACTGTAACAATTCCTGCCTCGAAACACTAAAAGTTGTTAAAAAAAAATCAAAAAAATATAGTTCTCAAGTTTTTGAATAAATTAAGAGAGTGTTAATGTCAGGAATGTCAAATCACTCAAATCGCGTTCAATTCTTTGCTTTACTTAAAATTTGATAGGCTCAAAATTTTTAACTTGCAAACATATTGAGAGACTTAAAATTTGATCAATTTTCTTCTCGTCAAATCATGATTATCTCGAAATTTGAATGACTATAAAATTTTACTCAAAATTTGAGCAATTTATGAATTCATTGACTCTGGTTGATCGTGTCCACTCAATTCGTTCTGCTGCATGTTCTTCCCACAATTATTTCAGCTGCTGAATTTACCTTTGGGCGTGGAGTAAAGAAAAATTCAAAGAAATTTTCCATCACTCAAATATTGAACACCTCGAGCAAATCAAGAGTTTTCAGATGTGCGCGATTTGGCGATTTGCATCCATGGTTAGGAGTTAGGACACACTTAAATTAAATTATAATTAAATTCCTATTACTAAAATTTTTATATTATTTTAATTTTATATTCAAATCTTAATTTCAATAATTTCTGTTGACTGTGATTAGATAAATATCGACAAAATTTGTTGACAGAGGATGGGAAGGTGATTAGGGATCAATGGCGAACTTCTGCTCTAGGGGCCCAATCTTGTAGAGGGCCCCGTTAGTGGCCGAAATGGTGTACATGGACGGCATACGACACCGGACATTAAAACATAAAATTTTAATTCACTTTTGTTGCACCTGCATACAGTGGCGGAGTTACCAATAGACAGAGCAGGGTGGCAAATTTTTGGGGGCAGCAAATTCTCAATTAATCACGTTTTTACACGAAAAAAAAATGTGTTCGGTGTGTTTATAACACTGTCAAAACATACAAAACTTATAAGTTTTATGTTTGTATATGGGATATGTTTGCGCTCTTCGTTTGTCAATTTTTCGTGGGAAATGAAAAAACCGATTGTGTAGTTTATTTGCGTATTTTGAAATTCTTTTGATTGCATGCAGTGTTCTACAGAACATTCGAGATTACGAACTGAGAAAATAATCAAATTGCCACGACTTGAATCCTTGGATAATGTCCAAATAGAACTTGATAAATTTCGGGGCAAAGTTCGACAGCGTTAATGTTTGTAAGAATTAAAGTCATGGCAATTTGACTATTTTCTGTTCTCTATACTTTCAAACCCTTTTCTACATACTTCTATGGACCCTACAAATCAATTCAATTTGCAATCTCCTGTGTTCTGTAGCACACTATCCGGAACCAAAGGAGCACAGCTAAACGTTACCATTTTTTCACACCTTTTTCGTGCCTGTCTAGTCTATGGTAGGTAAAGTAGGCGTATAAGCAATTGTCGAAGTTCGCGCGATGTTAAAAGTCCTACTCTCCCTGTTTCATACACAATATACTATTGTTGAGTAATTCTTGGTATGGTGTCGGCCCTGGAGTTATATAAGTACATCCTGGAAAAAAGGCTTTTTGGACATTTGTCCAAATGTGGAAATAGCGTCCGTATGTTGTTGTGTACACCAGGGTCAAACTGGTCGGCAGAGTGCTCGTTTTCGGCAATAAAACGAGTGAAGAGCTATTTAAGATCCACCACAGAGGAGGATCATTTCACTCTCTCTGTGCTGTTCATAGAGCCAGAAATAATGCAGTCTATGGAATATAGTGAGGTAATCCATTCGTTTGTAAAGAAAGTTCGTCGCATGACAATCTAAGCGTGTCCTTGGATTGATGGATTGAAGAGTGGTTGAGTCCCGGGGGGGGGGGGGGGCTAGAACGTAGATCACGACAAAACTCATTGTTCACCAAGCGTATGCTTACACGCAACGAACTTTCTTTACATATATTTTCGTACTTATTTGTGATATTTCTAAATCTGCTTGTTAATTTTTTAAGGTCGATGAAAACGTTAAATAAATAACGGTAACATTTTTGTATTATTCATTTATTTAAAAAATGGGCCCTGACTCCGGGCCTGTTAGGGATAGAAAAGAAATACCATTTTGAAATTTGCTGATATTACAGGCCTTACGAAGGTTACTACTTAATTTGTGCGGTTCGACTATTGTCTGTTTTTTTTTATGCCAACTTTGAGCTCGATGCACACTTACCGACACAGACGACCAGAACCGACATTTTGTGTGCACTATAACAACATAAAAATCTTTCAGTTAAGGCAGGTATTGCGAGATCCAATGTTAAATGCGCAATTAGACCATCAATCGAAAAATGCCGGTCTGGTTTCTAGCCACCGATAGCGACCGGCAATGAAGTTTCCGTTTCGTGCCGGTATCTGCCGGTGCCGGCTGATGTGCATTAGCTAACTTGTTTTCATAGAAAAATATTTTGCCTGTCTATGCCGGTTAGTGTGCATTGCGACCTTGCAAAATCTTGTTGTCTTTATTTTTATCCACTCAATCAGAAAACGTAATTTAATTACAAAAGGGTTTTAGTACGCCAAAAGCTTACAGTTATTCTTTTTTATGTTTTTTAAACCGGATTATCTCGACAATAGTATTCTCGCAAAAACTAAAGCTGTTATTTGATCTTTGGCCACTGCAAAATAGTGATGAATGGTTTGAACGAGCCACGAAAAGGACATCCTGCCAGTATTGTCCAGAAATCGTAAAACTTTAAGGTAAAAGAAAACGCAACCTTCGAATAGTAACTATATCGTTACATTGGCCTATTTTTAACTAAATGAAAAACCAGATTACACCTGGAAACAACTCTGACAAAGCGAATTATCAGATTACAAAGTAGTTTAAGAGTGGTTAATTTTGTAACCATCAAGTTGCAGTTTAAATATTCTCTAATGTAGCACAAAAATTCTAAAAGGAGTTGAAATCTTGACACAACCTCTTAATTCTCAATTACCAAATTACATATTTGTTGATTGAAAATTGAAATGGGCTTGATTTAAATTTGTTTTCCAAACATAAATAAAAAAAAATCTCTAAATTTATATGCCTATAGTTTTCGATTTAAATAAATAAATATTGTTTTCAAAATGAAATTGCTGAGCCACAGAGATGAAACTTAACACATCAACCAACCACGGCTCTAAATCATGTGATTAACGATAGTCAAGATCTCTCTTGCATTAGGTAACCGGTGATTAGAAAATTATTAAAAATTATTAAGTTAAAAACAAAACAAAAAATTGCAGAAATAATGTTGCTCTTAAAGCGTAAACAGAAAGACTCGTGTAAAATCTCAGCTTGGACAATTACTGATGATGTGAACTTAAAGGTCTTGTGGAGCTATCAGTTTCATTCATAAACACTTTTCTGACTCAGGCAAAATGAATAGGGAACCACTGCGCGCTGGCTGTAATTGCTTGGTTGGTTTTTTTTGTTTTTTTGTGTGTGTTTCTTTTTAACTCTGAACAATGAAAACTTGTTAATTAATTCCCAGACTGGTTTCGTCGCACAAAATTAATAATAATCCAAGATGCAGGGTGTTTTCATCCAGTGCCACCCTGACCACGTATTTCTAATTACTTTTAATTGTCCACTTACTCTGGCTGATGAGCTTTGTAACGAGCATGAAGTACATCATATAAAATATGTTCAAAGTGTAGGTGTATATGCCTAATTCAAGTTGGGGTCTTTCTATTTTCAAATTCAATTTAAGCATCACCGGTTGAATCGATTTATTTTCGTATACCTAAGTGAGATTAGGTTTTTATTGCTTATGAAAGATACAAACACTGTGAAGTATTATTGTATGTGTATTCCGCCGAATCTAATAAGTTAATGACTTATATAATAGATGGCACTCAAATCACAAAATAATTTTATATTTAACATTTGTCATCTGATAGTAGATTTACCTACACACAAAGTTTTAAGTAGATCTGTGAAAAGGCAATATTTTGACAATGTTAGAAATGTTTGTTCGGAAATTGGAGAAAATTAGAAAAGTATTAGGGACTCTGTTCTGTGGCTAAAATGGAATGAATTTTATTTTGGTCGTACAAGTACGATCGGGATCGTCGAGTGATGATATTCGTGATAGCGAAGATGGCGAACATCTGAGATGACCGTGTTTTTATATCCTACGTAAATATTTGGGCATAACAAGGCTATCGACAAGATGCGTTACCTCACATTTCACCAACAACTGAATCGCGTGATCATTTCGAACCAATGCAATGTTTGAACATGTTCAAACACAATTCAGTATCGATTGCCATAGCCAAAATTGTCGAATTCGAATTGAACGAGAATGTCATCGCTGAAACAAACGCCTGTTTTGAAGACTTTGAGAAATCGTGTTTTATGGAAGGGTTTAAAGAAGTTGGTTGGAAAACCATTGGAGAAAATGTAACGAAAAAGGAGACTATAAGAGTCTTAGTATAGTAGCTGTAGCTATAAGCCGTTTGTAACGAAGAGCTTGTCAGTTGACAGATCTACCTATATCCACTCTTACCTGGATATAGATAGATACTGCATCCGACACCTTTTTGCTACAAAATCATCGTAGGATTAGTGTGGGTGGCTGCACAGCGAATATGCCGCTAGCGATCAGCCGGCTTGGGGTGGCTCTTGCCACCCACATCCCTTGATGCTTGTAAAGCTGTGCACTAAATCATCACCAGGATAGAACAGACAGACGGACGGACAGTGAAAAAAATGGAAATTGCAAGTGTGACTGCAGACGCACGGACAGACAGGAAAAAAAGAGATCTATACAGGCTTCCTTCTCCTGGTGCAACCTAAAAACCTGGAAAGAAGAAAATTTATTTGATTAAATGCTGCAAAAGAAAACGGAAGACCTCAACAACGCCAAACAAGTTTTAATCCATCCGGAGATTTTACGACGCTGGAAAGACGAACGATCGAGAGAGAGAGAGAGCTGAGAGGAGTCTCCGCGATGTTGTTGAGACTCCGGCTTTGGGAAAAGTTGGGCCCAGATGCCCCAACCACCCTGGCTAAGCCTCCAAAGCCTTCACTATCTGCTTACAGCTAAGTTAAAAGTGTTGGGCTACAGTTATAGAAACATTGGCAATAACCGTCAATTAATTCTAAGCGTTGGTTGAATACGAGTCACAATTGAGCCAAATTATTACTTTTTAACCATTTTGAAGTAACTCAAAATTTACAGTTACAGCTAGGTAGTGATGGTAGTGTTTCATTGTCATTTTCAACAAAAGATGTCCATACTTTTTACGGATTGGCCGAGATGTGAAACAGCAATTTACTCTAAACTATGCAACTTGACTTACGCCACTTTGATTCTCACCGACTCAATTCTACGAAGGAAAAAATTCATTCGAAACCGATAGGAAAAAGCTACCTATTTCAACTTCCAACTGGTATGGTAAATCAGTTAATGAAAAGTTCTATTTCATAGCTTGCATCATTTATATTCCGAGGATCCGGTGTAGTTGCCTGACCTAAAGTGATCTCCGTAATAAGTCTGACAACGTTGAAAAGAAACGATCGTGTCATAATCCTTATCGCAACCTAGATTTCTTTCTAAATTCGGCGATTTAATTGCTCACCATTCTAAGGTATAATTCGCAGACTTATTCATGTGGCTGTACATAATACATATGAAAGGCTCGCTCAAGTCAAATAACTGATCTGGTGTCAAGATCATGCATACAAATATGAGATCGATCCTTCGTGCACTCACACGATCTTACTTTTGTATGCATATGAATGCTCATAGCCCTTGAATCATTAGTGCACGCTTAATCTGGAAATCTATCCTATGGGGATAATTTGTCTAAGCAAACTAATCTACTCAGTACAGTACAGCATCAAACAAATATAGATTGTAGAGTTTGCGATAAAATCAATACATCTGAACACCAAATAAATAGAAAACAAAACTTTGGCGGTGTTGTTGTCACCGTCCACATATAAATCTATTCTAGAATCTTCATAATGTTATCGCATAATTTGCAAAAAACGCAATATTAAGTAATTCTTACATAAGCCATAAACTGGATCTCAAGGCTGTCTAAGCTCTGCTTCACCTTTTACGCAACTCAGTATTGTACATCTTGTCATATTTTCACAAAGGAGGAAAACAAAAAAAAAATTATATTAATCAAAACATTTGCAAGCAGCGAAATAAAATTGCTGCGTATTTTTTTTTTGTCTTTTACTTACAAGGCGATGCCATTTTTAGCCATGCGGCTACAAAATAAATTAAGGATACCACTGCTTGGCCTGTCAGATCTCCAGGAAAACTGCAACAAAATCTAAGTCCAATCCCCAAGTCATAAAATTTTATATCGCTATTTAAATTGAAATTTGTTTCAAATTATGTTTTACCATAAATTTAAAAAATTTTCAGCGAAACTGTGTGCTTTTTCGTTTTCTAAAAACAGGCACAACCTGAAATCGATTATTCGCCGAAAAAGCGAAGGCAAAAACCTGTTCTGATTCATTCTTTGTGGAATCGACTGGCGCCACAAAAAACTTTTCGGCAAATCATTAATATTGGAATTGCATTTTTTATTTGTTTACCATATTTTAGCAATATAAAGCTTGTGACAATGTTTGTAAACTGTATTAACATTGACAGTGTGGCAAAAGGGATTAATGACCTGAATTGGATCTGTCTGCAATATAAAACTAGTTTAAGTTGGCTGAAAATCTTTAGTTCCGGTTAGTTTGAGATAAATTATAAACGTAATTTTAAAAAAATGAATTTTATTTTGTACTGTTTACTGGTCCTGGGTAGGTAAATAATGTATAGATGACGAGGTATACCTTTTCCATACGAACTTGGCAACTTGTTGAAATTTTTTAGACTACAGCAAATGAAAGATTTTCTTTTGGAGAAATCCAGCTAAAATTCGCTTAATTTTCGCTGAATTAATAATAATTTACCGTTAATGTTAAATTTCGTAGTCAAATAAAATGTGTAATACAAAAATACGGACTTTTTCTGAATGAGTATTTTTATGTTACGTATTTATTTATATAGCTGCTAGACTCAAGTTTAATAAATAACAAGAAGAAAAGCGAGAATTGGTCTAAGACCAGTTGTTACAATCCACTCTAGCTAGAATGAATGTCGTATGTAATTTCGTATGGTCATCCCTTTGTGCAAGTATGATTTTTCAAGTAGTTTTTCACAATATATTTCTAAATTTCGCATTAGATATCTCGAAGGCTTTCGATAGTTCGATAGAGTCTGGTATCCTGCTCTTTTGGCTAAATTTAAGGCATTAGGTCTAGACCCTCTTTTCTTAAAATGAATTGAAAGTTTTAGCTCTCGCCGTTCAATTAAAGTTATATTGGACAGAGTTACTTCGGCGCGTTTTATAATTCATGCCGGTGTGCCGCAAGGCTCTGTACTATCTTCTATCCTCTTCCTCATTTTTATTAATGATCTGCTAGCTCTCACTTTCAATCCTATTCATAGTTTTACAGGCGATAGCCCGACGATATCTCAATCTCGCCATCCTTTAACATCTTAGGCATTGAAATATCCAACAATCTTATTTGGTTTGATTACATTTTAGGTATTGCCAAAAACGCGATGAAATGCCTGTGCTTTTTGAAAAGATGCAAGAAATATTTTACTCCATCAGACTTGGCGCAAATCTACAAGTCTCATATCAGGCTTATTATAGAATATAACTCCCATATCTGGGAATTAGCTGGACGTACTGCATTGTCTGCGTTAAACAAAGTCCAAAAGAAGTCCTTGCGATTTATTGGCGATGACATATCAATAGCAACTATTGATTTCTAAGAGCACCGGCGTAAGGTCGGTTGTCCATTTCTCTTATATCGTTACTTCGATGGCTGACGAAATCTCTAACCTGATCCCTTGTAGAGTTCTGCCTATGCACACCACACGAGCTGTAGCCCGAGGTCACCTTCACACCCTTGAAGTAAAATTTGGCCGTACCGTGATATTCCATGAATCCTTCATAAGTAGGACAGTACGAATGTGGAACAGTTTGCCATCATCTGCTTTCTCCCTTAGCTGTGGGCCACAAAATTTCAAGCGCAATGTACACTGTCATCTCCTTGACTCAACCTAATAATCCCTAATTCCCTACCCCTTCTTCCTTTCCTGCCAAGGCTGTGCTTCGGTATTCCCTGAGCTTTGGCATCATCATAAAAAACAAAGAGAACGGTTTTTCGCACCGTAAAAATGATGATAACAAATTTCATAGGATTTTATATACTGAAGAGCTTTTCAATACAATAAATTCGTCTAGGACTGATCGTTTTCGCAGTATACGTAGAAAACCTAAATTTTTGTATGGCAACACTATATGAACGGTTTGCTCGATTTGGTCTATTTTTAAAATTGTGCTTATTATTTTTATAAAAAGACTATGTACAAAATTCTCAGTCAGTGTCCAAATATGTAGTGTAAAACGAAATTTTTGTATGGCAACCCCACGAAGGAGTTAGCTGATTTGTCCTATATTTGCACATAAATCTTCAACTTTTTTAAAAAGGACTTCATCTATAGGGTATAAAAATAAATATTTACCGAAGTTACATAGCAGACAAAGTTACAGTTTGTACCTAATCACAAATTTGCACTGAAAATATGTTCATAAAGATCTTTAGCGGCCCAACTCCTTTGAATCATTGTCGGTCTAATTCCAATTTAGTACAAAAAAACTCATTCGTACAATTAAAACAATTAGGATAACAAGAAAACACTTTAAATAATAATGATCCTTCCATGGATTCTTAGATAACGTAAAGTCGATGCTATCTAAATAATTAATAATTAAACAAGAGAGTCGTAGACAAAGCCTGGTGTGTGAGGGGGGGGGGGGGGCAGGAGATCTACGGAAGTTGTATGGTTTTAGGTTTTATTTTTACGTAAGAGCAGTACAAATTGCTACGGTTGTAAATAAATAAATAAATGGGTTTATGGCATTATGACTAATTAATTGACGATAACGAAAACAGTGGCTTTATGGTCCATGCGAATATTTTAGCAGATAAAACTTCAAGAAATTCAGGACCTTCAAAAGAAGCAATTCTAGGCATAGAACGCGACCTTACAGTCCTTATTTTCCGACCGCTCTTTGGTCTGGGGATACCTGTGCCCCTCCCGACGCCAAACAAATTCTGGGTACGCTTCTGGTTACAGTTCCACATTTTCCAACTTGAAATTAGGTTCAAATTAATGATCAGATCCACTTTTCCATACATCAATTTTTCGTAATCTTTTAACGATTTGTCAATAATTTAAGGGGTTACATGGGTTTCGAAGGCTAAATAAAAGCATATTTTCTCTATTTGTTTTTATGGCAAAATCAAGAAAGGGTCGCCCGATTTGTTCTATTTTTGAACTTGTATTTGCAATTTTCATGAAAACGCCGTATACAAAATTTGAGCTCTCCACGTCGATGCGTTCTCAGACATTTTCCAAATATATAATGAAAACACAACGTCTTGTATGGCAACATCAAGAAGGGTTCCCAATTCAAACCATTTTTTAAATTTTATTTACTATTGCTATGAAAAGACCACGTACCAAATTTCAGCTCTCTACACGTGTACAGAAGAGTTCCCCGATTTAGTCTTTAGTCGATGTTTGAACTTGTATTTAATATTTTTATGGAAAACGGCGTGTACAAAATTTCAGCTGTACAGGTCGACGTGTTCTCAGGCAGTTTACTAGATCTCACAACAGTGCCATCTATCATTTCCAAAACTATCCTATCTTTCAAGCTTCATTGAAATCGGTTGGGCGGTTTCGGAGATTAGCATGTACAAACACAGTGACACATGATTTTTATATATTAAGATAAATTATTTTATTTATTTATTCAAAATTTTAAACATATAAAAGAGCAACAATGAATATTTTGTAAAATTTTCTTTCAAAAATTTCGAAAATTCAGCCGGTTTCCGGAGACTTCTTAAAAAAAAAGTGTCCTTGTGGTGGTCAGGATAACTCATGATAGTCTTATCTCAAATTAAAAAAACCAAATTTTTTGGGTTAGCAGATAAGTATAGCTCGTGACTGAACGAAGGATTTAAAAACAAAATTTAAATTTGAATTTTTGGCAGAGTTGTATGTAAAAAAGTAAACTTTTTGGAACCATTTACACTACGTTAGTCTTGTAAAATTAGTTGTAATCGAAAAAAAGAAAACCTTCGTTCAGTCACCAGTCAGTCCTAGTTTGAAGAAGTGTGCAAAATTTCATTTTGATCGGTGTATTAGTTTTTGAGAAATCGTGTCCACCGAGTTCATGAATAGTGTTTTTAGAAAAAACCGATTAAATTTTTAAGTAGGAATAAAAGAAAAAAAAGTTTGTAACTTTCAGCTCCATAAAGCAAAGATCATGTTGCAGTTGCAATGTCCAGGGCATATTAAAATAATATATTTAAAATAGGTGACCCTTAGAAAGTGAGAAAAGCACACAAACATACAATTGCTAAGCAGCTGCCTGAATATATTTGCGTCGTGGAGGATAATTTCCAAAGCCTCTCTCTCCTAGACTTTTACTCCGATTGACTTGACTTGAAACTTAAGGAAAATATTCTAGACATATTAGATAAAAAAAATAAAGAAAATATGCTTTTTTTAAACTTCGAAACCCATTAAAAAAAACTTTTGTCTCTTGCCTTGAACAATGTTTTTGTTTAAGCTTTATTTTGAATTTTTTTTTTCCAAAATCTAAGCGACTAACGGATTTGACACTTGATCGCACTTGAATACAAAATTCAACTATTTCTTATTGAGGGTACACAATTTTACACTGAGTAGACTATTTTGTACATGACAAGGCAAAAGGTGAGCTCAGGACTTCCAAGATATATGAAAACAGGACCTCTTAAGAGGAGTCAGTACTCAGCAAAAGTTTCAATTTAGATACCAGCGAGCCTGTAGGCAATGAAATTTACTATACGTTGGTTTGTTAGCCTAGACCTAGACCAAAAGCACATTAAAGACATCTAGCGTAAAAAACAGAAACCCAAAATGCGATAATTTGAGACGAAAAATGAAAATTTGTAGTTCAAAGAAATTGAAAATCTTTAACGTGAATTAACTCTCCTAAGTTTTTTTTGCACATAATTGGTAAATATACTATTTTTCTTTGTATTTCAACCACTTTCAACGAAATATTACAATTTCTAGTCGGTGAAATATCGGGAGAAAAAACCAGTACTATTAGAGTCAAATAATTAAAAAAAGCGAAACTAAAAAAGAAAAAAACTCGACGTTATTTCCTAGATCTAGGCTTTATCTTTCTAAAGTAGTCACAATCTAAAGAAATGAGAATACCTACTAAGAGGAATTTGATTTAAAAAACTTCAGTTTTTTACCATTTTTTACAAGTTTCCGAGCTAATATCTCCATTTTGATGCAATTTTTTTATTTTTTCCGACGTTATTTACTAGACTTCTTCGTTACCTTTAATTTAAGATATAAATCATTATTCTGCCACAAATAGTTTGCAAGAAATTCGCATTGAAAAATGTATGAAATTTGCAAATCTGGGTACTGACTCCTCTTAATGGACTTAACCGTTATAAGCGATGTGCCCACCACTCTGTACATACATACATATATGGTAATTTTGAATTTGGAGACTGGTTGTAGGTTAGAAACAAACAAAAATATATGGGAGGGAGGAGAGGGCAAAATGGGTCTTCTCGGATTTAGGATAGGAAAGGGGGGAGGGGGGTATTTTTTTTATTATAGGTTCTTTTTCTCCCAACACTCCGTAACAGTTAAATTTGCGATTTGCATGGCCTCCCATAGAATAGCTCCTTTGTCCTGCTGCCATACTGGATGCTCATGAGATACAACAGAAATCGCTCCTAATTTTATGCAATTCTACGCAGAATTAATGAAAATAATGAATTAGAAAAACTGGCTTATCTCAAAGACGGTTGCATGTTGGTAAGGTCGTAGGTGTAGGTACATGTGGGGCAGTGCTGTCGTTTGTACTCCGAAGACTAATAGCGTACTCCGTACTTTATAAAAGTACTCCGCTTTTCATTTCATCATACTTAAAACTCCTATATATGTTGTTAGCAAATAATCTAAAATATTTTATTTATCTTTATTTAAAACTATACATTCGTAGTACTTTTAGTAATAAAATCTATTAACGAGTTCGGTTGAAAAGTTGGTTTGGTACTACGTTGTACTTGATGAAATATACCAAACAGCAGCTAAGAGCTAACACATCCATGTTTTATAAATTTTTTCAGCGTTGGTGTATAGCGCAATTAAGTGTAATCTGATTTGTTTTAGCCTATTACACCTATCTAGTCATGTCATTATGATACGTTTGTTAAACGCTGTCATTGATATTTATGAAGTGAATAATGAACTCTCTCTACTCTACTCTACTTAATTCAAGTGTTGTAAAAACGTTGATTTTTCTAATAAAACAATATAAAATTTGTGAACTGTGACACAAAGGAAAAAACTTGAGAATATCTCTCAATTTTCAAAATACGAAATTCAAGGAACTTACAACTTACACCATCTCTGCGGAAAATTTTAGGGACGACAATTAAGATTGTCTTCTTTTGTGGAAAAACTAAGGAAATATTTCGTCAGTATCTAAACCTGATTTTTTGTATAAGTTTTTTTTTTTAATTTTATTTTAAATATGATGTAGACACCCGTCGATTTAATATAACAACAGTTTCGTTTACATGATCTGATTGAGATAGGGTTTTTTACTTCTTGTGGACAATTCCACAGAAACAGTCGTACTTGATTAAAGAGTACAAATTTTGCAAAACACGAAATTCAAGGAACTTACAGCTAACACAATTTTTTTTTTTTTAATTAATGCTGATAATGTTTTTAGTAAGAAGTTAAATTTTCAAGTTGGGATCTCAATGGGTTTCGAGGCGAGACCTTTTTTTTTGTTTTGTTTAATGGACTGTTAATGGATCACATTTGAGAAGACAAAAAATATGTCTTTGGTGAAAAGTTCTTACGGGATCCAGGATAACAAAATAGATTTGTATGACATTTTTTTCCTAAAAAACCAGACCTCAAACGAAAAAAAAAATTCTCGTCTCCAAGCCCATTGAGATACCAATTTAAAAATTTAACCATTTACTAACAACATTATGAGCATTAATTTAAAAATAAAGCAAGGAAAAATTAAGGGAATATATTTGAAGATATTCTTGCATTCTTCTCTTGAACCTTTGACTGGGTGTCATATTCATAAAAATATTTGCGATGACACATTGAATGCAAGAATTATTCGCTAGAATTAGCGTTATTGTTTTTGGGGGCAAGCGCCCGCTTATAGAGCAAGTACTTGCTGATTCTATGCGACCGTTGACCTTTTTGCCGAGTGCAAACAGATATATTTATTATCCTTATATTTTCCTCTTCTAAAAGCCATATATTTTTTATAATTTTCTCTCATTTAATTTTAAAAATAACCGAAAGGTCATGTCTCTATGATTATCATAACCAAAGTTATGATTTTTTTAATATAACTCAGCTAACCAAAAAACGGCGAATTTTAACGATTTCAAAGTCCTTTAATTCAACCTGCATGCAGCGCAGCACAAAAATAAATAGTTGTATTATTGTCCCATAACTACTAACTTACTTACTAACTATTCCACATTTACCGGGGAAACAGAACTTCATACAGAACTGTGAAGTGCAGCGTAAGAATCTAATGTGACCAAAATCACTTGTGCTAATGGAGAAGTAAGTGTCAAAGCATCCAAAACGTATGTCCACAGGTAAAGTACTAAAGTCAATTCTTAGCAATATTGCAGACACAGTATAAAAGTTTCTAAATGTATTGGTTGTGGTGCAAGCGCAAGCAATATGAATATGACAAATGTATCCGAAGATCAAAGGTAATCTAGAACAATTCCTGGAAATTCAAACAAACATAAATAATATAGAAAACATAATTTCTAGTATAGCGACACTTTTAGAGCACGACGACCGGATATGTCAAGAAACCATTCTCGGAAATTCTATGGAAGCTCTTTTGTCGCCAAGAAAAGGTAACACATATAATAAACAAACTATAATCGTGTTCAAAAATTTTGCTCTGTATGCACGCAGCCTTATAAATAACAGGCGGTTTTGTAAAATATGTTTTAAAGTTATTGCAAACAAGTAAGAAAACTCGAATAGGCCATTCTTACGATACCCTAGATGAATTCCCGTATGTAATTTCGTATGAACACCCATCTGTGCGAGTTTGAGTTTTGAAGTGGTCTTTCGCATATATTTCTAGAACGGTTCGTCGGACAGAAGAAATTATTACAATCAATTTTATAGGATTTCATATTCTGAAGAAGTTTTCAGTACATGAAAACCATATAGGACTGGTCGATCATAATATAAACTTTTTAAACCGATATACTCTATCAAGTCCCAAGATGAAATAAATCCTCGTTTTCTTAAGATCTTATTGCCTTACATTTTTCCGTACGTTCGGCATATCATGAACACTTGTCTAACTACATCTCAATTCCCAGAAGTATGGAAAATAGCAAATGTTATTCCTATTGCTAAAAAAATGTCTGCTAATGAGCTGGCACACTATCGTCCCATCAGCATTCTCAGTTTTGTTTCCAAAGTCTTGGAAAAGCTTATGCGAGCCCAGATTGAAAATTATGTAACATGTAATGATCTCCTGGCGAAATATCAGTCTGGCTTTCGTGCACGACACACTGCTTCTTAACCCCAATAAATCGCAATATATAGCCCTGAGTTTTATTCACATTAATATGATTTCTACTTCTGGACATCCCATTCTAATTAATATGAATTCATTAAATTTCGTTAGTCGTGTACTCCGTTTTTTCCGATAGTACTCCGCTTTGTCAGCAAATTGTACTACTCATGTAATTTTCCAAACGACAGCACTGATGTGGGGGATCAAATGAAAGGTAACATTTTGAGATTTCCAAATTTTGTAAGATAATGTAACGATTAACAGGCATTTTGGCGGGAAAATCCTTAAAATTCAAAAAAGAGTTTTTTCCATTATTTTTACTTTGACGGTTATAGCTAGTGACATGAGGTGCCATGGAGTAATGGTTTATTGGAAAGCTTAGCCGGTTTACTATCCTATCATCTGAGCAAATAATTACATTCATAATTTGTATAACAAGGAAGTTATCGGGCGTTGGGCGAAAAAGTACCAAAATCACAAATCCCCCTTACTTCGAAAGGACTCATTTTCTCCCTCCCCCTTCCCCACCCGTAATTTTTTTTTCTAACACTTCAACCTATCTCCTGTTTCATTTATGACCTACAAATTCAAAATGACCAACTGCAATTTGGCACAGAGTCTTAGATAAGTTATGATTAAGTTTAATTCAGTTAAGATAAAATGTAAATAATTTCAATGTTAAAGGCCACTATAATTTAGAGATGCACTTATTTAGGATATATGACCATCAGGCCACAAGTCATTTCCGTTATACATATGAACTGAGAAATAAAAAAAAAAAATACAAACACGAAATTTAATTACCAATGCCAGCGGGCATCTACTTTTAATTGCAGAATTATGCACATTTTTTAAATTTTCATTTTTCGTTTTTTTTTTTTACAATTTTACAAAGACTCTCAAGGAGTCGTCTTTAACATAGCAAAATTTGCTCCATCTATTAATAGCACACATAACTTAAGATCTAGTGGCAGGCAATGACAAAGCAGCCACAGGAAGGCTCTCTTAAGTCCTTTTCAAATCATTAAATTCCCGCAGTTAACATCTAAAACAAAGTAGTTAATGTCACTTGATCGTTTAATTTACTCATCTTCCTTGTTCGTTCGTATTGTACATACATATGTATGTGTTGATGTTGAAATGCATCTGTATATATTTATGATCGATCATTAAAACGGTCAAGAACGATTCTCGACTCGACTCGAGACGATAACCGTCGATGATAACCGATAAGGCGAGGATGCGACAAACGTTTAATATAGCTGGCACCGACGGACGTGCCCATGTATAATAATAGCAAAAATAATCAAATGCAGTTTACCGATGGCCGGGCCCCGTAACAGTGGTTGTGGCATTAAAATAGCGTTGAAGAGATAATTGCCTTGCATGGACTAGAGTTAGTTAGAGGTTCTTTTGTTTTTTTCCACCACGTCCGATGTGTGTGCATTTAAAATTTTATTTTCATTATCAAGGAATGTGAGAAAAACTGCGCATGCACACGGCAGCCAAGGTGCGTATAGCTGGCTTAGCACATTCTGATTCATTCTGGTTGCGGAACGCTCTTCTTGGTACCAGAAGAATAATAATATTCTTCTCCTCTGTACTTCATTTTCATTAGCTTCTTATTAAGTTTTTCCAATTTTATTCTTGTTTCCTAATAGGCAAGAAAACGCCATCCTCACCAGATCGTCCCAAGTCTATTTATAGCGCATGAACCTAAAGGCTTAGTTTTAATAAATGCGTGTCTGGCGACTTGTATTTTTACCTGGATGACTTCTACGGCAAAGTCAGTATCATCTATACTTAGGCGAAGCGGAAAGACGCGTGCATCCGCCATGCGATGCTGCAATAGGTGCTCTGCGGAGGAAAAAAAAATCGAATAGGGCCTCCTGATGTGGCATCATCATCGTTTCCACAATCTTTGTATTCAGCGGGCTTGAGGACTGTTGACTCGATCGCTTATTTATGGGAATAGATAAAACAATGTCTAAGTGGATAGAGCTTCTTTCGAAGGTATAGCTATATCCAGCCAATCAACTTTTCAGTTTTTCTTGTTGTTTTTTTTTTTTTGTTCCTGTCTTTTTGGTTTTTTGTTTTTTACTTTGCTTTTGAACTACAGTGATGAGTACGTGCAACATACCTACATACATATATTTGACGTTCTTAACATATAGTACCTACCTTTCTACCTACATACAAACATACATAATATATATTTATAGAATTTAGCAAAAAAAAAAAAATAAAGAAAACTTCTTCACTTGCGATTATATTTTGTATGGCGATCGTTGATTGAAAAGTGGCGCACGGTTAGGATCGTATTTTCTAGTTCGGATACCACCGGTACTCAGCAAAAATTATCAGTTAAAGCCTTTTTAAAAGAAAATGTCTCATGACGTGTCTCATCCAGAAGCCAATTTCTTTCTTTCTGGCGACTGTGGACTGGCGTCTTAAATTAATGGCTATTTCTGGTTATTGTGCTTCTTTATTGCGCAGAATTACATTTCTGCAGTAGCACTGAACTGAAATCGTTTTTTTTTGTTTTTGTATTTTGTACAGAATCAGAACCAGTTCGGAAGGTGAAATGCGCTTATATATATGTCCGTTGATGTAATAACAACCAACCATCAAGTAACCTGTAATGAGAGAATTTGTATTCTAAGCGTGTTCTATTTATCAGAAACGATTTGCGTCATTAGAATTTCGTAAGATGGATTAATTTTTTTTTAATTTTTTCCGACTAATGTAAAGTTTAATTAGAGAAAAAAAGAGAGGTAACCATTTTTGCTTGCAATAAACGTGAAATTTGATGTTGCGATTTCATACCAAAAATATTTCGAAGAGAATAATTTATAAAAATTTCCATTTGTTGCTGGTTAAATTCCTTGTTTAGGTATGAAATTTAACTGTTTAAATATTGATGAAAATTCTTATTAATATTAATTGCAAATTTTATCTTATATTAAAATAATTTGGACACACCTAATATATTTATCGTTATAAGAATGGTAACATGATGGGTACAAGAATTACATCCTTATCTGCATAGCATACCCTTTTATGTCTGTCTGAAGTAAGTAAAAATCCGGCGAAATCTCGACGCCTTGTTTCATTTTGACTTTTTGTCTCTTTTTGTGTTTGTTTTTACATCTTGATGTAGTTTTGTACATATTCATTTCTTTTTTAGTTATTTTTAGTTAACTTTATTTTAATTTTCTTCACTTTTCGCTTTTTATTTTTTTTTTCATGAATTGTGCATTTCCTTTTTTTTATATTATTATTAATATTTTCTTCTTCTTACTTTTTATTTAATATTATTGTTTAATTTCTACGGTAATGTATTATTGGACTTTGTCTATTCATTATCGTATTAACTTTTCAAATAAATAAAATATAAAAAATAGTAGGTACCTATGCAGGAGAGACTCCATGAAAATAGCAAATAGTCCACTCAATAGGGGTTTTTGACCTACAAAAGTTGGGGTAGAACCGACTTTATGTTATTTATTTCTGGGCCTCAATAACAAAAAGGGGGGTCAGCGCGGTCCGCAATCTTGGATTAAAGGTTAGAAAAAATTGTTTTTTCTTTTTCAAAATAATTCCCCAACGGTCTATCTTACAACAAAAATGTCTGATATAAATTTGAAGAAGAGAAAATTTCCTACATTTTCTATATAATCACTTCATTTGTAAGTCTGATTTGTAACAAATTGCAAATGCGTAAAGGCACGAAATCTTCGTTATATGCTGCTGCTTTCACACAACTGTCAAAAATGTAGAGCTCAAAATCAATATTTTGGATGGGAGGACTGCCATCTGTAAAATCATTAAACTAGAACAAAAAGTTCGAAAGCCCCGGACATTTTAGCTTGAAACCCGGACATTGTTGCCAAATAATTTTCTGTTTTACTTACTAATGAAATAGGTTGAAATTTTTATGCATAGTGTCATTTTTTATTTATTTATTATAAAATTAGTCAGTTTACAAAAAACCGTAAAATAAAACGATTCGAAACATAAATAAATCTTCTAAAAATTAGAAATACAATTTTACATTTACATTTAGTGTGCCATATAGCTTTCAAAATACCTTCATTTCTCGGGAAAGGTGAAGCTACATGGTGAGAGACTTTAACTTCAAGGGACCACTTTCTTGATCTCTGGACACCCAGAGACCCATGCATACACTTTGAAGATGTAAAACAATCTCTAAAGATACCAAATTACTAGAAATTTTGTTCTTCTCTAGCTCCGGTCTCCCATCGTGTATTTGAAATCAATCAGGTTTCCATGCTCGGTCTCTCTCTAGTCTTCGAAGTTTGCTCATTTTCCGTCTCTAAATTTCCGGAGACAATTTTGTGTTCTGCTGTTAAGTTAACTGTGGAGTGAGTTTGGCAAGGTTTTTTGTTAATATTTATTTAATTTATCATAGGGTAATACTATCGAAAATCGAATAAAATTTACACTTTCCCAACGTTCTTCTTTTGCTGAAAGTTAAGTTTTTTTTGTCGTGCGATGAATACTGCCTGAATTATACTAAATTTAAACTAACTTTGAAACCCTTAAAATTTTCCAATTTTTGGTATGTGTAGTTACTACACATACCTGAAAGTTATATTAAAGAAATGATAACTTTGAATCCAAATACCTATCACAGAGGCAAGATCTTTAAATTATTTCAGAGAAAGTTATATAAAGAATGCCTTTTATAAAAAAAAAGTAAAAAAGCTAGAATTGGTATAAGACCAATTCTTATGATGCTGTAGAAGAATACCCGTACATAATTTCGTATGGTCACCTATCTGCACAAGTTTGATTTTTGAAGTGGTTTTTCGCATATTTCCAGAACGGTTTGTTGGAAAGTATAAATTATGATGACCAATTTCATAGGATTTCATATTCTGAAGAACTTTTCAGTGCAATTAAAATGTCTAGGACTGATCGTTTTCACAGTATACGTACAAATCTTAAATTTTTATACGGCAACACCAAGAATCCGTTGCCCAATTTAGTCCATTTTTGAAATTATATTTAGGTACTATTTTCATGAAAACACTGTGTACAAAATTTCAGTTCTCTACGTTGACGAGCTCTCAGGCAGTGTGCAAATATGCAGTAAAAAACTAAGTTTGTGTATGGCAACCCTAGGAAAGTGTTACCCGATTTGTCCCATTTTCGAAGTTAAATTTACTTTTTTTTTTAAAGCCCGTGTGCAAATTTTCAGCTCTTTAAATATACGTGTTTCCAAGCTATCGTGCGGACGGCCGGACAGACGAACAGACGGAAGTCTCAAGTTGGGATAGTAACGGCTTTAACCCTAATCCTACCAAGGTGTGACTTTGGGTCACATTTTAGGTTAACATTGCTATAAAACCTAAAATAAAGATTTATTTAAATCGATTTTTATGCTGAATTATTATTCGTTATTCCTACAAAAAAAAAGAGCAAAGTACCTTTATTTTAATCACTATACATCTTCCTAAAATATAAATTTAAATGATTACGAACAAATCCTACCACGTTGTGACTCGCAGTCACATCTTATAAAGAACTATAATTATCGAAAAATATAATAAATGTACCGTTTTTCTGTGTTTAGTCCTTAACAGATCCTTGATTAGAGTCACAAACCTAAACTGTGAAATTTGCGTTGCAGCACTCCAACAAAATCCATTGGGCATTTCATGGATATTTGAGATAATTTAGGGTACAAACAAATTTGCGACTGTATGGTTGCTTCTCCATATCTTGCGAAAACGGTTTCATTTTTAGTCTAATTTAAATAGTTTTATGAATATAATTTTTTTTGTTATTGTTTTTAATAACATGTGTTTTTGTGTAAATTTTATTTTTGTGTTACAATAAGTAAATGTATTCCTCAAATGTGACTGAAAGTCACATCGTGGTAGGATTTGTTATAAAATATCGTGGCATGATTAGGGTTAAAGAAGAGAAATTTTTTCGTCAATAGAGGGCTGATTAATTTTGAAAAAAAGAAAAAAAATCACACTTTGTTGTGTTGTCCTTTATCCCGTAAAGTTGTTGCATAAATTTTTTTAAAACTATAGAAAACCCCGCCCGGACTCTCCCCGGACGCCCTCCAAACTAGGACAAATCCGGGGAAACCCGGACTGATGGCAGCCCTAGATGGGGGGTATCTTTTACAAAATGTTGTATGACATCGTAATGATTCTTTCGGGTCAATATGTGAGAAGTACGTTCAATATGTACGAAATCACTATGATTGAAATGCAGTCGTTGTTTTCGATGGATTGGATATCCATCTGATGGTAATAAGAAAAATACGAAGAATACGCCGAACGAAGAAGCTAATCAATAGTTTACCTTATAGTTTCTCAATTTTACTTGAAATTGTGTTTTGCAGAATGACATCTCGAAAATTCTATTTCAGTCCAATTAAAACTAATTAGTTAACTACAAAGGAATGAGTAAAATATAGAAGGAAAAAGACGAATTATTTCCACCTACATATTTCTGTTTCTGCTGCTGCATTTTCTCTCAAAGTTTAACTTAGACAAGGAATTCCAAATGTGACTTCAAGAAAATACTGACTTGGCATGATGTCGTAATCAAATTATGTTATTTGTAAAGCTGTGCGAAATTCTATACTAAGGCTGGTAAAATTACATTTTTCAAACAAATATTGGTTAAATCAACGTCTCCAAAGCCGCAGGTCCTGATGGTTTTTTGCCCCTGTTAATTAAAAGCTGTGCCTTATCCTTGGCTAAACCTCTGCGCGAACTATTTTACTTGTATTATTGAACAGGAAAATTCCCAACTGCTTGGAAACTAGGTAACGTTCAGCCTATTCCCAAGAAAGGAGAGGGTAGCGATCCCTCAAATTATCGACCAATTGCGATCACTTCGATTCTTTCAAAGGTTTTGGAATCTATCATTAACTCAAAATTAATGAAGTATCTAGATCACTGATCTCATCATCTCATCAACGATCGCCAATATGGCTTCCGAGCTGGACTCTCATCTGGGGAGACTTGCTGACCTTTCATACGGAACGTTGGAACCGTAGTCTTCACAATTTTGGTGAGTCTAAAACCGTTGCCCTAGATATTTCAAAGGCCTTTGATAGAGTCTGGCATCAAGCTCATTGGCGATTTGACAATAACTTATCATATCAACTCACTTGAGTACCGTCGCAATTTTTCGTTCCTTTATCCCTCATTCATGGTCAATGTTCTGATGAAATATCTAGTCTAATCCCTTGTAGAATAATTCTCTCTCGTAATACTCACGCTGCAAATTGCGCACATCCTTTGACCCTTCAAATTACTTTCGGCCGTACAATAAAATTCCATGATGCTTTTTTATCCCGAACAGTGCGAATGTGGAACAGCTTACCATCTTCTGTTTTTTCTCTGGCATACAATCTGCGGAAGTTTAAGGGCGACATACATCGGCACCTCCGCCACTCTCCTCATATCCCCTAATCATTTCCCTATCTCCTTCCTACCATGCTGTGCTTTGCATCATAGGGTATCCCCTGAGCTTGGCTTAATAATATAAAAAAAAGTATATATATATATATATATACAGGGTGTTCCGTAAATGTCTTTAATCCTTTAAGGGGATGAAAGTAGAGGTCATTTGGGTGAAAAAAGTCTAGATACTTTTATGTCGAACTCCGCTGGGTTTTCGAGTAAATCGATAATATCGATTTTCGAGATTTTGCATACCTCTTCAGAGTAATTTCGTTATAAGTTCTATTATAATTAATGGATTGTGACGTTCAAACCTTTATTTAAAAGAACACATATTGGCCTTTCTAAGAATGTATAATAAGTTATAATTGTGCCTTCAATTATTTAAAAAAAAAACAGTTTTCTCTAGAATTTTTTATTTCACCAAAAATGTTTGTCGCGTTTCAGTGCACATTTATTCGAAATATCACCATTGCACGAACTTGGCAAAACTATGAAAAAATTTGCGCATTATGTCCCCTTTCTAAAATGACCTCCCAAAAGTGCTATCAACAATAACAATCAAAAGCTATAAGCAAACATTTGGAAGATGTGTCCATCGAGGTAATCTTCAGTTTTTTCGTAAGATTCTATCTCCTCCTACAGTTTTTAACCTACGACAACCATTTATGTCATTGAACGGGAATCTGAACTGGCTATTAGATAGGGTACTTTTCGATTTCGAATTTCGCAAATGGAGGGGGTAATTTCGAAAAAAACACTTTTTTACCATACTTGATATTTACGTAGATTTCGTTATTCCGCATCTTCACTTTTGCCGGAGGGGCAAGCTCTGGGAGGGGCGGGAGTTCAAAGTTTCAACATTAGGACTTACTTGCTAGAGCAATGCTTGGTTGAGAAAATATAGCCGCTTAAAGTTGAAACTTTGAACTCCCGCCCCTCCCAGAGCTTGCCCCTCCCGCAAAAATGAAGATGCGGAATAACGAAATCTACGTAAATATCAAGTTTGGTAAAAAAGTGTTTTTTTCTAAATTACCCCCTCCATTTTCGAAATTCAAAATCGAAAAGTACCCTATCTAATAGCCAGTTCAGATTCCCGTTCAATGACATAAATGGTTGTCGTAGGTTAAAAACTGTAGGAGGAGATAGAATCTTACGAAAAAAACTGAAGATTACCTCGATGGACACATCTTCCAAATGTTTGCTTATAACTTTTGATTGTTATTGTTGATAGCACTTTGGGAGGTCATTTTAGAAAGGGAATATAATGCGCAAATTTTTTCATAGTTTTGCCAAGTTCGTGCAATGGTGATATTTCGAATAAATGTACACTGAAGCGCGACACAAATTTTTTTTAAAAATAATTGAAGGCACAATTATAACTTATTATACATTCTTAGAAAGGCCAATATGTGTTCTTTTAAATAAAGGTTTGAACGTCACAATCCATTAATTACAATAGAACTTATAATGAAATTACTCTGAAGAGGTATGCAAAATCTCGAAAATCGATATTATCGATTTACTCGAAAACCCAGCGGAGTTCGATATAAAAGTATCTAGACTTTTTTCACCCAAATGACCTCTACTTTCATCCCCTTAAAGGATTAAAAGACATTTACGGAACACCCTGTATATAGGTATATAAAATAGATTGGAGTCACCCAAATACAGACTTAACATATGTAGAAATATAGTCCAAACGCTTGAAATCATACATATACCGTGTGGTAGCAACATTAAACTTCATTTGCGAGTCATGATCAATCCAAGAAAGAGTTTCATAAAAAGATAGCTCCCCAAAAAGTCAAATTATTAATAAATTAGTCAAAATTAATTCAACAGATGTGAATTGAATTGTGATTTTAATTTATTTATCAGTTCATCCCTGTAACGAGGAGAATATCCTTGTTAAATCTATAAATGCAATTTTTGATCACATCGGCAGATCGTACAGGTACAGTTGCAGTCAAAATTAAGGGTCCATCAGAACCAAAGTCTTCCTGTTCGACTTGGAGCCCTATTCTTCAATAACGAACGATTTTTTGGAAGAATGTCTATGTTTCGGCCGCTATAACTTGTTACACAGCAGATTTACAAAAAAAAAATGTTTATAAAAGAAAATGTAAGGAATTTAGTCTTCTTCAAATTTATATGATACATTTTTGTCGTAGGATCAACCATTGAGGAATTATTTTTTAAAAAAAATCAATTTTTTTTTTGTACCTTTAAACCAAGATAGCAGATCGCGCTGACCCCCCGCAAGGTCAGAAACTTGGATTTTTCATCGGGGCCCGGAACTAAATAACATATATCAAAATCGTTTCTACCCCAACTTTTGCATTTGATTTTTTTAGTCCCTATTGACGGGTCTATAAGGGCTGGTGCTATTTTACATGATGTTTCCATTTATTGCCCATGCATTATCAACTTGAAAACAAAGAGAGTTTGTTCCTTAAATGCAAAATTTATTAGGGTTATACTCACGAAGCAGTCATGACTATTATAAAATGCAGTTAAATTCAATTGGTGACACGAATTATTTGTACTTACTACGATAAGCTGTAATGAAATGACTGTTTTATAAATATGAGCCTAATAATTTTGTTTTGCGCCATATTTATGCTTCATTCTGTCAGCGTTCGCCATTTTCCATCAAGTCCAAGACGTAGCCAATCTGGCCGAATACATTTGCTTCACTGACATGCATGTTCATGTTATGTGCTGACACTACTCAAAATGTTTGGAATAACATTAGATCACTTTCCTATCGTTTTCTCTTTTTGTTTTAACTACTTTATTCCGCTGAGCTACAACTTAATAAGTACTATATGAAATCTAAAATAGTTCAGTGGATTTTTCGAAGAAATAGATGGCAAATATCTGTAATCTTTTCTCTGTCGCCCATACCTAATTTTAGGGTTGGGCAAACAATTCTTTCCTTCAAAATCACATTTAAGGAATATTTGATGCTATGGAAGATAAGCTTCCAATAAAAGTAATAAATTCGAATGTATTGGGAATTTGTTGAACTTGTAATAATGAATATAAAAACGAAAATGAAACTTGCAACACCCCTGTCAACAAAATTGGTCCCACATGAAACAGAAAATGGAGCAGTGTATGTCTGTGATTTGCTTAGTTTGATTTCGCAGACAGCAAACAAACTTAATCTCACAATAGCTGTGTTCTTTTGTGTACCTTGTTCTAGAGCTACTATATACTGGACAGAACAAATTGTTCTGTCGACTGAAGCGAACTATTTGTACTGTTCGCTTCATTTATAAATCTTCTATGAAAATGTATGAGGCATTCTTCTGTGTATCTTTTGTTCAACCCTGTTCTGCGGACACAAAAGAACACAGCTAATATGTTGTTGTCTATTTGAATAAGTCAACTCAATTCTTGACTCGGCGATCAAGCAAACCAGATATCTAAACTGTTATACAAAATAGCAAAGCTCTGGGCATTCAATGTGAGTCCACCTACGTGTATAACAGACACCTTCTGCTATCTTTATAAAATCTACATCTATAAGCCTCCTTCGTAATGGGAAACCCATTTTTGTTTTAAATATACAGCAGCGACTACTTTTCACTCTAAGCATTATGATTTTGCAAATAATTCCTCTATTTTTTTTTTACATTGTGTGTAGTGCGCTTTTGTAAAAAGGGAGACGATGATTTTAATTTAATTGATCATACATACAGCCGTCCACAAAATTCTTAAACAAAAATTGTCTTTCTGTAAAACATGTTTTGTGTAGAAATTTATACTGTTTACCTTATTAGCTTTAAGTCCAATCAATAGGGACTAAACAAGGCCTTTGCCCTACAAAAGGTGCTGTAGAAACGATTTTGATATACGAAATTTAGTTCCGGGTCCCTATGAAAAATTCAAGTTTTCAACCTTGCTAGAAGGAGTGGTGGGGGGGGGGGGGTGTTATCGCGGTTCCCGCCATATTTTTTACAAAAGAATTCCTCAACTGTTGCTGGCGTGAGAAACATTAAATCTTATACACAAAATATCCTTGAATTGTTGGATTGTTCTGCATTTTTATTTAACTTCAAAAACTGGAGTTCTCAATTTGACTGATTTTTTTTGTATGTATGTTACCTCAAATCTCTGGTATTTCTCGATCAATTCTGATAATTCTTTTATATTTACAGCAATTCCATACCAAAATGATCAAAATTTTCAATTTTTGGACCCAAACCCCTCCGACTTCGATGAAACTTTCAGAATTACTTAAGTATTAAAAAATATTCAACCCGTATTTTTTTGTTTAGCCTGCCGACCTCAGGTCTTGAATACAAGGTGACACAAATTTTAATGTTTTCACTGTGAACTTGTATTTTAATTTACTGATTAGTTGGAATCGAGTTATTCGATTCTTTTGTGCGATATTTCAAATTAAAGGTATAAAATGGTGCTTTCCAAAAAAATTAAAACAAGATAAAAAAAAATGATTAAAAACAAAGACACAATTTTTACTAATTTTGGATTTTTTACCCCCTCCGGAAGAGAATGCCCCCCATAAAAAATATTTGAAATATTTTTTTAAGGGGTAACGCCACTGTAACGGCTAGAAAAAAAGTTTTTTCACGAATTTTGTTCTCGCGAAATTAAAGGTTTTTGAAAAAAACGAGGTTATTATCGGGCATACATTGAAATTTATTGATAAGTTTTTGACAGCGAAAAAAAACAAAATGGCGGCTCCACAGCCATCTTCGCGGGACATGTTTTGCTTGCAGGGCTCCGCGGCACGCAGCACCACTGGTGCACATTTGAATATAGATCAAAACAAAAAAAAAACCATTAATCTAGAGAGGCTTGTAGCTAGAGAATGCCGTACGGATTTTTGGAAATATTAATTTTTGTAGATTTGGCGTGCGTTTAAAAAAAAAGTTTGATTTTTGCCGGAAAAAACGGCAGGTTTTTTGTTAATAAAAAATCAACAAATAAAGTTATTGAAAATCCCGTACGGCATTATCTAGATAATGTTAATGTTCACATCTGGTCAAAACTTCAAGTCTAAAATATGAAAATTGTTCGAGTTATGCTTTTTTATTGGAAAAAATAAAAAAATGAAGGTAAAAATTTTTTTACCGTTAGTCTGCAATCCCAGTTGCAAATATCGAAAAGGTTAATTGTGTTCAATTCGGCTTTTTCTGTCAGCTTTAGAAGAAAGCTGGCTGAAAAGCTCCAATTGTGTTCCAGACTTCATTTTTTTTCTTATTCTAGAGGATTTAAACTATTTTTGAAGCCAAGATAAAAAAAACGATTTTTCAAAAAATTTACAGTGGCGTTACCCCTTAAATGATCTAACATTAATACATCATTTTATTAAAAATTTGCGGATGTTCAGCTCTTAGTTTAGGAGATACAATTGTTTTTTATTAGCGCTCTGCAAAATTTCATATGAAAATTTTAGAATTTGCTTCGAAAAAATGATTTTTTTTATTGTTTTAGTTAGTTAATGAAATATGTGTTTAAAGGATATTATAATAATAGATCTGTTTTATTATTTCATAAAATTTATAATTTTATTTTTATTAAAAAACGAGTATTCTTCAACACTAACACTATTATTGTCATTTACATGTATAAAACTGTGGTACTTTTGAGTACCTGCTATTTCCTTGACACGATTATATTTATTTTTTATTTTTGTTATTTTTTTCAATATTGGTGTAATCTTTTGCTGAAACGTGAACATAAAATAATTTTCAATTTTTTGTGAAACAGCCTAATCGTATAGATGTTTTGAAGTTTGAATTTCACTATTTTGCAAGCTAGCATTTGCCTCATTTTTTTAGAACTTCTCCTAAAGCATCGCAAGGTCCTTTACTTTTCCCATGCCAGGTTCCAAAAAAGTGCCATTCAGCCTCCAGATTGAGCTCTGTCTTCATATGACACATATTATACCAGAACATCCTATTTTTGTATTAAAATGAATAATTTTTTTTAACAAAAGGTAACTAGTAACTTGTATTGTACCGAAAGAGTAAAATATCGATAATTTATACATTTTAATTTCGAAACTGGAAATGAAACGTAATTCATAATATTGCCCTTATGTAGTTGTGCATTTGATGCGTTTGTAGTTCAAGTAACAACTAAAAGTCTGCATTCAGATAATAGATAATATTCAAAGAAGTTACATTTTATTTAAAATATCTCAATCTCGATCCCTAAAATCATCATATTAGCCTACCAGCATTTCCATAATATATTGCACATAATTTGTACTTAAAACTGGAGAAAGTGGGATATTAATATGTCATTATTTGAGGTAAGAACGAGAAGGAAAATTTTTTTGAAAAACCGAGAATATTTTATGGCTGATACATAAATATAAATAATAAAAAGATTTTGTTATCCCAACTTATAGCAAGATAGGTAAATTTAAGTCTTTGCGAAAATAGTACTTTCTGTTTCTAATAGGTCAATACAAAATTTTATGACCTGGTACGATATATGTATGTCATATGCAGAAGTTGAATTGAACTCCTTTTCAGCTCAAAGAATTTAATCTTGATTATTGTGTTGGACAGACTCTGCTCGATTTGTATTAAATGTAGTCCAATGCTTTTTTTTATATTATTATTTGATATTTAATATTTTTTATATGTCTTTGTTTTTAATAATTTTTTTTATCTTGTTTTAATTTTTTTGGAAAGCACCACTTAATACCTTTAATTTGAAATATCGCACAAAAGAATCGAATAACTCGATTCCAACTAATCAGCAAATTAAAATACAAGTTCACAGTGAAAACATTAAAATTTGAGTCACCCTGTAGCCAAGACCTGAGGTCGGCAGGCTAAACAAAAAATACGGATCCAATATTTTTTAATACTTAAGTAATTC
Source organism: Dioctria linearis (assembly GCA_963930735.1). Lineage (NCBI taxonomy): Eukaryota > Metazoa > Arthropoda > Insecta > Diptera > Asilidae > Dioctria > Dioctria linearis. The sequence continues at coordinate 1,788,865 of OZ005742.1, read as the reverse complement.
TGAAAATTTCATCGAAATCGGAGGGGTTCGGTTCCAAAAATTGAAAATTTTGATCGTTTTGGTATGGAATTGCTGTTCATGCCTTCCGGGTGGTCCCATATAGATATTGTAACAAGATCTGATGAAGACCTTCGGACATGTAGGTAAAATATAGCTTCTCTCAACGGATAACATAGCCAATCAAACATTTTAAACTTTTTATTGCGTTAGTTTATAGCTTTGCTGGCGTTTCTTTATTATTATATTATTCATATTAACCAATAACATACAAAAATCTGGCAATTTCTTTTTCTCCAGTGAAATATATTTCCGAAGAGCTGTATACTTGTTCTCTTCGATATCTTCCTTTAGTTTTTGACAGAAATATCAGGAAATAACTTTTTCCCAAAATAAATATGTAAAGCTCTCACCTTGAGGATAAAACTTATTTGTTTATTTAATTAAATTTATCCTAGTTTTCCTTATTTAATTGTTTTTTCCTATTTAAAGAAATCCTTTAATTCTTGGGTGATAAATTTTAAATTGCGCTTATGTCAATTCACTGTTTCAAAGGGGAATACCCACTATTCATACAACTTTAGGCCCGACATGAACAAACATGAAAGTTGTCTTAAACGATGTATTATGATACTCTCAACATATGATGACTTCCTATGAAATGTAGTAATTGGGGTGTATGTGACCCAAGTGCACAAAATTAGTATTACGGCAGGATAAACGTCCCGAGAAAGTTTTTCCGAACGGGAAAAAGTACACCACCGAATAGTACTTGGCGAGACCTTTAATTTGATATAGAACATGCCGTATTGGAACCACCCCTCCCCCGGCAGAGGTGCCTACCCCTCACCCTACAGTATGCAGAAAAAGAATTCTTCCACGAATTGTAGCTGTCAATGAGCTGAGCCGTTTTCCGATCGGTCATAACCCTACCAAATTATAGATGATTTAATGTGCGAAAAATCTAGTATCTCTATTCGAATAAAAAAAAAGGGCAATACTAAAAAAGTGAGTATGGGAATGTCTATTTAAGCCTCCGAGTATAAGAGTGTGGGAACATAAACTTCTTCTCAGGACCTAAGGAATACGATTCTGTACTAGATTAAACTTTGACCCCCTCCCCCCAAGCCCTGCCCGGCTAAATAGGAATAAACATTATTAATAAAATATGTTCAGAGTATCATAATGCATCGTTTAAGACAATTCTCATGTCTGCTAATGTCGGTCCTAAAATGGGCATTCCTCGTTGATATTTCAAATTAAGAAATAAAATATGCCAGGACACCGTTGAGCTAATGAGGCGGAAAACTTTCTTTTCTGTATTCGAACCTATTAAGCCACGTTACTTTCTGCTAACAATAAAAACATAAGGAACTCAAAGTTTTAATCTCGGTTGATGTTCTATCAAAAAATTACCTTTTTACAAAAAAAAAAAAAATCATAAAATATTAATAATATTTTACAAAAATTTTTCGTAAATGGAAAATTTTTTTGTGTTCATCACTTTATTTCTACGAAAAATGAAGAGAATTTTACTATAAAAATATTTTCCATGACAAAATGATTGAAAAGTTGAAATGCACTTACAACTCTCATCAAAAGTCGTTCGCAAATTTGAAGAAATCTAAAGTAAAGCATATTCAGAACTTTGTTTTGGGACTGACATTTTGTCAGCCAAAATATCTTAATCAGCTTTTCAAGATTTTTGGCTGAGAAGTTAAGAATGCTAATAATATGCCGATAATCAATAAAATCAACTTACTGCATTGCTGACCGACAACTATTTAGTTACCCTTTGTACTCCGTTGTCGCTGCTACGGCGACAATGTAAAGCAAACATACATCTCCGTTGTCGCCGCTGTGGGTGTTTTCGTCTCGATGTCGCTCATCTTTTAATGGTGTTGGTTTTTAGGAGAGGGGCTCGCATCTGGCGGGGCAGGAGGGCAAAGTTTCAACTTTTTTTGCTTATAACTCCTTATCGAAAACGCGCACAGAGCTCATTAAGGACTTAAATGAAAGCTAGCATCTGGGGCTACAAGTGGTCGCTGAGAGGTGGTTAGGGTGGGGTCGCTGGTAGGCGAACTGGCGGAATGGAGGGATCCTAAATCTCAATTTTTCGTCCTATACATGTACAAAAAGTTTGCAGGGGTAATCTCCGAAGACACCCATCTGATTTACTTGATTTCGAAGCGGTTTTTAGATAATCGCCTAGAAGGACAAGTAGGGTACTACGTTTTTTTAAGTTTTTGTGAGGGAGATGGGAAGCGGTGGGGATATTTAGGACCATATCGGTGTGGGTACTCAAAATCCATATAAAAACATATTAGGGTTTGTACTAGATTTTCCGAAAACGTACTAGAATAACTGTTTACCTCTCTGCAGGGAGCGCAGTATACTTTCTAAACTTTTTCTAAAACCGCCTAATTCTTTGTTTTCACTTCTTCTTCGATCTCCGTACCCACTTTTATTAGTACATTACTTTTTTTTTTCTAAATTAGGTACTAGATTTTTACACGGTAAATCACCTATAACTTGGTAGGGTTAAGTCCGATTGGAAAATCGATTCCACTGTTCATCTAATCTTCGTGCCAGCTACAATTCGTTGAAGATTTTTTTTACAGGGGGTACTTTAAGGGTGCGGGGTAGGTACCCCCGGTCTCAATGAGTGGGTTTATTCTTTTCCAATTAAAAAAACTTCATCGAGACGTTTTTCCGCCTAAGAACCTATTTTCATACGGCTGGGTCCCCTTCCTCCAGTTCCTACATTTAAAATATATTTCAACACTTCTTTCTTTTAACGGCATTAGTACAGTGCTGTGAACATTTTTTCATGGGAAGTTTTTTCCCCGACGCATATATTCATCACAATCACGAATAGAAAAAAAAATCAACTTTTTCACTCAAAAGACGGCGATTTTTCTACTTCAAAAGGACGTTTTTTTTTCTGTTTCGATTATCTCAAAAACTATTTATCGCACGCAAAAACTAAGTACATACACACGTTGAGCCCAGTTTGTTGGTAGGAGGAGATAGCTTTCTACGAAAAGACGAAGTGGGTTGGGGTGAAAAAATAGCTTTATTTTAATCTCGTGTTTGCGAAGGACCGTTACGTCGACGAAATTTGCCACCCAAACAAAAAAAAACGTTCACAACAGACCGCTAATGCATTCGCAATAAAGAATATATATATATGCAAAATGTGGGAAGGGGGTGTATATGACCCAAGTTCCAAAAAATTCCTTTTTAACAGTAAAAACGTCCGTATGAAGTTTACAGGATCAAAACAAGAACCTCTCCACTCGATTACACTCTCTTCTCTCTTTAATTTGATACCCCACACGCCCCATTTCGGACAACCGCTCGTGGGTACATGCCAGCCCCCCCACCCCCACCCCACTCCAAACCCTAAGACAAATTTTTCTTCGTCTATTTTCTTCTACCGAATACCACAAATTCATCTAAAAAACTGCATTCCTCTATGGCCATCCCACGTAAAGCTATTTTTTTTTATGAATTTTTAAATCACCGTATACCTACCGTAAAACCACGAAGTACTATTATTAACAATATTTATTTTCGTTCAATGCTACAATATTTTTTTGTAAACGATATAAAGCAAAAGCAATATGCTTCATTCGGCTTTATATCAGAAAAATCGGTTGCTTCGTTCTCGAGATATGATTTTTTGAAAATGACATTTCATTGTAAAATCACATAGTTTCTAACCTCTCTAGCGGGGTGGTGGGGCATGGTAAGGGGAAACAAAAAAATATGTGTCAGCTATTTTGGTATCCTATACAAACTGTAAAAGTTTCATCCAAATCTGGCATTATGAGGTCACATTCAACACATACAAAATCTCGACGACATACGGACCATTATATTCCGGAGTAGCTGGTAGCCCATATTAAAAATTGTTCGGAGTGCAAAGGGTTAATTATCTTTAAAAAAACAAGATCGCCATTAAGTCGATTACGCAAGGTTGCCGAACTATGCTGGAATAGTGCAGACAGCTGGAACGGCCAGAATATACACATCTGTTGAAAAGGAAACCCAAAAACAGGATCAGTTGATCTTGGTGGCATCACAAAAGTCTAAGGATGAATGCCCTTTTCATCACAGCAACTAACATTCATGCTGCTTTGGATGTACTTTCTGGTAAGTAAGCTGAATGTCATGAATTTAAAGCAACTATTTTTGCAACTTCATATACCTATCAATGATAATACGAGATTAAGATCTGCATAAAAAAACCAATTATGACGCTTGCTACCAGATCTTTGTTTACTGTTTATCAATTACTACACAATTCATATATTCCGTGTTTATTTAATACCAAAAAGATTATGTGCCGTTGCCGAACAATAAACAAACGGTGCGGCCTTGACACTATTATCAAACAACAAAAATGTATTCATGCGGACTAAATCAATCTTTAGAACTAAGCATCTGAGCGCATACACCATCAGCATCATCTCCATAACAACAGCACTGGGGAGAGAAAAAAAAACAACAACAACAACAACAAAACCAAAACTATCGATCTTTGCTCTTTTAGTGAAAAAGAAATGTGCAACACCTTACCTGGTGCCGCGGCCGGGCGGCCGAGCAAGTGAGTACCCAGAATTACCGGCTGGTTTGGTTGAGTGGGAACAAAAACCACCTCGCGGTTTTCAAAACAATTAATCAAGTCTAACCCATCACCGTGGTGATCGCACATAAGATTATTAGCGAGCCAGTGCTGCAGATGTGCCGTGTCGAGAGTTCCCAAGATCTCGCGGCGTGCAATAGTAATTACAACTTACACAGATAGCAGAGCCCCTTCGTCTATTCTCCGCTTTGCTGAAAAATTTAATCCACTTGAAATATTGTAATCGCCTTTTCCTTTCCTTTGCGACAATGACCTCTCCTCACGTGTTGTAGGATCTTCAAGGCCAGTGTAACATCAGCAGACGAGCTACTTCCATCCAAAGTACTAAGTATAGCTACTGGTCAGCTACCTACTACCACCACCACCACCACTGGTGGTGCGTCTGGCGTCACATTCGGCGTGCGTAATTGCTATTATCTTACGTGCCTCCTCGGAATGCACATATTTTGTAAGAGGATTATCTAATTACGGGGCGAGTCTCGCTTTTATGATCTTGAACTCTGCAAGATATTTTATCAATTTCATAACGTCTCGCAGAGTCGCACTGTCGATACTCGTTTAGCTTATTTGGAGCATTTCTTTGTGTTCGAGTTTTTTGATCGTATGTTGCGCAGTTTCTTGGGGTCTTTAAATGATTCTCTTTGAAAATTGTTTGATACTATCAATGTTTCCCATCGTCTTAAGAGAATTTACTTGCGAGATCCTTTTCATAATATGTTAAAAATCTCTTCCACCAAATCTGATGCTATTGTATGCGTTTTTAGGTTGGTATACAGCCCAATCCTTTGGAACATACATAGTGATTGTGATAGTTTTCTTTTACAACTGGACATGGAGCCATGAATTCCACCCACCTAATATCCTTTTTTGCCAATGTGCACCTTTCTATACCCTAGATGAAATCTAAGGGTGGTATACCAAGAAATAATGATGGTAGAGCAAATTTGGATTAGACACCCATGCATAAATTTAAGAGTTATTTTGATTTTTGCATGTCCGTCTGTCCGTCCGCACTAACGACAACTCATGAACGCGTGTACTTAGAGAGCTGAAATTTTGCATATGGGCTTTAAAAAAAAAGTAAAATTAAGTTCGAAAATGGGACAAATCGGGCAACTCCTTCATAGTGTTGCCATTCAAAAATATCGTTTTTCACTATACATATTTGAACTCTGCCTGAGAACGCGTCATGGTAGAGAGATGAAATTACATAAGTGTTTACATAAAAATAGTAAATATAATTTCAAAATGGATTAAATCGGGCAACTCCTTCTTGGTGTTGCCATATAAAAATTTAGAATTTTTACGTATATTGTGAAAATGACCAGTCCTAGACGTTTTTATTGTACTGAAAAGCTCATCAGAATTTTGAAATCCTATGAAATTGGTCATAACTATTTTTACTATCCGACGCACCGTTCTAGAATTATATGTGAAATGAAAAACCACTTCAAAAATCAAACTTGCACAGAGAGGTGACCATACGAAATTACATACGGACGACATTCATCTAGGCTAAGTTCTTAGACCAATTCTAACTTTTTTACATGTTATACCCTAGGCAGACGGGCAGAATCAATGATCATTTGTTCGTAATTGAATTTTTCATACATCGCTTTATCTTTGGAATTGAATTTTAATTATTAAAAATGTGCTGTCAGTTAAATCGAAAAATTGACAGGACTTTCGTTTTAATTCAAAAAATCTTGGGTAACTTGATTTTTGAAAAAATCAATTACGAAAGAATGATCTTGATTTTGTTGAGAGCAGAACTGTCCACCGGCTGGAAAACTGGTACCTGAGGCACTCGAATCGCGTTTTCTGGGGAGACCTTTTCTCGTTACCTGAGGTACCCTAGTACATTTCCGGAAACTGTTAACCTTCAGATTCAGCACAATCTCAGTTCTTGGAGGAAGAAGAACGGCCTCTATATGGTTCTGGATAGCTGAAGTAAGCTGTCAAAGATTTTTTTATAACGTTAAGCTTTATATGAGTTTTTCTGGGAAGAACATTTTTCAACGCGCAGGGCGCTCTACAGCTTCAACGGATGAACCGATTCACATGAATCTCTGCCCAAATGAAATGCTGGGTGATCAGGAAGCTATTTTAGTCAAAAGTTGATTTAAAAATAGTTTTTTCACCCGTTTAAGCAAAAAAACGACAAAAAAGTTCTTTTTTAAACGGCTCGCATTTTGTTGATCAGAAGTTTTTTTTAAAACGAAAACCGGTAAGGCCCCCAAATTTCGTCTAGTTTAATCATTTCCAAATTATTTAAATACGGCTTCTACTAATAGAGGTTATCTGCTTCTCGACACTGCCTCAAGAAATCTTACCGCCTTCAGTAAAATAGAAAAAAATTAGCGCAATATATGCGTAACTGTAGGACAGAAATTGACATGCCACAATCCGCTCTCTTTCTCCGCACATGTGGAGGCTTGATTTTCATTTGCAAGTCTTGTAAATGCTACACAAAGGCAATAAAATCTGATTGACATTTGTTTTTCTAAAGGCAAAGTCAAATACTGTATGAACAACTTCCAAAATTTTGTAGAAATTAAAACAGCAAAAGCTTACACGATATTTTATGATATTTCGTAAATGGAAACCTCATCCAGTTATTTAAGTTGCTATGGAATTGTACTTAAAAAATTTTTAAGTACCAGTACCGACCGGAACTAGTACTTGTACTTAAAAGATTTGAAGTATGGGTTCTGGTACTGGTACTTGGAGTAAGTATTGGGCATTGGGCAGGATGCTATCATATCAATTTCGTGTATGGAACTTGAGGATTCTGATTTATTTTCCTTAATACGTGAGAGAAGGAAAGGAGGGGATGTGGAAAACAAAAATCTCTGTTAATTAAACGACACCACTTTCTTTTATTTTTCTTTTAAAATCGTGCAAATTTTATTTTATTTTTCAAATAAACACTACTTCCTATTATTTAAGAAAAGTTTAAATCGCGTTGGATGTTTGGAGTGGACTGTAGGGAATTGATGAGTGTCGCTTGGGTTCATTGGGATTAAAGAAAAGAATGTACTTTCATGCAATTCTAAAATTATTTCGTAAATACTCGTCGCCGTTGGTCTCGATAAGCAATAAATATCGCCGGATGTCCGAATGTTGACTGACTAGTTATTCAAAATTTGCTGATGACTAACTGATAAGCGATGTACCATACTTTTCACTCTCCGGGTGTTAATAACATTCAACGAGAATTATAAAAAAGAATTGGAAACAATTGAAAACTGTTCGTTGTTCTTCTGACCTCTAAGATCGGAGCCCCGACAAAGACTGCCATGTCCTTTATGGTTTTTTTCATCTATGCAATTTCATTGGCTCTAGGTATTATATCAACATCTTGTAAGTGCTCAGAGCAATGCATACAAAATGTCGGTCAAAATCTGAGAATACTCATGAGCCGGTATACTTCGCAAACGAAATATTTGTTAAAACCTATGTACACAAGTTGACAGAACTGGCCCACCCCAGAAAAAAGTCCAAGTTACGCCAATGGTAAAAATGTGGAGTTACTGGAAAATTGCAGTGTGGAATTCAATTCTAATAATCTTCCTTCAATTTCTATTTTATATGGGAATGGAAAAACTTAAAAAAAAATCAAAACTAATATCATTGGGAAATTTTCAGTGAATTTCATACACTTAACCCCACTTTTCTTAATAACATTGAAAAATGGTAATACGTTTATGAATCCTTTCCCTTTACTTAATTAATATGAAAGATATGTGAAAATTGTACTTATTTTAACATTTAAAATTAATCCAGTAGAAAAAGATTACAAACAAATTGAAAAATGACGCACAAAATGACGAATCTATAGTGCGGGACAGTCATACCTTGTTAGTTTGTTGGAGGCTAAACCAGGATGGATGGAGGCGATCGGACCCGAACAATCCAAAAGCTGGGAAAACTCTAACATCTGAAGGCTCTTCTCTTCCTTCTACGCGGTTACATTAAAATTTTACGGCGGCATTGTGGAAAATTTCTTTTGTTACATTTGTCATTTGTGTATTAGGGAATGTCTAACAGACTGTTGTCCGTCCATCCTTGATCTAAGCTCAAGACTGTCCGTCAGTTTACTTTCAAGCATCAAAGAGATGTGACGTGATTGACTGTGGATGGTAATATCCCTCAATCAATCCCTCAATCCTAATCTAGTTGTGGCGCCAGCCCACTGACTTATAACAATGGACTGAGCGATTTGCTATTTCATGTGGCACAAAAAATATTATGTTTCTGTATGTCAGAGTTTGAGCACCCTTTAAAACGTTTACTACATAAAAAATTGTAAAACTCAACCATCAGATGAAATTTTACACCCGTAAATCGAATTTAATTAAAAAAATATAATTTCTTGTGTCCAAGTGATATTTTAATCGCTTATAAGAAGTTAAACTCATTCCGACTTTAATTTTCAAAAGGTTATTCTTCCCTGAATCCTGCATATGGGCAAGAGAGACAGAGCATGGTAAACACTATCTTTACCTTATTCTTCCTGCGGTGCTTGCATCTGTAGCCAACATAAAAACATCAAATGGCATAAGAAAACGTTCAGTAAGCAATATTTTGTGTTGGTAGCTCCAAATCTGCCATAGCGCGAAACAGAAAACTATAAAACTTGTGCCATTCTTTCCTATAGGAAAATGACAATACGCTCAGTATAAAAGTCAATGCGCCAGCCGCAGTAGTTCAGCAAAATATGCTATAGAATTTCTACCACAAGACCAGAGTTTTTTTTTCCCAACTAATGCCTCAATTTTGAGTTAAATCTGTTTTTATGATTCATAATTTCATTTTTTTCAAAGAAGACAGTTTATGTAAATTCTAATTTTTCTTTATTATTTTTGCTAATAAATATTCAACACTAAGAGAACTTTAAAAAAAATTGTTTTAATTGAAAGTGAACTTTTCAAATAATTTATCCGAGCTACATAAAAATCCTTCAAAACCTTTAATAGTGTACCTATGCCGCCATCTGCAGCTAAAAAATTAAACACTCGTTTACAACCGCGAAAAGCATCGAAAATAAATTACGGTTCTCAACAAGATTATTATTTAATTAAAAATAAAAAATAATAAAGAAGAAAAGTTGTTTGGTTACATCCACCCTTGGTATACAATGTAATCATCATCGGAGTAATAAACTGGGCCACTGCCCCACCTTTCTTTTATGCTTTTACTTAGTTTTCGTAAGTTGTTCGACATTGACTTGATTGTGTATTTATTTATCTTATTTTAACAACAAAAGGCTGCTGCAGCTTTATTTTCCATTTATATTAATGAAGCTACCCGATCCACGTTAATGGGTTTTCTTTGATCTTGCTGCTGACATTATGAAATCGAAAAAAGTGATAAACTGGCGATCAGTCTCCATTCATTATTTGCCGGCTTTTTTTTTTTTTATTTATATTTTATACAAAGGCGATTTTATTATAAATTATTTATGGAAATTATTTGAAATATATTGAAAATGAAATTTCAATGTATTTGTGTACGTATTGTCTTATCTTTCAGTACCCCAACACTGGACTGCTAATAAAAGATAGTCCACCTGAAGGTGATGATGTCATTGATCACTTTCTACCCGAGGAAGTTAATACAATTCCACCGGAAGGGAAGGATTTGCTAGTAAGGCTATTGGAACAAGATCCCAAGCTTCGTCTCAGATCAGTTCTCGGATTGCAGAGAATAGCTATGTATAAGGGCTTTGAAGTTGAAACCGACTACATATTAAATGTAAGTATAAAGCAAAAAATCTTGGTATATAGACATTTTAAAATTACTGAAACTTTTCTTTAAAAGATTTCACCTGTAAGCATCCTGAAGAAATGTAACATTCCTATAGGCTCTCAGAGCATTAACGTTGAAAATTGTGGTGGTGCCTTCGAAGAATTTTAATCTGCTCAATTAAAATCTCATACGGTTCTTTCGTGGGCCATAATTTTTTATTTTTTTTTTATTCACGTCGTTAGTTCAGCTGAGCTGATTGTTTGTTGTGCGCGTAGGTGCCTATGTACATAATAGTGAAGGGTTTAAGTCCCGGGTTTTATTCATCTCCAGCTGCTGTAACAATAGCACTCATTTGCAAAATAAAAACTCTCCTAAATAACGACCTTAGCGTCCTTGTTTATAGTCCTTACGAGCAAGAAAAATGCACAAGCGTCACTTCATTTCTCTTTTCCTCACACATTTTTTATACGGACGGGAACTAACTCGACCTTGGATATTGGAAAATTCTGGCGAGAAATCTAAATCGCCGCAAAACACATTCAGCTAACTAATAGGGAACTGAACTTCAACTCAGAACTTCTGAATGCCTTTTGCTGTAATATGAAATTTTTGATAAAATCAAGATGAAAGTTCAAATTAAACATAATTATGTAACTATAGAACAAATTTAGTAATTACGGTAAAAATTGTATGAAAATTATTAATATTTCAGAAGAAAGAAAGACTAGCATAGGTGCATGGATTCAATTCTTTTTTATAGTTTTTTTTTTTTCTCATAACTAAGATTAATTTGTAAACATTTGAAATGTATTGCCATAAAAGATGAATTTTGTACTTTGAATTGTTTTGTTATAGTAAAATGTATAACTATTACTCAATTAGCATTTATTTATTTAAAACTAGAGAAGCCCGCCGGCGTTGCCTCGCGATAATATAGACGCCTAAATAGGTGGCGGTGGGGTTGAAAGGGCTGCGTCGACGTGTTGTCAGGTAGTGCCCATATGTATGAGTAAAAAATTAAATTTTGTGTGGCAACCCTACGAAGGAGTTGCCCGATTGGTTTCCCTTTTTTTTAAAAAGGCCCATGTACAAAATTTCAGCTATCTACGTCGACGCGTGAGGCAGTGTCCAAATAAATATATAATGAAAAGCTAAAGTTTTGTATGGCAACACCAAGAAGGGGTAACCCGATTTAGTCCATTTTTGAAGTTTTATTTACCATTGCTATGAAAACACCATGTACCAAATTTTAGTTCAACGTCGACGCATTCCCAGGCAGTGCCCAAATATATAGTTAAAAACGAAAATTTTGTATGGCAACTCTATGAAGGAGTTGTCCGATTGGTCCCATTTTGGAACTTAAATTTACATTTTTTTTAAAATCGTCGTGTACAAAATTTGAGCTCTTCATGTCGACGCGTTCTCAGGGGCAGTTTTCAAATATATTGTGAAAAACAAAGTTTTGTATGGTAACACCAAGAAGGGGTTGCCGACTCCAATTTTTCTTTCCCTAAAAGCGTTGTCCTCACAATTACGAACACAACAAAAATAATGAAAAAATGAGCCAAATCGGTCGAGCCGTTCTCAAGTGATGATGTAACATACATGCTGCAATTTATTTGCATATAACTAACATTTTCAGAGTTCCCCATAGGCAGATGATTCCTCTGAACGGACAAGTAAAAATTTGTATGGATGATGGGCGGATCAGACTCAACCTTCCCATGTGCAGATTTCGCAATTCTTATAATCCTTTACAATTTTTTTTTCAAAAATCATAGTGACCGGGAGTCATACAAAGCTGGAGAAACTCAAAAGTCGATCAGCTCAGGTGAGCTTCAAAGGCTAGAAAACTATTAGCATCTAATGTAATTTTTCCCTAGAGACTGCAAATATTACTGTTTTTTTAATGTATCCTAGGTTTTCTCTAATTTGAAGGTCGAGCGGACAGTGAAGGACATTATCGGAACGACTCGGCGTAACAGTAAACGAAATTTCCACTATATTCATGTCAGATCCCTACATAATGAAGGCAAACAACGACTTTTTATAGGCTTACATACAAGGACGAAATGTATGGGGAAGCACAGTATGCAGACGACAAGGTCTGTTCACATACTCAGATTTGGGTGAATGCATTATTTAAGTATAACATTTCCACCCAAAAGCACCCAAACGCTGTTCATGTAATCTGAAAATGGGAGAAAATATGCTGACGTCACATTTCTCCTTTAATAATAAAGTTTTAGTCAAAATCCACCCAAGGAAAAACTCGGGGTAACTTGTGTAACAGTCGTCAAACAAATTTCAATTACAAATTGAAAATTGTCAAAGTATTAAAAGTGACAAGCGAAAAATGGAAAAAGCGGCAGAATTTGAGATTGATATGAACTGTTCGCCCAGTTCGTATCAAAATTTGCAAAATAGTATTTACTGGCTAGATATGCTTGCTATATTTGTCAAAATTTATTTAATGTGCGATGATGATTCACAACAATTTTAAGCACCAATAAATATGGGTTCTTTTTATTTAAATAAATAAATAAAATAAACACCATTATTTATAAAAATATTAAGATCCTGCGTACCTTGAGGAAGTAAGCAAATACACCCTCACTAATGAGACCGATTTTGTTCCAATTGACCATATAAGGGATGAGATTTTTCCTCTTTCCCCAGCATACCTTATAATTCCGAAAAATTGAAACAAGATCCATATGATCAAACACCACATATCTTTGGAAAGCTAGTATATGGCTTCACGCCAACGCCAACGCCAACGAAATTATTGCTGTCTCTGGTGAAGGAAGCACAGCATAAGGTGGGGACGACTATTAAATTTTAAAGTAAGAGGAAAATGTGGATCCACATCCACAGGTGTTTTCTAAAGAATGGTGGTTCCCGACAGCTTAGCCATGGGCTCCGCAATGCTGAAATCTTTTATAATTCTTATCAAATTTTTAGAAGAGATAGACATACTGATTCTGAACTCGTAGCGGTGGCGTACTTCTCGCCTGTAAAAATCATTTTAATTTCAAACAAATTAAGCTACCCAGTTTCTCCATTACCCTCGACATTGAACTTATAGCTCTTAAGCTGTCTCTCTTAAAATATGACATACTTTGTTGCTATATTCCTCCAGATTCCATAAATTTTATTAATGACAAAGGTCAGAATATTTACCTACTCATTTCAACATCTCATTTTATCCATAGTAAGATGGAACCTCTTGACAAATTACTAGTTATTGGTGATTTTAGCTTACCCAATAAACAATGGGTACTAAACGTAGATAATGATGACTGTCGTCCTCTTAATAACTTGACAACAAAGGTCTCTTGGTCTCAGCCAAATCAGTAATGTTAAGAATGACATGGGTAGGCAGTTGGACCTGGTATTTTCTACTGACCCGGTTAACTTATTAGTTCAAATCAAATCAAAGTGTATTTATTTTATAAACCCCTACAGAGTATGACAAACAGCTTACATAAAATATAGCAAAATAAACAATATATTATTAAACAAGAATCAGTTAGCCTAAATTAACAGCTTATACAGATAAAATTAGTAGCTTATATGGTTACGGAGGTATATAGAATATCGATTCCTCAAATTGTGTCATAAATCATTAGTTGATAGTTTGGGTCTATTACAAGTATTGGTGAGGCCAATAACAGCACAGATAGTAGCATAAACATTAAAAAGAAGGATTACAGTTCCTTTATCAGCTACAAACACTCAAACACAAATCATTAAATCATTCAATCATCAGGCCCTTAAACAATTAGAACATTAAATTATTAAATCATTAATCTACTAAATAATCAAACCTAGCACTAGCACAGAGGCATGGCACCAAGATTCCTGTTGTCCAATCAACAATTGGAAAGCATAGGGAGTATTAAAGGATTAAAATATCAGAGGATCCAGTGAAGTTAATTAGTTGAGCAAATATGTTGAAAATGTTAAGGAATTGAATTCCGCCTGTTAGGGATTGAGAATTAGTGAGTAAGGAGTCTGGAATCATGATCTGATCCGATGATCCATGATTTGATCCGATGATTCATGATCCGATCCGATGAACATTCGAATGAATGGTTGTATGAAAACTGCAAAATTTGCATATACGGGATACTAATATAATCAATTAAAATCAAATAATTAGAATGAACCAATTTGAAGAGAACAAAGTGATAACTAGAGCAGTATTAAAAAATAGAAAATAGAATAGGTGGAATGGTAAAAGTAAAATGTAAAATGGGATGGCGTACTACATCCGTATTGTTCAGACATCACCAATACTTAGTAACCATAGATATAGTGTCAACGTTTGGCAGACTAAGTGAGCAGGGTAGTGCTGTAGATAGTTGGATTGGCACAGAGATATATTAGGTTCCTGAGATATATTAGGTTCCTGAGGATGCACATTAGGTTCAACCTCCTAAGAGCAAGTAAGGCTTTCTTTGTAAATTCGCCAGGCCAGCTGAGCTCCCTTATTTCCTCCGACAATCTATTCCAGCTTGTGACCCCGTGAGCGAATATGCTTTTTCCACCAAACTGTGTATTTATGCTTGGGTAAATAAGCCTTTTGTTGTCCCTTCTACTCCAAGAGAAGCGATTCTTTATATAGCCTGGTAAAAGGCCAAGTCTTGCCTCATGTATAAATGCCAGTGCTTTGAGTTCATACATGCATTCCAATGATCCGGGTACCAGGATATCCAACAGTGGGCTTACATGAGCTCTTCCTCTGAGAATAAACACGTATCTGGCACATGCTCTAAGTGCCCTCAATAGCCTGTTCAACCCGGTCTGTGAGATTGGATATAGGACGACATCAGCATAATGAAAGTGTGGCAAAATCAGGGGAGTGAACAGTCTAAGCCTAGTTGTTTCGTCAAAATGGGGTGAAGCTGCGTAGAGAGATCGTAGCCCATGATATATTCTCGCGCACATTAGATTGATCTGTGCTTTCCAAGTGAGATTGGAATCCATAAGGAGACCAAGATTTCTTACTGCCTTTGTTGCGGGAGGAATGTTATGACCCATTAGGGTTATCGGAGTGATTTGAGATGCCATATGTGTGCTTCTCTCTGGCCTTATTCCATAACAAATTGCTTGCGTTTTGAAAGGATTCAGCGCAAGCTCATTTAGGACTGCCCAGTTAACGATCCTGTCTAAGGCACCGTTGATGTTAGATACCAAGGCCTCCGATTCCTCCATCCGTGCTCCAGCGTAGATTTGTATGTCGTCCGCGTAGATATGAAAACCAATTCCGTTTAGATTTTCGCTGACGTCATTGATGAAAAGTGAGAAGAGTAGGGGAGCAAGGATAGCCCCTTGCGGAACTCCTGAGTTCACCCTCCTTAATGTTGAGTGATTCTCACCTGACCTGACCATAAATAGTCTATTAGACAGATAACTGTCGATCATCAAGCATGCAGATTGAGAAAAACCAAATTGTGATCCGAGCTTTGATACCATCTTGTCATGTGGGACTGAGTCAAACGCTCTACTAAAGTCTAGAAGCACATGAATGACAGAAAGGCCCTCGTCGCACATGCCACGAATATCTGCTGTGACTTCAAGAAGAGCCGTGTTGGTTGAATGAAGGCGCCTAAAACCTGACTGCCTGTTATTAAGTAGTCCTTCCGTACTGATAAAGTCAGAGATTTGGTCGGCAATGATAAATTCGGTCACTTTTGAAATTGCAGGTAGAATTGTGATTGGTCGCCATTCTGAAATGTTTGTAGGAGACGAAGTGTTGGGGATAGGTATAATCATGCCAACCTTCCACCTGCCTGGGAAGTGTGAGCAGGTCAAAAGTCTGTTAATGCGATGAGTGATTACAGGTATATATAGGGTAGTGTTATTTTATAGAATTTGATGGGGGCGTCTTTGTATCCCATAGCATTTGATTTGACTCGCTGAAAAGCTTTCACAACCTCCATCTCCGATACGTTACTTAAACTGAACTGAGGCATGTAGTTGCCTTGGCCATGATTAGTATCCGGAATTGATTGTAGATCAGGATTTGAGTGTAGACCTTCATTTGATTCATTAGTGCTACTAGAGGTATGACCAGACACAGATGTCCGGGATGGAAAAGAATGATCAGCTGAACTTGAGAATGAGCTAAGAGCTTCCGATACTACGAGAGTGGATTCGGTACTTATTTCAATCGAACTAACATTAGTGGTTTGAGATGATTCGTCAGATGACCTAGACGGTCGCACCTAGTTAAACCTAGCCCAGTTTTAATGTCTACTCTTGACAAATATCACCCCCCCCCCCTCTACACTAATTACGAATTGCTATTGTAACCGAAAATTTAACAAATTTTGACAGTGCTGTGACGTAATTTTGCCAGCTAATATATATACATTTATATAGAAAAGTCAGAGAGAGTAGAGGCAGCATTGTGTTCTCTGCACCGTACTTTCCTATACATTGCACGTCATTTTGTCCCCAAATAGTGGAACGGGGTTCGTAATGAGAATACCAATTAACATGTGTTCTCTGTTACCGTGGGCCGTGGGTTAGTATACCAACCCTTCGACAGTTTCGGCCACTTTAAAATTGTGAAATTTTTGATCGGATAGCTGGGAAGTTCTTTACCTGCGATTTGAGGTGATAATACTAATTATCATTACGTGCTGTTATTATTTTGTGATACCGTTTTATTTATATCAAAAACAGCAACTTAATTGAACACGCACACAATTATTCATATAAGGAACTACGGCGCAACAAAATTATTGTCCTGATACGTCTAGGCACATTGGGAGGAAAATCTCCCGTTTCGTGCTGAAGCGTGTAGGTTGACCCTATCTGAGTTTTCGAATGAATTTTCATAAAAATTTTATTTGTAAACCAGACTCTGCGTATCTATCAAATGCAACTACCTTCACTTCGTCGTATGATAATTGGCTTTTGATTGACGTTTATTGGTTTCAGTTTTTGGACAAAGATTTTTCTTTTGCCGTAAAGTAGTTTTTTTAGCGCAAATTCGCTGAGAAATATATTCTTTTTAGCATAATTTAACAATTGATTTATCAACTTTCCATAAAAAACTCAGGATGTGACAACAAGCTTCTTACTAAAAACACTTATCTACGCCTAGTTGAATCGGCGTTTGTTTTTAGTCAATTTTTTTTTAGTTTTTAAAGAAAAACTTAAGATGTCAACAGAACACGCATTTCTTGGTACATGGGAGGTGAAATAGTTTATTATGTTTACGTTTTTAACCGCGAGTAATAATATATTTATATCGTTAGATTGTTGGGTGTACCTTCGAAGGAAATCGGGAGACGTCAGGTCTGGAAGGGTAAGAATATTTAATTAAATTATTATTAATTATTTAATAGATTTTCATGGAAATTATTGCTCCACCGATATATTAATAGTCAGTTAAAATTATTATTTGCAAGCTAATTTTGTGTTTATTAAAGGTTTATATCTTCTGTAGTAGTATAAGGTTACAAAAAATTTCTCAGCTCTTTAGGCAGATCTTGCAGATACTCCTTGGTCCCCCATCTTCAATGACCTTAACAGTGCTGTATATACAGTATTTCTCCATTCATTATATTCAATTCTTGAGAGACAGATCCCACTCAAAAGCACTAAAATTGGTACGGTCAAAGACGCATTATTTTCAAGTCTCCAGATATCCTGAACTGCCAGTACCATGGCCTTTCCCACAGGGCGGTGGAAAAGAGCCAAGACTGATGCAAATATGCGTAAATTTCATCCACTACCATTAATAATATTTTTAGCTTAAGCAGTATCTCTAAAGTTGATATTGTGAATGTTTTCCGCATGATTTAATCCAATGCTGTTGAGGTATAAGAACGTAACCAAGCTAATTCTGCCAATAGTGACTCATTTGCTCAATGGACTACTGTCTTCTTCGCACTTTCCCGACCACTAAAAGGTGGGTCTGATTACACCTCTGCGCGAAACAAATTCCCTATCACCATTTTACCGACCATATCATATCATTCTCACGGCGGACCAAATCACATCACACATAAACTCAAACAACCTAGGTACTCTCACATCAGCAATCAGGCGTCAGAAAACTTTATTCAACCAGCGCAACCTTGCTTGGGGTATCCACGGATATTCGTGATCTATGTGACGATGGTAGACGTAATTTACGTTCTTCTGGATTTCAGTAAGGCCTTCGACTCTGTCCACAATTCACTGTCGTGTGCGCTTTGGGTTCTCCGTTTCGGCATGTAGACTGATCGAAGGCTATTGAAGTCGCAGACAGTTTATGCAAAGACACTCCTCAATGAGACTGGTAATTGATGCTGTGCCGCGCGGAGCTGTACGGGCTCCACTTCTGTTTACATTTTTAATTGACGATGTCACCTCAGCCTTGAGCAATGTACGCTTCCACATTTATGCTGATGACCTCTAGATTTACTCTGCCGCTGACAGTGATAATCTCAATTTCTCATCAATGGAACTCTGTCTGTCCCTCAATTGGAAAACTCAAGAAACTGTATATTCCATTTGTCTCAGAAACGTCACCAATTTGTCTAATCTTCCTAATCTGCTTCTTCTCGGTCATAACATTACACTCTCGATTAAGCCGGTCTTGAATCTGGCCTTTCTCATGGATGCTGGTCTCACTTGGGAGGCATAGATAAACAGGATATGCTCAATGGTCTATCATGACTGGAGCTCGCTTTATGCGGCCTTTCAACATATTGATGTGGTCACTCATACGAGATATCTCAGCCCTGATCGTTCCACATTTTTCTTATCTTGCGGCAACTTCTCTTATTTGTCTCGTGCACTTTGGCCTGTGCCAGATATGTCTGTGGTCTTACGCGTAAATAACATGTGCCCCTCCCCCTCCGAAATGCTTCTCCCACGCCCATTGGCCAAGATGTATGAACTGAGCACACTGAAACTGACTTACAAGGCTAGACATGGCTTAATGCGTAGGTGCATTATCAATCGTTTCAATTAGAGCAACTTGAATAGATTCTGAATTGTTCTTCCTAGGGTTCATCCACAATATGGCGGGAAAAAAACTTTCCTCTGTGGGGCGACTATTTGGAATCGGATGTCAGACGACGCCAGACGCAGTGCAACGGTGAATTAATTTAGGTCAGAGGCCCGGGATTTCTTGAATGGACTGATTTGTTTTTCACTATATGTAATTGCTACTAACCTCACAACTAGCAACTTTCAACTTCAGCTGTTTAAGACTGTGCTTGCTGGTGTGCAGACCATATAGCCTATTAGTCGACAGATTGTCTGTTTGAACCTTTGATTATATAGCAAAAAGATAAGGCTATGAGGAAGAAAAGCTTAAGCATTTTTCTTCATGTAGTAGAATCGCATCGATTTGTTCGTTTTAGTCATGAAGGTAGTAAACTACGATATTTTCAAACCGGGCATATAATATAGTGATTGAAACTTTATTTATTATTGAAGAAATAAGAAAAAATGTAATAGAAAATAGAATTTTCCTAGCACCTCATTTATTTTCTGATAATATTTCTTGTAGTTGCCTTTGTATGGCTGATATCATATAAATAACCCTAGACCTTCCGTCAACTAACAATGACAATTCAATTGTAAACATACAAACCGCCGTTAGAAAATTTTCAATTTTAATTTCAAGTAAACTTGCCTGAAATATGATTTCCTTCTGCAATAACTCGGGGCCGGTGCACATCTTCACCATAATTCAATATTCCGGAGTCTTGATTATACAATTCTGTGCTATGCATTCAGTAAGCTTCCCGTATAGTTATTAATCTACTATGTAACTTTATTTGCTATATTGTACTACACTGTACTGTAGTGTGCCTATACTTTATACCTTTATTCTTTATTTTGCTACAATGTGATTCTACCATGTAACTTTCATCTCTTGATCTCAGCCAAATCAGTAATGTAAACAACGACATGGGTAGGCAGTTGAACCTTGTTTTCTTTACTGACACGGGTAACTTATTAGTCCAAACTAGCCCAGTTTTAATGTCTAACTCTTGAAAAATATCATCCCACTCTACTAATTACGTATTGCTGTGAAACCGAAAACTTAACAAATTGTGACGAAACACAAACTTTTTCAATCTTAGAAAGCCTGACTTTTCGCCACTTTTCAGTAAACTTACCTCTATTGATTTCAACACATTACTGTCTAGCAATAATGTTGATGTAGACGTTTCTAAGTTTTACATAATTCTTTTCGATTTATTTACTTCTCATGTTCCCCGCATACAACAGCGGTTCTCTAAAACATCGCCATGGTCATAGAGTAAAGAAATCTATAGAGACCGAAAATGTATGGGAGAAATTCTCATAGATATTGCTCACAAGAGCCGAATCTAACAGAGCCGCATTTTTGAAACTATACTAAAGAAAATGTATTTGGTTATCATGATTACCGCCATCTGGCTGCCCATCTTCATATTACGTGTATTCTGACATGAAGCTATGAAAGCTCTGTAATATGTATAGTACCTACTTTATACGATGCTTGTATCGTGTGCAAGCAAATGCATTTAAATCTGTCTTTCTAATGAAAATATTTTTGTCATGCTTTTTTTTTTTATGAGTGGTGAGCTACTGTACTGCATCGACTTGCATCGGAGAACTACGATAGAAACAATACTAAAAATTGTTGTTACGATTTTTCACTTCAGAGTATAGAAAATGGTAGATTTCATATTTTTCAGAACTATCTTTATGATTGTGTTTAAGACTAATTGATCTGCGAATAATGATAGACGTGGTCCTCTACTCTTTATCTTATATATCAACGACTTGCTACTTGTAACTCGTGACGTTGATATTCAAATTTATGCCGATAGGTTTGATGGAAGACTGTGTGGATAGGATCAACAGTGATTTACTCGAAATTAGTAAGTCGGCATTTGCACATAATCTTAAGATAAATCCTAATAAGTCTCAGTGCATTGCATTTTCAACTGGTTTGATGGATTCTTCAGAATTATCAGCTGTCACTGTGGATGGTGTTGTGATTCCGTACGTTACACTTAATTCGAATATGAAATGCTGCGACCATATTCAGGTCTGCCTTTCTAAAATTAACGCAACCAATAAAGACTTGAGTCCTTCAGCACTTTACGTATGGTTGCCTTGTTTTTACGAAGTTGGATTCAAGCACTAGAAAATTAAATGTCACATTCAATGACTACGTGCGGTTTATTTTTGGACTACGAAGGTTTGACTATGTGCTTCATCTTAGTTTTGCTCTACTTGGATGCCTGTTGGAAGTGTATCTGAAGCGGAGAGTTTTATTTTTTATGTACAAGCTTCTCACTACAGCCACACCTCCATATCTAGCTAGCTTGGTCCGGTCTATTAACTCTACCAGAGGGCGTAAGTTCTTAAAACCTAGATTGTTCAGGCAATTCGTTCTTGAAACGAGCTGCCTAATGCCATTCAGCAGGCAAATTCATTTGGAACATTCAGACGGCTTCTTGTTGATTTTCCAGAGTTACATTCTTTTTGTCTGCGACACGCACGCATTTGTTACCTTTTATTGTTTTTCTTTTTCTCTTCCGTTCTCTTGTTTTTAATTTGTTTATTTTAATCTAATTTATCTTTTAATTTAAAATTTGATCTGGTTTCTGAATTTTTGATTTTGCTCTTAATTTTCGTTTTGATCTGAATTTTTCTTTTAATTTGAATTTTTATTTAGTTTTTAATTTAATTTTGATTTTGTTTTTGCTTTTAATTTTATTTTTAATGTTAATTTTGATTCTAGATTGTTAATTTTTTATTATTTTTGATTTTAATACTAGTCATTGAATTTTGATTTGCCCTGAACTATTTTTTACTGTCTGCCTAATAACCCTGATAATATCAAAATTTTGGCCTTAGAAACCTAGAAGTTCAGGGGAAAGATGTTTTGTCGAACATTTTGGGCTTTATCTTTATAACCAATTTACTTAAATTTTTTTGGTATCCTTGAAAGTAACCCCTGCAAACACCCCACAAGACACAAAAAAAAATTTTTTTAGGACAACTATCCCAATACCATGAGGTACAAGGATTCTGCTAGTGATGATTCGTCTGAAATTTGCAATATGTTTGCTTCTTTCTTCAACAATGCTTTTTCTTTGTCAAATTTCCATCCTCGACATAACAACTTTAGTCATATGAACGTTTCTCATAACGTTTCATTCACTATTCCTACAATTAGACAAGAGCATATACTCGATCATATTAATGGGCTTCCAAATGACTTCACAACGGGTCCTGATGGGATCCTTCCAGTCTTCTTTAAGTCGTGCTGCCTTGCCCTAGCAGCGCCGTTGAAAATAATATTTCAAAAATCGCTCGTATATGGTTGTTTCCTTCAGCTACGGAAAAACTTTCATAACACCTATTCACAAAAAAGGTAGTAAAAGTGAAAATTCTAACTATAAGCCTATTGCAAAATTATCTTGTGTGCCTAAATTATTCGAATCTATCATTTACTCTCAGCTATCGGTTTCATGTAAGAATTAGTTCTCTTCAAACCAACATGGGTTTATTTCTGGCAGATCTACAACCACTAACTTGTTGGAATTTGTGTCGGATGCCATTCGCGGGTTTGCAAAAGGCTACTAGACGCATTGTATTTATACAGACTTTAGTAAAACCTTCGACAAGTTATCTCATTCCGTGATATTCTTTAAAATTGAAAAGTAGGGGCTTCCGCCAACATTTCTAAAATGGACAGAGTCTTATTTAGATAACAGAACATACGAAATCTTATTCCGCCATTCCATCTCTAAGAGTCTTGAACGCTTCGTCTGGCGTACTTACTTGGGCCCGTTGTTCTTTATTCTGTCTATTGACGACATTGTCTCTGTGGTGAGGTTCTGTAAGGTGTTGATTTATGCTGATGATGTTAAGCTTTTCGCTCAGATTAAATCTTTTAACGATTGTGAACAGGTACAGGGTGACCTTCAAAAATAATTTGGTACTCAATATCGACAAATGTGAGGTTATGACTTTTCATAGGAATGAGACACCAATCACTTATGGTTATGAGTTCTCGGATTCCTCGATTCGCCGTATGGACTCTGTCTGTGACTTGGGTGTCAAACGTGACCGTGAATTTTATCTCCCATATAAACTATATGGTATTAAAGAGTAGTTCTATCCTGGGTTTTATAAAACGTTGGTTCCGAGAGTTTTCGAATCCTACCATAACATTGCGTTTGTACACATGCTTTGTGAGATCACTTCTTGAATACGCTAGCCAGGTCTGGTCTCCATTTTATGATACACACATTTACCGCATCGAGTCTGTTCAGAGAAACTTTTTACGATTTGCTCTCAGGCACCTACCCTGGAATAATTCATTAATTCTTCCACTTTATGAGGATCGCTTGAAGCTTTTGAATATGCACTCCCTTGAAAAACGTCGCATGGTTGCCGATGTAACGTTTGTGCATCAACTATTAAACGTGAATGTTAATTCTCCGCTGTTACTTAAAAAAATCTCTTTCCGCGATAGTGGACACAATTTGAGAAGACTACCTAGGTTGCATGATAACTCCGCAAGATCCAACTTTTACATGTACGAACTCATTAATCGCATTTGCCTACTGTTAATATTAAAGCTGATCATTGTGTCGTTGAAAAACGCTTGTGTATGCTTGCAAATATTTCTAAATTCTTAATATTTTCATAGGATAAAATTCCGACTGGATGAAACTGGTGACATCACGTGGTACAATGATCTTATAAGTCCACTCCCTGAGTCTAAAGGCTGTAATACATGTTGTGAGTCTGCTAATGTACTTTTTAGTTGCGAAACATTCGACGTGAATGCCCTTAATCCTCGGCTAATTTTCGGAGCATTCGCCGGTCATAGTATAGAATTTAATGTAAGTATTATAAGAAAAACCATCTTCATCCTGCTTCACAGTAAAATTATCTCTTTTCAGACACAAACGTTAGCTCCAGACGATACTCTTATTTTGGAATGTGAAAATTGGTATTCATTACTCTGTAAAAGGCTTCAGGAAGATCAAGCTGTCGGACAAGAAACAGAGTTTTCATTTCTGAATGCGCTGACTGAAAGTTACTTTTGTGATGTTGTCGTTAAAAGTTCAGACGGTTTAGATGTAAGATTGAATGGCACTCGTGGATAATTTTGTTTTGTTTAAGACTCCACTTTCATCATTTAAGTATGCTTTGCTGTGATATGATTTTTATTATATAATTTATAAAGTTTTTAGTTTATTTGTTCTTTTTTCACTCACATTATTTCCAATTATTTAACAAATTTATTGTATTTGAAAGAAAGTTATAACTCCGCAGAACTAGAGTAGAACATTTGGTTGAGTACTTTGAACCGTTGTGTTTGGCACATTTTTCAGTCACCTTTAGTGGTTTTAGCTAGCACTCGGATAAATTTTGGTGCCTTTGTTTAAAACTTTTTACTTGTGTGGTTCGCATACCAAGCCTAACTAACTATTATCCGCTACGCAACGTTGTATATTGTTACAGATGGTTGATGGATCCGCGGCTGGTTAGTCGGACCTTCACTGACAATGAGCAGTTCACATAAGGTATCCTAATATGTATTCGGTTTATTACTTATCGCGATTTTTATACAATTGGTGACGGTTGAAAACCCGATGACCTATAGAAACCCTACCAGAACCAACTCTGAGGCTTTCAACTACATGTTCACTGCGAGGTTTACCAACTTTACTGAAATGCTAACAAAACATGGAGTGAATCGGTTTTTAAAAGATTGGATTACACACATGTTGAATAATAGAACTGTTTGGTTATCTGGGACAGACAACCCAGTACAAGCGGTGTTCTTATTTATGTCAACTAGTGCTCGGGCCCTTTGAGGTTATCCTCAACATACGGCCTGTGTAAATACATATCACACTGGAACAAGAGTTCCGCATGAATCCATCTTTGATTTCGTGCAGTCTATCGCACCTGGCATCTGCTGAAAAGCAATTTTGAATCTAGAGTTCCATCCAGGGCAGAATGGGAATAATATTCTGTGTTATTTTACTTTTCCCTGACGGGAATCGAACCCATACTTGTTAGAATCGGTCAAGATAGACAATAGAAGAATTTTTAAGAACTTTTATTTTGAACGATTCTAAATTAAATCATAAATACAAGAAGAAATAAAAAAACAACCGCCTCGTCCAGGGTTCGAAACCGGGACCTTCCGCTTGCCGGGCGACTGCACTTACCACTGAGCTAACGAGACAGATGATTTTCCCTCTTGCATTTATCAATTTGTAATTTGTATTTATGATTTAATTTATAATCGTTAAAAATAAAAGTTTTTAAAAACATTCTCTGCTTCAACCATTGACAAACCCTATTATTATCTACACTGACTGCTCCAAATCCGAAGAAAACACCAGAGCAGGCGTTTTCTGCGAGGAGCCTCACTTGCAAATGGCCATACACCTTGAAAGCCATGACGCGGTTTTCCAGACGGAAGTCAAAGCCATTCTTTAAGCGGAAAGACATCTCCTTAACTCAGACACTGAAAACAAGGAGATCGCCATCGCTCAGACAACCAAGCAGCTGTCAAGCCTTTATCTAAATCTTTTTCAACCTCCAAACTAGTACTGGTATGTAAAACCACCCTGAATTCCCTCTTTCGGAATAACAGGGTACTTGTTCAGTGGGTGCCAGCTTGGTGCAGCCTGGGAGTACTCTCCCTCCATAATCGGGAATGCACTAAAACACCTTGTCTCAATTATCTCGATTTGGGACTTAACAAGCCAACCCTGAGAGCCCTAGTATCTAGTCTCACTCTTCTCGGGGTTCACCTTTACAAGATGAGACTTGTTGATGATCATATATGTAGGAGTTGCGGAGAGGAATCGTAAACGGTGACTCACTTTCCGGCACTCTCAGAAAAGCGATACAGAATCCTTTGCTCACACCCCCTGGACGAGCTGCACGAAGCCGGCATGGAGGGCTAGGGGCGAATACTTAGCTTTGTAAGAGCGTCCGGTTGACACATATGAGCGATTGCTCATGGGTCCGGAAGGTGAACACTGTGCCTTAATTTGGCCTACGTTGGGGTTACCCCTTGGGATCACAATCTCTTTTCAAACTAACTAACTATACGCTAGATGAAATCATAGGGTATACTAAGTTTATTATTCCGTTTGTAACGCCTAAAAATAATGATGGTAGAGCAAAATGGATTGGACACCCACGCATAATATTAATGCCGCATTCACAATGCAGAGTGGAGTAGAGTGAGCTTTGAGTCCAAAGCGAAGCTGTTCGCACTACAGCGCAGAGTGAAATTTAAACTTTGAAATCAACGTAGCAACGCCAAATCGACAAGCAAGCAAACAATTGTCGTTGTCAAAATAATAAATTTGAGAAAGGAGACACCTGTTACACCCTCAGTTTGCATCGAAACTAGCTCAAAATTAACGTACTTCTTTTAGTTTTTAAATCATTAAGTTTGGAAAAAATACCTCTTCTTTTTGATTAGCATTCATAAAAAATATTAAATCAGAAAATAACCATGTTAGTTATGATAAAAAATAAGTCTGCAGCTTTTTCCACGCCATCTACATGCTAGTAGTTCGAAATTCTAGTTTGTAAGCTTTCGGAAATAGCAACTTGAAAATAAGATTAGAACGTATTTTTATACAGTTCTACTCTGCCAAACAGAGATGTCCATATGTACTATTGCTTGCGAGAAAAGATGCCTGTTGCCACTACGCTATTCTACTCTACTTTGCTATTGTGAATGCGGCATGAAAGCTATTTTGATTTTGGCATGTCCGTCCATCCGTCTATCCGTCCTCACGATAATTCAAGAACGCGTGTACTTAGAGAGTTGAAATCTTGCACACAATATTTTTATAAAAATAGTAAATCTAATTTCAAAAATGGGTTAATTCGGGGAATCTCTTCTTGGTGTTACCATAAAAAAAAAATCACGATTTTTACGTATATTGTGAAAACGAGCAGACCTAGACGTTTTTATTGTACTGAAAAGTTCTTCAGAATATGCAATTCTATGAAATTGATCTTAATAATTTTTATTGTCCGACGAACCGTTCTAGAAATATATGCGAAAAATCACTTCAACGATCAAACTTGCACTGATTGGTGACCATGCGAAATTACATTCATCTAGAGTAAGAATTGGTCTTAGCCAATTGTAGCCTTTTTACTTCTTGGATATACTCTGGAGTTGTTTCCATATGCAATTCATTCGCACATCACCACGATGTTGTTTATGATAATTTCGATTCCAATTTTGTACAATTTGAACATTTTAATTTTGATTTGGTCACTTTTCGATTTTCATTTGAGTTCTCTTCTTTTATTTTCAATATGGAAGCATTCTTTTATTGAAATATGCAGGCATTAATTAAAAAAAAAACAATATTTTTTTCAGTATCATGTTCATTCCGTAATTCTTCGCCTTAATGGTTTCGACTGCAGCATGTGTTCTCAGACCGGCTCTGTTAAATTGGAACGAGCTAAAAGTTTTTCTATCACAAATCAAGTAAAAATCTCAATAACAATACCAAATGCGCCTGAGGATGGGGAACAATCGGAGATGGTACCGAAATTAAATTTGTCACCAATATATTTGCGGCCGCCATCTCTAGATAGAGGAATGCAGAAAATGAGCAATTTATCAAGTTCGTTCAATTGTTTGGCGTCAGCAACAGTTGAAAGGGGACGACCCGTAGAAACGATTCGAAAATATCAGACATCATCATCGGACTCTAACTTGCAATCGAATTCCAATAGTAGAAATATCTTTAACTTCTCCAATGATCTCTTCCTTACGCCCACTGATAACTTATGTAGTAATCGAAAACCACCTTTGTCCCCATATCGAGCTAGAAGTCCATCGCCTTTTCCAATCTCACTTGAGACTCCACCTTCATCTCCATTGACTCCTATTGGTGTCTTACACAACTTGCCTTCATTTATGCTAACTCCGATTCTCCATTGGTTGTACACCGAGTCTTTAATGCCCAACTTAGATGAGGACACGTGCGAGAAAATTATTAATTTCGCCGAAACTCAGCCACCGCTTATAAAGATCGTGGATCCTTGTCGAAAGTATCTCAGACTTATTCGATTAAAGAAATGTAAGTGAATTCGGTTTCTTATCCAATAAAATGATTTAGTTGATGGATGTTGCATGTACATATTTACATAAATCTTGTATTTTAGTTGTTGTCGATATTATCATGGACTCGCATAATGTGCTCAATAAAATTATTCAGTCATTGAACCACGCCTCTATTTCGCACCAACCAGCCGCTTTTTTTAATGTATACAGGGATAGTTTGAGAGAGGGTGCTGTTGGTGAGTGTAACAAATTATAGAGATATGAAAATATATGTAAGTGCATGTGTGTTTATCAATTTGTTCCCTTTTCAGGATGTGCCAAAATTCTTCAATTTTGTAGTATTTTCATTAAGGATGCCGCAGACATATCACGACTTCAAAAGCACGAAATTATCAAATACGTTCGCACAAGACTTCCGATATTTATGTCGCAAATTCATCAATTGTTAAAGAATCTTTTAAGTGTTTTCATTAGCCTAAGTTCTGAGGAGAAATCTGAGTTAATTGTTTACGTAGTACCTAAGGTAAGTGGAAATATTTAAGTATGGTTTTTATTCTATTTTTGTTTTTTGTTATCTCCTCCAATTTCTCCAATCTGTTCTGCATAAGATATTTTAATTTTCCGGTATCTTTTAGGAGTATTATTTGCGGGCTTCAATTAAAGGTATGTTTTGGAATGTTATTGAAACATGAACGTCATCATATTTGTTTAGCACCATTGAGTTTAAAGTTAAGCCAACAAATATATAACTCATATAAGTTATATGATTTTTGGATAAGCCGTTTGAGATTATTTCAAAAAGAAAAACAACTACAGTCCTCGCCTTGCTTATAGAAATAATTGTGAGTGGCGGTTCGATGTCTAACGATTTGTTAATATGACATAGCTCTTATGGTTGTTTGTGTGTCCATGAAAAGTTTGCCTTACATCAACTTAGAGATGTTTACCCATAACTGCCACATGGAGACATTACAAGAATGCAGCACAAGTTGCCGTACTTAGTATTATCAATGTCGTAATCCTAACTCATCTGGCACATGCTGTCTTGTCCCTTGATCTATTGAATAATTTCTAAAATTTACACAAATCTCTTGTTTTATCTTTTCAGATAGAATCTTGGTTAAAAATTTTAACAAATGTGATAGAAGAAATCAAAAACTCTCTAGAGAAAATGTGCAAAGTAATGTCCCATCAATAATTGATGCCTGAATGCAACTGACTGTTTCTTTTCTTTTTCTCGTGCTCACCTTGTAGGACTTAAAATGCTCACATTTAGATTTATCTATGAATAAGGAGGAAACCGAATTTTACACGTCTAAACGAAGAGTGGCTGGAGAAGTTGATGTCTTTTCGGTAGCAAGGCCAACAATGTACAACGTTTCGAGTGAAAAGAAAATAATTTCTGGGGATAATGACTTGAAATTCGTTCTATATATGTACGAAGTGCGTAAAATGCGAGACATTTACGGAAGGATAGCAGCTGCCTTGGACATAATCCGAGAAAAGAAGTAAGTTGTTTTTTTCTATATAGAGCTGATATTGGATTTGTTATTGAATGAGAATCGAATGAATATTTAACGAGAAACGCATTATTTCTTTGAAGGTCTGCCTTTTGCGAAATGAACTTCGCAAATAAAAAGAGTACAATTCGCCAAAATTTAGAGCAACTTATTTTAGACATCCCAACGTATATTTTACTAATCGAAAACATTTCTGATCGGCTTGATGACAAGATCGGCTGGAAAGAGTTTAAATTTTGTTTTAAACTAGCAACGAGTCAGATAGTAAGTATTTTTTCGATGTATTTAATCTCTCTCTTACAGGTTATTTATGTGTATCTTATGTATGTATCTGCAACTCCGACCACAATTAACATTTGCTTGAAAGAATCAATTGGCTCCTTGAATTCCTAAAACCGTTCTCCTATTTGAAGTACAAAATAAAATAAATAACAAAAATGTTGTACCAGAGGAAGAATTGCTTTATAGGAGCCACGGTGGTATTCAAGAAGAAGACTATCAACACATTTTTCTATTAAATGATTACTCTATGGTTAAGCCAGCTTAGTATGCTGCCTCTGCCACACGAAACTTGTAGGTTGGATGATGGTTGGGGCAGGAATGAATGGATGATGGTTCATTCCTGCCCCACCCATAATCTTATCCACAAATTTTTGTGTTGCAGGGACATCGTACGGACAACATAGACCCTGGATCAGTATGAAATGCGCTTTGAGGTACCTCAAAATACACTTCATGATTACAACAGTCAGCTTGCTGCCCTTGCTGCCTTACAGTCGGTGGAACAAATACATCGCCAAATTAGTTAAAGTAACAACTACAACTGCAATGCTTTAAACTGGAATGATCACGTGACTCATTTGTGCCCCAATCATCTTCCTGCCTACAAGTTTTGTGCGGCAGAGGCAGCATACTGACCCATCTAAACAGGCTCATATTGACACATCTAAACTGGGTCATTACACCTCACTTTCGGGCAGTGCCATACAATATTCATTATCCGACAATCTTGAGAAAATTTGAAATAAACTGTCACCTTGTAGCCGCGGTAACGGTTTAACTGAGCCCACTGGAAATTGTAGGTTATAACAACTGCACAGAATGTGTAAAATTAGAGGATGGACAACTGAGAACGGCGGAGGCGTTCTTAAATATTTTCAAAATTAAAAAATTTAAGTAATTTTACGTATAATTTTAGCATACAGTCGAAAAAGTTATTTGCTTTTTTCAATTCTACAACGATGAATTATTTTTTAACTTATTTTTTTCTAATTCTTAGAATGGAGTCATCATAAAACTTTTGGACCATAAATCTGCTCTTAGTGAGCCAATTAATCACGTAAATAAAATTCAAAATAGAAATAATGTTTACAAAAACCTCCCAAACTTATATATCCACTTATCTACCTACACTTTCAGATATGTAAGCTGGTGAAAAAGTCTGAATTTGCCAGATCCTTAATAGATTTGGGCCTTTTAGAGCCTACAAATATTCTTCAGAATGATTTGAAGAATTCGACTGAAAATGAAAAAGGCGCCACATACGATTACAAAAATGTTAAGGTAATGAATTCATTTTTTCATGCGAATATTAAAATATATTTTATTTGTTGTTTCAATTTCAGTTAAATCTTATAAAGAGTTTATGTGAACCGCCCATTGTAGCTAACAGTAGTCTATCAAAAAATGCATTGCGCCTATTACATTCTGGTCAATTATCAGACATGGAGTTCGAAGTGCATGTCACCCAAAATAGTCATGGCTCTAAAGAGAGTGAAGATTACTGTCGGCCAACTCAGATTCATACATTTCGGGCCCATAGAGTTATAGTTTCAGCGCGGTAAGTGTCGATTGTAATTATTTTTCTTATTGATTCACATAATAATATCCTCGTTTTTCTATATATTTTTTTCTTACTATTAGTTGTGAATGGTTTAAAAAAGCTCTTTTGTCTGGAATGCAAGAAAGCATTAACAGGTAAGTTGGGCGCTTTCAATATTTTCCTAGCTCATGTAAATCATGTAATTCTACGCTCGAAAATTGAAAGAGAATGAACTGGGGGCACTGTCGAGTAGCACAATGTTTAGTAATTCACGATGCCGAAGTGTGGGGCATCTCATATTATGACGGATTTCATCTATTTTGTAATCTGCAAACTTAGATATCTATTTAAATTATTTATATATATTGAGTTTTAAAATTCACGTTTCTATACCAATCACAATGAATCTTCCATCCACTCCCATCGTTCTATGGCGCATATTTGTAGTTCGGAGTTGCTAGTAGCTTTTTAGTCAACCTAAAGATTTTATCTCCGTTATTTATTAACAGACATTATTTTCGAATCTTCTCTGAAAATTTAGAAAGCTAAGCAAAGCTACAGCTCCGTTTGAAGTGAATCTTAGATTGACTTATGAGTGTTTACATGCTCTTATTAGCTAGGTAAAATTTGTCGAGCATAGTTACGTCAAGTCTGTAACGGGTTTTTCGTTAGACAGGTTGCGGGTTTCGTCCAACGATGATTTTGAATAATAAGAATTTTCTGTTTTCTTTTTTCTTGTTTTATTTAAATATTTCACACAGTTTTTCAAAGCTAATTTAATTGTAATTGTTAATACTTTTACTGTCTTTGATTTTATTCTTTTATACACACTTATTTCTATTTAATAGACGTTTTTTAATATGGATATATTGGTTTTATCCCTCTTTTTGTACACACTGGTTTGTCTTTTATGTTAACCCTAATACCGTTGTGAATATGGATATATTCGTATATTGAAATAATATCAGGCCATGTCATAGATATACTCACGTGCTGACGAAACTGGTGCTGTTTTGAACACGGATATACTCGTGTGCGAAATGTGAAGTGGCCGTGGATATACTCACGTCCTGACGAAAATAATTGTGGATGTACTCACAACAGATGGAATGCTAGGTAGTTTGGAAGGATCTGTGATCTGCCTTTTATAGCATTGGCGAACACAAGGAACCCAAGCCTCACATAGAAAATTGGTTATAACCAATTTGAGTGAGTACTTGAGTAAAGGCAAAGCCAAAGGCAAGTCCACTGGGTGCTGCTGAATATTGGAGGTTGGGCGGGTACAAGCTTATGTGCTTACAATGAACTGTCGCCGGGTTTATCCATAGATGATGCCCAGGTTAGTCATGATATGACAAATTCGTGCTGCCGTATGGGAGGTGTAGGACATTGGTTCTTGTCTCAGTAGGGACTGGTACCCTAATATATATGCTACTAGATATGACTTTGTTTTCTTATGTAAGCAAGTATCGTTAAATTTGGTTATTTTAACATCGTTACAAGTCCCTGACAGCTAACTATTGACGAGACTGAAGAGGACCATACTTAATCGCTCCCGCCAATGGTTAAATGCGTACTGGATGTACATGAGAAGTCTGGGGAGCAGAGGAGATGCAACTCAGTCTAAGTATTTCATGACAACTGCCTCTCCCTAGTTGGATAAAGTGTCGAAGGTTATGTTCCTTCTATAGGAGTTAAGCTGAAGTTTAGCGGCCTCAAGACTAGCTTGATACAATATTGATGATTTCTGCTTTTGGAATAATGGAACGATTTTGAAAATAGAACACTTTGATAGTAATCAAATGGAATAATGGCTGAAATGCTCATATAAATGAATTGGTGGAGCCAGGTGAGGGATATACCTATGTAATCATCTTAATGATTGTTATGACTATGATTATTATCAACTAACAATTTGTCAGCAGACAACATTCTTTCGATACTATTTAGGAATCTTATTGACTAGGCTTTATTGAAAACTTGACATAAATATCCCTAAATAAGGAATTTTATAAACATCCACAACAATCAAGAGCCTATTCTTCTTCGAACTTGGATTACATGATTCCTCCCTAGTTTTCGATATATTAATAAAAATTATTTTACTTACAGAAAAATTATTATATCTGATACGTCACCTGTGATATTTAGAAGATTATTACTTTATTTGTACGGAGCTCCCATAGATAAGACCGTAGGAGCGGAACAGATTTGTGAATTGATGCTTCTGGCGGATCGCTACTCCGTCGACGATCTTAAGGTAATTTATATTAAATTTCGGAAATATTCGAAAATGGACCACCTTATTTTAGGAGTTGTGTGAAAACACCTTAAACGCTTTGATTGATGAGGAGTCAGTATTATGTTTACTCGGGATTGCAGACAGATTCATGGCATCTGTTCTAAAATCGAATTGTTTATCGTTCATATCGCAACATGCGGACTTGACAAAGTCGGATATGTTTAAAGAGCTGCCAACGTCAATTCAGGTAATTATCTATTCTCCTAAGAATGTCCTTATTTTTTTTAAATGTAATAAACAATTTATTTTAGCTTGAGGTTCAAGACTTAATTCACTGGTACGGAAGGGTTCCGGAACCGTGGAGTGATGGATTCAAACCGAGAAGTAGTTCACGCCATAGTCTGAAGAGTCCATCGAAATCACGGTCCAGATCGAGAAAGTCATCACCTTCATTCTTGTGACGATGACTACTGTGTAAAAGACAATCATTGAAGCAAATCTAAGCCCGTGACTGTCGTTGGGCCCCCTGCCATTTCAGGCAGATGTCTTTTCATATTTATCTAATTTCAAATGCGTAGTGATTAAATTCAGACGTGTCACTATACGTTATACCCGAACGACTGTTCTAATTTTCAATTTATTGTTGTTTAAATGGTTTATTCGAGTAATTCCAATCAGATTATAAAGAAAATATATCGTCTTTTAAACTTAATTGTGTTTGTTTATAGCTATGCCATCATCAACATCATTATGGCTATATAAATCCTACGTAAGCTTTTAGCCGATCCCACTAAAGATATTCTCCTTCGATATATGTCTCCATCCTATCCCCGTCAATCAGAGATTTGAATTATTTAAATTTTCGTCCAGTCACTTTTAAAGTTGTCGACGCCGGGTCGTTAGACCCACTCCTTCTATTCATATTTTATAAAAGGTGACAAAATCCCAAGCCGAGATCTTAGAAGAGCTCTAACCGATAAAAGGGCTCTGTCACCTTTTATGATATGAGCCCGTATATCAAGCTTTATATCGATGGTATGGTTTTTTCATGATATTTAAAATAATCTATATATGTACTCAAAATGTCTATCAGTCACTGTAAAGTTTAGCTGGCTCCACATCAATTTGAAGTCTCCCCAGTTTTGTAACCGAGGTTAAAATCTGCAAAATATTCTAGCAGCTTTTTTGATTGTTTTTGTAAGCAGTAGCTGATGCCAAAGTCTTGCACTTTTGCAGTGTGAGGTCTAACACCTGAGTAAAAAATTTACGGTATTATGTCTAAGATCTCAGACATCTGATACTATGGAAATAATTACCGTGAATCTCTAAAACGATGACTCAATCAAGATTCACAATCTCATGCGGTACTGTTATATTTTGTCAGCTCATCCTACAAATAAATATTGTCAGTGATTTCGGATGCCTGTTTAAAATCTGCGAATAGGTGGTGGGACAGCTGGATGGTATACTCATAAAATTTCTACATTTAATTGTGGTTATTGCATTGGTCTGGATGTGGATCATGTGGTAAATTATTCCATATTTTAATAGCATGGCAAAAAATCAGACGTTAGATGATAATAAAATTGCACCATGGCAGTAAACTTGATCAAGCTTTCTGAGATTGTGCACAATCCGGATGATAGAATTAAAGGCAATCTCTCACTCACTGCAGAATTGATGTGGAGATCCCACGTGAATATCACCAAGAATTTTAGCTGAATCAACAATATGAATAACTGTTATTAATGGCAACCAAAGGAAGTATTTAGCTAATGACAGTAGTTCCTTCTGAAGTCATTATGTTATATAGGTTTTGACAAGATATATAAGACACAGAGGATGCTATCAGAAATCTAGATCTGAATTATACTACAGATACGGATGGAGTTTGTATTGAAATGTCTGCGTTTTCCCCAATAGAACCTTTAATGCATATTTGTAATATGTATGTCGCTGAAGAGCCTCCGTTATCTTCTTAATGAAAGTACATAGTTATCCAATTATTGCGCTGGATTATTTAAGTATTGCCTACAGTGGCGGCTCCAGCGGGTAGGCCGGGTAAGCCCAGGCCTATCCAACTGTTTTATATTTATATGTTAAAATCCTTGTTCATTGCTTTCATGTGCGTATAGTGATACGAGTGATTAGTTGAAACCATGTGAAGTTGCACACACTATCAGATAAAAGAAAGGCGTTTTGGGTTTGTTGAATTGCAAGAACTCACTTCCTTATCTTTAGCTATCAAGATAAAACAGTTTTTGCAATCAATTGGTCTAGAAATTAAGAATTGTGTAAGCGAATCGTTTGATGGTGTGTCTGTAACGTCGAGAAGATTTAATGAGTTGTAGTCATTAATCAGAGAAATGGCTACTAATAAACCTTTCCCGTACGTGCATTGACATGCACATAGACTGAACTTGGTCTTGGTTGACGTAGCTAAGAATGTACAAATAGTTGGGGAAACTATGGGTCTTTTAGAAGCAATTTGTGCTTTCCAATCCAGCTCTACGTTTCGCCATGAACTGTTCATTTTTTCCAAAGAGACTAAAACAGAGAGAAAAGTTATCACAGTACCTCAACACAGCGGTACTAGATCGGCAGCAAATTATAAAGGAGTACAGTTCTTTAACAACCGACTTGGCTCTGTATTAAATGCTTTGCAAAAATGTGCGCAAAGCTCAAAGCCAAGAGAGGCTATAGGCTTTTCAACACAAATAAAATATTTTTACGTGGCTTTCACTCTAGTAAGACTTGAGGGTATCCTACAGATTGTTAATATCCTATAAAACAACTGCAGTCCTCGACCATAGATGTAGGCAAATGTCTTAAGCTCGTAGGAGCAACAATAGATAAATTAGGTCAGTTACGAACGGATACAAAATTTTAAGAATTTATCCAAGAAACAGTACAATTATGCAAAAACTGTGAGATTGATTATGAAAGAGGCACTGGCCGTCGGAAACAAAAGTCAACGGCAAACCTTGATAATTATTTCGTCATGGAGAAGGCAAGGGAAGATCTGATTGAGAGAGTGAAACTGATCACCAGACAAAATTGAAATCAGGTTAGTTTAATGTTCTTGATAACATTTTATGTGAAATAGACAAAAGGTTTACCGATAATGACATCCAAATGGCTTTTATCTCAACCTGTGACCCAAAAGAATTCTTAAATCTAGAAGTTTTGTGTCATTTCAGAACTTCAGGGCAAGGATAGTGAGTTTACATCTACCTTAAAAGTTCAGTGTGGTTTAGGTAAACCAATGTTTAGCTATTCTAAAAGTAGTAGGTATAGATAAGAAAAAAGCTCTTGCGATCGAAAAATGATTTTCGATTGCAAGAGTTATTTTTCCAGCAAACTCAGTCAATTTCATATTGACTAAATTCGCTATGAATTTATTTCATGGCAAAACTCTCTAGTATGGATATGTTGAAAGATTTAGCCGATTTCCCATCATTTGAAGAATTGCAATATCAATGCCCGTCTCTATAGCGACTGCTGAAACTACATTCTATACACTGAGGAGGATAAAATCAAACTTGAGGACTACAATGACTAGGAAGAGACTGAATAGTAGTAGTAGTAGTATAGTAGGTGTGTTATCCATTGAAAAGGAAGCAAGCTATGAACTTCTCAAACACCCTGATCCTGTCGCTGATGAATTCACTTCCCAGAAGGGTAGAAGATTGCAGTTTGTCATGAAATAACTACTATCATACGTGTATACATATTACTGAATTAAGTTGTATTTCTTAACAAATAGTTTTGTGACACTTATGGGCAATAAAATGTATTCTCTTGAAATCAAAAAAGATTTCTTAATTTTCATAGTATATGCCTGGCCCAAACTTTTAAAACTAACAGTGTGATATGCTTTTATGGTAAATGTTGCATATCTAAAATCAAAATTAAATGTTCATATGCTCATAATATTATAACGAATTTGAGAATGCACCAAACAACAATAAAATATCAAATTATAACTCTTTTGTTTAGCTTATTATATCTATTTGGCTTGAGAGTAAAAATGCCCTCAAAAAGCCTTAAAACTCACCATTTTGGATTTCAATTTCAAAAAATTTCTGGGGCCTCCCTTTTACTGGAGGTATTCTATACAACCCAGGCCACCCGGTAGTCAAGACTCCCCTAAACTGTGTCTACCCAAAAAATAAATCTTGGAGCCGCCCCTGATTGCCTAAATAATATGGAATATTGAAGTCAAATAGATTTTTCAAAAACATTCGATAAAGTTATAATTTCTGTATTTATTATCGAAACTACATTTGATAGATTCCATCATAGATGGCAAAAGAATTAGATGCCGCATGCAATACCAGAGTATATGTACAAATTTTATATGGCTGGAGCTTTATTAATCGTAGCTCTCTATCTTGGGGTTTCCTCCTGTTTCTTATTAACTGGATTTGTTCTCATCTGACAGCCATACACAGCGGGTTTTATTGTGAGGTGCGCATTCCAATAAAATTTAAAATACCAGACGTGTTTCTCAGGGAAGCCATTTAGGACCATTAATTTTTATCATTTACATCAATTTATGACTGTGTATGTATAACTCGAGATTCTTTGTTATGCTGACGACGCCAAAATTTTCTGTATCGTTTCTAGTGAGAATGACTATGTGTGACTAAATGGTGCTCGATAAACTTCCCGGTGGTCATTGGTCAGACCTTCCTATAGAAGGTATCTGTGGAAGGAACAAATCCATGCCGACACATTCCTTAAACTTCCTAAAGATGTGCTTTGGAAGGAAATACACTTTTCAGCGAAGTACAGAATCCTTCAGTAAATTGCCTGCACCTCAGAACAAGCAAACTTCTATGACTCACCTGTATCGCCCTACAATAAAATATTCTTAGAAAATTGTTGTGAAATTGCACTTCGGATTTTTCAGTGAGTTGAGTTGAGTTTTGGTGATGAGAAGTGTTTGGATGTGCGTTGTTTAGTTTTTAAAATTATCTTTCTTTTCCATCCCTAGAAATAATATCTGCATTATTTTCGGAGAAGTAAGGAAGTCCATTGGGAAGCCTTCCTGAAAACTTCCCAGGAAGGCAAATACGATTTTAGCTATCCATTCTATATTACTTCTCAAAACTTCCCTTGGCAAGGCTTCAATCTGACGAGAAGCCTATAGAAAAAAGAGATGAAATGGGATACAAGGAATCATGCATCCCAAACTTTTAAAGAAGGCTTTCTGTATGCATGATTGTATGCTTCTATTTCACGCTGGGTTCCTCATTCCTCATTCGATGATCATCTTGTAATGTTACAAATAAAGTTATCTCGTCTTTTGGGTTTGATTGAAAGAGTGCGCTAGTCCACTCTGAGTCCGCTAGAGAGCGCTAGTCCATTCTGGTCTTCTTTCTTTGCGGTTCATATTAATCACATCGAGGCTGTTCAGCTCTTCGTGATCTCCCTTGAACTGATCCTCTCCTCTACAGCTTCCACTGTATATTGATCGACTTAAGTTTATTCAATTGGAGTTTCTTGAAATCAGACGCCACAGCTCCAGAATTATTTTTGCTTCGACTGCTTATAAAGCTTGTTTAATTCCGGGCAATTGGTGGGTGGGGGCTTTGAATTTGTCAATCCCGGCTCGCCCTATAAGGAACCACCTTTAATCTCGCCTAAAGATTCATTTTGATTAAAGTTACTTTTCTCAATTATTGTAATCTTAGTACCTATGTAATTCTTTTTGTAGTCGTCACTACTTGACGAATCTTAGAATAAATAAATAAATATCTCTGTCATAGGACAATCTATACCAACTTGCTTTAGTGGATGACAAAGTTAAAGTTTTTCGTGAAACTATTAATTATTTATTTGACAAATATGTATTCACTTAAGATCACGAACTATTAAGTTGGGTAGTTGCCCGTGGTTCTTCCGTGAAATCAAAGTCTTAATAACTGAGCGTGACTATCTGTACATCTAAGATACTGTTACGTGCCACAAAGTGAATCAAGCGACATCTCTTAGGAATGGAAACAACTTTAGGTTAGTGTCATCTTAGTACACTTTGGGTTCGGAGAACGGAATATTCAGGAAGGTTCTAGGATAATTCGTAGAGTATAAATACGGCGCTCTGACAGCTAGGAGGCGGAGCATTATTTCAGACAGCGAAGTGAACGAAGTAAACTATTTGGATTGCGATAATTAGAAGTACAGTACTAGCGATAAATAAAGAGTTGATTTGATAATTATTTGTGAATTTGTGAGAGTAAACAGTAAAGTTAAATAAAGAAAGAACTTTTGAATTATAACTGAAATATTGTGTTTTAAATAACGAACTAAGGCCACGCTCGTAACAATACTTACGTCTTAGAACTACAGATAGCCACAATTGCTTTAATACGACAAGAAATGAGGTTAATTTAAATATCCGTGCAGGTAAGCGTAGGTATTACAGCTTGAAGTTTGACTGTAATCTGTCCCCGAAAGAACTATAGAGTAATCTAAAAAATGCAGGCGTTTTTTGTAATGAAAAACCGAATTGATACCTTACCCCGGAGGCATTAAATGATCATTTTACCTCTTCGCAATTATGCAGCCCTGGCGTTCGATGTGTTATCTGCAGACATTGGAAGATGGGCAGATCAGAGTAGAGGTTTCAGTTTTCGCTGCGTCTATGCTGAAGAAGTCATCCAATCTTCCCTGGATTGTTTCTCCCATTCTTAACATTTTCTACACGTGTCTACTACCTCCGAGTTTCCTACATCATGGAAAATCGCGTTACCTATATCTAAATCAAAGTCCCCCGAAAGCCCAATAAATGACTATAGACCAATAAGCATCTTATGTTTTCTATCCAAGACTCTCGAGAAGTTACTGTACTCGCAGGTCCTGGAACACCAACAATCTCTTAACCCGTTGGCAGCCAGGTTTTCGGCCTTCTCACAGCTGTGAGACTGCTCTTTTGAAAGTGAATACCGATATCCGTTAATATCTGCATAAAATCTGGTTAACTGTCTTAACTCTATTGGAGTTCTCCAAGGCCACCACACTAGGCTTCATTTCAATTTTGCATCCTCGGCCGTACTTTTAATCTCCAACTTTCTTACTGCGAGATATCAACAAGTAAGTGTCGTTGACCATCTGTCAAGCTTACTTCCCGCAGGTACCGCAGGGTTTCATACTTGGTCCTCTTCTTATCAGTCTTTATATTAACGACCTCCCTGAAAACGTTAAGTACATCTTTACGCCGATGATGTTCAATTATACTTCAGTCGGCCTATAGGTCTGATCGAAGATTGTGTCGACCGCATAAACTCGGATCTACATAGAGTTGGTAGGTGGGCTGAAGACAATCTCTTACAATTAAATCCCACATGCAATGGCACTATATAGGCAGAACCTGGACACAACTGACATTCCTCTATTGCTCTGAACTCTGTCAATTTGACGTATGTCAATGCAGTCAAAACCCTTGGAGTTCTCCTTAACACTTCAATGAGTTGCTGTGATCAAGTTAATGGTACCGTTGCTAAAATTTACATAGGACTTCG
Source organism: Dioctria linearis (assembly GCA_963930735.1). Classification (NCBI taxonomy): domain Eukaryota; kingdom Metazoa; phylum Arthropoda; class Insecta; order Diptera; family Asilidae; genus Dioctria; species Dioctria linearis. Next base: position 1,747,256 of record OZ005742.1, on the reverse strand, counting down.
ACACCTGTAGTTGTCTGCTGTTGTACTGCACAGATTTATGCGGATGAAGCTTGTAAAAATATTACCCCAAAACCTTGTTTTACAGCAGGTTGTTTAGTATTCCCGCATTTAGATTCTATATGCGCTCGAAAGTTAAATGTAGCTTTTATTGACTCCACGAGATTTATATTTGGGATGAGACGTTATGACCACATCTCATTTGTTCGATATGCTTTATCTGGTTGTTCCTTATCAAATTATCTTTTTACACAAGCTAATTTACAACAAAGAGTCATCATATCTCAGTGACAAACTGACTTTCATGCATTCTTCAAGGAACTTAAGCATGTCTATTCCACGTCATAGATATTCCATCTATGAAAACTCCTACTGTGTTCAAGTTGTACACGAATTTGGAACTCAATTCCAGCCGTTATTCACAGGACGAGCGATGCGAGAGATTTTAAATGGCTTATTTTTCAGTGTTTCCCATTTGATGATTGATTTTGTGGTTTTTTGGGTCTGGTTTCCAGCAGTCTTGCTATGTTAAGGTTGTTCTACAACCTCATAATAAAATGAATTGAATTGAATTGAATTGAATTGAAAATCAAAGTAGGCACTGTCATTGGCAAGACTATGGATAAGTTTGAAAGTAAGGGAAAACAGATCCTTAATGAAAATTAGGAAAAGAGACGGAGATATAACAGAGCCCTGGGGCACACCGGCATTTATAGGGTGAGATTTAGATGTAACCCCATCTAATACAACCAATATTAGACGATTTGATAAAAAACTTTAAATCCATAATAGAAGAGGAGGGGAAACGACAAGAGCTCTAAATTTGGCAAAAAGTATGTTTAACTAAATATAGCTTTTGGGCAAAAGTATCTTTTATTATTTTAATTTATAAAATGTTGAATTACATTATAACTGTGTTCTTTTGTGTACCTTGTTCTACAACTGCAGAGAACAAATTGTTCTGTGGATTGTACTGTTCGCTTCATTTATAAATCTTCTATGAAAATGTATGAGGCGTACTTTTGTGTATATTTTGTTCTGTCCTGCTCTGCGGACACAAAATAACACCGCTTATGTTATATAATTCCTTCTTGATTTGTTCTTTTTGATTGAATAGAAACACAAATTTCAATTGAATTAGTTTTAATCTGAAGAATGTTATGTTACCGCTTTTTATTTTTTAATGGCTTTTCAAATCGGGAATAACGAAAAAATTAATAAAGTCGTATTTTTCAGAGCGACATTAATTAAACGCAGCTTTTATAACTTTTTTTACTCTGTACGCAAATTGGCCCCATGGTGGACGAAAACTGGCTTAGACTGGACGCAAACTGATGATTTCAGCATACACTGATATTTTCAATTATTATGCACACTAGATAAATGTTTTAAGTTTTTAATTTAATCCTTTGCACTCCGTTGTCGCCGCAGCGGCGACATCTAAAAGAAACATTGTTTTTTTTATTTAAATATATATATTTTTTTATCATTTTTTTGTGGGTGTGTTCGTCTCGATGTCGCACATCTTTTAATGGTGTTGGTTTTTAGGAGAGGGGCTCGTATCCGGCGGGGCAGGAGAGTAAATTTTCAACTTCTTTTGCTTATAACTCCTTATCGAAAACGCGCAAAGAGCATATTAAGTACTTAAATGAAAGCTAGCATCGGGGGCTACAAGTGGTCGCTGAGAGGTGGTTAGGGTGGGGTTGCTGGTAGGCGAGGGAGCGGAACGGAGGGAGCCTAAATTTCAATTGTTCGTCCTATACATGTACAAAAAGTTTGCAGGGTTAATCTCCGAAGACACCCATCTGATTTACTTGATTTCTTTTTTCTTTTTCGATTATCTCAAAAACTATTTATCGCACGCAAAAACTAAGTACATACACACGTTGAGTCCAGTAAATTTTCCAGGAAAAACTTTAAGCCTTCCCTACATCAGGTCGAGGCATCGTTGATTTTATATTGGATCGAGGCATTGTTGTCTGCATCGAATATGCATAAAATAGAATTTATACATACTTAAATAGAATAGAGTTTTTTAGGTCCTGAAAAAAATTCCAGATGTTTACTGGGCGGGAAGGGAGGGGCGACTAAATTTGACTAATCTAAGTCATTTTCAAATATGGTATTTTTTTTAATGCAGTTTGATTCGAGGTGAAATGTCTTAGTTAAATTCGGCCCTCTGGCCGTTATTTCCTCGATCGAAAAACGTAGTATATAATCGACGCAGGATGTAAAATTAGGAGAACCGTTTTCAATAAAATTAAATCGGTTTCTTTTTGTGGGAGCTTCAGGGTTCTCCGTTTTTGCATATGTATGGTGGAAAAAATCGTAATTCCGATACCACCGCCCCCTTCCCATAGAGGGACTTGAAATTCATATCAATGATAGCCCCCGCTGGGAACTTTCATTTAAGACCTCAAACTTCGAGCTACGCCACTTCCTTTGCCGCCTCGCCCCTCCGAGAGCGTACGCCACTTGATAAAATGGATAGGGGGAAAGAAGCGCGCAAACAAGAAGTATGTACATAAATACCAAGTTTGATAAAAAAGTCTTTCTTTCGAAATTACCCCCTCCATTTTCGAAATCCGAAATCGAAAGTACCCTATGGAACAATAAGTTAAGTTGTGAATTCAATCACATAAGAATCATAGTTTGTTGGTAGGAGCTTTCTACGAAAAGACGAAGTGGGTTGGGGTGAAAAAATAGCTTTATTTTAATCTCGTGCTTGCGAAGAACCGTTACGTCGACGAAATTTGCCACCCAAACAAAAAACGTTCACAACAGACCGCTAATGGATTCGCATGAAAGAATATATATATATGCAAAATGTGGGAAGGGGGTGTATATGACCCAAGTCCCAAAAAATTCTTTTTTAACAGTAAAAACGTCCGTATGAACTTTACAGGATCAAAACAAGAACCTCTCCACTCGATTACACTCTCTTCCCTCTTTTATTTGATACCCCACACGCCCCATTTCGGACAAGCCCTCGGGGTACAAGCCCCCCCCCCCCCTTGCAAACCCCAAAACAAATTTTTCTTCTTCTATCTTCTTCTACCGAATACCACAAATTCATCTAAAAATCGCATTCCTCTATGGCCACGTAAAGTTATTTTTTTTTATGAATTTTTAAATCACCGTATACCTACCGTAAAATCACGAAGTACTATTATTAATAATATTTATTGTCGTTCAGTGCTACCTACTATATTTTTTTGTTAAAGATATAAAGCATTATGCTTCATTCGTCTTTATATCAGAAAAGTCGGTTGATTCGTTCTAGAGATATGATTTTTTGAAAATGACGTTTCATTGTAAAATCACGTAGTTTCTAACCTAATCACGTAGTTTCTAACCTCTCTAGCGGAGTGGTGGGGCATGGTAAGGGGAAACAAAAAAATACGTGTCAGCTATTTTGGTATCCTATACAAACTGTAAAAGTTTCATCCAAATCTGGCATTATGAGGTCACATTATTATCCGGAGTAGCTGGTAGCCCATAGTAAAAATGGTTCGGAGTTGCTGATAGGTCATATTAAAAATTGTTCGGAGTGCAAACGATATTAAAAAATAAATATTCAGCTTACCTACATATGTATTGTACCGACAACAAAAGTTTAAACATCGACATTAAGTAAATTCTCCTAAAAACCCTTCTTCTAAGGATGACATTTCCTTAAATGGACACGAATTGGTGTGTTTATAAGGAAATCTGTATCTAATATTTTTCATTTGGCGATTCGACAACTAAATAAAAATTTATCTCTGATTTCATCTAGCCAGGGAAACAACAAAAATGTATCTTAAACTTTCCATGCTAATTAAGTTATTGCATTTCTGGAAACAAAAATTTTTTTTTTCGCCGTACTTTCAAACATCCTAGTTGCAAATTGTTGTAAACTAGATAGAAATTGCTAGCTGGAAAAAAAGTTTACAATTTGCATTTGAAATGCTTCACAGAACCGGAGAATAAGTCCTTGGCTCCTAATTAATAAGTTTACATAAGTTATGGACTCTTTTAATAAGGCGCATGGATACAGCTGCTGTTGCTGCTGCTGCTGCTAGCCTACGTAAAGTTTTCATAAGATATTTTCTTTCAGTAATCATCACAAACTGGAAGGAATACGGCTGCGCACGTATACGTAACACATGCTGATGCCGGAAACACGTGAATCAAAATTTCGAGTCTCGACACAGCCAATTATGATGATATGAGACTTCTTTTCATGCTTATAAAATCAAAAAAAATCCAAAGAAAACAAGAAAACTTTTAGTACCTCTTACTATCTTCCCAACTGCAATTATTACTAATTTAGTAACAGTGTCGTGCCAACCCTGGACCAGACGTATATAGGTCGACAGCAAGCAGACAGCTATCATTACGAAAACGAATTGATGATGGGTCAACTTTTTAAAAATAAAAACTAAAATTTTTTTTTTTTTTTTTTTAGAATCTAATTAAGAACTTGCAGTGCACAGCTCAAGGGGAGCATGTGGGGATTTTTCCAATTTCCGTACCGACAACTGCGCTACCTATATTTGTTCTTGTTGTTGCTTGCTCACTTTATGCCACACTAAAACTGGAAGGCGAAACTGGGGGACGTCTGCTGTACTGTAGTAGCTGATATGGATAGGGCGCACTCTCGTTCTTGTCGAAGGTACTCTTCTAGACTAGACGTATTGACGCGTCTCATGTCTCATCTGGAAAACATCGCTATTTGGTTTGGAGTTTGCGTTAAAATCATTTCGCATCTTATCTTCGCGGAAGCTTTTTCCTAAATATTTCCGTAGCGAAAGTTTTCTCGCACGCATATCATCTATATACATACATATATTTACACATACACATACACTAGTTCATGTCCAGCTAGGTAAATTTTCCAGGCTAGCCCCAGTTCGTTAGAAACTCTCGTCGTGGTTGTGTCGCGATTTTCGCGATTAAATTCTCTCAGAAATTATTTTTCTTGTGTAAGGGAAGAAATAGGGAAGAAAGAACAACTGCTCCACAACAGGAGCTGAAGCTTTTTCACGAATTATTTTTCCTAACTATATACTTACACGTTTAGGTAAAAAACAAAAAAAAAATTTTCAGGGTTTTAACTGTTTTGACACAAGGTCGTACCCAATTTGCGCATATCGGACCTTTGCTATTTGTTTCGAACTAGAAGTTAAACTAGAAAATATACAGTTATGTATGTTGTCTAGCTCTAGTTTGGTGGTTATACATAGTTTTTTTTTGATATGTGAACGTGAAGTCTGCTCGGAATCTCGGCCAGTTGTTGGCTGGCAAAAGAGTGATCCCCCATTCGCTAATTAATATTACAGTTACAGCACGGTTTTGGGTTGATTCGTCAAGTTATTGGGTGCCTTGTGTTTTGTGTGTTTTTTTCGTTTATAATCTTGGTTTTTAGTAGGTACGAAAATAGACTCTCGCATCGAGTGTGGCTTAGTATTGGAATTAATCAATTATTGCCAAACGGTTGTTTATTAGCTAAAATTTACAGACGTCGCGCTATTCCGGACTCTGCTCTGCTTGTAATACGATTGCATTTGTGCGAACTTCTCTTATAGGATCAATGGATTTTGGTGTTTTGTTGATTTGGGCAATTTGCCATTTTTAGTGATACGAGCAGAAGAACGAGAAAAGTGTTCCGGTCAGATCAAAGGTGACGTACTTCCAACAATCGCTATACTCCAGCTAGTTACTGTGTATGGTGTGAAAATTATCAGCCTCGGATACAACAGCCACTGCAGACTGACTGGTAAGTTGTAAGTTTTCATTCCAGTAATGTTCTATTATGGCTAGAAATTTCCTTACCCCCTATATATACATAATATGTAGTAGGTAAGTATATATATATATATATATATATATATATATATGTATAGATATTTGTGGTATATAACACCGGGTCAAACAATTTTCTGCAAATGTTTCGTAATACACGAAAACTACGTTGTGTTTGTTCCGCCTAGAAAGACCACAATGGAAATGATTTGTAGAATTATAATTGGGTGGAGACTTTTGATTGTTCATAAACTAATCCACATTATGTAAAGTTATTTTAGTCCTGATTTTTGCATGTCATCGGTACAATAATAATGGCTTTAAGCAACACACTGGCTCAGTCTGGTTTTAAATGTGAAATATGGGAAATATCGTCGTGCATGTGTCTGCTGATGTCCTGTCCTCCGACTATATAGAAGAAGAGTATAACCAAAGTGCTACACCGTGACCGTACCAAACCAAGCACACTCCCCTAGTCAGTGAGAAAGGAAATCGATTTTTTTGTGCTTTTCATCCTGGCGGCGGTGGTTTAGTGTAGCTTGTGTATTTTCGCACTTTCCGTGATCTTCTTTCTCTATTCTTCTCCAATAGAGAAATGGGTAATATGTGTATCCTCTGTGCTGCTCTCCTTGCCTTGCCTTGCTACTATAGACTGGAATCACTCAATGTGGCCTAATGACTCCTTGTCAACACATTGCTTTGCTAATTTTTCTCAGTTTGTTTATATATGGGGGAAAACAATGAGGTAGCACTAGCAAGAAACAACAGCCTGCAATATGGGGCTTATATAGTAGCTCATTTCATATTCCCAGGAGCTACCTGTCCGTCCTGCTGAAACAATCAACTAGTGCTACATTACTATATTGTGCTGAGGCAGATTGCACATTCATACCTATATAAGGATTGTCATTTATCTGCCCCATTGATTTGAATTGTTCTGGCAAGTGCTGGTGGATGAACGTACTACATATGTTCGGATTTGACGTGTGTTATATTCTGCGACATACATTGGGGTTTTTTTCCCCCTTTTTTTCTACTGTTTTGTTGTTTTTCTATTTGTGCAGAATAATAGAACTGTGATTCTGCCTCAAAACATCGATTATGAGATAAGATTTGACATATGTATGTATGTAGGGAGGAAGGAAGGAAGGAACGGGGACATACTACATATGCATGTTTATATGTAGACGCATGCTGCAAAAGACTCGCATTTGTGGAAATTACATACATTCCATTGTTCCTCAAATAGCACACAAGTTGAAGTTCCAGTCCAGAGAGGAGACCCACCAGCCAGATCGCTTGGGGGTATATTATAAGTAGAATGGGGCCCGATAACGAGAGTATCGGGACCAGAACCGACTTCTCGGAATTAAAATGAAAAGTTGGTTATATAACAAAATGACGTGAGCGATGACAAACTCAAGGACGATATTCCGATATTGGAATTCGGAAAAGAAAAATTATGGGATGAATGAGCCTTTAGCACATTCTGCAAATAATGGTATAAAACTTGTGTAAAAGTTTATATTCTTTAAGAATACCTACCTAAAGCTTATAGTAGAATAGCAATACATTTGAGATATGTAATTCCACTGATGGAAACCCAAAAGCTAATAGGGGGGGCATGCTTTCTATACTTCTAGAATCTATGTAGGTACCTCTACCTATAACCTACCCATTGCCTTGGGAGTAATGCTTAGAATGAAACGTATAGGCAAAATATGATTTCTATGTTATTGATGTATTTTTGCTTATGATGTAGGTAGGTTATATCCTGTTACAACCGTGATTTATCCATGGTAATAAATTGCCTATTACAAAAACGGATTCAACTGAATTGGTCCCATTACCTGTCCTACTACTCAAAAGTTGGGGATTACTTTTTGATTTACGAGAAAAGTTCAAAACGCTTCCAGATATAAAGAGTTTTTTTTGCGAAATATGATTTTCGAAGTTTGTCAGTTAGGTAATATATCTTAATGGGTCTCTTATTGTGGCTAATATCAGGTATACCAATAATGCTGATTGTATGAACAATTAGATAAACGTATAAAATATTTCTTTAAAGCCTCTGCCTATATTACCTATATGAACAATGGAAGTGTCCGCGGAAATGCTAATCAAGTCATTTTCGTTATTGGTTTTGCAGAAGATCTTAACAAAAATATTGTTAAAGCTGGAAGGACGAAAGATTAAATTTTGTAATAAGCCGACTCATTTTTCGACAGGTAGGTAATCCCTCCATCACAGATGATATTAGAGAAAACTTTTTTGTAATAAACCAAATATCTAGGCACATACGGCATTAAGGGCAGTGCTAGTCAAGATAATTTTTAGGGCTTCGTACAACAAAAGAAAAAAACGAAACTCTTATAAGATCGCTCGTGCGTCCGTCTGTCTGCCTGTCACAGAAATTTGAAATTTGGCTGAATGTTAGGCTTTTGTGACGCGCACATACATATTTCGATAGTCAAAGGTTATGAGATATTTTTTAAACAATTTTTAATCGGGGTGGGATGGGCCCACTGACATGTATATAAATGGACTGCTTGTTGAACCAAAAATGCATGAAAGCAAATGGCACCACTTTCATATTCCTGTCTCTTTCCGTGAGAGCATTCTTTCCCACTGAACTGTAACGATTAGGAACGATAAATTGCTTGTAAAATACTTGTAAAAAACATTTTCTTCGTCTCATAATTAAAATTTAACGATACAAATAGTCCCAAATACTTTTATGGTAAATTCGGTAAGCCCCACAGCATGCCTATAAGTAAATTTGCAAATAATTTAAATATAGCGCCAATTTACGACAGTTGGTAGCATTGACAGTGAGAGCATACTTTCTGAAATCAAAATTGGTGCCACATGAAACAGGACATCAAGCAGTCCATATATATATATGTCAGTGGTTGGGCCCCTAAAAAGAAAATTGGTATTGTTTGAAAGAGCTACTTTCAAGGGATAAAAGCAAAATCAAAACTTTTGGTGAATTGGATATAAAGATATAGCCCGACTTGTGCGAAAAATACCCCCCCCCCCACCTTGGATCATCTAGGTTTCTAAAGCTAAAATTTTGATATTATCGGGATATTTTTATTTTTCATTTCAGTGGTCGGGGGACACGAGAGATCCCAAACACGGAGGCCAGGGAAGCTCATTCATTGTGCTAACCTGCTGACAACCCTCTCACCAAAACCTCCTGTCCTCTTATTGAAACTCATCAGGTCTAGGTGAGGTAAGATTTTCAGCTCAGCCACGTATAGGAGGGCAGACCCATGCGCATCCAGCCTGCTTCGGACAAAGGACGGACAAGCACACAGAAAGTGCTCGGTTGTCTTGGGATTTCCCTCCAGGCAGGACACTCAGGAGTCAGGGCTGTTAACAACTCGCATCCTTGTTAGATGAGGGTGAAGTAAGCTGTGGTCGGTGATGATTTCAACCATAGTTCTGCATTGTTTTCTTCCGATCCCCAAGAGAAAGTCAGAGAAATTCCTATTTGGCTCATCTAGAAAAAGTTTTGTACACTTGCAAGTAGCCTGTAGATCCCAGGCGAGAAAGCCTTTAGAGGCTCGCCTGGTTCCGAATCGCAGTCCCCCCTTGCGTCCTCGGTCTTCATATGCATGAGGCATTTGTGAGCATGAGTCTTACAATCGAGGTGTACATACAGCGCACAACACTCGGTTTCATGCCATATGTGTAAGGCAGTATACATACTGTTGTCAAAAACTGTAGGTGATGTTCCTCAAGGTTCCATTTTCTCTCCAGCTCTATTCATTTTGTTTATTTTGATGATCTTCCATTAGACTTAAAATAATCAAAAATACGTATGTGCGCGGATATTGTTCAAATTTATGTCTCATCGTCCATAGGCCTAATTGAAAACAGAATTTTGCGAAAAACGAAGATATTTTTTAAGCTTTGAAGTGGTCACAGTTAACCAAATCCTTCATGCCAATAAGTTTCAATCTCTATTAGCATTTATAAAACAATTTGTGCTATCAACGCTATCTTTTTCCCGCACACTGAGACCATTTTTGAGAAACTTCTTCTTACTTGGGAGGATTAGGTGAATGCAGTCGTCAGGAGGAAAGTGTGTTACGGTCCATAAAATACTTGGTTAAAATTATTTAAAGGCCTTTTTGTTTCTCTTATAACTTTCTGAATAGAAATTTATGTTTGTCTTAACACGCTGAACTTACGTAAATTAAATGTATCTCTTTATCACAATATTTGCAATCTTTCATACGTTGCAACCACATATCGGCTATATCTAAAAATGTGAAGTGTTGTCTAAATCAGTACCTGAATCAATTGATGAACAGTTATCTATCATTTAATTATTATAACCACAGGACACCTCAATATCAGAGCTTTCACTTGTGTGTCCCATGTCAGAAAGTAGGCTTACAACAATTTGGAACGAATCAGACAAATTTAAAAAACGAACGTATTTTGTAGTGGAACTTGCAAGGCTTTTATTTAAAATTTTAACTCGCCATGTCAATGCATTCTAAGCAGTTTTGCAAAGAAGTATGAAATATTTAAATTTTCATATGGCAACATTACGAAAGAGTTGCCCGATTTTACTCATATTCGACGCTGAGTTAAAATTTTTTATAATATTAATTAGCCCATGAATTATTTTTTTTTTTTACATATTTTAGATTATTAAGCCAAGCTCAAGGGATACCCTATGATGCAAAGCACAGCGTGGCAGGAAGAAGATAGGGGAAGTATTAGGAAACATGAAACAGCGTGGCAGGAAGGAGATAGGGAAAGGATTAGGAAACATGAGCAAAAGTGGCAGAGATGCTGATGTATGTCACTCTTGAACCTTCGCAGATTGTAACCCGAGGAAAGGCAGAAGATGGTAAACTGTTCCACATTCGCACAGTTCGGGATAAGTAATCATCGAGGAATTTTACTGTACGGCCGAAGGTATATTTTGAAGAGTGAAGGGATCCGCGTGGCTTGCAGCGCGAGTATTGCGTGCTGAAATTAATCTACAAGGGATCAGACTAGAAATTTCATCGGAACATTCAGGATGCGGATAGCGATAAAGGAGCGAAAGACATCCAACAAATTATTGCTAAATCGCCAATGAGTTTGAATGCTCTCTTTTTGAATAATATCCAATGAAGTTAAGACTGTACGACCAGCCCCAGTGAGAATTGTATTCCATTCTAGGTCTGATATAGGATTTGAAGAGGAGCGCTAGATTAGATTTAGATCTTGTTTTAAAGAGATGAAACAGTTTTAGGTTTTTTATGTACATAGATGCATTGAATTCGGTGCGATTCGCTTTGCCACAAGAGAGAATAATATTTAAATCGTTATTCAATGATCTAATCATTCAATCTCATTCCCCCTGGAGTCCGCAAAATTATCAAATGAATAAGCGAAATCAAGGATACTGTCATCGGGAAAGCTTTGCATGCGATTGAAAGTAAAGAAAGCAGATCATTAATAAAAATTAGGAAGAGAGACGGAGATATAACAGAGCCCTGGGTCACATCGGCATTTATAGGATGAGGCTCAGATGTAACGCCATCATCTAATACAACACGAATTAGGCGACCTGGGGAGAGACCAAGTGTTTTAAGTTTGGCTAAAACAGCAGGATGTCAGACTCTATTTAACGCCTTTGAAATATCCAGACCAACGATTTTAGACTCACGAAAATTGTGAAGACTACGGTTTTAACGTTCCTTAAGAAAAGTCAGCAGGTCTCCAGATGAGCTTCCAGTCCGGAAGCCGTATTGGCGATTGTTGATGAATTGATTAGTTTCTAGAAACTCCATTATTTTGGAATTAATGATAGATTCAAAAACCTTCGAAAGAATTCAAGTGATTGAGGCACAGTTTTTAATTAACAGAGGCGAGAAACAAACCATCATGATCTCCTTAACGACATCGCATACATCCCTCGTACGGATGTATATCGGCTCTTGTACACAACCACGCGGGGGATGCAAATTAGGTGTTTGTGGTGGGTGGAAGACAAAACCACTTAATCATTGTTAGGTAGTGAAGATATAGAGGAAGTGGTACACTTGTTACTGAGGTTTTTGACGAGAGACTGCAAGCTTTTACTACCTTTGCGGCTTGCCAAGATTCTTTGTCTAATATTCTGGTTAAAAAGAAATTTCTCTCTTTGGATAATGGACTTACAGGTGTTCCCTACACTCTTGTAGACCTTTTTCAGCTCTGGACATGGATGTAATCGATAAGTGCGAAAAGCAGACTCCTTAGCTCTTATAGCTTGCTTGAACTTATCATTAAACTCAGAGCGATTTTGCTGTTGCTTAGATCTGCTGTATGAGTACGGAGTGTATTCACGCATGCCAAGACTTAGAATATTACTAAGCTCCAGAGTGCATTTATCGATATCCCCCGAGAGACTTCCCAATTAGCATTTTTATAGTGGTAGAGAAGCCTACTTCTAGGTAGAGTGGTGGGGAGGCACAGGTTGGAGGTGGTAAATTGAGCCGTGATTAAACAATGGTCTGAGTTACCAAGGGGATAACGGGGTGAGATGAAAGAAACAAGTCTAATAAGTTAGCTCTATTGCCAGCTGCATCAGGTACTCGCGTTGGTGCATCCACTGCTCTTGCGCAACGCCTTCTCAAGTAATGTCTAAATATAAAATTCACAATTTTTTTTTGTATGACAGCAGTAGGAACGGGTTGCCCGATTTCACTTACCAAAAAACCAGAGCTATAAAATTCACATACCATTACCATTATCATTACCAATCAATATCAATACCAAGTATTTAAGAATTGATAATTCCAAGTACTAATAGTCCTGTATGGAATTAAAATTGTATAGTCCCATTCCCGGATTTGCAAATAATACTTAAAAATACCGGAAAGTAATTGAATTTGTGGTTCCATTACAAAATTTCTTAGAAATAATCAAAAGTATTTAAAAAGTATTTGGGCATTACTATATAATTCCTTTCAATTCTTTTTCAAATACTTTCAATTACTTTTAATTACTTCGAAATATTCAGTAATAAATAAATAAATTTTAATTCCAATACAGGAGTATTACTGGGAATTATCAAATTCTTAAATACTTGGTATTGGTAATTAACAGGTATTAAATCCGTTAAATACTGAGTATTTACAGCTCCGCAAAAAACTTAATCATATTTTTTTATTTTTTCATAAAATTTATGCAAAAATCGAAATTTTTCATACCTCTTATTAATTAATTTTTTTTTTTTTGAACAATGATTATTTATTTCTATGCACGTGTATGAAAAGCTTCTAATCTTAATAGCTACTTTTCCAACACTCTGAACGAGCAAGATATTAATGAGGCCATGCCCCCAATTTCTAAGTAAAGAAACCACCACTCTGGATCGGCTTAGTTGGTTCACAACTGTCTAAAGTATTGTAAAAATCGAATGGCCGGATTACATGGTCCGAACAAAACGCCGGGCAAGTTACATTGAACATCTGCTCCGGGCGCACCGCCATACATAAAATTTCAATGACATTTGAATGTTGTCATTTGTCACTACTGTGTTAAATGATAAATTGTAAATTAATTAATTGTAAATTGTATAAACTAATTACCAAATGGATCTTGTGCCATATAACTATTTTAATAAACTCCTTTTACTTATGTGCGCTTCTATGGCATATTTGAAGTTTATTGTGCTATCTGCAAATGTAAAGAAGGAAAGAATCTGGACAAGAGAAATTTTCACACAAGAAAATCGCGAAAATCATGGATTCTTTTCCAAAGTATTCCACATTATTAAAGATCGTGATGAACAATAATTTCGGAAGGCTGTTCGTATGGGCGTGGAACAATTTAATCTTCTCACTTCATTGCTAAAGGGAAGATTGACGAAAGAATCGCCACGGAGGGAAATTGAAGCCGAATGTCGTTTGGCAGTATGTTTAGTGTAAGTTATAAAATGGCATAATGCGAATAGTTTTAAAATATCTTACAGATTTCCTAACTCCACAGATATTTATCGCAAGGCTCTAGCTGGCAAATGCTTTCCTGGGCTTTTCGGTTGGGTACATCAACAGTGCGGAAAATAATTTTGGAGACTTGCGAGGATATTTGGGAAGAACTCCATGGAATATATCTTGCCCCACCTAATGAGGACGAATGGAGAAAAATTTCACAGGACTTTTACAAAATGACAGGCCTACCTAATTGTGTGGGAGCTATCGACGGGAAGCATATACGGATCAAGTGCCCTCCACGGTCTGGTTCAAAGTACTACAATTATAAGGGCTACAGCAGTATTGTATTATTAGCTGCATGTGACAGTATTTACTGTTTCACAGCAGTTGATATCGGAGCATGGGGCAGCCAAAGTGACGGAGGAGCAGTTACGCATCCTGGATTTGGCTTTGGGGTTGGGGGGGGGGCATAGATGTGCCAAGTCGTAACGAGTTCGAAAAATTGGGCTCTAAAATCGCGTCCTGCACCCATCTGAACACTTAAGGACTGCTATTGCAGATTAAAAGGATTTATTTTATTTTATCGGACTTTGTAATAATATACAGACCACATTTTATACGTAATTTGTAAATTATGTTCAGAAAACTGACATTCTGGAGGGGGACCGGTCCCGTTCGTCCCCCCTCTCGGTGCGCCCCTGCGTAGGAGCTCTTAGTGGCAGTACCTTTGGGAGTCAAGTGCTGAATGAAGAGATTAACCCCCCCCCCCCCCCCCCCCCCCCGCAGACTTTACCGAATTCAAATATAAAATTTCCCTTTTATGTTGTAGGGAATGCTGCGTTCCCATTAAGAAGGAACCTTAAGCGTCCATATCCAGGTCGGTTGCTTCCTTCAGACAAGGAAATGTTTAATAGGACTCTTAGTAAAGCAAGAGTCAGAATCGAGAACACCTTCGGTATAATGACAGCAAGATGGCGAGTCTTATTAAATTCAATCAACTGCTTTCCAGAAAACGTCGAAAAAATCATTAAAGCAGTAGTGGTTTTGCACAATTTTGTGAAGATGCATGATGGAGAATATTGTCCGGATAATTTTGTGGACCATTTTGAAAATGGCGTGTTTAAAGAGGGACTGTGGAGAAAATAGACGCCGCCCTTACCTCAACACAAATTATTCAGGCGTTTCAATGCCGCCCGTAAAGCTTTTGACCTGAGGAATACCCTAAAAGATTATATAAATTCTTAATAATCAATATTGAAATAAAAGAACATTTTAAATTATATATTTTGTTTATTTTTATTTTTTATTATTTTTTTTTATTTTCTTCATACTGAATTTTTATGTCATCATGAACGGCAGGCAACACTCGCATTTGCAGATTTGCAAATCTCTCGAATGAAACTTGCACGCTAACGCTATTAAAAAATGAGCGCACCTCACTGCTTCCACTAGATTCTGCAGAGAACGCTTCTTTGGCCACTCTCATTAGCTCCTGCATATCTTTTCGAGCCTCTTGTACAAGCTTCTCTTCTCTGTCGGCTTCCGTTTTTTTTTTGTGGAAGAACTCACGCTCAAGTTTGCAGAAGTTGAGGTGGAGGTGCTTCCCTGATGGTCGGAAAAAACCGAATAGTCGTCGCACTCGATAAAGCTATTAAACGGATCTTCATCGGCACATTCCACAAGTTCCATTTCCGTCGGCTGCTCAACATCTACTTGGAAGTTTCTTACGGTCCTTCAGAAAAAGGAAAAGAATTATTATAATTAAAAGATTTGGATATAATTAAAAAAAAAAAAATAGTGCTAAATGGATTATCTATCTTGGTTGGAAAATTCGTAGTCATCCAAGAATCGTATGAGTTGATAACATTTCCACTCATGCTTTGGGGAATGTGACGCATCACCGGATTTGCCCTTATTTGGTTTCTTTTCCATCGTGCTTTTAACTTTTCAACTGAAAAATGTTCATAAATAAACAAAAAGAACACGACATTGTATCTTAATAATGAGTTTAACTGGAACACTTATTTGGGTAGATAATTCTATCCACTTCTTTTCCTTTAAATCGATATTTTTGTAACTATTTTTTTTTGTTTTTTGAAAATAAAATCATTTATTTTCAAGAAGTCAATAATTTTTTCCTCCATATTTACTTGTAAACAATTACAAATGTCATTTCGTTTTTTCATGTTTTTTCATAACAGATTTAGATCTGCCATATTGGCAGCAATGGAGCGCCAGCGTTAAATTTAGGATTAGAGATGGGTCGACGACCACGCCGACAACGATGAGGACGCCGGCGTGGGTTATGTGATGCATTTCATACATGCAGTACTGTCTCTAAATATTTTTGACATAAAACGACGACGGCATCGGTGTGCCGGCGTTTTTAATGTAATCCGGCCAAAAGAAATAAAGCGTGTCTTAGTTTACTCTGATCTTCAGAATCAATCTCGGGCTAAGAGGTCGATTATCTTGACAATGACGTGGAATAAAGATTTCCTTGCATTCGAATCCTAAACAATTTTGGAAATTCGTGAATTCAAAGCGAAGGGTTGACTGCTATTATGATCCTCAAATATCAGACGAATCTATAATCAAGTGATCAAGAGCAATTGGATCCGTGCTCTCGTCTTAGACCTTTTTCTAGGTTCGAGTATAACAGCAATATTGGGTCGGAGTGATTGCTAATTTTATTAATTTCGTACCAAGTGACCTAAGGTACTTAATCATGTAAATATAGCCGACTCTGTATGTATGGAGGAACATATATTGCCAGCGAATAAATTGTTATCATTTATTCTAAAGCTGTGCAATTGGATTAGCATTATTAATAAGCTGAGATCTTTGCATGCATACCTTGCTATATTTTTTACTTACCTTCCCAAATCCCCTTTAAATCATAAAACAGAAAGAGAATTTTTTATAAAGGCAACACTTTCTAGTGGCATTTCCACTTACATTTTTTTCCTGTACTCCAATATTGATAACTTCCGCACCAGTTCACATAAGCGAGGCATAAAAATCTGAGAGGACGGAAATTGAAATGACGAAGTGAGTTCAAAAGTTTTCCAGGCATGCTTTGAATATTTATTTGCATATGGATGGAGGGAGGTGTATATGCTCTCTTCATGTTAAATTTTTTTTAAAAAATTAATAATATTCTGGGAAAATATTGGATACACAGAGATGCATGCAGGCAGAATGTTTTTCAAAATGGTCTAGTGAGCTTGCTGTAAATTACTGTAAGGTATTATAGGTACCAAGTGAGGCATCTATTTTGTATTATTATCTTGGATCTGGTTCAATTTGAACTCTATTTTAATTAGCATAAAACGTATAATTACGTTAAGTTCATTTTATCATCGAATCCCTACATGAAATGTACTGGGGATCCGCTTTATAAATAGAAATTTTCCTACCGGTGGTGGTTGCAACGAATTCGATTAAATCGAACTTGATTTAGCTACTTCTGCTCGTTTTGAAACATTTAGGAAGCACACCATTCCCATCTTAATAAGATAAGTAAAATTTTTACAGTTGGCTAACTGAAACGGCCTGGATGGTATCCTATAGTGCTCCCTTAACCCTTGTGTGACCACGAGAAAAAACATATCTAAGTGTCCACGAATGGTACTCGGGTAACTCACGTAAATTGTATGCATTTTGTCTGAAGAAATGGTATCTCTATACACTGTTTTGCATATAGTGTGCTGTACTATAAGGCAAAGAGCTAAATATTAAGTTTTAATTATAATTAATATAAATAAAACTAGTATTTATTCACAATATCAAATATTAACATTTAACTACTCATCTTTTAACTTAAAAAACACGTTGGAAATGGCAATGCTGTCTTTGCTGATTTCCCGGTATACACACAAAAAACAGCACCTTATACGTAATTCAATTTTCTTATTAAAAAAATCTGAGAATTTCATTTGGATACGAGATTTGGCCAACGAACGCGAATAATTTAGTATTGTCGGAAGTTATAATTATTATAGTGAGATTTTGGTGTAATAAATATAATTTATTCTTCGTTTTGGGAAAAAGTTAATACCTATTTAAATTTTAAAAATTGTGAAAATTTTTAAAAAGTATATATTTAGCATAAACTTATATTTATTTAAATGGCACATAACATTTCCAAAGTTGATTTTGATAAAATGTCTTATGAAGACCAAAATAAGTATTTAGAGGATTTAATTGATATTTCTGATGTGGATTCATTAAATAATGATTCTGATGGTGATTGCTCTGAAGAAGAATGGCTTCCACCTCCGCCAAAACGAACGATAATGAATTTCACAAGAAGACAAAGAGAGAATAATAGAGACGCTGATGAATATTCAGATGTTGATGACATTTTGTGTGATGAAAGCATAAGGATTGAGTGGGATGAGGCTGAAAGTGATATGGAACCTGAAGATGAAGCTGGTGCTGAAAGTGAGTTAGAGCTTGAAGATAATGCAGGGCCTGAACATGTGGTGGTTGCTTCTGGAACTGATGCTCAAAGTGTTCTAGTATCAAAGAATAAAACTGAATGGAGAACCAACCCTCCTGCACATTCTAGAACAAGCACTCATAACATCCTTCGCCAAAGAGCTGGTCCATCATGATCAGCACAGTGTTTAACTATTCGAGGCACTTTCAAATGCATTTTTAGTGAAGTAATGTGCGATATTATCATACGCGAAACGAATAGAAAAGCTCGGAGTATTTTTGCAGCTGACAATGCCCATGATCCCAGTAAGCCGTCTAAAATATGGAAAAAATTAACTGCAGACAAGTTCGACGCGTATCCACCGATACTAATTACAGCTGGTGTGCATCATTCCAATAACGAACATTTGACAGATTTGTGGAAGTCAGATTCGTATCCGTTATATCGTGCTTCCATGGGAAAGAATCGATTCAAAGCTATTTCTAGGTTTATAAGATTCGACAATACAAATAACCGCGAAGAACGTTTACAAACGGATAAATCAGCACATATTTCAGATATATTTACTCTTCTGAATGCGAATTGATCTTCCCACTTTGTGGCAACAGATTGTGATACAATAGATGAGCAACTATTCGCATATAGGGGTAGAACGAACAAGGTTCATCCAATATATGCCAACGAAACTTGCAAAATATGACATCAAGCTTTGGTGGGCGTGTTGGCATCACACTTCCTATCATTTAGAAGGACAGATTTATACTGGAAAGCAGAGTACAGGTCGCGAGGTGAATCAGGGTGAGCGTGTCGTACGAGATTTAAGTGTGAAATTTAAGGGTTCTGGACGAAATATCGTAACCGATTTAAGTGTGAAATTTAAGGGTTCTGGACGAAATATCGTAACCGATAATTTCTATACCACCCTTCCACTTGCCCGATTTTTGAAGTCTTGGGATGTATCAATCGTAGGGACAATAAAAAAAAAACAAACCATATATCCCAAAGCAGATGTTGCCTTCCAAATCCCAAGAAGTTTTTTCAACACTCTTTGGATACAATGATCATGTAACCATATGTTCTTATGTTCCAAAACAAAATGCAGCAGTCGTGTTGTTGTCTACATTACATTACACTAATGCAGTATCAACCAGTGCAAAAAAGAAACCTGAAATCATTGAATACTACAACTATACCAAAGGCGGTGTAGACAATATGGACAAGATGGTTGGGTCATTTTCTGTAAACCAAAAAACATTTAGGTGGTCGGTCGCCATTTTTTACAATATTATCGATGTGGCAGCTTTGGCGGCATTAATTATTTTCACAGAAAATAATCCTCAGCTTGGAAAAAAAGCCGATTTTCGCAGAATCTTTCTGAAGGACCTCAGAAGAGAATTAGCAATGCCTGCTATATATATACTAGAGCAGCAATCCCTACTATTTATAGAAATTTTGCTACAAACTGGGAATTGAGTCAATGTTGGGCAGACCGAATTCAAGTCCAGCAGCAGAGCGAGCAGTTGTTGTTCGAGATACCACTGGACGTTTTCCAATTGTTGGCAACTGTTTTGCCTGTTTGTTAGAACCTAATAAGAGAAATCGTAAGACCAGAAAATCCTGCGTGATTAACAATCGACCGATTTGTGATGCTCATACAGTAACAATAAGCAAATGCTTTGGATGTAACGAAAATGTTATTTGATTTCAGTATACATTTCATTTTCAATTTCTAATTGTTGTTTTTTTAAATTTATAGGTATTTAAAATTTATAGGTGTATAAAAAATTTAAAATGGGTAACAAATATAAATAAAATAATATACAGAAATTTGAAACTGATGTACATATGTACATACCGAAATTAATATATATGTATTTGAAGTGTTTTGTTAATTTTACTTTAATTAATTTTATTCCAATAATTCGCTTGTAACTTTAATCCATATAAGTTTTTATATAAAAAATACGAGTTACCCAGGTACCACTCGTGGTCGGTGGTTGTTTAGGCCCAAAGATATCATATTGTAGTTATCTTATTTAAGCTCACGTTTGGTAAATATATTTAGAAAACATACCTTTTAGATTACCTAGAACAATAACCTTCAAAAATTACATTATCGCACAGAAAATGTAAAAAAATTTCGAAAAGTTACCCGGGTACCTTCGTGGTCACATAAGGGTTAATCAATTGCTCGATATGCCTCCTTGTGGCGGTTCTGCGGTAATCAACTCTTGTTATTCGGCTAATTGTTGAAAATTCTCGTTCTCCTAGAAGGTGTTAAGCTGCAGTTAAGCAAAGCGACCTTACAGAAAAAAAAAAACAACTTATGAGAACGAATACGAACAAAGATGTTATTTTGGCGTAGATATCCGTTGCAGGTAAATGAATATTAAATAGGATGTACGAAGCTTTACAGAAATAAACTTAAAACTCATTACCAACTCATTGTTGTTAGCTGAAAGCATGATATTTCCAGATTGATATCCGTGCCACAACAAATTCTAAACCGAAAAGGGTTCAATCCAATACATGACTGGCGAAAGAATACCAACTGACTCGTATTTAGTAGGGAGAATTCCCATGGAAATTTAGATCAGCAACATAAAAGTATATGCTTTAGAAGATGTCCACACTAGGTTAGATTACAGCCAGTAGGACCCTGCGAATATCGCGACCATTATCCCCTCCCCGGTTTTAGCCAGATCACTCGATTTCTAATTTCCGTCCACTCCTTCATGTCCAGGAACACAAAGCAAGATTATTTTATTAGCCCTAGACAGCAACTGGAGTTTCATGTAGCAGCTCCAGACTAGTTTCGGCTCAAAGTCTTGAGAGGACAGATGCAAGAGCAAAGCTTGACTGCCTGTCTGAGCCACTGAACAAATGTAGATGTTGGAGTTAGAGTCTCTGTTTAGGGTTTCCAGTCTTTCGGCTCAAAGTCTTGAGAGGACAGATGCAAGAGCAAAGCTTGACTGCCTGTCTGAGCCACTGAACAAATGTAGATGTTGGAGTTAGAGTCTCTGTTTAGGGTTTCCAGGAAGCACCAACCTCTATAGCGTTGATTCGGTCTGAAAACTGGAAAGTAGAGGCACCAAGACGAAAGGAGTTCGGGTCACCACCCATGCGCCTGTCTTTTTATCCTGCCTGAATCCGCTAGTATACTAGATATTGGTCCCATGCGGGAACTGGAGTCCTCTGTTTAATATCTGACTTCTCTCGTTAATGGCTGCCTACTTGGTAATTTCTTTCGAAGGCAAATTTGTTTGCCTAACATCTAGTAAATATCTTTGAATTGCCTGAGGGATCCAAGTTTCGTAAGTTTCTTTCATGTTCCTTATCTGGATTTTCGAAAAAAATATTTTTTAGTAGCTATTTCTTTTGTTGACGCAGAAATCTACATATTTCAATAAAAACGTCTACCGAACTTTCAAATATCTCCGTTTTCTTATTTTTGCATTTTATGTGGTTGAAATATCTCATATTTCTAGAGGCTGGTATGTGCGATTGAGCCGTTCTTCTACCTCCTTAAAAGTAGTTGGCATATTTGAGGCAAAAAGCTGGTAAGCTTCGCCTCGAAGTCTGGTGGGAAAGATTTGTAAAAATGCTGATAGTTGCCTACAGCATCCTAGGAATGCTTGGAGCTCAAGGCTCAATTTTGGATGCTGTTCTCCCGAGAATAGGGGAACCAGCTGGGCAGTCAGTTTGGCGATTTTAGCGTAATCTGCCATGTTTAAATTGGGGATTTCGAAACTAAAGTCTGACGCTATTGAGAAGCTAGTATCTTCGTTGCTGGTCTCCAGAAGGGAGTCGCCCAAACAATTTAAAAGGATTTCACTCGCGGTGGAATCACTGACACTGTCTTCAATGACATCTTCTCTTATATTTACACTATTTTCTTTATTTATACCTTCGAGCGAGTGCGAGAGTTCTCCGAACTCCTTCAAGCTCTCTTTGAACTTTTCAGTGCTTTCTTTAAATTTTGCGATTTTCTCAAGCCTTCGTTCCCGAGACTTTGCAATCTGTTTGTCAATAGAATCGCACTGTATGACAGAAAGTTCGGTGGAGTCTCGCACTTTCCCTTCTAAGTATTTTAAATAGTTATCTAAATTTAAGTTAGATTGCCTCTCCTGGTGGGGACCTGTTAGGATTGTCCCGCTCCTTAAAGTGACTCCTCTACTCGCTGAGTTTGGTGGGGGTGTTGTATTGGTACCCTCTGTTGCGGATGTTGCTCCCGCGTGGCCTCCTTCGTACCGGGGCGGAACTTCCTGTGCGTCGCCCGGCGAGGAAGATTGTTGTGGAGTTGGTTGAAGTTGGATTTCCGGCGGTGTTTCCTGGTGGGATTTTGCTTCGCTCATGGACCACCGTGTGTAAATTTTGCAGCTAGGGGGGCTCCTGCCGTCTTATTTCCCTTGGTTCAAAATTGAGAGGGGGGGGCTATTGCCTTCTTCGAGGTCCCTCTCAATACAGGATTGCTGGTTTTGTCGCTTGAAGTTCTTTTGCTGTCGGGGGGCCCTTGACCTTAAATTCCTCTGGATAAAAGCTGAAAGGGGGGTTCGTTGCCTGCTTCGTAGTCCCTTTCAGCTCCGGATCGTAGATTAATGAGTTTAGCTGCTCTTGCTTGTATCTCGGATGTAAATTTTCCCTTCTGATTAAGAACGTCTTTAACTTCTTTGTTTAGGCTGGGATGAAGCCCGCTAGTTTCCCACGTAGGCACTTAAGTGCTTTGATGAGGAGGTGGCTGTGTGTTTTTCAAACAGAGGCAGTTAAAGCTGCCCAACCTCGAGCGTTGGGAGCCGACAAGATTGAAATACTCCTAAAGGGTCAACTTCAGGCGAAGGGTAGGGTGTCTTGCCCAATATTCGATCCCGTCTTGAACTCCTTCTTGATTCGCAGGATAGAGGGTTTTCGAGGACTTATACTTAGCTTTCGTAAAGTAGGATTCCTCTATCCTACCGGCTGCGTCAATTTGTTATATACCTTTTTGTGTGGCAAGTAGGGGATTTGGGTCTACACCCCCTTAATCCTTTTCTTTTTATTGTAACACTATGCGCACAAAATTACACACCTTCTTAACTTTCATCTTACAGGTTGTAGGCAACACTCTACTTTTACAAAAATCACAACTGGGCTGAATTTTGCTTTTATTTTACTTATCGTACTAGACCAATCCCCTTTTTTGTTACTACCTTTTTGATTACTTCCTTTTTTCTTTTTATTTTTATAAAAATGCACCAGAAAGACCACGAAGCTTTCGAGAATGAGAGTCAAAAAAACCAAGACCAACTCTCTCCAAGTTAAACAATCAACTCCTCGCTTGATCACTTTAATCGTGGTCAAACGCCTTGTTCAGGGTAGAAAAATGTTTAATTGCATTTCTACTCTGAGAAATTTTTTACTTTTATTCTGGACAAGTTTTAACACGTCCAGAATATTTTTCGATGGACGGTGGCTTGAAAAAATGTAATTTGATGCCTTTATAAACATCAGTCACCGTCCCGTCGTTTCGAAATGGCGGCGCGCATATACATATATAATGCATTTATGCGGCGCGCATTCCTTCTCACGAAAGCTTTTCGTGATATGGATGTACGTATGTACGTATGTACATACATATTGTAATTTTTTGCGATTTGCCTTTTGGTTTAATTTTTATTTCGGAAAATTTTCACTGACATATTTTGCTGAAGGCAAAATTTGCCATGGGAATTATTTTGTTAAAATTGTATGGAGTGTGAAGAAAATTGCTAACGCAATTTCCTCTACTCTTTTTGTAGATAAGCTATTCAGCTTGAAATTTTCTATTACTGCATGTAACACGGCCACCAGATGGCGATGTTACTAGCAATAACTACAATTATTACCCAACAATTCTTCGAAATTACTCCCTTTATTTTTCGATGTGTGAATTTAGATAAAACGGGTTAATTTAAAAGTTCAGTAAATTTTTTACCTAATCTATATCACAAGTAGAATGGATTTGATATTCTGAAACTTGTTTTTCTTTCATAGTCTGAAATCTTTTCAATTTTTAAAACAATAGGCAACATCTAAAAAAAGAGATTGACTCTTTTTCTATAAAGTTGACTTAAAGAACTGCAGAAGAAAACATTATCAAAATTGGGTTATTCCTTATTCATTTCGGTCTCAAAAACTGTCAGAAAGTTTTTGCCTAAATTGAGGATTTATACTACTTATTATACCCCAGAAGAAATGGCGGGCCCAGCCTTAACTTGATCTCAGAATATAGCGCACAACTTCTGAATAACTTTGGATCAGACCTTGTACTCTATAATCTTTTAATGATCTGGCGAAACTTTTTGCTGCGTCCAACATTTACGAATGTGTCACTGTTTATAAATGAGGCTAAAGTTTAAAAGTATATAAATCGACTTATCTCCTCCAAAGGTTAAATAATTGCCCAAGATGTAAAGTTGCAGAGAAGTTTTGGTGAAAAGTTTGTACAGCGTTGTCGGGGTGGCTCTGTGTACTTTTAGTCACTTAGAACAAAATAAATATGGATTTAGTGCGAAAAGATAAATGCTGCTGAAGTTAGTTACATTTAGCACACTTGAAAAGACGTAAGTAAATTGAAATATTTGTTGAAAATTAGCATTCCGTTTTGCTCGGTAAATGCTTGGTGCCAACAAGGACGTTTGTTGTTGTTGTTATGGTATTGTATTATGCATTTAAATAGGCGGGGAAGGGGGGGGGGGGAGAAGGAAATTTGAATATTCCATGTAGAAGTAGAGTTCTAGATTTAAATTAAATCAAGCTTGTTCGTTTGTTTGCGGCGAAATTTAACAAAGTCGAAGACAAATGCGTTAAATGGTGAATGCATTGCTTTGAGGAAAAGTATACTTTGTGACTAGTAACTAGAATTTTGCATCAGAAAAGCACATATCTACCCCCTCGTACAAATTGAGAGGTGAACATTTTAATTAAAAACGTAACCAAAAGAGATTTTAAGGTGGAAGCCATTACTGATTTTCTTTTAGTATTATATTCTGAAGTGATAGTAACCATCATTTGAGACATTATTGAGTGTTTCATCGGAAACGAACTTGGATAAACTCTCAAAAAATTGTGTTATGAAGAGTTCTCATTTTCATTTTAATATAAAATCTATGAAATTTTTTCTACCCATAGGTATATACTATTAAAAGAGCATTCCCCATTTTGGACCCGACAGCTCCAGACATGAGAGATGTCTTAAACGATGCATTATGAACACATTTGACTAACAATGTTTATTTCAATTTAGCGGGGTGATCTAGTACATTTTGGAAAATCTAGTTCAGAATCGAGCTCCTTAGGTCGTGAGAAGAAGTTTGAGTATCCACACTCCTCTTCTCGGAGGCTTGAATAGCTATTTATAGCCATCCTCATACTCACTTTTTTCCCCTCTATTCTATTCGATACAAGATTTTTCGCACATTGGATCGGATCTAACTCGGTAAGGTTAAGTGCGATTGAAAAATGGCTTCCACTGTTCGGCTCAGCTCATTACCAGTTATAATTCGTAGAAGAAAATGTTTCTCTGAATACTTTTAAGGGGGAGGGGGGAGTTCCAATACGGCATATTTCATATTAAATTAAAGGTCTCGCCGAGTACTATCTGGTGGGGTACTTTTTTCCCGAGGCAGAAAACTTTCTCGGGACGTTTTTGCGGCCGAAAACTCAATTTAATGCACTTGGGTCACACACACCCCAGCTACTATATTCCTGTTCAAGCGATATAAGCGCCTCAAAACGAATGCTGCTCGACTGAACTATCTAGTTGCTCGTAATAGGGCCACGACAGCTATTCGGAATGCCAAACGCCAATTCTACAGCTCTAAGTTTAATACCGATCTTCAACTGAAAATTGTATGGCGCAATCTACGGAACGCTGGAGTTTTTGGTAAGGATAGCGCTGCTTGTGGACTTGAAGCGGATGATTTAAATTCTTTTTTTACCTCCTCTAACAATTCATGCCCAAGAACTCAAGCGAACGAATTAAATCCGCTTAGATTTCCGCGCTCATCACACTCACAAGCGAGCATCACCAACTCTTTCTCCTTTCGTGGGATATGCCTTGATGAACTGATTTCCGCAATCTTTTCTATCAGGTCGGAAGCAATGGGCCCTGACAGCTTACTACCTCGCTTTATTAAGCTGCTGCTGCCACTAATCGGGAAAGTTATCCTGCATATTATAAACAAGTGTTTGATGTCATCCGCTTTTCTTAAAGCGTGGAAAACAGCAACAGTTTTACCAATACCAAAAAAAGCTTGTGCTTTAGAATTACCATCCGATTTCCGACCTATAAGTCTTTTGTGCTTTTTATCGAAGGTTCTGGAGAAACTAATTTATAAACAAATTCTCGAGCATGTGGAAAGCAATAATTTACTCACGCTCTGGCAATCAGGTTTTCGCTCTTCTTTCAGCTGTGAAGCAGCTATATTAAAAGTGTCCACAGATATAAGGTCTGCGTTAAACAAAAATGAGTTTAGCGCCTTAGTTCTTCTCGATTTCTCAAAAGCCTTCGACAGTGTTGATCATAGTTTAATTCTACAGAGACTCTCCATCAGGTTTGGGTTCAGTTCTTCTGCCACTACGTTGGTTAGAGAGTTTTTATCTGATCGTCAGCAGCAAGCTAAAGTAGGACAAGCAATCTCTGGTTTGTTACCCATTCTCTGTGGTGTTCCTCAAGGATCAGTACTAGGCCCTTTATTGTTTAGCCTATTAATAAATGACCTCCCACAAGTGTTAGAAGATGCAAAAGTGCATCTGTATGCCGACGATGTGCAATTATATCTTAGTAGGCCTATAGGACTTCTTGAGGACTGCATTGCGCGAATGAATAAGATAGAATAAGCGATTGGTCGTTAGTAAATGGGCTAGTGCTCAACCCTGCTAAATCGAAGTGCATTGCCTTTTACGCCTCATCCCTAGATAACATTGATGTTCCGCCAATAATTTTAAACAACGTTATACTGCCGCTACATGATAGGGTTAATAATCTTGGGATTGTTTTAAATGAAGTGTGATGAAGTGTTGCGATAACGTTAATCTGGTGATCAGAAAGGTATATGCTGGACTGCGTAGGTTATGGCTTTCAGCGAGTATTTTTCCAAGAAAAATTCGTATGAAGCTTGTGAAAACATTAATCATTCCGTACTTTACCTTTGGTAGTGCAGTTTTCCCAAAATTAGATAGTGTATGTGCCCGTAAGATTCAGGTTGCCTTCAATGATTGTATCCGCTTCATTTTTGGTTTCCGTAGATTTGACCGTATCTCACCATATAGAACCCAACTGCTTGGATACTCCCTGGATTCTTACCTTAATCAAAGAGCATTAACTCTTCTTTTTAATATATTGAATCGAGATGCACCTGAATATCTTAGGGAATTTTTCCAATTATCAAATTCACCACGCAATCGTAACATAATTCCACGATTCAGCGAATTGGTCATGGAGAGTTCTTTCCCTGTTTATTCTGCCAGACTTTGGAATAGTCTTCCATTAAATGTTCAGAGTACTGGTACTGTCAATGCATTTAAGAAGCTTATAAAGATGCATTCGTGAGTTAAGGAATTTCATCTGTTTTCTGTTTATCACTAATTTTATAATTTTATATTCTTATTCTTTTTATTCTTTTATTTCTTTAGTGATTAGTCTTATCTTATTTTATTTATTATTAGCATCATTATAATTTTTCTGTATTGTTTATGATTTATCTTTAATTATTGAATTATTGATATTTGCTTTTTAGTGTTAAATTTCTAGCTCCGATTAATCTTATAGTACAAACAAAAGATTGTAAATCTTGTGTACGTATCCCATAAATAAATTATTAATATTATTATCGTTTAAGACGGCTCTCATGTCTGGAGGTGTCGGGCCTAAATTGTATGAAAAGTGGGCATTTCCCTTTTACAGGGTGTTTCATATCATACCATTTCCTTGAGGTTTCTTGAGGTAAGCTGAACAATAAATTGTTGTAGATAGCCAACAGTTTAGTAACTACAGCTTTTTTATGAAATTTGTAAACTTTGGTGGGACTAAACGAACTACCCTATAGATTTTACTTCTTGTTTGATTATTAAACAGTTTACCAAAATAGCTTTCAAAATAAGTATTACTCATTATTTTTTATTTAGGCATCTCTTATTGTTAGAGAAATAAGAATTTTAAGAACTTTTATTTTTAATGATTCTAAATCAAATTTATAAATACAAGAAGAAAAAACAACCGCCTCGTCCGGGATTTGAAACCGGGACCTTCCGCTTGCCGGGCGACTGTTCTTACCACTGAGCTAACGAGACAGATGATATTCCCTCTTGCATTTATCAAATTTGTAACTAGCCTACTAAGCCACGTTTTGCTTTCAGCTGGCATTAACCAGTAACGATGAAAGCGCACAAATAAATTGTAAATTCAAAAACAGGCAATTTTCAGACTTATAAAGCTGCGACAGAGGAGCTAAACAAAATTACCAAAATTTCTGATAGTGAGAATAACGACGTTGTAAGGTCTGTAAAAAAATATTTTTCAGAAAAAAAAACAAACAAACATAATTCATTGTTTAGAAAACTTCCACTTTTTAGCGTGAACGTGATAGGAAGAATATGACATGAGGCGAAAGAGTTTTATAGAAGTCTTCTCAGAAACTGTTTAAAACAAAATAGTTCCCAAGTTTTAAAAAGATTCCAATGATGTTTCTGGATAGCTAAATTGTTTTAAAACTGCTGCTTTTGCTACTGATTCGTTGTCGACAATAAACTGTTTTATAATGGTTCTCAATGCGGTTTTCCGAGCCTTTATGAAAGATTTATGCGACTAAATGGCATCCAGAGCAAAAGTGTTTTAATAGGGTTCAGATAAATGCCATTGCAGCCCACTATATGTATAATACCCCACACACACAAGACGATCTAATTAATAATTAGTACTAACTATTCATTAAAATGCCGTGTGTCACATAGTATGCGTCATTATGGCTCGAAAATTAGATCATCATGAAGTACACGAATGAAGTGTTTTCTTCCTTTATTATAGCTATAATGAGGAAAAATGTGCTAGATTTGGCATATAATATAAATGTGGAGCTCCGCTGTGCATCTGCTGATTTGAAAAATAAGAAGAAGAAATGCAAAGAAATGCAAATCACAAACTTATTCTTTTTCATATAATGTTTTTCTCATTTGTAAATTGTTAAATTGAAAAATAATATTGTTGCGAGCGTGGCCTTTGGTTCATTATTTAAAACACAATATTAAATATCTAATATACAAGTTCTTTATTTTACTCTAATCATATAATTCATATACCTTCAAGTAATCAATTCAACTTTAATTATCGCAATACAATTACAATACTTCTGCCTGTTTATTACTTTCGCTTGTTAACACTGCAACGTCTAAGACAAGACTCTTTTCTTGACGGTGAAAACTGTTATATTTATACCCTAGAAACTCTCCAGATTATTCTGGAGTGTTCTATTCCAGAATCGTCTTAACTATCCTATTCATTCTATTCCTGAGCCTTCCCGAAGATTCTATCATCGATTCTCCGAACCTGAAGTTGCTTACTCTCCATTGCCAGTAGATGTCACCAGTTTGCTCTTTCTATTGCACGTAACAATATAAATAAAAACGAAGTTTATCGCATTAATTCTTTCCATATCGCTTCTATAATGTCGTAAGTAAATCAAAACCAGTTTGACATTACAACTTAATTAAAGAAATGGCTGTATGTATGCAGTTTTTAATGAATCATTATAGACTAATGAGTAGTTAATTATTTCTTCATTAAGAGCGCTGTGTGTCTGGGGCTTTACCATTATATGTATAACGAAGTAGTTTTTGAAGCCAAACAGTTTTATATCTATGTAGTTCGAAAAGCATTTCTAATACTGCATTATAAAACATTTTAGTGTCAAAAACCAAAATGCAAATCTAGTAACTTTTATAAAACAATTTAGCTATGTGAATTCATTATAAAGCCGCCTTTTTAAAGACACAGATAAAATTTTTGCAACCAAGTAGCTGCTAAAATTATTCGTTGGGATGCCAATGTCAACGGAAATTTTTTCCGTCTGCTGTATAAAAAATATATCTGTAAATGGTCGGCTTAATGCCCTAGACACACAGCACTCTTAATGAAGAAATAACTAACGACTCAATAGTCTAGCCATTTCTTTAATTAAGTTGTTCTGTCAAACTGGTTTTGATGAACTTATCACATTAAAGAAGCAATATGGATCGAATTAAGGCGATAAATTTTGTTTTCATTTATTTTATTTTCAATTTAATAATTTGCAAATGAGGAAAACACTTCATTAGTGTACTTCATTATCATCTGATTTTCGAGCTACAATGACATATACTATATGACACACGGCATTTTAATGAATAGTTAGTACAAATGATTCATTAGTTCGTGCTGTGTGTCTAGGGTATAATATCTTAGCAGACAGACTGTCTTCATAATGACTTAATTTTTAATTAAATGGAGTCAAATGCTCAGTTGTCACACAAATGAGATGCATCAAGTACCCTTTTGCCACATTTCGGTTCAATTTAAAACGGGGAAAAGTCTGTCATACTTTAATTTCCTTGAAATAACAAATTATGAACACAATCTGTATAGCACTACTAGCAAAATCAATTCCAATTTCTGTATAAGTTTCTGTGTCTGGAAACGTTGTCGACTAAAACTAGCGCATACAAGTTATGACGAACATTTTTAGAAAATTGTTCCTAAGGGATGTGATCATTTTAGCAGTAAGTTAGCAATGCTCATTAAAATGATTAGCGTACCAGAGAATCGAATCAATCCAACTATTTTGGGCTGCCAATACTCACAAAAGTTCTGAAGAAAAATATTCAAGAAAATTCGCAGGAAAAAATTATTCTAAATAAAAAGTTCACAGCAGACAACACAGCCAAATCACATCTTTCTGATCACGATTACTTTTACCATGAAATGGAGCATGCAATCTTTAGGAGAGGTAAACTAGAAATGGTCAACTGTCAACATTTCTCTGTTGTTTTTAGAGTTATTCTTAAGTAATAGAAATAAACTGTTTCACCCGAAAATCAGGGATCCAGTGTATTTATGCCAAAATTCGCATAATCTGAATTTCGTTGTTTTGAAGGCGCTAGATTTTGATAATGTGATTCAGGGAGAGCGGTCGTTCCCCCTGCTACCTCCCTAGATACGCTTAGGCCTAAAGGAATACCACCTACTAGAGGTTCGTTTTTCATCAACTGATCTTCATATATATTACGTGATATACTGGAAGGGTTCCTTTGTACAAAAGTTCCATCCTTTGGGAGCTATTTGTGGCGATGGATCGTGGATGCCAGTGAATTTCTAGTGTTAATTTAATACATTCGGAAAGTTTTTAAAAAGCAACACTGATACCTAAGAGAAATTGATAATTTTTCCATAATTCAAGTGTGAGAAAAATGCAATTTCTTCCAGAGCAAACCTAATTTCTCCCAAAATAAAGGCAATGTTTGTCAAAACAAGTGCAAATGTTTCACATGGAGAAGAGAAGAATTTTTAAGAACTTTTATTTTTAACGATTCTAAATCAAATCATAAATACAAGAGGAAAAAACAACCGCCTCGTCCGGAGTTTGAAACCGGGACCTTCCGCTTGCCATTTTAGTTTATGGCAGGATTGGGAGGACTGGAGCATTCTTGCAACAGATTTTGAACAATTTTTTACTCGTCTTCTTTCAAAGAAGCAGTGTCGAGTAATGATAGCATGTCTCTACGGCTCTGCTATTTTTTGTATGCATATATTAGGCTATAGATTATGGAACCTGAATCCAACCCTT
Organism: Dioctria linearis; assembly: GCA_963930735.1. Classification (NCBI taxonomy): domain Eukaryota; kingdom Metazoa; phylum Arthropoda; class Insecta; order Diptera; family Asilidae; genus Dioctria; species Dioctria linearis. The sequence goes on along the minus strand of OZ005742.1, from coordinate 1,715,262 downwards.
GCATAAAGGATCTCGATACCTTGTATTTTTCTAGCTGTCTCAAGTTAAAATGCTATTTCAAGCGAAATTAAGCTGAGCGCATTAGATTTGGTTTTTTTACTGTAAGGAACTATAATTCCCGATTTTTTTTTTTTTTATGTGATGGAGGAGATACTTATTCGAATCGCTTGCAAAATCAAAATGACAAGTGGGTATTAGAAGTGACAGCTGTCAATCAATCAAACTAACTTTGACAACAAAAAGTAAACGTAAGGTAGTTGAGGTAATATGAAATTCGAAATTTTCCTTAAGGAGTTGTGCCATGAAGAAAAAATTCTGTAAAAATGAATGGAATAACTTCCTAAAATTTAATTCAGTAAGTGAAGGAAAATACCTATTATCGCGGGGTTTATTGAATTACATATAAAAAAAAAACATAAAACTCACATTCATCTACCCACAATTTTCTAAGGCACAGGTAATATGGAGATTTTGTTCTTGTGTGTGTGTGTTTGTCTGTAAAAGTTAAAGCTAAAACTAAAATGTGTGAAATTTACCGAGATTCAAGTTGTTTTTCTGCGAAGAGAAGTTAACTTGTTTTGGTACCTTAATTTATGCAAATGAAATCCAGCCTTACGTATGAGAAAGGATTACAGAAATTAAACAAATGAGAAGGTAAAACCCAGGTTCACATTTTATAAATTTATAACGTTAAAAGTAAGTCCACATCCGTTCAGCAAGTACCCAACCAAAAATAAGTTTCCAAACCTTCCAGATTGAAAACTCACTTATTTAACCTTCAACGAACCAGTAATTAGTGACACTAATTACAAGCGACATACCATGTCCTCGGAGGATGTATTTTCCGAAATAATCAATCAAACATAGCCAAAGATGTCAGGGACTCAGTCATGGATAGTGGTTATATCAACATCAGAATTGGAAAAATGTTCGGCTTCGGAAACGTCCCGCAAACTATAGCCAAGGGAAAAAATACGCCCGAAAGATAACAAGTGCTTTTCAGAATTTCCAGAAACACTTTGAGGAGTTCACCCTCCCGAGAACCAGGGTTTAAGGAATCATTAATTTTACTCACTAATGTGAGTGAAAATGTGCCGAGGATAAAAGGGTTTAGGGGTTATTAAGAAATCCAAATGTTTCAGCACGGCCTGCCACCCCTCACATTTGGGAGCTTTTAATAGGCTTAGGGGGAGATTTTGTTGTGCTTTATGGGCGTAATCGAGGGCAATAGAAATTTTCAAAGGTTATTGCCTTGATATTTTTTCTTTATGTTGTTTTGTTTTTTTTTTTCTTCTAATGATAGAGCTGTTTGAAAATTTTCATTTTTCCCAATTATTTTGTACTTAAACATCAAAGCCAATCTTTTATTTTTGTGTGTGCGTGTTTTGGGAACTACACTATTATCTATAAGTAACCTTTAACCTTTTTTAATGTCCTTATAATTTCAGCTGTCTGCGTATTTTCAGTGAACTCTGTTCAATACGTTTTTCTTGAATTCTTCAAATACATAGGTTTTTATATTTTGATCTGAAGTATTTAAGTAGATCATTAAAATTATATTCAAAATTATTGTGATAAGAATTTATGCTCTCCACAAGAGCATCAACTGCTTTATATTTTCAAAAATGTTAAAAGCACACCATCAGAATGTGGGTGGGATTCTGAGATTCTGGCATATGTCGGAATATATCAAGGTGGCGATGGGAGTTTTCAAGTAAAGTGGTAGAGTGCGTGCTAAACGGTAGAATGGGGTGGCTCAAGTAAGCATATCAGCCGTGAATATAGATCAGATTCTAGAACTTGTAGAAATGTGTATTAATAGTGAGCCCATATATAACGAGGTTTCCATTCAACGCCCACGGCAAATTGTTCCTTTAACGCGTTTTTCATACTAGAGAATTCCAATAACTTATAAATGGCTCAAAATGTTTATCCATGGCATCACTTTTTCGATGTATTCTAGTTTTGCATTTAAAATTAATGGGAAATTCCCTTTTTGTAGTGAATGCGCATAACATCCCATCGGGCAAAAAACCGCTTTAAAAGTCCTTTTCAAGGGATTCTGCGGAAGCATAAAGCGCTTCGATTGTCCTTCAGTTTCATATAAATTTTAACATTGCATGTCCGCAGAAGTAAGCGCTTCCTTTTAGCTTCATTTTAATTACTTTTAAAGCACTTTGTGGGAATAAATTTGAAGTTTTGCACGATTGTTGAAACAACAGTGTCGGCTACAAATATTTACCAGCGTTGTTTTTAATTACAGAAAATTTAATTTTGACGTAACAGCCGCCGCTGTGTAATAGCCACTTTATAATTTTATTTGCAGACTTACACTTTTTTTACTATTCTATCAACAAATGGTTCACTGATCAAAAAAGCCAATGAACTGCTATGAAACACTCCTTCGATCGTAATGGTACGTACGGCGTTAACACAAGAAAACTTTCATGATCACGTTCGCTTTCAATTTGCTGCAATTTTTTTAATTACTATTTCCAAATTGCTTCCAGCGAAGCACTTTTTTGGAAGCAATCAATAACTCTGGTATAAGCGCTTCGAATCTGCTTTTTCTGAAGCACTTGGAACTTTTCCCCCGCTGGGATGCTCTGTTTTAATTTAGTATTGATTGTATTCAAATGTATGAGTATAATGAAGTTATTTTTAGGCTCGTTTAATTTGAGTTATTGTAGAGAACGCCTATTTGTAGTATTATTTACCTGCAAGTAACTCTAGGTTTACATAATGATTGAAAGAAATGAAATGAGAGAACAGTTAAAAAGAAAGTTTATATCTCTTGTGGACAAAATCCAAATTGTAAATCATTTATCTATTTCATCTACAGGGTCTTTGAAATTGAGTTTTCAAAAGTACGCGCCTGTGTAACACACTTCAAACATCGAACGCACCCATATTATATGTCATTTTGACAGCTGAAGGTTTGCCATTTATAAAAATGGGGTCGTATACATTACAAGAACGTATGGAGGTTATTAAGTTATTTTATGAAAATGGTCGTTCTGTATGAAATCTATTTCGCACATTACACGATATTTATGGTCGACACAATCGTCCAACTGAGCAACAAATTGGTAATATTGTGCGGAAGTTTCAAGAAACTGGTGCAGTACAAGATCAAAAAAGACGTCAGTATGCTTGTACCGGTCGTTCAGGAGAAAATATTGGTGCTGTGAGTGATAATGTTGCAGCTGACCCCATTACCCCAACATGTCAATTTCCCGACGTTCACAACAATTGGGACTTTCTGAGTCAACTGTATGGCGTATTAAGCACAAAGATTTAGCACATTTCGAGATTGGTGACTACGTTAATAAACAAAACTGCCGTATTTTGGGAGAGGAAAACCCTCGCGTGATCCAATAGAGGCGAACGCATCCACAAAGTGTCACGGTGTGCATTGTAGTCTGGTGGTGTGATTGGTTCGTACTTTTTCGAAAATGATGCTAGAATTGCCATAACCGTTAACGGTACCAGATATCACGACATGATCACAACTTTTTTATGGCCAAATCTGAAAAATATTGTTACTGAAGACATGTGGTTTCAACAAGGTGGGGCTACGTGTCATACAACCAGAGAAACTTTACAATTACTGCATACAAAGTTTCCAGACCGTGTTATTTCCAGATTCGGTGACGTGAATTGGCCTTTAAGATCCTGTGATTTGACACCGTTAGACTTCTTTCTCTGGGGCCATGTGAAAACACAGGTCTACCAGGATAATCCTCGATACGTTGAAGCATTGAAAGCAGAAATTATTCGAGTTATGGGTCAGATAGAGCCGCAACTATGCCAGAATGGGATTGAAAATTTTGAAAAAGAATCAGGTACTGTAGAGACGCAAGAGGTGGTCACATGGAAGATATCATTTTTAGATTATAAATGGCAAACATTGTATTTCAAAAAAATATAAAAACTTTTTCAGTCTCAATTCAAATTCTATAGTATGTCTTTTAATTATTTACTTTTGAAAACTCAATTTGAAAGGCCCAGTATTTCCTTCATTTTCTCTGACCGAACGATTTAGTTTAAATCTGTCGTCACTTTTTTCGGATTCTAAATAGTCCTGAAAACACCTGAGTTTTTCCCGATCTCAAGCAGAACGAAGTAGAAGGAGGTTAGAAAAATTAATCATTTCCAATTTCAAGGATTCCTGAGCCAATGTTTAGGGTGCACAAAAATCTGAAGCTAGAGCTACTTACCTCGAGTTATCGAGTATATGCCAGATCAGAATTTTAACGCTGATGAGGCAGCACTATACTGGAAAAAACTGTCATCTCGAACCTACATTTCGAAAAATGAGAGGCCTGCTTCAGGGTGTAAAGCTCCTAAACAACGAATCACTCCCCATATGTGCAGAAATCTATCAGGAAGTTGGCTGATAAAACGTATGATAAAAAATCATTCTTCAACTCATCGAGTAATAGAAAATATTAATAAGTCTTCTAGTAATGTAATAACTGAAGCCTGGATGGCTCAAGATTTATTTAAGGACTGTTTTTATAATTTCATTATCCTGCAAGCGAAAGCTACATGATAGAAAACAATTTGGTTTCAAAGTTTTATTGTAATTCTTAATAACGCTAGCAGGTAGTGGCCATAGCAAAGAACTGGATCATCAAAATGTGAAATTTTTTTTTCTTCCTCCTAACTCTGCATTTTCTTAATACATTCATTGAACCAAGATGTCATTCAAACTTTCAAAATGTACTACACACGCTAATTTTTCCAAACCATCCTCGATGGATTAGAAAATGTTGAACATAAGACTTTTATTCAAGCGTGGAAAGAATTTTCTATTTAGATCGTATTCGAACTGTGCCATAAGCTTGTGCAGAAATTAATGAATCAACATTTAATGCAGGTTGAAAACGTCTTTTGCCTCAAACCAATATTTCAGCTCGAGTCAGAGAAATTGTAAACATTGCTTCTGGGTATGAGTGGCGAAGGATTTGCGGATATAATCATCAAGGAATTGATGGAATTATTTTAAGCATCTATGTACCTCAAATGCATTGGTGGAAGAAAAACCGGATAACGAATCCATGACAAACTTCAGCTTACATAAAATATGATGTGAAAAAAGGACTAGATTTGGCTAGAGAATTTGAACTTCATTTCACTAAAAAAAATCCTTCAACTGTGTGAAGGTAGAGGTGAGAATTATAAAATTTCTTGGCTCCATATAAAGAGGTTTTGGTAAAATTGCAAAATAAAAAAACTACTTTTGGACATCAAAATGAAAGGGCAATGTGCACTTTAAAAAAAAGTACTCCACTCGATAGGACTCGGCGAGACCTTTCATTAGATATACAACATGCGGTATTGGAAGCACCCCCCCCCCCCCCTCCACCTCAGGGGACCCTTTCACCATAAAAGTATCCAGAGAAAAGTTTTCTTTTACGAATTGTAGCTGGTAATGAGCTGAGACGAACAATAAAATGCGTTTTCCGATCAAACATAACCCAAACGAGTTAGAACCGATTTAAGGTACGAAAAATCTAGTACCTCAATTCGAATAAAAAAGAGGGAAATACTAAAAAGTGAGTATGGGGATTGCCATAAGTAGTTATTTAAGCCTCCGAATATAGGAGTGTAGGTACTCAAACTTCTTGTCAGGACCTTAGGAATTAGATTCTGTTCTAAATTTACCAAAATGTACTAGATGAAACTTCTACCCCCCCCCCCCCCCCCCCCCGTCCCGTTCCACCCTCAAGCTTTCCAACGCTTAATTGAAATAAACATTGTTAATAAAATATGTTCAAAGTATCATTTCTATTCATGTACGACCTAAAATGTGCATTCCCCCTTTGTAAAATGAGGAGGACTTTCGGCCCCTTAGAAAAAATTTGTTATAGGCTGACACTGATGATAAGTAATGTTGAAAGAGTTATTCATTACCGTTTGTATTTTAAAATTTTAATTATTAACCGATTACAACTCGGCACTTTGAGAATACAATCTGCATGACAGTTCGGTCTGATTTATATATACAATTTATTTACTTCTGAGTTCCTATATAATGCGGTACACATCAATCTGATTTGTATTAATTTTGAGTTTCTTATAACGCGGTTTCCATATAACGCAATACGAATTAATCGAGTTACAGGAGGGTTGACTATAATCTCTTGGAATCCGGTAATATTTGCAGTGATATTTGATTTGGCAATGTATATACAGAGTTCACCTTAAACTCTAGGTTCAATTAAATTACGGAGTATTTGTAAAGGAAAAATCGTATTTTTCCAACAATCTCATCTGCCATGAAAAAACAAAAAGACGAAATCCAAGGGAATAGGGTGTTGATTGTAAGATTTTGTGAAGTATGAAAAAGGCACCATTTATAACCATTATATAAAGACTACTATTAGATTAGAGCACCTAAAGCAAAAACAAGATTTTCCCAATTTTGTTGTGAAAGTATTACCTGCCTTTGGAAGGTATACCTACTCATTCAAGGAAAGAAGCATGAAGGAAAATATAAAACGGGTCTGCTGGGAAACACCTGTGGATGTTTTATTAAGTGTAGGGGAGAGCATGTCATACAACAGGGGCTTACATGATGCATAAAACAAGGTGAAAGCTACTTTGAATATTTATCAAATTAAAGCATACTTTGTATGTAAATTAAACATTAAAAATGAGCTATTTGATGAACTTTAGTTTTATTTGGTGGAATTTAGACGTACGCAAATATTTAATAGATAATTACAAGCCTTTTATATTCTGTAAAGTAAGGGATAGGGAACAATTTGGATAAGACATGAAATTTGGAAAATAATTCCTTTTATAATATTTAAAAATAAAAAAAGTGGTTGAAAGGGATGAAAATATTCTTTTTGTTATTAAAACCTTTGCCATATCTCTACGCCAATTTTCGAGAAAGCGATCGGAAGCTGTGCGAGTTTTAGAGATGCCGATTTGATTAATTATCATAAAAATCGATTATGTAATTTTATCTGAACTTTGCAAAAAAAAATATATTATCGGCAAGCCCTCTCTCGTGCTTGATTAATTTCGTATTGTCATTTGGGTTCAACTTTACTAGGTACTAAGTACTTATGTTCGTCACGGTATCTTTGATTCTGCAACTAGACATTTTTGAGACCAGCCCGTCCCTTTAACTCGTACACGAATTTGTCTGTCTGTATATTTCTTTTTTACTATTTTCAACACTCTCGTAGATCCACTTTACGTCATCACAGCGACCTGAATTTGGCACACAAGTTCACGTCGCCTGACAATTGAATCTGTCAAAATTTTAGCCGGAAATATCCATGGAAAACCCGGAAAATCAGGAAAAATCATTTGAAAATTTGGTACAAATTTGATTAGTGATAAATCCGTTTCAGGAAAAATGCAGTTTTCCGATTTTTCCGAAAAAAATTTCCGGAATTTTCCGACTTTTCCGGAAGGTACACTAAGTTTGTCATTCCTTTTGTAACGCACAGAAATAATGCAGTTTGCTCTAAACTGGATTGAACACTCACACGTAATACTGAAAGTAATTTTAATTTTTGCATATCCGTCTGTCCGTCCTCACCATAGCGTAGCTGAATTTTTGCATACGTGCGTTTTAAAAAAAGTTCCAAAGTGGGACCAATCGGGTAGCGCCTTTGTAGGGTTGCCATACAAAAATTTCGTTTTTAGATACTGGCTGATAAAGCGTCTACGTAGAGTTGAAATATGGTACGTGATCTTTTCATAGCAATAGTAAATAAAATTTCAATACTGAACGAAATCGGGTAAACCCTTTTTGGGTTGGTTGACATATAAAAATTTAGATGTTTTACCGTATACTATGAAAATGATCAGAAGTCTGTCGGGGTTTTACGTGAGCACCTAGCTATTAAGCCTTAATCTCACGGCAGTCTTAATGCACGGATTAATAGACAAGCGACAATCAGCATCCTCATGAAGCAGAGTATACCTAATATAATCTGTCTCAAGAGTATAAGTTTATGATAGTGCATGCTTGACATTGAATTTATTGGTCGCAGTGAGACCTATCTAAAATCTCTGCTGATCTGTGGGTCACGGCACCCAGTTGATTTTTAGCGCAACTCCACTCCGAAAGCCAATCCCCTAAGCATACATTAATAAGCGGCCATCCTTCAAACCCTCGGACGCAGTATGCAATTATACAAAAGGGCATACTCTTCTGTTTACAGAAAAATTTCCGCCTAAGTCATGTAGACTCAGATAACCTCTCTCTGCTCGTATATGGGTTACCACAACCACCACGATCCTCCCACAAAGGGGCCTTCTCCATGTTGAGGCGAATAACACTACTATAGCAGCACCTCAACCCCATGGCACCAAGTTAGCAATGTCGGCTACCCAATTGTCATGGCTTCGTACCATAAGGTCATGAGTACTCCCAGTGGTATCTTTACATGTAGATATCCCCTTATAGTAATGAAACTGGTTACTTCATTTGGGCCTAGATCACATTCGCAACGTCTAAAAAGATTGTACATATCCTATACAGGCAAAACACCTTAATAGGCGTTGTCAGCAGGGATCACGAAAAGGTTAATATATGCCCGTATTCAAGACTGGAACGGTTAGTAATCTTATAACTGACCATGCATACTAATCATATAAGCACTACTAACATACATACTTGATTTCCATTATTCATCAACTACAACAACCTTCACCCCCTGCCCTAGAGGCTATGTTTGAGATTTTATTATTCTGACTTTCATGCTTAAATTCTTTGTGTAATGGACAGTGACGCACGTCGCCATTATACCCTACTACGGTACCCACAAAGTCAAAAATCATATTTTATTTCGCTAAGTCTATTTCTCGCCTTGTGAACACATAACTTCTTTGTATGATGACCTCCTTGCTGTCCATACCCTACTACAGTGTCCTTTCTGGGAGATACAATGCGATCTTAGATCTAAACCATTCCAACAAAACAACAAATTTATTCCATCAAGTATGCATGCTTTCCTCTTATACAGCTTTCACCTTGGGCAACCCTGCACTTTACAGTCTTATCTTCCGCCACCTGTGAAAATGATTAGTCATAGACGTTTTTATTGTACTTGAAAGTCCTTCAGAATATCAAATCTTATAAAATTGGTTATACAAATTTTTTCTGTCCAAAGAACCGTTCTAGAAACATATGCGAAAAAAAGCTTCAAAAATCAAACTTACACAGATGGGTGATCATGCTTTCGTGTGGGCATTCATCTAGCTAGGGTATCATAAGAACTGGTCTTAGACCAATTCTAGCTATTTTTACTTGGTAACATTTAAATTTGCGAAAGCTGCAAAAGTCTAAATTGTTTTTTTTTTTAAACGTCAATTTAAAATTTTCATTTTTCATTTTTTCAATTTTTTCAATTTTTAAATTTTTCCATTTTTCCAATTTTTTCATTTTTTCAAAACGTCAATTTAAATTTTTTTTTTTTTTTTGGAATTGTCATTTTAAAGGCAACTGAATTCTTTCAAAATCTCTAGAATTTTTCTAAGTCCACAGTTGTTGATTAAGCAAAAACTGGACTTAAAATGGAATATTATATCACAGAAATACATGCTTAAATTTAGGAGAATCAGTCTTTAAAAAAGGACGAGGAAAATCACCACTACTTGTTTGTGTTACATAATCTGAAACTATGCTAGGATTGGGAAAAGCTCAATGAAATTAGCACACGGCCAAAATCATGGTTTGAAAAGCGTACCCAATTGCATAATCGGTATTGGCTTTATGCAGTGATAACTCATTCTCATCCATTCATTCATTAATTATTCATAAAGAGATAAATTCTACGAAACAGCACCGCACGATTCAATTTTGATTAATAGGATTCAGGATAAAATAAATCGTCTTTGTCTATGAAGTTTACTTTGACCTTCAACTGGATTTTCTGCTTTCCTCCTGGGAGCATGCATGTATTATGAAAAAGCGCCGGGATGCCCCCTTTCAAAGGACTAGTTGACCCCGATTTGCGTCGCTTGTGAAAATTTCTCGTTAGGCTGTATTTCGCATTTGAATTGGGTAACAAAGAACGTTGTAATTCCACTGCACTATCTACCTACATACATATAATATTGTCTATGTGGATGCTTTGGGGTGATGTTCATGATGTAAAAAGGGGAGAACTTTTGTCTACCCAACCGTACCCTTAAGCATTACGAAATGTGAACAAATATTCCTGTAAGTTGTGCTGAGTTTTCTGATGCAATTAGGCGATCCTCCCATTTATTTTATTCAAATAATGTTTTTTTGCATGAAAACTAAAGAGGCGAATTGTCAAATGTGAACAGTTTTTAGCCAGATTAAATAGATGATTTCCCCGTCTTCCAACAAACATAATATCCACATAGTTTCGTACCTACTTAAGTTTATAATTGTTATCGAACGAAAACCACCCTAAATATTACACAATAGTCCTCTCCCCTTCCAATTAAAAATGAAATCTGCAACCCGAAGCTATTTTTAATGGGCACAATTCCAGAAACAATGACTGCCAAGTAACTTAGGACTAAACAATGAATGTAGCCCCCAATTCCATTGATGAAGAGTATTCAAGAAAACGGAGAAAGAGCATTGAAGCATTCTTATTGTTTAAGGTTTAAAATTAAAACGTGCCAGTTCTTGATGGGTGGGTTGGTCCTGAAAAAAAAAAGTTGTTTTCTTGAATTCGATTCCCTTTAGACGTGTTTCCAGATCGTCCATTTTGATACCATAAATTGTATATAAATTGAGTTTTATGCTTTCAAATTTAAATTCAGAATTATTCTGTTTAACGCTTCACAAATTAAGTAAAGTGTAGGGAAATAAGTATCTGGAAAATGAGAGAGGAATTTAGTGGATAGAATACTTATCCTAAAAATTTACTAAATACGCATTGAAATTTTGGAGCGTTTTGGTGGCAGCCTAACTATCCAAGTAGGAAAGGCGATCATCCTACGAGTAATTGAGGAGTAATCCTTTAATAACAACAAGCACAACGACAATTCTCTGCTGTAGAATTGCTCCTTATGAAGTTCTCTTAGAGCAGTAGTGAAATCTAACCAATGTTCTGTGCTCCTTTATTTATTCTAGAAGGAGCACGCCTACTTTTTCCTAGTAGGAATTAATTTCGCAATTTCTGGAATTTGTTAATAGTAGTGTTGAATACCTATCTGTTTTTGAAGCCAGCCCATCCCTTTAACTCGCACACGAATTTGTCTGTGTGTATATTTCTTTTTTACTATTTTCAACACTCTCTTAGACCAACTTTTCGTCATCACAGCGAGCTGACTTTTGGCAGACAGGTTCATGTCGCGTGACAATTGAATCTATTAAAATTTGAACCGGAAATTTCCATGGAAAACCCGGAAAATCGGGAAAAATCATTTGAAAATTTGGTTTAAATTTGATTAGTAATAAATCCGTTTTAGGAAAAATGCAAAGTTTTCCGATTTTTCCGGAATTTTCCGACTTTTCCGGAAAATTTTCCGGTAAAAAAGTTTTCTAAATTATGCAGGATCAAATTCCCTATCAACTGGCATCATTACTTTCTCTCCGACCATGGTGAAAACTTGCAGAAAAAATCGAGGAAAATTCATGTAAAATGATTTTCCGGAGTTTTTCCGACCAAGGAAGCGTTTGAGCGTTTTGCAACCTAAGACAAAGTGTAGAGCGAAATAAGTTGCATAAAGTTGCTTTTGTGGAAAATGCCATAGAAAACCCGGAAAAGCAAAAAAATCATCGGAAAAATTTTCATCGATATGATTAGTGATAAATCTGTTTCAGGAAAAGTGCAGAATTTTCCAATTTTTCATCAATTTCCGGAATTTTCCGACTTTTCCGGAAAACTTTCCGACAAAAAAGTTTTATAAGCTATGTGGAATCATTTTTTTTCCGTTCTACTGGCATCAATACTTTGTCTTCAACAATCATGAAAACTTGCATGAAAAATCGAGGAAAATTCATATAAATTTTTAAAAAAATTCATAGTAATAGGAAAAGTCTGTGGAAAACATGGAAAATCGGGAAAATTCAGTAAATCAGTGTCTTTTCAGCTGTCATAAAATTGTTTTAAAATATATCCATGCAGCACGTAATAACAATTAAGTTAACGTGAAAAAGGCAGAAAATAAAATAAGTAAAAAACGAGTTTTCAAACAAAACTTTTCGTCACACACAGAGGTGGACTCAGATTTTATTCGCTGACAATCACCGATATATTTCAGTATGATCAATCAGACGTAATAAGTGATTTGATTCATGAAGAGAAAGAATATTCAAGAGAAATGTCCCAATCAAAAAATCTGAGTCCACCTCTGTGTGTGAAGAAAAGTTTATTTTCTACTTTTTCATGCGGCTTGGAATCAGTTTTGTTTGAAAACTCGTTATTTACTTATTTTATTATATATAAGTTTGTCATTGTACGGTAAAATGCATTACATACCCACACATAGTTTTAAAAGTTATTTCGATTTTAGCTAATTATCGCCATCTGTCCGTGATAACTCTGTGTTCGTTCGAAAATTGGAGAAATAGCGAAAGTATATATTTCGTAAGGTTCCCATAAAATATATTCGGCTTTCACCATATATGTGGACAATTAGGTACAATTTTTGTATACCTACTGCTTTTTTAGAAAAGTTATAGTTAAGTCGGGTAACTCCTTCGTAAGGGTTGCCATATGAAAAAAATCCTAGGTTACTCGTAAATTAAACATACAGACCAAAAATCGTGGGTATACGGTACGTACATACTAGTTAAAGAAATTATAAGGACGACACAAATTAGGACGCCATGTAATCCTTTACTTATAGAAGGACAAGCATGAAACCTAAGATAAGGAAACATCTGCAGGTCAACCTCAAAATAATGAATTCCATTCCATCGAAACAAATTAGATAAGACAAAAAAAAAGGAAAATTTCTACACAAATAAAAATACTTACGTAGCGTTGCGATGAAGTTTGAATCGAAACCTACCTCCTACCATGCCACCCAACAAAACATCAAACCGTTAAAAATATTAGGATGAGGAAAGGATGAGGAAAAAGAGTTTAAAAATTACTTATCTTGTTGTTGAGATTAAAGTCCAAAGGATCCCGTCCCCGTGGTAACGATTCACCTTGCCGTGTACATCCTCAAACCATGTTTGGATGTCGCCTAAAACTTTATATTAGGATAGGCCGCCACAGTGTAAATCCCAAATAATAGAAGGAAGGGGCTCCGGAAAAGAGTGAGAGATAGAGAGAGAGAGAGAGATATAAAGGATGTTTCATTTCAATCTTATTAATTGCAATTTTTCCTAAACTTCACAGAACCGGAAAGTGGACTACTTAATTATAATAATTCATAATTCGAAGCATATTATTTTTTACGGTAAAAATTACTTAAGAGCACTTCCCAAGTATTTGAGATTACGAGTAAATTCTTAAAAAAGTCCATTGAATTCCAGAATTTGATTGCTCTTAAGATTTCCACTGATCTTCTATCTAATAATTGTTTAAAGGAAGAAAAGTGCAAATTAGGCAAGAGAAAAAGGAAATAAAATAAATTACGGCATTTATACGTGTGTGTGTGTGCATAAAAGTAACTGCACTGATATACATATTTATATTCTTTTAATACAGAATGTTATGAAGAGAAAACTGTGAATATTTACATGTAAATATTACGTACAGGGTGTCCCAAAAGAACTCTGCAATAGTGGAATTGTTTTAATTTCGACTTAGTTTTGTAATGGTTTTTCAAAATTCAGTACATGCGCTTGGTTGTTCCTTAATAACGTTTTAACCTTAACCTTTTTTTCGGTTATTTCTTTTATAAGTTGCCAACCAATAATCAGCCTTTATTGTGGTAAATGCATCTTCTTACCTCAGATCCCAATGACGATATTTTCCTAGAAACTTAATATTTTGTGTTTTAAAGTTGTCAGATCTGAATAAAGGGGTGTTTTTTCCGAGAACAAATGAAAATTTTTTGAAAAAATGAAAAAAATTTATAAAAATAAAAAATGAAAAAATTTTGAAAAAATGAAAAAATTGAAAAATGAAATGAAAAAAATGAAAATATGAAAAAAGGAAAAAGATATAGATAAAGCAAAATAAAGTAAAAAATATTAAGAATAGGGCAACCGAGAAAAAAGAAAATTAAAATTATCACAAGCAAGAATGACTTATGTAGATGTAGGATCTTCAGATATCAGAAAATACATTAAAATGGATTTACGGACCTTAGCACGCAATATGAACAATTAAACAGGTTTATATAATATCCTCACTATAAATTTAATATTTAATATCAGCCAGGCATAAGAACTGGAATAATGACTAGAATATATATATATAAGAATAATACATATTTTACACATATATAAAAAAAATTTCGTGCGAAAAACACAAACCAAACCATTCACTCAAAAAAATTAGTTAAAAACCACTGATCACGCTCTGTGGCAGGAGCAGAAAACGTTATGGTATTGCCAATAAAGCGCCTACACGGCAGAATATGCAATATAATGTATTGCAAAAATAGGATATAATCGGTGGAGACATATTCCACTAATATGCTAAAAGCCCACTCAAGTTGGTGGCCACCATCGTTACATTTATCGGGACGTAACGACGGTGACACCAACGCCACAAATAAATGAAAATAGTTAATTCGGCGTGATTAAGAAGCAGTCAAGCACGCACACATATATAAGTGAAGCATATCTTGTATTTGCAACAATTTAGCATGATAAGGCAACCACCCAAATTAGCCATGACAACCTAATTAAAGTATGAATAACGGTCAATAAAAATACATACATATAATGGACCATTTTTGGTTTACTTAGATTTGCAGTTGTTCACAAGTATAAAATAATTTTATATCCAATAAAGAGCATTCGTATAAATAAATAAATGAAAAAATAATTTATTCAAATAAATTACAGGAATCTACATATAAAATTGATAAGAAAAATATACTCAAATAAATACTTACCTGAGAACACTTAGCTAATAACACAATAGTACACAAAATAAAAATAAAAACATAACACAGTACACTGCATGAAAACACTTTATCAGTAACACAATAAAACTTAATAAAAGAAGAACACAATACAACACACTAATCCACAAACACTTAGTCAATAACACAACATAACACACAGAAAATAGAAACAACATACAACACAAAAAATAGCAGAACACACCTAAATTATTAAAGACCTCCAAGATAGATCTATTAAACAAATGATAGAGGTTAGCAGAGCTCTGTTCGGGTATAGCATTACCATGGGATACCAAACAATAAAGTAGATTCAGTTCCCGCACAAAGCTCACGGTAAAGAAACCCTTTAGTAACCTTATTACACAGTGCTTCGCCAATCAACGGCACCTGCCATATGTAGGGTCGTAGATACATCTACGAATTTATGTGGTGAAGGGCAACTGGCAAGACATCAAGCACTAATAATTTTTTTAATTTTTTCATTTTTGCAAAAAATTTTCAATTTTTTCATTTTTTCAATTTTTTTCACAAATTTTTTCAATTTTTCAATTTTTTTCACCAATTTTTTCATTTTTCATTTTATCATAATTTTTTTTTTCATTTTTACTTAATTTTTTCATTTTTGCAAAATTTTTTCAATTTTTTCATTTTTTCAATTTTTTCAATTTTTTTCATTTTTACAATTTTTTTCACAAATTTTTTCAATTTTTTCACAAATTTTTTCAATTTTTTCATTTTTCATTTTATCATAATTTTTTTCATTTTTACTTAATTTTTTCATTTTTTCCTTTTTTCAATTTTTCAATTTTTTCAATGATCTGTTGCTTAAATACTTGAAAAAATATCCTCATTACGTATCCTTTTTAATAGCATGTTATACCAATAGATAATGCGACGACTTAAATTAGGATGTCGATCAGGTATAATGAATGTTATGGGAAATTTCTGTGAATAGTAAGAGTAGTATTGCAGTAATAGGATCAATTTTCTCTATGAACGTTTTATGAAGTGTGTATTACGTAGGAATCTCCACTGGCCGTCAGCCATCGACCACTCTTTTGAATTAAACCAATTGCTACGACCAGAGAGGCCGACGGCTGACGACTATTGCACTCACAGGAAGGAACAACTTTCTCTAGGAACGTTTTATGAAGCGTATATTGCATAGGAATCCATCGGTCGCTCTATCGTCGCAATTGTGTTTAAGACTTTTATTGAATTAATTCAATTACGACGACAAGAGGGGCCGACGGTCGACGGGTATTGCAGATTCCTATACTATAATACATGCTCCATAAAACGTTCCTGGAGAAAATTGTTCCTATATTACTGCATTAGTCTGCCGTTTGCTGGTCGCTTAGTTTTGATTTATATAAATGTTCCGGCCTATTTATAAAAGCTTCACAGTCTCAAACGCCGACAATTAACATGGAATATAAAAAAAATCTACCCTGACTTGCTATAATCCGGATATCCGCATACTCGGATTTGCGCAAAATATGATTCCTAAAATCTGGGTATCTGGATAATCCGGCCCCTAGTATTCGGATAATCCACATCATGTGTGAATCTGGACTCAGATCCGAGCTATCTCGGATCTAAACAAAGCAAAGAAGGAGAATAATTTTTTCCACATCGCATTGTTTCATTGGGAAATGCAAATTTCATTGAACAATGCCTCAATTACTCCTCCCTCACAATTAAAACCCCATCCCCTTGTTATGTCAAATTGAACTGGAAGGATATGCATTAAAAGAGATGGTGGGGCTTGTTAAATGTTGCTGTTTATCCAGTGCCATCTTTAGACATGAGACTTTTAGTCACGCAACTTTTCGGTCACTGTTGTCGTGGGCTAGTTTAGTACGCATACAGTGAGTAACTGTTGCGGCATAAGGCTAATCCTGTCGAATCATATCTATACATGCTATTTATTGACGAGAATAAAGGATAGAAATAAAATCCCGGGATGAAACCCTAGACGAATCGCTCTTCGACGTCGTCTACCTTTGCTATTGTATGTTAATAGAGTTGACGTCAAGAGATCGTGATGTGATGTTTTGGTCAGCGTTCGTAGGAGGCCACGTAAGTTATTATTAGCAAGAGTAATGTTTCCTCTAGTGTCTTCCTTAGCTGCTGTTTATCAGGAATTGATAGCGCAGCCTTGTTATTTCTGTGACCGCAAGTCTTCCTTAAACGTTACAGTTTAAGGATGAATTACAATAGACGCAACGGAACGTAACTGAACGGAGAGAAATGTCAAACCGGTTTTGTTTGTATGCTTTTTAAATGGAGTTATGCACAGTGGACGGACGAAAACTCAGTCGTACGCAGCAAGTTTAATAAAATCTGAAATTAACGCAACTGAGCGGATAAACATAACCTCAAATTTGCTTTGGGATTGTTTATTTTGTTCCGTCAAGTGAAACTGTGCTGTAGTAAATGTGTAATAAGTAGAGAGGAAATGAAATGAAAAAAAAGTTCTTTTGGATTTTATCCATATTTGTTTATAAATTTTGGGCCAAACGTCACTGTCACTTTCAAATAACCATGCGTCCATTGTAAGCAGCTAACTTTGACGTCCGTTTTACTGCGTAAATTTGACATTTCACACGGTTCAGTTGCGTTCCGTTGCGTCCATTGTAATTTAGCCTTTAGTCCTTATATAGGAAGCTTAACGCTACCCGGATTATGTTGATAGGAGAGGAAATCTGATGGATTTACGATGTACCTGTCAGCACCTAGATCTTGCTATGTAAAATAAACGTTATTAAAATCTTTGGTAATATTTTCTTATGGAGCCCTGTCATTGGAGGGTATATGTAAATATGTATTACGCTTGATACATAATTTCGCTCCGGGTACTAACTCAATTGTTATTAAAATAATTATTTATTTTATTTTGAAGATATTTTTATTCAATTTTATTTGTTTTTATTTTGGATGTTCTCTTTACAAAGATAGAACAACAGAGTTTGACTTATATTCTAACATCAGTTTGTTTTTCGCATTCTTATGCCAACTTATTAATACGCAATACGTTCACGCTACGGAAAGTGGAAATTTAGGAAAAGTGGAATTTGGAAGCGTGCCCAAAAATCAGGTCAATCCAATAAAGCTCCTTGGGTTGCCACACTGCCATTACAAAAATTCATGTTTTATATCACCACTCACTCATCAATATAAATATAAATTTCGAGCAGGCCGCTGTGATATGTGTATTTGTTATAAGGATATAGGAAATATCAACGAAAGATCTGCTATTATATATCTGCTAAATATCAGTTAATGTTTGATGAACTACGATTCTATCCTGAAAAATTCCTTTGATATTGCCGTATGAGTGTTGAAAGTTGAGACCTTTTATAACTTATCAAAGTACCAATATGCGATCATCAATTGAACCCGAAGAGAGACCTCCTGTAACTGTAAGATCTATAAACACTTTCATGGATATTTCTCCCCACATTTTTATCTTCAAATTGCTATCAGAGTATTCCTTCAAATTTTTGTTGTACAGGGGTGGCTTCATTTGTACTTCTTGTATCAATGCTTCATTATTTATATCTTCCTCTGACATTATCGTTGCAGCATATAAAAAAAAAGATGCGTAAGTTTCTTCCTCGCGTCGCGACGTCCAAAACAATGACAGTCAAGTGGCGACAAAAATCTTACCAGTGCGTGCACAAATTAAAATTTAAATTCTTAAATACCCGTTATTGCATGCCGTATAATAGCAAATAGTGATTAACCCGATTGACTGACTGATCTATTTACAATGAAGTAAAACTTAAACATTCATGTATAAACAAACCCTCTTGACGTTCCATGAATGATGGTCACTCTGTTTGTCTGAGATGTCAAATTTCGAATGGAATCATCAAGACGGCCACACTTTCACGTCTATAAAACGCGAGCTGGCACCGAAAATAAATCAGTCGATCATCAAGCTTCGACTGGCTAAAGTGTTTCACTGAACTTATGCTGCGAAGAAGTACTCGACTCAATTTCCTACCGAATGTGAGTTTGTCCGCATTTGAGATTACCCGTTTTTGTCACAGACAATAATTTGACAGTTTTGTGCAAAACCTTATGGGAAAAAGGTTAGTAATAAAACTATATAATAGCATTAAGTTTATACAAAAGACAAATACATTCGTGTAAAATATTTAATTCTTTGTTTTGGAAAATAAAAACATTTGTTCAGTATAAAATTAAATAAGTGTTCACCTTTAAAAACGTCAAAACCTGATATTTATTTCTTCTTCTTCCCCGTCGTTGAACGCATTGACCCTGGCGTAACTCCAGAACTAACCCACAACGTTCAACTTAAAAATAAACGATTACAAAATTCATATAAACGTGAAGGCGCGGTGATAGTTTCGTCACCCAAAAGATGCTAGGCGGAGGAACCGAAAAGTCACCGTGCTGTCGCGTCACTTTATGCGCGCATTTCCATTAAAGACTATGGAATTGACGATGTTGACAAAAAAGTTACGTGACGAAAAGTCTCTAGTGCACGATAGGCATAACATACTTCACGTTATTATTCCTATTGGTAACCCAAAGTATTTTAGGAAATAATTTCTGCAAGAGGCCCCATATCCTAAAGTGCCCAGAGCTCCCACTAGGCTAAAGACGGCTATGTGTTTATGTTATTTTTATGTTGTTGGATGACATTTCCATGTTACATCACAATCTGGAGAAAATTTTCAAACTTCTTTGCTTAGTTTGGATCCAGATAGTTCAGATCTGGATATGGATCCACACCGAGATACGAATTATCCTGGATACTACGATCCGGATTATCCGGATACGCCGATTTGAGGAATCGAATTCCAATTATTCCGAATAATCCAAATATCAAATTATCCAGATACTTTCAGGGGAGTTAAAGGACAGATAAGAAAAATCAAAATTATCAAGTTTGTGGAACATTTTTGTTTTCAAGTTATATAAAATTTATACTTAGGTATAAACTTTACTGGGCAACCAAATAGCCGGAATAGTTTCCTCTTCTTTCTGACAGACTGGATACAATTTTCAACAAGAAGAACATGCAGAAAATATAACAGGGTGGGTGATTGTATAAAAGGCCTCAAATATTATACTCTTGGGGTCTGTTATACTCGGTCTGTTAAAAGATCATTGATAGATAGTTCTTCTTTTTTCATAGAATTGTCATATTTTGGTTAATATTAGCAAAGCAATCTTCAAGGCACGAATTATCATTGTAAAAGCATTTCTCTCGGCTTGTTCCAAAACTATAGATACAATCCAAGCAATCATCTTAAGTGGTTTAATAAGAGTCTGCTGACGTTGACGAATTCAAAAAATAGAGCACATAAAATATTCAAATCCACACCGATATGGCTCTATGCTTCATTGACATTTGCACTAGCAATATTTGCACGTTTCTTTCGTATCTGGATTTATTTTAATCATCCGTGAGTTTCTCCGGGAAATGAATTATGGCAATAAAATGGCACGTGTTCCTTTATTTGTTGCCAAATTATTTCTGAATTTGTCTATGGCTTGTCAGATTTATCTAATTTTAATCAAAGTCGTCCAAGTTCGTTTCTTGGCAGTATATGGTTGCTTTGAAAATACAAAATGCCTTTCAGGACTTTAAGGAAATATACATATGTATATCCATTTTCCCTTTACGCACGTTAAATTGATTGTCGTCATTGAGAAAATTTTTACAGTTCTCCCTTAAACAAAGAAAATATAATTCTCTGATGAATTGCAATTTTCTTTCATTCGATACACATATACATATACATACAGGTGTTATCCAGTCATGCCCCAAAACATTTAATATATATTTATAAGGGCGTAAATGCTGGTTATCTTGCGTTAGATCTCTTTCGCTTCACCTGACACTTGCTGTTAATAATATTGAAAAAGGTTTCCAAATTGATTTTATCTATATATGGACTTTTTTTTAACCATTCAACAAAGCTCATATCCGTCGATTGTATAGTGTAGAAATTCTGTTGTCTGATAAGTTTTTATATAGGTCGTTACTTAGATGGATTACTTCTCACCTCATTTATCATATACCCAAATTGGAAGCTTTTGTTACAGATTAATTCATGCTGTCATGAGTTCCTCAATGGTAGAGTCACCTTGGGTCTATTCTTTTTCTTTTATTTATTGATGACATTCAATTTGTGTTTCAAGTTTTTTAACCATAACAGAAAATTGCTGGTCTATTTAACATGAAATTTTTACCGAAATTATAGATATTTATTAGGGTGGTCCTTATTTTTCAACTTTCGAAATATTACCGCTGAACTTTTTCATACGATTCTCTACTATAAAATTTGAAGAGGATATTTTTTTTTCTTAATTTTTCGATGATATTTAAAGTTGTCAAACTTTAACAAAAACTTTGTATGGCCACTTTGAAAATGAGTCTCACTAACTGATTAAGACTAATACGTGCAGAGACTTGCATAGGAAACCTCCCCTCTCTCCCTCACCCCTCTGAAGATGAAAACGTTAATATTTCTGCTTTGACAGAAAAGTGCTGCTTTTCTTCTTTGTCATGTCTTTCGTCGTCATCTACCTCCACCAGCCAAGAAAAAGCAACTACATCTGCTTCCGAAGATCCACAAGAATATTCGACAGCGCAACTACCCAAAAAATAAGCTCGAAAAGGCATTATTAACAGCCAATTAGCTTCTGCTCTTGACTAGAGCTGAAAGTATCCGGATAATTTACTATCCGGATTATCCGAGATAATTAGGATGCGATTCCTCAAATCCGGGTATCCGGATAATCCGGATCCTATTATTCGGATCCCAACTATCCGGATCCGGATCCAAACTATCCGGATTCGGATCCGAGCTATCCGGATCCAGACTAAGCAAAAAAAGGTCAAAATTTCCCTCAAATTGCATTGTTTCATTGGGAAAATATAAATTTCCTGATATTCTCATTTTCTCAATGGAAAAACACAATTTTGAAGCATTTTTGCTTAGTCCGGATCCGGATAGTTCGGATCTGTATCCGGATAGTTCGGATCCGGATCTCAGGAATCGGATAGTTCGCAGATCCGGGTATCCGGATATCCGGATATTAGCAAATCCGGATCCAATTTTCAGCTCTACTCTTGACGCCTCTAAATTGAATGACAGAAAAGCAACTATGGACGTGACATCTACTTTGAAATGTGCGGGATGTGATCCATCATAGTTTAATGTCAATAGATCTTCCGGTCGTCGGCACTGTGTAAAAAATCGAAAAGCAAATTCAGAGTCTCTCACAAGCTTCTTCTTCTTCTTCTCTTGTTTATGCTCCAGAGCTATGGGCTCGACAAGCGAGCTGGAGTTCCTTCACAATGGCTTGAACCTATGGGGTGCCGTGACCGGATAGTAGTTGATTGCCATGTCCGGCTTGGTTGGTTATTTTCAATTCTGGTTGATGTTGCTTTTACTGCTATTTGATGTTCTCAGTGGTTTATAAACGTGTGTTGGTTAATTTTCACGCAGTGATAGACAAAACACAAAAGAGATCTACAAAGAAGAACATATATCATTAAGGGTGAACTGCACAAATAAAGGGGAGGGGGGAGGGGAGTTTACTACTTGAATGAATTAGTGGATTTTCGAGCAAGCTAGCTTGGCTTAGTTTATTAAATGAGTAAAAAATTTATTTACAGCTGCATCAAAGCGTGTTAATTTCTTGAGCGCGCTGAACTCACAGGGCTTTAAAAGGCTCTCCAGAGAACTGGCGCCTAGAATAGTGGGGAAGCCACTTCTGATAGAACTGAACTGAGTGCACACAAGAATGCTGTGCTCTATAAGATTTGGTGTGTTACATGTGTTCCAATTGACTAAGTCAGTTTTCCCTATGATCTCAAAAAGTCTGTCGTCGTACCTGTGACCAGCATAGATTCTGATGGTGAATCTGGTCTCTTTGGGAGAGAAGTCCCAGTCGAGCCAGAGGAGAGGGACAAATTTTTTGTAGAAGGACCCAGAGGAGGCAGACATGCGGGTGAATTCTTCATCCCAGGCCTTGAGTATGTAGCTGTTTTAGGGAGTTCAAAACTAATTTATCCTTAACAATTCATTGGGATAGCAAATTAATTGAAAATATCTCTGGGCATAAAACTGCAGATCGACTGCTAATTTTTGTATCTGGGCATTGGTTTGATCAACTTCTAGCAGTTCCAAAACGAACGTGGAACAAGTGAAGCTTGTACGTCAGCTGTCTACGAAACAATCAATTCATGGAATTTGAGTGATAAAATAAGCTGTTGAATACGACTTCTGTAAACACCGGTTTAAGAAATGTAGTTTGTGTTGTTTTGAAGCGAAAATGGAGAAAGATATGCTTTGGCTTGCTTGTCGACATCACATAGTGAAAATTATGCTATCAGCTGTGATGGATCAATCACTTGGTGGATTTAGTGGTCCTGATATACAATTATTCAAAAGGTTTAAGAACAACTGGGACAACATTGACCAAAGCGACTACAAGACAATAATTGATGATGCCGAGTCATGCCTCCTAGTAGAAGTGGCCGCAGACAGGATTTCTTTTGCGGAAAAACAACTAAAACACTATCAACCCCGAGATGACTACAGAGAATTATTGAATCTCACGATAATTTTCATAGGAGGAGTTCCCGAGAAAGGTATTTTATTTAATGCTGGTGTACACCGAGCTAGATGGATGCCAAGAGTCTTGTACTGCCTGAAAATTTTCCTATTTAAACATCAGCTTAAGCTGTCAAAAAGGAAGAGAGAGCTGTGAGAGATGATATATATAAAATATTGGATTCAAGCCTATACCGGATGGTCAGCACCAAGAAATGACTTACACAATTATTGAAAGACTTTACATCATTTGAAAGAACAAACCAAAAACTGGCTACTGTTGCCCTGAAAAAAATTCTGGGTCATTTGTGTTATTTGTCGGAAGAGCTGATTTCTTTTGCATTTTTCGATGATGAACTTTTAGTTTACGATAAAACGAAAATGACAGACGCACTGAAAATCGGAGGCATAGAAGATTGTCCAAAAAGAAAAACCATTGATATCAAACACATTCACGAAAAAAACATTGAAGACTTCGTGACTAGCAAATATTTACGAATTTTCCAGATCCTGCCCAAGAAACAATTGTTTTTATATACATAGTAGTAACGGTGAGGTTTCCATTACCAAATTATATAACTTGAGTTATATAGGCTAGTACTCGAAACCTCTTTATAACCACTATAAACCCCTAATTGAGCTTCAATGGAGGATTATATAACGGTTACCGTGACTTGATTTAGGTAACGTTATATAACTAAAAGTTTTATAAAATGAGTAACAAAAATATTCTGGTTACCTTAATATAACTTCTAATATAACCCTTATATAACCCATGGAGTTCTCGATTATTAATTTGGTCAAAGCCGGGGTTGCAGTAATGTTTCAGTTACTTTTATTAATTTTTTCTTTATAATGGTGATGGTAACGTTTCCACAACGCTTAAAATTTTCTCAGACTGATTACTTTTAGTGATTGAAATGTTAGGGAAATTACTTTTCGTTACCTTTATAAAACAATACAATGCAAATATTTACGACATAGAATTTCGATATTTTTTTGTATTGCATTTTTATAATGTAAGGGTCTAATATTTTCGGCATCTAACATAGCTTTGATTTTTCACTGTAATCGGCGTTTTTCCTGAGGAAAAAAATAAAACTCATTTTTAATTCTTATAGTAGACGAAATATGTAAAACTCTGGCAGAGTTTTATATCGTATGTAAAGTAATAGATATAAGTATTTTTTAACAGTTAAAATGGAAATATGAAAAATATGTCTTAAAATAACAGTTAGGATTGGATTTATATATTAAAATCAAAACTTTCTTGATTTCAACGTAGGCAACTAGTCTACATAAGTGATGTACATAGACCCCTTTTGTACTACCCTACTTCCTACAACATTTTATGAAAGAGTTTTTTCGCTTACAAAAAAATAATAACAGTTATTTACGCTCCTTGAGATAAACATTTTTTCTTAGAAATTTGCTGAACCATTTTCTTCAGAATTTCATACACAATATCTATGCTATTATAGTATAAGTTCAATGTCGGGTAGGTATCTACCCGATAAAAATCTGTAACGTCTCGCTCAAACATAAAATCGACGATGCCTCGACCTGATGTAGGGAAGCCCTCATTTTTTCTTAAAAATTTACTGGACATTTTTTCTTTAGAATTTTGTTCATTTTTGGAGGTAAATGAAAGTATTGTATTTAGTCGGGCACCAAAGTGAATAAAAATTCTGCCGATACATTTTCTGTAAGTTTCTAAGAAGAAATTGAGGAATTTCCTTCATCAGACCCAGGCATCGTTGATTTTATATACCCACAATATTCCCACGTCATGATATGATATCACAGAAAACTCATACACCCGAAAGTAAAGTCTTCTTCTGACAACAATAATGTCTACATTGAATATTTTTTTACAAAAAATGTTGGTTCGTGCACAGAATATATTAGGTTTGCTACGAGCTCTGCGAAAACCGGTTTTTGCTGAAATATTGTGAGAATTCTTATTATTATTGTCACTACAAGATGATGGCAAAACGTGGTGAAGTTGTTACGTGTGTGGGGCTTTTTCTTGACCACGTTTTAGGTTCTTATCTCGATTAAAACGTGGTTTTTTAAAACGACGGCAAAACGGATAGTGTATAGCGCCCGGTTTTCACAGAAGCGCGGGAACATTTTATGATAGTAAAACGTGAAAACTCCGTCCTTTTCACATTTATTTACGAAAACGAAATATTTTCCAATCTGTTTCGTTGCATGCAATTTGCGCTTTCACTTTTTTTATCTTTATTCATAAAAGTTTTAAAGAGAGTTTGATTTTTTTTTATTTTTTGTTTCTTTCTTTCTTCCTATTCTTGCCGTGTACATTTTAAATGTAAAACACTCGGAAATCTCGCCTGTTTCTTAACTTATTATTAAGTTGACTTTGATTATGAACGAGCAAAACCACGTTTTAGCGGAAATCACCAGACACGTAACGTTTAGCCCACGTTTTACCCACGTTTTGAGAAAGATTTCTGGCATGACCAGAAATCTGGTTTTAGTAGACATCCGAACCTGAAAACGTGGTGTTAATGACACATCTGTTACTTCCCGAGTTTGTATATCTACTAGTTTCTATAATCAATGTTTCGACTTCGAAAAACACATCCAATAATCCGCTGTCGCCTCGTCAAAGGATTGTCATAATGGTTGTGTTTGACATCCCTTTTACAGCTTCCATAACAATGTATGTAGGAATGTGTTAATGTGCTGTGTTTGTATTCGTTTCGTCATCGAAGTAGTGAAACCGTGAAATTTTGAAGGGGGACAGTTTTTATAATCCAAATTGCTATGTAAAATAAACAAATTTTTGGCGCCCCCTTATCTTCAGATAATATTCCTTGTCGTTGCCTATGATAATTTAAGTGACTTGTCAAGCAGAATTTTCAAATAAGTGACCAGCCCTCTTGTCATTTCTCCCCCCGCTCCTTGGGTTTAACTGTCATTGAATTGCCTACTCACGTACACTCTATTCGCAAGAAACCCAGCTTCCTTATTATTTATTCAATGAATGAGAGGTACTAAAAAAAGAAGAAGAAGAAGCCCTTTTGTTATTTTACTCACTCTTTTCCAATAATGTTGATATTTATACATATTTTTTTGTTGTTCGTTCTTGGCATTTCTCAGAACTCTATTAAGACATATTTTTAGCGTGCTAAAGAGTGGCCCGGCCGATAAATTCAAGCTAAATTGATTGGAGACTAATTGGTGGTGCCACATCTAATCAAGAACAACAAGCCAAATTTAACGTGTTGACCTTAGTAGTCTCGCTAAAAATCAGGATAATTTTTGCTAATACCTCTAGCGCGCTAAATTTTATATGAAAATTTACTTTAGGATATACAAATACCTGTATAATAACCGTGAAAGTTAGATCGTTAAGGTGGCTTTACGCATTTATTTCTAAAATGGTTATTCAGACGCTTGAAATTTGTATGCATTTAAAACCTCTGGGACTGACTCACTATAGGTACCTATGTAAAAAATCGATTTGTTTGTACCGCAACTCCATGAAGAGTAGCTCGATTTTCACTATTTTTCTAAGATCCGCCTATGAAATTTCAGCTCTCTACGTCAACTCACTTTCAAAATAAATATGTAGCGAAAATCATAACTTTTGTATGGACGTGCGGGCGAATACATGGCCAGCATTTCGGTCTAATTTAGAAGCGCCATCTATTATAGATTTTCGAACTTTCCTTGGAAATAAGGTACACTTTGGAAAGTAAATTAGTCTCTATTTTAACGGCTAAATAAGTGAGAGAGATAAGAGCACATAAACTCACTCACCTAACATTTTACCTTGTAGTTACCGTCGATTTGTGAACCCAGCATTACTGTAATTAGCGAAGCTCCTAAACTGCAGTGGCCACATGACTAAAAGAAGTTAAAAAGAAAAAAAAACGAAAAATGGCATCTATACATTGAGACATGAGAGCGAGAGCAGAATTAGATACAGGTTCACGTATTATAGGCATGATAGAAATTCTAATTTTTCCACTTATTTAAACGATACACCTGTGGTCTAAGTCTATGCATGTAAAGATCTCTTAAAATTCCAATTCTGTTCATCTCTACCTTCACGTTATATGGCCTTCAACAGATTACCATAAGCCTGCAAAAAAAAAACACTCACAAATCATTGCAATTCTTTAGTTTGCAGTAGTTCGTAGGCTCAGCACAAGATTTCTGAATAATGTGTTTCCGGCAAATTTCAATAGCAATCTAATCCACTTTCGAGAAAAATCACTTTAGAACTAATGCCAGAAACTTGCTCGTGCTTTTAAGCAAATTAAGCTTAAAAATCCACTGAAGCGAACCTCTGAAAACAAACCCCCGGCTACCTCAGTAAACTTTTATTTATAGTATATGAAATTTTAGTGGGTGAACGGCAGAGTGTTTTTCATATTTAATTTTTTATGTTTTTCTTACAATAAAACTAGCCACACATAGAAGCAATGAATGAAATGTCGGTATTGATTTTGGCTGCTAAAAATTGCGAGCTTTTATGGGAACGATGTTAATCTTTCTGGATGCTGGCCAAAATAGTGATGGATCGTTGAAAGCTCGATAGAAGACTGTATGAGTTATTTGTCAGACGTAAGATGAACGAGAAAAATAGGTGATGGCCTCCCTGAATCTGATACCAAAACAAAAATTGTTTTTCTTTATATATAGAGCAGGCAGGATAGCACTTAGGAAATGCTAAAACACAACTGGTTTAAGTAAGAACTACTGCAAGAAAAGGTCAAAAGTGACTGTTATCACCTAGCCACAATTGAATGAAGCCAGAAACAATTGTTCTTCATTGAAATTTACGGGAAAATCATCCCCCAATCAAATTATTCCCACCTTCCCGTCTCCCTGTAATATAATAAAGCACCACCGAAAGGGAGATTGTTTAAATATTTATGTACAGAGCTATAGGGTAAGGGGGTCGGTCTTGAGAATCCGAATCGGCACGTGCTTCATGGATGAATCTTAATCGGAGGATGAATGTATGTGAGAGCAGCCTTTTAGGGATTAATAATGAAGTAGATGTGATTAAATGATTAAGATGTTAATAGAGACCATCGTCGTTACCATTGTTTTGCAATCCTGTTGGCTTATATATGGCAATCGAGAATGATGGCTGTGTTAGTGATAAGTAAGTATTTATTTATTATAAAATAAAGCAAATCAAATATGGCGGAATTGATTCTGTATGTTGAACTGATTCAAGTTTGATTAATGTTACCCAATCAGATCGTCGTCATCGTCACCTTAAGAATGGCGATATGTAATTTTCACATTGATAGAATAAAACAATTAATTCAATCTGTATAGCTTTCACGAAAGATAAGAATCGACTACTACTACGGTTATAGTAGAAATATGGCTACAAGATGGATCTTAAGTATGTACATGTATTACACTGATCCTGGCTCATTGGGCAGCCCAAGCTATACCCCCTAATATAAACCACATAAGAAAAAAGAGCTAGGGGAATTTAATAGCAACACCCGATCATATCTAAGGTTTTTGCATTAAAAGAATTGAGAATTATTGGGTAGGAAGGATCTTAATGTGTGATTTTTTTAAAAATAATATAGAGATACTCCCTTTCCAATCATTCACCTGTTCTCGTATAGGCAAACTGAAGTTGTATATATATATAGCTATTTCTGAGAGCTTCCCTTTTCTTGTAGTCTGTATCTATTCCTAACCTCACTAATTCCTACTTCAGTCTGTTGGACCCTATCCAAAATTTAATAGTGAATTCTTCTTCTTCTGTTATTCTCGTACTCTTTTTTTCCCTATTGATGTCGTAGGAGGAAAAGGGAGAGAAGATGGATCCAACCAAACACTACAACATTACACTCTGTAAATTTGTAGAAACTTACTCAAGTTTGGTTGTTGTAGAAGCGTATTCAGGCCCGGACACGAAGACCCAAGGCCCTTAAGACGTTTAATAGAGTCAGGGCCCCTTTTTAAATAATTGAATAACTAAGTTTGTCATTCCGTTTGTAACACCTCGAAATAATGATGGTAGAGCAAAAAGGATTGGACACCCACGCATAATATTAAAAGTTATTTTGATTTTTGCATGTCCGTCCGTCCGTGCTGTCCGTCCGTCCGTCTGTGTGCACGGTAACTCGAGAACGCGTATACTTAGAAAGCTGAAATTTTGTATACGGTTTTTCTAAAACAAAAAGTAAAATTAAGTTCGAAAATAAGACAAATCGGGCAACTCCTTCGTGAGGTTGCCTTACAAAAATTTGTTTTCTATTGTATATTTGGACACTGCCTGAGAACGCGTCGACGTAGAGAGCTGAAATTCGGTACATGAATCGGGCAACCCCTACTTGGTGCTGCCATATAAAAATGTAGGCTTTTTACATATACAGTGAAAACGATCAGTCCAAGACATTTTATTGTACTAAAAACTTCTTCAGAATACGAAGTCCTATAAAATTGGTTATAATCGTCTTTTTATGTTCGACAAATCTTTTTAGAAATATATGCGAAAAACCACTTCAATAATCAAACTTGCACAGAAGGGTGACAATACGAAATTTCATAAGGGTATTCACCTAGGGTATCATAAGAATTGGTCTTAGATCAATTCTCGCTTTCTTACTTGTAGTACCAAAAAACGGCCATTTTTTTCATTTTAAGAAGGACTGATTCACTTCTTTTGCAGTTCTCTCCAAAACCATTTTTTGGACTGAAAAACTAATTACATATCTAATTAGGAGACAAAATGCGATTTCATCCGAACATACAAGCTTTAACGTGCATATTTCACCATTTTCGCGTAATTTAAAACTTTTAGCGGGTACCTTGCGACACCAAAATCCTTATTTCTCTGTGAGTATTGCAAGGATTTCCATAATTTGTTTTTGTAAATGAATGTGAATATGAAGTGAATCCATAATTCAATTTGAAAAACCTAGGTACCTTCAGAAAACACAACAAAACCAGCCAATACTGTCAATTGAGAAATATTCTTCTTAGGTTAGGTTAGGTTAAGTAAGAGGAGTGCCGCAAGACAACTAGCCTGCATCACTTAAACCTCTAGTGGGTCCATTGAGCCGCTAGGCCCCATGGGATAACCTTTTCAAGCTGCCCCAGATCAATCCTGCTTCCCTTAGGGAACGCAAGATATCTCCAAGACTCTTTACGTAGATCCATCCTGCTTCTCTCAGAAAACTCAGAATCAACCTAAATTCTTTGTTTTGCAGCTACCCCAGACTTGAAAAAAGTTGCTAGTAGCATACGTCTTTTATTCATCAGAGCGGGGCATTGGCAAAGCACGTATTGGAAAGATTCGATTTCCTCCGAGTCCTTACAGCTCCTGCACAAATCGTTCGCCGCTATCCCCAGTCTTCTAGCATGGTCACCTATGGCCCCAGTGACCCGTTAGAACCCCTACTAGATTTCTGGTGTTTTTTCTTCTTACTTCTCCACAACTAACACAGCCGAGAGTTTTGTCGAATGGAATAGAGAGTCTGGTACTTCTCAATACAAATTCCCCGAGTTACAGAACTCCGAGTGGAGAGTTAAGTGTCAAAAGAACTCTCATTTTCACAACTCCACAACTGAGTTAGTGAATCTCGCTGCGGAATGAACGTTTTCATTTTTCGTGAGGTGGAGCGCGCTAATGTTGATAGCTGGAATATTCGAATAGGTTTTTTCTTTGATATAATTGAAAAGTTCTTTACTCATTCTCATATACAGGAAGAATCTATGAGGATCAGTATATAAATCTTCATAAACATACATTCATATGTATATGGGATGGAATTTCCCAAATTCTAATCGTTTTTTATTGATAGGGTCACAAGCAAAACTGCGCAAAGTACACTTATGTGAAAAATACCAAACACAAAATTTCGTCTTCAGAATCTGATGACATAATTTATATTCTCATTTCGCGATTTTCCAAGAAACTGAACGCCTTGTTACCTCCAGAAGTATATTCACCTCGCCTCGCCTCGATGTGCACGTACCCTTAGAAATATCACAAATAATTACGAAATTATATACAAAGAAAGTTCGTTACGTGTAGCCATACGCTCAGATTGCCATGCGACGAGCTTGCTTCTCTCCAAAAGAACGTATTACCTCACTATAATCCATTAGACTACATTTTTCTGACTCTATGAACAGAACAGAGAGTGAACTGAGCCTGATCTCCACTGTGGTGGATCTTAAAAACTTCTTCACTCATTTTAGCGCTGAAAACGATCGTTCTGCCGAACAATTTGACCCTGGTGTACATAACAACACCGAAGTGCTATTTCCATATTTGGATAAATTTCCAAGAAGCCTTTTTCTAAGATGTACGTATATAACTCCAAGGGGCCGATAATTGTTTCCCCATGTAGCCTAAGCGAACGACAAAGGAGTTCGCTGGTGCACATACTCGTTTTCCAAAGTCCCATCTAAATCTCATAGATAGAAGGCTTTCAAGCTCCGTGCGCTCTCACGGATATCTTGAGAAAACTATTACCTTCATGAGAAAATAAGACTTTTTACGCAAGTTGTCGTAAGCAGTTGTCGATAATGACGTTGAAAATGGTAACTCTGTATCCGTCCCCGCCGGATATTGCAACTTCGATCTTGTTTCCTTCTTAGGGCCAATCTTAATCAAAAGCTGCGGACTACAAGCTACACGAAGCTCTATTTTAGCTTCATGAAGCGAAATCTGGCAATCTGGTACAATGAGCGCTACAAGCTTGACAACTTAACATGAATAAAATGACATTTTCTTTGTGAGTTTTTCAAGTTTTTAGTGCCATATTATCGTATTTCCTTACATAAAATTAATTTTTTTCGACTATTCGTGCCCTTCATCCATATTGCCTACTTATCGTAACGACAGAATGTTTTTGATATGATACATATGACTTTTACTTCATTAGCATGGTGTTGTATTGCAGCTGCAGTTACAAATTTAGAAATATGCCCAATATCAGCTACAGCTTCATGTGTAGCTAGCTAAACCAAGTACCGTAAAGACTGCTACGGTACGCCGCCATAGGTGAAAACTGAAATTTGTGGTTTTTAAGATTGTAGCATGTCCTCTGTCGTATGTCCTCCATGTATACCATTTCGGCCCATGACGGGACCACCTATACGCTTGGGCCCCTAAGTAACTGCCTAGTTTTCCTAGGCAGAAGTTCGCCGTTGAGCATATTCATAAACATATTCCTAAAGGATTTGAGTCGAGTTCAATTCAAAACAATTCTGGTCGAGCTTATTAAAAAATTCGTATTATTATCGTTATTTAGACAAGCGATAAACCGCAGTTATTCAAACAGAGACCAATGTATTTAAAACAAGTGAAAAATCTAGAATTGGTCTAAGACCAATTATTATGAGACTCTAGATGAATACCCGTATGTAATTTCGTATGGTCACCCATATCTGAAAAACTTTTCAGTATATCAAAATCGTCTAGTACTACACGTTTTCACAGTATACGTACAAAATCAGAATTTTTATATGGCAGCACCAAGAAGGGCTGCCCGATTTAGTTTTTTTTTTGCAATTTTATTTAATATTTTTATGAAAACGGCCGTGTACAAAATTTTAGCTCGCTGCGTCGACACGCTCTCAGGCAGTGTTCAAATATACAGGGTGTCCCGTATTTGGTGTGAAACCCGGAGGTTTCCAAAATAATGGGACTATATATTTGGGTAAGTTTCTATAGATCACCCTGTAACCTCTGACCGTTCCACAATATGAAGACGCTTATAACTTTGTTAGATTGATAATCGTGAGACCTTTCCAATGGTCTATAGATTTTTCCCTCCCTTATAGCTCAACAAAGTTACAATTTTGGATTTTTAATTTTACCCGTTTTTTTTATTTAACTACTGTTTTCACCAAAAAACACGTCATCAACACCATTTTTTTCATATTGGATTTAAGAGGAGCTAATTTTTCATATTATATTTATGCACCCAAAATGCAACCCTTTCTGCGTTTTTTCACTTTATCTTAAGCATGATAGTCACGCTGATTTCAAATTGAGGCGACGAGGTCTTCAATTTGCATAAGCATGTATGTTGACGATTTCCAGATCACCAGAAAAAAGCCAATACAAAATTTGTAACCCTAAAAGGTTAAGGTTCGTAAATCAACAAATATTTGACTTGAAAGCTGTATAGAGTAAAAGAATTTAATATTAAACTGTCACGTTGGTAATAAATGCAAATTTCTCAAAATTTAATATTGTAAGGCGCCTTTTTTTTTTACTTAAAATGAGAGAAAAAATTACAGAAATGTTTCACAGTTATATTTCAAAACGTTGGATACCTGTAAGACACAACAGCGCACAAGAAGTATGTGGTGTAGATTGCTATTGTTATCTTAGACATTTGATAGACAGGGACAGAAATTCAGATAAAAGCAGGAAAAAGGAATTTAAGGACATGCATCTCCCATTAAATTTGATGGGTTCGCGGAAAATGCTTAGGTGAACATGATATTCAACTTAATTCTTGAATTTCCATCCGCTCTGAATAGAAGTGTGAATGTTGACTAGTATAAGTGGGTTATAGTTACGTTTATTTAAAACTCTATTTAATAATTTCCCAATTAAATTATGGGAGACGTTTTTTTATTAGGCCGGAACAAAATAAAAGCATCAACTTAAAATTTTACACTTTTTAAGGGATCATATTAGTGTAACATTTTTTGAAAATAGTTTTTTTTATTTTTTTTGCATTACCCAAAAGTATGAATTGAATTTTCCTTGGGAAATTAGAACTATTCCGGTTGCTCAACTTTTATAGAAAAAGCGATTCGGCCAGCTGTGAAAGGCATAGGTGGCCTATTAATGAATTCGATTCGAGTGTATAAATTCACATAGAGAATGACATAGATAGGGCTTACACGTTGCAGTATTTTAGTTTTCGTAGATGAGAGATACCCGAGGGAGGAAAAATCCCTGCCCGCATCAACGAAAAGTGAATCATACTGAAGCAATTCGAAGAAGCCGAAGGAACTCGGTAGCTCAGTTGGTAAGCGCGCTACCATCCCTGGGGTCGTGGGTTCGATTCCCACCTCGACTTGGTCCTGTGCTTCTCCTTCCACCTAGTTTCCTTCCATTTTTCTGCATTATTCCTTAACCCTTGAGAATAATTCTTCAATGAAATTTAATTGTGTTTTCTAAGGATATATTCGATATACCTTTGTAATTCGATATAATTCGTATAATTTGTAATTGATGTGTCTATGTATATTTGTAAGGAAAAAAGTTAGCTATTAATTAATGTATCTATAATAATTTCTATAATTAATGATTCCTCAAGTATAATGATGTCTAATTATGTTAATAATGATATTTAATGATTTGATGATGTATGATTGTTGCTAATAATGCAGTTACATAGCTTATATGTAAATATGTAATATTTTCTGTCTGTAAGATTGTTAAAATCGGTAGACTAAATAAATAAATAAATAAATGAATATATGAACCTAGCATCGCGATTGCTCGTAAGACTAATAAAAATCTCGTACTCGAAATTTCAAACGCCTTTTTCTCGAAACGCAGTTTTCCAAAATGGTGGAAGCTTTCAAAAAAAGAGTCTTCAAGCTAGCCGTCTCAGATTTTCACGTCCTTATTAGAACGGTATTGAAGGTATTTTTATTTAAAAATTTTCAACGAAAAAAAGATCAAATTCTACACTAAATTCTGAAATGGCCGCCATTTTGTTAATTTTCAAAAAAAAACTCCATCCGCTCTGAAGTTTTTCATTAATAAAACTTTTTTTTTGCTTCAGACAATTTTCAGAGAAGTAGAAGCTTCCACCATTGGTTCCATATTTTGAGGAAGGATTGAAATTATTTTTATATAACCGATTATCGTATCCTGTTCATTGAAAAAATCAGGAATATCAGCAATTTTCATCGCCGTCGTGTGTCCTAATCCAAGTCATATTTAGCTTGTTATTATCTTAACTGTAGTTACATAAAAATAAGTTTTAAAAATATTTATTGATAGAACTATGGGTTATTACCACTTTCATTACTGTCCTTATCCATTTCCAATGCCCAAAATTCTATTTGAAATAATTCCTTTTTGGAGAGCACAGACGTTGTTAGTAAGCAAGATGACAGTTTCCACCATTTTAAGATTGGCATTTTACACAAAGTTATTTTATGTTATATTTTTTTAAAAATTTAAAAAATTTTCAGAAAATATAACACAATAAAACTGCAAACATGTTCGTTTGAAAAAAATGTCAGCCAAGTGTTGAACCAAAGCCTAACAAAAAAAAAATGGCGCTGATTACTTCTGGGAAGAGATCTTTATCTTTATACAATATGAAGTGGCTGCCAACTGACAGTTCGAGAGTTCATACCTTAGAATACATAGAAAACAGAAATGAGTGAAACGTGTATAAATCGTGTACATGAGCGTAGTTTTTCAAGAAAAGAACATAATACATTGGAGTAAGTGAGATGTCGGGAGAGATCTATTGTCAAAACTGAAAACGTTTCAGGGAAATAATAGTGACAGCGATCAAATATTTTTTCTGTGGGAGAGAAGTTTTAATTTGTGATAAGTTGCTGGGATACTCGTGTCTGCTCGGGATTGGATATCTGAATCAGATGTTTTTTTGAGTGAGAACGTTTTTTTTTTTTAATTAAATTCACAAAAATAAAATTATCTAGTTCACCAAACTAAAAACTTTTTTCAATCGTTTAAAAATTACTCTCCTGATTTATCATTATGTAAACCTATACAGATATCTCAATCACAAAAACATAGATCACCGACACAACAAAAACTTATTACGCGAAATCTGGCTTATCAACATTCCATATACTTATATCTTCTATATATTCTAAGGGTCACTACCTACCTTGTTAATTTTAACATCATCCGCGAAATGTAGATTAGCAAATTTATCGTTGTACGAGTATGTACGGCTCGGGAATATAGTTAAATTTTTAACCGCGTATGGGTTGTGTTATTGAGTTATTTATGTTCCAAGCCGTAGCTCAAGAAAATGCATATGTGTGAAAGAAGTGCGTTTGCGAAAGGGGAATGCCCATTTTTCATACAACTTTAGGCCCGACACCCGCAGACATGAGAGCCATCTTAAATGATCCATTATGATACTCTGACCATATTTCAATTAAGCGGGGGGGGGGGGGGGGGAATTTGCCAATCGGATGAATCTTGAACGATAAAGTGACTCTTTTACCGCTCGTGACTGTGCGGAATTGATGAATCGCGGAAAATGAATTTCTATGAGAAAAAGATTCACAACAGAGCACTAATGGCCATGGAAGAAAGAATTGCAAAAATATATGCGAAATGTACTAACTGGAATGTTAGTGACTCAAGTGCATGAGTTTTCGGGTGACAAAATCATCCCGAGAAAGTTTTTTGAATCGGGAAAAAAGTACACCACCCGATAGCACTCGGCGAGACCTTTAATTAGATATGTAACATGCCGAATTGGAGCCACCCCTCCCCACCCCTACTGCAGAAGTATGCAGAAAATTTTTTTTGTTTTCTACGAATTGTAGATGGTAATGAGCTAAGGCGAACAGTTAAACCTGTTTACCGATCGGACATAACCCTACCTAAAAGAGGGAAGTTCTAAAAAGTGAGTAAGGGGATGGCTCTGAGTATTGGAGTGTGGATACTCAAATTTCTTTCAGGACCCACGGTACAGAGATACAAGGTATTCCCATTACGAACCACGTTCCGCCATTTATGTCCGAATGTATAGGAAAGTATGGTACAGAGAACACAATATAATCTCTCATCTCTCTGTCTTTTCAATAGAAATGTATATACATTATAGGATGAAACACGTCACAGTTCTAGTACAAAATTTTAATGAGAATACCTTGTCTTCTATATACCTTGCTCAGGCAGGACCTAAAGAAGTCGATTTAGTACTAGATTTTCCAAAATGTACTAGATCAAACTTTGACTCTTCCAAGCATTCCCCAGCTTAATTGAAATAAACAATGTTAATAAAATATGTTGAGAGTATCATAATGCATCGTTTAAAACATCTTTCATTTCTATTCATGTAGAGCCTAAAATGGGCATTCCCTTTTGCTACCTATGCGGCTTATGAGAAAAGAGCACTTCCTGACTTTGAGGTCTTAAATAGAGCTGAAAGTATCCGGATAATTTACAATCTGGATTATCCGAGATAATTAGGATCCTATTCCTCAAATCCGGGTATCCGGACAATCCAAATCCTAATATCCGGATCCCTACTATCCGGATCCGAATCCAATCTATCCGGATTCGGATCCGAACTATCCGAATCCAGACTAAGCAAAAAAAGGGCAAAATTTCCTCCAGATTGATTGTTGCATTCGGAAAATATAAATTTCATAATATTTTCATTTTCTCAATGAAACAACACAATTTTGAAGCTTTTTTGCTTAGTCTGGATCCGGTTAGCTCGAATCCAGATTAGGGTAATATGGATCCGGATCCGGATAGTTCGAATCTGGATCTCAGGAATCGGATAGTTCGTAGATCTGGTTATCCGGATATTAGCAAATCCGGATCTAATTTTCAGCTCTAGTCTTAAACTCTCACTCAGTTTGAAATAAAAATAATTTACACTTTTTTATCTACATTTTATATATTTTTACGCATATAAACATTTCATAGAACATAAAATGTAATTTAGTGTGGCAATAATTAATTTAGTCGCTTGTCAGGCGAAGAGCGCAAACAGTGCAGTTATAGCTGTTTTATGAAAGTTCTTCACCGCAAAAGATATATTTTACTAACTTAATGTTAACTAATAGCCATTCCACTCCGAATTACAGAATAGCTATTGGAGAATATTAAGCTATTAATGCAAACTCTTCCAAACTCTCTGCGTTATAGAGTTTGGGCACCATGCTATGACAACATTTTATTCATTTCAAATCGATGTGATGCAGCGGAAAGCATTTTAGGAGTAAGAAGCGCATGCAAGCGTTGAGAGTTTCTCAAGGCGTTGTGAAAATTTCATTCGCATATTTATAAATGGGACGACATCTAATCAAATCTTTATTTCCTCAATGCTGAAAATTTGTTCTATTTTTGAGGCCATTCCCTTTAACTCGTACATGAATTTGTCTGTATATTACTTTTTTACTATTTTCGACACTCTCGTAGACCAACTTTACGTCATCACAGCGAGCTAAAATTTGGTCACAGCAGGTTCATGTCGCGTGACAATTGAATCTATCAAAATTTGAACATGAAATTTCCATGGAAAACCGGGAAAATCGGGAAAAATCATTTGAAAATTTGGTACAAATTTGATTAGTGATAAATCCGTTTCAGGAAAAATGCAGAATTTTCCGAAAAAATTTTCCCGAATTTTCCAACTTTTCCGGAATATTTTCCGGTAAAAAAGTTTTCTAAATTATGCATGATCAGGTTCCCTATCAACTGGCATCATTACTTTCTATCCGACAATGGTGAAAGCTTGCAGAAAAAATCGAGGAAAATTCATGTAAAACGCTTTTCCTGAGTTTTTCAGACCAAAGAAGCATTTGAGCGTTTTGCAACCTAAGACAAAGTTGTAGAGCGAAATGAGTTGCATAAAGTTGCTTTTGTGGAAAACTCCGTGGAAAAACCGGAAAAGCTGGAAAATCATCGGACAAATTTTCATAGATATAATTAGTGATAAATCTGTTTCAGGAAAAATGCAGAATTTTCCAATTTTTCTGGAAAATTTACCGAAAATTTCCGGAATTTTCCGACTTTTCCGGAAAATTTTCCGACAAAAAAGTTTTATAAGCTATACGGAATCATTTTTTTCCGTCTACTGGCATCAATACTTTCTCTTCAACAATCATGAAAACTTGCATGAAAAATCGAAGAAAATTCATGTAAATTTTTAAAAAAATTTCATAGTAATAGGAAAAGTCTGTGGAAAACATCGAAAATCTGGAAAATTCATGTTATATGGGATCAAGTTGGAATACAGCTAAAAAGCGCTGTTTAAAACATAATTTGAATCTCAGAAAACCGTTGCAGTACTTCAACGATTTGATACTCGAAAAATTTTGTTTTCGGATCGGCACCAAACATGACTTAAAAATTGTTTTAAAATATCTCCATGCGGCACGTAATAACAATTTAGTTAACGTGAAAAGGCAGAAAATGAAAAAATTAAGAAAAGGAGTTTTCAAACAAAACTGAGGCCAAGCCGCATGAAAAAGTAGAAAACAAACTTTTCTTCACACACAGAGGTGGACTCAGATTTTATTCGCTGACAATCACCGATATATTTCAGTATGATCAATCAGAGGTAATAAGTGATTTGATTCATGAAGAGAAAGAATATTCAAGAGAAATGTCCCAATCAAAAAATCTGAGTCCACCTCTGTGTGTGAAGAAAAGTTTATTTTCTACTTTTTCATGCGGCTTGGCCTCAGTTTTGTTTGAAAACTCGTTTTTTACTTATTTTATTATTGTCTATTTTGCTTAGTGTGTTCAAATTAAACCTAAATACGTTTGTTTAATTTACATTTGTTTAATTACCATTATTACAAAATTAAGGCACAAAAATAGAGCACAATAGTACAACAACAATTCGAGAAGGGCTTCAAATCTACGAGGATGCTAACTTCGATGTATGTACGTTAGCCTTTCAGGACACTTAAGTACATAAAGAGTTGGAATCGAAGCTTAATTACTTTTATATTATATGGCCGTAGATCAATCATACCGAATTTTCCTCTCATCAAAAGTATACCTACTCCAAATTTCCATGAACTATTAATTATTTAATAAATAAAGCAGAAATTGGAAATAACCGTCCCAATGGGAGGTATAATATTTGGGGAAGTTCCGTTTGAAGAAACAAACATTCGCGTGTCCCTGTTGCTTATGAGTGGCCATTGGCTCTGCACAATTATTACCCGTCATTAACAAGCATATTTTTCTGAATTCCTCAATTAACGACCGATTCAGGGTGAGTCTGGGTTTTATTGATTATCGCCAGCAAACTTGTGAGCTGCTGGGTTTACTTCCAGTTGTCATCTTTCGAAAATAATTCACAGAACACTTATTTTTGTTGATTATTATCTTACGGCCATTTCGGGGCCATTAAGTGTTTGTACAAAGATATTGGAAAGTCAATGATAACAGCAATAATTCGATTAAACTGTAATTTCTTATCTTTCGATTTTATATCCAATTTATGCTTTCATGCAAATTGCGTTTATTAGAATGGTGTGTGTGTGTGTGTGTGTAGGTGTGATGGGAGTAGAAGGTTAAACAGACAAAAAAAAATCTTTGTTTCGTAATAGATAATAATTAATTTACAGTAAATATTGATGAAACGAGCTATGAGTGACATGACAAAGAATTAGTCAGAATCGTTTTTCTTCAATCGTTATTCACAAGTTATTGGAGTGCTGTTAAAATGGTGAAAAGTAAGGTTAAGTTGAGTCAAAGTTCAAACAAACTGATTTAAATGTATAAAAATAGACTAGTTTTTCATAAGCCCGGTATGCAGATTAAACGAAAATTTCGTTTTATTTTTGGGCATAAAACTCGTCACGGAAAAGATTTGTGGAGAAAAGTGTAGAATATAAAAGGGAGCTGTCTCAATCAGAGTTGACTAAATGACTGTTTGTCTTATAATAGTTATTCAAATTAGTTGAAAAAATTGATATAAAGAACGTGGATATTGAAATATTAATTGAGTCATTATTGCTAGTGCATGGGTTAATTAAGAAATTGTGTAAAAAAGGCTCCTTTTATAGAGTAAATCCATGTATCTTTAGATGTAAAACACAAATGTACATTTGAACAGCCATTTCGTGTTGGAGAACTAATCAACGCGGGTTATTACCCACTTATTAAACAAAAATTTATATGCTGTGTGAAAACTATTAGTGAGAAAACAGTCCTTTTTGAAAAAGTTAAGTTTAGTTGTAAGAAATGAGTTAGTACATGAATTCACTAGTTTTAAGGCAACTACGGCTTAGAGAAAGTTAAAAGATTAATTCAAAACTTCATTTGATTTGAAAATTTTAAGTATTCTAGATAGCATGTGATGATAATAAGAAGGAAATTAAGGAATTCCCAAAATCCCTTTGAAACTGTTAGTGAGGAACGATTTGTTGAATTGTATCGGTTTCCACTATACATCTTTGTGGAAACTGACGAAGATTTTATTATTATAATATTATGACGAAAGTGAGGATAAACGTTATCATTAGGAAGACGTGTTCGTGTTCGTTAAATAATTGTTAACAAGAACTTCAATAATTTGTTATTACACCAACTGTACACAAGGTCAAACATTTTGTTTTAATTTCTGTAGTTGTATGAAAAAAATGAAAAAACTCCAGTAAAAATGTGTTTGTTTAAGCGGAATGTTCACTTAGACCCGACACCTCTCGCAATGAGAGATATCTTAAACGATGCATTATGATACTGTCAACCTGTGCATGCAAATGGGTTTCCTGGCGGCAAAAACGTACCGAGAAAGTCTTCTGAATCAGGAAAAGAGTATCCCACCCGATAGCACTCGATGAGATCTTTAATTTGATATACAATATGCTGTATTGAACCACCCACCCCCTTCCCACATCGGGGATTTTTACCGCTGCCTTAAAAATATGCAGAGAAAAATTTTCTTCTACGAATTATAGCTGGTAATGAGCTGAAGAGAACAGTGAAACCTGTTTTCCAATCGAACGTAACCCTACCGAGAGAGAGCGGATCTAAGGTGCAAGAATCTAGTACCTCAGTTCGAATAAAAATTATTGAAACACTAAATGGGGATGGCTATTTAAGCCTCCGAGTATTGGATTGTGGGTACTCAAACTTCTTCACAAGACCTAAAGAAGCCAATTCTGTACAAGATTTTCCAAAATGTACTAGATTAAACTTTAACCCTAGTAAGCCTTCCTCCGCTTAATTGAAATAAACATTGTTCATAAGATATGTTGAGGGTATCATAATGCATCGTTTAAGACATCTCTCCTGTTGATGTTGATATCTTATTTCTGCGTTTTTATTTATTGAGATGAATTTCGTTTCTTCTAATTTTGTAATTTTTACATCTAATTCTTTATTTCGTAATTCTACAAAATTTACGAAAAAAAATTGTCGTGAAAAAAAAATCGATTACCGTGTGTACACAATTTTGACAGCAAAACTCATTTCAACTTTTGCGGAATCGGAAAAAAATTTTGTGTATAGGTACGTGAAAATTCACAGTTGCTGAATCCAGCCCCGGACATATGAATAGTCTCCAGTTTTTATGCGCGCCGCCCATATACGAGTAGATAAATTAATTTTATTTCAGTTAAACTGCATACTTCTATGGAAAATCAAACGCGAAAATTTCCATAGTAATTTTCGCTCACCTTTTTCTTTTACATAGATTTTATATAGGAAATGAAATTTTCGTTTGATCAGCGTACCTGGCTTTATAGTTTATAACGGGAATGAAGTTTCTAATTAACAGTTCAAGTCACCTAAATTCTGGAATATAAACAAATAAATTTCTATGGTCTTTGAAAAAACTATCAAAAAATTATTCCGAATTGCTGTTATTTGCTCTCTATCAGGCTGTTTTTGTTACCCTGACAACACAGGTTCACATTAGTTCAATTAACTCAGTTCTGTATGTAAAACTTGGTCAATTTCAGATTGATGAACGGTGACCTGTGAACGCTAAGCTGTTCAATTTTTGCACCACAATTCAGTACATTTTTAAATCTGAAAATTAAATTCCTTTGCACTGTTATAAAAGTAAATTTCTTCCTTATCTTCAAAATACCCTAAAACGGCCTCTTTTAGTTCATCGTCTAAAAATTGTTGTCCCCTGAGATTCGAACTCAATTTGCAAAATACCTTGAGAACAAATCTGGACTAATAGATTTCCACGAAACAGGAGTATATGCAGGAGAGTATTATTAACAATAACAGCTATGTAAATGAACCTGTACATTGCCATGGAGAAGCAGTAGGTACTTGGATGGATTGAAAGGGGGTTGAGTACCCCCGAGGGGAAGCTAGAACGTAAGCCACTACAAGACCCATTGTTCACCCTCAGGACCCATAAGTAAGCTCATATGTCCCAACCAGACGCTCTTATAAACCATAAGATTGCCTCCCAACCCTTCTTACCTGCTTCATGCTATTCATCTAGGAGGTGTGAGCCAAGGAATCTCTGACTTTTCCGGTGAGAGAGTAGGACAGTGACAAACAAAGTGAGTTGCTGTTTCGGATTCCTCTCCGCATCCTCTACATATATCAACCAGTCCTATCCTATGTATGTGATCCCTGAGAGAACAGTGTCCAGTAAGAATAGACACCAGAATTCTCATGATAGGTTTGCTCAGTCCTAGCAGCTTTTTTGTAAAACTTGGGTTAGCTTTACCCTACAGTTTCTTTGGTTCTACCCGAAAGCTCGTCTGACCAAAGACAACTGTGTTGGCAATCGGCCCAGGTTGCAATTGTGGCGAGAAGGTGTCCCGATGCGATCCCAATTGTGGAGGGAGGTGCCTCCGAGGCCGCCCAAGACGTGGCAAGCTCGTCCACTTTTTCGTTTCCAACAACATCCCTGTGACCAGGGCACCCAAAGAACGAGTACCCTGTTACACTGAGAGAGGAGTTCAGGGTGGTCTTACACTCCAGTACTAGGTTGGAAGTTGTAAAGGGTTTTGACAAGGATGAGCAGATGGAAATCTCCTTATTCTCAGTGTCTGCCTTCAAGAATGGCCTTGACCTCCGACTGGAAGACCGTAATATAGATTTCCAGATGAATGACAAGTTCCAAATGAAGCTCCTCACAGAAGACGCCCGCTTCGGTATTATCTTCAGAATTGGAACCGTCTGTAGAAATTATAGTATTTATCAATGGGTGAAGCACAGAGTGTGCTGCCCATTTCTCCCTAGATGGGATTATCGTTTTAAACTTGCGATCGATATTATCAGATTTTCAATTTAGTCGATTTCGATGATTTGGAAGTCTCGATTCCACACCTAAGAGTAATAAACCTGGTAAAAATCCAATCCACGCTTAGATCTAGCTCAAAAAGCAGAAAACGAAATTTTCAGTAACAATTATAAAGAAGCATCCTTTAAGTTCACTTTAGATTTAACCTATCCGTACTTATTTCGTACTTCTTTTTTTCGTAATAACAAATAATAATTAAAATAGCTTAATCTCTCTTTTGTATATTAGGGACTCTTTCATTAAATAACCACCTACAGTAAACATAAAATCAGTTTTCTTCTTATACAACATTAGTCCCATCAAACGTAAAGAGTGGTGGCCATCTCGCGAACTCCAGCAATCAGCCTCATTTCCATTTGTGGTTCATTGTGATGCCACCTTACTGGGACCCTACCTTGGAAAGATACATCAGATTTAGGACGT
Source organism: Dioctria linearis (assembly GCA_963930735.1). Lineage (NCBI taxonomy): Eukaryota > Metazoa > Arthropoda > Insecta > Diptera > Asilidae > Dioctria > Dioctria linearis. The sequence continues at coordinate 1,670,279 of OZ005742.1, read as the reverse complement.
GTACTGCAACTAGCCACAAGAGTTAATTAACCTTACCAGGTCCCCCAACTCCTTGTCTGCTAGCTCCCCCAATTCGCCGAAGAATTAGATGCGAGCACATTCCTCTTACGCTTGGCAAGGTTTGGGCATTCACACAGCATGTGATGAACGCCCTTATGCTCTTCCTCATTCATACAGCTTCTGCAGAAGTCATTGTATGGAGCTTGCAGAGGCAGTGTCCCATAATAACTGCGGTAAGATTACGCACATCATTACGGTTCTTCTTCAGCAGAGATTCAGTCTTCACAGGACTTCTTGTGGACCAGTGTATCTAGAATCCTCTTTACTGATTCTAGGGGCCGACCGATGGGTTCCTCTTCTAGACATATATTCATAGCGGAACCCTTTCTAGCCAGGGTATCCGCTGTCCCGTTTCCAGGTATATCACTTTGACTAAGCACCCAACAAAGACTAACTCTGTGGTTAGCGGCCAGTTTCCCGAGATCACAGCGATAATAGGCGCGATCTAATAGTGCTCGAGTCCAAAGATTTGATTTCAGCTTGGCCGTCAATACAAATCGTAATGACTCGATCGCTAGGTACAACGTAAGTTGTACGCAGCAGACTTGATGCTTTGCAAATGGCCAGGACCTGCGCCTAGAACACACTACAGTAGTCCGGTAGGCGATACGATTCCTGTATTCAGGACAGATCTTAAATATTCTGCTGTGACCAATGTCTGCTGTTGACCAACAGCTCGACCACAAATATTTACCAGTGTTGCTTTCGATTACGGAAAATTAAATCTTGACGCGCTCTGCATCAACATACTTTATAATTTAATTTGCAGATTTAACATTTTTCTATAAGCACTTTTTTGGAAGCATATCAGTAACCTGCTACAAGTGCTTCGAAGATGCTTTTTTTTTCGAAGCACTTGGAATTTTTCCCGCTGGGAGGCTACGAGTAAATAATTTCAGCAATTCAAAAAGGAAACAGATCATCGACGTAATTTTGGTTGTCTTTTCTTCAATCGGTGCTGCTTTTATGCAATTTCGCTCCTCATTCACACTGATTATGTTAATGTGTAAGTGTAGTCCCGCAACTAGTTGAATTACATCGAAAAAAAACGTATTTGGTCGCATATGTAAACATAATCCGGATTATTTAATTCTAATTTTGCTACGAACCAAACGCAACCTATCCTATCTATCTTTTGGACTAAAAATCAATTTCATAACATCAAAAAGTGTCAGTAATTTAGGTTTATGATAAAAGATTGTTTCAAAATCATAGTAAATATGTAAATTGTAGGTTATGGCGAAAGCATACATAAATTCGGACATGAAAAATAAATGGTGTTTATGTACCAGACTACACCAACCTATAACCATGAAGCTCCATTCCGCGATACCTTCATAATCTAAATTACGCAGATATGAAACAATCTGCATGTCCATATCCGCCTTCAACAGTCCTCTCACCCAAGTTGGTACTTAAGCGGAAGGTGTCTATCTGCCCTTCTTCCCTCACCTCATATAATCTAATCCTCATTACCTGATTTTATCTTATCTGTTAAAGCTTTGCCATGCAAAACACTATGCCACACATTGGCGCTACACTCTAAGAAATATTTCATTTCATTTGGAAAATGTTAACTGGGCATTACGTTACGATTTAGAATTTTAAGTATCACTAGTATGTGGATTTGAATTTGGGGTAAACGAAAAATTTAACGTAGTCTCTAAAAATTCGCAGTAAGTCATAGCAGTTTCGTGTGGAGACTTAAAACATGCATAAAAATACATTGGAGTTTCACCTTAATTTCCAGTCCATTTGGTATTTTTATGAATACAAGATTTCAGAACAGAGAAAACTGAAATGTGAATAATTTATTTACGAGGCTTTAAAAGCTGAACGCTCTAAAATTCGCGGAGACTTTGTAATGCCATCTGTTTTAAAATAGAGGAAGGCGCCATTCTTGTTTACCGCAGTGAGCTCTGCGTATATGTAGAAGCATTTTCATGTCAACATTTTCCGGATCTCATAACTTCAAACACGCTTCTTCTCCCCCGTGTAGATTTATTTACATTTCCTCCATGTATGGAAAAATGAATATTTCGACTTTGTTTTGTTATATGTACACATATGCAAAAAAAATGAATGAAAATAGCCGTTAGATGTCTTTTAAAAGATGGCGTCCATGGTAACATTTAAAAAATGAGTTAAGTGTATTATTTATGCGCACTTTATCAAAATGTTTTTTGTTTTTAATTTAATTGTAAGATATTTGATTATATTAACTATTGGCTGTATTCAATAATATTTTAATGTTGGCTACGTTTTTTCGATTTTGATCCACTATTATGGCGAACTGGAGAGATATAAAAAAAAGAGAGGGGACCATTGAATAAATAACTAACGGAAGCGCCATATCGAGTGAAAACTTGAGTCAGAATAGGCTGAGCCATCCTATCTAATTCCTATAGTCAAAAATGGCACAAACTTTGGTTAAAATTTGTTTGCCTTCTTCATGCTCAAAATGTACAATTTTGGAAACAGTACGCTTGTATTAAATGGAAGGCATTAAAATTGGCATAAAAAAAAGGCGGACGTAATTTGCAGAGCTGGGCAATACTTAAGTAAAAAAGGACTTAAGTACAACTTAAAGTACATTTTCGTTACTTAAGACTTATTAATTAATACTTTTGAAATGCCCTACTTAGGAATTGAACATAACTACTTGCTTTTATTTACTTGTACCATTGAATAAATAACTAATAAGGAAACGGCATATCGTATGAAAACCTAAGCCACTCGGCGAAATGTATTAGTGTGCTGTGTTTATATTCGTTTCGTCATGGCAATAGTGAAACTGTGAAATTTTGTAGGGGGACATTTTTTATAATCCAAATTGTATTATGTAAAATACACAAATTTTTGGCGCCCCCTTAACTTCAGAAAATATTCCTTGTCGTTGCCTATGATAATTTAAGTGACTTGTCAAGCAGAATTTTCAAATAAGTGACCAGCCCTCTTGTCATTTCTCCCCCCACTCCAGGGTTTGACTGTCATTGAATTGCCTACTCACGTAGGGGAAACATGGACAAAATGGAATATACGGGTAAAATGACATGTTAGCAATATCCCATAAACGGTATATGTTAAATAGGTTGCAACACTGGCACTACGTTACTCTAGCGTCCTGTTCTGACCTGCGCACGTGTCAGTTCGCCCATAGCAGCGGTTTGAGTGAGATGTGCATTGTGATATTTTTGGCTGCGCAAAAAATTTAAAATTTAATGATTCTTTGGTTTATGGGGTAAGTTTCTTGTATCCTTGTTATAATTAGTTGGATTGTTTTATTAGTGTCTGTATTCGCACGAAAACCCGCTTCCTTATTAGTTATTTATTCAATGACTTGTATTTAAGGCTCATTCAGACTCGGCAAGTTACTTGCACAAGTAAAGACTCTCTTCACTTCCCTATGCCCCTCGTAGGTCCAAATGCTTACTTGCGCCAAGTTGGAAGTCTTGTTCCACTCCTTTCTACTTTTTAGAGCAAGTCCACACTTTTAACTTCAATTTTATGTTAATTTTAAACATGGAAGATGGTGTAAATTGTCAAATGATATAGATTTGTGGAAGTTGTCAACTTTGCATCACATTAAAAAAAAAAATACATAAATAGTTAGAATTTATATTCCTCAAAATAAGTAGAAAGAGGTTGATCCAAACAAGTATTATGAAAATATTTGAAGTGATAAAAGACAAAATTGTGGACACATTAAACGAACGAGAAAATAAACGTGTTTGGGTACGAAAATGATTAAACCGAAGATATAAATTAGGTGCTTTTAGTACTCTTCTCAAAGAACTAATTCTTGAATATAGGCAAGCGTATCGGAATCATTTTCGGCTATATCCAGAAAATATTGCTGTTAATATTCCACTTTAATTCCACTTCAGGCAAATTGCAAATTCCTGCAAAAGTAGTTCCATTTCAGGCAAATTCTCGCAAGAGTACTTGAGAAATGTGAACATGAACTTGCTCCTATGTAGCAATCTAATTGTGCAAGTAACTTGCAGAGTCTGAATGGGCCTTTAGTTTTGTACTTAAGTACCAAGATTTTTCCTTAGGTATTTCTGAGTCTATTAAGTATCTATACATATAAAAAAATATCTAACTCTTTGTAGAGAAGTAAACACAATCTCGCGCAGCTCCTCTTTTGTTGAGTTTTAAAGCACACAAAGAACTGTTAAAACATTGTGCCGTACCCGCGCGTCAAAGCATAACTCTCGACAAACTAATGACATACAAACAAACTGGGCAAATAGAATAAAATCCAGTAATGCCTGGCTCGAATATAAAATCGACGATGCCTCGACTGGATGACGAAACCAAAAAAAAACCAGCAATGCCTCGCTCCAATATAAAACAACAATGCCTTCACCTGACCTAGGAAAGACCTCCATTCTTTCTTAAAATTTTACTGTAAATTTTTTCCTTAGATTTTTTATGCATTATTGGAGCCGACAACGGGTCCTTGGGCGGCCTATATCAGTTTTTATGAGCGTAGCATTTATTTCATCTTTGAAATTTACAGAAAATGTTTCGGCAGCATTTTTATTCACTTTGGTGGCTTGTTCTCTTTCGCCACTATCATAAGCTCTCAAAGAAGAAATGCACTAAGTATTAAGAACTTTGAAAAGCTTGTATTATTAAAAGCAAATAAACTGTTTTTGAAATAATTAATAAAATGTTTAATGTTTTTTACATGAATTCCGGTTAAGTTGCTTATTTTTTGTTTTTTATATTATATTCTATAAAAAATGAGAAACGAAAGTTTTACTCTACGTCCAACGTCGGTGGCTATTACAAAATAAATACCTGTTGAAAACTATAATATAATAACCACTTATTACTGTATTATAGTCTTCAAAAGGTATTTATTTATTAATACTAACTAAACTCTAAGAACATATTTATGTTACTTTCAACGTACAAAAATTAAAAAAGTACTTGTTACAGTGTTAAACAGGATTTACATTATGATGGCATGCATTTTTTACAGAAACTGTGAGGGAGATAGTTTATTGAAATATAAATGCTGCCGAAGTACTGCAATACATCTCACATACAGTCCCCTCCGGTTTTTATGGGACACATCTCCAAGGTATATAGAATACAAGTATTCCCATTACGAACCACGTTCCGCCATTAGTTGCGAAATATCGTGAAAATGTATTGAAAAGCACGGTACAGAGAACACAATACAATGTGCGCTTTCTCTGTCTTTCCTATAGAAATGTATATACATTGTCAAGTTGTCAAATTGTGAATTGTAAATTTTTTAATCGTTTGTAATAATAATTGTTGTTAAAAAATGAACGAAAAGCTATGTCGGAAGTAACTTCAATGTTTTCTATAAGGAAATATGTAAAAACTTTCGATTTCGCAAAATTTCATTACAAATTAAAAAGTTACTTTTATTTTCTTCCTTCTTTGACAGATGTTTTATTAAATTTTTTCTATAAAATTATAGTAACTGTTAAGGTGCGTGGGACAAAAAACAGAAGCAAAGACGATTGTTGTTTTATCAATGAAGAAGAACTTTCTTATTCACACTCGTAAATACTACAAAACAAAACATAGTAAATATGCGGCGGGCACCACAGCACGTCCTACTTATCCGACGTCTCACAAAGAACTAACTTTCCACACATACAATATAAATATATATATATATATCTCAACAGTAACAATAACAATATGGCAGCACGAGTAGTCGAAATTGTCAAATTAGGGTTGCCAATAACATTGTTTTAGTTTCAGTAACTATAAAAACTTACTGTGTTTGAGGTCTTTTTATGGTTCCGGGGCACGCGCAGATTGACAAATCGAGGCCTGGAAAAAAAGCAGAACGCGTTTGCTTCTCTCATCACTCTTAAATAAATCACCGTATACGATGTACTATCTCCCTCACAATTTCTGTAATGCCATCATAATGTAAATACTGCTTAATTACCTACATAGTTACAAGTATTTTGCGTACATCCGGTATTTGTACTTACGCTTAAGTACTCAGATCTTCGGTACTTGTACTTAAGTAATTTATCTTTGGTACTTGCCTAGCTCTGGTAATTTGTCATTTATAGTCTGACCCCTTGACAATGGGTATCAAATGAAAGAGTTTGACGAGTAGAATACGATAAGTTATGTGGCATCATTCTAAACCGAAAATATTGGATGCCACAAAATGGGGGATTACATTTTTCTTCACATTCCCCTTGACATGGGTATCAAATGAAATGTCACAGCATCTTTGAGAACCTTTACATGCAAATTGTACATTTAATTTGCTCTAATTTTCTCATAAACAAAATTCATTAGTGAATTTGCAAACATGAACGTGAATTAAGTTGCATATGTAATTAAGGAAAATATAAGAAGAAAATAATTAAATTAAATTGTTAACTATAAAGATGTAATTTTAAAATTTAATTATGCCCGTATTGATTATTTTATAGTTTTTTAAATAAGTTTTATCTACTCGCAAACCTCTGACTAAATCGTAAGGGCCGACGTTTGTGACGAAAGTGTTTTAAGGTATAGCGAACGTGGATGGCTTTATATGGATTTAGAATGAGTGAATGGGAAGCTTTCTGATGGAGTACAAAAACCACGTTTTTGGGCGTTTTGGTGGGGTGGTAACTATACTCCTTGGGTTGTCCAATTTGGGCCGTGTGTGATATCAAATTAATGCTCTTGCTGAGTGCTATTAAATTGCATTTTACTTTTATTCTATAAGAAACTTTATAGCAGACATTTCTCACCCGAATATCGTTAAAATGAATGATTTTCGAATTTGTGTACAAAAGGGGGTTTTGCTTGCTGCGGGGGGTTGATTTTTTTTAAACGCTTTAGCATAATGTTTTACATTTTTCATTCGAACATTTCAATTTTCTATGTTTACCCGTTATATGGGGTTCGATGTGAAATAAATTTTTCCAGTTTTTTCATGTAATTTTTTTTCCACATGGAAGTACTTAATGTAAATACATTGCGATGATCTTCTAAACTACTTACCGCATAGAAAAACGTTCGCAAGAGAACGTAGATGCAAATTGATATGTATATATCAGATAGATTATGTACCGTAATAAGAGTTTTTAGCGAAAATGTAATGCTTAATAATAAGAAATGCTAGAAATCAGATTAAATCTTAAAAGTTTGGGCATGAGTTGCAGTTAGACAATTGTGATTATAGCTAATGGATGCCTAGACTTTTAAGATTTAATCTGAGTTCTAAAATTTCTCATTTTGCAATGAAACTTTTCTTGTGTATATCACTGAGAAAGAAAAAATTCTTATTTACTTTTTAGTGCAATTTATTTACGAATGTTATTTATTTTAAAAGTTTTTTTTTATTATATTTTATCTTAAGTTAATATGCCAACGTTAAAAACAAAAATTAGGAACAATAACGAACATGAAAAAATGCTCAATTCGAAGGTATATAGAAGACAAGTTATTCCCATTAAAATTTTGACACATTACAGCTGATAGCCTGTGACGTAATTCTGTGAATAATGTAAATACATTTTTATAGGAAAGACAGAGAGAGGAGATAGAGTATTGTGTTCTCTTTGCCGTACTTCCCTATACATAGGGGAAAATGGTTCGTAATGGGAACACCTTGTATTCTATATGCCTTGCTCAATTTCATCCATAATTTTGCTGATGAAAGTAGGTACACTTCATTTCACTTACTCCCTTGAGACTCTTGCGGACTCCAGATCCTCGCTTCGTCTAACACTGAAAACAGTCTCATCTCTTTAAAACAAAATCATTATTTTGCTACTCCCATTTCTTTTCACAGAGCACTGATTTCCGATACAACGTCACTAAGCATAAGTCCGATAGCATAGACAAACTCATAACATACAAAGACTGGACACGTAGAACAAAAATATGTAACGCTTTTCTGGAATATAAAATCGATGATGCCTCGACTTGTACCTGATGACGTAACTAGCAATGCCTCGCTCCAATATAAGATCAACGTTGCCTCGACCCGATGAAGGGAAGTCCACAATTTTTTCTTAGATATTCATTCTTCCTTCGAATTTTTATGCATTGGTCGAGAACGACAACAATTCGCTCCAATATAAAATTAACGATGTCTCGCCTCGACCTGATGTAGGGAAGGCCCCAAATTTTTCTTAGAAATTTACTGGAAATTTTTTTCTAGAATTTATACGTACTTCTGGAGGTCGAATTTAAGAATTTATCTAAGAAAAAATTTCCAGTAAATTTCAAAGAGAAAATTGCGGCCTTCCCTACATCAGATCGAGGCATTGTTGATTTTATATTGGAGCGAGGCACTGCTATCGGCCTTGGTCAATGCATAAAAATTCAAAGGAAGACATTTGCAGTAAATTTTTAAGAAAAATTGTGGACTTCCCTTCATCGGGTCGAGGCAATGGTGTTTTTTATGGAGCGAGGCATTGCTGGCTTACCCTTTGGGCACGTTATAAAGTGCCAAGTCGAGGCATCGTTAATTTTGTATTCTAGAAAAGCGTTGCATATTTTTGTTTTTTATGATATTAGTTTGTCTATGACGATAGTCTTACATATTTCTGGTATGATTTTTATTAGATTTCTTCTTTATTTTCGGTTTCGTTTTGTTGAACTTTTTCTGTAATTGTTCGTTAGCACCTTAGCAATGCAAGGATTCCTCATGGATGCTAATCAGGAATTCTAGTTCGCGATTGAAAGAATTAATTCAGTTCACTTTATTGGATAATATTAACAAAAACTTAATTAAACAAGACTAGAGTTAGTCTAAAATATAAAAATTAAAAATTTATAAGTCTCCCGCCACTAGAGGAAAATGGTCGAGAGGCGTAATACTGCGCTGAACTGAAGACGCAGTTACAAGTAGAGGACGTGGGATAGTCTTTTGTCAAACAAAAGCATATTAATGGTGGGAATGTAAATGTAATGTACTAATGTCGATTTCGATGGGACCATTTCAGTGTTGCACTTTTTCTGGCAGCGGAGAACTGGGAGCACTGAAGTCCATCGAATCGAACATATTTCTGTCATATTCCTTGTGTTTGTGGACACACACGTATGACATACACAGAACTGTCAAACGTAATAAATGTTCTTTATTGATAGAAAGAAATTCCTTCTTAAACTTTATGCAAATTACCCAAAGAAAATCTTTTAATTCACAGTACACTTTGACCGAGCAGATGACAATTCAACTTGAATATGTAACGGTGGACTTCGTTCCACATTTCAAATTATAAGCAACTGTCAGAGCAAACAAACTGACATTTCTTTTTTGTTTTACTTATTTCCAGAATATATTATTTTTAGTTGTCAGAAATAACTTTAAATTTATTTCTTACTATTTTGACTTCCCTCCTCCTCGCCCCTCACTTCATCCTGTTCTCACTACTTGATAGTTCTACGTATCTAGTTACCATATCCGGATGCTATAGTTAATCGATCTGAAACTCACTAAATTGTAAGTTGTACTAACTGTTACTCGGTATTCGCTGATCTTTCGAACATAAGCGGAACACTCCTGTTGAGGAGTTCTACATAGTTTTAGTTTTATTTCAACATTTACTCCTCAGAGTTTTTCTTTTCATACGACCCAATAAACTTTCAGAAATGAGCTTATATTAACAACTGTAAATCATAATCCAGGTAATGTTACATTGTGTGTACAGTTTCCTTTCCTATAATGTGATTTTACCGCTTTATATTACATATGTGAAACAATTTTCCTTTTTTTGTTGTTGAACTCCGTGTAAAATAACATTTCCGACCGAAGGTTGATAAAATTTGACGTTTGAATTTCACTCTTCCATTGTAAGCGAAATTTCCATTGTAATTTTTCTTATTAAGATTTCTCATTTATGAATCCGCACAGGAAGAGAGGAGTTCATCGCATGAATGATTTCAAAATAATTTATTTCCGCGAGGCTTTGTTTGTTCCATTTTATTTCACGATTTGAGGTTATGGCATACGTTGTACCTATAGGTATGTACATATGTATTTAAGTAGATATCTAAATACGTAGGTACCAACATATAAATTTAAATGTACGTTACGTGGGGCCATGTTATGTGGTTAACGGAATATTATCTCGTACATTTCCCGTCATTTTCTTCCCAGGAGTAACAATTCAGAAATATTTACGTTATAATTCTTGTTTTTTTAGCCTGTTGAAGACCTAATTTCCCGTGGGAATATACTCAAGTGCTGACGTACAAATTTGTTTTAATTTAAATATATAAAAAAAAAAAAACTCGTTGAGGGAAATGAATTGATTTTTGGAAAAAATAAATGTTTGGCATTCTTAATTCATTTGCATTTTATTTTTTAGTGGGTTGACTGACATGGAAACTGTTCATCACGTGCTTGAAACTCTTCCTTGCATCCGGCCCTGTGTTATGTTATACACGTTTTGTAGTTGAGCTCAGTGATTCTTACAAGACAGGTCAGGTGGTATTTCATAATAAATGGCACCGAGGAGAGCTTTCCGAACTTCTTATAAAACAGTTTTGTTTCGAAAATTATTACATTTTATAACTTTTTTTTCCAATAGTTTGCAACACCATTTTCAGAGGCCTTATAAAATATTAATTAGCTTCCAGAGAAATTTAGTTGCTGAAGAATTTTTTGAAGACGCAAAAACACTAAATTTGAATTAAATTGATTGCGCAGGTAATTTAGCAAAAGAAGAGGTTTTGTCAGAAGCTACGTTTAAGCTGTTATGGAACCTTTATTCAACATATGAGCTAAAAACTTATCAGATACTTAAGATACTAAAAGTATTCATCACAAATTCCAATTATCCTGTGTAAAACTAAGTCTCGTTTTCACTAATAGAAGTTTTCTTACCCGACAAGATTTGAAACAAATTGGGAGCATTCTTTATAAGTGGAAACGCTATATAAAAATTTAGATACATGTTTGCCACTTGCTCGATGTCGGCTATAAAAACTCGCAGAATTTGTTGGGTGGTTTTTTCATTTAAGTGGCAACGGTCATTTGTTGTGTTTGTGTTGGCTAAACTAGTGATTCTAGCGTTCTTTCAGTAAGTTGAAGACAATGGAATGGACAAAATTAATTAAGGAATATGAAAGATAATCGGTCTTGTGGGATGCTAAGCGTTAGTGACCATAAAAATACAAATAATCAAAATGACGCGTAGAATAAAATTCCTTCCGAGTAGAATAAGGATTTAATTCCGTTGTGCGGAAATAACTTCCGGCACAAATAATAAACGCTGAAGACCCTGATAACACCTGTTCATCCATTGTGATCCCATTCTCAAGTAAAGAATGTAAGAAGTAAAGCCAACAAGTTAAATGGAAACACTTGTTAAGTTTAAGCTAACATGTCGGTTGTTCCCAACAAGCTCACAACATGTTGCCGAACAAGTTGGTACAATTTGTATTAAGCCTCGTTTTCACTTATACAAATTGTGCCAACTTGTTCGGCAACATGTTGTGTACATGTTGGGAGCCGACATGTTTGCTTAAACTTACAATTGTTTCCATTTAAATAAATTCTCGCGAACTTGTTGGCTTAATTTCTTACATTCTACTCCATTGCCTTCCACTAGTTTAGCCAACACAACAAATGAGCGTTTCCACTTAAATGAACAAATCCACCCAACAAATTCTGCGAGTTTTTACAGCCGACATCAAACAAGTTGCCAACATGTGTCTGAATTTTCATATAGCGTTTCCACTTAGACAGAATGTTGCCAACTTGTTTCAAAAGTTGTCGGGTAAGAAAATTTGTATAAGTGGAAACGAGGCTTTAGTGATAACGAGGCCTTACATTTTCAATATTTTCGCTTATATTTGTCGGCAATCTTTGGTGAGCTTGTTGGAGAACTATTGGAAGGTGTTCTGCAGAGTTTTTGTTGTTAATTAGGTAAGCGGGGTGCCGCTAGAAGTGCCTAGCCTGCTCTACTTAGACCTCCAATGGGTCCATTGTGCTCCTTGACCTCATAGGATAACCTTCAAAACCGTCCTAGATCCAACCTGCTTCGCTTAAGAATCTCAGAATACATCTGAACTCTTTACTTTGCTGCTCCTTCGGACTTGAAAATAAGTAGCTACCTAATAGCCTACTTCTTTTATTCATCAGAGCTGGGTACTCGCAAAGTATACGCGTTGGACGAATCTGATTTCCTCCGAATCCATACAGCTCCTGCAGAAATCGTTGGCCGCTATTCCTAGCCTTATAGCATGGTCTTCTATGGCTCAGTGACCCGTAAAGACCCCGACTTGATTCCTGGTATTTGTTCTACTTCTATTCAGTAGTTCTCTGGTGCTCTTCCTGTCATATGTAGGCCACAAGTACCTCACAATACGTTGCCGCGCGGCGATTTTGGAGATTACTCAAAAACACAATTTTGCTGCTGCCGCTGGAGGCAAGATTTTTTTTGTATTCTAAAATATTCGTAATCGAACCTCATCAATTTTCTCTGTTTTTCTTCAAGCAGAGCTACTAAAAACAGAACTTCTTCATCGGAATTAGAATACATTTGGATAAAATCCGCCGCTCCCGATGTGACCACTGTATTTTGCCGTGTATCATCGCGCCGCTCTCGGTATGCCAGAACTTTACTGCACCATTTTTGATTTTACCAGCACAGCTTCCAGCGGCTGCCTGGCTGTCAGTGGATATGCAGATGTGATGTACGGACTCTCTGCATATAGATAATAGTATTGCCGCTTGGTAAATCGCTGGGAGCTCTGCCTGAAAGACACTTCATTTGTCCCACAGTCTATAAGAGTCGTGCCACTGCCAGTCTCTGGAGTACACTCCAGCCCCTGTGTCTCACTCGTCTTGGATCTATCCGTAAAGATAGAAATATCGGATTTAATCTCCATCTCCTTCCCATCCTAATCATTCCTGGTGGTCCTGGTGTGCATCATTGCATTGACACCCCCACAAAAAGCTAGGAAAAGTACTTGATAGTCTGTTTCTTCCCTGCCATAGCTGCAATCTATCTTCTGAAGTATATTGGAATGCCCAAAACCACTTTCCTTCCACCAACCCAACGCCTGACTTCTGCTGATTCTACAGCTTACACAAGGTTCTAGTCTCGATCCACATAGTGACTAATTTGTTTTTAATTGCGTTTTATTAACTCTTCTCATTCGGTTTTAAGCGATAGTTTGGAAGTTAAACGTGTTTCTACACAACTTGATCTCAACACCATCGGTGTTTTTCGCAAAAACAGTGTCGAGTTCAAGTTGGTGAGGAGATGTTATCCCAAGTAAATAATGGTAGAAGGTGCAAGGTTAAAGGAGAAAAGTCACGTTAGAGTCCTGCTCGTCCTTCCTTCTGTTTTATTTGATTACGGTTGAGTTGTGCATAAAGAGTTTCGTCTTACGAATTAAACTGTTAATGAAGAGTTTTGTTCAATTTTTAACTTTTCTTGCATCCGACTTTTTTGGACAAGCAAAAATCAAGCAAAGTAACACAAATGCTCAAGCTCCCCATATTCATCTGGAATAGCAGGGACACCATGTGACTTTTTGCTTCGGGAATCGGGATAATCGTTTCGAGTCAATAGAAAACAAAATTCGATGCGTGTATCAGCGCTGGTTCGAATACATACCGGGGAACATACGTTTTTGCAAAATTCTATTGCAGTCAATGTGGAGCGGATTACTTTGAAGGCGACAAAAAATATTGATTGACAAATTGTTAATTTTTGTTTTAAGGACACACACACGAAATAATATAGACGTCAATAAATGAATACGTAATAATTACAAGTTTTTTTTTTATTACTAGATTTATCCGTTTATCCATTGTCATAAGACTTCTACTTACTTTTAGAAAAAATTGACACCTCGTGAGTCGTAGGAAGTTTTTATCGATTCGTTTAAAAAACTTTCCAAGAGAAAATTGCTTTCAATTAGGCTCTGCATAGTGCAGACGTCTCTGTGGGTTCATGAACTTATGACATTTATGAGAATGAGATGGCCTACATTTTACATATGTACATTTATATCTACATACGACACACCTAAGACTCAAGGATAGAATAGAACAGATTTTCAGGTGATTAGAACAACTTAAGTGTCACATAACAATCAATATTTTGTACTTATTGCTAAGACAGACGAATCCAGTTCAATTATGGTTTTAAGTGGTAATCAAATCCTTTCATAAAATGTCGAAGCAAAGTTAAGTGTTGGACTAAGGTTGTACAAACATACACACTACATAATTGTGTAATTTGTGTATTACCTAGCAGAAATTCGAACAAGAGTTCGCCACGAAATGCTTCGAAATACTGAAATTGCATTTGCTTAGAAAGAAATGTTAGAGTTTAGCCATGAAAAGACCTTATCTATAAAAACTAAATTTTCTCGCTTTATTAGCAAATTCCAACAAAAATTAAAAGTAGCATTAGCTTCAGATGTAGCTTTCCCGATAAAATAATCCTGACTAGTAGTAGTAGTATTTATTAGTTTCAAAGAACTTTATAAGTAACATTTCATTTACCATACTTCATAGTTCTTTAGACTTAATTTAATTTAATTTAATTGATCGCTAATATAAAATTTAAATATAATTATTTTTAATAAATTCTGCTAGCTTTATCTTAAATAGACCACTGAAGGGTCTCCAACATATTCTGGATCAGCGTGTATAAATTACATTTTAAAATCATGCGCATAGCTTTGTTTTGCAACAATTGAAAACGTTCCTTTAATTCATTCGAGTTCGCATATAAAAGTGTTGAACAATATTGAAAATGTGGTAAAACCAATGCATTGCAATGACATAATTGCATTCCTTACACTTCGCATATTTCGTATTCTTCTTAAAATCCCGATTTTTTTTTGCGATTTTGCCACATATATAGTCTGCATGTTCTTTAAATTTCAGTTTATTATCTAATATAATACCGAGATATTTTTAAGATTATCCACACATTCAACATTAATTCCATCTATCCGTACCGACATGTTATCAACCCAATTAAACGTCATACAGTTAGACTTTGCAAGATTTAACTTTAATTTATTCATCTTTAACTAGTTGTTATCGCTTTCTAAGTCTGCATTTAAATTACTGCACATACTGGAAATGTTCTTACCACTTATAAATATTAAAGTGTCAACCGCGAATAACGACAATTTACTATGACTAATCACATCCTTAACATTATTAATATATAACAGAAATAGGATAACACCCAGTACTGAACCTTGTGGTACACCAAGATTAACTTCGACTGACTCTGAGAATATGTTATTCACCTTAGTTCTCTGCCATCGTTCTGATAGATAAGATTTAAACCACTTATATTCTACTCCCTCTGTTCCATACATTGAAAGCTTCTGTAACAAGATTTGTCTGTGTAAGGTCTTAAAAGCCCGTTTAAAATCTAGAAATACAGCTATAACAGCATTATCGGCATCCAAATATTATCCAATTTAGGGCGGTTTCACATGAGTGTCCACCTCTAAAACCTGAGTAATTGTAGAGGCAGTGTCCCATAATAACTGCGGTAAGATTACGCACATCATTACGGTTCTTCTTCAGCAGAGAGTCTTCAGAGGACAAATCTCGGGCCAGAGCTGTCTTGGAATCACGTATGAGGTCAGTTCTCCCCATCTCCGATTTGTCAGCTTGTGTGCCAGTGTATCTAGAATCCTCTTTACTGATTCCAGGGGCCATATATTCATAGCGGAACCCTTTCTGGCCAGGGTATCTGCTGAATCGTTTCCAGGTATGTCACTGTGACCAGGCACCCAGCAGAGAATAACTCTGTGGTTAGCACCCAGTTTCCCGAGCTCACACATAAAGTTTTGATTGCCGCTTGGCTGTCAATGCAAATCCTGATAACTCGATCACTACGTCACAAGTTGTACGCAGCAGCTTCGCTGCTTTGCAGATGACCAAGACCTCTGCCTCGAACACACTACAGTGGTCCGGTAGGCGGTATGATTCCTGTATTTGAGGGAGTGCTGAGTATACTCCGGCACCCACTCCCAGATCCACATATATCAGAGTCAATTGTCACGCGATTACCCTCCCATTCCTCTCTACTAGGAATGCTAGTTGAGAACGCATTCTCAAAGTCTAGTCTTGGAACAATGTAATCCGCAGCTCGCCGTATACAGTCTTCAGGACAGTTACTCAGTATTCCGCTGTGACCAATGTACGCTATTACTAAGCATGCCGACTCTTTATCTCTTAGTGCACTCTTTGAAGCTATACACTTCCCATGGATGTCGAGGAGCAGGAGACGGAGCATAACCTCCATTGCTGCCGTTGGTGTTGTTCGAACAGCTCCTGTAATGCCTAAACAAGCAGCTTTCTGTATTTTAATAAGACTTTTCAGGTGCGTCACTTTCTCAAGAGCATTCCACCACACCAGAACGAACCCCATATGTAAGGATAGATCTTACGAACATCCAGTGCACGATACGAGGGTGTCATCTCTTGCCAAAAGTTTTCTTGTAGGCATACAGCGCAATGGCCTGCCTTCTTGCGCGATCATTCACATTTGTCCTCCAATTTAGTTTGGAGTCTAATATCACTCCTAGGTATTTGACTTCAGTTTTAAAATCAAGAGTAATGTTACCCAGTTACCCAATTATGCTCTCCAGAACTGTCAAAAATAGCCTATTTGGGAAATCTTGAACGACAGAGAGCTGCTATTACCTTGCAGAGCTTAAATTTTGAATACAACCCTTGTTAATTTATCCGATGGGGCTGCCAAAAATATCCATTTCCTACGTTTCTAGTATCATAACGATCCATTTCATGCATTGCTGAGTATTATCACAGATGACATAAGAACTATAGATATCGCATGCAATAAAAGAGAAGAGAATACAAATGTTATATGGCTGGTAGTACATTCCAGAATGGAACACAACATGAGAAATGATAGATATACGTCGAGTGATTTATATGTTCTAGCATCTGCTATTTTGCGGACGACATCCATGAAATATATATAAAACTACTGTTAAGGCAGCATTTATTCTCGGCGCGCTCTAAAACATGTTATGGTGCACATTCCGGAATAGAGTCTGTATACTCTGCTTTGGTATAGCGTGTGATATCCAGTTCTTGTACCATCTATGGTATTTTACTCCATTAAAAATCCAATGAAATTCCGCTTTATTTCGCTTTGCAACTAAGGGGGAGGGGCATGTTACTACAACCATTGGCATGACACAGCTAGAGAAAACATTCCTGCGTTCCTAGAGCCTCCTAGAGCCTTAATGAGTCCTTTCATGCAATGGGCCAATTCTATCCTAAGATGACCCTCTTTCGTAAGATTAACGTTATGTGTGAGGTGTGTGAGGTCCTCTCCATCACAGTTGAGCTCATTTTCAGTAATATTCACCTCCAATTTATTTCGGGAAGCCTCGATTCCACTTGCACAAACATCATAAGAATTATAATGAACTTTTTACTTAACCTATGAAAATGTCTTTTCCCTCTTAATGGCTGCATACTATGCTCAAAAACGCCCATTTTCAATGAATGCAAAAAATAATGCACAATTGCACCTGGATCTGGAGCGGAACATAAGTGTAAATGCAGAACAATCATCAAAGGCATTTCGCTCTAGCTGTGGAATTTGAAAGAGCGCGACCGTTTACAAAGATTCCATTCATTTATTTGATTTTCGCTGTTTATTGTGCATAGCGCTCTTTTGATGTTGGTAGTATACTTAGAAATAACTGTGCCCCGTCAGTATGCCGCACGCCGGACGTACACCGAAGTGCAGGCAAGGCCTTACAAGCACTTCCCAAAAGTAAGCAAATTAATGATCATAAATGTTTGTTTTGGGGCCGACACAATCGGGCCGTGTCATTTGGGATGTACTGTGTTAGTGTGTGCGCGTTTGTTTGAATAGGCCTTTTAATGAAGAAGGAATGGGCCCCATTCCACCACGCTCTCTGGAGCAATAACATAAATCATAGGCACTACATGAATTAATTGCGTCCGACATCATAAAAGTGTCTGCAACACTGTGATACACACGACAAATAAATTTCCCGGGCTGGCTGGCTGGTTGGCTGTGTGGGCAACAATGCATATCTACATACATACATACGTACATATAAGAATCACTACATAACTTTTTTAATTAAAAACTTTTTGCGTGATTACATGGGCTTTGTACAGCTACCTTCCCGGATATTTTCCCATCGTAAAAGTATACTTCTTTCAAAACAAAACAATGCTAATCAGTTAACGGCTTGAACGTACCCGGCGGGGATGGCGAACTTTTAAAGTTTCTTAAAATGTCAATAAAAAAAAAACGCCCCCTTTTCTCCTCGAATGTTGGAAAAAAGGAATCTCACTTTATTGAAGTTCAAAAAACTCACATTGTTGTGTAGGTAGAAAAAAAAATTAAATTAAATTTTTCTCCAGTGGAATGGAAGCTATTCTAGGCATATACCTACGAGGCCAAAACTGTATTTTTTTTTTATTTATAGATTTTCATTTTTATATATTTTACCTTCATCGCAAAATAATCCATTTTTGTTTTACCCCTCTTCTATTTCTAGATCACATGTGGGAGTGATGTCGAGATGGGCCAGGGGCTCGAATTATTGCCAGCAGACCTTCTGTTTTGGTCACAGCCCCAACATCCGTCTATCCACATCTTCGACACATCGAAGACGGAATTTTTATTGACGAACTGCACAACGAGTCACAATCTTCAACAAATGGCGAAGAATTGTAGGAGAATATCCTAGTAAAAATCCATTTTACTATATTTAAGTCTTTACAGCAAATATTTTTATAAAAAAAGGCATAATGGAATTCGGTTAGAACTATTTTTGCTGCAATTCGTGCCTATTTAGGCACTTAATTCTGTCCGGTGGCCATGGAGCCACCTGGCGGAATCCCGCCAGACAGAGATAAATTTTCAGTAGTACATCAACAGCCAAATATAAGCACAACAACAGTTCCGCAAAATTTATCATTAGTCGGCGTATCAACAACAACAGGTCAACAACAATCATTAGAGAGACTCTCCAGGCCGTTGTCCTTTGATAAGGTAAGTTTGTAGAAATTTGTAATCAGATGAACTTTTTGTTATTATAAAATTGTAAAAAGAAACGGAAATATAAACTTAAGCGCGCAATAAACAAATTGATCGTGTGCGAAATAATAAATATCCCACCGAAATTTTGAGATTTTTAGTTTTAAGGCACTATTGATGCTGCTGATTAGTAAAAACGAATGTTGAGGGTCATATCGAATGAAAGGGTAACCACATCTCATTCAAAAATTCTGTATTCAGTATTTTAGGAAGATTTTTAATTCCAAGCCATTAGTCAATCATATACCTATAAAAATGTTGCAGGTCTATACAAATCAGAACTGTAAACAGTCCTGTAAAGTACTTAAGTACATTGGTAGTTAAGTACTTTTAACGTACCAGTACCTGGACTTGCACTTGAAATATTTTTAGGTACCAGTACCTGGACTTGTACTTGCACTTAAAATATTTCAAGTCTGGACTGGTACTGGTACTGTACTGGCACTTGTACTGGTACTTCGTTTGCCTGATATTATTGGACACAGCACCAACCTATTAGATCTGTTTCTAACATCTCATCCTGACAGGTACCCCACGTTAGTGTCATCTCCTCTTGGCAACTCAGATCATTGTCTCGTTTCAGCCCAATTCTCCATATCATCACTGAAACCCACCAGTCACCCTCGTGAAAAGCGATTGGTGTGGTACTATATGATCAAGCTGATTGGGCTTCACTCAACAAATTCGTTATAGAGTTAGACTTGTCTGAGTGTTTTTCCTCGAGAGATGTTGAGTGTTGCTCTGAATCCATTATCAACATCTTATGGTTCGGGATGTGCAGCTTTTTTCCGCACAGTTACAAGAATATTAAACCTAACAATTTATCTTGGTTTAACAATGACTATTATACAGCCATTAAAAACAAGAGAAGCTGCATTTCAGGCATATAAACTGTGCCATTCTGCGGAATTGAGACAGATCTATAGAGAAGCTCGTAACACCTGCAAATCCATTATTCAGCGAACTAAGTTCCAATTCGACCAAAACATTAGACAGAAAATCTTTACTAGTCGAAAGTGTGTAAGAGTTTCTGGTCTCTTGTTAAAACAGTCAAGAAAAACTTCACCAGTTCTTCGGTACCGCCCCTAATTCACAACGGGGATGTGTACACGGAATAATTAGATAAAGCTAATTTGTTTGCAGGTAACTTTGCTGCGAATTTTTTCTTGCAACCTTCTTCGCAAAGTGGAGCCCGCTCTACTCGAGATTTACTAACATTCCTTACCGAGCGTTGGAATCAATAGCTGCGTTTTTTTTTATATTGATCCGGTTCATTGGACATTTCAAGTTGATTTGGTTCTAAAAAAAATTCTGTAGGTAGCTATGATTTTACATATGAGGGAAATTATCAAATTGCCATGATTTAAATCTTCACAAAACGTCAAAATAAAACTTGAGTAAAATTTGGTTCTAATTTTGAAGTTTTTACCCAACAAAAGCATGGCAATGTGATGATTTCTTATGAATTTAAAAATCCATGTAAATTTATAAACGTTTTTGACACCGACGTCAATCGATAATCTCCTTTGATCCGGATCCTTAGAATATAGAGACAACAGGAAGTGTTGATACCTGTAAAATTCGTGTGCATGAGCGTGGATTTTTCAGAGTATCATGAAGTAGCTCAGCATTATATTCAAGAAAGAGACAACCCTATGTTTAGCTGTCGAAATATCGAAAAAATCCTTCCTCCACCGAGATTTGTTTACGTTTGTGACAGCTGCGAAGTTCCCTGAGTATGATGGCGTAGTGACAGTGAATAAGAACATTTTCCATGGGAGCAAACGTAATATTTTCATCCATATATCTTGTTGCCCCGCTCTCTACATTGATTCTACTACACGGCTGTACTGAGCGTTCACTACAGGGGCAACAGATACTAACACAACCAGAATTTGACTACACAAAATTTGACTTATAACACTTCCTGTACTCTCTATATTCTAAGTCCGGATCAGATCACGGAGATAAAAAAAAACGAAGCTAATGTCTCCATAATTTTGGCGAATTTGAGATCATCACATTAGATATTTTGAAGGCCTTCGATAGAGTCTGGCATCCTGCTCTTTTAGCCAAACTTCAGGCATTAGGTCTGGACTCTCTTTTCTTAAAATGGATTGAAAGCTGGTGTACCGCAAGGTTCTGTGCTCTCTCCTACTCTATTCCTCATTTTAATTAATGATCTGGTAGCTCTCACTCTCAATCCTATTGATAGTTTTGCAGACGACCCTTGATTTCGTGTACTCGTTCAACTCTATAGCTGATACCCGTGCGAATGTTATAGCTGACAAACGAAGCCACATGTTCAATTCATTACACTATGACCTCATAAAAATACTCGCTTGGGCCAGAGCGAATCGGGTCTTGTTTAATGCTTCCAAAACGCAATGTTGTCTGCTATCACTTAAACGTACTCCAACACCCGCTCAACCCACTTCCGTCGATGGAGAAGATATCTCGGACTCACCATCTCTTAACATCTTAGGCATAGAAATATCCAACAATCTTAGTTGGTCCGATCACATTTTTGATATTGCCAAAAACGGGATGAAATGCTTAGGCTTCTTGCAAAAATGCAAGAAATATTTTACTCCATCAGACTAATACCGAATTCCATTGATCACGTTTTCTAGCAGAAGTGTTACACTTTTCTTGTAGTGTTACACCAAAATTGTTCCATTGACCTGCACTGCTAGAAATGGTGTACGTCAAAACGCCTGTGGTGCTACACTCGATTAATCGGCGGTGTTACACCGGAATACGCACACACCTATCTGAAAAATGTCACAACTGAATGTCATTGAGCATCACATATAAATCTTCAACTACTGCTCTACCAAATTCATCTGTAATCACGCCAAAATCTTTTAAATTACAATTTTCATAATTTTTACGTTATTCGTGATATTGTTCCCAGAAAATTTCAAGCTGACAAATTACACGGATATGAGCTACTATTACATTCTCATCGCGTCAAAAGTTGTTCCATTGAACTTGTTTTTCATTGATTGACGTGCACTTTTCTTAAAATATCAATGGAAATCGACATAAGTCTCATATCAGACCTACATAGATTAGAATATAATTCCCATATTTGGGCAGATGCTGGACGCACTGCATTGTCTGCGTTAAATAAAGTCCAAAAGAATGCCTTCCAGCTTATTAACGATGACATCAATAGCAACTACTGATTCCCTAGAGCACAGACGTAATGTCTCTCTATTAACGCTACTTCTATAGCAATTGCTCTGACGAGATTTCTAACCTGATCCCTTGTAGAATTTTTCCCATGCGCGCCACACGAGCTGTAACCCGAGCTGATCCTCACACCTTTGAAGTCAAATTCGGCCGTACCGTGAAATTGCGTGAATCATTCATAAGCAGAACAGTATGAATGTGGAACAGTTTGCCATCATCAGTTCCCCCCCCCCCCCAACGAGCCACAAACCTACAAGCGTCATGTGCACCGTCACGTACTTAACTCAACCCAATAATCCTCAATTCCCTTCCCCTTCTTCGTTTCCTGCTAAGGCTGTGGTACGGCATCATAGAGTATCCCCTGAGCTTTGGCATAAAAAAAAAAATTGCAGAATGAGACCGTTCCAACCTCCCAGGAAGAAGGAACCAGGGAGTTGATTCTGATCTCTTTGTCGTAGCTTAGGCGTATTTTTTAGTCACATATTTTGACATTTCACCTCAAATTTGTCGTTCTTTATATTCACCTCATTCACTTTGATTTATTCTTTTCATCAACCACAAAATAAACTAAAGTGGCCTCAGAGGCGCCCTATTCTGCACAGACTTTTATTATACGGCCAAAATATTACAGACAGCGCCTGCGTTCACCGTTGATAATAGCTACAAAATTTTTTTTCCGCTTCACCACCGAGATCACAATTCAGGGGTTCGGTTAGTATGAATATGAGCCTAAGGCTTGAATTTAAGAATCGAAATGTCCACAATAATAAGACTGCATTTACCCTACCCTGTGACCCACTCTTTGTCGATATGAAGACATTGGTATGGACCGTATGCCCGTATACATATAAAAAAAAAGACTAAAAACTCTCTAAATGTAAATTAATATATTTGAAAAACCCTATAGAAAATAAACAGTCAAATGAGAATATTTTTAATGATTCATTGGTTGCGATGCTTCACTGGAGTCCTTTTTGTCCAATAGTTTCTCTAGTACAAGACTAAAAAACCAGTTTAGACTAATAAAAAATTTGTAATCACCTTAACGCAGGATTACCGTTCATGTTCATCATCTGGACTTTTTTTCATTAAGTGACATGAGCATAATTGCATAACTTTTTGGCCCAATCCATTGCCATCCATAGGTTTTTGTAGAGTATGAACCGGACAGAAATTAGCAATTTTCTCCAATGACCTATGACCCATTTTTCCTGGTGGCTCCAGAAAGGACAATTGTTCATTATAATCATCTGAATCTAGTTCATCTGTAAAAGAGAACATTAGTGGATAGAAGGCATGTAAGCATATACTAAATCTCTACCTAATCCAACTTTAACCATCATATTAGCAATCTCGAAAGCGCTCTGAATAGGTGATCTATGCTGCAACCACTTATAGGGATAAAGATGCTCATAAGGAGACAACTCCTCCTTGCCGTTGAATATTTCGTAGAAAGGCGGGATTTTATATAACTGCGGCATATTGCTGTACAGGAATATATCCAGGTCAGGCTTAAAAGCCTTTTTCATATCCATCTTAGCTTCAGAAGATTTTCTTGCTGTGGCGGCATCATCACCTATGTTGAAAAATGACATAGTGAAAAGAATATTTTTATGAAATTAAAAATGCTTCAACTTTGCTGTGCAAGGAAGCACAAAGCTGTGCACGAGAGATTTTATATAGTAGTTCGATGATGAGTGTTTTTTTTAAGTATAAAGAGGGCGGCTCTATATACATACTTGGTGCTGCATGGACATGTTTAAATTCCACGACGTCACCTAAATCGTCATGATGTTTTGTGGCAGCTCTCTGCTGCGGTGGGCTACCTTCTTTCATCTCTTTATTACAGCTTTTCTTCTCAGATCTAACATCTTTGTTGGATGCGTCTTCTTTTACCGGTATTGCAATTTCAGATACAGCTACAGATTTTTCTAACCCTCCTGCTCCGCCGGCGCCGGCGTCATTTTTCGTGAGTGGAATACTTTCATCATGAATCTGAAAATTTATTGCTTGCTTCCATTTTAAATACTTCTGTAGAAAATATTTACTTTTATGTCCCTATCTACCCGTTTACGATTGAAATCATCAATAAAATGTGATTCCGGGATCTTTTCACTGCTCCTTTTGCCATTACATTTACATTTTCCATCAGGTACGACATTTGCTTCCGTGGTAACTTGCGAAAATCCATTGGGATCCTCATCACCTCCCACAGATTCGGCACCTCTCTTAATCCTAAACCCCGCAGTCCCGTGGATTACCCCGGCTGTAAAAGAGAAGGCTTATAAAACCGCCTCATTATTATTTTCAAAAAGGTCCTACCTAACAAGATGCAAATTAACAGCCTATTCAACATCGCGCTCTAGTTCTATTCGGTATCGCTCTCAACAAATTCACAAATGAAATAATTTTGCTGCGATTGTTTTTCTGTTTAAATTTCCCTTGGCATGCTAATTGCCTGCGAGAAATAATAATTACTCAAAGTGCGACAGCGGCACCGGCAGTGTGTTCGAAATCGATTTGAAAAAAGGGGTATTTCGCGTACACATTTACACGTGAATAGTTCAGAGAATTTTCTTGAAGTTGACATTTTGTCTAAATATTTCTCTTCGACATTTTGCATGAATGCAAAATAAAGCTTGGAAAATGTTGGAATTTGTCTGATAACAATTTATAAGCAACACCAGTTGGTAAACATAGCGGAATCGATATTTTGAAAATGTTACAACAGGTGCATTCGGTAAGCAAAATCTCAGATGTCTCAGTTAAAATCAATCAGCTGCTTTTGCTGCTGTGAATTTATGTCGTTTTCGTTTGAATTTTAGGTTGAAACTGAATTAGAAGTTCAAACAAACGCTTTTAGAGTTGATTAGATTTGTTTACTTGTGTTTGTGTAGAAATGTCGGAATCAATTGATAATTTTGAAGTATACCTTCAACACTGGATGACTATCCATAAAATAAAATTTAAATTTAAAAATCATATCTACACCAAGCTGAACTTTATTATGAATGCTTTACCAAATTTTTCAGAATGTGACATTTTAAAAGATGGACCAATGGCTTTTATGTGTGTAGGTGGATATGTATTGAACCCTATAGAAAATAATAGGCATAGAGTTGGTGACACGTCCATCTTATCATGCTCTGTCTCTTAATAGCATTTTGTTGATAATTGATTCAGAAGCTTTCAGTAATGGTGGGCGCTACTGGACAGGAGCAAAGGCTTAAGAGTCAATTGAAAAACGTGATTTCATATGTTCTAAGATTAAACAAAAATAAATATTTACCGACACTCATAAAATTAATAGTTATAGGCAGGGATGTAAAGGACTCACATTTTGACTCAACTCATCGCTCAACTCAAGCAGTGAGTCCGCTCAATCACTGAGTCCGCTCAACAGTTGAGCGGTGGTTCATCGCTCGAAATTTGAGCGGACTCATTGCTTGAATGGACTTGAGCGGGTTCAAGTCTTGAACGGACTCACTGCCTGAGCGGACTCATCATTTGAGTTAAGCGGACTTAAATCATATTTTAAATAAGGAAGGAAGGAGGAAGAAAAAATGTTGGCTAAGAAAATTAGCAAAAGCTAAATTAATAAAATATAATATAATGAATGACTTTTTTATAAGCTTTTCTTATTTTATTGAAATTTCAGTTTCAATTTTAATTAAATCAGATTCTCTTTATGTTATTTAAAATATGATTTGAGTCCCCTCGACTCAAATGATGAGTCCGCTCAGGCAGTGAGTCCGCTCAAGACTTGAGTCCGCTCAAGTTCATTCAAGCAATGAGTCCGCTCAAGACTGAGTCCGCTCACGATTGAGTCCGCTCAACCAGTGATTCCGCTCAAATTTCGAGCGATGAACCACCGCTCAACTATTGAGCAGACTCAAATCCTGAGTTGAGAGATGAGTTGATATGATAAATGAGTCCGCTCATTTACAACCCTTGTTATAGGAAAGGACAGACAAATTCGCGGATCATATACGCATCGCCAATCTATACTTTTACTCTTAACCGACCCAACTGCGCACGATGTTAAATGATACGTTGATTAAGGTTGACAACACCCGTAATTGACAACACCCACCCAGGATTGAAAGCACTTTTTGAGCAAGGTTGCTTTGGACTTTGGAGTTAAACGGACCGACAAGCCGTTCTCGAAATTACGTTTAGACTACAAACGTCGATGCGGCACGTTGATTGACAGGGGTCGCACATTTCATTAATTCAATATCTGCATGGCAACCACCGTTGCTGAGAAGTTACACCGTTGCCGAGAAGTTACAGTTACAATTTTAAGTGCGACCTAAACCTCTCTACGGGAGTACTAAAACAGAAATTAAATTAAATTTCAATTAAAAATTTAATTTAATTTCTGTTTTAGTACCTACCTACTCCTCTTAGGGCCGTATTCACCAAGCGATTTAATTGAAATTTAATACAATTTGTATTTTAGTACTCGAGTTAGAGAGGGTTGCAGCCCACTTGAATTAAGTTTAAAGTTATATATGCGTTATTATAACATAAAATAACCCAAATTAAATATTAATTTAATTTTAAGTGTGCCCTAACCCTCTCTTACAGGAGTACTAAAACATAAATTAAAGTAAATTTCAATTAAATGACTTATGCCCGGTTCCACAGTCCAGGCTTAAGTCAGAGCTCAGCTAAGACATGGGTGTTGCTTTCACAGAACTCTGTAAGTTGAGGCTTAGTTAAAATGCAGATGAAAAATTTTAAGTTGTCCAGCTTTGAGGTAATTGTGAATTGCCATTGCGAAAAGAAGAAGAACTCTTTTAATTTATAATTTTGTCGTGGTTTTTATCTAGGATAATATCTAATTCAAAATCATTGCTACAGTTTGACAGTTTAAACTGCGTATAAAAAGTGACGTCATCCCATGCATCGAAATATTGTGGGCGCCTTCTTATAATTTTTTCTAGCCAGACCCTTTGGGATATTAAATTGGGCATTTCCTTAACACTCACTCATGTCTTTAAAATTGTCACTCGAACATTGGTTTGCCCCATCCAACAAATGTGCTGTTTTGAATTAGGTATACACAGTTCTTCAGATTATTACTGAAGTTGAATTAAATGCTTTAATCAGATTTTTTCTAACTTAAATATGTTTCGAGATAAATAATGTCATGTTTACACCATGTTGTGGCAAAAATACATAAGCTCTCAATTTTAACTGCATTTTTCTCAAAACTACACTTTTGCATATGGGGCAAAACAATACTCAGGTGACGAATTGTGTAATGTCAGCAATCAGTACCTAAATAACTGAAGCTTAAGCCCCATAGATGTATGGCTTAAGTTAAGCTTGACTTAAGTCGGTCATTTAACTTAAGTCTTGACTCTGAAACAGTAGAAGCCTTGGCTTAAGCCATAGTTATGGCTTAAGGCCTGAACTGTGAAACCGGTCATTATTGAATATGTCCCTTAAAAAAAAAGGGCAAGGTGTACGGTCACTGTTAAGAATTCATTGTATGAAGAACAAGAGGGCGTTTCCAACGACTGCTCATTGCTCAAACAGCCCGGTACTGCCATACTGCCCTCCTCTCCGGAGTTATTGGCGACTAAAATCAAAATTATGGAGCTTTCTATCTTTTTCTACTTTGATCCCTTGTTTTTTTTTTGTACAAAAGCTGTAAACTGTGGACCATCCTCTTTAATGACCTATGTATAATATGTCCTAACTGTAGCCGGATTATTAGCTGAAACCTAATCAGCTGAATAGGTCAAATTAAAGAGGAGAGTCAAAAGTTTATAGTTTTTGTAAAAAAAAAGTTTATTTTAAAAAAGAAGTCAAAGCAAAAAAAAAACATAAAAACTCCGAAATTTTCATTTTAGACCACCAGAACTAATCTTTACTGTTTAAAAAAATACAGAATGTTAGTGATATTTTAGCATATTTTCTTAATCACCCTGTAAACTCCGAAACGGTTAAGATGCCCCTCCCGCCTACCATACAATTTATTGTTTAGTTATAGGTGAGTACTATCACCTTCTTCCCTTAGAACTTCTCCTCCAGGAACCACCATGTATAATTACATTATTCACGATTGATTTTCTGTTCTCCGTTGAGGAGTTGCGAAGGACTCGATCAGATCTTTATCATATTTTATTATGGGATCACCCTCCCTGAAGACATGAATTTCTAAATAAAAATAAAAAGAATTATCTAAATTAGTTTAGAAATACTGGAGATATGAGGTAACATCCATAAATAAACAAAAAACAAAACAAAATCAGTCGAATTGAGAGCCTCCTCTTTTTGAAGTCAGTTAGAGTAGATAAGAATCTGGAGCAGATATAGTCTGCAAAGGTGTGTGAATTTTTATGAGGCTTTTATGCATAAAAAATGTAGCTAAATTGTACCTACTAAAGTTGAAGTTACACGTAGAAACTTTTGCTATGAAGAGTATTCGAATTAACATCGGCTCTTTAGCCATACAAGCAAGTATGGCAGCCCTCTGCCCAATTGATACCTATTCTTTCGGAACCTATTACTAAAGTCTTTAAAAATGTTTAGA
This sequence comes from Dioctria linearis, assembly GCA_963930735.1. Taxonomy (NCBI): domain Eukaryota; kingdom Metazoa; phylum Arthropoda; class Insecta; order Diptera; family Asilidae; genus Dioctria; species Dioctria linearis. The sequence goes on along the minus strand of OZ005742.1, from coordinate 1,641,407 downwards.
CATCATCCTCTTCCACAACCGGCTGCAAGGCAGATATTACAATGCTTTATTTGTATGGTATTACATGGTGAGGAGACTTGCGTTTTTGACGACTTTATTTTTCTAGCACCCAGTAAATTTTATTCTGCACAACTTGTTATGAATATTGTGTCATATCATCTAATAGAGTACTCTATACCCGTTCCAAAGTCTCTTGAAGCACCACTATCCCTTTCCCATTACGAGATATTAAAAAATTTTGTGAAATGGAAGTTATTTTTAAAATGAAAAATAATGAAATAATTTTTTTCATACAGTTCTCAATCATGTAAAGTACCTTGAAACATTTCTTCGTATCACATCATTCTCGGTTGCAGCATGAGACTTGGTAATATAAGGAACTACATATTGACGCAACATGTTATTCGTCCCAATACCTGGCTCCAAGCCCAAGATTGCGTATCTTTCATTTTATACGATTTTATTAGTATTAGTATTCTTTAGCCTCTACCAACTAAATCAATTATAATCGCACCTGAAGTAACTACTTAATTAGTAAGGAATTATTTAGAATTATATCGATTTCGGTTCTGCACTTTTCTAGCAGTGCAGAATTAAAAATGTTCGTTGAGACCCTTTTTTATAGCAGAAGTGCAAAACTAGTTTTGCACTGAACTTCTCCTACTTAGCACTGGTATATTTTCCCAGTGTTACAAATGCATATTGAAGTTCAATTGCCATCTGCTCTGTCAAAGGTGGCTGTAATGATTATTTGTGAAACTTGTGAGTTTAAATGGATTAAAAGATTATATTTTGTAATTTTGATAAAGTATAAATATTTTTTCCTATACATATAGCAATTAAGAATATTTTTTAATCGTTTCACAGTTCCCTATGCAACATTGGCTTTGGTCTTATCGAAATGCCAAAATAATCTCAAAACTTTCTTTCCACACCATTCTGACTACTGGATATTCTACAAGTAGGCTTAGCACTAGCTTATCAATAATACATGCTGACGCGTAACAATCCAATTACCCCTTGTCTACACTGTTCATAAATTATGGTAAGTATGCCATATGTTATTGCTACGGAATTGCCAGTGTAGATCGTTTAGTCATGGCAATAATCCGTAGCATGCAATATATGGCAATCCATATTGCCTACCATATAAATCGTGTGTAAGAAAGTTGACGTTTATCATCAAAATGGCTGAAATAAAGCTAACGCGTTCTTCTTCAATTTGTGCTCCTGTCATACGGGAGATGTACCTGTAATTTATACCCCATCCCCCCACATGAAATCTTTAAGAAGATGTTCTTCAATGTCATAATTATTTCTCTCTTCGCTAGAAAGGAACTCACCCACAGCTTTCGTTTTCTTAATCTCTTCTAATTCGGCAAGCACCAAATTCAAATATTATAAAAATGCCAAAAATGAAATATCATAAAATAATTTGCCCACACCAAAAATTTTATTCCTAAGATGACGTTGCCATAAATATTTAACACTTGCCTCACTACTTCTCACTTTGACGTGGAAAAGAGCGAATGTCTTCCCTATCTCCAATTCCTCCAAACTGGCTGATTATAAGGCTGAACCACAATAGAAGTAAACGTAAGTACATTTACTTACGTAAAGCGAACGCGCCCTTTAATTTAACAGGCGTACACAAATTAACTTTAACTCGTGTGAGGGGAACTTTCGTTAAATTTAAAAGTCAAATTGCAGTCAGTAAAGGTGCGGTAAGAATCGCTCATTCCGCTCATTCCGTAAGAACGCGATGTGTCAAACAGTTAATTTATTACTAAACGATTAAAAGTGCAATGTAAAACTTAAAATGGAATAAAACTGGTACTGTGAATTGATAGAAAGCACAAATCTTTAATTAAATCAACTTCCAATTGTTAATTTTTTCACTTTTACCACTTTTCAAAATTGAAAACATTAAATATCAAGATAATAACTCGTACGGAATGTGATATATATTTAGGCTAAAAGTATCAATTTTTCGTAAGTTAACCTCACTCTCGTTCAATTTTGTACAGTTATTTACGTCTATTGTGGTTCAGCTAGACCCATTAGCTTTTTCTGTTTCTTGGTCAGATTTTCGAAAAGCTGATGTACGTCCAAATGGCATCTTATGTAAAACAAAACGACCTCTTATCACGTTGGCAGTCAGGCTTTAAAGCGCGTCATAGTCATAGTTCTTTACCTAAAGTAGTATCTAACATAACTGACACGATTGACAACAAAAACATAACAATACTGGTTCTTCTGGACTTCAGCAACCTCTTTGACTCAGTGAGTCACAGTATGCTACTTAGTAAGCTCCAGCAACATTTCGGTTTTTCGAGCACACTTCGTCACCAATTTTCTCTTAGCTGTGGGATACCCCAGGGATCAATATTAGGCCTGCTTCCGCGTGTGCGCGGACTTAAAACAAAAAGTAAAATTAAGTTCGAAAATGAGACAAATCGGGAATTCCTTCGTGGGGTTGCCATACAAAAATTTCGTTTTACACTATACATTTGGACATTGCCTGGTGAGAACGCGTTGACATAGAGAGCTGAAACTTGGTACATTGTGTTTTCATAGTAAATAAAATTTCAAAAATTGAATAAATCGGGCAACCCCTTCTGGGTGTTGCCATCTAAAAATTTCTGTTTTTTACGGATACTGTGAAAACGATCCATCCTAAACATTTTTATTGTACTAAAAGCTTCTTCAGAATATGAAATCACATAAAACGGGTTATAATCAGTTTTTCTGTCCGACTAACCATTCTAGAAATATATGAGAAAAACCACTGCAAAAATCAAAATTGCTCAAATTGGTGACCATACGAGGGTATCATGAGAATCGGTCTTTGATTAATTCTAGCTTTTTTACATGTTTTTTTTTTCTATAAATTTCCTAAATTTTCTTCTTTATGGCGTGGATTGCTATAACATTATGAGATTAAAAATTTTTGCTAACAATTCTATTGTTTTTAAGGAATTATTTTGCCTTTAATAAAACTCCCCGGGCCTTTAATAGTCTTTTTATAACCTGACAATTCTAAATAAATTTCCTCACAAATATAAATTTTATTTTTATCTTTCCCTGAGGGATTAATTGCGTTGCGTTCAATTATTGACGCTTTTGTCCAGAAAGACCTCTTGTCCGAATTTATAACCTCCTCATCGAGAAATGTTTTAAATGCAAGACAACCTCACAAATTTCTATCTTTAATTAAGGAAAACCTTTAGTCTACTTCAGTTTCTTTTTAATATTTTATATGTAATGCTTTCCCTTTGCAGATGACATCACTTAGCTTTTATTGCTAAATGGGCTAGTACCGACAAACCCCATAAAAGCGGAGGTGTATTGTGCAGTTGCCCACAATTTTTTTTTTTTTTTTTTTTTTTGTAAGCACGCTGCAACTCTTGAGATCTCCAGTTGGGAAAATATTTTCCATTTTATAAATTGAAAACAGAAAAGTTTTTTGTTTCTCATGAAGTCACGAAAGTCGGAAGTCGTCGTTTGCTTTTTAATTTTTTTTTTCTCTCGAAGTATAGATTTTAATACGAAATAGGTATTTATGTATGTGTAGGTACATATATATGCTCACTGTAAATATACTACATCTGTATATGTTTGTTGTTAGGATTTGACAACAAACCACTTTAAAAGTATTTGCAAAAGAAACGTTTCAACTTTCTGAAAATGCCTGTTTTGATTTTTATCTGATTGCTGGAGGTCTATAGGCTGTAGTAGATTCTATGTCACATTTCGCATGCATTTCATATCCATTAATGGACATTTTGGAGAGTTATCTGATTAAAGTATTTCCAAAAATCCCCAAGAAGAAATAGGGAATGTCGTTGCCTGCTTTCGGTACCGTAAACTGGGTTATTAAAACCTTCAGGACTACTAGCAGAACAATGCAGCAATAATATACGATTTGTAATAGAATTGAGTATTGGTAAGAATTTTTCCAGCTGGAAATGGAATTATACCATCATTCAAACCGAATGCCTTCTTTGGAAGATATGATGCATGCATCTATATTGGCCACTTCATAGTACATTCGTACAGGCATGTCCTAGGGAGTAAGCAGTGCAAGCCTTTTCGTGTGCTTTCCCCTAGATTCCTTGGAAGGAGCTACGATACATGCCTCTTCATTAGACTCTTTATGGGACATTTGTATAGGCATGTTCTTGGGAGGAAGCAATTCAATATTTTCGTGTGCTTCCTCCTAGCTTCCTTGGAACGAAAATGAAAACAAAATGGGTTTTTGCATACCTTGCACCTTCCAACAATCTTCTTCCGGGATCAATCTGGAATGGATCAAAACTTGTTCAGCTTTTTCATCTTTTTACATTTTTTTTATGACTTTCACAAGCTTTCACGTGGAAGGCCTGACCAGATTACCCGCTGGGTTGTTTTCGTAACTAAATATTTGAAATCCCAGCGGAAATTGGAAGCATCACAGTATGCAAACGGAAGCCCTACTCAGAAGGCATAGATGCATGGCTTTTCGTTGGACATTTCATTTTTTTATGTCAGTAGGAGGAAGCAATAGAAAATCTTTTCTATCGCTTCCCTCAAGCTTCCATTGGAAGGCCAAATAATTTTTCCCGCTGGGTTGTTACAAAACACAAACATATGTATAAGTTAGGGTTAGGTACCGTTTTCTGGATATTGTTACAGGACATTTGTGTTCACTCAAACTGTGCCAGCACAATTTTTTCACCTGAGTTATACTATTGAACTCATACCAGATATATTTGACCACTTTGAAGTAAATGATGAAATAATAGTGGGGGGGGGGGGATAATATATATATATATATCCCCCCATATCTGGGAATTGTATCCATTCTAGGTTTGAAGTAGGACTTGTAGGGGAGGTCTGAAATATTTCTTACACCTTTTCATAAATCAAAAACATTTCGATGCTTCTTTGGCAACAGGGAAGATGTGATCTGTCCAGCTTAACTTGCAGGAAATATTAATACCAAGAATGCATAAAGACGGTGTATCATAAATCAGTTCTCTATCAAAAGAAATGATAGTGGTTAAGGATGATTTTGTTTTCAAGAGATTAGACAGCATTGGGAGGACTTAGATACATTGAATTCGACGCGATTCGATTTGCCCGAAGCGAGGATATTGTCAAGATCGTTATTCAATTATCTAATCTTGCAATGTCGTATCACACATATTGCAATAGTGTTAAAGGAGTAAGCGAGATCAAGAGTACGCGTACGCTTACTATTCCTTAGACCAACACGTGCACTTGTCGTTTGGAGTAGCCAACACGGAGAATAAGGGGAAGAAATATATGTGCGCGCTTACTACTCTTTTGACCAACACGATTAACGTGCACTTGTCGTCAGAGTAGACAATACGGGGGTACGGGACGGTATGCGTGCTCTTTCTAAATCTCGGGCCAGCACGATTAACGTGCGCTTGCCGTTGAATTAGCCAACCCGACCTGCGAATATGGCTGGACGGGAGATGTGTCTGGTCGAGCTGCTGGGAGGCAACTCAGCAATCTATCAGGGCGGACCGACTTTTATAGCCAGCCTTCTGGTATGCCACTGATGGGGGACAACTCTTATCAATTGCGACGGCAGACGGAAAACGACGACAAAATTCCGCTGTCAACCTTCTGAAAGCACATCGTCTTATCCGAATGCACCAAATTACGACCACTGACTTATAACAATGGACTGAGCGTATAGTCATTTTCCTATAAGAAAGCATGGCACAAGTTTTATAATTCTCTCTTTCGCCCTATGGCAGAGTTGGAGCTACCAACACAAAATATTGCATTCTGGAATGTTTGATGTTTTTTCCCAAGCATATAGCGATAAGAGAGCGAACAAAGCTGCGGTGTTCGAGTGCGTTGGGACTTAGATGTAAGTATTGAATTCGACGCGATTCGCTTTGCCCCACGGTTTTTATTCAATGATTTAATCATGCAATCTAGTTTAACACATCTGGCGCTCCCTCTGGAGTCTGGAAAAGTATATCAATGGAGTAAGGGTACTGCCATCCGGCGGCAAAACCATAGGTGGGATTGAAAGTAAGGGAAAGCATACCATTAATGAAAATTAGGAAGAGAGACGGAGAGATTACAGAGCCCTCGGGCACACCGGAATTCAAAGGGTGAAGGTCTGATGGAAGCCATCAAGCACAACAGGCGAACAGAGTAAAATCTTTTAATCCATAATAGAAAAGGAAGGGAGAGACCAAGTGCTTTCAGTTGGCTAAAATAGAATCTATCAAAGGCCTTTGAAATATGTAAGTCAACGATTTTGGACTCACAAAAATTGTGAAGGTCACGATTCCAACTTTCCGTAAGAAAGTCTCCAGATGAGCGTCCAGTCCGGAAGCCAAAGTGGCAATGAGTTCATTGATTTCTAGATACTTCATTATTTTGTAGTTAATGATAGATTCAAACATCTTTGAAAGAATCAAAGTGATTGCAATTGGTCGATAATTTCAAGTATCACTACCCTCTCCTTTCTGCAGTCTTGTAGATTTGTTTCAGTTCTGGACATGGTTACAATTGATAGGTGCGGAAAACAGACTCTTTCGCTTTTATTTATTTTTCCCATGCTGGAATGGAACTAAAAATTTTTAGAATCGGTCATAGATGGAGAATAGAAGAATTTTAAAAACTTTTATTTTTAACGATTCTAAATTAAATCATAAATACAAGATGAAAAAACAACCTCCTCGTCTGGAGTTTGAAACCGGGATCATACGCTTTCTGGTTGACTGCTCTTACCTCTTACCTTACGACTGAGATACAAGAGGGAAAGCTCTGTCTCGTTAGCCCAGAGGTAAGAGCAGTCGCCCGCAAAGCGTAAGGTCCCAGTTTCAAACCCCCGGAGGAGGCGGTTGTTGTTTACTCTTGTATTTATTTGGAAAAATTCACAAGATCTACTGTATTTTTTATTTTTAATTGTCTTCAGGGCGCTCCCCGGGCCGCATAGCTGAATCCGCCCCTGGGAGGACGCTTAAATGACAGTGGTTTATTTCATCATTAAAAAAAAAATTTTATACAAAAATCAGAGCCACTCAGAAATTTTTATTTTCTCTTTTTTTTTTCTCTATCCTAGATGGAAAGTTTAGTGCGAGAAATGCAGGATACAGAAAGCGGTGTTCCAGTGCGACAACAGAAAATGTTCCTAACATCGATACCGTACGCGTTTATGGGTAAAATATTTGAAGTACCAATTGTTAGTACAAATGTAAGAGCTATACCCTACGTAGGCTACGATCTGATTGAATGGCTCATGGACCGCTTAGCCATAGAAGAATCAGAGGCACTGAGTATTGCCAATCAACTATGCCTGCACGGATACTTTTTTCCTGTAAACGACACCAAATCATTAATTGTAAAAGATGACTCTTCTCTGTACCGTTTTCAAACTCCATACTATTGGCCGTGGCAGCACAAAGCACCAGACAATGTAGAATATGCAATTTACTTAGCTAAGAGATCGTTAAGAAATAAGCAGCGACATGGCTTGGAGGATTATGAAAGTGAAGCGCTGGCTAGCTTACATAAAAATCTTAAGGGAAAATGGGACTTCATTTCAATGCAGGCTGAAGAGCAAGTTCGTTTGGCAAAAGAACGGAAAAAAGGTGATAAGATTGTGGGGGATTCTCAGGTAATATTTTCGTTGACATTTAAATCGAAATTCATTTCAATTTTATTCTTTTATTCAATATTAGGAGCGAGCATATTGGCGGGTTCACCGTCCACCACCAGGCCAATTTACACCTCTGGAACCGTGTCCAGTTCCATCTAGAGATCGACAAGGAATTAAACCTAAGAAAAAGACGGCTGAGGATTGGCAACGTGATGTGGATTATTTGAAAAAATCATTAGGTCGCACAAGAATGAAAATGTCACAAGCGTGTGAAAGTCTTGTTAACTACTGGGAAACTTTTGCTGATTATGACTTCTTTATTCAACCTGTCCTGCCTTCCAATCCATGGGTGTCAGAAGATACGACATTTTGGCAATTGAACAACGCAATTGTGGATATTCCAACGGAGAAAAGAGTTAAAAGATGGGCTATTTCGGTTGAAGAACTTGTGTCGGATCCCACTGGTCTCCAAGAGTTCACGAATTTTCTGGAGAAAGAATATTCACACGAGAATATTCGATTTTGGATAGCTGTAAATAGATTAAGAAGATCCGCACATTCACAAGTGGCGAAGAAAGTCAACGAAATTTATGCGTAAGTATAGAACGTTTTTAGTTTTGGTAAAGATATTTTATTACTTCTAGTTTTGAAAGCAAAACTCAAGCAGAGTCAATACGTTGCCAACTGATCTTATACGACCTTATACGACCTTATACGAACAAGAGCTTTCTCGTCCTCTTGATGACGTCTATACAATAAATCCGAATGCACCATTTTTTTGTTGTTGAAAATTTGCTTGTCGTTTAAGTTGTTTTTCATTTTTTTCTGGAACGGTTCGTAACATAATAGAAATAGTCAAAACCAATTACATGCGCAGGTACTTAAATTCTGAAAAAATATCTTGGATTGATCATTTTCCCCCAGTATACGTGAAAAATCGAAATTTTCATATGGCACCCCTGGAGCCTTTCTAGAATTTAAGTTGCTTACATTAACATGGGACCACTTTTCTATAATTTTATCTATTTGGTTTAAGCCTACTTACTTAATTCCGCTGAACTTCAAATAATAAGTTCTGTACGAAATCCACCACAGTGGATTTTCCAAGTGTATATATAGAATAGAAATAGATGGCAATACAATATCTGTAATCTTTTCTCTGTCCCCCATACCTAGGGTTGGGCAAACAATTATTTCCTTAAAAATCGACTTTAAGGATTATTTGATGTTATAGAAAATAAATTCCAATAAAAGTAATAATTTCGAATGTATTTGGAATTTGTTGAACTTGTAATACGAATATTAAAGCGAAAATGTAACTTGAAATTAAGATAATTGTCACACCCCTGCCAACAAAATTGGTTCCACAATACACATGAAATCTTTCGCATGGGTTGGATGAGGGTATACGTGCTCAAGTTAGAAAAATGTCATCCTTGGTACTGCTGCGCAGTTATAAAGCACGTGCTTCGATATTTTATCAGTATGCTGCGACAGTAACGGCAGCATAGGGTCTCAATCAAGGCAATCCTGTTTAGGTGATTCCGTACGGGACAGGAGGAGTTCCTATGGCATTTTTGTCAAAGATCTTGATGATTTTTTTCTAACGCAGTAGTGCTTGCAGCCCGTCTGAATATAGGCATTTTCGACTTATTACAGAATATATGTTTCGTCGCCCATCTTTTTGCTCGTCAGCACTTTCTTTGACTTTATTCTAATATTTACATGAGCATGACATCAATTCGCCTTGTCAATTTTTTTAGGATTTGCTGACAATCGCAGACTATTTTGACTTGATAAGCTTTGATAAGCGAAGCAGGATAGTTGTCCAAGAGGAAAGTAATTCCTGTACTGGCGCATTCTTCCATATGCAATATTTCTATTTGGAATACGGTTGCAGTTTTGCCACATATGTCCAGTTCGGCACCACTGTTTGTCTTAAATCCTTCTACAATTAATCCTTACTGGAAGGATGGACATGCGCAGAAGCTTTGGCTGTATTTTTGGATGCTATGGAAAACAAAATAATTGTTGGTGCATGTGAGTAGACCACGTCATAGACGTATTGATATAACAAAGATTGGTGCTCCAACTCTGCTTTAAAAATTTTTAATCAAAGCTCCTTTAGTTTGCAGCCTATTATATGAAAAAAAAATTACTTAAACTATTTAAAAAAAAGTTCAATTATCATTAAATTCAACGCCATTTGTCGCCACTTGGTGTCACAAATTTGTCATTTCACTTCACTGAAAAGGAAGCGGCATATCGAGTGAAAAGATAAGCTCATGTGGGCACAATTTTGTGTGCCACAAAAAGGATGGTTTGGTTACGTTTTGAAAAAGCCATTGGCGGGAAATTGAAAAAGTGAGTGCACAGCTCGAAAAGTGATTTTAATAACAGCTTACGAATATCTGCTGTTAAGCCTATTACGTATAAAAATATTCTTACTTAAGAAAATAATAGAACTGGCAGAGTGATAAAAACTTAAACAAAAAGAAAAATATACTCAAATTAACTTAACTAAGTAAAAATTAAAATTCAAAACGCATGCCGGTCGAAATCCATCCTATGCTGTCCAAAAAACTAATTAGAGAAAAAGAGTTTATACAAAAATGAGAACTGAGAGTGCAGCTGCACAACACTGCTTATTATCACGCCGAACAGTGCGAGGTGAGTGTATCAATGCGCGAACGCGAAGTAAGTGATCCGAAGAGAATAGAAAATTAGATGGCCATTAGGCTAACGAAGATCAAGACCAGCACCACCTGTTGAGGTAAATGCCATTAAACTAAAAAAGAATATGGTGACACCCTATTAAGGATGATAGGACCAAGGAGATGTTTGATTAGATATCCAAGATTGCCCAAGGCCCAGCAAAAACAGAGGAAATGTCGGCATTAATATTTGCGACAAATTGACTCATAAATGCCAGCGGCGCGAAAAAAAAGTAATTGCACATCATCTTCAAAAATATCAACGACATGGAACCTAATTACAGCTGGGATATCATTAATAATCAAGGTAAATAAGAGTGGTCTCAGAATAGACCCCTGCGGAACACCTTTGATCAGGCCCACAAGATCTGATTCACGATTCTTAAAAATGACAAACTAGCGTCGCAAACTGAAATATGAGGAAATTAGACTACAGGCTGACCGGGAAAGCCGGAAGAGGCTCCGAAGCTTATGTCAAAGGAAAGAATGATCTAAACTATTGAAGGCCTTGCTATAAAACAAAAGTACACTAGCCAGCTTGCGCTCCATGTTGGGTCCTATCGTCTCTATAATGGCAAAGATAGTACTCGAGGTATTGTTGTAACCTGTGCGGAGTATATAAGATTAGCAGAAACAGATGCCCGAAATTATTTGGTCCTTGATTAAAATCTCCCAAACGTTGAAGAGTGCGGGTAAAAGAGTTATAGGCTTAAAAACCCTAAATAATTAATTTAAAAACATTTATTGTGACGAACCAACTTGTTTATTTGTTGTTTACAGTTCTTTCTCAGATGGTACTTGGTGCTTAAACGATTAAACCGAAAGAGTCTGTTATATAGAAGTGAGCCCACTTTCTGCAGTGTATTTGTATGAACGTTGTCAATCCATATTATACACGTCAGTGGCTACGTGTTCGTTAGTTTCAAACACTGTCAATTGCACTTAGCAAAACTTGTTTTTCAATTCTAATTAAAACAATAGATGAACGTTGCATTGTGTTGCCGCCTTAAGTATCATTTCACAGGCACATGATTCAAATGTCTCTCTAGTGTTGTTTAGAGGTAAAACTTGCATGTGGCTGGCACGTGTCTGTTATGCAAATTTATAATAATTATGGTTAATTTGTGTATGCGGTTCGCATTTGTACTCTACATCCTGTACATCCTGCACGAATTTAAATAGCTTAACTTGGAAATTCTAAAATAATTAATGCAAATTATAAAATGTTTTTACAGTTATTCAGATACACGAATGCAGGAGATTTGTGGAATAGTATCTAGTTCCTTTAAATAAACTTGAAAACTTCAATCCCTCTGGTCTGGACTCGTTTTATATTCAGCATTGAATTTAATGCAACTCTGATTCCCCGGGATGATAAGTTTTATGGCAAAACCAGAATGGCTAACTTAATTTCAGCAGTCTTTACACGCCTTTTATGACAATAGAATTTACAATCACGGCAAAAATTCAACAGGCAATGAACTTAGCGTGGAGAGCACTTTGGTGGAACGGCACTGCAGTAAACTGGAGAATGGTTACAAGTTCATAAAAAGCTTTGTAAGCTCTCGGACTCTGGGCTATGTGGATGGGGGTGGGGGACTATCAAGTCAGTCACTCATGGTAACGCGTGAAATAAACTTTTATGATGCTTTCCTTTTTTTTAATTAATTCGTTTTAAGCTATTACGCCAAATGGTAAAATAAAGTATTAAACAAGCTGCATAAAAGTACCTTAATATGGGAGTGGACGTGGATGCTGGAAAATATTGATAGCGCTTTTTCAATTAGACCCTCAAGTTCATGTACACGAGTACACCTAGAGATATTTATTATGTATGTACAAAGGTTTTGGTGATTAAAATGTAAAAGCCACCTATTTAACGACTGAAAACTCAGACAGCCAGTTATTAACACTTCACAGGACTTTGTGGGAAAATAATGCTAGAAAATTATATGGTATGTGACCGGAATGTGATGGGTTAAAGTGCGGTTTTGTGATTAGAGGAATGAATTAATACAAGAGTGCTGTGCTGTGAATAATTTGCTATTGAGAGGTTCAATGGATTATATTTTTGGTAGATGTCTTCTCTATTTAACTGAATGCCATTAATCTTGATAGAAACATTCCAAAATTGATCAAATTAATTCTTCATTTTATTATTATTCCGCTCACTCATTATTTTGTTAACTTCTTCATACTTCCACATGTATAGAAGGGGGCTAAAATTGGTCCAATAAGAAAACCATTAAAGACAGCGGCATATATATACCATATTTACCAATAGATACATATATATTTTACCTTTAGCTTAAGAGTAGGGGCGACAAAGCCATTAGGACATTACGAATACCGCGACTAGTGATGATCTATTTGTGGTCCCTTAGAATGGTTAGGCAAAATAGTCGCCCTTTTTATTGTATTTAGGGTTAGCTTACATACGGTATTAGGAGACATAAATGCTTCTCCAATGATCTTCGACCTTAAAGGCTTAAACACAATTGCGACGAGCGACGATAAACGAAATTTCGCTGTCAAACTTCTAAAAGCACAGCATAAGACGCGAATGCACCAAATTACGACGAACAACGATAAGCGGGTGACCAAGTTGTGGTCTGAATTGATCAAATTCTAATTTTGCCGCCATCGCTGCAGTACTACCAACAAAATCCAACGAATGAAATTGTTTTGGCTTTTATTTTTGTCTTTTTGAAGTGGTATTACGTCACGGTCATTTTAAAAGGATGAGTTTTGAGGAAGTGCGAAATCATAAAATAATTTATTATTTACAAGACAGTTAGAATAGATAATTGGACAAAAATGACTTGGTTTGGATGGATGTTGCGAAGCGCTTAAATACAAATGGTGAAGTTGTGATATTTTGCATTTAGTTTGATTTTAATTTAGTTAATTTCTGTATTTTAAGTAGGGATGCACACGATGTATCGATACATCGATAACATCGATGTTTCTTGAAGAATATCCGATGTTTATATATATTAATATATTCGTCTTCAGAAACATCGCCAACAACATCGATTTTTATATGCGATACATCGATAAATGGTATGATATTTACATTTTTGAACTGGCAGCTAATTGCACTGGAAGAGTAGTTCGAGGGTTAAGAAATTTTGGATTCACAATATCACAGCATATGCATCCTATGCTTTGACATTTAGCCCAATCTTCATATGCGATACATGTGAATAATCAACGCATACGTTGCGAATTGTGGTAAACAAAGCAGAGTGCAGACACATTTCCATCCCTTCTACTTTATAAGTAAGAGTGAATTGGACAATAATTGTTCCCACTAGGCTTTTCAATTTTTATCAAAATTACTCTTGAAAAAATTGTTTATACTAAGAACAATTTAATTGGTTCCATGGAACCGTTTCACTGAATAATTTTTACTGCATAAATGATTCTAAATAGCTCTAAGCATTTATGATTTGATTAATTATGTGCAATGTACACTGATTACGTTTCTTTTTCAGTTTTACATAAAATGTTATTGGAAAAGATGTTGCTGTATATTTTTTAGATTTTTTTTTTGATTTTTAAAGTACGCACTTATTCCCTTTCATCGAGTAATCTCCTTCTCTTGCTTTCCTTATAGTTTCTGTTACAATCATTGTTTGTTATCTCACTTTATAGGCAAGCAACAATTCGATCTGTGGAGTAATCGTCACCGAATTGTTAAAAACATTTTACTTTCGCGAGAAGGAGAAATGGAAGCGCAAATATCAGAGATATTTCGGTATCTTAAAAGTCCAATCACGGGAAACATATGGTAGATAATCCTCTAGTTTTGAGGCAAACTATAAAGGAATCCATCCTAATTTGGGCAAAAATAGCACCAAAGTGTTTCTCCATCGTAGCAACCTCCGTTCCATTAGAAAGACCTTTCTCAAAGGCGGGCCAAATACTTTATCAGCAGATAAATGACCAAAAGGGACAGAAGTTGTCCAAACTTTTATTAATGAATAGTCTTGATGAAAATTATTGGGAGACTTGAAGTATTTTTCTCTAGCATCCTGATTCTTTTTTTTTCTAAAATTATCTGGCATATGTACTATGATATTATTAGTATTAGTACAAAAATATCTTAAATTTATTTCGTGTTTTATTTCCAGCAGTTGTAACATGATTTAAATTGAACTTTGCTTTGTCGGATCAATTAAAAAGTTTTTATTCTTAAATAAATGTATTTATTAAGCATGTTCGCAAATCTGTTGTTAATTAGGAATTATATATTAAGTATATGTATGCAGAAGTGAAACATTTTTCATTTTTAAAAATTTTTACTTTCCTTCCATCGATGTTTGCCTTTCAATGTATAATTTAATTACTACATCGATGTTTTTAAAAATTTTCAGTTGATAACTGCAGAAAAAAGTGGAAGAATCTTTTCGTAATAGTTATTAAAAAATATCGCCGGCAAGATCACTTGCAAAATATGCAAATACTCTCAGTAAAAATCCCCTTTAAAAACGCTCAAAACAAAAATCAAATGAAATTTCAGTGTCTTCTTCTTTCACAAACGCCGCTCACACGCCTGTCGTTGCAATTGTGTTTAAGGCTTTAAGCTGCAAGCCCGGGAGACTCAATTTCGAGGTTTTACCCTTTCTGATGTCCAAAAAATGTTTGTGCAAGTAAATTTCTTCATATCTTAATGCATTAAATTCTTGAATTCTTCCAGTCAATAGGGGTTTTTGCCCTACAAAAGTTGATATATGTTGTTATTTAGTTCCGGGCCCCGAAAAAAATCCCAGTTTTCGACCTTTGTTTGGGGGGGGGGGGATTAGCGCTCTCCGCCATAACATATCAAAATCGTTTCTACCCTAACTTTTGTCGGGCATAGGCCCTTTTTAGTCTCTACTGACTGGACTATAAGTCTGGCTTTCGATCTCAACATAGTTGAAATTTAGAAATTTTGAATTTTTAAACCTGAATTCACGATACCCTTACCAGCCCCCATTGCATAAAAGAGCCCTCACAACTCGAGTAGGACAACGATGTTGTCATGCAGATTTGATCGTGTGCGTGTGCCTGTTTGACGGTGTGACATGCAGTTGGACGTAAATCAAGTTAAGCGACCCATACACGGCGAACATGTTGTCCAACTTGGTGTGTCACACATGAAAACTTTTTAAATACACACTGTCAAACATGCTGTCTAACATCAGGACAGAAACACATATCAGGAGCTGCTAGAACTATTTCTTTCAATTTCAATTTTGTATTCCACCCTAGAAAGTATTAAACAATTTAGCAATAGCAAAGAACGCTTCTATAAAGATATCTCGACATAGATAAGAAATAATACCGTCGATAAGCAGAAATAAATGAATATCAAAACTGAACTGTGAATTTTAAATTTATCATCAAGAACGGAAAAGAAAAGTTTTTCGCTCAAAAAACAAACGCATTTTAGTGGCATATGGCAGGAAGATTCTGAGAAAAAATTGTCAAGGAAATTGGTAAAAAAAAATATAAAATCTTCAAAGTTTACGTTTAGCGGCGTAGGCTGAATTTTCAAGTAAATTTCTAAGAAAAAAGTGAGCGAATAATTTATGCATTTCATGCAGATGAGGTTGCATTTAAATACCAAGTTGAATTGTGTAGCTTTAGAGTTGAAGTCATCTGCATTCACTCCACTCTCCTTCTTATGTAATTTTTCATCAAAGCTCTCTTTCCTGGAAAGAAGATCTTTGTAAAATTTAAACAATTCTTTATTGGTCCAGTTGCTTCCGAAGTATTTTTTCAGTATTTATTTAGCAAAAAATTTGAAGTGCCATGAAATAAGTTGCAATTTCCTCCTTGATATTTTTTACTGGGGAATGTCTTCTATTTTGCATGTATTCTCAGTGGAAAATGTTAAATTATGATGATCTGATGTGGCTTATACTAGATAGCAAAAGATCGCACCACTGGCGATTAAAATGAGTTCTGCAGCAGCAGCAGCAGCAGCGATATTTTGAAGTTTCGTTTAAATACTTCAGGGAGAGTTTTGAACACTTTTAGTTTTGTATGTTGAAAAGGTTTTCGAAAAGAATTAATTTTAATAATTTTGTTTCTTTTTTTCCTATTTTTGATACGAAAATTCATATTTTAAATTTACCGGCTGCTTGGAAATGTTAATATGGTCGTGGCGTGTGGTCAATTCAATTTGGCTTGCTTCTTTTTATATCCAAGCCCATTATATTCTGGTCTAGCCATCTGCAAAATTCTTCGTTTGGAATTCAGTTTGGTCAGTGAATTCGTTCATAAAATGTTTGTAGCCCAGAATGGTATAAATTGAAAGATCCTCCATGACTGCTACTTGTCTTAAAGTTGAAAATCAAACCCAACAGTTTTGTCTTAACAGATATTCTACTAGAATTCCATATCCAGGATAGGTTAGAAAGGAAGGACACTCCTTGAAATGTTTATACTGAACGGAAACTTATTCCGCAATTCTGAATTCCTATATTTATACTGGTATGTGTTCTAGAGATTGAATTAGCTCTAGTTGCACCAAGGTGGGAAGGATTTCTCGATACACTCTACAACTATAGCTATTTCAAAACGAACCACCTCGGAGACCAGCTCTTCAACTGATTCAATCTTTAAATCAGGTATACCTACGTAATTGAAAGATTTTTTTACAACTTGACTGCATTTTTTCAAATCGATCCCTTTTTGTTGAGGCCATTCCCTTTAACTCGGACACGAATTTGTCTGTCTATATATTTCTTTTTTACTATTTCGACACTCTCGTAGACCCACTTTTCGTCATCACAGCGAGCTGAAATTTGGCACACAGGTTCATGTTGCGTGACAATTGAACCTATCAAAATTTGAACAGGAAATTTCCATGGAAAACCCGGAAAATCGGGAAAAATCATTTGTAAATTTGATTAGTGATAAATCCGTTTCAGGAAAAATGCAGAGTTTTCCGATTTTCCCCAAAAAATTTCCGGAATTTTCCGGGTAATTTTGCGGTAAAAAAGTTGTCTAAATTATGCAGGATCAAGTTCCCTATCAACTGGCATCATTACTTTCTCCCCAACAATGGTGAAAACTTGCAGAAAAAATCGAGGAAAATTCATGTAAAACGCTTTTCCGCAGTTTTTCAGACCAAGGAAGCGTTTGAGCGTTTTGCAACCTAAGACAAAGTTGTAGAGCGAAATGAGTTGCATAAAGTTGCTTTTGTGGAAAACTCCGTGGAAAACCCGGAAAAGCGGGAAAATCATCGGAAAAATTTTCATCGATATGATTAGTGATAAATCTGTTTCAGGAAAAATGCTGAATTTTCCAATTTTTCTGGAAAATTTTCGAAAATTTTCCGAAAATTTCCGGAATTTTCCGACAAAAAAGTTTTATAAGCTATGCGGAATCATTTTTTTTCCGTCCTACTGGCATCAATACTTTCTCTTCAACAACCATGAAAACTTGCATGAAAAATCGAGGAAAATTCATGTAAATTTTTAAAAAAAATTCATAGTAATAGGAAAAGTCTGTGCAAAACATGGAAAATCGGGAAAATTCAGTAAATCAGTGTCCTTTCAGACGTCATAAAATTGTTTTAAAATATCTCCATGCAGCACGTAATAACAATTTAGTTAACGTGAAAAAGGCAGAAAATAAAATAAGTAAAAAACGAGTTTTCAAGCAAAACTGAGGCCAAGCCGCATGAAAAAGTAGAAAATAAACTTTTCTTCACACACAGAGGTGGACTCAGATTGTATTCGCTGACAATCACCGATATATTCAGTATGATCAATCAGAGGTAATAAGTGATTTGATTCATGAAGAGAAAGAATATTCAAGAGAAATGTCCCAATCAAAAAATCTGAGTCCACCTCTGTGTGTGAAGAAAAGTTTATTTTCACGCGGCTTGGCCTCAGTTTTGTTTGAAAACTCGTTTTTTACTTATTTTATTTAGGGTTTGTAAAGGGCTTAAGGGTCTCGACTTTCAGATTCAAGTTTCCAGCCGCTTAAGTCCTCTATACTTAGGAATAACAAAATCCAATTGAAGCTCACCTCGTTCGTTGGTTCTATTGGGGATATATCGAGATCACTTGCGCTTGCGGTCTCCAGTTTAATTTACAGTTAAATCAACAGAGCTATAATTGGACCATATTAAAGCATTTATGTCCTTTTTTATTTTTAATAGAGAATACAGGTTTTAGGCTTACCTTCCTGTAAGATCTTTGTGGATGTAGAAACAACCTTAAAGCTAATTTTGCAGCCCCCTCAGAGTTAGATTTGCAACCTACGGTATACTTGAATAATTGAATCATAGATGTCGTTGATTTCCCTCAAATTATTATTCCAATTTTTCTAATTCAAATTAATTGCAGCAGATAACTCTGTCTCCGGCATAGAAATTTCTATAACTACTAACCAATTTCATGTTGAATTTTACAGAGAATTTTTAAAGCCTGGAGCACCATGCGAAATTAATATCGATGGAAAAACAATGGAGGTTGTTCAGAAAGGTCTTAAGAATCCCACACGATTCACATTCGATGCAGCTGCTGAACATATTTACATGCTTCTTCTGAAAAAGGATTGTTATCCGCGATTCATACGTTCAGATCACTACAAATCATTGCTTGCCAGTGGTATTCAGCCATCGCATAAAAAGCGTTTCTTTAATTTTGGAGGTGTTGCAAAGAAGAAAAGCTCTTCCGCAGTTGCGCCTAATCAAACTCTTCTTTCACAATCATCAACGAGCGGAGTACCACCACCGGGTAGCTTATCCAGACGTAGAGGAAGTGATCGAAGTTTAACCGGCTCTGCCCACGAACTAGCTATCATTGGAGTAAAGGATGGCACATCTGCTTCCCATAAAGTACCGCATTCCCATAGCCAAAGCAATTTGAGTGAAATTCCGTACAGGTAAGTGCCTTCTAACCTTGCCAACTACAGAAAGAAAATCATTATTTTTCAGCTTTCTACGTTTTTGTTTTATATAAATGGATTTTTCATTTTGATTCGTAGTCCTGCTTTTGTGTCGGTTTGTTTGTTCACTTTCCGCCAATTTAAAGCTGTTCCTTTTTTTTGTTTTACAATTTAATTATGGGCTAAAACGGTTTGTTATTGTATTCATGTTAAAAATTTCATTTCGCAGAGAGCTAGCTCTAAGATTTTTATTTCCTTAGTGTAACAGTTTACAGAGGTGACATGCCAACGGAAGGGTTGGTTTTGGATGTGAACATCAAAGGTCCATCTTCAACTGGAAGACATGGCGCATGCTCCATGAAGTTAATTCAGTAAGAGCTTTTTAAAGGCAATTTTTTTGTCTTTTATTTATTGGAAACTGAGTGGTTGCTATCTTTGTACACTTTTTTTTTAAAAAAAAACAATCTAAATGTGGCTGCTGCTTCCTCTCTTCGGCGTATCTTCTTTTCTCACTCACTCTGTGTTTTGATGTTTCGCTGCTAATTTGGACTTTATCTTTGGTCGATTTGTAATTTATAAATCAAACCGCTATATATATATATATGTATGTAATGCATATGTATATAGTAACGTGTAAATATGTATTGATCGTGACAGTCTCAAAGGTTTGTGTCAGGTGATAGTGTTTAATTTTTTTTATTTTTCTTTTTATTTTTTTTTTTAAGTGCAAGCAAAGTAGAATCTGATTTTGAGACTATTTCTTCTTTTGCAATTCATGTGTAAACTCTGTGTGATGTTTCACTTTAAGGTGGTGGTGGTGGTGGTGATGGTGGTGGCACAAAAATTTTCATTTCATTCTTTCTTGACAGCACCTCCGCAAATTTTTACAATTTTATGCCTAACTAGAATACTTACAAAATGCACATTGCCGGCCATGTTTCGAGCCTATGAAGCTAAGCTAAATTTGGCCTACCAATAATGTTTCACAAGAGATGTTTCGAGTATCTATAGCTAAACTAACTGTGTATATCTTTACAATTTCAATTACTTTCTTTAACTATAAATATTGGCTTTTGTGATATTTTCTTTTTATTTTTCATTTTGTTTCAATGTAAAAATTTATTAGATATAAAGCAGTGATCTGTCAATTTGCTTCCCTTGTGTCAAATCGTTTTTTTTTTTAGTTTTTAATTGCGTACTAATGTTATATCTAGTTTCCAGGAACAAGAGAATTAAATGTTTCATAGAAGTTGTCTAAAAGTCGAAAATTCGAAAAATGTTTAAACCACAAATTGTATTCATTCAGCTCAGTATTTGTTGGTTAAAGAGGGAGATGAGCAATCGGCAAACACGTGTAAGTAGAAGGCTGGATCACGCTGCCACTAGTGAGAATGTGCTTCCATAGTTCATTGCTGAAATTTGACCTCCATTTACTATTATACCTCTGAAGCCCTCTAGCTCGTTCAGTCGAAGAATTTGGGATACTCTTCGAATACACGCTGTGCTTGAGTGTTACCTATTAGCCGTACACAAAGGCAACCTAAAAATAGGCTGTTTTTATTCCTAATATAATGACTTTGTATCAAGGCTCAGATTCATATAGCATACATGGCTGGCTGGAAAAATGTATCACACCTTTCAATGCTCAATGATACTCTAAAACTGTTGCTCCAAACTACAGCACTGACATTAATTCCAGTCTTTGACTCATCCATATACCAAAATACAATCCTCCACTGAGAGTAGCTGGACAATTGAATCCCTTTCAATCCTCCATCATTACAATTGGTATAGTTGAACGGCTGAAAGTCTTTCTGGTATTTGGTCTAATACCATTACCAGATCAAGAATTTCCTTAAGAACTGCTCTTATCTTAGCGCGTTTATTCTGTAAATTGTACTAGTTTCTGAACCGACTACTTATAGGTGGTGTGATATGAAGTTCAACAGGATTTCCAGTACTGCTTTCCATGCTTTGCAGATGACATCAGTGAGGCAGTTCCTACTATCATTTTGATTCGCAAATTTTACACCACATTGAAGCATTTATCGTAATTTTTTCTAGGAGCCCATATCGGTATAACTTATAGCTTAGTATTAATACCAGATTTTTCCCCTACTTATTAAAGACTATAGTTGTTCTACATAGTTCATCTATCTATGTGTTTCTAGCTTTAAAAGTACCCTAACTTACCAGGTTTGACATTGAAATGAATCTCGCTCCAGTACACGTGTATCATTACTACCTCCAGGCAGAGCTGGGCAATACTTAAGGAAAAAAAGACTTAAGTACTACTTAAAGTACATTTTCGAAGACTTATTACTCAATACTTTTGAAATCCCTCTACTTAGTATTTGCACATGAGTACTGGCTACTATTTACTTGTACTTAAGACTTAGTTTTAAACCAAGTACCAAGATTTTTACTTAAGCATTTCTAAGTCTATTAAGTACCTACAAATATCTAAATCTTCGTAGAAAAGCAAACACAACTCCTTTTTTGTTGAGTTTTAAAGCACGCAAAGAACTGTCAACGCATGTGCCGTCAAGGCAGAACCTTAGACAAACTAATAATATACAAAATACAAACAAGACTGGGCAAGTAGAACAAAACCCAGTAACGTCTCGCTCGAATATAAAATCCGCGATGCCTCGACTTGCTGCCATAACCACTGACATGTATAATATGGACTGACTATGTTCATAGAAATACACTGCAGAAAGTGGACTCACTTCTATATTGCTGACTCTTTCGGTGTAAGCATCAACTTTGCAACTGAGAGAGAACTGAAAACAACAAATAAATTAGTGGATTCGTCGCAATTATTATTATCATCGATAAAAACTGTTTTACCAAAAGCAATACATTCATTAGATACGCAGATGATTTTTCAATGTTGACACCGACGCGTAAGAACTCTTTTGATACAAGCAATTGTGCCCAATTGTGCAAGCAGTCCATATTATATACGTCAGTCGCATAACCAAGAGTAAGCAAGCAATGCCTCGCTCCAATATAAAATCGACGATGCCTCGTCCTGATGTAGGGAAGGCCTCAATTCTTTCTTAGAAATTCACTGGAAATTTTTTCCTTAGAATTGTTATGCATTATTGGAGGAGATAATGGGTGCTTGGACGGACCTCTAATAATTTTTATGAGTGTAGCAATGAGAGGTGAAAGTTTTACTGTACATGCAGCGCCGAAAACTATAAAAATCAATAAATAGTAGCTACTGGTTACTATACATATTATAGTTTTCAAAAGGTATTTATTTATTAATATCCATTAACTGAACTCGATAAACTTCATTACATTACTGCCAATGTACAAAGATTCTAAAAAAGTACTTTAAAAAGTACTTTTTTTATAGACTTAGTACTTAGTTACAAGTACTTCTCATACATTCGGTAGTTGTACTTACGCTCAGTTTACTCAGGCCTTCGGTACTTGTACTTGTACTTAAGTACTTTTTCTTTGGTACTTGCTCAGCTCTGCCTCCAGGGCTTGCTGAAGAGCTTCATAAACTCTGCTACTGAAGACAGTCAAAAAAGATGATAGAACCCCGCCCCTTCGATGAAATTGGCTCCGAGCGCTCCCCGAACCACTCCCTATTTCTTCCAACAACATATTTACGCAATCTCAGTTTAGAGTCATTTCAACGACAAATGATGTTTTGTCAAAAACTCTTTCGGTTTTAATTGAGCCCTATATCACCAATTTATCTTGTGAAGACAGCATCCTCAAAGCATAGAGGTATTATGTATTTCGACATGGAAACTTTACTATATAATCTGTTGTCCTACAGGTTTTATTTCATTCAAAATTTTCATTATTGTCTCATTAATGAGATCAATAAAGAAGTAATCAATGAACTATGGTCGTTAGACCAGCAAAAGAGTCGTTTTTACTCGCTCCTGTGAATCTTGCGCAGATTAAGAAGATTCACATGAGGCCTACAGTTGAATATGATTTTCAGTGTTATGCTGGGCAATCCACCTTTCGCCGAGCATACATATTAGTTTATATTCTTGTATAGTTTTCGCGTCAAGTTATCGCATGGTGGTAGATATATCGCAGATTCCACTGATTCTGATCTTCACTGAACTTCGTTTTCGGTTTGTATTATACTGAGGCTTGTGGGCTCAATGTCAATGTCTAGAATTCTTTGGAGATAATGAGATAATGTCGTCGCCCCAATATACAATTAGAGCCTTAGCATCTGTCTTGACAAGCTTGGTAGCTTCATTGCTTTCTGTTTATTTGTTTTCAAATTAAATTTTTCTAAAGATATCCTGAGTTTGGAATAACAAGATTAAGCATCTTCATCATTTGCCTGAAAAATTATAGAGACATTCACGTCACCTATAGGATATAGCCCTTTTAATTATGTACATAAATTAGATACTTACTATTTAAAAAGAAGAAATCAAAACTTCGCTCAAGCTTAGTGCTAACAACTTCAATTTTCTGCTATTGTCAATAAATAATAGATGAATCTCGTCGGCCTCTTGCCCAAGTTCATTCAAAGCAGTTAGCGGCGTAAGTTTTCCAGCTAACTCTAGCTAACTCTAACTAACTCTACATTCCCCAGAATCAATAATAGTGTAAAATAAAATTTTTATCTTAAATTTCTGTAAAACCAATGATAAAATGTAGTGTAATTGCTGTCTTTGCGTAGAAACACGGTATTTTATGTCGTACTATGTGATGTAAACGCACCTTTCCTCTACAGAAACCAGATAAGTGAGATATTGTTAAATCAAATCATTAATTATATTCTTAGGGAAGCTAATAAACCATTGCCGGAAAGATTAGAACCAACTGCCGAAGCTGGAGCATGTGCTGTTTGCCCCTGGGAAACTCCAGAGCAACCAGAGGCTTCAGTGGTATTATCAGTGTGTCCATGGGAAGAAGGCCAGGCACCGGCAAAGACTACGCCTCAACCGACTACAAGGTAAGTGATTATGATCATAAAAAATCACGGATTTTGTAGAATATTTACGTTTATTCGTCATAGTTCTCCTACGGATATAAGCGAAGTTTCTGAACGGATGAGAAGATCATGTGGCCTAAGACAAAATACTGTTGATAGTGACTATAGCACAAAGAGATTAATGCCGACTGTAACAGAGCAACGTAGAGCTTCAATGACAATGGCACCAAGGTAAACTTTTCATTCTCTTGTTCACTAAATGTGGCAGAGAGCAGAGTTTCTAATGTGGTAAAAGGACGAAACTTTGGATTTTGAAGATTTTCTTTTATTCAACCTTATTGCCGCCATTTATTGATAGGTTTTTTCTTTATATTTATTTATTTCTACGTCTATACTTTTTTTAAACAGCATACATAGAAGGTGTACAAAATTCTAATTCTATCTATTATAAATGACGCGTACCAGGTATGCCGAGTAAAACTGGGAACCTTAATACTTACTTATGGCTACTTTTAAAAAAAATAATAAAATCAAACAATTAATGATCATTTTTTTCTTTTGCTTTTTTTTAGAATATACGAGTTTCAAGCTAGCAAACAATGTGTCATTAGAGTTTCAACAACACCATCACCTACGGCGCTCATAGAGATGCAAATAGCCGGACCTGCGTTGCCGAAAGAAGCTACATCAGCATCCGAAGCAGAAGATAACACAAACACCATGCTGTCAACTGTAATAACAACCGAAAATAGTCCTCCATCAAATGATGATCGTGATGAAACCAAAAATATTTCAGAGACATGTGACAAAAGTGATTTGAAAACTTTAGATTTAAGTAAAGAAAACTCTGCGAACAATATTGAACAAGAAAGTGTAGTTTTAAATTTAAGCACAGAAAAAATTAGTGATAAGTTGACTCCAATGTCACAGGGGACTACCCCTACTATTCATGTGGAGTGTCCTATTGGTGAGCCCGTAGATTGTGAAAGCCCTCAACCAATAGGCTCAAGTGATCAAGTAGTGGTGGAAGCAGAATCGATGGAAGATGACGTGAAAATCGACGAAGCAGAAAAAACTTACTCTCAGCCTATACGAAAGTCACTTGAAGTTGAGGAAGAGTTGAGTGTATGTGATGAACCAGTGCCGCAAGAAGAACTTTCTCCGACTACCGAAGAGTATCAAGAATGTGCTCAATTTGGAGGTCGAGCAGATGTCTATGAATATGATATAGTAGACGCTGAATCTAATATAACGCCGGGATGTGTTGCACCAGCCCCAACGCCAGCTCCAACGCTAGCTCCTTTGGCTGAAATTGAAATGGATCCAGTTGATGAAGATACTGAGTGCACTGAAATTAAGCCAGAGATGGAAGAAATAAAGAAGAAGCGGAAAAAAAAAGATTCTGATGCTAAAAAACCAGACGAAAAGGCTGAGAGTAGCACTCAACAAAAATCAGAAGAGGAAAATCGAAATGCTGTTTGTCCTTGGGAAGATGAGTAAGTATAAATTGAATGTAATATCTTTGATTTTAATGAAAATTTTAGGATTGTTAAATGGGCACCATTAGAACTTAAAGTTGCCCACTAATACTAATAAAGCTTTTAGGATACATCCTCGGCAAGCTTAGGGATATACATATACTGTGCACACATTTTATAGACTTCGGTGCGAGATATGTGGAGAAGCTGTTATTGGCCGTGCCTATCATGCTCTACTCAATTATACGTCAACATAAATCATAGCGTCTATAATCATCACTACCACTGAAGACATAACGTTGTATCTGTCAAAGTTGAAAAAAAGGAAGGAGGACTCAATAACCTCCCATACATATGAAAACCACTGTACACCCAAAATCTCCCAAACCAGTCGTCCGATCGCATTGATTTCAAAATTGTTTTTAGATAATTACACGAATCAGGTTTTATAGGTTTTTTTAAATTCCGTTCGTGGCGAAGGGGGCAATTTAGGGGGGGGCCAAATTTGTATATCATGCCCTCAAAGTATTAATCATGTAAAATGTTCTCCATTCGTTTCCGAAATTTGTCGTAATCTAAATCTTTGTCTCGCCTCGAAGCAACTAAAACTTCCTCTAATGAAAAGATGTGGCAGATTTTCGACTAAAAAGCTAATTTTTAAAATTTTAAAAACACCCAACAAGTGATATGTTTCGAATTGTTAGCCAACGGTATTTGATGTTTGCATCGCCGAAATCAAAATTTTAATAATGGAAATAAAAAAAACTATTTTTCCCGGACGGAAATCTAACCCAACCTTGTTAGAATCGGTCAATGATGGAGAATAGAAGACTTTTTAAGAACTTTTATTTTTAACGATTCTAAATCAAATCATAAATACAAGAGAACAAATAACCGCGTCGTTCGTGGTTTGAAGCCGAGATCTTCCGCTTTCCGGACGACTACTCTTACCACTGAGCTAACGAGATAGATGATTATCCCTCTCGTATTTCTTAATTTGTAAATAAAATGAAAATTTGTAAATAAAATAAAATAGTAAAATAAATAAAAATTGGATTTACAATTTATTTGTGCGCTTTCATCGTTACTGGTTAATGCCAGTTGAAAGCAAACGTGGATTAGCAGACTAGTTACAAATTAAGAAATATAAGAGGGAAAGTCATCTGTCTCGTTAATTCAGTGGTAAGAGCAGTCGTCACTCGGAAAGCGGAAGGTCCCGGCTTCAAACCCCGGATAAAGCGGTTGTATTTTCCTTTTATATTTATGATTTGATTTAGAATCGTAAAAAATAAAAGTTCTTAAAAATTCTTCTATTCTTCAAAAAATACTATTTTATGAATACGGCCTGGGCCTTAAAGATTATCCAGCTGCCATTTGTATTATCGAAGGGGTAATCTGAACAACAGTGATGTGCAGGGGTAGAAATAATGGTTTAACAGAAAAGAACTCTGTTTCTATAATGGTCTGAATATCTATAAACAAACACCCAGAAATTTTCGCCTTGGACATAAATAGTTTTTTATGGAACAAAACGTAATTCTGTTTTGGAAAAAACTAGCGTTTTTTTTAATAAAGCTTATTATAGAACTATTTGCTGAGCGACTGATGTTGGACGTGCAGTCCAGTCTATCAGCCGAAGCTGATAGATCGCTCTGTGATAGGATTGTGCTCAGGCTGGCACGCTAACATCTCGACTAATTGCAGAGAGTGTGAACGAATAAACTATGCCAGCACGCACCATAGACAACAAAAATCGTGCCATGTAGAAAAAACAAAAACGCAATATACACTTACTCCTGCAAGGGACTATACACCAATTACCCCCGAATTTGGATGGGGATCAAATAATGTTGATCGTCTAAGCGTATTTCTCCAACCGCCAATGGCAACACCGGCACATGATTCGATAACCCTCATTACCTGAAATGTGTGGAGGATTGGACCTAGTTAGCCTTCATGATTAAAGCAAGCTTTATGATAACATTACATTATAAACAAATTTTTATTCAAATAATAATTCTTATGGGTAGACAAAAAAAAATTACTATAAATAAAGTTGAACGGAATAATGTTTCAATAACAAGAATCCGGAGTGAAACTCTTTAATAACTAAGCGTCTTCATTTGATGAGATGAACGTTATAACGTTATATTGAGAACTAACTTGAAACATGTATAGATAATATTGTGATTAACAAGAAAAAATCCTGTAATTTCTGGTGAATTTTAACCAAGGCTCTTATCTAAACTAAATCGAAATACGTATATGGCCTATTTGCTATATGCAGTAATTTTATTCGAGCTTCCATGCTCCGATCTCAATCGATTTTTGCAAAAACAAAAAGAAAAATTTAATGGATAGGAGCCTTCATCTGACTTTACGACTATTAAACGTAATATAGGCAAAATTTGTACTAATTTATACATTTACAGGATTCAGAGACATTATCCTGTCATTTAAAAACAACCTGGTATAGATATGTATCGATATATTTGCAAAAAAAAAAATCGTTCTCTACTTTTAGATAATCATATACAAAACAATGTTACAAGTGTCAAAAAAGGCAACAAATTTCTACATCTCTCAATTTTACTTAACTATCCGAGCTGAGTTGAATTTCACTGACTTCTCAGCCCTACTATAAATGTAGGGTTTGATGATTCCACAAAATTATCTTTCGTCGTATTTAATAGCGATTTCACTATTGTACAAAAAGAAAGAAAAACACAAATCTTCACGATCTATTATTGCTGATTTTATTGACTTCTTTCTTTTATTGTCAATATGAACAATATAATATTAGACTTAACGTCTCATACAACTTTTATATAGATCTAGATTTAACGACTCTTTTTCAACTTGTGTCTTAAAAAAACCAAATTCTCTAAAGAATTAACTCAATGACCTTCGCTTACAAGTGACAATTACAATTTACTTGACGGGCTTCTTCCTTTTACTTATTCTATTACTGCAGTACCATACTCAGGTGAGCTAGAACACATCGGAACACTTGACACTTTTAGAACGAAGGTTGTATGATACGGCGTTGCCAGATCTCACATAAATGCCAGCCCTTTTGGTCGTTAGCTACATGTTAAAGTAAGGCCATGATACAAAGATTAACAGGTATGGCCGAATTATCTGTCAATTGGTTGCTCGCTTTATTTGGCGACAATTGTCGCAAATTTGTTCGTCTAAATTTCAATCGTCTTTATCAAAGTGAAAAAAATTGTCTATTTGGAAATTTCTTTGCTTTCCCATTAGCACATAATTACATTTCACAAAGTGATTTAAACGAAGAAACTAATGTTTTGTTAAATATTTTAATATATTCAAAACGTATTTAAGTCAATATAAAATAAGTAAAAAACGAGTTTTCAAACAAAACTGAGGCCAAGCCGCATGAAAAAGTAGAAAATAAACTTTTCTTTACACACAGAGGTGAACTCAGATTTTTTGATTGGGACATTTCTCTTGAATATTCTTTCTCTTCATGAATCAAATCACTTATTACCTCTGATTGATCATAGTGAAATATATCGGTGATTGTCAGCGAATAAAAGCTGAGTACACCTCTGTGTGTGAAGAAAAGTTTATTTTCTACTTTTTCATGCGGCTTGGCCTCAGTTTTGCTTGAAAACTCGTTTTTTACTTATTTTATTTTCTGCCTTTTTCACGTTAACTAAATTGTTATTACGTGCCGCATGGAGATATTTTAAAACAATTTTATGATGGCTGAAAAGACACTGATTTATTGAATTTTCCCGATTTTCTATGTTTTCCACAGACTTTTCCTATTACTATGAATTTTTTTTAAAAATTTACATGAATTTTCCTCGATTTTTCATGCAAGTTTTCATGGTTGTTGAAGAGAAAGTATTGATGCCAGTAGGACGGAAAAAAAATGATTCCGCATAGCTTATAAAACTTTTTTGTCGGAAAATTCCGGAAATTTTCGGAAAATTTTCGAAAATTTTCCAGAAAAATTGGAAAATTCTGCATTTTTCCTGAAACAGATTTATCACTAATCATATCGATGAAAATTTGTCCGATGATTTTCCCGCTTTTCCGGGATTTCCACAGAGTTTTCCACAAAAGCAACTTTATGCAACTCATTTCGCTCTAGAACTGTGTCTTAGGTTGCAAAACGCTCAAACGCTTCCTTGGTCTGAAAAATTCCGGAAAATCGTTTTACATGAATTTTCCTCGATTTTTTCTGCAATTTTTCACCATTGTCGGAGAGAAAGTAATGATGCCAGTTGATAGGGAACTTGATCCTGCATAATTTAGAAAACTTTTTTACCGGAAAATTTTCCGGAAAAGTCGGAAAATTCCGGAATTTTTTTTGGGAAAAATCGGAAAACTCTGCATTTTTCCTGAAACGGATTTATCACTAATCAAATTTGTGCCAAATTTTCAAATGATTTTTCCCGATTTTCCGGGTTTTCCATGGAAATTTCCGGTTCAAATTTTGATAGATTCAAATATATTCAAAAATACGAAAAACTCAAAAGAAATTCGCTGGATATGACATTGTCACCTCATGACGTACTAACACAAAAAATCTCTCTCGAATCGGCCATACTTGTTATCTTTGTATCATGGAGTAAGGCCTGCAGTTGGACCAGAATTTAAAAGTAGCGACCATAACAAGCTATAATAAATTAAAATAAGAACGATTTGTAGAAATGAATGAGTCCTCAGTCCACGTTTCCCGGCGGTGTCCTTATGCAATGCATTCAGACAGGTCTGATGCTATCTTTTCTAATAATTAATTTGTTCTATTTGCATATATAATATAATAATTAATTTTTTAATAAAAAAATTTTCAATTTTAACAGAAACGGTACAACAAGTGACACTCCATTTGTGAAAACATACGCAACGCTTGGTTACTTATGAATATAGTTCACCACCACCCGCCAACTTTATGGATAATTGAATCCTTTAGTGACTTAACGAATTGTTGTTTTTAAGTAAAAAATAAAAAAAAAAAATTAAAAAAAAGTTGAAAGTAATTTATAAATAACATTACATTACTGGCATAACTAGACATTATTTAGTACTAAAAGCTAATCTCGTACTTATCTAAAAAAAAAAAAAACAAAAAAAAACTTTAAAGTGCATAAAAATGCTTCTTACCGTCTTTATATTTTGACTCTAGCTTATACATATATAAATACGTATATATATATTATATTATTGTTAACCGCAGTGTTTTATGATGTTCATGGTAAAATATAATTTGTGTTGTTGAAATATCTTACAATGACGATACAGAAGAGAAAATAAATAAATAAACTTAGAAATGGCGCGCTCAAATGAACGTCAAATTGCATTTAGGTACAAAAATAACAGCAAAAATCACTAGGTAATTTCTTCTGTAGAGTCATTATTACAACAGATAATGTAAATCTTAGGACTATTGTTCCGTTTTTAAAAAAAAAAAAAAAATCTTTTTTTTTTTTTATTATATTCGCAAAGGCGATGCATTTAATCTTTTCAGTTCTGTTAACGTGAACTCAAAGTTCAAAAACATCATCTTGAGATTTTTGTTAGACTCTATTTATATACACGTAAAACACTAACTGAGTTGACTTTTGAAATTATTTTAAACAAAAGTATTTTGAAATAACGGCAAACTCTTTTGAGCCCCGAAAGTAACAGGCTAGTTTATTTCAAAATAATTTTGTATACGCATTCACTTAAAACGATTTCATTTCGTCCTTACAATATTTTCGATTTAATATGTTATTATTAAAACGTAATAAATATCTCAAGATTATGGATACCTCTGTATTTATATAATATATACCTGATAAATATTTCTATATATACAGAATAGTAATCGTATATATTATGAAAATACCATTTTTAAAACAACAAACAAACACAGACGTACCTTTGAGATTTTTCAAAACGAAAATTGAATAATTATAAGTTTAATAACAATTCAATTCTTAACGGTAAAAGTGTCTGAATGAACAACTAATATTAAGATAGTTACTTTGCGCAAATATTTACACATACACGCCCCAACCAACATAAAACCTAGAGTAAGATTAATATTTAAGTCTAATCGAATCAGATAAAAAATAAAAAAATAAAAAAGTAAAAAAAAAATAAAAAAAAGTTATAAAATAAAATAAAAAAATGTGTATGTTTCGTGTTTAAGTACTTATAGCTATGATATATCTGCCAAAATAACTAATGTTTGCTAAAATATTTGTAACGATAGAATTTTAATGTGAATTGACAGATACATAGTTTTTGGGATCACATACATGCATATAAATGAAAGCAGCTGATAAATTCAGTTTAAGGCGGCTGACATATTAAGATACAATGACTTTGGGAAAAATAATTGTATTTAAATTTTACGCATTTGCACAATGTCAGGATAAAGTTAAGTATGCAAAAGGAGTTCTAATTTATATAAAAGAAAGCAATTTTAATTAGCAACGAGATTATTTACGAACAACATTTTTCTAACTAAAATCTGAAACTGAAAATCTCGCGAAAGGTACATTTTAAATATTTTATTTTAACGCTAGTTGGCATTGGGATACTAAAAACAACACAAAAATATGGAAGACAGTAAGAAAGTTAAATAAGGCGTTTCTGTGCAACAGTTGAAATGATGAAAATTGGTATCCACGCAGTTTAGGGGAGAACAAAATAAAGAATATCCTTTTTCAGCTTGCATGTAAGTTATACACCAAAATTTTTGCTGATGCTGAGCAACTGCGGCGTGCTCAGGTGATAAGGCTGGACCACAATAGACGCATTCGTTAGTAAAGTTACTTAACTAAGGCGAACGCACCCTTTAAATTAAACAGACGAATGCAAAATAACTTTAAGGAATCGATAAAAAAAACTTTCGTTAAGTTTAAATGTCAAATTACCGTAAGTAAAGTGCGATAAGAGTCGCTCATCCAGTAAGGACTGATATGATTATCCAATGATATTAATGAAATATTAATGAAATCGGTAACACTCTTATTATTTTATTTTATTATAGAAGACGAATGTGAAAAGTGGTGGTCCATTCTGAGAGAAAAGTTTGGATAGGAGCTAAAAAAGCGAGATATTGCTTCTGGAATTGAATTTTTACCAATTTTTCTTCAGATTCTTATTATAATAATGTCCATAAAAGTCCCAAATCTTCAATTAAACCAACTTCCATTAATTAATTAATTTTTTTGCTTTTAACACTTTTTAAAATTGAAAACATTAAATGTCAAGATAATAATTCCCTTACGGAATGAGATGTCTGTTTAGAGGAAACATGGTAATCATCCGTAAATAAACCTTAGTATCGTTCAAATTCGTTAAGTTCTTTACGTCTATTGTGGTTTAGCGTATAGTAATTAGATATTAGAAAATATTCAAGATGGCGGAGAGAAAATTTACAAGATCTGAACTATTTAACTTATTAAATTTATTCTATAGGGGAAATGAGTGTTTATGGGACACATTTTCTTAAATGTAAAAAACAAATAATATTAACATTCGTTTTAATAAATAATGAAACCCTTGAATTCGGAAACACTGAACACAACGCCCTCAACTAATTCCAATTTTAATGGAAATATCGTCTTTATACAAGTGAAAACTTTGTACCTATATAAGAATAGATCCTTGTGGCACTCCTCATAAAATAAGAACATTGCTATGTGAAACTAGTAAAAAATGACAAAACTAAAAGCAACTGAGATGTAAAAAATTACAAGCTAACGAAATATTATAAAAATATCAACACGAATGTATAAATTGAAAAACATTATTTTGATTGCATTTAGGAGAAGGAGCAGGATAAGTACAACAAATTGTCACTGAATTATTCTCGTGCGCTGGTTTCTACGGTCATATATACTAAGAGAAGATTTTATCGATTTTTTTTATATTCAAAAAGCGCAACCTATTATAAATGCTATAAAACTCATAACGAAATCCAAGTTGAAAGACTCCTTCTTCGATACACTTAGCATCATATCGTAACCAGCATTCCAGATAGTCAATTCTCTATAGTCAGTTAAATCCAAATGGCCTCTATATAGTATATTCAGGAGCCTTCAGAAAAATGTTATTACAATCTTGATAAGATATAAAGAAAAATTAGGAAAGTTTGAATTATTGCGTTAAATTGAGGAGGTAATGGTAAACAACTCTGTTGAAAATTATTGATATAGCTCATATAACTAGGAAAAAGACAGAAGATGATAAACTCTTCTTAATTAATGCAGTTTCACAGTAGGTATGTTCCGCCAAATTTGATCTCAAGGTTGCTTTGGAAAATGAGCTCGGTTCGTATGGTATTATGCACAGGAAAAAATCTATAAGGAATATGACAGTGTGTAACTATGGGAAATAAAAATTACGTTGGTAGATTGTTTAATTACAGCGACAGGATTTGTAACAACATAAGATCAATTCGCCTTCTACAGACACCTTCTGACTAAAATTACTTAAATCGTAGAGTGCCATCAATAAAAAAGCTGAAACATTTTAGGCAACTTGGGCATAACTACGGATCTTTGGATCTTGCAGTTCAGCTGGAATGATATATACTGACAGCCAATATAATAAAATAGCTTAATCTGCCAACTCCAGGATACTTTAACAATTTTAATAGTATCATCGAAATGAGATGAGCTAATAGACCGATGGCACACAGAGTTTTCATTTGATTCGGCAACACGTGTGAATGTGAATTCAAAATTCATAAGATTAATAGATTAATCCTCCAGAACACTAAGGTGACATGCTGACGCCAGTTTCGCAGTAATAAAATTTAATTTCGTTGCTGAATCTGATACACGATAAAACAAACGTATCCCCCCATCTTTGTTTTTTATATACAAAAATTCGTCATTCTGTTATTATCTTTTTTTTTTCAAAAGACCTTTAGAGAAGTAGTGCCAACTTTAGAAAATTTAACATTTCTTGATTTGAAAATTCAAACGTTGCACATTTTCTATTAAATTTTTGTTTGTTCTTCAAAAAATGTAGGTACTGACTTTCAATATTAGAAAAGCCTTATTAAATTCATCCCACACACCGCCTAAATCTAAAAAAGTCTCACCCAAAACGTTAAGCATAAAATTTCTTTGCATACTTCACTTTCATCCTGAACTGGAAAAAAAAGAATTGTCTAAAAAAAGTTACCGTTTCTTAAATTTTGGCATGAAAGAACGAAAACTCGAATATAATAATTAACACAATTCAACAAGTTTATAATAATAATCACACATACTTAGGTGTATTTGCTATGTAGTTGTCACAGATTTATCAAAAACTATCATCATAACTCTCACCCAGTAAGAATTACGTACCTAGTTTTAAGGAAGCGATTTTCTTGCGAAAAAGTCAAAGGTACCCAAAAATAATAAAACACTTCGCTTCATGTTAACAGAAACAATAGTTACCTAGGGGTAGAGTATATAAAATGCACGTCTATATACCTGTTATTGAAACTTTTCTTTAAGATACTTTTCAGTTTGTGTATAGTCCTGAAAGATACATTATGCGGCATAACATGTGTCTCTATAGAAGAATATTACCTTTTGGATGATTTATTAAAAGTATAAATTCAAAACGAAACGAATTTAAATCTATTTTCAGGCCCCCAATTTATTTTTACAATCACAGCGCATATAAAATGATCTCCAAGAAAAGCCAATAGATTACAATAAATAATAAATACAAATATATACATAACGCTTATGAACAAAACAAATCTTATTCGTGTTTTTTGAAATGTATTCGATTTTTTTCATTTGTAACGACTTTTCGTCTTACTGTATACTCCCATGTCTAGTTCTGTCGAATAAATGTGTTATTAATGATAATATTATTATGTAAAACTATTTATTATATGCATTATTTTATGCTATATACAATGTTGAAATTTATATAAAACAAAACAAACAAAAAAAAAGATACTTGAGACAGCAAAAAAAAATATATTATTAACTGTATTACATATGTATTGTTTGGAGACTATAAATATAATCAAAATTAGGCCTACAGAAGAAAAGGATACATTTTTCCTTGGTTAAGAAAGTTTGGTAGGTACATAGATTGTAACAAAATTGTGAGAATTAAAACCGTACCACCGTATTAAACAAAAAAAAACAACAAACAGAAAAACATATAACTACATACATATAATTTGCAACACCTACCTACATACATACATACATACTATACTATGTGTACCTATCTATAGTTGGATAGTCTATCTATGAACGGAAATCAGTAAAAACTTTAGAACAAAAAAAAAATTAGGGAATTTTAGTTTCAAAGCAAATTAAGAACATGAATTAAAAAATAAAAAAATAGAAAAGCTAAAAAAAAAAACTAATAAAATGAAAACACAAAAAAAACACGTTATTGTTTATTGTTACTAATTTAAATAAGAATATTTTTTAAGTAATAAATTAGTTCGCGTTGTATATAAATATTAAATTAATTTATATACAATAATATAATATAAAAATTGGCATTTAAAAGTTTCTTATACCTACCTAAAACGAAAAAATTATTTGTAGTTTGGTATGTTTTAAATGAAATTGAAAATGGGAGAAAAGAAACTAATTACTGTATTAAAAACAAAACAAACAAAAACGCATTTTTAATATTTTTTCATATAAAAAAAAATAAATTCAACATTCGATAAAAGGTTCGGAGCAGAAAAATTATGTTTTTATTATACATAAATTGAACAAATTTTGAGATGAGTGATTCAAATAAATAGCCATTATTACATAACACATAAAATGTTTCTTATTGTCAAAATCATAATGGAAATAAACATAGTTAACTTGTCTAATAAACATGATGCTATTTTTGAAGATTTTTTACCTCGTTATGTTTGAGTTGCATTCAAAGTTCATGTAAATTGATTTTATAGATGAAAAAGAAAAAAAACAAAAACTGCTGAAGTAAAAAAAGGAAAGAAAACACACACTACTACTACTAGGATGTATAGATACATATGCTTACATGACATATAAAACATAGATTTTCTGTCAAATTGTTAATTCATATACATATAAATGTAGACTGTATTTAAATAAAAAGTACAATAACAATGAAAATTGTGTTTTATCCTGGAAATGATGTGAAATAATTAAAATCGAGAAATTAATGACAATTGAATTTCAAAAAGAATTAAAAAGGATATTCTACTCCTAGTTGAAGAGAGGCGGTAAGTCCATGGAAGAGATGATTTTCATTCTGGGCTCTGAACGGAATCTTCCTTATTGTAATGGATGCTCTACCTGGTATTCAAGAAAGACGTAAAATTTTTTCTGATTGCCTCTGAAAGTTGGAATTACAGCAGTTGGGGGAGGGGGGCATTCCATATGAAGTGTGAGAATAAGGATGGTGTGGATTTACTTCAGGAGAGAGTGTGTGAGGAAATTATTCAAATTTTAAACAATCATGTCTCTTCATTGTTAAGTTACATGGCGAGAGACTTTGGCCTCCAAATACCCGTGTATACACTTAGTAAACGTAAAAAGTCTGAAAAGAGTCCTAATTTCTAGAAACTGCCTAGGTCTCCGATCTCCCATCGTGTATTTTAAAAGAAACATGTCTCCAGGGGGCCGGATTCACTAACTCGGACAGTTGTGGAGTTGTGGAGATGAGAGTTCTTTTGCCACTTAACTCTCCACTCGGAATTCTGTAACTCGTGGAATTTGTATTGAGATTTACCAAACTCTCTATTCAACTCGGCAAAACTCTCGGCTGTGTTAGTTGTGGAGAAGTAAGAAAAATATTTCTCAACTGGCAGTATTGGCTGCTTTTATTGTCATTTGTAAAGGTACCAATATACCTAGAATTTTCAAATTGATTTATGGATTCACTGCATATACTGGCTATGTTTACAAAATCAAATTATGGAAATCCTTGCAATACTTACAGAGAAATAAGGATTTTTGTGTCTCAAGGTACCCGCTAAAAATTGTAATTCACGCGAATTTGGTCAATTTGGTCGTCTTCCAGTACAGAAGAGATGCTATAAAAATTTTAAATATGCACGTTAAAGCTTGTATGAAATCGCATCTACATTTTATCCCCTAATTAGATATGTAATTAGTTTTTGACTCCGGTAAATAGTTTTGGAGATAACTGCAAAAGAATTGAATCAGTCCTTCTTAAGGTGAAAAAATGCCCATTTTCTGGTACAAAAACTCAGCTCATCATTATGAAGAACTGGTAAGTCGTGGAAATTCACTTTCCATGAGAAAAATGTGTATAAGACCCAAGTGCAAAAAATCCGTCTTTCGGCGGTAAAAAGTCAGTTATGAAGTTAAAACGATCAAAAAAAAATACTCCACTCGCTTACCCGTTTCTCCCTCTTTAATTTGATACCAAACATGACGTATATTGGACAACCCCCAATTGGGGGGGGGCCTCATCCCAAAAGCCCCTTTGTCAGAAATTGTTCACGTATATTTTTGTACTCTAGACCCTAAATCCGTAGGAAAAAACCGCAATGCTCTACGACCCTTCCACACGTCTTTCAATATTTCGATACTTCTCACATATTCTTTAACTCCTCAAGTATGTTAGAGAATCTCGAATGGAGAATTAGGGAGTTTTAACCGGGGAGAACGAAAATTCTCATCTCCCAAACTCCCAAACTCTCCGAGTTAGTGAATCCGGCCCCCTGGTCAGAGTGTAGGTATACTTGGAAAGGAAAATTCAAAATTTATTTATTACAAACCCCGGCATGGCCACGCAAATAAGCGTTGGGTAGGTACAGCGAATAGAGTATTAAAATAAATACAGAGTTTAATATAACTAGAACTTAAAGAGTATAACAATAGTTAATTGAGAATAGTAAAGTGGAGGGTAAATAGCGTCTTATTTTCAGTTAACATTTCAATGTAGATGACGTATTTGCTAATAATAAAATTAAATAAGTGGGAAGTGGTAATGAGTTTTTTACTCTTTCGAGACCCGTAAAATTAAATCGACTAATTTATTTATTTATTTACTTCATTTTCATCTATGACAACAAGTGTATAGCATACTTATTTGTTTATTTGGAATCATATTTGTGACAATCAAATGCATTACTCTAGGTACCTATTAGGTTCACTGACCACTTTTCAAATTCAATCAGAGGGTGATACTGTTTGTGATTAGTAAAAATAAATAATAAAGGAATAACCAATAGGCCAAGCAATGACAGAATTAGTTCAAAAGTTATATCTCAACAGTTATACATCGTAAAAAGTACCTGATAGTGATTAAGAGCGTCTAATGGCTGCCTAAAGTTTACAAGCGGTTAGTAGTATTTCAATAGTTTACAGTTCCAAAATTAGAGAGAGATAGTAGTAGTTTTGAAAAGATAAAATGAAAGGTATGACTACAACCAATTAATGTTGAGATATTGCACCAGAATATTTGGCATAAGGCCAAGCACCTGTAGGACAATAAAGCAGAGTAAGCCCACACAGACACCCCGGTACTGGGTGTAAAAAGCTCGTAAAATGAAGACCCGTAAAGTGGGTAACCCATATTACATATAGGTACTAAGGGCTGAGAATAGGGAACGGAGTATCACTTAAAGCGATGTAGGATGATCAACTAAATAATGAGAAAAAAGGTCAGAAAGAATGGTATGAGATGATAATGCGAGAGATGGATTAGTCGGTTAAGGTAATCATACAATCTGATGCCAAGGCTTTAAAGCTACATACTTAGAGTTGTTGCTTCCCTAACGGGTGCAGGTAGCCTGTTCCATAATGTGATGCCCTGACCATATGTAGATGCTTCGAGATCCAAAGTGAGTTTGTTCACATTTAAATAGCTGAGAAACTCTTAGGTGCTTGGCGAACTCAGCGACTAAGAGCGCTTTCGGTGGGAGCAAGCGCAATATTTTCAACCAAATATAGGCTGAACTACAATAGAAGTGTACTAAGTACATTTACTTACGTAACGCGTACGTGCCCTTTAATTTAACAGGCGTACACAAATTAACTTTAACTGTGACGGGAACTTTCGTTAAATTTAAATATCCAATTTTCCGTAAGTATAGTGCGCTAAGAATCGCTCATTCCGTAAGAACGCGATGTGTCCAAACAATTAAATTATTACTAAATGATTAAAAGTGCAATGTAAAAATTAAAATGGAATAAAAATCTTCAATTAAATCAACTTCCGTTTGTTAATTTTTTCACTTTTAAAATTGAAAACATTAAATATCAAGATAATAACTCTTACGGAATGTGATAT
The DNA here is from genome assembly GCA_963930735.1 of Dioctria linearis. Lineage (NCBI taxonomy): Eukaryota > Metazoa > Arthropoda > Insecta > Diptera > Asilidae > Dioctria > Dioctria linearis. Next base: position 1,601,504 of record OZ005742.1, on the reverse strand, counting down.
ATATTTAGGCTAAAAATATCAATTTTTCGTAAGTAAACCTCAGTCTCGTTTAATTTCGTAAAGTTATTTACTTCTATTGTAGTTCAGCCTTATCGTGTTGCCCTGCTCCACTCTCTAACTTTACGAAATTGAACGAGACTGAGGTTTACTTATGGAAAATTGATATTTTTAGCCTACACATGCATCACATTCCGTAAGAGTTATTATCTTGATATTTAAATGTTTTCAATTTTAAAAAAGTGGTAAAAGTGAAAACATTAACAATTGGAAGTTGATTTAATTGAAGATTTGTGTTTTTTATTAATTCGTAGTTCCATTTTTACACTTCTACTGTAGTTCAGCCTTATGTTGATTCTACTGCACGCCTGTACTGAGCTATTCCCAACGGGAAATGGAAGCGCTCAAAGCCAAATGTAAAAGCGCTTCTTTCTAAGCTCGCAGCGCTTCCCCGCCGTATCCTTGTTAATATCGTTTTAACGTGTGCATTTCCGCATGGGCAAGCGCTCAGATTCTTGTGAAGCGAACTTAGGGCGCTTGTAGGGTAGCACTCTTGGAGCGCTTATAGGGAATACAGAGGAAATCCAAATAAGGGCTTTACTAAAAATTTCAGTTTTACGTTGAATACGCTCCGTTTAATTTTCAATCTATACGAATTACAAGGCCGTGTTTTTGCAAAACAAAAATAGCAATATTATATTATATTATTAAAAAAAAGTAATTAACCGCACACTACAACTGACTACCAAAGATTGAAAGTTGAGTCATCTTTTCACAACAAAAAACGAATAAGCCTAAACTCAGGGAAGGGGGTATGGTAAAAGAACGTTTCGGAAAAGATATTCTCTGGCTATGTAGTGGGAAGCGTTTCCCCTGACTAGAGCTTGACATATTTCCCCCTGGCTTACTAGAGCGGCAGCACACACACTATAGCGGCTTATCACATTTTATGCCCAATCTACAATGCATGGTTAAACCACGTCGTCAAAACGATATCGTTTGCTGAAGAATGCATATAAATACACGAAATATGAGAGTAGTGGTAAGCTGCCAAATTAAACAGCTGTTGACCTGTCAATTATCATAAATGTAATTGCTTCCTCGATTTCATTGCAGAATTACATCAAAGGAGGTATTTGGTCTCAATAATTTATACTATGATATAGTAAACTTAGTAATCTAAGAAATTGCTTGGGACAAGTCGAATAATATAAAATAATGCTTTCAAGACTGAAAGTACAGTTCCAATTTACAGCTGTTTTGTTCTAAATTCCACTACATGGTTCTAAATTATGCTGAATACACCTGAGGTATTACTATATCGTTTTTGCTGATTAACTACTACACATAAGCTCGTGCTCATGTCGTCAAATGAATGAGAGAGAAGGGCATTTTTGCAAGCATAAATTTTCAAATGCAAGAGTGGGAAGCAAACACAAAAATCCATATCGTTTTGAAGACGTGGTTTAACCATGCATTGTAGATTGGGCATTAGTTGTCTCTATATTCTAAGCCTCCGATCGTCAGTCAATTTTGGAGAGCTCTAACTTTTATCATACAAAGGTTTAATTAGTTTTATATAATAACGTGTTTAAGGTTTATTAAAAAAGCCATTTTCTGCAAAGGTAAAGCTGCCTTTTCCTTATCTGTAAACAAACTAAAATCACTAAAGTTTAATGCCTCATTTTCATCGTTAAGTTAATTCATTTGACTAATTGATAAATATCTCCATCTTTTTTCAATTCTTGCAACAGTTCCATAATCTTTTCTCCATCGCAGCTTAACGATGAAAATGAGGCATAAATCTTGAACGAAACCCAAAATTTAAATAACAGTTTGAACTGCGCAGTAAACTACCAGTGTAAAATACCACCATGCATATGAAATTTTTTTAAATTATCTGAACGCATCTTAAGACAGTTGTCAAAATTTCTCGTCGGTTAAAGTTTGAAGTTTGGTGGCGTTTGTGATTGTTTGGGTGCTGTATTTAATTTTCATTAAGTTAAGAAATTAAAATAAGGAAAACGAAGCATTTGAATTGATTTAAATGCATAATGATTAACTTCGAAGATGATTGTCCTGTTAAAATAGCTGTTCGTGAGCGTCCTCTTAAAGAAGATGATTTACCAGGCTGCGGTGTTGTTTCATATGACCCGATTAATAAAAACGTAAATGTTTTATTACTTTTTAACATAAACATAAAGATAAACATAATATTTTACCTTAAATTTTTTACTTAAAGATGGTTTTCATTGATGAACGACGTTTTGCTTTTGATATGGTTTTCACACCCACTGTATCACAAGAGGAATTTTTTACTGTAGTCATTCGACCGATGATAGATAAGTCTCTCATGGGCTATAATTGCACTGCGTTAGCTTATGGGCAAACGGGAACAGGAAAGACATTTACAATGGGACTACACGAAGAGGTTGAATTTCATTTCATTTACATCAAAACTGTCTTATTAAATTCTCTCAATTTTCAGAATTTTAATAGCGATGATGCTGGAGTTGTTCCAAGGTGCCTCTATGAGATCTTCAAAAAGTCACTAATTCCAGACGAGTTACGTCGTGTTAGCATTTCAGTTTCGTTCATTGAAATTTACAATGAAAAGGTTTATGATTTGCTGTCAGAAACTCCATCAGAACAAATCAACACTAAAGGTAAGATCGCATATTAGATTGTGTGAATAGGCTGGAATCAAAATATTAAAAATTCAGAGTAATTTTTTTTTAAATTAGTTTTTTCATATTTTGAGAATAAAAGGAAATATTTCAGAAATGTTATTTAATAAATTTAAAAAAAATAATTCGCTGCGGACAGGATTCGAACCTGTGCGGGTAGAACCCAATGGATTTCAAGTCCATCTCCTTAACCACTCGGACACCGCAGCCGACAAGTGAAGCGATGCTAGAATCCTGCTATTGATGGCGGCATACTTTTTTAGTGGAGAGAGTGGGGAAGCAAAATTTATATTTTGTTCATATATTTCAAAAATTAACCGTGGACATAATTATGATAACATTAATGACGAAAGATATCCGAATACAGAGAAAGGCTGACTATGTACTGTATCATGGCAAGGTCATGTTGGTCATTGTCAAAGCCAAGCCTAGATGCTGTCAGGTGTGTCCTTTTTATAACCTAAATAAAATCATAGTACACTAAGTTTGTACGCACAGAAATAATGCTGATAGAGCAAAGTGGTTAGACACTCACGCATAATATTAAAACCCTAGAGTCTACACCAAGGTACAAATGTACCTTTGCTAAGAAAACAATTGCAATTTTAAATAGAAATATTTGTTGCATCAGGGTCTCAAATTCCATGATAGCCTCAAACATTACTGGAATTTAGCGTTTTTTTTTTGTTTTTATATAATTAAGCCAAGCTTGGGGAACACCTTTTGATGCAAAGCACACCATGGCAGAAAAGGGAATATGAGGAGAGTGGCGAATATACCGATGTATGTTGTCCTTAAACTTCCGCAGATTGTATGCCGGAGGAAAAACAGAAGATGGTAAACTATTCCATATTTGCACTGTTCGGGATAAAAAAGCATCACGGAATTTTACTGCACGGCCGAAAGTATTTTGAAGGGTAAAATGATGTGCGCGGCTTGCAGCGCAAGTATGGGTACGTGTACAACGAGGCGAGGCTATATTAAGAGTTGAAGAAATAAAATGATGCACGCTGTACTATGTACGAGAGTGTTCATAACAACACTGTGTCAGCGCGCGATATAGCGAGTCACCTCGAGGTATCTCACTCGAAAATGAAATTTTTCATGTTTTCACGAGGTGCAGCACGCTAATTTACTGGCGTATTCGTATAGGTTTTTTGTTTGATATAACCGAAGGGTTCTTAACTCATTCTCATATACTGGAAGAATATATGAGGATCAGTATGTAAATCTTCATATACATATGTGAATGATGAATTCCCCAAATTCTAATCGCTTATTATTTATCGGGTCACAAGCAAAACTGCGGAAAGTACACTTATGAGAAAAGTGGCATATAGTTGCACTACTTGACAAACACAAAATTTCTTCTTCGCTTTGTTCTGATTACTACATCTCGACGTGTATCTTCACCTCGTCTCGCTAAAGTGCCTAGTCGTGGCTCGCCTCGCCTCGTTGTATTGCGTGCAGGAATCATTCTACAAGGGATTTGACTAGATATTTCATCAGAACATTGACCATGCATATAGCGATAAAAGAGCGAAAGGCATCCCTAGAGTCTGGCATCCAGCCCTTTTAGCCAAACTTAAAGCACTTGGTTTCTCCCCTCCTCTACGGTTTCAACGTTCCGTAAGAAAAGTCAGCAAGTCTCCAGATGAGCGTCTAGCTCGGAAGCCATATTGGCGATCGTTGATGAGATGATCAGTTTCTAGATATTTCATTAATTTTGAGTTAATGATAGATTAAAAAACCTTTGAAAGAATTGAAGTGATTGCAATTGGTCGAGAATTTGAGGGATCACTACCCACTCCTTTGTTGGGAATAGGCTGAACGTGACCTAGTTTCCTGTCGTATAAGACAAGTAGAATAGCTGGCGCAGAGGCCTAGCCAAAGATGAGGAGCAGCTTTTAATTAACACGAAAAACCATCAGGTCCTGCGGCTTTGGAGACGTTAATCCCCTTAAGGACCTTAAACACATCTCTCGTACAGATGTGTACAATCACTTCACCATTATTAAGTAGTGAAGGTATAGAGGAACTGCTGAAGTAGTTCCTAATGGTTTTGACCAGAGACCAGAAACATTTGCTGCCTCTGTGGCTTGCCAAGATTCTTTGTTTGACACCCTGGTCAAAAAGAAATTTTTCTCTCTGGATAATGGACTTCAGGTGCTCCGTGCAGTCTTGTAGACTTGTTTCAGTTCTGGACATGGATGCAGTTGATAAGCGCAAAAGGCAGACTTTCGCTTTTATTGCTTGGTTGCACTTATCGATACAATTGTACCTACGTATGTATATTCAGGAGCCTTATTATCGAATTTGCGATATTCGTACCTTACCTGTATTAAAGAATAGGGAACTTAGATATAAACCAAAATGCTCTTGAATCCTCATAAATATTTTCAAATGTTAGAAACCATTTCTTAAGAACTTTATTAGGGCTCAAGATGTTTTACCTGTTTTTATTTCCTACTTCCCTATTGTTGTCTATATTCGCATAGGTAGGCCAATACTAGCGCGCTCAAAGATTTATCTCAAAGTCCCGTGATACACGATGATACACACTCAAGACTATACACGACGTAAAACCGGTTTTTGTATCGAGTGTGTATCAGCCCATGGTACACGTAGTTTATACCCGGTTGATACACGTTCTTGACGCAGCAAAGAAAATTCATCATTTCCATATGATCTATATGCACACAAACCGAGTACACGCATACATATCTAATAAAACACTCGTGTATCATCCGAGTCTAACCCTCTGCTCTAAATTGGACTATACACGAAAATGTTTTAAAATAGTGCTAAGAAAACCGGTTTTTAGTACGGTGTATCGAGTGTGTATCATCGTGTGTCACGGGACAAATGGGCTGATTTACTGATTTTAGTTGCTATATTGTTAAAACACCAGTTTGCGTTCCTCACAGTGTAAATAAAAGCTGTAATTTTCATGTTTGTGAAAATATAATTGAAGCACAAACACAAGAAAAAAAATGTATAAATTTTTTGTATCTAAAATTCTTACTTTTATTTTTAAATAAAAAAAACACTCTTCTTTTCGATTTATCTACCTTTTTCCCCATCTTATTTCCTGTATTAAATCTCACACAACACGACTTATCAATAATTTTTATTCTCAATAACAAGGAGGTATATCAACTAGAGGGTTCGGGTATGGTATAGACTCTAGGGTTAAAAATTATTTTGATTTTTGCATGTCCGTCCTCACGATAACTCGAGAACGCGTGTACTTAGAGGGCTGAAATTTCGCACACTCGCTTTAAAAAAAACAAAAGTAAAATTAAGTTCGAAAATGCGAACAATCGGGCAACTCCTTCGTAGGGTTGCCATACAAAAATTTAGACACTGCTTGAGAACGCGTCAACGTAGAGAGCTGAAATTTTGTACACAGCGTAGGTAGTAAATATAAGCTGTGTTCTTTTGTGTACCTTGTTCTAGAACTCCCATATATTGGAGAGAACAAATTTTTCTGTCGATTGAAGATTCGCTTCATTTATAAATCTTCTATGAAAATGTACGAGGCGTTCTTTTCTGTATCTTTTGCTCTGTCCTGTTCTGCGGACACAAAAGAACACAGCTATAATTTCAAAACTGAGCTTAATCGGGCGGCCCCTGTTTGGTGTTACTATATGAAAACTTAGGTTTTTTACATAAATACTGTGAAAATGATCAGTCCTAGAGGTTCTTTAAAGTTCTTCAGAATATGAAATTATATGAAATTGGTTATAATTTTTACTGTCCGACGAACCGTTCGAGAAATATATGCGAAAAACCACTTCAAAAATCAAACTTGCATAGATGGGTGACCATACAAAATACATACGGGCATTCATCTAAGTATCATAACAATTTTTCTGAGACCAATTCAAGTTTTTTTTTTTACTTGTTGAATATGAAAATAACCCAGGAGCATTGATGACTTCAACATTATCTGAAAAAATAGGTAGACAGTGGGATAATAAAATCTTTAAATAAAAAAGAAAATTCTATTGTTAATGAATAAATAATAGAAAAAAAAAACTATTTTTATATTATTATATTCTATTCTATTCATTTATCGCTTTTTTCCCGAAAGAAAGCTGTATTCCTACGCTCCCACTGTTGTATCCGAAAAATGGCGGTGCAAACAGTTTTCTATTTAGTGTGCCTCAGTATAGGAATTAAATGCCAATGCGTGCTGGAAAACTACATCAAGGATGTCCAATTATTAAAATCGGATGTATTACAGTGGTTGACTCTGTTTTTCCATGTCGACTTCAAATGAATGTTTCCCTTTATAAGTTCTTCTTCATATTGTTGGTCTTTGAGGCTTTTTCTTTATCTGAACTAGTTTGTCTTAGTTTCTTCCCTTGATGATTATTAGTGTTTTGCTCCTTTAACTTTCCGCTGTCTTTACAACTGCTGTACTACGGAGTTTGTGTCTACTATGTTATTTGGAGTTATACCTTAGAATGTTTGGCGATATGTAAAGTTTTTAAGGATGATCAGCTCCTGTTTCGTCTGCCACAGCCATTTATAATTTAGCGCTATGGAAGAAAAGTGCAATACTATCCTTCAATAAAATAATTCAGCTCTGACAAACTCCAGTTCAATAAGTTTTGTTTGAGTTAATCTCAGCATACAATTTTTTATTTTCAGGGCATAAATTTCTGGGAGGTGTGAAACATCCAATACAAAATGTCGAAGGAGGGTACGCTGTTCTTGTACAGGGAAACAAAAATCGCCATGTTCGTCCCACAAAGATGAATTCTCAAAGTTCAAGGTCTCATGCAATTTTCACACTACATATAACTACAACGACACAGCACGATGAAAGAACAACAATTTCATCATGCTTTCATTTCGTTGATTTAGCTGGATCAGAAGGAGTTCGGCGCACAGGGCATCAAGGTGCTGCTTTAACCGAAGGAGTTCATATCAATCAAGGTTTACTATCAATTGGAAAAGTTTTGCAAGCCTTAGTTACTGAAGCAAAGGTGATCCCTTATCGTGATAGTGTACTCAGTTCAGTTTTGCAAGGTTTGTAATGTTTTTTTTTTTTAACATTCGGAATATGATTCTTTTTAAATTTTAGATTCCCTGAATATGAATTCATACATAAGTCTACTAGCTTGTATAAGTCCCCACAGGGATGATCTTAGTGAGACACTTACAACACTTCGATTTGCGCAGAATGCAAAATCATTAAGAAATACTCCCCAAATAAATTCGGTGTTATCAGAAATAAAGGTAAGAGGTGTTTTTCTTTTAACTATAATTTGCCAATCGTGAATACACTTAGAGAATGGAATCACTGAAAGAGATAGAGATAGAAATTTTATTATATAGGTTATTAACAACTTTCAAGCACATGCAACGTTTATTGGTGTGGATTCATAAAGTACCCGCGTGGCCTCGTGTGCTATTAGAAGAAAATTAGTGGCTCTTCAGGAAAAGCTTTTTGTCATTTTTTTTAGCATACTCTAGTTATCAAATCTTTTCTCGATGTATATAACGTTAGAATTTACCAATAACTGAATACAATATGTGACATTTAGAACCGGAATTTTACCGAAATAATTAAGTTTATAAGGGAACTGTCAAGTGTTAAGTGTGGTGTGCAGTCGTATTTAGCAAATATTGTGTTTTTAGTTATTTTCTAGTACTTTTTTAGTGGCTTTAGTATGTCTAGTTTGTTTATTGTATATTTTTCTAGGTTGCATTTAACTTCACTTTCTGTGTTAAACGTGCTTTTGTGTAATTCGCTTTCTAAATTTTTTCCCACCGCGTCGGTGATTTAATTATAATTTTCTTTAATTATGGATTGCTGTGGTTTTTACTGCGCCGCATTCGATGGCTCTTCCGAGTTTATAGCTTCCGACGGTGTCTGCGGTAAAGTGTTCCACACCTCCTGCGTTGAACTCGAGAAGGCTGCCTTAAATATGTTAAAACAAGACTTGATATTTACTGTGGGTCTGGTATTCTTGTGGCTGGAGCTCGCAGCCCATATTTTTTTGATACGCTCGCGTTATACAGGAATGACCTGGAAAACCTTAAGACCATGGTGGTTAATTGAGCAAAAAAGGCTTGACTGCACAATTTCAACTATCGTTGACTGCCCTCAACAATCTGAACCTGTTAAAAAAAAAACAAAATAAAACTTCTACAAAACAGGAGGTTCTGTCGACTGAAAGATTCAGCCCGCAAAATCCGACAATCCTTGTTAGTCGGGGTGCTTCTTCGGCAGGTGTGGACGTATGTAGCGCAGTGAGCCAATGCGGAGATAATACCGCTCTAGCTCTTGCTTCAGAATCCACAGTACCGAATATTATTATTTCTGTGTCCACATTAGGGAATGGTAATGGTACCTCTTTGAGAATAATACCAAAACCTTCGAGTGTTTTTGACACTCGGTTCTCTCCTGAAACGCTGTGTGATGACATACTGACGTATCTAAAATCCAAAAACATTGCAACAGAGAGTATTTCCTGTCGTAAATCCTCGAAACCGGTTGCATCCATTGTCTTAACTGTTTCAGCAGATGGGGCAGGATAAGTTATTAGTTCCCTTATTCCGGCCTTCCGGCGCTTTTACTAAATTATTTATATCTTCTGGGCGCCAACCTAGGAATACAGTTAAAATAAGCAACGTTACTCCAAAAAACTGAAGTCGCTTTCCCTTTACTATCAAAATGTAATGGGGATTCGGACGAAAACTGCACATATCTTCAAATCCTCTGTTGCAACTTGTTTTGATATCGTTGCTTTCACTGAAACTTGGTTGCATCATGGCTTTCGTGATGCCGAAATCTTGGACAATTATTTCCAGATATTTAGACAAGATAGACATACAGATTCTGAAGCTCGTGGCGGTGGCGTACTCCTCGCATGCAAAAACCATTTTAATTGCAGCCAAATTGAGGTTCCCAGTTTTTCCAACACTCTTGACATTGAACTTATTATTCTTAAGTTGTCTCTCTTAAAACACGACTTATACATATTATGTTGCTATATTCCTCCAGACTCCATAAACAATGTTGATGACAAATGTCCTGTCAGCACACCCCCACAAAATGTTATATAATGTGGCGCTTTCTTTTGCAAAAAGGGTAATTGCCCCGAGCAATGCCAAGTTCCATATTAACAATTATAACCGAATACATCGGGTTTTGTCCTCGAACAACTACCCTAACAGCATTATAAACAAAATCATTAAACATATTAAGCACGCTCATGCCAACAATAATACAACAACCGATAACATACGCAGCCAAAATACACAAATTCCTATATACAAAAAACTCACATATTACACACATTAACAACAAAATTATTCCGGCACTACAAAATAATAACACCAACATTAGACTGGGGCTTCAGCCGCAAAACAAATTAAGATCATCTCTTTATACAGACACAAAAACGAAAATTGCTAAACCAATAAAAGGTGCTATATATGAAGTAAAATGCCAAACGAATAACTGCAGTCAGATCTACATCGGAGAAACAGGAAGAGACATAAGGATACGCATGCGTGAACACATGAATGATTACAACAGAATATCCAAACTCACACAGAATCACAGTCAAAAACGAAAGGATGAACATAATTATAGTACAGGCTGTCTATTGCATGCAATTAAAAACGCACACTTTTTCGATTTCGAAGCCCCTACAATCCTACATAAAGAGCTGAATTGGAGAAAGAGGAAAAACATAGAGGTTCTTTACATACAGTCAAAGAAGCCTAATACAACAAATTTTAAGCCTGATACGCAGTACATTCACGCACAATATAAGAACTTAATTAACGCATGCGCAAACTGATTTTTTGGCTTCATTAGCGGGATAAACGTATTTCTCCATACCATATGTCTCTTGGACGCTTAAGCTCCGTGTTTGATGTTTTATTTCGTTAATCATCAAATTAATTTAATTAGTCTCATTGTTTATTTATTTATTTAGTCTTTTAATGTGATTAATTGCTTATCTATTTGTGATATTTTCCATTTTTTCGGAATGTGTTTTTTGTTAGTTTTTTATTTACTTATAGGGCTTTGTTTTTTCAAATCTCTCAAATTTTATTCACGGCAATATGCAACCTCTTGACGAACTACTACTTATTGGTGATTTTAACTTACCCAATATACAATGGGTACTTAATGAAGATGACGATGACTATTTTCCTCTTTTTAAATTGTCAACAAAGGAATCACTATTCCTGGACACTTTGTCATCTCTTGGTCTTAGTCAAATCAGTAATGTAAAGAATGACATGGGTAGGCAATTAGACCTGGTTTTCTCTATTGACGCGGGTAACTATTTAGTCGACCCTAGCTCAGTTATAATGTCTACTCTTGACAAATATCACCCCTCTACTAATTTCATATTGTTTTGAAACTGAAAACATTACTAATTGTGACGAAACACAATACTTCTTCAATTATAGAAAGGCTATCTTTACGGAACTTTCCAGTAGACATGTCTATTGATTTCAACACATTACTATCTAGCAGTAGTGTTGACGAAGACGTTTCAAAATTTTACATAATTTTTTTCGATTTATTTTCCTCTCACGTTCCTCGCGAGCGACAGCGGTCCTCCAAAACATCTCCGCCATTGTTCAATAAAGAGCTTAAACATCTCAAAAATAAAAAGAATAAATTGTGGAAAAGTTACATGAGGGACAAAGACTTTATAAGTCACAACAATTTCCTCACATCTTATAATGAGTTCAAAGAATTTTCCTCTACACTTTATGATGAGTATATTCAAAGCATGCGCGCGAAACTATTTCGCGACCCACGAATATTTTTTAAGTTTATTAATATGAAGAAAAAAACAGACGACTACCCCAATACCATGAGGTACAAAGATTCTGCTAGTGATGATTCATCCGAAATTTGCAATATGTTTGCTTCATTTTTTGACAATGCATTTTCTTCGTCAAATTTCCTTCCTCGAAATGACAACTTTAGTCATATTAACGATTCTCATAATGTTTCATTCACTATCCCTATAATTGCGCAGGAGGATATATTCGATCATATTAACGGCCTTCCAAGTGACTTCACAACGGGCCCTGATGACATCCCTCCAGCTATCTATAAGTCATGTTGTCATGCCCTTGTAGCTCCGCTGAGAATTATTTTCCAAAAATTACTTAATAGTGGTTGTTTTCCTCAGCTATGCAAAAATTCTTTTATCATACCTATCCACAAAAAAGGTAGTAAAAATAAAATTTCCAACTATAGGCCTAATTGTCTTGTATGCGTAAATTATTCGAATCTATCATTTACTCTCAGCTATCAATTTCCTGCAAGAATTTGCTTTCTTCAAACCAGCATGGGTTTATTTCGGGCAGGTCTACAACCACTAACTTGTTGGAATTTGTCTCGGATACCATTTGCGGGTTTGCAAAAGGTTATCAGACAGATTGTATTTATACTGACTTTAGTAAAGCGTTCGACAAGTTATCTCACTCCGTGATACTCTTTAAAATGGAAAGGTATGGGTTTCCTCCAACTTTTCTAAAATGGACCAAGTCTTACTTAAATAAAAGAACTTATCAAGTCTTATTTCGACATTCCATATCTAGAGTCTTAAAGGCTTCATCCGGCGTACCTCAAGGAAGTCACCTGGGCCCGCTGTTTTTTATTCTGTCTATTGACGGCATTGTATCTGTTACGAGACACTGCAAAGTCTTGATTTATGCTGACGACATTAAACTTTTTTCTCAAATTAAATCTTTTAGTGATTGTGAACCGGTACAAGGTGATCTTCACAGATTTTCCGTTTGGTGCCAAAACAATAATTTGATTCTCAATATCGACAAATGTGAGGCTAGGACTTTCCACAGGAATCAGAAACCAATCACCTGTGATTATGTGTTCTCGGACTCCACGATTTGCCGCCGCGAGGGTTCTGTTTGTGACTTGGGTGTCAAATATGACCACAAATTGAATTTTATCTCCCACATAAACTACAATGTATCAAAGAGTAGCTCTATGCTCTATGCTCTATTTATCAAACGTTGGTCCACTATAACATTGTGTTTGTACACTTGCTTTGTGAGACCCCTTCTTGAATACGCTAGCCAGGTCTGGTCTCCATTTTACAATACACACATATATCGCATCGAGTCTGTTCAGCGGAACTTGCTGCGCTTCGCTCTGAGGCACCTGCCCTGGAATAATACATTGATTCTTCCACCTTATGAGGACCGTTTGAAGCTTTTGCATATGCAGTCGCTTGAAAAACGTCGCATGGTCGCCGATGTAACTTTTGTGCATCAACTCTTAAACGCGAATATTGATTCTCCCACACCGACTAAGTGATGAAACGCATGTATTGTTGACCGTTTATTTATTAAACGTGTCCATGCAGCGAGCTTGTGTTAAGCTGGTTCTGATAGTAATAAATTTAAAAAAAAATTAGATTAACATCACAACTTCGTAAAGTTTTTATTAATTCTGAGTTTGAATTATTTGAATGGTCTTAAGGTTAAGCAATTACTATTGTTCTAGTTCGTTTTAAAGACTTGCAGTTCTACTGAGCATGATTCGTCGGCCTTAGCACCATGGTAACTGAGAAGGAAAGATTTTACGGCCATGATCAATAAGACACGAGGTGGCTATTGTTTGTGTGACACCATTTAAGGGCCTGCAAAATCCACCTCAATGTCAAATCGGTGCAACAGAATAGAGCTAAAGACGTTTAAGTTCGTAAGGTTATTACTCCTCTGCTGCAATTTTTTATCATCCTACAATTATCTGAGTGGTATCCAAAGGTTAGTGTAGAGTTAATAACCTTGTTAACAAACATAATCATGCTAGAGCGAGACATTACGTCTGAGGTTGGAAATTGGGGAATTCATTTTGAGTGATTGTATTGGTTGGTGCAGCCAAAATTAATGATCGTTCAAGTGAAATTCAAACATCTTTTTGTTAATTCTAAAATAAATATATAAATTATTAATACATAGCCTATAAATACCATTTTTGTCATAATTTGTTGTTATCCTTCAAACTGTGGGAAACATTATTTCCCTCAAAGGAAATTGTCCCAACTTGGAGCATTAATCTGTTGGACCGAGGGATTAGAAAAATTTGGTGGATGTAAGGGATGAATTAGTTTAAGGAGTTTAGAGAAGCTTAGGTCGAAAGGAGTAGATCTAAAGTATTTCCAAGACAGTTTTTTGCTGTATCATCCTAACATGAATTGGGTTGAAGAAAATACGATCTAGATTGTCGTTTGTTGTTAAAAAGGATTCCACGCTTTTTAAATTTGTTTGAATTACTAGAGCGTGAGTTTCTTAAGTATTTTACCAAAAGTCTTCTCCAAAGGTATGGAAAGTTACACAGAAGGCTGAATTCTGAAAGGAGCAGACGCGAGTACATACTTTAGTTCGGACGGGCAAGTTTTGTCCTTCTGGACGTGCAACTCCAAATCATCTCAAATAGCTTCAGCTCCATAAGCGGCGATAATCCCTGTGATATTAGCTTCTCATATATTTTGAAGATAGTCTTAGAATGGAAAACAATCTTGGTTTCGGTATGAAGTAATATATGTTCGATGGTTGGTTTCTTTGAAAATGTACTTGACTTACTGTTGAATAAAGTTAGAGGTAAGATTTCTTTCTCTAAACCTACTCCTCTGTTTTGAAAATTACCTTTTATGGTGCATTTATTTTGTCTTTATAAATAAAATACATGCAAATCTTATTGTTGCGCTAGTTAAATTTGTGCTACCTACATTTTGTCTAACTGGAAAAAATATTGGAATACACCGTTAATTAATTAACCTAAAAATCTAAACGTAATTAATTGTTACAATACTTGTGTACATTATAATCACTTAAATATAGCCTAGTTCATCAATATCAATGGCAACCCCTCTTATTCTGTTTTGGTAAATCTTAAATGTTTTTTCTGGTCTAAATGCTGTTTCTGTGTTTAAATTTCCGGCATCTAGTTGTTCACTTAACTCGTCTAAATCAGGTATATCGTCTGCATTACTTGTTATAATCGGTAACAGCATCATTGCCATCAAAAGTCCCCATTTCCCAAATCGTTTAAGTTGATCATCAAGTGCATGTCTTGGGAAGACCTTCTCGGGATCAGACCCCAATCTGTAAATTAATATCGATTTTTGTCATACCATGGCGTTATTAATCTCATTTTTAATTCTTATAGGTATACAGAGTGTTACCACCATACGTGGCCCGTAGTATAATTTTTTGAACCTTTTGTTGTCAACGTATAGCGATAACCTCAACCGTTAACAGAAGTAAAAATTCAAAGCAAAACAAAAGAATTTTGATTGTTAGTGCATGTGAAAAAATCAAATATAATTACAAGACATTCGTTACTAATAAAAATTACTGACTTCTTTAAAAGAGTTGAAAGCTCTTCGTGGTATATATCCATTATTTCTTTATAATGCGCATCTCTGAAATCCTTTGTTGTGCAAGAAAAGAGATAATACGTGAGGTCAGTAGCCGGTGAGGCATAACGTGTGATTTGCCAATCAATCAGCCTTGCTTCCACAGGGTGTCCGTTCTGTGAAATAAACACACTTTAATAAGTATATGAAATAAGAAAACAATATGTATTTAGTATCTCCTAGAAAATGCACCTCATATTTGAACAAAATATTATTATTCCAGGAATCTCCATGACAAAGAACAGCATAAGGTTCGGCCTCATTTCCATTGGTTGCGTTTAATGCAATGTCCAGAAGATTTTTGCCTTCAAAAAGTTTATTTATTTTATCGATCGTAGTCTTGTCGGTTTCGGGGCACATCGCATCCAAAGCCCGGTTTTTAAGACTATCAAAGTATCCTTTCAGAGCCTCATCATTTTCTCTTTCAGAAAAAATTTCTGGAATTGTTTTATATTGAGCCATTTTCTCTGGACATTGATCCTGCAAGATAAGGAAAGTGTCAACAATTTAGGAAAAATAGCTCGGAATTCGCTATGAGTGACTCATTAAAAACACGAATATCTGATTTGAATAAAACTATATTTGACTAAAGCTCTGAAAATTTTAAATCATTTTATAACGGTCAACGGAATATACCATAATTCAAACAACCTGAATTGTTCAAAAACAGTTGTTTTGGGAGAATAGTGATGAGGCCATGGATTTGCTAAGTAATTGAAGAAAAAAAAAATAACGAAAACGGTCTTTTTTAATCGAGATTTGAACATATCAAATAAACAGCGTTCAACATTCAATATAAATTCCAGAGCTCTTTGGGTGAAATCTGTGTATTCATTTTTTGCCTGCCATTAACAGTAAATCAGGGCACTTTGGCAAAATTTGTTATTCATATACATTTTTCAATTTAATGGCATCAGAACTTCTTTATCATATAATATCGTTCACTTGTAAGGGCCACTATTACTTATTTGTACAAACAAAAGATTTAACTATCAAAAGACGAGGTGACTTTATGCCGATCACGTGTACTTTTTTGCACTCACCCATCTAACATTCCACCTGTCTACACTTTAATTAAAATAGAGGGCGTATTGCATTCTATAATTTTCTTTTTGTATTATACTAAGATTTTGTCGCAAAAAAATTGGCTTGGGATTCGTGGGGGTGGGGATTTTATCATCCCCCATAGAGGTTGTCCAAAATGGGGCGTGTGGGCTATCAAATTATAGAGGGAAGAGAGTGCGATCGAGTGGCGGAGTTCTTTTTTGATCCTGTAAACTTAATACAGCCGTTCTTACCATTAAAAAAGGTTTTTTTTTGGCACTTGGTCATATACACCCCTTCCTTCATTTTGCATATATTTTGCCCGTTCTTTCTTTCGTATGCATTAGCGGTATGTTCGTTTGGGTCCAAATTTCGCCGACATAACGGTTCATCACAAACACGAGATTAAAATAAAGCCATTATTTCACTCAAAAAACCTAGATTTTTCACTTTAAAAAGGACTGTTTTCCTTTCTTTTCGAGTTATCTCCGTAAGTAATAATCAGATTAAAAACTAATTAGATACGTCGTTAAGGGACAAAATGTAGATGCGATTTCATTCTACAAACATGCTTTAGCGTTCATATTAAAAAATTGTATAGAATCTCCTCTGTGCTGGAAGACGATCAAATTGTACTTTTTTTCGGGTAACCTCAAATTATCTTGATACACCAAAATCGATATTTCAATGTTGCAAATGTTGGATGGATTTCAATAATTCTTGTTTCACAATATAGTTAAAATATGCCGCAATACTAGAGGTGTAATTTTAAATGATGGGACCAGCGGGATAATTAATTACAACCCGTATTTGTCCTAACAATAATTCTTTTCACTAAACCTCGATACGATTCTAATTACCGAATCTAAGATGATTTCCGTAACATACTGCTTTCGTCGGTCATTATATTATTTTCAACGCCATCTTTCTGCTAAATTTTGCAACACAATTTGTCATTTTTCATTTAAGAATAATTAACAAAATTAGATTGCATGGTTCGCTAAATTAGTTTCTAATTAAGTTGCTGCTGAAAAACCACCACTCTTTATCTCGGACAAATTTCCACTTGTTCCAACGAAGCCGAACGCCATCGCAATTTTTTGTACATAGATAGATAATACCATAGACACACAGCGCTCTTAATGAAGAAATAACTAACGACTCATTAGTCACATTAGACACACATTAGACACACAGCCATTTCTTTAATTAAGTTGTGCTGTCAAACTGGTTTTGATTTACTTACGACATTAAAGAAGCGATATGGATCGAATCAACGCGATAAACTTTGTTTTTATTAATTTTAATTTTTATTTATTTTTATTATAATTTATTTAACGATTGGGAAATAAAAAAAAACATTATATTAAAAAATATTTTGACATAAATACTTTGTGCTTTGCATTTCTTCTTCTTATTTTATTTTTCAAATGGGCAGATGCACAGCTGAGCTTCAGATTTGAATTATATGCTAAATCTAGCACATTTTCCTCGTTATAGATATAATTAAGGAAGAAAACACTTCGTTAGTATACTTCATTATGATCTGATTTTCCAGCCATAATGACGTATACTATGTGACACACGGCAATTTAATGAATAGTTAGTACTAATGATTCATTAGATCGTGCTGTGTGTCTAGGGTATAAGGCTTCTAGCTTCAAAATAAAAATACAAAACAAAGTGCTGGAAGTCCTAATAGTAAATAATACTATTTTTTTAAATACTACTATTAACAAAAAAAGTGCTGCTATATTTTTTTATAATAAATATAAAGCATTAAGCTTCATTTGGCTTTTGAATTAGAAAAATCGGTTGTTCCATTCTCGAGATATAATTTTTTGAAAATTACGTTTCATTGTAATATCACGAAATTTCTAACCCCCTAGCGTGGTGGGCGTGGTAGGTGGAAACAAAAAAATGTGAGCTATTTTGGTATTCCCTACAAACTGAAAGTTTCATCCAAATTGGAGATGGTCGGGTTCCAGACTTAAGCGATAGTACCGCATCCCCAGATTAAGCGAAACGTGAATTCGAGCGCCGTCTCTTAGTGAAAAACATGAATATCGGCACCAGCGTGAATGTGTTAATGTTTTAAAAAATATGAGTTATATTCCATTATTCTCAACAACAATTCGGCACTTTTTAAAAATAGCACCAATTAACAAAATCAATCTAAATCGGAATACATGTAATTGTTTATAAAAGCGGACAGTAATCAAGTGCAAAAGCAGTCACGAATTGGAATTTCGAATCATAAAAAAAGATTCGAAATGTTGAAAATTAATTTGAACGGTGAATGGCACAAAGCTGTAAGGTGAAATTTACTGCAACGCTTTTTATTTATTTCTTTAAATACTATTTATGCTTTGGCAAATATAACTGTAAATATATTTACTTTCTGAACCGAGCTCTTAAAAATTGTAATATAATGAATAATCCGCTATGGGTAGTGGAAGCTCTGTGGGTAAAGTAGTGGAAATTAGAACATCAAGACTCTAATTTCGATCGTCAAATATTTTTTCTGATCTCCTCGACAAACAATCTATAGATTTTAGAAACACCGAATACATTCGTGATTATTTCACCCCGGTCCTTCGGAAAATCTTGTGGCGAACAGTATAAGTTATTCTATTTGACATCTACACGATTTGATCATTTACAGCATACTTGAATGGAATCGATTAAAACTGAATTTCTTTCTATAAAACTATTAAAATAATTCTAAACACCTGTTAGAAAATAAATTGTCAGAACAGATTAAGTTTGTTATAGAATTAGCTTGAATGCCATCGAATTACTGGAAACGTTTCCAATTAATTTACTGACTTCCAATTTTACGTGCAAATAAATTTGAAGCAAATCATTCCTGAATGTCTTAATACTCATTGACAAAAAAAACTGTCATCTTAAAATCTGTCTTTTACTTATTTTAAATATTTTACCTTCATAGCATAGGAAATGGCATGAAGCTTTCCCAAAATTGTTACGACCATTTTAACATGGTCGAAAGTAATTTTCTCTAAGCGATTGAACATTTGAAATTGTTTTGGTCGCAAGTCCTCCAAAAATATTGCTTCATAACCATCATCAGTAATTGTACCTAAGCATTTAGGGATATGATTAAAGCCATCCTTATTTAGGTCGATTCCTCGCGTCTTTTGGAAATCTATTAACATTGGTAGGATCTGTAAAGATATCGTATGCTTTATTTTAATTGAAATTCATAATTGTTGGGAGAACTAATTACCTCATTATAGGCTAAAGCTTCTCTTAAAAATGTCGAGCGTGCAAAGAATTGCCTTCGTCGAACAGCATTTTGTGGTGGAAGTTTTAAGATAATGCTTATTTCGTTATCCATCTGATTTTCATTGTCATCTTTCAAGTTGTCATTTCGTGATAAAGTAATATGCGGAGATTTCACCTTAACCCTGTATAGAATTCCAATGAAGTTATCACCCTTGGATGATCCATGCTCGATTTGAATGGTGTAATTATCTGTTTTTATTGTCTTTTTTATAATATCTGTTAAAGCATCTTTAA
Source organism: Dioctria linearis (assembly GCA_963930735.1). NCBI lineage: Eukaryota > Metazoa > Arthropoda > Insecta > Diptera > Asilidae > Dioctria > Dioctria linearis. The sequence continues at coordinate 1,581,790 of OZ005742.1, read as the reverse complement.
TGACACAATTTGGCAACATAGGAACATCACTTTGATCCATTTGACTGAAAATATAGAGATAAATGTTATATTCAGGTTGAAATTATTCTTATTTTTAGAAAATAGTCGCAATTTTTTTGGGAAAAATTATAATTTCTATTTTAAATCAATCTCTATCTATTTCTTAAATGTTATTGGTGACGTAATAGGATGTTTCTAGTACTCTAATTATGTAAAACGAACATTACAGTTATACTTATTTTCTGTAGCTATAAAAGGGACAGATGAGCTAAAAGCTCTGTTACTGCCCAAAAACATTCTATAATGTTATCAGGAAGAAATAATCGCGATACCTGTAAATTGTAAATTCGGGCAGCATTATAAGGTCTCCTCATAGAATTTAATGATGGATTGGAAATTTTCATTATTTGAAAAGGAATCATGTTTTTGGTCAAGTAGATATTAAAAATTTCCCAAAAGAAATTCAGACTATTTTGGAGAAAGAAAGTCTGTTTGAAATTCTGAATAGCTCATTAAATGTCCTGTACTTAACAGAAAGATAAATATCAGCTGAAAAGGTATAAGTGGTATAAGAAAAGTAAAAAGAATCAAATGTCATGACCCATATCGTCTACAATATCTTGACTTGGAGACTATTTGATATAATTACTTTGGTAATGAAAGTTACGTTTTCGTTGCATAGCAAATTTTTTACCACTGTAAATTTTTTACCGGGGTAAGATTTTTGACAAATATTTTTTTGGTGCTGATTAAAAACTGTTCCACTTCATTGTTCAGCCTGTACACTCTACTACGTATGGAAAACTTTATTAATCTATGGGTGTCAAAGCTGCAGTAATCCCAAAAATATAGAGTAAAGTCTAATAAGTTGGAGACCAGTATCGGACAGAAGAATTACTTATAGGACGCATACAGGATTCGGAAAAACATATTCATAGCAATAATCAAACAAAAGATTAATTCTACACCTAGCTCGCGGCAACTAAGAGTTTCACTCCAATAACAGAAATCGTCGAATTAATGGACGATTTAATTATAAGTATAATTCTCAAATATTGATAGCAGCTTACAAAATAGCGTACAGGAAACCCATAACGTGGAAACTTCATTTAAAAATTTCAGATATATGAAAATCGAGAGAAAAGGTCCACAGGAAAAAAAACACATTAAGAATGCAATAAAGACAAGCTTCTGACCCAAAGTAATGAAAATTTGAAGCAATAATAAAATAACACAAAAAGGCCAAAGATGTAAAGAAATCAAAAAGATAAATAAGTGCAAGTTCGACAATAATTTTCCATGAAAACGGAAGACGCAACTGAACAAAATGTACAAAATAAAAAATCAACAAACCTTTTCAAAGATAAATAATCACATAACACAACAGTAAGAAATGAACAACAATGAAATACAGAACAAGCAACAATATCCGAGTCAATCAGAGCTCCTCATATGGGAGAGAAGTAATAAAAGTCATGACTAGGCTTCAGAACAACACGCCGCCAGTACTATCTGTTAAATATGTTGGCAAAGATCAATAAAACAGATCTAATCTCTGCTTACAATTGACCTTGATTGAAATTGCTTACTTGCCGAGAGAATAAATACAAAACAATAAACCTGCAATCTGCAAATTACTCGAAATCCGCATAAGCAATGCACTTCTCTGTATAAAATGTATACCTACTGAATTGTGCTGATAAAATTTTATCAGAAGTGATATTGCACATATGTGCACATAAAAATTACATTGATAACGATTTTTGTAAAACCGACTTATCCATGCATCACAATATTATCAAGGGATTTTTACATAACGAAATGTGCATAAGCGATTTTTACTAGCTAAAAAATTTATTTCGGTCGAATCTTTTTGATTTTAACAATTCTCAACTCTAGGAACTTAGAAAATTATGAAAACAACGAACCATTGATGAAATAAGTGAAATCTCAAGATCCCAATAGGAAAAACAAAAACTCAAAGAACTTCCACTTCCCAGCGCAGAAAACTTTGTAGGTGTATTGTAAAAAATACTGTGAATAAGGATTGCAACGCAATATGGTCGGGGAATTAGTATAATGTTTTTTCAGTGGTTGATAGATTTCGCCTTAATAGTTGATTTTTAAAAAAAAATTTAACTGAAATCCATGAATGCTGGTGAAAGTTTTCATAACGACTCGAAAGAAACTTGTGAAAGTAGCACGTGAAACGATTAAATAATAAAAGATTAATTCTAGAAGATAAGGTATAGAAACTATGTTGAAAGAATGTCTGGTTAGTCGCCGGAGGTACTTAGAGGGAAATTAATTATTGAACTTTTCTTTGCTCTCAATAAAAACAATTTTATGCGTACATTGATCATATTTCTAATTAGAACTTAATACCAACACGTTCCTTGCTCTGACGTTTCCTAGCAAACATTGAGATGAAAAATCATCAGCGCGATAATTGGAGGATATCTTCTAGTTATAATCTTCGGAATATTTGAGCAGTAAAAATGTATGAAAATTGCTTTTAAGGGGGTCATCCCGTGTGAAGGCACTTTTTTTTCGGGTTCTCAACTCAATAAACATACAACTGTGAACTTTTTATCACATATTTATTCATGATTTGAGTACACTCTACAGTTTTTTCAGCCCGAAATCGTCGCACATTGCTGGAGTACACGGCAACTAAATCACTCATCTTAAAAAAAAGCATTTTTCGGTAACCACGATTGCGGGCTTTCTCCATATCCAAAATAAAATATTAAACGGCAGTTTAATCTGTGAAGTATGAACTAGGATTATTAAAAAATATTGAAAGCTAAATCTTTAGCATCTTGTTGAACATTTTTTCGTGAATTTTTGGTGTTTTTTCACTACTTCTTCAACATGTAAAAAAAAAACGACGTGATGAATCCGAATTATCCTAGCTTGCAAAGTGTCTACATGAGTACTGAATAAGTCAATAAAATTTCAAAGGAATTCGTTCGATAGATTTCGAGATATCGTGGTTACCAGTTTGAAAAATACAGTTATGAGAAAAACGCGTTTAAGAATTCAAATACGATTATCACCAATAAAATTCGAACACTTTGGGTACTCAATCAAGACTAAAATGAAATGAGTTTAGAGATATAACGACTTTTCTATTGTGTATTTATACCTGCGTTTGTATTAAAAGGGCTCAGGTAAGAAACCTAAGCGAATGAAAAGGGATCCGATGCTGGAGCGCACGCTCCAAACACCTGGCCTGTTCAACGCTGTAAATTCGGAACGACTCCGCATATCGGAAAATCACTTTACCCACATATTCTTCACTATATTTGGATGCAATTTATGCAAAAAAAAAAAAGTTTTTTTGATTCAGTCACACGGGATGACCCCCTTAAGTTGCTTAAGCAATAATTAGGTGATATGATTTCGGTTGCTTCCAATTTCAGTTTTACCTTTTTTCTTCTTCCAGACGAAAAGAGGACGATAACCAAGGACGAACTTTTCTTCTTAGAGAAAAATCGGGTTATGTTTATTTTTAAGGAAGAAGATGCGTTACCTGAAAATTTAGGTCTGTTCATTCTGGTTTAATAAACGTTCGGAGTAAATTATAGTAAAGTTTCCTGGACATAATACTTTACTCCTCTCATTTATAAAGTTGTATTTAAAAATAATTTAATTCCTTCTATTACCATGGCGATATCGCTTTCCTCTCTTCCAGGCAATGCTCATTGATATTTCAACGTGATTCCTCATCGATATTTTCGTCTTATCTTCTGCAGGTATTGCTTTCGTGTTCCCTAGATGATACGAAAGCAATTCATCAAGAAGTATTGCTTTCGTATTCCCTTGCATTCGGGACACATCCATTCCCGAACGATGTGACTTCCGCAATATAGAAGATGATAATTTTCTGCGATAAAAGTTATCATCGCCGAATTATCCGCGTATCATCTTGCTTGCTGGGTTACGATTCTCTTGAATGCATTTTTTACACCCTAGATGAAATCTATAAGGTATACTAAGTTTGTCATTTCGTTTGGACCTCACAGAAATAATGGTAGTAGAGAAAAATGGCTTGGACACTCACGCATAATATTAAAAGTTATTTTGATTTTTGCATGTCCGTCCGAGAGCGCGTGTACTTAGAGAGCTAAAATTTTGCACATGGGCTTTAAAAAAAAAGTAAAATTAAGTTCGAAAATGGGACAAATTGGGTAATTCTTTCGTAGGGTTGCCATACAAAAATTGTGTTTTTCATTACATATTTAGACAGTGTCTGAGAACGCGTCAACGTAGAGAGGTGAAATTTTGTACACATAAAAATAGTAAATATAATTTAAAAAATTGGTTGAATCGGGCAATCCCTTATTGGTGTTGCCATATAAAAATTTAGAATTTTTACGTGTATTGTAAAAATGATCACTCCTAGACGTTCTTCAGACTATGAAATTGGTTATAATCATTTTTACTGTCCGACGAATCAATCTAGAAATATATGCAAAACACCTATTCAAAAATTAAACTTGATTGGTGACCATACGAAATTACATACGGCTATTCATCTACTTAGGCTATCATAAGAATTGGTCTTAGGCCAATTCTAGCTTCTTTACTTGTTTTTTTTTTTTTACCTAACATTTTTATCAAAAAACACGTCATCAACACAAAGTTTTCATATTGGGTTTAAGAAGCTCAAAGGTTTCACTTTAAAATGATCTTTCACGCTATGTGCAAAAAAAAAGCAGAAAGGGTTACATTTTGTGTACAGAGTGTGAAAAATTATTTTAAAATGAAGCTTTTGGCCTTCTTAAAGCCAATATAAAAAGTTGGTGTTGATGAAGTGTTTTTTGACAAAAATAGTAGTTAAATAAAAAAACCGAGTTTCAATCTGAAGTTTTAATGGTCTTGAGCCATAACTTCAAAAACGGAATTGAAGACCGGAAAATTTTATAAACCATTGGAAGACCTTTCCAACGATTATCAAACAAATTTTAAATCATCATCATAAAGTGTAAAAGTTACGGGGTGATCTATAAAAACATACCCAAATACCTTTAAATCCCGTTATGTCGGAAACCGTTTGCTTGTTAAAGCATGATCTATCCATAGTTTTCGGGTGTAAAGGCACTTTCACATAAAAAACAAGAACCGAAATACTCTCAATTTATTCCACTTTAAAACAAGGTTTTTGCTCCAATGGGAAATAGGATAAACTAAGAATTTTATTGAGAAAATAGTATATTTATCTCAGATTTTTAAGAAAAACACAACTTTTATGTTTTATCGACTGAATTTTAGCCTACAAATTCCCATTGTAACCATAACATTGTTCGGCTTACGCAATTCGTGTTCCTTGCGGAAGCTTTGCATCATAATAATAGTGAAGCAATAAGGTACGGGCAATAAGTATTATTAAGACGAACTGGCAGATGGACTTTTATTAGTGATATTGTACAGCACTGTAAACGCAGTAGAACGGCTCCCAACTCCCTCCTATAGTTTAAAATATTTATTAAATTGGATTTCTGCTCGCCTCAGATATACTTCCACCATTTGGAACAAAAACTGCCAAATTTATTGCCTTCAGTCATGGTGGAAATATATGGTTAGCAATATTATTGCCATGGTGAAACGTTATTGCTGGTGAATCATAATTTATTGAAAGCATAGAATGTAGAAAAATTATAGGTTAGAGCTCTTGAGGTTCAGCTGTTATTATAGAATACTCAACCAGGGACGCACATATAGTTTTTCTTATAACTGTATGAAACTGGTGTTAATTCTAGAATTCTCCATTATTCCAAGCCGACATATACATAAGTAAAAACAGGGAGAGAGAGAGAGAGAAAGAACTATATCCCAGCGGGAAATGGATTTCATACCACATCTATGCGGTATTGCATCTTTGCAACTATCATTGCTCCATTTCATCACGAAAACAAACTTCGATGAATTTTACACAGGATGTCTTAGCAGAGTTGTGATGCCTTTCTGCAGGATCGAATGTCGATGAAAGCGTCGACGAATGTATAATCATCGAAGAAAATATCAATGAAAAATCATATAGAAATCTTCGATGAATAATATTATTCTGAAATTATTACCAGCTTAATGCAATAATTATTATGTGTAATTAAAATATCTAATCCATCATACATGAAATGAAATAATGAATTACTTTTCTCGCTTACTTCTGATAGTAATAAGTACACCGCTCTTTTGTTTTCCTTTAGAAACTTTATCAGAAATAAATATGTTAAGTGCGCAAACAATTTTTCAAAATGAACTCAATTACTTGAAAAATTTTATCCCAGAATGCAATTTAAGTTAAAAGAACTACGACAGATGGCACAATATCCATATGTACAATTTTCGGTCGGTACAAGTTAGTTCGTCGGTCGTGTAAGTGACTTGTTTAGTTCGAAATTATGTTTCAAAACGTAAACTACACGTGTGTTCACGTGTAGTTCAATACACGCCTATAAAACAATTCTCTATTCTCTCTTTTACCTTTCGAGCAACATCACATTCAATCGTGAGTGCCACATTATATGGTGAGTGCTGGTCATTTGAATTATTGCATGATTATGCAAGTACTGCTTACCGTGATGCTGGCTGGAGCTTTACAAATTGAATTAGGGACAAAATTACAGATTGTAAGTTGGACAAATGCAGAAGATTAGATAAAGTTGATCGTTTTTAACCAGGGACCGAATCAGTTACGACTTTTTACGAAAAAAGCCTCCTTTACTTGTTATTCCTGACCGATAATAGCTTGAAGTTAAAGAACTAAGCTGGAAAGGCCTCTTCTTTTTTCTGGCGAAAATAAAAAGCCCGCTTGGCTAGAAAAAATAAAAAGCCGCTTCTTAGATTTTTACCGAAAAAAAGTATCAAGCCGTTGCTCTTACTTTTCTAGCCTCAAAACTATTACCGGCCATGAATAACAAGTAAAATAAGGTTTTTTCGTAAAAATTCATAACTGGTTCGGTCCCTGAAAATAAGAAGCCTACTTGGCTTTTTATACTTCCAGCTCGAAAAAATAAAAAGTCAAGCTGACTTTTTATTTATGCCAGAAAAAATAATAAGCCTTTACACCTTAGTTTTTTTAGCTTTTTTTTTTAATAAAAGTTAAGTTTTCAAAAACTTTACAGGAATCGAAACGGGTTTTACGAGACATCTTTTGGTATATTCCACTAAATTCTACGATCACAATTTATCCCAGCTTTTCTTGTTTAAAATTTTCAAAATAGCAGTTAATTTCGGTCCCTGTTTTTAACTCATGCACTAATACTCGAGATCGATTCTTTAGACTTGAGTTCGATCAAAATATTCTTTTTGAGTTCTTATAGTTAAATTTCTTAGAATTCTGCATAGCCGCCCTAACATCCTATGTCCAATCGGTTCAACTGTAAACAAATTAAATACCCAAATTGAAATAATTTCTCAAAAAGCGTAATCAAAGACATTTCTACGTTATTTAATCTGTCCTTCAAATACACATATGTTTCGTAAAAGTTAAGCAAAATTGACCACAAAGTGAACATGTGTTGCTTACAATTGGAGTGGGCTTACATTTCAAAGAAATGGATACATTTTGAATTTTAACTTAGTCGCAGTACCCCGTCAATTGAGGATATATGCGAAGAATATCAAATTGTAAAAAGTAGTTATTTACACAAAAACAAAACGATTCTCTGATCTAGTTAAGTGTCACAATACATTTAGTTGCGTTCTTATTGAAGATTGTAAGATCTTATACAAGTTGTAATTAGGCATATTAATTTCTTACAACAAAAGCATACAAAAAATCTCTAAAAGGAGAGAAAATTATAGATGTGAAGGTAACAAAAACTTCAAATTATTGAAATTATAAAGAACTGACGACTTTGTACAAAGATTTAATGGTTGATTAGTTGTTTAGCAAAGAACAGGTCGGAGGCTGTAAGTTGAATGTTATTTGAAAAGAGTTGCATGTGCTAGCAAGTTGCATAAAATGCACAATTACCGAACCAGAAAAAAAAACAAGTAACCACTAGCTAACTTGTTGAAGTTAACCAATTATTGAATATCTGCTATTAAAGGCGTAAAGCCGGGTAAAGCTTTCGATAGAATTATTCACAAAATTCTTACAATACAAGTTGTCCGTTTTTGGTTTTTTAATCGCCTTTGTTCATTCAATGGCTTTATTCTTGCTATTTAGTCGTTTCATGGTGCGTTATGTTCTGTGGAGCTCTATCGGTCGAAATAAATACCACGTCCGTTGCTCCCTAATGCAGGTAGATATTTAGGCTCATTACTTTTTATTATTTACATCAGCGATATATCTTTGATCATGACATGACTAACTCAAGAATTCTTTGTTATGGCGACAACACCAAAATCTTCTGCATTGTCTCTAATGAATGCGATTGTGAAATTTTAAATTCGGTTTTAAATTCGTCCTTTCATGAATGGTGCACTATAAACCGGTCTCTCCATCTCAGAAGCAAGGCATATTACTATGTCTGTCCTTTTCTAAAAAAACAAGCCTACGCATTTTATTTTAGGACCATTGATTAAGTTGGACGAAACCAAACCAAAGACTTAGTTGCATATCCTTTGAAGATAATAATGATGTTTTCGTGAATAGGACTAAGCGAGCTTTGTGGAGAGATGATCCACGGAGTTTAATAATCCGACAATGCTACTTTTGTTAAGGGAAGGTTGCCGTTCATGACGATAAAAAATTAAATTTTTTTTTACATAATTTTCATCTTTAAAGTGTTTAGAGCACGTGGGTTAAAGGATATTTTCATATCTAAAGTATTTTAGAATTCACAGCCTGTTGAGAGCGAAGCCGCCCGCGGCCCGGCTGGAAAACAGGTAGCAGAGGCGCTCAGAGCGCGTTTGCTGGGTAGACTTTTCTTGCTACCTACTAAGGTACTCACTAAGGTACTCCATAAATTTCGGAAATATAAAAGAACCTTTTTAAAAGTAAAATTCAAAAAAATATTTTTCCAAAATATATTAATTGGAAACCATCATGATGATGATTGATAAATCTTGGAAATTTTAGAAGCTATTGTCCAATAGGGGGCAAAAGGGCATACATAAAACAACTGGGGTAGATAGGGGACAGATTTTTCCAGTGGTCATTTTTGGGAAATCAAAGCAAAAAAGTTTGAACAAAACAAAAAATCTATATATTTAAAAAAAAAGAAAAGTTTGGATAAGTTCTAAAACAAAGCCCAGAGGAAAAAAATATAAGTTTGGTTTTTTTTTGTTAATAACATAACTTTTAGTTCTAGTTTATTCTCTTCATTTCTTTTGTTTGGTTTCCTTTTATTTTAAATTACCGTTGATCTTACCCTCATCGGCAAACTCGGTAGTAATTAGCTCGAGAAATTGACATCTTGTTTTAGTAGAAATTAAATTAATTGATCTTTTACTAATACTTTTTTTCTAATTGTGTAATTCCTCTCATTTAATTTTTTTTAATATATATTATAACGTTTATTTTTAACCTTTTCTCTATTATTTAATTTCGTCTGATCGTGGACTGTTAAAACCGCGTGGCGCCCAACATATTTTTTTCTGTTTATAATGTTTTTTTAAGTGAACAGGAATTTCCCTTTGTTATATGGTGTGAAATAAAGAAGAACCTAACCCTCAGCTGAGCTAGTTTTGTTACCCCTCAAGTGGTCGTAACATAATCATTTTCAACCTTGTTTGTTTCGGATGAACTGGTAGAGCTGCGGAGCGCCCCTTCCAGACTAAAACGCGCCGTGCACTGTTTTGTTTGATGGGGGAGCTGGACCCGCCATTTTGGATTTTGCTTTTATAAATAAAATTGATAAAAAAACGTTAAAACCCATTTCCAAAAGTATTTATTTTATGTAAAAAAAAAAAAAAATCCCAAGCATTTGTTATACCTCTCGACGGTAACCTAGTGTGTGTGTGGAACGCCCTTCTATTCGTACTGATCAAAGTACCTCTTTCTTCTTTAAGACCCAATTAAAATTCCAATAGATTTTATCTCTTACTTTCATCGCAGCTCTAAAAAGTTCTGTTATATTCTTATGAAAGATTGTCCTGTTTGATCTACATACTACAATCGTCTAATCATCGTTTTGATTACATTAAAGAGTGTTGATTATATGCATTCACAATGGCAATACAAGGACTTCTTTAAATAATAAAGACAATGACACCCTTTTAACTGACATAAAAAAAAGAAGGATTTGAGAAGAAAGATCATCGTGATGAATCTGCCTGCGTCTCGATAAATGTGTTAATATATTTCAGTTCTTGGCGGCCCAATTGAATGCTAACTATCAAATTTTTATTTAATTGCCTCTTAACAGAAGGCCATTTCAATAATCTTCCAATCAAACCTCCATGCTCCAGGACCGTTTGCCGTTTTCTATAGTCCCCACAACAACTTTTGGATGTTCTAGATGTTCTTGCACGGTCGCTGTTTCAATGGGAGCGAATTCTAGTACCAAGTGGTATCGGACTTAGTGCCATAGATTTGGGTGGCAACTCTGTGATAACCATAGGGTTGGTGTTAATTATTACCCGCTTATGCTACTTGGAATCCAACGATTGTCTATCTTAAAAATTTTCAAATCATCATAGGGTCTAGTATTCAGAAGCTATAGGGTGATTGATAAATTATGAAATCTAAATCGTTAACATAAACCCGTATATGCGAAAATTGTTAAAAAAAAATCCTCCCCTCTCCTAATACGATTTTTTTTTTAATTTTCTCAACTTGACCTATTGGGGGCGACAAAGGTATCTTGGACATCTGTATATACAAATGCTTCATCATTTACTTTATGACATAATAAGAAGTTTAAACTTGGAAACCAGTGAACTTTGTACTTAATAAGCAGCGCTTAAAAGCTTGCTTGAAAGCACTGTATTTGTCATAATATGTAACAGTCGAATTAAGCTCAGAGCTGCATTATGTAAGTGTTCTTAACGGATTTGAAAAGATTGTTATTTAAAAATATATTCACTAATTTATTGCTAGTTATCTTCCGGCATAATACATGATTTTTTTAGATTTTCGTTTAAGAGCTTCAGAACATCAAATATCTTACTTCATATTTTATGAACCCCCCACAATTACTGTAAATAGATAATCGTTGGTCCAAAAAATTGTTGGTCTCTTCCTCACACCGTTTTAGAATGCCTTAATTATACTCAAAATTGAGGAATTAACACCAGTTTTTCATATCAAATTTAAACATTCTTCAGCTCAAATTGTTCTATAAAATTCTCTTTACATAAAATTCAACATTTTTGCGTTTTTAACATATTTTTTTTAAGTCCTCACCTTGATTTGAAACACCCTGTATATTTAGGATGTCGAAAATGAAGAGTTTTTAAGGATGATAAATGGTTACACTTTAGTTCTGGTTTTCTGTGCCGATAACAATTGTTTAACTTTAACCTTCCAGGTCTTGAACGCACTTAATTTTAATTTCACTATTACGATTTGCAAACTGGTTTAATTATAAAATCGTTGCTTTTTTATTTTAGATTCTTGCATGCTACTTTTCTGTTGAATATTTTTATTTTTCTACTTTCATACAAGTCACACCGCGGAGCTTCACTGATGTATTCACCACACTTTACACAAAAAAACTCGAATTGCTATCTAGCAAAGCTAAAATACAAGCATTAATAAAATCTGATTTAAGATGAGTATACTATAAGACAATTATTGGAATGTGATACTCGTTTAAATAACACTGGAAGACTGATGCTGAATTTAAATTATTTACGTAAGATAAACGATTCAGAAATATTTTCGAGCAAGAATAGTGCTATCTTCTATATTAGTACAGCTTTTTTTTTTTACTAATAGTATAAGTTTTATGCTGTGTTATTGTGACTACAACACATCTCGACTGCGGTGTTTATGACACACGTGCCACACTTCGGATTTAGTTTCAGAAACCACAATCAAGCTCAATTAATTGAAAATTGCCGACTCAAAGAGTACTTGCCAATATAATGTACTCGTATTGGCCTTGAATCATTTACAGCAATTACATTGCATAATAAGATTTGCCGGAATATTTTAGTATATATATTTCATATATTTATCAAAACTTGTTATTGCCTCGGGCGGATGAAAGTAATTTCAATGATGGTCCCTGCTATTTTGTTTGTTTTGACTATCAGAAAAATTACTTTAAATTTTTTTGCTGGTTTTATACTCTGATTATCCACCAATCATCATGACTTGTGCTTTTTGTACCCTAGATGAAATCATCGGGTATACTAAGTTTGTCATTTCGTTTGTATCGCACAGAAATAATTCTGGTAGAGCTAAATGGAGTGGTGGACATTATGTTATATTGAGGCTGTTTTCATGTATTTAAAGATCACAAAAGCTTGGAATCGTTTTAAATCTCATTAGAGTTGGTTTAACTTTATAGGAACTGCATCTGAACAGATTCAACTGTCGATGACAAAAGCTTTTGATTCGTTTTCAATTATATATGGTTGCAAAGTTCAAAAACACTAATGAGCTTTGCATTTTACTTGCAATGAGTGGGTATGGATAAATTAGCATGTAATTAGCACTCCGGTCTGTAATCACAGAAAATAAATGTTTTAATAATTGAAGGGTATTATTGAAAATTCTTTTTTAGTTAGTTAGGGCCGCTAATTATACACACTTTACATTTCGTTTTATTTCTTAGAAAAAAATTAAATAAAGTCAATATCTCTTAACACTTTCAATTTTAACTCTTTTGATATCTAAATTACGATTAAGTTAACTTCCAAATACTGCGACTATATTTATTGTAGTACTACTTAATCTCGTCAATTATATTCTACAGCTATGCATGTTATCCAGGTGAAATTATTGAATGTTTCATTTCTGGCATTTACCATTCATGATGCTGCGACTATCCACTAAACATATGTATGCCAATGTACTTACTGTTGCGACCTGATGTTGCTTCTAAAACTTTTCTCAAGGTGAACAATTTTTATTTTACTGCTTATCCTGTATTTATTTGTATGTACTCCTAAAATGGTGTTAATTTGAGTTATGACTAATTGTGATACTTCCTGGTGCTGTTACATTTTTTTTTAATTTAAATCCAAATATGATTAGCTTAGTAGGATCTTTGCCAAAATTGAGATATTCTGACTTTGGTTCAACTCTGGATGTATCAAACTTCAGGTGGCTAATTTAGCGTACATCTTTCCCCAAAATAATCTTTGATAACATCTGTCCGGTTGATTTTCCAACAGTCGATTTAAACACTTATTAGAAAGATGGGAATAAATCGTCGATGAGTTCTATTAAATCATATTGTGGTGTCAACGCCGCAAGAAAGGTGGAGTTTACTGAACAGATTGGATGCTTAACGATCGGATTTATTCTGTACGGGAGAGTACTTTTAAGATTTAATCTGAGTTGTAGCATTTCTTATTTGCAATAAACTTTTCTTGTTTATATCACTGAGAAAGAAAAAAATTATTTTTTACTTTTAAGTCCATTTTATTTACAAAAGTTATTTATTTTAAACGTTTTTTTAATATATTATTTTATTTTCTACTTTTTAGTCATACTCTCGAAAATGAATTCTCGAAACTCAAATCTTGAAGGGTGGTAGTTACCACCATCCCAAAACCTCCCAACATGTAAGAACATTTTACCCCATCGGAAAGCACCCCATTCACACATTCTAAATCAAAAAACTATGTAAATCCATCCACGTTTACTAAAGCTCTTTCGTCACTCTCAAAGGGTGGTAGTTACCACCCCCACCCGAAAACCCCCAAACACGTAAGAAAATTTTACGCCATCGGAAAGCTCCCTATTCACGTACTCTAATTCAAAAAACCCCATGTAAATCCATCCACGTTTACTACCCCAAAACTCTTTCGCCACGAACGGCTCTCTCAAAGAGTGGTAGTTACCACCCCAAACCCAAAACCCCGAACACGCAAGAACATTTTACCCTATCGGAAAGCTTTCCATTCACCCATTTTAAATAAAAAAAAAGCCCATGTAAATCCATCCACGTTTACTACACTAAAACTCCGTGCATTTCATTTGTGATATTTATTGGCATTGAGGTGCGGGCGAACAGAAAGGCACATGTCCGGGGTCGGCCGCTTGTCATATTTTGATGGAATCGTGTCCGCTATACTAAACTTTCTATATTTTCAACCACTGTTCTTTCAAAAAGCACGAAAGGTAACCACAAACTCTTAAAATCATTGTGGCATAATTTCGAAAGTCCATTGATTTATATAGTTTTAGGTGTTTTCCGTAATCATGCTTTTGTCATTTTTAACTAACTCTCTAAATAAATCTTTCAGAAACCAAAGGCAAGAACACCACTACGAATCAGGAATGGACCTTTAATCACACCGTTGCATGGAAAGCGTTGGGTAACTGGGGTTCAAAGAACTGAATCGAGTGTAACAAAGAGGCCACTTATACACAGTAGCACCTTCTGTACCCCAAGTAAAATAAGAAAAGTTGTAAACGAGAAAATTAATCAATCGGATTTTGGTCTCACTCCAAAGGAAAAGCTAAAGTTAAAAAATTTATTCATTTTAATATATTTCATATTGATTAACTCCCTTTGTGCCTGTAGAAATGCGGCAAATTACAGAAAAAACAGATTAACTGAGATTTCTCCAATTCCCCAATTCAATGATCATCGCACTAGCAGAAGTCACAACGACACAATTAGCTCAATTACATCAATTATGAGTTTGAATTTGTCCACATCCACCGCCTTAGATACTCCCGTTTTAAAATCGTAAGTTTACCGGCGAAATGTTGTCTATAACAAAATTTCTAAAATTGTTTGCATTAGGTACAGCCCGTTGATGAAAAAATGTATGGCAGAGCTTGAAAACAAATTAGACGATAAACTGCAAAAAATGATGGATACGTTCAGAGAAATTAGTTGCAATTTTACACAGGCAAAAATTGTTGAAAGTACTCCAAGGAACACTTGCGGTAATGTAAATGGGTAAGTTTCAGCAGATTTTAAATGAAGGTACAACAAAATCGTCCTAGAAATATGAAAACTGGACGACACAGCTCGATTGATGCGCTCAAAGTTATTATTCTATTTAGCGATATTCATAGGACGAAAAATTTAATATTTAAACTTTAGAATTCCTAGAGATTTTATTCAAAATGAATTAAGAACTATCGTCCGACAAGAACTCAAGTCACTCACTACAGAAATAAATACAACTGAACCTACAACCACATCATGTGATTGCACTTCAGTAGACACTAATCGATTGCATTGTCAGTTGGTAAGTGAATTTAAAATTAAGTAAAAGTAATATAATAGTTTTATAGTTCACAGAAAGTAGTCCAATATTTAAAATTCCGGAACAGCCTGCTGTAAAAATTATATCAAGTAATTGCACTTCAATTATGGATCTGGACAGTTCTTTAACATTTCTACAGGACGGAAATAAAACAGTAATGCCAAATACTCGAAGGTCTGTAAGACTGTCTTTGAAAAATCCAGTTAACAATGTTGACAGAACCGTTATAAGAAGAAGCGCTAGATTATCAATGAGTATACACAAAGAAAAACACAATTATCAAGAAAATCAAGACTTACCCAAAAAAGCAAATATCTCGGATGGTGGGAAGCGTGGTAAAAAAGGTAAATGTTTATAAATAAGACACAGAAACTTAATAAGAATATATGGCTGCAACGTTCAGCATTCTCCGTACACTTAGTATTAACATAAAACTTGTCCCTACCTTGCATTACCCTGTACTCCTGCTATCTATCATATGCCTACAACAAATATTTAGAAATTTTGGGTCAAAAATGATAATTCTGAGATTAGATAAGACTTTTGTGATGCTTTGGAATCCCATTGACAGGGCTACAGTTGACGCGCTGTAAGAAAGTAATCAGAGCATTATATTAGTTTTCTTATACTAGGAAAGATAACTCTTTCATTTAGGAGAATTATTTACTGCACGATTCCGAAAACCTTGTGTTCATATACTTTTGATTTATGTAAATTCCGCTTTCCATTTTTGCAGGGGTTAATCTTCCCAGACGTAATAATGTTTGCAGGTGGCTTTTTATTTTATAGCAATTTTATAACGACAACATTTTTTTAATCTACTACTAAGCATGACACAAATTCATTTGTCGAATTTTCTATTAATTTTTGCATATGAGAAGAGAGAATATTTAGAGTGGAGCAATGAAAATTTGGATTTCTTTAGTAAATGGGATTCTGGGTTAATAGAACAGTTTTGATAAATATCATGTACTCGCTTCTGCTTTTATTCAGTTAAGTTTGTAGTAAATGAAAAAAAATCAACACGCAAAAATATAATCTCCATTCATGGGGACATTGTATATCTACGAAATGTATAACGGTCATATGATGTTGCCACAACATCTACAACTATTCGCACTAAAGCGGACGATACAAAGACGCCAATTTTTATATACTTGCTCCACGGGCGAATTATTGCTCTTATGCAACGATGTGAATGATGCACAAAATGCAAAAATAATATATAATTAAGGGTATCTGCGCTCTAGTAGATAAGTTTAATTGCTTGGTGCTTACGAATACAACAGAATACTCAATTGAAAAATTATTGGATGCTAAAAAAAAATTAAAACTTTGTTAAAACCGTTTCTCTAAAAAGCAGTTATTATTTTTAAATCTACTTTTACGAGTTTTGAGAATGGCTCTGGTCCAACAAAGGGAATATCTGCTAAACTGTTACTCGCTTTGCCAGGCCGTCAACAATGTCATTGGCTTTGTAGCCTTTGTATCTTGAAAGGAATTATTTGGTGTCTCTGCGCCAGTGTTTTAAGGGCTTGTAGATAATCCCAAGCTATCCGTTATTCTGTCCTGACAGTTGATTGACTATCCAAGAGTATATTCAATTCAATTTATTGAACTGGGTTGGTACACAAGATTTACAATCTTTGTATAATTAAATAGAAAACAATGTTCAAATAGTTACTTGGATTTATATTAAGCGTTAAAATATTAAATGAAAATCATAGCAAAAACTAAATTAAAATAAAATATTGTTTCCGAAAATATACTCATGAAAAATGTGGTAAATGATTAAATTCATAAGCATAAAAAGAACTAATTAGCAGCAATCTCGAAACCATTTAGACCTGAATTGAAGATATCAGGCTCCTAAATTCAAAGTTGCAGTAACGATCTCCAAAGCCGGAGAATCTGAGGGAAGAAAGAGCCTTACTGAACCAAGCGATTATGATGTGGAATCAGAATATCGCGACGTCACACAGATTGAAGAAACTGAATTTCATCCATTAGGTAATCGGGGTGTTTAGTATAAATAAGCTTCAAGAGAAATAGAATTGCTTAGCGTTATAGGTAGACCATGACCAAATCTGCGTAAATTGAAAATAAAGCGAATACAATCATTATAAGGAACATTAATGTAAGGATGGAGTGGATGGGAGTTTTATTTTTGTTAAAACCAGTATTTCAATCTCGTCGTTATCTAAGCCTTTTCTTAAATCAGTGGTAACCTTTAGGAGGTCTGAAACTTGATTCTAACGTGAAAGCATTCCGTTCTTCTAAACAAACAATTGGATCTGAGTGTACATTACTTTTTCAAAAGCCTTTGGTGGAGTCGAGCAGTTTTAAAATGTAGCCCCGAACAACTTCGCTGTTTGTTTTCAATATATACATATCTGTACCACACCATTGATCGTTTCTAAAACACACGGCGCGAGATCGCCATTGTCGTCGATCTCTTAGTACCACATCCAAATATTTTACCGTATATCAGATAGTTTCGTCATCTACTCGAAATGCATGTGGTTTAAGATACTTAGATGACCAACTAGTTCTCCTGGCTTAAATTATATCTTTTTTGTTATTTAATGGCATCGAACATCGTCTCCTGCAGATGCCGAGACAGTCCTTTATGGCTTAAGTATGAAGCGCTTATGGTACCAGTATTTCTAAAACATACCAACTATTGTATTGTTTTGAGATAGACCACGGCTTTATTTTAATTGGTTTTTGGCCACCATGATAGGGCCACATATACAATACATCTCTAGTGATTAAGCAGAGTAATGATTTCCCAATTTCAGGTCCCACGGAAAACAAAGTAATTGCAAGCTACTTTAGAAATAGGACCTCCGAAATAACTTCTCCAGCGAAAAATAAAAAAGATGCTAAATCAAAGCACCAAAAGGCAATTTTTGATTTGATGAATAAAGGTACTATAAAGGAACTTCAAATACTACCTCATATTGGCCTGAAAACGGCCTACCAAATAGTTACGTACAGGTAATTTCTGTTTATTTAAATAAAAGTCGGCTTGATTATTGTTCATGAACTGAACTTGCTGTAGGACATTGAATGGAAAATTTAAGAGTTTCGATCAAATTGCAAAAGTGCCAGTATGGAGAGGAAATGCATGGAAGCGATTTAAGGAGGTACGTTCATTTCCCGAAACTTACAGATTTTTTTTCTAAATAAATATTAAACCTATTTAAGGCGAACAACATCACATGATGACACTTTTGTGTTTATTAAAAACTGAATAAATTTATCAAAATTTTATTCAAACGCAACAATTAAGTAAAAGTCTACGCACAAATAATATCTATAAGAAATAAAAAAATGTATACAGTTATTTTTGTTTCGAAAATAAAACTTGAATTCTTCCATATTATTCTTAGCACCTTACACTTCCATAGCAATAAGTGAATATTTCGTCTATAGTGAGAGGGGTTTGAAAACTCTGACCAACTTAAGTGCATACAGTGCTTTTCTCGGCTCATTATTTTGTATTTTTAAATTTATTACCAATTCAAACATTTAAAGTAACTTTATTGAAAACAATTAACCGTTGCTCTTTAATTCGCACTTCACACACGCTTAAAGTATTTAACTGTAGTCTTGCAATAAAACAGTGTTGCAAAATTATGTACATAAGTTATGTGTAGTGTGTACATAAAAACCAAGAGATGTCGCCTTAAACGCAAAACAATAAATCGAGAAATTTTGATTTTGAATTTTATAAAATATTTGTTTACTTAACTATTTTAATGCACATATGCAGGTCTATAAATATACGGGGCAATTCGAATTAAGATAGTGAATAAGTCTCGGTATGAACGAAAGAGAAACTTGTATATGAGCGGAATTTTTCTTCATCATCTCATTAGGAACAATCAGGGCTTAAAACGCCGCCGAAGTGTATACACGAAATTTGAAGTTTGGTCTCTGCATATAGTTAGAAAGAATTATCTCAAAAGTGATTAATATTGTAATGTTATGGGAATAGTGGAAAAGCTTAAAAGATATTGGTGTATAAATTTTACGGGATAAACAAAACAAGTTTTTTTTTCTTCAAAAATAACCTGAACTCTAATGACGAAACAAAATTTCTGCCCTAACTCCATTATATTAATTATTAATTTTTTTATTAATTTCTTTGTAACAATTTGTCAAACTCATTTATTCCTTTTCCTTTCCGAGTAGACCTACACTCTGACCAGAACACACAAATAGTCTCCGGAGACTTTGAATTGGTCTCTGAAGGCCAAAGTTTCTCGCCGTGTAGCTTCCTTCACCTTAACGATTTAAAAATTAATCTCAATTTAATTTGATTTAAAAATCTAATTTTTCTAGCCATAAGGTACATCTCGAAGAATACTGAAATTCATTTTCCAGCGTATTTATCAGAATTTTTACTTTTCCCGATTTTGTTTGTCGAGATTTGGTGTTTTCGAGACTTAAGTTTGTTGAGCATTTTATTTTTCAGTAACCTTCAGACCTAACTTAAAATTAATTTTTTAGTCTATAGCGAGCCAGTAGAATTTTTCTTTATGCAGGTAGAAAATACTCGTGTATTCCAATATTTTTAAAGCTCTGTGGACCTTCAATCGCAAATATGTCAAAAGATTGTTCTAATTTTATTACCTTTATAGGGGATGGATTTCGAATTGTATTGTTTCCTTAGATTATTGTATTGTGATTTAGGCATGGCCTATCGATCCTTTTGGTTTAACGAGTTTTTAACAAGAGGTGTCAGAAAAGTTACTACAGGGATAACTGACTTGTGGCGGACAAGCGTTCATAGCGACAATAACAAGCTTTGTGCTTTTGTACATGTATGTTATAAGTAAGGAGCGGTTAAGTTTTTTTCGACCTATGTAAAAACAATTGCGGTTTAATCTATCCAACATTTTGAACATAATATTTGCGTGTGATGTTAAAAAAATAAATCTTAGCGTTGGCGTTCCAAAGTCAACTTTAAATGTAGAGAAGCTTGAATATATTGACTATAGCAATTTTTACTAAGATGGTAATGGCCCATCGACGTACATGTGGACCTCAAAGTCATGTATTTGTTATTATTTCATAAAAAATCAATCAAAATACTTATTACTACATTTTTTTATAAAGTTATTTTTAGTATAGAGTCTGACAAAAGTACACTGAAAAATTTAATGAACATGAAGACGTCTTTATTAACGACAATGGCGTTGATATCAAAAGTCTGACTGAATTGGGTGAAAATCCAATCAACTTGTTTTCTATTATTAAAATTGTAAAACTTTCATTATAGTTGGTTTTCCTTCCATAAAGCTATTTAAGAAAATGTATAAAAACAGTTTGCAATGTAAATAAAACAAGCAAGGTTTCAAGAGCCAGCGCAAATTTTCTTTTGTGCATAGAAATGATAACTGAAAGCTTCTAGGATTGTGAGCAGCCCCAAATGTCACATTAACAACAAACAACAGAAAAAAAATCAGCAATTCAAACTATTAAGCATATTCGAGACGTGCTTTAGACCACGTCTATAGCGTTATAAAACTATTGATAACAGGATCCTTACTGAAAAGCCTTGTCCAAAAGTAGAAAAGAATAGATTCCAGCAGTTCCTGCAATCTAACATCTTGTTTCTTGTTTTCGATATGATTCTTGGATAGATTAAATCATTCAACTAATGATGGAAGAGTTAATAGAAAGTAACAAAAAAGTTGTTCTCCGACGATTATGCCAGAACACACTTGATGAAACTATGAAACTCGCGGGTAAGTATAAAAAAAATAATAATTTTGTTTTTTTATATTTTGTACTATTTTTATGCCTTTTTACAGTTGATGAGTTCTCCGATTATGTCAAAGTTTTTCCGAATTTTGTGGATGTACAAATTTATTTCTTTGCAGTGATCGTATTGAGTTGGCATAACTCTAGAGCTTGAATTACAAAATTTTCCTGAATTTTAGACTTTCAATCGCACCACACGAAATTGCTGCGGGCACATAAAGCATATTGTTCTGTCCTCGAACTGGATGAGTTTCGCACAACGAAGTTGTGCAGCATTTGCTTTGAGCCGGTGAGGACGTCTCGATTTCCACACAGGTACCAGTTTTGCACAAACTGTTGTATCACGTGGAACCGGGACGTCAACGCCGGCAAAAATATTTTGCAAATTGGCCTAGCCCAACTGCAGGGCAGGCCATTGCACGCCAACTTCAGTCGAAGTATCCCCATGACTCCGGTGTGGAGCGGCGTGTCTTGTATGGGATACATATCAGGTATATGTTCCCCCATCCGCTTGGCAGCCGCATTTATTCCGTCCATCCCGGTAATTAATGGATTTCATATTACCAGACTTGACAGTATTAATTTAAATTTTAAATTTACAAAATCATTTGAAATGGTTTTATTTTAACTACGCTGAACGTGTGTGTACATGGTGGAATGATGAAGGTGTGTACATAATTATATCCGCCACTCTGTTTTGAAAATGTGCTCGAAAGATTGTTACAGATTTTATTCGCAATTCTTCATAGCATTTATCGTCGTACGTTAAAATGTTGGTAACGAAATTTAAAGATAGGAAAGTACCTTTCATGTTTGTTACTGCTTCACAACTTCAATTTTTATCTAATTTCCACTTCTCACTTCCAATAATATTTCCACAGAAGCATCTCGTTGAATAAAATGTTCAAAGACGAAGCTACATCAGGTCGAAGCATCCTGGACACATTACAGTAAATACTTCAGATTGTGTTTGATGTTCTAACATCCATGATTCGAACCCGATGGCTAATACGGTGGCTGGTACGATTAAATTTCGATCACTCAGTTTCTTTAGTCTTATTTATCTAGCTGTATTTATATTGTCTTGTTCCCATAATCCGCAATGGATTTATGAGAGTTAAGAGAAGAAGTCTGCTGCACCACATGTAATCAATCTCATAAGCTATAAAACGGTGAAAACATAGAATATTTGAGGAACTCAAAATCATATACAAATTATAACATCTAAAATGCAAATCAGTTGTAAGAATTCGTTTCGAACTGGCTCGCTTCATGTTTTACATAAATACTTGCATCTCTGATTGCTCGCAGGCTGAGTCATTTGCCGCGCATATATACATATATAAAATTGTACTTTGTAGAGGTTTATAGCTGGTTTATCAACACGTAATTCGATTGAGTTTTCAAATGATGTGTCATTGTGGCGCCATATTAAAAATGGGAATCTATCATCGTCAAATATATTTAAAATAAGAAAAGACAACTACCAACTTTTCCGATTTTGCATACACGCCAACTATCTTTAATAAACAATAATTTCATACGATCAGCATTATCTAAATCGCAATCACGGCGTGCTGCAAAAGTTCAACGTGACTGCGGTGCTTTATAAAGCCGCCAATGTGACTAAGACTCACTGTGAGATTTTGAATTTATACGTAAATGGTGACCTGCAATCAAATTTATTTGATAAATATTGAAAATTTGCGTGCGATAAATTTAATTTGCCTAATGTGAAAATCTTAAAATAATCTTGCTTGAGTCAAGTCGGTCGATTTAATGTTGATGTTTCTTTTTATTGCTAGCATATCATCACGTTCTATCACGAATGATCGTAGTGGTCACCGTGAATTTGATAATTTTCCGCAAATTGGTACGAAAATAGCCTTGCATGATTGCTAGGATTATGAATTTGCTTTAAAACGCCTTAGAGTTTTACACAAAACGGATGTTTCTTGGTATAGCAACGAAATTATAATCCTAACAGCAGAGGAGAATAAATAAATAATTTATGACGATGTATATGTTTATAAAAATCGCGTTAACTACATTTTGCTGTTAGATGCTGTTAACTTTTCACCTATCGTCTTAAATGTCACTTCAAGCATATCATGCAAGTGTCCCGAGCTTCATCTTTAAGGATGCAAACCACTGAAAAAGCATTTATCGTTTCCAATAACGTTTGCAAGCTAACTCCCAAGGCAATAATCGAACTCGTAAAGAGATTATATATATTTAACCTAATCACCTTTGGTCTTGTTGGTCTAATGTTCTTCTACATAAGTTTACTAAAACGCTAACAAAACCAGTCCCTAAGACACTGGATGTCACACATGTTGAACAATATAACAGTCCTTGCCGAACTGGTCGGGGTAAGCAGAGTAAAAATAGTTCAGAGGGGAACCCCTCAAGACGGTATTTTATCACCTTTGTTTGTTGTGGGTACTCATTATGGATGCTCACACTCAGCCGGACGGGGTACAAAGCAATATGTTACGCAGACGACCTGGTGATCTTGGTCACGGGTAGCTACGAGTCTGAACTCTACGGACTGGTGCAGAACGCGATCCAACTGGTTATACAGTGAACTGCGGATCTTGTACTCTATGTTAATGCATTGAAAACAGATCTATGCCTCTTTACTAAGAAAAAAAAACAGTCAGATTGAACCTGCCCTCTATTGGCTCCACACGTTTGGAACTGAAGGACAGGGTAAAATATCTAGGTTTTGTATTAGATAGAAAACTAAGCTAAAACGCACCCTGAGAACAGAGCGAATAAATATCTTGAGCCTTCGCGATGTGACGCAGATCCATAAGGAAAAAGGGCAAACTTGAACCGCGGATAATCCTATGGATTTAGCGTCATCCGACCTTCAGATCATCCTCAACATACATATACACGTCAAGAAGGGGACGTCAATCGCTGCTCTGAGGTCGAATCTCAATCAGAGCTGGACTCTTACTGGTACAAGAATTCCACATGAATACGTCTTTGAATTCGTGACAAACCCTATCATATATTCAGACGGCTCCAAATCGGAAGAGAAGAACACAGGAGCAGCCGTTTTTTTTTAAAGCGAATAATAAGAGTGCCCGAGTGTAAAAGGTTCTGTTTACCAATTGTGGTCGATCAATTTTGAAATATGCTAATTCTGTTTGATCCCTTTCCTATAAAAATCACTCCGTATATTGAGAGCGTGCAAAAGAAATTCTGACTTTTTGCTATTAGAGTCGAACTAGCATATAACAATGTGGAGTAATATGAAAAGTGTGACAAAATCAAAGCGTTAAAAAGCATTATTGCATTTTCTGTGCTCAACAATTTTCTTATATACCCCAGAAATCTAATTTTTTGTCTTTATCTTTTTGCACACATAATCAATAAGATCCTCGAATTTAAGTTGATAATCAGATATGTGCGAGTCTCTATCAATAGAGGCACTTCCATTCCTTACATGGACTCCAATTAATGCATAATCTAACAGTGTCTTGGATTATTAGTTTTCTTAGAACTAAATTTTAAAATATCTTGAAAAGTTTCATTTGTAATCATAATATAATCATGATTTCCTAAGATTACTCGATGTAATCATGATTATTAATTTGATTACAAATGTAGTTGACTACACCTAACATTTTCGTGAAGCGTGACATCAATACGCCACTTCTCAGTTAGAGCAATTTTGGAGCAAAAAGAACAATACATTTGAATTTTCCATAAGTGAAATACAACAGTTCAACACTTCCTCAAAAGTTTTGGAAACATAAAAAACGAGAAATTCAAATTTTTCCAAAAATTTCTTAATTCATTTTCCTACCACAAGATGTCGTTTGGAGTAGGTAATTCAAGTTTTCAGAAAGTAATTAAAAACTGGTCTGCAATAAATTCGAACCCATACCTTTATCTCACTCATCTCAAAGGTTCTTATAAATTATCGACTCGAGTGTGTGCCTATACTTTCATCTTACAAACTTTTGTTCCGGGCTTTTTTTTTTCTTTTTGTCATCACACGTAGATATTGAATGCCCTTGAACTGACCCGTACAGAATTATTATTGTAAATGCAAATTTTATTCAAAACAGTTCATCGAGTCGTATTTATGCCGCCAGAGTCTGTTGTTAATGTTCGCTGGGATCTCACCCGATCAACATAAAACCGGTGAGTCTAGAAAAAACTGCTTGCGTCATCATTGTTTACTCTTTTCGCTTTCGTTAAAATTTTATTATTTTTTTTACATATATCGTTCTCGTGTGTAGTGACATAATTACACACACACACACATAACTTCAGGAATATTTTTCAATTAAGTGGGGACCCACAGGTGTTCTCTTATATTTGGGCTTGGTGGATTGATATCCGCCCATCCATTCCTTTCTGATGTTGAAATCAACTTCAAGTGATAAAAGTTGAGAAATGCTCTTCTTCAGAACTTATCACTTATCTCAACATAGTCACCAAACCGAGGAAAATATATTTAACGGACCAAAACAGACGGGTTTGGT
The DNA here is from genome assembly GCA_963930735.1 of Dioctria linearis. Taxonomy (NCBI): domain Eukaryota; kingdom Metazoa; phylum Arthropoda; class Insecta; order Diptera; family Asilidae; genus Dioctria; species Dioctria linearis. The sequence goes on along the minus strand of OZ005742.1, from coordinate 1,556,213 downwards.
GCTATAAAATTATTTTGTTTACATTCTTCACAGTGTGTTGTGTTTCTCTTATGCTCTTCGATAGTTTTTTTAACCACGAAAGCAGGTAACATTTGCTGCTATATTACTCAAGCTCAGGTGTTAACATTCAGGTGTTGTTCGTCCGCTGGCTGACTTGCCCGCATTTTAAGTTAACGTCTACGTAAGTTGTATCGTGAACGGCTGATATTTTATTTGTTTTTGTTTTCTGCGAGTGAAAGTTAAAATTTTTGATTTGTGAATTGTAATAAAACAACGCCCCACGCCCAGTGCACTATGACCCAACCGGTAAAATTCTACTTTGATTTGCTTTCGCAGCAATGCAGGGCTTTGTATATGTTTTTGGAAGCTTCGAAAATTCCCTACGAACCGATTCCAGTTTCAGTCTTGAAAGGTTTGTACATAGCAATTAAAAGTTCATTTGGCGGTCAAATGGAAAACTAAAACGTAAATTTCAAAGTCGATAAATTTATCCATTTTGAAGTGAATAAATTAAAAATAAATAAATAAAAATAAAAATTAACTGTGATATGTGGAGAATCCATTGGCAGTTCAAGATAGATCGACCTTTATGATTGGGCTTATACAGGGTGTCATTGAATATTACTTATATTAACAAAAAACAACCATAATTAATACTGGTTTAGCTTATATTGGTGGAAAATGTATGGAGATTTTATTTTTGATTATCTCTTCTTAATATACACATATGGATGTATGTATGTATGTATGTACACAAGTGTCTGGTGTTTCCCTCGATAAAAGTAATTTTTTTACTCGGCCAACCTTGAGTTCTTTGTTTTTTTTTTTTTTGTAATTTTCTTATTCAGAAAACAATTGTATTTTCGTCTACAATGAATATATCAAAAGCCTTGCCAATTCCTCCAGTCCGTTAAACATGGATGAATCAAAACGATTTTATTTTTAAGTTTTTCGTTAACATTAACTTTTTGCATTGCCCTATGAACTTAGAACCGTTGAAATTTTGACAGTAGAAAAATTAAATAAAATTGTAAAAACATAGAAAATTGAAATGTTCTCATGAAATATGTAAAATATTATTCCAAAGCGTTTAAAAGAAAAATCAACTCCCCGCACCAATCTAGACCCATGTGTACACAAATTAGAAAATCACGAATTTTGATATTCGGGTGAGAAAAGGCTGCTATAAAGTTTCTTACAGACGGAAAGAAAATATGCCATTTAATAGAACTCAGCAAGAGTTTTAATTAACGGCCAAAATGGGAGAAGGCCAAGGGGGTGTAGTTACCACCACCAAAAATGTAAATTTTCTAAATAAAAAAAAAAACATGTAAATCCATCCACGTTTACTACTAAAACTCTTCCAAAAATTTTACTTACGTCACGAACGGCACTCTCAGGCACAAAGTTATTTAGTCAGGGATTTGTGATTAGATAAAAGTTATTTAAAAAGCAAAATTTTTGTAAATCAACCCTACGAAGGAGGGGCCCGATTGGTCTCATTTTCGCCCTTAAATTTACTTTTTTTTTCGTGTGCAAGATTTCAGCTGTCTAAATAATCAACATAACTTAATATTATGCGTGGGTGTCCAATTCATTTTGCTCTACCTTCATTATTTCTAGATATTACAAACGGAATGACAAACTTAGTATATTATATGATTTCATCTAGGGTATAAATCTCCGCAAATTAATTAATTAAAAGAGCTGAAATAATATTTTTTTCGCTTTTTTAAATAACGGGACCGCCAGTTTTTGAGATTCTGTATGGAGTCGTTTCTTAATCTTCTAACTGCAAATAGAGAATTAGACCGTGTTCAGCCTGACGAGTCTTGGAACGGGCGGTTACCCACGCAACCGCCGGAAAAAGTCACAGATATGGCAAAAAATGTGAGGGTTTATGTTGGCGCGGTTAAATGCGCTGCGTTACGACTCATTCCAGAGCGTTTAGAGACAGTTAAATGAAACATCAAAATTTATGATTTCAATCGCGTGAAAGTGCTTCTGCATTGTGATGAGTGTCTTTTTGAGAGTTGTTATTTGAGAAAATATTCGACGATATCAATGTTGGTAGGCGTATTGAGGCTATTAGTAACGGTAAGACGCTCAACAGATGTAATTAGGGATACTGAATTGGTGAATGCTTTTCTTATTTTAGTCTCAATATCATATAGAAAGTAAGTAGCACTTGTCACTCGAAAATATGCATAAAATCTCTCAGGGTGTTCTTTGAGTTCACTGAACAGGTGAAGAAATTCACCGAAAATTGTCCTTCTTTTATTGATTGAATCCACTGCAATTTTCTTTTTACTTTTAAAGAACTTTTTGAATTTAAAATATGATTTTTATCTAGAGAAACCCGCTTTGATCTTGACGTGGACATGTTTAACGCTCAAATATCAACCGCTCAAAACGACTTCAAATTGAACAGAAATCAACGCATTACCGTTTCTACGTTTTCGTAATTTCTGTTTCTAGAGCTTTGAAGCGGTTACGTACGCCAGCGCACCGCTTCAAACCTCTCGAAGCTGAACACAGCCTTTTTTTTTTTTTTTTTTTTTTTTTTTTTTTTTTTTTTATATTATTAAGCCAAGCTCAGGGGATACCCTATGATGCAAAGCACAGCATGGCAGGAAGGAGATAGGGAAAGGATTAGGGGATGTGAGGAGAGTGGCGGAGGTGCCGATGTGTGTCGCCCTTAAACTTCCGCAGATTGTATGCCGGAGGAAAAACAGAAGATGGTAAGCTGTTCCACATTCGCACTGTTCGGGATAAAAAAGCATCTCGGAATTTTACTGTACGGCCGAAAGTAATTTGAAGGGTTAAAGGATGTGCGCGGTTTGCAGCGCGAGTATTGCGTGCAGGAATCATTCTACAAGGGATTAGACTAGATATTTCATCAGAACATTGACCATGCATATAGCGATAAAGGAGCGAAAGGCATCCAACATTGCGGCGGTGCTCGAGTGAGTCGATATGACAAGTTATTGCCAAATCGCCAATGAGCTTGAAGGCTCTCTTTTGGACAATATCCAATGAAGCTAAGGCTGTGCGACCAGCCCCGGCCCATATATGGGAGTTGTATTCCATTCTAGGTCTAATGTAGGACTTGTAGAGGAGCGCTAGATTTGACGGGCTGAAATATTTCTTACACCTTTTCAGAAATCCAAGACATTTCGATGCTTCTTTGGCAACAGAGAAGATGTGATCTGTCCAGTTTAACTTACTGGAAATATTAATGCCAAGAATGCTTAGTGACGGTGAATCAGAAATTAATGCTCCATCAAAAGAAACGGGTGTGGTTAAGTTATGATCTTGTTTTAATGAGATGAGACAGCTTTGAGTCTTAGATGCATTGAATTCGACGCGATTCGCTTTGCCCCAAGCGAGGATACTGTTAAGATCGTTATTCAATGATCTAGTCATGCAATCTCGTTTAACACATGCGGCATTCCCCCTGGATTCCGCAAGAGTGTCAAAGGAGTAAGCGAAATCAAGAGTACTGTCATCTGCGAAACTATGGATGGGATTGAAAGTAAGGGAAAGCAGATCATTAATGAAAACTAAAAAGAGAGTTGGAGAGATAACAGAGCCTTGAGGCACACCGGCATTTATGGGATGCGGTTCAGATGTAACGCCATCTAATACAACACGTATTTGGCGACTAGATAGGAAACTTTCAATCCATAATAGAAGAGGAGGGGAGAGACCAAGTGCTTTAAGTTTGGCTAAAAGGGCTGGATGCCAGACTCTATCAAAGGCTTTTGAAATATCTAGAGCAACGATTTTAGACTCACCAAAATTGTGAAGACTACGGTTCCAACGTTCCGTAAGAAAGGTCAGCAAGTCTCCAGATGAGCGTCCAGCTCGGAAGCCATATTGGCGATCGTTGATGAGATGATTAGTTTCTAGATACTTCATTAATTTTGAGTTAATGATAGATTCAAAAACCTTTGAAAGAATCGAAGTGATGGCAATTGGTCGATAATTTGAGGGATCGCTACCCTCTCCTTTCTTAGGAATAGGCTGAACGTGAGCTAGCTTCCAAGCAGTTGGAAATTTTCCTGTCGAATAAGACAAGTAGAAGAGTTTGCGCAGAGGTTTAGCCAAGGATGAGGCGCAGCTTTTACCATGCAGCCTTATATCATGTGTAATTTTAATAATTCAAGAGTCTACTGAATTTTGAGGATAGTATAAAAAATAAACGTAAAATGTTTTGAAAAATTTAGAAACACCACCACCAGAGAGAACATTTTATTCTGTCGATTGCTTCATTTAAGTCGTATATTACTACTAGATGGCGCTGTGACTGTTATAATGTCTCTATGTATGTACATAAATCCACAATAAATACTCAATTATATAGTAGCAGATTGAAATTGGTAGACTAACCAATGAAAACAAATAATCGCATTACTTATAATGTAGTTCAGAATATTTAGTTTAGTACTTAAGATAAGACTAATTAGATACAAGAACTTAAACAAAAATTATAAATTGAAAAACAAAGAGAAAAGGAAGAAAAACTTAACACTAATAAAAATTAATACACAAATGAAACAACACTAAACGTAGCCGTAAACTTAAAACTCTTAATACAGCATCTGTTTTTAATATTGCACGGAGCATGACTAAAAGAGATGATCAGAATAGAATCTATGTAAACTTAGGGTATGATCATTACCCATCCCGATTGGCTATGAACCCGGTACCTGTGGGAAAGTAATTGATCAATTTAAATGAAAAAGAAACCGGCTCCTAGAATAACATTCAATATCGACTTTATAGTAGGCATTCTTCGACTGAGTCTGGGTAGAATGATCCTAAATCTGTCCCTAGAGCTCCAATCACAAATACTCTGGAGACACTTTATCGTGTGGCCGTGAATTGTTACTATTATCATAATCATTATACGATTCATGTAAATACATAGTTTTCCAAAGCTGAGGCATTTCCACTGGGGGCATAGGAATTAATTCTTCGTGTTATATGTGTGATTTTTTGCGAGAAATATTTTGATAATCATTGAGAGAAATATGGTCATAGATACTAATATCGAACTTTTTCCTTTATTTATAAACGGAGCAAAAATGTATTTGTGCCTCTTGTCTTTGAAATAAGTTTGCTTAATTTTGACCATTATTATCCTAAATTTAGGATCACCGTATAATGATGAGCAGTCAAACTTTTATTACTCTCAAAAAAATGAATCGCTCTCGTATGACAAGTATGAAATTCTTTAATCATTAGCGTTAAATCCAACTTGGCCAATCATAATGCATTCTCCTTTCGTTGTGTTGACCTGAATGAACTGTCAGTTTCCATTAATCTGATGCCATTGGACCCGATGGTTTGTCTCCGCGATTTATCAGGTTATTGTATCCATTTTGTGGTAAATACATTCTACATGTGATCAATTCATGCTGAACGACATCAACGTTTAACATTTCCTTCAGACTGGAAATCTGCCATAGCACTCCCAATACCGAAGAACAGATGTCTCGAGTCCCCTGCCGACTTTCGCCCTATAAGCATCTCATGTTTCTTTTCTAAGGTGTTGGAAAAGTTTATGTATCGCCAGATCCTTGAGTATCTTGAGGATAATGAGCTGCTTACACGTTGGCAATCAGGATTTAGACGCTTTCACAGCTGTGAGACTGCGGTGTTAAGGGTATCCACTGACATTAATTTGGCCCTGGATCAAAACAATTTTAGTACCTTAGTACTGCTAGATTTCACTAAGGCATTTGATAGTGTTGATCATAACATCCTTCTGCATAAATTGTTTGCTATTTTTAAATTCAGTACTTCTGCTCTTACCCTCATTAAAGATTTTTTGTCACGCCGTCACCAACGCGTTAAGGTAAATAATAATATCTCAAACTCACTCACCTTATTATACGGCGTACCACAAGGTTCTATTCTGAGCCCTTTGCTATTTAGCCTATTCATCAATGATCTACCTGAAGTAGTTCGTGATGTCAAAGTGCATATGTATGCTGACGATGTACAAATCTATTTGAGTAGGCTTATTGGACTTATTGAAGACTGCCTTGCACGCATAAACGATGATTTAGACGAATTTGTGGGCTAAGAAAAATCGGTTGACATTGAATCCAGGAAAGTCGCAGTGTATTGCTTTTTACAACAACGTTTTTGATAGAAATAGCATTCCTCCGGTCGTTGTCGGTGGTACCAATTTAGTGATGCAAAGTAAAGTTACAAATCTTGGTGTTACTTTAAGCCAAGACATGAAGTGCTGTGAGAATGTTAACGCATTGATTAGAAAAGTCTACTTCGGTCTTCGGAGACTTTGGCTCTATGCGAGTATCTTAACAACACCTGCTCGTCTTAAAATTGTAAAGACGCTACTTATGCCATACTTTACACATTGTAGTACAATTTACCGTAAGCTTGATTCCTTTTGTGCGCGCAAAGTGGAGGTTGCCTTTAATGATTGCGTTCGATTTGTATTTGGTCTTCGCAGGTTTGATCATGTTTCTTCTTTTCGGACAAGATTACTTGGTTGTCCTCTGACTTCTTACCTTCAGCGTAGGTCATTGATATTCTTCTTTAATCTTTTAAAGTCAGGTAAACCAGAGTATCTCAGAGAACTCTTCAGTTTCGCAACATCTGAACGCAATAAGAATATAATAAATAACTCCTCGTTTTTATAAGACGATTATGGAAAATTCTTATCTTGTCCAGATCTCACGCCTATGGAATAATCTTCCTAAGAATATCCAAACTGCCAACTCCTTGATCGCATTCAAGAGGCTCATTAGTTTACAAATAATATAGTTGTTGATATTCGTTCCATTAAATTTTTGCCATATTTTTCTAATTATCTTCTTAGCAGCTGAAAGTAAATTCTATAGATGACCTTTCATAGCGCACTTACAAAGTTTCTGTAATCTTGATAGTTTGATCTATATTTCTTTCTTTCTTTCTGTTTTCTTCTGAATTAGCATAGTTTAGTTAATAATCTTTCTTTTTTTCTTTTACTTTTTCGCCATAAATTATGTATTTAGAACCGTAGTTACTACTTATTGTACAAAAAAGATGTCTAATCTTGTGTACGACTGGAATAAATGATATGATGATATGATTTTAAAGAAATCATCCAAAAGCAGTTTGCTTTCTTGTAAAGTAATTGTGTTGCTATTTTAACTGGATTAAATATTTCGAAAAATGTTCACAGAAACACCAATCAGAAGTGTTGACTTATTGCGGATAACAATATTATTTCAAAGGTATATATTTATATTCAAAGGTTTAATTTAAGTGGAATTTAAGAGGGTGTTCTAAAAAGCTTAGACAGCGCACGAAATCGATCAATTGCATTCGAATAAATAAATTTGTCTTCTACCTATAGCCAAACACCGTCTATTTCCATAACCAAATCGACCTCAACCTCAACAGTTTCAACATCGTTAACATCAATACTGGTTAATTAAATCTGATCAGTGCAACGTTTTTACAGTAGCAAACATGTTATGTGCATGAGTAACTATACTTGCTCTAGTTTTAGATCGAACCTAAAAGTTATTGGACAGAAAATTAAATAAAATCTCTTTGATAAAATTGGTTCGGTTAACTCACCTCTGTAATGTATATACAATGTAAAAGCTTTGAGATTTTCATTATAGTATGGCGGCAGCTCATTAAATTCGATTACGTTTTTATAACAATTTCACCATTAATTATTATTAGTTGCATATTTATATACATAACAGACCATGAATCATCAGAGTCCAGTAATGTGAATGGCTTTCCTTCCTTAGTTATTAAGTTTCACATAGCGATTTTGATTTTGTTGTATTTCAGCAGTAATTTTTCTCTTTTTTAATGGTTCCACTATAGCCGATAATTATGGTTCATTTGTATTTATTTCATTAAGGATATCTACATGCAAGTCTCGTCTGTTGTACATGTTTTCACTAATTCGCCAAATAAGAGCTTGGAATAAATCATTTTGTTATTAGAAATAACGCTATAAATGTAACAAATTTTTTCGTTACGAAAAATAACGAAAAAAATCATCTGAATTGGTATAAAGTTATATCGTTATGGAGCACTCACTCGGTAAATACTATTAAATATAGCAGCGCCATATAAGATCTCGCATCCATCATTAGCCCAAGATTTTCGGTTGAAAGTGTGTGGAAATTAACTAATTTAATTTAAGAATCAAAAAATTTCCACCAAAGACAGAGACAGGAGCAGAAATTCGACATTTCCGCTTTTCCAATCACATTGAATTCTGCTTTCAGAAAACATTACTTGTCAATTACACATGTCACGTGTAATAATTTTTAAAAAGTTGATGTTAATTGTGAATTAATTTGTTATTTCTAACATAATTAATTAATTTTTCATCCATCCATTCTCTTTAACAAGAAAGGACGCCAACAACGAAATAAAAATGTTAGCTCTCTTTACATTGGCAGTACCGAGCAGAAGAAGAATTTTTGAGATTTGGGGGTGTATCTTTTTTCCATTCTGTAGATCGAACAGATTTTTTAGAACGTTCAGACAGATCAGTCTGGAAAAAGATACAAATCCAGAGTGCTTTGGTAGTCCAGTCAGTAGGGATTTTTTTCCCTACAAAAGGTGGGGTAGTTGTGATTTTTATATATCTTATTCAGTTCCGGCCCCGATGATCGGGGGGGGGCGGTCCGCCATCTTGGATTAAAGGTACCAAAAATTCGTTTTTTTTTTCAAAATAATTCCTCAGCGGTTGATTCTACGACAAAAATGTAAAAATATAAATTTGAAGAAGACTAAAATCCCTAAATTTTTTGTAAAAACACTTTTTTTGTAAGTCTTATGTGTAACGAGTTACAACAGCGGAAACGTGAACATTCTTCAAAAAAAATGTATGCACATAGTACCATTTATGCAGAGTATTTCGTCAATGGTGATAGTAGCCACCTAGTCAAACAAAAAATTGTATGGCAAGGGGGGAGCGGCATCTCAACCGTTTGAGAGTTACAGGGTGATTAAGAAAATATGCAACTCTTTCAGAAAATACCCTGCGTATCTTAAAAAGTTCAAGGTTTACAGTCACTTACAGAGCTTATTATATGCAGAACTTCATGGCTTTTCAAACGATTGGTCTAACAGCCCCATAGTCCTCTCCCCTTAGGAGTTATGGTGGTCTAAACTAAAGATAATTTGTTCCCTTAGTGACAAAACATGTAATTAAAAAAAAAAATTCGTCTAATTTCTGTATGATCTGAATAGATTATAAGTTAATAACTGTTTCACGGCTACAGTGAGAACATAGGTATAATAGGTCAAATTAAAGAGAAGAATGGACAGTTTACAGTTTTTATAAAAAAAAAATTACGTTAATCACTTCTTTTAAAAACAAGAGGTTAAGTCAATAAAAAGGTAAGAATATCCAAAATTTTTAGTATAGACCACCATAACTCCTAAGGAGAGAGGAGTACAGGGCTGGTCTAGCAGTTGTTGGAAAGGCCATAAAGTTCTGCTGTAAGTGACCGTACACTCTGCACTTTTTAAAATACATGGTAATTTATGAAGGACTACCAAATTTTCCTAATCACCCTGTAACTCCGAAACGGTTGAGATGACGCCCGGCCCTTGACATACAATTTTTTTTTTGACTAGGTGGCTACTGTCACCTCCTGTTCTAAGACCACCCTGTATAAGGGGTACTATTCGTATACATATTTTTAAAAGAATGATCACGTTTCCGCCGCTGTAACTCGTTACACGTCAGACTTACAAAAAATGTAGGGAATTTAGTCTTCTTCAAATTCATATTTTTACATTTTAGTCGTAGAATCAACGTAGAGGAATTATTTTGAAAAAACCAATTTTTGCTACCTTTAATCCAAGATGGTTGATCGCGCGGACCCCCCTCAAGGGTCTAAACTGGGATTTTTTTTCATCGGGACTGAATAACATATATAAAAATCAAAACTACCCCACCTTTTGTTGGGCAAAGGCCTTATTTAGTCCCTATTGACTAGACTATGAGCATCCTGTTCTTTTTTTTTTATTTTTATTTATAAAATATCAATTGGTTTGCCCGTGCACGAACAGTTGCATGCTTTCAGAAAAAAATCTGCTTCTGTCCCTGCTTTCTGCTTTTAATGTGTTACGGCCTTTAGCGAAACATCAAAAGTATTGCAAACTTGTTTGAAATAAAAGCAATCGTTTCTTGGTGTATCCTTTTCAGACTAGCTACCTTGATAATGAATAATATGTGAATCGGTAGCCCGGTATGACCAGGTATGACAGGTAAGGGATTGAAATAATGTTCTAAAACTTCATCAAAATAACTGAAAATGTGAATTCAACTCGAACTGAATTCAATATCTTTCGGTTTGTAATCGTTGTCGTTGATATGCGATATCGGAAACTGAACTCTGCTGTTGGGGGTAATTTTATAGAATTTCTTTATAAATGGAATATTTATAACACATGTGTAAATATTTGTAAAATGTCGTAATATCTTATCTTGTGTATCTTTTCAGGCGAGCATTTGTCTAAGGACTTCAAAGAGCACATAAATCGCCTTCAAACAGTCCCCACAATCATTGATGATGGCTTTAAACTATCACAGCCAATTGCTATAATTCGGCATTTAGTGCGAGAGAAATTAGTGCCGGAACATTGGTATCCGAGACATAGTTTTTCACGTGGCCGTATTGATGAATTCTTGGAATGGCAAAATAATAACATGAGACTAACTTGCACCGATTATTTCCAAACAAAATGGCTCCAACCATCTTTAAGTCAGTCCAAACCCGATACAGAGAGAGTAATTATTTTGTATATAAAACATTTTCTTAATATCAACACCAAACCCTTTTAGGTTGAAGCCGCAACAGAAAGGCTTAACAGGTGCCTAAATGATTTCCAAAATTTATGGGTTCGTAATAACAAATATTTGGTCGGAACAAATATCTCAATTGCAGATTTGTTAGCCATCTGTGAAATAGATCAACCAAGTAAGAACATAAAAGAAAAAAATATTATAAATTTCATATTAACTATTTCTTTCAGAAATGATTGGATTCGATCCGTTCGAGAACAGACAAAAGTTGCACACCTGGTATGATCTTGTTCGTGAAACATTGGACCACTTTTATCTAGAGGCAAACCAACCTGTATTGGAAAAGTTATCGAATAAGAGCAACAACAAAAATGAAGTCCTATCGATGAATGCTTAAATAGGGTGTGGAGGGGTAGAGTAGGTTAATTTATGAAGAAATTGATCACTTTTAATATCGCTTTATTTATTACTTTAGTTTCTTACATTTTACAGTTATAACTTTTACGAAATATAACTGCGCAACTGTCTGTAGCTTACGTTAAATAATCACACAATAAGAATATAATATACACGTATGTTAAGTTCACTTAAAATATTTAGTAACAGAAAACAAACTGCAAAAATGGCCAAGACTGCTTGAATGCCGTTGCCAAGCGAAATCGAAATATAAATAAATCTTAGAAATTACACAACTAAATTACGATGAGGGAGGATAGCGTAATTCGTATCGAGTTGTGTTGTTTATGTTACATTAAGTATGTGTTTTTCTTTTTTCTTAAATAAAAGTTCGTTAATTTTTATAAAAATATACATTCTCACTAGATCCCTGACTTGAACTATTTTAATTAAAACTTGAAAGTCGTAGCAAACATTTTCATCGAGCTAAGTTAATCTTTTTTTGGGAAGGACACGGATAACGGATAAAAACTAAGGCGTAGAAAAGCACAGATGTTTTGGCTTAGAAATTAAAATGGTAAAGTGAATATGTAACTTGAAAACTAATAATTTTATATGAGACCGTACTTAGGTCAGGTCCTGTCTTCCCATTTAAATTATTTTGTGTTGTTGTAAGTTGGCTGTAATGTACAAAATATGTTTTTGCTACCAATCTTATAATATTTCTTATATGATTTAAGAAGACAGGCTCTGGTAGGATGTAGACCATTGGGTAGAGTGCCTTCAGATACCCGTTTTCGAAGACCCGCTACTATATACATATAGGTACTTGCTTATCCGGAATAGAAATGGTATTCTTTTAGGTTTCGGTAAGTTGCATCTTATTATAACTAGGAGTTTTACTCATTAACACCAAGAAAGTAATCGGGAAACTATTTTTTAAAATATTTACGACGTTTTTTCGTTCATAGAAAATTGCTTATTGCTGTAGAAAATATCGTTCTCTTCTAAAACAATTTTTTTAACTGAGATATTAACTCGGTTGATTTTGTTTCTGTCTGTTTTTTTTTTGTTTATGTAAGAAATAACGGTTATTTATAGTGTTTCTAACAGTGTATCGCGAATTTATCAAAATGAGGAAGCAATTAGTGTACGAAAACACTTTGAGAATACAATAATGTACGAAATTCGTCCTTATTTACAGTTATAAAACTAGATTCGCGCTTATATTAAAATCTCATTGAAATAAAAACAAAAACAAAAAGTCTGTAAATGACTCAGCCTACAGTAAATAATAAAATCACGCATTTTGCTCTGCATCTTCATCATGTTCATTTAACAGTGGACTGTCGTCTCCTAGCCGACTTGGAGGTAGTGTAGTTCCTGGTGTTGTAGGTGCGGATCGTGATACCCAACCTCGTCTGCCTCGTCCGCGTCCCAAGAAACTAGTCGCACCCACAGGACTTCTCATCGATCTTGAGCTCGAATTACTTATAGGAATATACATTGCCCTGCTTGGTTTTGAGAAGAATTTCTTCTTACTTTGAAGTGATGAAGGTCGTCTAGAAGGCGCCATTGAAGCTATAAAAGTACTTGATTGCTCTGCGGGAACTTGTTGCGTTTCTGTGTAATCTACACTATTGTCGATTTGCAATTGACGAATTTGTTCTAGTAATTCTTTAACTTCACCGGTTGGACTTGTTGCCTGTGGAGGTGATGACGGTGAACCAATGTTGGCTAAACTACTTACAGCTGAACAAGTTGTCGACGTAACATAGCTCCGGATTCCGTCGTATTTCTTAACCATATCTACATTTATGGGTGAATCTTCACCATTAAAGCTAGCAGAAGGCATCTGTTGTTGCTGAAGTATTTGGCAACAGGTTTCCAAGCTACGGCGAAGCACGTCCAAATCACGATATTCACTTTCGCTGTCAGCAGCAACAGGAACTGTTATTGAAATTCCTCCAATTGATCCACAGGAATTATATAAGGGATTATTAGCGTTACCAAATTGATTTGTGCTGTTAATGGTTTGTGCTTGAACTTGATTGATCACTGGATTCGTTTCGGTGTTTATTTCACCGCTACAACTATTATTAACAAATATATCACTAAGGCTACTGTTGCTATTCGTGATGTATCTAAACTGTTGATCGCTTTGCGAAGCGATTACCGTGTTAGAGCGTTCACAACTATTGGCAACTCGAACATTTTGAAAGTTCACACTCTCAGAGGTGTGCATCATCTGAGCTTGTGAGAGGAATTGTTGCTGATTGTTATTATTGTTGCTGTTATTGTTATTATTATATGCCAAATTCGTTGGTGTATTCCTGGAAGAGGGTTGATTTCCGCCGGTATCCTGCGGTGAACAAACTAACTGCGATGCTGATCGCGGAATCACAAAATGTTGCTGAAATTGTGTATTAATGGCTGTATCAGGGCTTGCTGCCCTTGAATAGGGAGGAGGTACTAAAGTATTTGCTTCATTTGCTGTACATATAAAACTTGAGCTAAGGGAATCTACTGTGCTAGTCGCTGACAAAGAGCCAGCTGGTCTAACTATGTAGTTTCTAAAATACTGAACCATAAGATAGCTAGCACCATTTTTTCCATTATCACCATTGCACGTAAACACCAGGGGATAGAGATCTGGCTTAGATGTAACCTGTAAAAGTTATTATTGAATATTATAGTTTTGTTAATGTGATTATAGACGGCAGGCGTATTACCTCTGTGTAGGGAGGAGGTGGATGATGAAAAGAACTACATCTACTGTACTGTGGCGGAGCATAACAAGAACCAGCTGAATCACCTTCAGATTGCGTATGATGATCTGATGAACCCCATCCGCAAAGTTGCCTTCGTTTCTTCCATAGGGAATATGCGCATAAAATAGCTAGTAAAATAGCAACAACAAGACACCTGTAATTGAGTAAAAAATATTTTGTTTCTCAACTAGGCAAAAATATAAAATTTCTGTATCAAAATCATCTCAGTGGCTCTATTTAAAAATTTATTTGTTTTGTTAAAAGTGGAATGTAGAAAATAGGATGAGATTGGGTATGAGTCCGTAGTACCTTCTAAGCCATGTTTTCGAGGATTTTTGCTGTCTAGCTAGTTTATAAGTAGTAGACACCTAGACAATTCTGAGAATTTTCAATATTATAACTTGTGCGATTATACACATTGTATCATATTTTTGATTTTAGTATTTTACATAAGCTAGTATACATTGTCTATCGCTACTACCACAATTGTTTGTCTTTTACCATGTTTTCTTCGATAATAGAATCAACTTCAACGTTCTCTGTATTAGAGCAAGACACCGACCTGGGCGATGTTGAGTCATGTTTTCCCACTGCAATGACGAAGTGGATACTCTGATCGATCCACGGCTATGTTCTATTGAAATTGTCGATGAAGACATCGATTTTTTAATCTTACTCAGTGGATTCGTGCAGCACAAAATAAATATCTACTTCAGAAAACCGACAAAGGTAAATACACCAGCAACACTTTACTCTTCAGCCAGTATTTAACACGATAAATCCATTTGCGGTTCAGGAGCGCGTTCATCAAGTAAACTGTAGTCGGCTAAGGCAGCTGTAGATGTGACTACCCTCGTTCAGAAATGATAGCTGTGTTCTTTTGTGTAGTAGACCTTTAAAAATGTAGTTGATCCACACTAAGTACTGCTCGTCCAATCGTTGCCTTTAAAATATCTTTAACGGTCCTGCTGATTTACTTTCCCGCGGAATAACTGGAAGAAATTTGGCTAACTCGTCAATGTGGCTCGAAGGACCTAACTGGTTATCTCATCATTACGACACTTGGCCTAAGTTTAGCTTTGATGTATTGTCTCCAAGATTCTTTATGTTTGCAAGCATCAGTTGAACCAGCGAAAATAATTTCTACTTCTTCGATACTAAGGATAGAGGATTTCAGTAACTACAGACGACTCCTTCGAATAACAGCATGCGTTCTACGTTTCACAGACTCTTTGAAAAAAAAAACCCGCTCCAAATAAATATCTTATAGCGAGGGAGCTTGAGAGGGCTGAAAATCTATGGATTAAGTATATTCAGAGTCAAGAATATCCTGAAGAAGCTGCGGTGCTACGAAGGAAGGAAGCTGTGCCTCAATCATCAAAGAATTTAACATTAAACTTGGTAATGGATGAGGAAGGGATCACTCGACTTGGTAGTCGTTTGGAAAACTCTGATTTAACTTTCAACGAATATTTTCCTATCATCATTCCGAAGTCAACGCATCTCACAACTATTATTATAGCAGACATGCATCTACGCGCAGTTAATATTATTTTAACACGATTACGAGAGAAATTCTGGATTATAAAGGATCATCAAAAAATTAAGGCTGTTATCAAAAATTGCACAATATGTAAACGTCTTCGTGGTAAACCTATCTCGCAGCCCTTTGCTCCTTTACTGCGGAACAGACTGACTACTACTAGACCTTTCGAAACCACAAGCATTGATTTTGCTGGCCCACTATACGTTCGGATTTCTTCGGATGAAGTCAAAACAAAGAAGGTTTACATTCTTTTATTTACTTGTGCAGTAGTTCGAGCAGTTCACTCGGAATTGGTATCTGATCTGAGTACTCCTTCTTGTATTTTAGCTCTGCGACGATTCTTTAGTCGCCGGGGGATACCAAAAACCATAATATGTGATAACGCTAAAACGTTCAAACGAGCTAGTTTAGAATTCAGGCAGCTTAGTACCAGTGTTTGCTCCGAAGAGGTACAAGATTATATATCAAACCAAGGTGTTGCTTGGGAATTCATAGTTGAACGAGCTGCATGGTGGGGAGGCTTCTGGGAGAGTCTCATCAAGACCGTTAAAGATATTTTAAAGGCAACGATTGGACAAGCAGTACTTAGTGTGGATCAACTACAAACATTTTTAGGGGGAAGCACAATCAGTGATAAATGCGCGACCGTTAACGTATATTAACGAGGATTCCCTTGATTTACGCCGTTAACGCCGGCTCATTTTTTGACTGGATCTATTCCTACTATCATCAGTTTGACGCCTGGCAACGTTAGCGACTGCGATATACGGTTTTTGTGGAGAACACGGCTAAAACTAAAAAAATCATTCTCAAACCGTTTTAAAACTGAATATCTTCAGCGTTTAAGATCAGCGCATCATACAAATCACAGTTTTTCATCAAATGTAAGAATTGGAGATGTGGTTATTGTTCATGATGGTTTAACACCGAGAATATTGTGGAAGCTTGCCGTTATTGAAAATGTGTTTCCTGGTCTCGATGGGCGAGTTCGAGCCTGCCTCCTACGACTTCATAATGGTTCCAGGATGCGGAGGGCGGTCCAACATCTGTACCCTCTTGAGGTCCTAAAATCACCGCCGGCCGGAGGATGTTAAAAAAAAAGAAGAGCATACCGAAATTCAGCAGTCGTTTATAGTTTCTCTTATTGCACTCATTACTATGTCTGTATGCATTTATTCTCTTCAACATATTTGTAGTAGCCTCATAGGCTTAACTGAGTTTTTGTATGATTAGTCCGCTTTTGAACCGCGCAGAGCACTGAACTAGAATTGTAGTGAGAATAGAATAAAGTGATATAAAACTAACGCTCATCTTTTAATTCTAACGCCTATCTAAGTCCTGGTGATCCAGTTAATTTAATAATTTCAACACCTTGCTCTAGAACTCCCATATACTGGAGAGAACAAATTGTTCTGTCGATTGAAGTGAACTATTTGTACTGTTCGCTTCAATTAAATCTTACTATGAAAATGTATGAGACATTCTTTTGTGTATATTTTGTTCTGCTCTGTTCTGCGGACACAAAAGAACACAGCTGATATATATCCAGATTCTTGATTTGGCTAAACGACAATTTCTAGCGTTCAAAATATCCTAGACATAGAGGTTCGTAACCGTCTACGGCTAGTGTGCATACTTGAGAGTGCTACCCAGCGCAGCTAACACAAACGCAATACACAATTGACTTTTTTGTAAGTCGCTTTTTTTTATATTACAGGAAATAAAATAAAAATTATTATAATTATGGCAAATGTGACGATTTACATGATAAACGTGGAGAACCATTCATTAGGCGAACCAGGTACTTATTGTTATGTTATAAATTACATATGCTTCATAAATGCAATTTTATATTTACAGTAAATGTAATTCATACTCCAGTAAATGATGGAATTGCTGAGGTTGGCAACGGCTACATCTAATTATGTTTGGCTACGAGTAAGCTACGATAGGCTGTAGCTATAGCCTCAGCCAACACTCACGGAAAGCATATGGAACTAGTATCATCGGCGAATTATTTAAACGGCAAAAAGTCTATTTAAAGGTTGAACGTCCATAGGAGAACATAAATAAGGAAAATGTTTCCAACTTCTTAACTTTGATGTCCTATAACTAAAGAAATGAGAATGGAGATTTGGTTGGATATTTTTATTTTATTTTTTTGTAAACTTGGAGGATTTACCATTATTTTAGGTGTATAATAAGAAAATTACAGGCTGTTCAGGTAAAAAAAAAATCGCAAAACCATTCCTACCACCGAAACGATTCATTTCTAACTTCCTGAAGGATTCCGCAATACATGGCCGTCTTAGAAATCCTGCAACAGCACCCGTAATTATAAGAAATATATAAATTTTAATTTAATAGTTTTAGCATTTCTTACTTAATAACGTAATAAAAGCCATCGCATGTCTGAAATTTCAATAAACTTGTAACTAATCTTTCTAACATCGCGCTACTAATTAGGGGTGGTATTTAAGGCCGACCGACCGTATGGAAAGTAATTTATGGATTAAAATGACGAAATTAAAGGTTCAAATTTAACAGATTCAAGATTTCAGCAATTTCAAGTGGGCTTAGGAGACCCGCCTACAACTTTAATTTCTTCTCGTCCCTACTAATTCGTATTAAGTAGTGGTAAAATTTCATCCAGGTTTTTTGATAACAGAGTAACGTTAGACTAAATTTTGCAAAACTTTTCATATCTGAATGCTCTTTTAGAAAATAAAATTTTTACTTTAAACTCAATTCGTGAACAGCCCTATTCTATACTGAATTGATAGAACTTCTTACTATCCGTGGATTAAGAAATTTACCATCAACGTTAGGACTACAGAATAGAGTGTATGAGGCTCATGCCTTTTAGATTCGGAGATAAAGCTGATTATGTTAAACTGCAAATCACCGATTAAGGTCTTTATATTGAATCAGGAATTTATAGAATAACGACGAAATATATTTATTTCCATCTGTTCTACGTGTTAACTTGCACGGCCTTTGTTGTAGACCCAAATGTCTGCATAGATCGATTAAGTCATTAAAGGTCTTTATACTGACGTTACACTGTCGGAGGGAAATCAAACTTTTATCGAATTTTATGATAGCATCATGTATAATTTATATCTATGAAAACTGGATACATAGAAGTATATAAAGGTAATTGCGTACAAATTGTGTATAATCTGTTTACGCTCTATCTAAAGTAAACCTGACGTTTTAAGCAATTTGACTACTAACTACAAAACTCTATTGAACTCTCTTTAGATCCTTGGCCTCTCTTGAATGTCTCCTGGGCTATACAATTTTGTGATTGGAGTATTCAGTAATTTGGCACCTTCAAAAAAAGATAGAACGTTTCAACTAATACCGATTTAAGCAACACCACGCTGGTATAGTCATTACCAAGCTGGAGAGTATCAACTTTGTAAGTAAAGCCATATTATAAAGAAAATATCTAGTACGTAAGACTTGAAATTATAGTTCGCTGCTCAGGTCCCAGATCCAATGCAAGCGTAATCCGACTCTAATGAAAAATGCTTTAGAGATTATCTTATCACATGAAACTTCCTAAATTTTGAGATAAAAGTCGTCGAATCCATCCTGAAATTTATTTAGTTGCGATTTAAAATGGTCTAGCCATACTAAATACTTTTTTTCGATAGCGCTAATTATAACTTTTTTTCAGCTGGACTAAATAGGTATATTTAATTATTTATTATCCTTGTTTTCAACAAGTCTCATGGATAATTCGTAGTAACTCCCCACATTGTAATAAAGTATGTAATGTAAATACGTCCTAGCGTATACGTTCCGCTATTTCAATTCGAGTGCAAAATTATCTGGGCATGTACTCATCTCACTAGTCAATTTATCATAATTACATAAAAACGCAAGACCACAAGGAGAAACATATTTATCAAACATAACATAACCCCATACTCTGTCCGGCTTATAATCCAGTCAAGAATGCATTTCAAAGACGTAATTTACCTGCATTCACAATTATTAGCTGTTGGTCTACTCATGAGAATATCGATTTCTTCGGTAGTTTGGAAAGAAACATGAGTTTAAATCGTAATTGATCATTCACTTGTGGCAAGTGGCTTAACACTAGCGAATATTTTAGAGGTCAATCAATAAATAAGTTATGAAATTCCATAAATTTAATTTTTAAGACTCTACGCTCGACACACTATTAAATTTTATGAAGAATCCTTTAACAACATCAACTTACCAGAAATACCAATGGCTTATAAAGAATAAATTCAGAACATGATCTGTAGCCGGGGGTAGTGGTCGTGGTCCGCTCTGATAAGGAGGGCAGCAACCTTGAGTACAACATTCTCTTGGTAAGGAACAGATGTGTCCTCCTTCACAAAACCTTGCCGCCACCTGAAAATCACAAAAAAATTCTTGAAACACTCGTGGGAACCGATAAAAAAGTTATATTTTTTCTTATATCTTCAATAAACCATCTCAAAGCGAGTAAACAAATTTTTTATCTCATTCCTTCGCACAAAACTAACGTTCTCAAATGATAAAATAATAAAAAATAAATACTAAATCCCTTTGCACCTTCACATAATTATTGTCTTGTTTGAACATGATTCACTTGACTGCACTACATGACGATAAGCTCAACTTTAATCCAGCATCCTGCAAACATACATAAAAGGAACAAAGAAGTGTCGCACTTACGAAAGTTGGAAGTGTACAAATCCCAAACAAAGATGCGATCAAGTATCCGAAATGAACCATTTTCCAATATTTTTCACTTTTATAAGCGAACAATGCAAAATTTGCATTGTTGCCCTACTTTTCTTAGGTGCGGGGTCGTTACTTTGATTTTCTTCCAAATAAATTTTAAAATGCTAAGATTTTCTTCAATTTTTCTTTTTAGTGCCAGCACATCATGTAAAATCCGATACAAGCTCTAATAATGTGTGGTGGAAAACATAGAAAGGAAGATACTTGCGCCCCCTTCCCTGAATTACTTGATTCATTCAGAGCTGCTGTTGCCGCACCGAAGAACTCTTTCTATAACATTTTGCGAAAAACAGTCAGGGTATGGGGATGAATTGCTCTGGCAACGATTTCGTTTGAGTTTTACCCCAGATGGGAAGACATGCGCCCCATTGGCTTCAACTGTCATTTTTAACAACCACTAGAGAAATTAGATATACCAACGAGGGTAAACAAAGTCCCTGCTGAGTTGTGTGGGAAATATAGAAAAAGGGGACGACGTGCTCGTGAGTCGTGCTCGAGGGTCGATACGTTCATATTTTCGAATTTCTATGAACTCTGTGCCTTTTAGAGACATTTGAAATTTCTCTGCAGGAATTTTGGTTGCCAATTAGATATGAACAGCGCTAATAGATTGTTGCGAAAATGGCGAAAATGCTAGTGTCAACTGAAAATTTGGAAAATTATTTTTGTGCCAATTTCGGGAGATTCGTAAAGATTTGTGTAAAAATATTGTCTCTAGTTGATTCTCAAGAGAATTTCCTAAAGATCCTTTTTCTTCTTATTAATTACCGTTATAACTTTTGTAGGTGATAGTTTTTTTTATCCATGAGTCTCCTAGCTTAGTAACTCCGGGCACTCAGGAATTTGGGTTGTTGGAAAAATCATCTCGAACAAACAAGTGTTAAAAAGGTTTTGTATGCCTTCTTCTTGAATGTTAAGACTACCACAGCGAGTTTCTATATGAAAGAATAAATTCCCACGTTCTGACTTCTATTTCATACTAATAAAACTATAAAACGAAAAGAAAATTAAAAATAAGTTAAAACAGAAAATCCTTCTGGAATCCATGCAAAACGTTCTAACTACAGCAAAACTATGACCAGTTTAACCATCCACCAATATTTTTTTGAAAGCTTTCATATATCAGAAGTTTTCCGATTTAAGTTATAACGACAATTTTCCTATTAACACGAAAAGCGGATATGTTTGCGATATGAACTAAGCGCATATGCTAATAAATTTTGTATGCCAGGCCTAAAATGAAAAAAAAAAATTAAGAAGTTTTTACTTTTACCGGAAATTTTGCATGTTTCTAGGCATTAAACAAAGCTGCAATTCGGTTTTAAAATTTTTTCACTTCGATACTTCCAATTAAAGTTTGCCTTGCATCCTGGCACCCTCATTCGGACAATTGCTTCAATATTCCGACGGCGTAGAGACATCTACTGCTCAAAATATAATATATTGCCACGAAAAAAATCATGCGCACAGTGAAACGTCAGTTGAAATTTGTTGTCGTCGTTGACAGTTTTTCTAACCCCCAATGTAAATATTGCCAGCATTCGCTTAAGTTTTTAGTTGTTAAAAAGTGAAGATTGAAGTAAAAATGAAAAATCTACTGTATTTAGTCATATCAATTAGTTTAGTGAGCTGTGTTAAGCCCTGGGATACCGAAGAATTAGAAATTTTTGACTTGGTAGAGGAAATTAGTCAAAATTTTTATGAATTGATGGGTCTCAAGCAGGTATGTAAAACCAATTGTTGCTCCACCGGGCCATAATGTAATTTGGTTTTAAAATAAAATCATTTCTCAGGATGCTTCAGGGCAGGATATTAAAAGAGCGTTTCGAAATTTGTCAATATACTTGCATCCGGATAAAAGCGATGCAGAAGATGCAAATATTCAATTCAGGAATTTAGTGTCTGTCTATGATGTTCTCAAGGATACTTCTAAAAGGGAGAAATATGACAAAGTCCTTAAAGATGGGCTGCCAAATTGGAAATCGGCGGTATACTATTACCGACGAGTGAAAAGAATGGGATTTGCTGAATCTGCAGCAATTTTATTCCTTATCATAACAGTTGGACAATATTTGGTCGCATGGGGCGTTTACGTAGAGAAAAAATATACAGCGGTAAGTAGGAAGATTTTGTATTCGGTTAAGTGGGGGCAGAATTTAATGGTGTTTTATTCGTCTAAATTATAGGAACAAATATTTGGCTCAAAGCTGAAAAAGTTATCGAAGAAGAATAAAGCTAATATGGACATAGATGCCATTCTTAGTGGAATACCTTCCCCAAGTATATATGTACGTGTATGTTTACTAATTTATTTTTACGAAGTTCATAAAACTTTTCCTCCAGAATACTTTGCCGTTTCAAATTCCTAGAGGTATATGGAACTTCCCGAAGGGAGTGATGTCAATTTACACAACATTTAATGAGTATAAACAGCAAGAACTGGAAAGAAAGAGGCTGTAAGTAAACTTTTTTTTTTTGTAATTTTATTGCTACTTCAATTGAATTTGAAATTAACTGAACTACGATGATATATATGTTTTAAATATGTAGTTAAATCTTGAGCGGTGTGGCTTGTTTTTGTCTATTAACTACAGTTCTATTCTGGCTGAGATTCAGCACGTTTACATGAATACTTGAAGTATACTTGAAGTATGCTTGAAGTAATTGCTGATAAAATCTTCATCCTAGACAATACATCTTACTCTGTACCTTGCAATATGGAACTACACTCTTTACAGTTTGAAAAATTGAGGAGAATGAGCTGCTCCTTATTGAAGTTGATTTATTTATTTATTTTAACTTCAAGTTCATCCGATAGATTACAGACTCTAACATAAATCCAATTATAATCTACCGGTCAACAGTGATACATTCATGTACAGCTATGTACGCATTATGAAACTAGAGAAATATAATACAATATTAAGAATATGCAAAAATACTAAGACTAGGAAAACACTACTGTAAGTAAAATTAACTCAAGTTATGGCTCATTACCAGATATCAATTCAATATACTAATCACTAGGAGCAAAAATTACGTATTAGAAACATACAATCAGTTGAATACAGAAGAAAAGAGTAAAACGACTTCTAGATACTAGAAAATTAAATCAGTGTTCAAAGTTTACTATGATTTTACTACGAGTATAAAAATCCAGAGAAAAGGAGAAAAGGGCATTGTAAGTCTCAAAATACCAATAAAAAGAAAAAGAGGGAAATGAAATGAAAGAGGCTATGAATAAGATTATAGTAAGACAAGCTAGGCTGTTGCGCTTTTCTGGCCAATTCTTGGCAGCTTCCGATTTATCTACTCAGTAAGTAAAGAAAACCAATGAATAAATGACAATTGTGACAGCGAACCAAAGCTCCTAGATGGGATAATTTACTAGAGCTAACGATTGGAGCTCTTGTGTAGAGGTCTAGCTGATATCATAGTAGTAACAGTAAAGTTGGACAATTCTTCTAGCATATTTCATATTTTAAAAGAAAGTATTTTTACCACAGCTGGTCTAGCACAAGATTGAACCTTAGCCCTAAGATAGCATTTGGAAGAGACCTTCAGATACTCAATTTTGTGAAATTTAAGTTGATAAAATGGGAATGAGGTGGTAATTTAGTATTAGTATTTAGTGATAATAACTAATCCTGATATTGAGCTTCATTATTTAGCTTGTAAATAACCACTAATGTTGGCATAGATATTATAAAACTCGATCAAGTTATTAACAGAAGAGAGCTTGGCACATGAACTTGTCTCATAAAAAAATTTACAAAGACTAAATACCGACGGTGTCAACGAGATCTTTCCACACACGTACGATGACTGATAAATGTAGTTTCTCTTAAGTCGCATTCATAGATTAAAAATTGTTCCATTTTTATAATTCAATTTTAATAAAAAACGATTTAGGAAATTATTTGTAATAGGTAACGCCTAAGTTTTAAGATCATTGAAAAAATTTGGCATTGCCTATTACAAATTGATCATAAAAAATTTTCAAATTCAGAGAAGCTGAAGAGCTTGAACGACAGAAACAGATCGAAGAAGACTTTGTTAAGGAAAGGGAGGCTAAAAAGGAGAAAAAAGAAAACATACGCAAACGAAAGCAAGCACAAAAAGCTCCAGAAAAGACTGATGAGGAGTTGGCAGGATATTCACAATTAAAAGCTAAGGAGTTCAATGAGGAGGATACAGTAAGGCCAGTAAAAGCTGGAAAGGTAATAAATTCAAATTATAATAAAAAACAAAAACAATAAAAGAATTATAATTTGAACTCTTAACAGGCTCCAGTGTCTGGTGGATTATGGACAGACGAGGATTTGGCCGAGCTAGTAAGACTTGTAAAAAAATATCCCGGCGGGTCAGGGAGTAGATGGGAAGTAATTGGAGAAGCTATGAATCGGAGTGTAACTGAGGTCACTTTTATGGCGCATAAACTAAAGGAAAATGGCTATAGAATTCCTGGTCAAACAGATAGTAGCATTGCGGAGAATCTCGTCCAGGAAGCTACTGAAATTAAAAAGGTCAAAACTAAGAAAACTGTAAATCCCATTCTGGTCGCTGAAACAAATTGGTCACAAGAGCAACAAAGGACCTTAGAAGCAGCTATTGTGAAATACCGTAAGACTGCAAATGCAGATCGTTGGCAAAAAATTTCTAATTGTGTTCCAGGAAAAACAAGAGAAGAATGTCTGGTGAGATATAAATATCTTGTTGACCTTGTTAAATCACAAAAAGAAAATCAAAAAAATAAAGATGATGGCCATGAAAATGTTGAAGGAGCAAGCCAGGAAAATAAGAATGCAAACACCGAAATTTACGAAGATCAATCAGAAATTTTTGAAAATGATGAGACAGAAACTGTAGAATGCATTGAGCTGGAAAGCGAAAAAGTAGAAATAGAAGAGTCTCAACCTAAGAATGTGGGCGGAAAGCCAAGAAATAAACGAAAAGAAAGGAAAAAACGACAACAATTTTCTAGTGATGAAGAGTATTCTGATTAATAGGGCTTATAGAGATTCCCTCCCCTTTATGTATGTAAATGTGGAATAAAAAGGTACCGAGCTTAGATGTCTTTATGTATGTATGCCTAGCTAAGGTAGTGATGTGTAATAATTTTTGTAAAATTTCTAGAGAATAAAACTGAGAGTCTAGCATGGAAACAGAAAAGAAAACGTTTATAACTTACTGCACTTAGTCCACTTTCATTGTCCTTTTGTTATATTTTATATTTCATTAAACCTCGCATACAAAATGGCATTGTCTTCTGCCGTATATTGTGCAGAGGAATGTAATAACTGACTTCCATAAATACTTTTAAAACAAGTAAAAAAGCTAGAATCGGTCTGAGACTAATTCTTATGATATCCTAGATGAATGCCCGTGTGTAATTTTGTTGGTCACCACTCTGTGCAAGTATGATTTTTGAAGTAGTTTTTCGGATATATGTATTTCTAAAACGGTTCGTCGAACAGTAAAAATGGTTATAACCAATTTCATACGATTTCACATTGTACAGATTTTTTCAGTACATTAAGACCGTCCCAACCATATTTCAGGCATTTCAGGAAATTTTTTATGGTAACCCTGCGAAGGAGTTGCCCGTTTCGGCCCATTTTCGAACTTATATTTCCTTTTTTTTTTTTAAAAAAAATCCGTGTGCAAAATTTCAGCCTTCTAAGTGAACGCGTTCTCGAGTTATCGTGCGGACAGACGGACGGACGGACATGCAAAAATCAAAATAACTTTTAATATTATGCGTGGATGTCCAACCCATTTTGCTCTACCATCATTATTTCTAAGTGTTACAAATGAAATGACAAACTTGGTATACCCTATAGATTTCATCTAGGGTATAAAAAGGTCTATTAGAATCTGTCATTCACCCAGGGAGATACATTCACATACCGCAATCCCAAACTAAAAAAATACTAGAGATAAGTAAACCTACGTATAAAGATGCACAATCGTAATGCATTGTTTATCCCACAACAATTCCCCCAACCTCTACCCGTCTTTCCATCAGTGAATTGAAGACTTCCAGAAGGACTTTCTGAAATGTATAAAGAATTCTGGACAAATTCTGCTGACAATTGATCCCTTACTCCTTTTGTTGCGGTGATCATAATCTCCGAGGTGAGAATTGTATGCAGGACTTCTCTACTTTCATCAGAGAAAATAAGAATGTGCCTAAGAAATCCAAGAATGTTCGAATTTATCAGCTTCCGATTCAATTTTGCAAAGAGCGGTATATCAAGAAGTATTCTGTTGGGAATTCACCTTCCCTCAGACTGATTTTGTGACTCGGCTTTTAACCAACCTTCTGCCAATATAAAGGATCAGTCCGGTCCTAATTCCAGAACTCGTTACGATCAGAGTCGAATGGTGTGTATAAAAACATATAGACGAAGGGAAATGAAATAAAATTCCAAGTAATCGAATAGCAAAAATCCACAAAACAGTCGATTAGAAAAGTAGACGGCAGTTTTGTGGATTTTGTTTCAGTTTTCGTTTATCTATATGGTTTTATACACTCGAATCGAGTTCTGGGATAAGCTCCAGCTCTAACCGAGTTGAAAGAAGAGTATCAACTTAGGAAATTTGGCCTGAGAAACTGAAAACTTGAAAATGTTGAGCTTTCCCCAGCAGCCCACCATTCGCAGGGCTTCGTCAAATCTCTTCTCTTTCCTCTTTTGCCTATCTTGCTAATACTGAATGAAATGTCCCGAACTCAACAAATAGATGTTGCCTGAAAGTCTAACCGATCACATAAATATCATGGGCTACACCAACGAAATGTGGATGAGACGTAAAGTATTGGAGTCTGTGATACTTCTAAACAAATTTAACAAATAAATATACTAAAGACACAAAATACTGTGATGGAGTGATCAATCAGGATCTACAATAAAAGTCCGAGCTTACATCTAAATTACGATACAGTTCAGGAATACACTAATGAAGTAGGGCCAAAGCAATGAACTTTGAAGAACTGCGAAGCTCAACTCCGATGTTGTCACGGGACACCGTTTCTTCAACAAGAATGTTGAACGCCAGCATGCTGTTTACGACGACTTTTTTAGAATTCTTTCTTAACGAAGAGGAAGGAGGTGGATAACATTCAACATTTTTTTTTTTATTCCGCAGCCTTTCCAGAAGGAGGGCCAATACATTAGGCAATCCCATCTTCCACGAAGTTGAAATTAATAATCAACTCCTTAGATTTCATTGACAGCTCGAACTCTTTAGTCTCCTGAATCCTGAACCCACTGATTTGATATCACAACGAACTGTCAGACTTCAGGTTATCACAGCAGTAGCCACCACTTCAAGCTATAACCTAATGCTGGTCCCCTGTATATTTGAGCGCAAAAAATGAAATTTTGGGTCTCTTCAATCACTCATTCTGTTAGGTATTGAAAAGTTTGAAGCCGCTAGTTTAAACCGATAACCATTTGATTCGTCTAATTTTACATGTTCCAAATTTATGATCAGAAATACACGCTCGGAGATCTGAATAGATCAATTCGGCTTCGATTTAATTAAGGCCTGTAGTGATTAGCAACTTTCAAGCTCTGCGTTAAGACGATGATAATATTCAATATCTTTTGGAAAATGTCAACAGATGAATCTCCTCCTTCAACTAACAAGCAGAACGTAAACAAACAAGATTACCAAAAGGTCAATAAACACGAAGGGAATTCATGTGTAAAACCAAAAGAGCGCTAAATTTAATTAGAAAGTTTAACTCAGGCTGAACACTTTTTCTCCCTTTTGATCTATTCAAGTTCATTAGCATATAATAAGATGAGGAGCTCGTATAGAAACCAGAAATTCTGGAGAAACCTGACGGCAGAAATATTGATGATCGCGTGAAGGAGTTCTATTTGTCCAACTTCAAAACCATCACTGGTAATATGAGGTAATTTCAGTGGACCTGACAACAAAAAGCGGCCATAGAGTATTCGCGATATCCAAACAATTCGAGTTGATTTCTTCCAGCAATTTCATTAGACGTGAAACCTTAAGCCAAGTACACCGACAAATCTCTCCGTAAAATCATAAGTAGAGAAGTAGACTGATATTTTACTTTCCCAGGCATTTTTCGGACTGCTTTGATTGGGGTTTTTATTTTGTCAATTCTATAAAATTCAATTTTAGTGTCATCGTGACCTTTTTGGAAAAAACAAAAAAAAACCCTCTTTAAAACAGGCTTTTCGTCTAGAGTTGCTAAGAGACAGCAATAAATGAAGCGAGGAATTTCCTCAGTTGAACCTGTCGTGAATTTCTTGTGCTGCATAGCATCTCGAAGGTCGTGCATGTCTCTTTGGTTAAGCTCAGGTGTAAGCAGATATTTTTCTGATCGAGCTATGGGTCGATTTAACCAGACATTTCTATTGATCGGTTGCGGAATTTGAGCGATTTTTGAATTAAACTACGCTCCCGGTATGAATTTTTTATTTTAGCCCTGACAAGATCACAATTTGTTAGGTCAAGGATTACAGGATTACTAGAAATTGTATGATTTTTAGATAGCTCCAAATTTGAATTTTCTTCACCGTTTAACTCAAAATCAATGGAATTTCTTTATGCCCTATTCAGAGCATTCTACTAAGGTTTTCGTGAGGTTATTTGGGCAGAGAAATACTTCTTTAATTTTTCGGCTCTAGGGAAAATGCTAGAGCAAAGATGCAAAAATTGTTAGTCGTTCTAAACCAAAGTTGACTTTAGATTGTAGAGTTGACTACAGGTAAGACTATTTGACAAAGATTAATAAGGTGTGGCCTTCCTAAGGACATAAGCGCCACTTGATATTTTTTTACCACAAGTGTTTTTTTTTTATACATATATTGACTGAAAAACGTTGTGCAATATTTAATAAAAACATTCCTTTCTTCCGCTTCCTAAGTGTAAATCACTTGGGAAAGTGATTAAGTGGAAGAAAGCTATCACCATCGTAGCTGCCGATTGACAGTCCGGGAAGGACATGTTATCTTGTTAAACTTTGTAACATGACTACGATTATAGTTAAATTTTGGAGCACAGGTCATCCTTTATACAATCCCAGACCATGCATCTTATGATTTTTAATTAAAGTATCAAATTTAGAGCACTTCTTTTACAACATCCAAAATAATACAGTTGCATGGCTTACGAAAATATAATATTTTCTGACGTTCACAGTGGAAATATTTTAATGATTCCGATCATATGCAAAAGTGTCTTAAAGTCTTTGAAGAAAATATCTGGAATTTATCTGATTTAGCTAAAGTTTAGCTAGACTATATTTGCTTATAAAACAAAAATAGCGGTTAAGTTTGCTTAACCCGCAGTTAAGACGAAAAATAATATTTTCTTGTTATCTTCAGACTTAGATAATTAGCTCAGCGTTTTTTTTTTTTTTTTTAACAAACTGTAACCAAGCAGACCCACTTTAAATCAAAATATTTTCATAGAATTCGTAAATTTTATTCTCTCCTCCAGAGATTTATTATCTTCAAACTTTTCCCGATTCTTTGAATTATGTTTACCTACAAAGTACGTCAGAAGAAAACATTTTTCGTTACACTAGTCACTGGCAATTCAGTCAATTCACTCAGGTTTTTTGAATGAAATTTACATATTTTTTTCGCGCTAAAACTGATTCAATTTGAAATGTAGTTAGGTAGGGGGATTGGGTATGTCTATTATTAGCCCTCCTATATCCTAATTCCTTCTAAGTTTGCAGCAGTCAATCTGACGAGCCTGTAATGCTGTGTGGTGTGTTTGGTTCTATTTAAATTTCTAGGGGATTACTTTCAATTTACGATTTGTAAATTTGGAAATACATTGCAACCTTATAACAAAATCTTATATACTTCTGTCGTATCTTTTAGAAATAAGCCATACACAAAGAAAATATTCACTTTCCAGCGTTTTGGTTATCAAAATTAACTCTTAGTATAAGTCCTTTACACGCAAACACTCTGAATTTTCGCAGTAGTCTAATTAAGAATAATGCTAAGTCAAATTTCAGTGAAACAAATTTCACCCATAGAGTTGATAAGGCTTAGAATAAGATGAAGATCAAAATTAAATATTGTTTAAGCCAAATAATAAGAACTTTATATAATCAAGAACACTCAGATGAAAAAGCTTCACTAATGCAAAACATCTGAAGTTGACCAGATTCCCGTGTGTGAACTGTTTGCTTTACGTTCTTCATTAAATTTTGTACAGAGTATCCTTTATACTGCCTCTGAAAAGTGTCTATGTTGCATGAGTGTTTTTTTTTTAATTTACTTTTAATATTAGCCCAATATTTTTCGAGTGACCCTAGTTCCGGACAATTTGGAGGATTCGCTTCCTTGGGTACTACAGATATGATATCGTAGAAATCTCTCGCTTTTCAGCTGTAGTGTGGTAAGTGACTAAATTGAGCCAAAAGAAAGCTGATGCATCATGCTTTATAAAAAATGGAAGAAGACACTTCTGAAAACTTAACGTAACTATAACATCCGAATAGATTGTGCCTGAACATATTGCTTGTCAAATTAAGTATTTAACGGGAAATTTGGTGCACGATTCTTAAACTTGTTATCTGTGTCGTTTCCCCCTTTTTCCTACCCTGAAAGCTGGTTGAAGCCCGCTTTCAAGTAAAATTCATTCGTTAGGAAATTTTCATACAAAATTCCACTCCTTGCTTTTTTCTGATGTTCTATGAGATGTTTTCTGAAAATGAAAACTTCGTAGGCCTTCTGTTATGCCTTAATTTGATGGACCGTAGAACATGATGCTCCTGCCTTATCAACCATATCTCTCATTGACATGTTGGAATTTCGCGTAGAGTTGTCTACCACTTCTCTGGCCAATTTCTGATCTACCGAACTTGATTCCTTCCTGACCCGGACTTTCTCTGGACACTGTAAGATTCCCCAAAGTTACTGAGAGCATTTTGGATGGCCATCTTCTGGATTTTCAAGTTTTTAGCTAAATGTCTTTGAGACATATTCGGATTTTCCATAGCAATTAATTTGCGACGTTCATCTTGGCTGCTGACTTCCATTTTCACTGCACGAGGACCTTGCACTTAATGGCTTTCATTTGTAGATGCAATTTTACCAACGTTCCCGAATAGGTGATCCGTTTTTTTTTCCTGAAACAGAAATTATACTTATTGACCAGCGCTTATGCATCAGTATCTAAACTCAGCGCACCATAAGCGTAGTGTCAACACCAATGCTGATAGTATCAGCAGTTCACAGGTGGTGATTTTACCAGCATCGAGAAATTCAAACGAGCTTAACTTGTGTGTCAGCGCTAGAACAGTCAGCATAATTTCAGGCGAAAGGTCATTCCGTAGGGCTATACTTTTTTCAGCAACGAAACGAAACCAACTTCAGTTTGAGTCTCGAATGAGGATATAATTTAACAGTTAAGTAAGTATTTTGCTTTTCAGAGCGTTGAACTTTGTGCACTTTCTTCTAAAGGCCCGAGATAAAAAGAAGTCTTGCAGCTAGTACTTGAGGTCACGTGTATTCATTTGCAATATTTTAAGAACTATGTTCCACTAGTCCCCGGAGGGGATATAATACGTATAGAAATAAAAAATAATAATTTCAATAAATGTACATGCATCAAGAGATTATTATAGTATAAGTATGTAATAAAATTTATAATCTAATGTATATAACTAAACACATAAGCCTATATTTAGCCTAATCACATTAGGGGAAGACACCATAGAACAACTTTGGTCGCGGTATCTGCAGGGTCCTCGTGGCCTAGTCGGCTCTACTAAAAACCTTAACCTTAAACAAATAAGCAACTAGTAACTAATTAAATTAATTAACATCTTCACATTTATCTAAATTGAACTCTTTTTGTCGACGATTATTATAGGTTGTCTCACATGGTCCAGTCTTCTTATCGTGTTTTTTTATTTGAATCCTTAAACTTCTAAACTGCACTCTGCATTGTGAATGTGGCATTAGGATTAAATCCGAAAAGCCCTATCTACTACTACACAATAAAATAAGCAAATATTAATAACAATTAAAAGAAGAAGAAAACAAACAACTAATAGTCAATTCCTTTCTTCGACTCGGTGTAACAACCGCCACCGAAACTGTCATTTCCCGGCTCTTTCTTTCCAGCACACCAGCAGTAGGGAAGAAAAGAGCACGAGAATGGCAGATGCGGTGGCTGTGTTAACACTGAGCCGCAGAAAATAATTCACTATTAGAACTAGAAAACAAAAAGCCAAAACCACCTAAAATCTAAAAACCTATTCCACTCCACTCCATAAACCCACGAGTCGAGCTCGTACACTGAATATCTAATGATAAATTATTCCAATCTCGAACAGCACGAACAAAGTAAGAGTTTTCCATTATATTGAATATTGAAATCGAAACGCCTTGCGGAGCCTAAAAATTTCAATTTATTAAGTAAATATCTTGGTTTTTTAGAATAAAATGAAAAATCGAATAAATATTTATTTGATTACAAATATTATTCGTTATTTGGGGAATTATTCTCAAATAATTATTTGTTATTTGGTGCAAATTATTTGAATTTCAAATAATTATTTTTTATTCGATCGTGCGGTCAATAAACCATATTTCACTGTCTTATTTAGCATGAATAGAAAAATATGTATGAATTTTTAAAGAAGACCAGGACAGCATTTTTGCGAAATTTTGAAAATGCCATAACTCGCGATACATAGGGAAAATTTTGAATTTGAATTTTTGTTTTCACAAACTCTTCAAGTATGTAAAATTTCAATAAAATTGGTGGTGGTTGTCATGTCACACATTTTTTCTAGGTGATATGGAATGACCCGCCTACATTTTGATTTCTAATTATATGCGACTTAAGGGGCACAACTAGTGTGACTGCCCAAAAAAATGGGTGATTTTCGATAATTTATTGAAAGAAAAGTATTGCATCGAATGTTTTAAAATTTCAAAGATATATTTGTGTACCTATACACACTAATTTTTTTGTATGAAAATATGCAATTCTCAGCACTAGTTAAGCTATGCCACTGCTGCAATGATTGCGGCCTTCAGAGTGCCTGAAATCAAAAAATCAAAAAGTTCGTTAAATGCGAAGGTATTGCCTGTATCATGACGCAGTATTGTGAAAAAAATTAAAATCCAAGAAAATGGCGGAGTTTTGAAATAAAAGATCCCAAATTACGTTTAAAACTCTGATGGTTTTTTGCCTGGCGAATTGATATTTTTTATCCAATCGAGCTAGAATTGGTCTAAGACCAATTCTTATGATATCCGAGATAAATGCCCAATTTCGTATGGTCACCCATCTGTGGCAAGTTTGATTTTGGAAGTGGTTGTGGTTTTTACGATATATTTCTAGAACGGTTTGTCGGACAGTAAAAATGATAATAACCAATTTCATAGGATTTCATATTCTAAAGACCTTTTCAGTACAATAAAAACATCTAGGACTGATCGTTTTTTATATGGTAGAACGAAGAAGGGATTGCACGATTTAGTCCATTTTTGAAGATTTATTTACTATTAGCCTTGTGGTGTACAGAGCTACCTATATAGTGGTTGCGAAACGCAATTTGACTTAGTACCCTTTTGTGTTGTAGAGGCGCTACTACCATTAAGTTAACTTTGCTACTACTGCAGAGCAGACGTAACCAAAATAAAATCGCGATGTCTGGACCTGATGTAGGAAATTTTTTCTTAGAAATTTACTGGAAATTTTTTCCTTAGAATTATTAAGCATTGGAGGCCAACAACGGCACTCATGGTATGATTGCATCTGAAAATAACTCCAGTCAGCCAGCGCCCAGACTGAATAAAAATTCTCTCGAAACATTTTCTGTAAATTTCTAAGAAGAAATGAATGGTCATCTACGAGTCTATGCTCATAAAAACTATTAGTTGTCGGCCTCCAGCAATGCATAACAATTCTAAGGAAAAAATTTCCAGTAAATTTCTTAGAAAAAATTGGGGCCTTCCCTACATCAGATCCAGCCATCGTGGATTTTATATTCTATCGAGGCGTTGTCTACAAAGCATTTGTATGTTTAGCTGAGACAACTTACATCTAGATGTTCAAAAACTCACAAAAATGCGGTCCAACTAAAATGAGCTAGTGGCCCTCTAATAGAAAGCTCTACACATTCTCTCTCTCTCTTGCTGTATTATAACACATAAATTCTTCGCAATGATAGCTTTCTTCGGTTGAATAAGAAGTTAAAGAGCTTTCAAAAAGTGATCTGGGTTTATATGGAGATTTTCTTTTCTAGTTGTAAGTTGTCTTGTCTCAGGTTTAGCTATCTCTAACGGCTTATCCCTTAAGCCCCTTGTCATTACTTTAGTTGCACAGCCAGTGATGCCAGATTGGGCGATTTTCCGCAAATCTTTTTACAAAATTTGCGCTTCGATTTTAATAAAA
Organism: Dioctria linearis; assembly: GCA_963930735.1. Taxonomy (NCBI): domain Eukaryota; kingdom Metazoa; phylum Arthropoda; class Insecta; order Diptera; family Asilidae; genus Dioctria; species Dioctria linearis. Next base: position 1,521,502 of record OZ005742.1, on the reverse strand, counting down.
AGCGCCCAACGCCCAATTGGGCGCGACACTGCTTTTTCTGCGCTTTTTGGGCTCTATTTAAGAATATGTATAAAATAGAATAGCAAATGGGTTTTATTCACATTAAATGATTCGTGGATATCTCATTCTAACTAAATAGAAGAGGGGGTTATTTTTTCGAGACCCGTATAATATACAAGTTTACAGGCAATTTTCCGTCTAATGCGTACTGCTCAGTTACTGGCTTTGTAGCCGAAAATCAAAATTTCGTAAAGAAATTTTGAGAGCATACTGCATGTTTCGATTAGAAGTGCAGGTCGATCTCATCAGGACAGCAATGAAGCTCTCTGAACTGCCTGCTGTCTACATTACAGTGAACTAATGGGTTTTATTCACATTAAAATGTTCTTGGACATGTCATTCTAACTAAAAAGAAACAAGTTTGGAATTTAATTAAGGTAATATTTTATATTTGTTCAGAAAATGTTCAGTTCATAGCAAAAAGAAAAACATATATATACATTAGGTAAGGGTGGCCCAAAAATGTATGGATTTGCAAAAGTGTTAAAATGTTCATTTAGAATTTGTTAGATAATGCAATTTCAAACTTCTATGCAAAATTTCAGTGAGATTTTTTGGCTGTTGGTGTGGTGTTGGGTGGACTGTCACTAAATCCGTTTCAATATTTTATATTTTTCATAACTTTTTAAATTGACTTTTTTTTCGTTTTAAGGAAGCTTAATTATCAACTTATTTCAGTGAAAGCAGTTTTAAAAAATTGAATATTTCTATTTTTTATAAATTTTTTAAAACGAAAATTCGAACCTGGAGCGCCAAATTTTATAAAGAAAAGTATCGCGCATGTATACTTTTTCTAGTATATTGCAATCTATAATCGATTAAATCGTTAAAACCTAATCAAATAGCAACCTCTTTATCATAAATTCAGCCTTATTAGAAACAAGTAAAAAACCTAGAATCTGTCTCAGACCAATTCTTATGATACCCTACATGAATGCCCTTATGATATTTCGTATTGTCACCCTTCTGTGCAAGTTTAATTTTTGAAGTGGTTTTTCGCATATATTTCTAGAACGGTTTGTCGGACAGATAAAATTATTATAACCAATTTTATAGGATTTTGTATTCTGAAGAAGTTTTTAGTGCAATAAAAATGTCTTGGAATGATCGTTTTCAAAGTGTACGTAAAAAACCTCAATTTTTATATGGCAACACCAAGAAGCAGTTTCCTAAAAATGTACCAAATTTCAGCTCTCTACGTCAACGCGTTCTCAGGCAGTGTCCAAATATACAATAGAAAACAAATTTTTGTAAGGCAACCTCACGAAGGAGTTGCCCGATTTGTCTTATTTTCGAACTTAATTTTACTTTTTGTTTTAAAAGTGCGTGTACAAAATTTCAACTCTCTAAGTATACGCGTTCTCGAGTTATCGTGCGCACGGACGGACGGACGGACATGCAAAAATCAAAATAACTTTTAATATTATGCGTGGGTGTCCAATCCATTTTGCTCGACCATCATTATTTCGAGGTGTTACAAACGGAATGACAAACTTAGTATACTCTATAGATTTCATCTAGGGTATAAAAACATTTCGGCGCCTTTTGGGCTATCTTTTTTCTTTATTTGGGCGCTTAGTCCATGGCATAATCTGGCATCACTGTGCACAGCTTTGCTTTTAGCGAAGCGTGAGCAAAACTCAAATAATAAATGTGTATATCTCCCATGAAAAAACACAAGTTCTTGTAGACAATCGTTCAAGCAATTTTAAAGGCTCTTACGGCTTATACCTTGAACCCCTTCAGTTGCAGAACTTTTAGCGATTGAGCGCTAGCAAAACTGTTCAAAATGGTACAAGTGGAGCCATCTGACATTATAACAAGGAAGCATTTTCTCAACCACTACATATATAGTTCTTTACACAAGGCTATTAGTATGAAAATACCGTATACAAAATTTCAGCTCTCTATGTCGACGGGTTCTCAGGCAGTGTTCAAATATATATTGAAAAACGAAATTTTTGTATGGCAACCCTACGAAATAGTTGCCCGATTCGTCCCATTTTCAAACTTTACTTTTTGGTAAAAAGTATGCGTGCAAAATTTCAGCTGCCTAAGTTAACGCGTTATGCAGTTAAGGTAAGGACGGACAGACGGACATGCAAAATCAAAATAACTTTTGATATTATGCGTGGGTGTCCAACCCATTTTCCTCTATCAGCATTATTTCTGTACGTTATAAATGGAATGACAAACTTATTATATACCCTATGATTTCATCTAGCGTATAACAAAACAAGATTCAAGTCGATCGGATGATTTGTATTCGAGTTAGAACTGCAGCAAATTCGAATAAGTCGATTTGAGAAAAACACGTTGAAAAATAAAGAATATTGATTTCATTGTTATAAATTGATATAGGTATATCGTGCCTAGAGCTAATCTGCTATTCCAGGCAATGTACGAAAGGTTTGACTGGCATATACTTATATATAACATATTTGTGTACCTAGAGCTAATACTGTCGAACAATAACTGAGGTACGGCCTCAGTGCCATTAACGTACGTGCACGAAAACATTGTGAATTAGGCTCTTAACTGGAGTCCTATAGAAACCCACTAGAAGCAAATAAGATGAATGAGAATAGTTTTGACAGAAACAGCATCTTCGAATGAAGTAAGGCTGTCGCATAATGCAGGCTCCGATTTCGAGCTACTGTTTTGGGACTTTGTCTCAAGTTTATCAAACTGCGTAATACTTCAGCATTTAATAATTTTTATTTAATATGGAAGTGCATTCAGAACCTTCATTGGTTGATCCACGGTCATCTTGAAGAAAGATTTCGAACCTCGTTTCATCATAACCTCTAAGTTAGTGACATTCTCCTAAGATGGCTAGGCTCTATCCAATGTGAGTTCACATGAAAGTAAAATTATCTCAAAAAAGTAGGTACCGTCACATCCCAATCGTGTTTATCTTCAAATTTACAATGAATGCCCAAGATCTAGCGAGCAATTATTATTTAGGTACTTCTCCTCCCCATATCGCTAAGAAAAGTGCTTCTGCGCGGCTGGTTGTAATTTCCCGTGTGAATCACGGCATACCTGAGAGGTTCAGAGATTTTTACTAAAAAGCAAGTGGCTGCTTTGCCTTTAGTTTCAATCGAGATTGAAAGAGTTGTACACCGTTAGCCCGTGTTAAGACAAGAAACGTGCGGTCGGGTCGGGTTTCTGGTAGATCCACTAGCTCCGTGTAGTGTTTCGTGCATCGTGCTCCAAGAAAAAGAAAACGACAAAAGGGAACAAGCATAGATAGACAAATTAAAGAAATCTGGAGACACCGTAAGACAAGATCCACTGCAGTGATGTTCGCCTCTATTTCTTCGGCAGATTTCGAAAATTTTGAGTTCAAGTTTTTAGCTGGATAGCTATACGCGAGTAAATAGCTAGCTACCTATACAATTACTGTGTGCATTACGTTTCTTAGCTATTCTACGTACGGTACAGGTACATAGGTGTTCATATATACGTTCGCGGTTAAATCTGGTTGCCCGAGTTGAAAGTCTCTTTGCGTGGAGAAGGAATCCGTAAATCAAGTTCTTTGCAATTTTGTCAGGTGAAGACAGAGGCCGGAGGAGAGTGTATTATTTATGCGCGCTATCTTAGTAGCATGTACATAATATGATAATTAGGACATCTTTAACGGAAATAGTTGTTGAATAGCGAAAACTGGTTCTTCTGTAGCACAGCAAAACAGTTATACCTATACACAGTTTTACTCAACGAGACCCTTTCTCAAGGGCACGATTGCCCTGTTGTAAATAGATTGAAGGCTGTGGGTCTTGGGATTCATTAATGACGAGTACCTCGGAGGAAGGGATATGGATGTCACTCTCTTACAATCTGCAAAAATCTTAGCAGCGGCTCCATTGAGCTGCTCTGGATTCAACGATAGCAAGAAAAGTAGCAAAAGTGAAGCAACGGTTTGTAGTATCCCCTCTACGTTGTCTGCGAATAAGAAGACGTCGGAGTCAGTGATCTTCACTGGGACTGGAGGAAAATGTACGTCGCGTATAGAAGTTAACCGAGCAGAGTGCACAAGTGCAGTGACCGAATCAGTTTCTTCTTCGGAGAAAGACTTTCATGTTGTCAAAATAAAAATTTCGCCAGAACAAGTGCATGAGGTTCGGTTCGGTGATCGAAGATGTCTTACCAGTGATGTCCAATTATGTGACCCGACTCGAAGTGAAAGTGAAAAAACAGTGAATAAACCCAAAGTTACAGTTGTGTCCCTAAAACCTAGTCTAATTGAAAAAGATCGGATATCGCAAGTTGATAACAATTATATTCCGCGATCGAGTCAAGTGTTGCAATCGATTGTTTTGCATGAAAAACTAAGCCTAAGAAGAGCAGATAGTTTTACAAGCAACTCGCTTCCTACTGCTACTGCTGCTGCTGCTGCTGCTGCTGTTACAAATAAACCGAGTGAAATGGTACAAAAACCCAGCGGTGATCTGGACGTAAATAATCCAACGTATTTGTATTATATGATGACAAGTGGCCAATGCTCACCGAGCGACACTTTGGACAGTGGAACTTGTAGTGATCTGGAGAGTGGCAATAATAACACCACCACCTCTATAACACCTCCACCTCTACCGAAGAAAATGGGTTCAAAATTGAAGCTACAGATCCAGAATTCAAAGATCGCAATGACAATGCAAGAAATCAATAATAAGGACAAACCCAATGGCGATGCTCAAAAACATAACCGAACCGGAAGTTTTACGGACAGTGAGGAGAGTGAATCCAGTCTTAGTTGTGACTCATTGAATTCTTCTGAGCTAGCAAGAAATTCTGGATGTATTTCAATTCCCTTACCACCCCTTCCCCCTCTAGCCGACAAGGACTTAAGTACACCGAAAAAGTTATCATTTTTTCCTGATTCTTTATTACGCGATATACGTGACCGGAAATTTGTTGCCAACAACAAGGACTATGTTGATCCTCCTCGGGAATTAAATCAAAGTCAAAATGGATTTAAGGCGAATTACAATACTTCCAAACTCTCCAATACGATCATTTTCGGTGATGGTTCGCGTGAGAGAAATAAAACATGCGTTTTGATAACGCAGGAGGTAAACGAAAAGACTGCTAGAATTTTTGAGAACGACAAATTCTACACGTTTCATATAAATGAGAAGGATGATCTGGATGACCTAGTCGAAGAAGAACCAAAAATTATTCACGATGAAAGTTTTGCAGGATACAGGGATATTCATAGCGGCACTTCAACAATTCGGAGCTCCAAAGGAACAGTGCGTGGTGTTAAAAATCGTGTCCGAAATGGAATTGCGACATTCCTACAAATGCAACAGTCCAATGTCAAGGTGAGTGATTTAACACGTTCTGTTGTTACATATACATACTGACATGCCCTGTAGGATGTAAGATAGTTTTGAATCTCTGGATTATGGATATAAAATTATGTGGAGTCAGCTTCCGTTAAAAAAATTTTCCATTTGAAAAATTCTTGTTTTTTTTTTCATTGATTAAATATTCCTGATGGGAGTCCGAAACCCATTTATTTTTTAGCGTAAAGTAAGGTACATTTCTTGCAAGGCTGATACATCTCCGGGCAAGCTATTCTGAACCGGTTAAATATCAGCTAAGATCAGCTGGAAAAAGTTATTTTACAAAGGCCTGTTTCACATCCGAATATCAATTCTCAAAAGGATAAACTGTAAAAATTCATAAGCAATAAAAAATGTTATTACAAAATTTTACTTCGAAAAAACTATTTTCAAAACTGCACTTCCAAAAGTATTTTTGATAAATTTTGAATAGAGTAAAAAAAAAAATAAGTCTTAGTTTTTGAATTTTCGAGAAATCAAAAAAATTTTATGATTGTTTTGTGACTAACTCTGTAGAGAAAAAATTTGGACTAAAATTTTTTTGTGCATGGACATTTTGCGAAAACTTTTTCAATATTTTTCAATTTAAAAATTTCTTTTCTTTTCTTTAATTTTGAACTTCGTGTTGTCTATCACATTTCGCAAAGGATTATTTTGTTGCGATTTTTCTCAATGAATTCTACACTCAAAATGACGATAGAATTTTGAAATTTATGTTTTCAAAAATAAAATCTCGAACATTTTATACTAAAAAATAAATTTTCGAATTTTTTTGTGCATCAAGGGCTAGCAATAAGTCGAAAAGAGAATTTTTAGAAAATGAAATAAAAATCGAAACAGAGTTTATAAATAATTTCAAATAATGGATGCAGTTCAAAAATTTGGTGTACAACGATACTTTAATAATAAAAAAAAACAATATTGCCAATTATGGTAACAGAGCCATCTAGTGTACAGCGATGGAGTTTTTTCGAAAATACTTTTTTTATATAAAAGGAAATGATATTCCTTAATTTTCCTTTTTTGGACAATTTAAGAGTCCTTGGCTTATAAAATGCTTCTCTGAACGACGTTATACGTTTTAAAAATATTAAATACCTATTTTACAGAAAACATTAGAACAAAATTTCGATAAATTCGATTTTTTGCCTTAAAATGGCTATGCCGCCGTTATCCATAGAATTTCCACTGAATAGAATAGCCACTGAGTTTTAAATATTTTTCAAAATTTTCTTTTTCCATGTTAGATCCTTTAAAGGTTTGTGTGTATCATGTAGAAAAATTGATCTGCTGTCGGAATGAAAATATTAAAACGGTTGCTTTCAGTACTTTTGGGTAGATAGCAACTTCTTCAAGTGAAGAAATTTTTCCAAACATATAGTAGAAAACGAAATTTTTGTATGGCAACCCCACGAAGGTGTTGCCCAATTTTTCTCATTTTCGAACTTAATTTTACTTTTTTTTTTAAGTTCGCGTACAAAATTTCGGCTCTCTAACTAAGTACATGCGTTGTCTAGTTATCGTGCGCGCGGACGGACAGACGGACATGTCAAAATCAAAATAACTTTTAATATTATGCGTGGGTGTCCAAGCCATTTTGCTCTATCAGCATTAATTTCTGTGCGTTACAAACGGAATGAGTAACTTTGTATACCCTATAGATTTCATCTAAGGTATAAACATTGGGTCATGACAAGAACGATTTTTACGTAGAATATTCATCATGGGATGAGGATAATAATTTGCTAAATTTAAGTGTACAAAACTAGAATGAGAGCAAAATACTGTGGATAAATTGACGAAATCAGGTATGGATTAATATTTTTGTATTACTCGCATTTGGTGTTATTTCATTCAGGCAAGAATTTGTGATTATTTTCTACTGCTAGGCACCCTAAAGGCACTTTCACATCAAAAACAAGAATCGAAAAATGTAAACCGAAATTATTCCACTTGATAAACTAAGAATTTTACTGAGAAAATATTTTTTTTTTGATTTTGAAGAAAAATGCAACTTTTATGTTTTATCGGGCGAAAAACTTTTTCGGCGGAAAAATTCGTCCGATAAATCATAAAAGTTGTGTTTTCTTAAAAATTCTAAAATTATTCTATTTTATTAGTAAAATTATTAGTTTATCCTATTTCCCATGATTTTATTAATCATTGGAGCAAAACTCTTGTTTTAAAGTGGAATAAATTGAGTTTTTCGGTTTACATTTTTCGGTTCTGTGAAAGTGCCTTAAGTCAATTCAATTCGCAATCTCCTGTGTTCTGCAGTGGACTGAACGGAACCAAAAGAATACAGCTTTACTGACTAGGACTACATATATTACATTTTCATGTCTTAAATATTCCACAGTAAATTTTTCCGTGGAAAAAATCCAAAAATAGTTTTATTAAAAAAAAATGTTTTTTTCAGCATAAAATTTTTCTGATAATTATAATAAAAACAATTTTGAATCTCTAATATTGAAAAACTGAAATTTTGACAAAGCAAGATCCCAAAAACAGAATTACCCTCGAAAGTGGAATTTGTAAGCAACTGTTTTATTGTTAAAAAAAAGCATTTGTTATAAAGTTTCCTTAAATTTCTAAAATTCCAAGGTTCCAATCTGTTCTTTCTTTCTATATTCATAATTCATCGTATTTTCGGAATTCTAACTTGAAAACTATTCCACGTAAAATGTGGGAAAAAGTTTTGGATTTTTGTCAAAAATTTTCCAAGAATTTTCATATCGTGCAGGCATTTTTTTATTCTCACAAACTTTTCTTTGACTTACCAATAATAATGTAGATTTTTGTCCCATTACAGGGGCTGGATGATTCTGTAACACGGAGAGTTGGGGAGTTTGGGTGATGAGAATTTTCGTTTTTTTCCGCTTAAAACTCCCTAACTATCCATTTGCAACATACTTTGAACTTGGGAAAAACGTGAGAAGTGTGAAATATTTCAAATCGCCGGGGACGATAGCGGGTATCAGTTTTGGTGTAGAAGTTAGGTTTTTGTTATATTCAAGGTACATGGGTCTATTAGCTACCAACGCTGAGATATATTGATTTTTGTTTTATGAGGATAGTTTTTGAGGGATATAGAAGGATAGAATTTTTCAAGTTTTTCCGTGGTAACGGAAGAATGGAGAGAAGGAAATAAATGTATGTGGTATAAAAAAATGGGAGTTTGGGGCGAATATGATAGGGGGAGGAAATGGGGCGGGGAGAGAATGGTGATAAAAATGGGAGCGGATTAATGGAAATGAAAAAGAAATTAAAAAAAAAATCAGGAGTTGCAATTAGTGCAGGGGTAAGCTCAGCATATGTAAACGTAATTTTCAGATTTCATGCGTTTCGACGGTAATTTTTTTGTCGCAATATTGACGAGCTCCTAACTTTGTGTAGGAAGGTCTTCGAGCATTGGGGGTTTCCCGATTGATTTAGGATCGAGAGTACAAAAATATAGCTGAACTTTTTTGGGGTTGGGGTCGCACCACTCTACAGAATACGGCCTCAGGTGTAGTTGCATAAAAATATCTACTTTCGTTGATGTTAAAATAAATAAACCATAAAAAGTCATAACGAACTTAAAAACGCTCAAACCAAGCAGGCGAGCAGACAAAATCTGTTCTTCTTATCAGCTTCCTTGCAGTATTGATGCTTTTATTGGTGCAGCGCTCCTACAAAAGCAACGTGTGATTTGGCTTAAAAAGCAATGCCGGATTTTTTTCTTCAAAGTGTGGTTGTAAATTTCGAAAATGAAACATTTTACTTGCCCAACCGTAAGTAAGCAGAGGAATCAATAAAGGTAAAGGAGAACCTATACGGCGGGAGAGTTTGGCCTCCAGACACCACTTTTTCGGTCTCTGTTTGGAGACGCAGAAACCCTACTTTGGGAAGACGCAAAAATCTCTAAAGAGACCAAATCTCTAAAGACTTTTTTGATGTCCGATCTCTTGTTGTCGTGTATTTACAAAAAAAAACTGGTCTCCATGTTAGGTCTCCAATCTCCGAAGTTTGCTCATTTTTCGCCTCCACGTCTCCGGAGACTATTTCTGTTGCCTGCTCTATCAATTAAACAATAGAGTGGAGTGAGTTTGACAAATTATTGCATTTAATTTGTATTAAATTATTATAGGGCCATTCTTTCGGAATTTCCCAACCCGAGAAGTGAACTTTGTTCGTCAATAAAAGTCAAAGATGATTATTAAAAAAAAACAAAAAAAACTAAATTTCTTCTATTATCCTTTATCCTGTACAATTTTTACACCAAGACTATAATTTTTTAGCTTTTTCATTTTTCGCATAACACAAAAATATTAACGGAACGGAAGCTAAGATAATTCTTTCGGACATTTTCTTTCTTAATTACTAACAAAGTACTCTGGAGATCTAATGTAGAGATCAAAGATAAATTTCGTGTCTAAGTATAACGTCGCTGATGTGTCTCTAAGCCTTTCTCTTATGGTCTCCAGAGACCTCATTTTCTGATCTCCAGAAATAAAGTCTCTTGCTGTGTAAACATTTTGGAGATATTAGTCTCTACAACAAACCGAAGACTAGAGACCAAACGTCTCTCACCGACTATCTTCTCCCCACCTTAAGGATATACATAAGTCAAATGATGATTTGTTGATAATTTCTCGAAAATCTACTTCAATATAAAATGAATTTCCCTAATGAAAATTTCAGTAAGGAGAAATTTCTTTAATTTTCGATAAACAAAAATTTTCCGCATTAGCGAATTTTTTTGCTGTAAAGGCAATTAAAAATTCTTATATCCGGCTAAGGGCTGTAAGTCCCGAAAGATCATATTAACAGCAATTAGAAATTGATAAATTTGTAAGGAAATTGCTTAAATATTAGGGAAATTACCCTTCAGGGAAAATTTTGTTATGGCAATTCCCTTTTGAGATACTCTCCGGATACCAATCAAATCTCTTATTGGTATTTTGGACCATCTAACACAGTAGTAAAAAATTAATACAACTATTGAGGCATTTTGGAGTTAGGTGGTCTCAGCAGATTGTTGATATGTATGGCAGATTGGGTATGAAATGCTAGAATTAAAATTCGAATATACGTATAATAAGGGCCTTGCATTTCGAAATTCAATTTCGAAAAATTCGAAGTGAAAAGTCACTGAATTACGATGTTTAGAGCTCACGCGAGTTTTACTCCAGACAGACGACCAAAATCAATGATCATTCGTAGATGTGTAAAGTCGGCCAGCTCATTCGTAATGTTGCCATGTAAAATAGTTGATTTTCACTATATTCTGGACAGTGCTTCAGAAGCCTAAAAAAAGAACTGAAATTTTTGAAAAACAACTGATTTCAGCTTCAAATATGGGCAAGATCAAAAAATTTTCTTCTTGAATACTGTGATTCCCACAAAAAAAATCTATTTCTAGTCGACATATTCTCCATATATTTTTTTCTTCTTCTTCAGTATTGTTGGTGGTAGAACGTAGATCAGGTAAAGAAGGATCACACATTTTCTATACCACCCAGACCCAGAGGATTGAAGAAGAATACACATAATTTTGTAGAGTCATTTTTCTTCTATGTATAGATGAGTCCTACATGTGCTATAGCCTTAATGACATAACAAACGTAAAGGCAATTATTATGTTTCTCTATTGACTGACTATAGCCAATTTGATATTCAGATTAGATGGAAAAGTTTTGAATTTCTCTTCAGAGATCGCCATTTTTTTGGCGACTACTAATCTCACTTCATATAACTATACGAAAGTACGGCGTATTCAGAATAAATATTTGTAGAAATTTCAGAGATTAATGAATACCTCATTACAGGGAGTGTGAAAGAAAAGCCTAATGGTTGGCCAAATTCCGTGTTGCTAAAATATGCCTCTCACTTTCTGATTTTGTTCCGCTAAACCGAATCACACTCATCAGGTGAATACCCGTATATGGACAGCGCATGTATTTTGTGTTGATAGATATATGTATTTCTGCCAAAATAGCTGTATATCTGTAATCTGTACATAAGCATGCAGATTAAGCCCAGAAAAGATAAATCAAAACAATATTAAGACGTTATCTCCATTCATCTCTTCCGATTTGGAAAAGATCATCACCCCATTAAAGTGTAGCTGAGATTTCTATTAAAAATGCGAATAATAACTTCTGGATGCTTTCGAGTTTCAGCTGATCACCACCGGTGCGGCGATTGCCTTTTGTTGCTACTAATAGGCCCACTCAAGTATTTGCACCACTGTTTTTATTTGGGGCCTCAAATTACGCTTTCTTCTTATTTAATTTAATTGAGTAAAAGTGTTGCTAATTTACACCCTGTTAATTTGATTTTAGCTGCGGAGTTAATTATGCAAAGCGCTCTGATTACCCTTGCGATAGCTATAGCGCTTCGAGCTGACTATGCTAGTCGAAAATCTAGAGTTGGTTGGTTTAATTAGTTCATTGGTGTTGTTTTTTTATTTTTTAACTGAATTTTCAGACTCACATTAGGCATTCCGATTCACCTAATATAATCGCAGTAGTAGTGCCCACTCGTCACTTTTGTTGACGTAACAAGTAACAACGATGTTTTTGTATACTTTGTTTACATCTCAGGAAAGATCTTTCAAGATTTAAAAATAATACGCAGCAGCAGCAGTCGACGTGACTCTTTCAAGATGATCCGGTTGAATTTAGGTAATTGGGCTACTCCCCAATGATTTAAGCCTATCTATACCCCCGTCCGTGTGCCTGAATAAAATTTTCTCACGGTCAACTGTCAACTCAATGCCACGCAAATTTAGCTGGAGCACACATAAATATTTTTGCGCTTTCGAAACCCTTGACTTGAGAATTTATCACTTGATTTCTTTGTTTGGATTTTGTTTTGTTTTTATTTTTTTTTTTTTTGTTTTAATAAAAACTGTTAGGTAATTCGAATTAAAAGTCCACTGCAATCGAGTCTCGATTTAAACTCGGCAAACTTTTTTTGTATACAAAACTTAAATTTTGTAAAATTTCAATCTATTGCCGTCTGTAAGGCCGTGTCCGAAATAGAAAGTGCTGCAAGACAATAGTTTTGTGCAACTACAGTTTGTAGTGGAATACAAAAGTTTTGCATCGATTAGTGGCGTTTCATTTAAGTTTTTGTCCTGCAATGTTGAAATTATGAACGGCAGGCAGGTAAGCAAAGTGTTTCAAAATGTTCTCTTTTTATAGAAAAGGAAAAATCAGGTAGTTAGGTGTGAGTAAGAAAAAATAATTGCAGCTTGCTAATATTAAGAGAAATTGTTTAGAAACTTCGCAAAGGATAGATGGATAGATAGTCAGGATGACTGCTCAGCACAGAGAATACCTTTAAAAAGTTACAATGGAGTGAAGAAAATTTATTTTTGAAACTTGAATCGAGTGTAGGTCCAAAAACTTAAAATTGGAGAAGGTAAGAAAACATTTTTATTGGAAAAATTCGAGGGACGAAATATGTAATATTTCAGCTTTATCCCAGAATGGAAATAATTGCGCTGCTGAAAATCCTACAACATATCAGAAAAAATCATCTTTCCAAACCTACTCGAAGCATAGAAATTATGTCCCTGTGAATATTATATTATATATTATTATATTATTAGCGTGATCCATTGTTGTTGTTTTACGTACATAAAATTGAGCCGGATCAGATCAGAGAGATAAGCAAAGAAATTGCAACAATTGTGAACAACAACTATCTGGAAAATACTAACTCTGGTAAAGCTGGAAGAATTAAGGCTAAATTTGATGAAACAATCAGGAGACAATATGCAAAAAGTCTTGTTTCAGGTCCCCTTGTACCTGGATTTTGTTAATTATGAAAGGGCCTTCAACTCATTAGACAGGACCCATTTATTGAAATCTCTAGATCTATGTGAAATTCATTCAAGATAATTGAGTTGACCAAGAACTTTTACATCAAGTAATCTTGTTCTTCATCAGATAGCTTTAACATAAATTCCAGAGTTAGTCAAGTACTCAGAAGGCAGTAAGTAGTTCAATCCTGTCAAAACAAAAGGAATGTGGATTAATTCAAATTACACTACCCCCACCTGCCTAAATAACCGAAAAGTGCAAAAAAATGGAAAGCGATTATTTTGTTAACGTAATTACCGAACACAAAGGAAGACATCAATGTCCATATCAAAAAATCAATGAGTGTATCTTCTTAGAAATCTCATCTTTAAATTGGCTTCAAAAACTCATTCCCAAAAGATAACTGTCTACTTTCTGGCATGTATTGAAATTTTTCGCTGAATATGCTTAAGTAAAAGTACAAAAACGCAGAAAGAAGGGTTACATTTTGAGTACAGAGTGTGAAAGGTTATTTTGAAGCGCACCCTTTGGGCTTCTTAAATCCAATATGAAAAATTAGTGACCTGTTTTTTAATAAAAATAGCAGTTAAATAAAAAAAGAAAAACGAAAATCTTAACTTTGTTGATCCAAAGCTTCAAAAAGAAGAAGAGCATAGGGGAAAAATTTATAGATAGACCATTGGAAGGGTCCAACGATTATCAATCTAATAAATGTTAAATGGTCATCATTAGGTGTAACGTTCAGAAGTTACAGGGTGATCTATAAAAACATATCCAAATATCTTTAAGTCCAGTTGCCCCCCCCCGCCCCCTCCACCCATGCATCTTTTTGCTTTTGTCTAAACATGACCCATTGACCCATAGCCTTCGAGTGAAAGACTACATACGGAACACCCAGTAAAAACGCAAGCCATTGCTGATAAATGTTTACGCCAACGAGCTTCGGACAGGATCAATATAAAAATCAAAAGATGAAAATTGAATTTCATTCCCCAAACAATTCGACGTGATAATAATAATATCGCAAGCCTTAGACTAGATCCCAATTTAATCACGAACAGAACTAAATATTTTAACAGAAGCCGCATCAACTTAGCGATCCTGGAGTAATCCAAAAGCTGACGTATGAAACAAGGTCCAATTGGGACCTACCCGTTTCCATTCTATATCTTTTGACAGATTTTAGTAGCAATAAATATCAGTAATTAAAATTTTTGTTAATTGATGTCCACGCCGCCGTGAGAATTGATACCATCACATTGGTGTAAAAATATTAACAAGGTATGGCTTTCCTCAACTACCATTTGTGAGCCAAGTTATATGATGGACAAAAAATTATTTACTTTTCTCTCTGAAGGAATAAATTTAATTAATCAGGTGTTGCAACTGAGATATAATAAGAATGGGCTGAGCCATCCTATCTAATTCCTATAGTCAAATAAAATAAGTAAAAAAAAAGTTTTCAAACAAAACTGAGGCCAAGCCGCATGAAAAAGTAGAAAATAAACTTTTCTTCACACACAGAGGTGGACTCAGATTTTATTCGCTGACAATCACCGATATATTTCAGTATGATCAATCAGAGGTAATAAGTGATTTGATTCATGAAGAGAAAGAATATTCAAGAGATATGTCCCAATCAAAAAATCTGAGTCCACCTCTGTGTGTGAAGAAAAGTTTATTTTCTACTTGGCCTCAGTTTTGTTTGAAAACTCGTTTTTTACTTATTTTATTTTCTGCCTTTTTCACGTGAACTAAATTGTTATTACGTGCTGCATGGAGATATTTTAAAACAATTTTTAAGTCATGTTTGGTGCCGATCCGAAAACAAAACTTTTTCGAGTATCAAATCGTTGAAGTAGTGCAACGGTTTTCTGAGATTCAAATTATGTTTTAAACAGCGCTTTTTAGCTGTATTCCAACTTGATCCCATATAACATGAATTTTCCCGATTTTCCATGTTTTCCACGTTTTCCACAGACTTTTCCTATAACTATGAAATTTTTTTAAAAATTTACACGAATTTTCCTCGATTTTTCGTGCAAGTTTTCATGATTGTTGAAGACAAAGTATTGATGCCAGTAGAACGGAAAAAAAATGATTCCACATAGCTTATAAAACTTTTTTGTCGGAAAATTTTCCGGAGAAGTCGGAAAATTCCGGGAATTCCAGAAAAATTGGAAAATGTTGCACTCTTCCTGAAACAGATTTATCACTAATCATATCGATGAAAATTTGTCCGATGATTTTCCCGCTTTTCCGGGTTTTCCACGGAGTTTTCCACAAAAGCAACTTTATGCAACTCATTTCGCTCTACAACTTTGCCTTAGGTTGCAAAACGCTCAAACGCTTCCTTGGTCTGATAAACTTCGGAAAAGCGTTTTACATGAATTTTCCTCGATTTTTCTGCAAGTTTTCACCATTCTCGGAGAGAAAGTAATGATGCCAGTTGATCTGCATAATTTAGAAAACTTTTTTACCGGAAAATTTTCCGGAAAAGTCGGAAAAATCCGGAAATTTTTATCGGAAAAATCGGAAAAGTCTGCATTTTTCCTGAAACGGATTTATCACTAATTAAATTTGTACCAAATTTTCAAATGATTTTTCCCGATTTTCCGGGTTTTCCATGGAAATTTTCGGTACAAATTTGATAGATTCAATTGTCACGCGACATGAACCTGTGTGCCAAATTTCAGCTCGCTGTGATGACGAAAAGTGGGTCTACGATAGTGTCGAAAATAGTAAAAAAGAAATATACAGACAGACAAATTCGTGTACGAGTTAAAGGGAATGGCTGGCCTCAAAAAGGCACAGATTTTAGTTAAAAACTTTTTGTCTCCTTCAAGCTCAACTTTGAACTGTAACTAATTTTAGAAACAGTACGGTTGTATTAAATGGAATGCATTGGAATTGACATTAAAATTCAGACAAATATATTGTTTATATAGGTCTATCTCTTACAAGCTCAATTATGTTTGACATCAAATCTGCAGAAGAGCACATTTTTCAGTAATATTAAAAACTAATTTTTGTATTAATTAAAGCAAATTTAACTTTCCAAACAATTTTTATAGTCCAGGAACTTTAGGCAGAAAATGGGCTCATCTTCAGAAAAAGTTCAACCAACCTAAAATTTGGTAGATATACACCTTTCAGCTCTCCAAATAAGGTGTGAAAAGTCCCCGGAAATCGGTTGTCCGCATATCTTACATTGACATTAATAAAGTCTATTGGTATAACACTAATTGTTTTCCCGTAATCTGGCATTGAAACTCCAATATAAGTTTTGTATGGATATTTAATTACAATTACTGATCGAAATCGAGGTTTCTGTGCGGTATCTTCTCGTTTTAGACATTAGGGTATAAATAATTATTCTTATTCTAACATTGAGTAGATGTACAAGTTTACCATAATAATACCATAATACCATTCAGTTTGTCAGGTCAGATCTTTTTCTTCGTGAATTTTTAGGAATACATAAATAAAAAAATGCAGATTGTTTATGCAAGTAATTTCGGCAGCTTCTCTCTTTCGGTTTCCTCCTCTCCTTTCTAGAATAATTCTTGACTTTCCCACGGGACTGGTGGAACAGAAACCTCGATTTCGACCATTAATTGCAATTAAATAGCCATACAAAACTTATATTGGAGTTTCAGTGCAAAATTACGGGAAAACTAAGTGGTTTTACTAATAAACTTTATTACACTTTTTTTGTAGAGATTTTCCCGCTCTTTCTTTTTCATATGTGTCGAAGACCAACAGGAACAAAGATATTCATAAAAAATACCGAAAATTTTTTTCCGGTTTTTGGGCTGTCACGGACAACTGAATTCCGAGGAATTTTCACACCATATTTGGAGAGCTGAAAGATGAATGTACACCAATTTTTAGCTTGGTTGGACTTTTTCCGATGTGAAATCCTTAAGTTCCTGGACTATTATTAGTCCAGACATTATACACTTTTGAAAATGCAAGTGAACCGAGCAAGCTGCTTTTTGGATATTTTGTAGGGGGCTAAGAAAAGCTTAACATGAAATTGACGACCAAGATTTCCAATGAGCTTTCTCCGCCATCTTGAAAAAAGGGGTAAATTCGGCTTTTTTGTGATAACTCGGCTCTCCGTCATGATACGAAAATTGTGATTATATACTTTTTTGTTGCTTTTTCTACGCTGTACAATTTCGGTTTTATGAATTTTTCACCTAGTGTTGATCGTTGTTGAGATATCGGACGAGAAAGTAAAAAATTAAGAGACTGTCACTTATTTTTTGTTGTTTTCTTCTTTCTCGTGATACATATCGAAAAAAATGTCCATTATAAAACTTGTAGGACATGTTAATACCTACAATGTCATCTTTTTTTTTTTCTTTTTTTACAAAAATTAGACTTTTAGCTCGCCACAATGTGAGCTGGTCAGAAAAAAAAATTAAGAGACTGTACAGGAAATTATTAAAGTACAATATAAATAAAACAATAAAATTATGAATCACACGCATTAAATTTATTAGTAAATAATTGTTTTTGCGTTGTAGAAGATGGAAATGAATGGCGGTCCGTTTTTAATATCGATTCTCTTCTTCATTTCGCCGATATTGGTTCGGAGTCTTCCTGCTCGGAATTAACGTGCCCTACAAGTTTGATAATGGACATTTTTTTCGATATGTATCACGAGAAAGGACAAAACAACAAAAAACAAGTTACAGTCTCTTAATATTTTACTTTCTCGTCCGATATCTCAACAACGATCACCGCTAGGTGAAAAATTCATACCACCGAAATTGTACAGCGTAGAAAAAGCAGCAAAAAAGTATATAATCACAATTTTCGTATCATGACGGAGAGCCGAGTTATCACAAAAAAACCAAATTTACCCCTTTTTTCAAGATGGCGGAGAAAGCTCATTGGAAATCTTGGTCGTCAATTTCATGTTAAGCTTTTCTTAGCCCCCTACAAAATATCCAAAAATCAGCTTGCACAGTTCACTTGCATTTATATGCCGCTATAATAACTGGACTATATGTAATGCAATACTATTATATAACTTCCTTAGTATTTCTAATCGACAAATAATTATAAATTATGATGAGAGTCCGAACGGAGTCCTAACACACTAAAATATTTACAAGAGTTCTTATCTAAAACTGACAAAAGTTTGATTTGAATAGCTCCTCCGCCCTAAACTACTATTCATACAGAAAAATTGTGTTCTGATAATCTTAGGCTAGCCTTCTTATCTTCCGAACCGTAATAAAATTTTCATACCTTTCCTAACATAATTATTTAAAACAAGTAAAAAAGCTAAAACTGCTCTAAAAGACCAATTCTTATGATACCCTAGATGAATGCCCGTATGAAATTTCGTATGGTCACCCATTTGAGCAATTTTGATTTTTTGCATTGGCTTCTAGCATATATTTCTAGAACGGCTCGTCGGACGGAAAAAATGAATATAACCAATTTTATAGGATTTCTTATTCTGAAGAAGTTTTTGGTACAATAAAAATGTCTAGGACTGATCGTTTTCAAAGTATATGTAAAAAACCAAAAATTTTATATGGCAACACCAAGAAGGGGTGGTTCCCCGATTTAGTTCATTTTTGAAATTTTATTTGCTATTAGTATGAAAACTCAATGTACCATGGGGCTGATGATATCGAATGTAGCTGATGTCTACAGATTCGGACTCCGGCTGCACATACACACATGCAATTATCACTCAGCTGAGAGGTATTGAGCGTAAAATTGTAAGGTTACTTTGTAATCAAAACTATTTTATTTTTTTGTTAAGTAAGGTATATAGGAAATGAAGCCTTTGAGAAGGTAAGAAACCAAGCTGTAAATTACTAGAAGACTATTTTCCTGTGCGGATAGTAGTTTAGGCTCTATAGCATATATGTATAAAGTCAATGTTTGGCACTTTTCCATAAGTATCAATATATAAAATTTTAGAAAACGGACTCACAACGCATACATATAGATTTCTGTTTCAAGGCTTCGGAAGTATTCTCGAGGGTTTTGGCTCAGTCCATGTGTTTCTATTCCATTTTAACACTGTAAATTTTGCTATGCCTCACAGTCAATACAACGCACAAAATAAAATTAAAGCAAATCAGTTTGAAAAAAATTTCCACCAAGTGCCGAGCCAAGCAAAGAAAATGGCGCTTGTACCTTCGAAAAAGTCATCCCTTGTTAATCTTTATACCATAACAATTCGCTGTGGCCAAGTTTAAAATCAACTGTTGTAGAACATGGTACATGGTAAGCTCATTAGAACCTAAAAGGTTGGCAGTTATCGTGGAAAATGTAAACGTACAGGTACAGAGTGATATGGTCAAGGGACGGCCAAAGCAGAATCAAGTGTGGAGCATCATGTATAGGTAGTTTTGTCTTTCACCTATAAGCAACTTGAAAGTGGTAAATTAATTTCTTCCAGCTTTTAGAAGTTAAAAGTGGGATTCTCTCAAGTTCAATTAATCACAAGTAACTCAACAATTTCTGATGATGGTTCCCAATCGCTGCAAATAAGCATTTTAATTAAATAATGCTCTAACGGAAAACTTCTTCAAATACTTTCAGTCGTCCTCCTAAAAAAAAACACAAAAAAAAGCTTTCTTATCAGAGCAGGTATGAATAATTACTTAATTGCAATGTCTCCTCCAGACGCTTCAAGTATTTGGGGCATTAGAGCGATGAACACCAATTTCAGACAGCTACTTTGCTTAAGCTCCACTTTGAAAGGAAGAAAAGTTAAAATGCCGTGAAACGATAATTGCCAACAAGCGAATTTGTCATACAAAACGAAAGTTTTGTCATCTCTTTTCAAACTGGCTTACTTAAAGGTCGGCGCTCATATGTCTCCCACGAAACGTGGGCGTGTTGACATTTCACTGAATGCCAGGGCCAACAATTATCATCATCACCTACAGATTTTCTACAGGTGCATAATAGGTAAATGAGGGTCTCTGGTGATTCATAATACTCCAAATTCAATAATAATGTTGGTAGTGGTATGTATATAAAAATGAACAACGGGTTTTGGTCATGTTTGATTGATCTTTTTAATTTAAAACAAGTAAAAAAGCTAGAATTAGTCTAAGAACCAATTATTAATTTCGTATGGTCACCCATCTGTGGAAGTTTGATTTTTGACGTAGTTTTTCGCTTATATTTTGCAGAACGATTCGTCGAACAGCAAAAATCATTATAACAAATTTCATACGATTTCATATTCTGTAGAACTTTCCAGTACAATAAAAACGTCTAGGACAGATCGTTTTCACAGTATACGTAAAAAACTAAAAAGGTGTTGCCTGATTTAGTCCATTTTGAAATTTCATTTATTATTGAGAGCTCAGGCAGTGTCCAAATACATAGTAAAAACCCACATTTTACTATGGCAACCCTACGAAGGAGTTACCTGATTTATCCCATTTTCAAACTTAATTTTACTTTTTTTTAAATCCCATGTGGAAAGCTTCAGCTCTCTAAGTACACCCGTTCTCAATTTATCGTGCGGAGAGACAGACGGACATGCAAAAATTAAAATAACTTTCAATATTATGCGTGGGTGTCTAATTCATTTTGCTCTACCATGATTATTTCTGTGCGTTACAAACGGAATGACATACTTAGTACCATAAGATTTCATCTAGGGTATAAACATTACCACGCCAGATAGAATTGATGAAAGTAGTGAGATGATTTTCACAAGGAGCATTGACGTTATCACTGGCAGCAACACACATCACTGTCCTTACCATATATAGTTATATAGAAATGGCGATGTCTAAGGCATGTGTAGACGCTTTGTTAATTACACAACATCTAGGGGAATATCGTCAGGGTTGGCCACCCTTTGACTTTTCCCCATAATTTCCCTTTAAGGAAGAATTTAGTCGTTATAGTGGCGCACTTCAAATGCACTTATCTCTTGCATTGTCGGAAGAACGATTTTCTGCTCTTTTTTATACGGGCATCTTCCTTTAGCTGGTGTTTTTTGGTGGACTTCGTTTGGATTGGTGCTGGACGTTTTTGAGCGTCTTCGCACCACACAATCACAGTGGGCCAACCTTGACCACAAGCGCAATTGTTGCTTCGCGTGACGCCACAACCAAACATGTTACATTATCGAATTTTCCTCTTGGATTGTTGGGCCGCATTCACTAATGCTAAAAAATTTTTTCTAGAAATTTCAAACTACTGAGTGCACAAAACATGCTCCAAATCTGTAATGTCACGAAAAGTTCGTTGTCACTGAGAGAAGTTTTCCGCGCTCCAACATTGGTGGCGCTAGTGGTCAAAACTAAAAAAGTCGCAGTTGTGCGACCTAGACGATAGGACAACCCTACCGACATTCCTCTACCCTAGGCCCACACGCGGCAGATTATAGGCAGTTCTTACGGGTGAGAAGTATTCGCGGGTAGGAAAAATTCCGAAATGCCAAATTTCGATCGGGAGGACGGGCAGCATACCAATACTACTGAAAAGGAAATTGATTCTGCCATTTTGCCAAATCGCGAAATCTCTAATCGGTCGGCTGTACAGTTGTTTTCCTACGATTTGAGGTGATAGTATAATAATTCAATTATCACTACATGCTGTGAATTTGTGATACAGTTATTATTTATATCAAAAACTGTAACCATAAACGGTAATTATATAAGGAACTACGCGTAGCAACATTATTGTGCTGGTACGTCTAAGCACAAGGTGAGGAAAATCCTTCCTTCTCTAAAAATTTCTCGTATGGCTTTGCCCCTACACATGCCAGGGACATCGGCATTTCCCCTGATGCAAAAATAATAAAATATGGCGGATTCAAGATGAACTTCTTGCGTTACTACGCCAGTTGGACACAATTGTCATTTCCTGCGAATTTGTTTTGAGTTTTTCCTATAGAAAAGCAAGACTTATGGCAAACTCCATGGAAAGCAATGCTGGCCGAACTTTTAGATGTCCATAAATTTGATATTTGATTACATTAAAGATGGGATGAAGGAAAAAAATCGGTCTGTGTGTATGTTTAGAGCATGCTTTATTCCACGAAAATACAGCTTTATTCACTCCGATGCGATTTGGTCAAATGAAAGTTCGTTCCATAATTTGCCCAGCCCAATGTTGTTTGACAGTTCAAGCCAAAAAAATATGGAGATAATGATTGTGACAGATATGGAATATGTAGAAGTTTTGTCATTATGACTTGTACGTTAGATTTATTGGCAAATCGATTCGAAGAAGAACTGTTGTCAATGCTTAAAACTACACATATACAATCTAAACTTTTGTACTTTTCAATTAATCTGAGGGCTTAGAACTTTTATAACTATTTCCACCATATTGAATTTATCTTCTATAACAGTTAGCCAGTAGTGTCGAAACTTTTGGACAATGACAACGACAATTCCAGGTTGTTGAAGGCCTAAAGATAATATCCACACGATATTTACGACGACAATTTGTAACCGTAATTAAAGTTGGAAACAATTTAATTTTAGCTACCGTCATTTGAGTTTTGAAAACAGTAAATTATGTCGGACATGATGATGGTTATGCCTCCTCTAGATGACGAGCTTTTGTGGGTGGGGACATGGCAGGTAAAATAAGAAGTATACTCTTCGTAGGCAAGATCTGTATACCTACTATGGAAAATGAGCTTTATATATAGAATCTGAATAGAAATTTCTTCAAAAGATCTGAACAAACTAAAGAATATACTCGATTTGTCCAAATTTTATGTAATACGTATACGTATATAAAAATATCTGCAAAACTTGTTCGCGCGGATTTTATCCCGGATAAGACTGCGAACGTGTATGAGCTTCTTTTGGACAGACTGAGTGCATTCATAACACAAAGTCGCTTAAACTCCATTTGCTCAATATTTCTATAAATGTAGTTATGAATGGCGCTTAGGTTCGTATTGGAAAAATATTTAAAACGTCATGTTTCTCCACGATGTTATTTATTCCCAAAACTATATTTAATTCATAGTAGTCCCACTTCTAAGGACTCGTAACTAGATTCACTAATTCACCTTCCAATGTATTTTATTAGGGTCGTAATTAATTTTTAATTCGAACCGTACGTATATGAAGCAATTTTCCATCCAATCCTATATTTTCCCTCTCTCATGCAGTCCTTAGAAATTTCAACCGGATATGAATACTGGAACCGTTTTTCACTCATTCCCCTTCCTTATTACTTTTCTTACCTCAGATGTACCTTGCACCATAGAGTATCCCCTTAGTTTTGGCTAAGCTATACAAAAAAATTGATTATAAGTGTTCAAAAAAATTCGAAAATAATTGCTGCAAAACTTTTTGATTCGGTGACATCTCTTTACTGATAACGCAAAAACGTCTTATAGGCTTATCATGTGGTGCACTTGGTTTTTTTAATGTGCATGTTTTTTTTTTCGTAAAAGTCTGAACGGTCTTCACTCTCTTGTATTTCGATTTCAACCTGATTTCTATAAAATTTTTGTTTATCAGACTTTAGGAAAATTTTTACAGCCCGCCCGCCCGCCATAGGGAAAGTCATTAAAGACTAACCATAAATTTGACGTATCCAGCAATAATTTCGTATTCCTAAAATGCCGTAAATATTGTCATCTTTCCATTGGGATCTATGCATATCCATTGCATCACATTGAATTTCTTTGTGAAAAAAAAGTTGGCCGCAAGTTGCTTTCCTTTTTACTTTCGAGTCGAAATGAGACTTCGAAAAAACAATAAAGATCATATAACACTTTTCCACATAGATGTATTGAATGGTGCTGCTGCTGCTGCTCCCAGGCGGTTCGAACAAGTGTGAAATAGATTACAATAGATTTACATAAATGGATGATGCATGTGCGCGGTGGCGTGCATGTGTAGAGATCATCTTCAAAGAATTGAGATCTCTCGATCGAGTGATGACACTTCACGTGGTTTACGGCTGTTGAATTATAATTAGAGAAAAATGTGGATTTTGATAAAACTTTCTCTGCTACGTGATATGTTTCACTAGGGTTTTCAAAATTACAGAAAAAAAAAATTATATGAACACGAAAGGTGACCTTTAGTGTGAAGTCGTTCGCACAAAGATCACTGATCAACAGCGCGAAGCTCTAAAATAAAATAGAAAACAAGAGAAATGTGGAACTGATAATTTTTAATTAATTATTATTGAAATAATTTCCACATTAATTGGATGAGACTGAAGATGATGACTTCATTGTCAGTCTTGAGGTGACTTTGTATATAATCGAGATCTTGTTGATATCATCAAAATAGCGCAATAGGATCTTAGATTGGCAAGGTTATTTCCTTGATTTTGACGAAACGAAACAACCATTGGTTTTTTAAATGTCGCTTGTTATATTTTCCCATAAAATATTTATTGCAAAATAGAGATTTGAAAATAATTATATTTGAACTGGATACCACCCAGTTTGTCATTTCACTACTGGGTGATTTCCTCAGTTTAAAGTTTTGTTCGCTAGTTCTTTAAAAGTTGAGCGCTCTCGAACTTGTTTTGTTAATAAGTTTGACCCTGTCCAGCCATCTGTCCTAGATGAAATTGCGCAACAACTTAGGAAGATTACCATATTATAATAATAATATCAAATTCTGTATGTTTATTAGGCTTTATGCACAGACCTCTGGGGCGAGTTCTACGGACTATAGAAAAAATATTTTGAAATAGGTTGAATATTAATTAAAAGCTGCCCCAGATCATACGCCTTCTCTTGTATATTCATGCCCAAGGTGGTAATTTTTCCGGAATATTGTTAGGAGCTGAGAATGGGGACTTTATATTGTAAGCGATGGTTACCTTAATAGCATCGAGTACAGCTACTCTGCAAATGAGCATGAAATCTTACTTCTAATGGTTATCGAGGACTTTGACTAAAGTGGATAAATATCTTAGATAACGTACCAAGTTGCTAAACAAACACCGTAAGGCTGAATAAATTTGTAAGCATTTTGTTCCTCCTTTTTATTTTCCACAATTTTTATGATATTGATTTGAAATCTTCGGCAAAATATTAGAAACTCTCCAGTTCAAATGCTACCGGGCCTAGATTTTTAAAAAGATGTTGCGGTTTTTTTTTCAAATTGAAACCCCGTGTTTTTTTCTCCCACCCCTAAATACTTTTTCATGTACACTCCAATTTTTATTATTTTTCGTACATAGGTTTTCCAAGCATATTTGTAAATGTTGCCGGAACTGTTTTTCCAAATTTGTTAATATTTTTCATGTTATAATTACTTTTATAACATTAAGATTGAGACAGGATCTAGTAGTCTAAGTAAATACTCGGTTTTGTATATACCTATGTGCATAATTTTGAACGCTACTACTATAATAGTAAAAATGTTGGAAGCTGGAGATCGAGAGCTTTATTTTTTGCCATTCAGCCTTCCTTGACTTAGTTAAAATCTTTGAGGTAAGAACTAAAGGACACGACATCCCATAGTAAAGTATGTATGGCAGCGTAGCCAAAGATTTTCGCCATCTTGATTTTGGCAGAGTGTTTGGCTTTCACTTTTTTGTAAGCAAAGAGTCGCGAAGTGTGTTTGGCGCAGAGACGTAGTTACAAAAGGGATAATTTACTTTTTATAGCAAATGGTTAATGGCTATTGGACTAAGTGATAGTAATAAAAAAAGGAGTTATATATGCTCGAAGATTTAGATACAACAAACCGTGTTGAGGAAAATAATTTTAAAATACTTTTGTGGTAAATTCGGTAAATCCCACTGACATGCATATACGTATAAGTAAATTCGCAAATAATTTAAATATATCGTCAGTGGGAGCATACTTTCTGAAATCAAAACTGGTGCCACATGAAACTGGAGATTAGTCAGTCCATTTATATACATGCCAGTGGGTGTTGCGGAACATTGTGCGGAGTTTCTAAGAAATGTGTTTGAATTACCGCGCCATTAATTTGTTATAATATTTAAGGCATCAACAATTTTTAACGCCGCCTCTGGCACCTCGACAAAACAAGAAGAAGAACGATAGTTGCTACGCTTTTTTCAATACATGTCGCCTACTTTAGTTCCCTCCTCGAAGGTTAAAATTTAGGTTCATGCCATGCCACTCAAGTAGGAAAAAAAAAGAGCCTGATGGATCAAAACGATTTGATTAGGGTCCTTTGATATCTTCCTAGTTTTGGGGATGTACAAATTCAGATCTTAGTTAGCTCAGAAAATTTAGTAGTTTATAATGTCGATTGGGTCATGTTCTAATGCTCCTCTGTTGGAATTGAAAGGATCTGAGAATTCTGTATGTTCAAAAATTTACTGTTTCCTCGGCTCGCAGCTCCTGGTATAGCTCCCATTATAATTTTGAAGTGAACCAATATCTCTCGAATAATTTTTAGAGAACATCTTGTCTACCCTCATGATAGCTGCTGGTAGATTAACCACATTCTCGCAGAAGGGTAGTATTTTTAATTTGTTCAAGATTTTGTTAAATCAGTAAGACACAGCTTTGATATTGGTAGCAGCAGTTCAGTCCAATTACATATGATGTGCTTTTCCATTACATTCACCTATGAATTTCTTTCCTCCTCATTAAAATTAGTATTGAGTATCATAGTTGCGCTTGAATTTCCATTCTTATTTTAAAAATTAATTTACATCTGATGCGCTGCTCTTGTTGCATGACAAAGACTTATCTTGAGGCAACTTAGATTGTCCAAACTTGTCCGTTTACTGCTATGATCCTTTTCAGTTGTGATTCTAGACTCAACAGTTATTGGCCTGGACGCTGGGTACTTCTGATCTGGACGTTGTAAATTGTACGACGTAGCTTCAGTCGGCTTCATGAAGCAATTTTTACTCTATGATGATTTTTTTTCAGCACTCTTCAAATTTAGCTGAACCGTAACGAACTTATAGTTGATTCTGATTTTAAGGTTGGTTGGTTTTGAGTTAGGATTCATTATGCAGTTTATTAGAAAATATCTTTCGCTAATGAAAAGCAGAATATGCGAGATGGCTCCGAAAGATCGTAGATGCATTATCTTTATTAAATGTTTACCATATTGCGCCGTAAGATGGCACTGTTTATTCACTCATTCAAAATTAACCCCTATATCTACAGGGTGTTTCCCACAAGGAGGTCAATAGAGCGGGAGGTGATAGTACTCACCAAAACACCCGGTATCTTAAAAACTACAGGGCGTACGGTCACAGTGAAGAGCTCATTGTATACAGAACTTCATGGCCTTTCCAACGACCGCTCAATTAATACCACACCCCTCCCCCACCAAGAATTATGATTGTCTAAACTAAAAACGTCGGATTTTCTTACCATTTTTTTTTTTAATTTAACCTCTATTATTTTTGAAAAAAGGTCGTTAACATAATTTTTTTTTTTATAAAATCTGTAAACTGTAGTATTTAATTTGACCCACTATACCCTATGTACTAACTGTACCAGTTAAACAGCTATTAACTCATCACCTATTCCGGTCACACCGAAATTAGATGATATTTTTTTAAAATGACGTGCTAAGGGAACAAATTATTGTTGAGAATAGGTTTGAAAATAGGCTTGAGAATAGGTTTAGAGCTAATAACTCTTAAAGGGCTTCAGATAGCACATTAGGTCAACTTAAAGAGGAGAGTCTACAGTTTATAGTTTTTATAAAAAAAATTATGTTAACGACCTTTTTTCAAAAATTATAGAGGTTAAATTAAAAAAAAAAGGTAAGAAAATCCGACATTTTTAGTTTAGACAACCATAATTCTTGATGGGGGAGATGTGTTGTGCTGATTGAGCAGTCGTTGGAAAGGCCATGAAGCTCTGCATACAATGAGCCTTTAACTGTGACCGTACGACCTGTAGTTTTTAAGATACAGGGGGTTTTGTGAAAAACTGGCGTTTTTTCTTAATCACCCTGTAACTCCTAAACAGTTGATATGGCCCCCCCCCCCCAATTTTTGGTTCGTCTAGGTGAGTACTATCACCTTCCGCTCTATTGACCTCCTAGTGGGAAACACCCTGTATAGAGGGTGTTGCCTTAACTGCCATTTGTTGACCTAAACAATACTGGCCACAAAATTGAACCCTGAGATATAACAAATAATTCTCATAGCTATCTCTACATATATCCACTTCCAAATACATATATCCACTTCCAAAGAGTCTTTTTAGTCAAGCAAGCAAACGACTTAGGTGATATCGTAAATCTTGCAAAATATTTGATGTCTTTTTTCCTGCTTTCCAATACCGTTGAAATAGAATGTCAAATCAGACTTTGCAGGTTTTTAGGCACTTGTACAAAATTTCTACATTTCATCCGGTGAACAGGTATTTACCTGTAAATGTTTTATACGATACCTCATCTACCTTTACTATTAGCGAAAATTCTTCTGCAATTATGTGGAAGAAAACATTGCACCTACAATAATTGGCTTAGGAAGCTTCTAAGATTTCGCTCATGTTACATACCCTTTCAGTTAATATTGTGCTGTCAGCAAAAATCCTTTATAATTTCGTTTTACGTCAATGAAATACGAGCCCCTCGGCGCATTGAACCTGATCCATTAGAGACCATCGACACCTAATACTTTTGCAGTTTTTATTTTGCTTGCTAACTTAAATGAAGAGTGTGAGATTTATTATTCAGTGCGCATACTCTGAACTGTAGCGCGATGTCACATGCATGAAGATAGAAAACTTTTCAAAAGCAGAAAACATAAGTCCGATAACAGTGAAAGTGGTCTTGTAAGCAGCTCTCGGTATCCCCGTTTGTTATAAAATCTAAGTATAATTAAAAGTGGAAATAACAACCCAGGCATAATGTTGATGCGTAAGCTCACAGAAGATACTCTCCAATTATAGCCTATACACAAAGAACCGATTTGCGCTGTCCCTAATCATGATGTGGCCAATCATGGAAAAAAAACAACAACAAAAGCATCGCTCTCCTTGTGGATATAGGTCCAAACTGGTCAGTCAATCTTATGCAAACAGCCGTTTTCACACTCATTATTGAATATACGCCAATTGCCATATACATAACGGTGCTATTTATTCACAGCACTGCTAAAACAGTTACCTGAGTTTTATTTTTAAGATAAAATATTCAAGGTTACTCCCGAATATTGCGCAGGTGAGCAGCAGGCAAAGCCGGGAGACCCCTTCGTTTAGAAATCGCAATCGCAATCGCAGCATCGCAGTTCGACAATGTCAACTTTAGATGATACCTTTTTATTCACTGGACAAATGAAGCGACATTTTGTTTCCTTCGATAGGCCGTAATTGATCGATTTTTCATTTAAAACCTGATTTTAATCTTATACCGGAGGAGAAAGCAGGTCACTTGCCAGACCAGAAACTTCTTGCAATTTTTTCCTGTTCGAAGAAAAACACAAGAAAATACGACAGTTACCACAGAAAACTGAATGATCACACATACGCGGACGGGTCTAACTAGTATTTGCTAGACATACATATGTACATAGTTAAGTACACAGTAGTAGGTATGTAGGTACATAACATAAGCCGCCTTGCGTGAGACATGTGAAGAGCTCTTCTGTGCTTGGAATTTAAGCAAATTTAGGCGCAGCGCGGATGGTGTACATAGACAATGCCTGCGAATTCTGTGGGAACAACAATCTTTCTTTTGGCCGTTGAGTTAATAATGAAAAAAAAAAAACCATCAACTCTTACAAAATGAACAATTTTTATTTTACTTAAAAGTTTAATGTCTGCCTTTAACCACTTTTTATCATATAAATCATGCGCAGTGTGGTTAAAATTTGTTGCTTTCCATATGTTTGCATGTACACACATTGCGCACACTGCTTCTTTTGCAATTCGAGAGGAAAATCATAATATTAGCGGCTTGAAAATCGAAATTTAATTAGTTTTGACGTCTAATTTTTCCTGGAGCAACTATAATTGTGACGCGGTCCATCCATTGCAGCGCCGCGCCGCCGGTAGGAGTTTTACGTAACTAAACTGTGGCTATACAAATATCAGCAGAATACTTCATAATCATAACCAAGTTATGACACTGCAACTGGACTACATACTTCAAAATGAGCACAGTTTCCTGCATATTACTTAATCGTTTTTTTTTTTTAAGATTGAGAAATGGTCTACTCTAGTCACCTTGTAAGCCAACTTGTAGGGGATCGTTGATCATGTGGGATAGGTGATTTAGTTATCGAACTTTGGATGAGACTATTAATTGTTCCAGTCGCAGCATTTCGCTTAACCTCAACACCACCACAATGCATAAAACCGAAAGATAGATTCTGTCAAAACCTTAGAACATATATCAAACAGGAATGCGGGTACCACAGTGCTGTCGTTCAAGAGTAGTATCGTGTGCTGCCAAAGCGGAGTTCTTTCGGCAAAAACGGAGTACACGACTAACGACATTAAAACCGATCATACTTAATGAATTAAAATTTTATAATTTTTATTAAAAGTTATTGTGTGCCCTGTATACAAGTTTCTTGGTGCCTTTTTCAGAAAATAAACAACGAACTATACTTGGAAATAACAACAACAACACATATTAAAAAACTCAACTGTAAAAAAGTATTCTAGCGGTGAAATACGTACTTTTCTTGGCTTTTTCGGCGAACATATTTAATCATCCACAGCTGAAGAATATTTTAGTTTCTCGAGTTCGTTTCTTTCTATGAGATCTTCAAAAATACAGTAAAAGTTATTACAATTATTTATAGATCTTCTTTTTTAACCGACTTTATAAAGTGGAGGTTATCTGTTCGCCTGATTTTCTTTTATGGATGTTGGTTGGAATTTAAAAATTTGGTGAAGATCTGATGAAGACCTTCCGACATGTAGAATAGAACTCCTCAACGGAGAACATCAAATAAATCGCGATTAAAGGCCTAAAGGCATAGGCACAATTGCGACGGCGGCAACGGCAAACGGCTGTTATGGTTGTATATTGAGTGATTGGCTTGGACGTGAAGTCCAGACTGTCAGCATGAGCTGACAGATCACTCGGCGGACAGCGTTGACTGCAGGGCGGCACGCTAGCTCGCCTCGGCTATTGGCGGAGAGTGTGGGGAGGTTCCACGAAAAGCCTGCCGCTATATACCATATACAAAAAAATTTCGTGCCTACAAACTAAAACGCCGGCACACATTCGGTCCTGAAGAGACCCATACGTCACTTACCTACTTCCACATCGAAGGCACAGATAGTATGCCTTCATTGCACGCCCCAACCACCCATCTGACTCTGAGGGCAGTTATTTTCAGAGTCCCTGGTAGAAATGACCGGGCTGGTAACAGTTCCAACAGATAACGTTAGTAGGTGCTGTAAGAGCAGATACTGTCGTGGCTTCCTCAGTGTTTTTGATTAACCTATGCTGTTCCACATCTGTCAGACGACACTTATCAACCTCGCTGGCTCTCGGACTACGATAGGTGTTCCAGCTGCACGCTGTCGTCTTGATTCGCTGCTGTGTAGCCTGTATTTGAGTTACAAGACTCCGTAGTTGGTGTATGGTGTTAGTGGGATGTAAACAGATTTTATTTTGGATCTCCGGCAATAGGTTAGACTTGACTATTTCTAGAAATTCGACGTCTCCCAAAGGACTTTGCAGTTGGTCGCACAGATGCACCAGGTGTTGATGGTACATAGCAAATGACTCCCCTGCTTTCTGTTTCCTCAGCATCAGTTCGACTTTGACTTTGAGGTCATCGTTTGGTACTCCCCATTCAGCTAACAGAGCTTTACATACTCCCACGAAGGCGTGGAATTCTGCCTCAAGAGAGACCAGTACCAATCCATTGCTGGACCAGAAAGCAGAGTCGTCATGTGCCGAACTAAAAGATCGAAATCTCCGTCTAAAGCCGAGTACGTAAGGGCTTCTACTCTGAACACAAATTCGTCGACAGTAAGGCGAGAACTATCACCACTATATGAAATATTCCATCTCTTGATGGAACTACCAGAACGTCGTGGTCCTAGGCCTGACGGGATACGATGAGATGGAGCTGGTTGAGGCTGGTTAAAGTGTGGTCTAGGCTGACCACTAGGCTGACCAAGAGGTGATGTCGGTCTGTTAAACGACTGCCTACGACCGTCGTGAGACTCTGGCGGTGGTCTCGGTTCACCCATGGAAGGAGGTGGCCGTGAAAAATCAACTGGTGGAATTGCAGCTGATATTTGCTGCTTGACGCTAGTTGCCAGTTCAGCTCGCAAGGTATTTAGGCTCTTCTCAAGGCCTTCGCGAACTAAATCCTGCAACTGTATACGCATTCATTCATAGCATGGCAGACTATTCCAGTAATAAGAACAATTTTCTCCAGGAACGTTTTTTGGAGGGTGTATTACATAGGAATCTGCAGTTATCGCTGCCCGTCGGCCTCTCAATTACGACGACGAAAGAGTCCGACGGGCGACGGTAACTGAAGATTCCTATGTAATTCACGCTCCGTAAAACGTTCCTGGAGATATTCCTGGTGTGATGTAGTCTGGAGAAATATTAAAATGTACTGATTTTTTGGACTCTTGCGACGTTCAGGAAGAATTTATCTATGTGATAATTCCTGGCAAGGTTGACCTATTTACCATTATGTTCGGTGAATATTCCTTTCATTAAATCACCCCTCCGAAAGAGACGACTGTAAGATGATTTAAAAAAAAAACATTAGCTGCGTTACTTTTAATAATTGTAGTAATAGCGACCTTGAAAATATTTATACATACTTGGACAAGTAATAATAGTTTCTCCTTAATCCTAACAAAACTAAAGCAATTACAAAATTGTCCATCTATCACTTTGATTAACACTACTACATATTCAGTTTTGTGATAAGATAATTAATCTGGGTATAATATTCAATAAGGTCTTTACCTGGTCTATAGTCAAGTGGATTACGGTTGTTGGGAAAATATGTGTGGAGCTCTTCGGCATTTAGTAATAGACCGGTCTAAGGTTGGCTAAAGTATTGCTTTTTCCTATTATTGGTTATGGTTGTGAGATTTATGGACATCATGATTCTCATTCAACTCTTAAACTAAATGTTGGCCTGAATTCCAACACGCGCTTTTTTAATGGTCTCAGACGCTACGATCACGTCTCTCTATATACTCAAGCCAATTGTTAGGTCCTCCATTTTATTTATTTTCCGTATCGTCTTGTAATTTTACTAAATAAAATACTAATTGGATCAGCTCCTCGATACCTTAATCTGAACAATCCTTAATACTCACAGTATATCAAGTCGTTCTCATCCAGGTCTATGCCACTGAGTTTTGCTACTTTGTATAACAATTTAGACATCTGGTTAGGCAACTCGTCGTGTCCAGACTCGAGTTGACTTATTCAAATATACAACATATTGTGAGGTTATGTTTGTTTGGTGTTTATGAAATCACGGTAAGTAAACAAATCTGGTCAGCTTCGTTTGGGGGCTTGATGGAAAAAGGCGAACGCTGACAAAAGCATGAATATTGCGCAAGTTTTTTACTGTCTTTATTCTCATTGCATTATAGCTTATCGTAGTAAATACAATATAATTCGTGTCGCCAAATATCTTTCATTTTTTGGTGAATTTAACTGCATTTTATGATAATAATGACTGCTTCGTGAGTATAACCCTAATACCTACATTTTGCATTTCAGGAACAAACTCTCTTTGTTTTCAAGTTGATAAATACACGGGCGAGGAATGGAAACTTCATGTAAAATGGCACAAGCTCTCAAAAAAACGTCAAATATCAAACTAATACTTTAGACACTTAGCGCTCCTAATGAATAACCCATATAGCACAAAATTAACCAGGGACATCCCATCTTGTCCCACAGATCCCATAGCTTTCCCGGGTTAAACAGAAAGTATTCAGTACGTACTTAGGACCTTATTTCTAGAAGTTATTCCCTGAGATATCCCACAACTACTCTTTATGGGAACATTCCCAGTACTTTACAGGCAAATATATACGGAATGTGCAGGACAATTTTCGGAAAAATGGGAAAGTCGTTTTTCCCCTTCCAGAATTTATTTCGGTATATTCTCTGATTCTCGGAGTAGTGTGGTTTTCTGGTGAAAGCACTAATTTGTTGCTTGCTTTACCTCCGTGTGTCGTTTTTGGAGAACAAAAACAGAACAACAAAATAAGTATGAAAAGCTGAAGCTATATTAGAATTCTAATCGCTTCTGCAATTTCTTCCTGTTTTAGCAAAGTTTGTTAGTTGTACATTTCAGAACGTGATTTTTTATTAATTTTGTCATAGGAATTTAATTTTCCTGTGTTAAAAATATTGGATTTATGTTTTGTACAAGTGCATACACATGGCATGTACTTTCCAGCCATTAGTTTTTTTTAATGCCTACCCATAAAAGAATGCCTACCATCAAAGAATATCCTCAGATATTCCCCCGTAGGTATATCCTGCCAATAATCTAGGAGATCCTTAAAACGTTCTAGGTACGCTTGCAGCGGAACATTCACATTATTTAAGAGGAGTCAGTACTCAGCAAAAGTTTCAATTTAGATACCAGCGAACCTGTAGGTAATAAAATTTACTATACGTAGGTTTGTGTCCTGAAAGTGAGAAAATTCATATAAAATTAGCCTAGATCGAGACCACGGAGCACTTTAGAGACATCTACCGCAAAAGACAGAAACCCAGCATCCGACAAAACCATACAATTTAAGACAAAAATGAAAATTTGCAGTTCACATAAATTGAAAAATTTTAACGATAATTAACTCTCCTAAATTTTGTTTTGTCCATAATTATTAAATATGCTATTTTGCTTTGTATTTCAACAACTTTCAATGAAATATTACAATTTCTCGTCGCTGAAATATCGGGAGAAAAAACAAGTACAATTAGAGTCAAATAATTATAAAAAGCGCCACTAAAAATGAAAAAAACTCGACGTTATTTGCTAGATCTAGATCTAGGCTTTATCTTTCAAAAATAGTCACAATTTAAAGAAATGAGAATACCTACTCACAGGAATTTCATTTAAAAGACTTCAAGTTTTACCAATTTTTTACAAGTTTCCGAGCTAATATCTCCATTCCAATACCCTTTTTTTAATTTTTGCCGACGTCATTTACTAGACCTCTTCATTACCTTTAATCTTAAGATATAAATCATTATTCTGGTACAAATAGTTTGCCAGAAATTCGTATTGAAAAATGTTTTAAACTTGCAAATTTTGGTACTGACTCCTCTTAATGCGTTAACTGTGCCTAAGTACAACCACATGATATCCTGTGGGAAAGGCATGGGATCTACCAGGGACATCCTAACCCCGGACATTCATCACTCCCAGAGATGTCTTAAGTTATTAACTGGGACCGGACGGGATTTCCCACGGCCATTTCAATATCCTAATAGGATTTCCCAGTAATATAGCACGGACACATGCGTATTGTGTGAATTAACTAATGAATCATTAAGCGACAACCATTTCTTTAACTGAGTCGTACTTTAAAGCTGGTTTTGGCATACTTGACAGTGCAGGATCGAATCGACTCAAATAAAGTTAGTTTTCATTCATTTTATTTTTCAATTTAACTATTTTGAAATGAAAAATAAAAATTCTTTTGATAATATAGTTTGTGCTTTGCATTTCTTCTTCTTATTTTTTAAATAGGCAAATGCGCGCAGTGGACCTCTTCTAGATTTATATTATATTACAAAATACATTCAGT
This sequence comes from Dioctria linearis, assembly GCA_963930735.1. Taxonomy (NCBI): domain Eukaryota; kingdom Metazoa; phylum Arthropoda; class Insecta; order Diptera; family Asilidae; genus Dioctria; species Dioctria linearis. The sequence goes on along the minus strand of OZ005742.1, from coordinate 1,485,602 downwards.
TTTAGTACATTCTTCCTCATTAGTGCTCTAATAAGGGAAAAAACATTTTATAAAGATCTGATTTTCCAGCTATCATTATGAATACTAAGTGACACACTGCATCTTAATGATTAATAAGTGTTAATGATTCATTAGATCGCGCTGTGTGTCTAATGTATAAGCCCATGAATTCGGGCAGGTTAGATTCGTGTCTAATTGTTATAATTGGTGGCTATGTGCAGGGGCGGATTTGATCACTTGGCCGCCCTAGGCCTATGGAAGATTGCCGCCCCCTACTCCCTGTAAAACACGAAAAATTGAATGATCTATATCCAGTGAAGGGACCCCAGGCTAGAATTAGCGGAGTAGGCTGCCTCATAAATCGGAGTAGATTTGAAAAAAATGGAGTAGAATTAAAAATAACACTTTCCAACGAATTATTTTATTTAAAAAAACGAAAAAGAGTAAAAATGTAATGAAATACCCACAACTACAAGAAAAAATCACCAAGTTTTGCCGCCCCTTAAATCTGCCGCCCTAGGCCCGGGCCTACTCGGCCTATAGGAAAATCCGCCCCTGGCTATGTGACGTCACTGGCTGTTATAACTAAATGAAGACATTAATTCGGACAGGACACTAATATCATTTCAAAAATCATTCCGATGCTTTTTCTTGTGTTAATTGTAGTGTTTCTGTGTATGTAAATAGCTTGTTGTGTAAGAACTAAACTCACTACAAATACATGCATTAAAGCCATCGTAGGAACTCAATTTGCATAACTCTCTTCTATTTTTCTTTGCATTAAAACTGCAATCGGTGAACTGTTAAATTCAGTTTCGCTGTATAGAAAAATGCCCAGAGTATTGTTCTCTGCATACGAAGCTATACCTACATACCTTTTGGTTGTTAATCAGTTGTATCCCTGCATCGATCGATTTTATGGATATTTTCAAGACAAACAGTTAATAGACATCAGAACTCTCTGGCATACTATATTTTCCAATAGTAATCCTTGGTTTTGTGATAGTGACGACTACTGCTGACTTGGTTTTATTTATTTTCCCGACGATCTTTAGGTTGCTAAGATCGGATTTCTTCCCTTTAGCAATAATCTCTGTCGGCGCTTCCATTCATCCAATTACCACATTTTTTCCATTAAAATGATCCTTTTAGTCTCTGCAAAAATTGATTTAGAGAGTATGGCGTTTTAAATTTTTCTCTTCTTAATCCATACTGAATGAAAACCAATTTTAATACGAGTAGGTATATCCGCATTAGTTCCGTAATAATTTCAGTTTTCTAAATTTTATTTAAAGGAATTTTCAGCAAACACAGTTTATCTTGCTGCATCGCCGCCGCCGACCAAGGTTATTGTCAACGCGAAACTTCTTAGAAAATACCAAATTCGGTAACGGCTTCTGCGCTATTAACTAACGGTTCAACCTGATCAACCAGATGTACACAGGCTTCTTTACAATTTTCTCTTTTTTTCCGGTTGACTGATCACATACCAACCACATTTCCAATTGGTTTGCTTGATTAAATTAAGAGGGAAATGCACAGAGGTCGAGACAAAGAATAATCGAACTGCGCACCGCCAATATAGCCATAGCAGTATATCTTTGTTGAGCCAACTAAATCGGAAAGAAACAGAGATTACGTAAATTACCTTACCATGCATACCTACCTACCTACCTACTGTTTTGTGTCCAAAAGGAAATGGTATTAGATCAATTTTTAATTGAATTCCTTACTGCGATCGATTTTCTTTTTATTTCCAAGGCAAAATGATAATAGTTTTCAGAATTTTCTGCAATGTTCTTTTCAAATGATAATTTGCACCTTGGTTAGTGACGAATACAATCATTACCTACGACCGACTCTTAGGTATATTGCAACACAAAATTTCCAAGATAAAAAGTGAATTCCGCAGCAAAACTTCCAAGCCGTGTTCTGCATGCGCATTGCATCTAGTTACCATTAAAGTGTATAGTAATTACCATGATTCTGCGCAGAAAAAATATCTTTGCTTAAGCAGGAAGTGCAATAATAATTGTTGCAGTCATGTATAGATATAGAATAAAAAATTAATTTATTCACTTTGAGCAGAGTTAAGAGTGGAAAGTAGAACTCATGCCTCGATCTAGCAATTTAAATTTTATTTTGACCGACGACACATGTTCAGTGAAAACTGCGCAGTTTTTATCGAGATTTTAGGTGTGAAAAGGAAAAATCGAAATCACTTTCAATGCAAATATTTTTATGCTAATTCATTCTAAAATATCCGAAAACTGGAAGAGGATCGGTGCGCTAATCTTTAACCACCTGATTTTCTATTTTCCATCAAATGATATTAAAAGATAGAAATATTCGCCAATTCCTTAATTGTGATGGCCTTCTACATATAAAGACGCTTAACGAAACAACATTCTTTGAAAACGGCCAGAGTACCTACATTACGTTTTTTTTTTTTATCAACTAGGAACTCTAAAACACTTTCTTCTTGCGTAAACTGCGGTTACTATATGCCTTGTTGATTTTTTATCCATTCTACAATAAATTTTGATGTTTTTTCTGAAATTACACATTTCCCTACCTAAACTATTTTAAAGAGTAGTAGCCAGAGTGTAAAATAATAAAGAGATTTCTAGTATTTACATTTAAACGAGTTAATTATGATAAAACCATTAGCAAACTTTTTTTATAATTGTTGCTTAGCACGATACAAACTCAAGCGATAATCGAACAGAGATTTCCACCTCTGACTAGATAGGTATGTAAGTACTTCGTGCAGCAATGAGCAATAATTTTCCCTAAAGATAACAACCTGTGAAAATATTATTTCGATATTATTATAAGGAAATGGATATATATATTTGCCTGTATAATTTACAATAATTAATAAAGTGGAAAATTTTAGGCAATATTTAATTAAATTATTCGGACGAATTCTACATCATTCAAAAGCTAGCTTAAGACTTAGCTACTGGCGTGTATAATTTAAATACTCTGAACATCGAATTCTTATAACTAATTTGACCTTCAAAAAACTCCGACCGAGTGCTTGGAGTGCTCAAAGAAATCCAAGGTATACGTATAGGTACTCAGATCTCTGATTATTTAAATCAATTCTTCAATATTACCAACAGAGCAAAAAAAAAATCTTTCATTTTTATGTTTGTCATTCAAATTCAATGCAAAAACAAGTAAAAAGGCTAGAGTTGATCTAAGACCAATTCTTATGAAAGCCTAGATCAATGCCCGTATATAAATAATTTCATATAGTGACCTATCTCTGTGCATTTGATTTTTCGCATATATTTTTAAAATGGTTCGTCTGACAGTAAAAACGATTATAATCAATTTCATAGATTTTTACATTGTGATGAACTTTTCAGTACAATAAAAACATCTAGGACTGATCGTTTCGACAGTATACGTAAAAAATCTAAATTTGTGTATGGCAACACCAAGAAAACGTTGCCCGAATTAGTCCATTTTGAAATTGTATTTACAATTTTTATGGAAACGCCGTGCACTAAATTTGAGCTCTCTACGTCGACGTGTACTCAGGCAGTGTCCAAACATATAGTAAACAAGTGAAAAAGCTAGAATTGGTCTCAGACCAATTCTTATGATACCCTAGATGAATGCACGTATGAAATTTCGTATGGTCACCCATTTGAGCAATTTTAATTTTTTGCATTGGTTTCTCGCATATATTTCTAGAACGGCTCGTCGGACAGAAAAAATGATTAAAACAAATTTTATATGATTTCTTATTCTGAAGAAGTTTTTAGTACAATAAAAATGTCTCGGCCTGATCGTTTTCAAAGTATATGTAAAAAACCAAAAATTTTATATGGCAACACCAAGAAGGGGTTGCCCGATTTAGTCCATTTTTGAAATTTTATTTGCTATTACTATGAAAACACAATGTACCAAATTTCAAAATCTAAGTGTTTGCTGATACATAGGCGTGTACTAAATATGGATGGGTTTCCGTCAGTTTCCGTTAACAACACTGCTATTCCTATTCTTGATTCAGCTAAAATTCTTGGGGTGATTTTCAATAAAACATTTACATGGGATCTGCAAATGAATTCTGTTGTGAGTAGAGTTTATGCAGGACTTCGTTCTCTATGGGTGTCTAGCCATTTCACACCTATGCCTACGCGACTAATTTTAGTGCGTACATTGGTAATATCTATTATGGCTTATGGATGTGAAATATTTGGAAAGCTTGATTACAATAATAGAAGAAAAGTTGAGATTTTGGGGTGCTATTTTTCTGTTTATCTTGATTACTGCTCAGTAATGTATTTAATCAAAATTATTAAGTTTAAATGTCCTCGGTATCTTTACGAACTCTTGGTTTCTCTAGGTTCAACAGAACACATCATTTGTTACTAGCGCGGAATAATTTCCTTATCACCCAACGCCTGTTTTCTTGCCATGCTATTAGAATATGGAATGACTTACCGCAATCGATAAAAGACATGATCCAGTCGAACACTTTAACTACAATTAGAAGTAGTGTTTTTATTTTTCTTAATCCTAGTAGTTAGCATTGCTTTTTTTAATCTTTTACTTTATATTGTTATTTTTTTTTGTATATTTTTAGTTAATTACGCTCTAATTGTTTAAGCTTTCTGTCTCTCTTCCATTAGTACATACTACTTAGTCATATTGTTTTTATTTTGATTTTCTTGTACAAATAAAAAAGACTTGTGTCTTAATTGTACAATAGTTATGTTAATAATAATTTGAAAATTTCAAATAATCAACTTTCGCCTTTTAATTACACGTTCAATTCACAGACTAAAACAAAAATCACTCCCATGTCACCAAGTGCTCTATTTATACTTCACAAATTTTCCAGAACCAATGTTGGGAACTTTTCAATCCCACATATTGACTAAATTTTTCCCACATTTCCCACAGTTCAAAAGCTGAAATTACCACAAAAATCCCACCATACATATACTTATTAATTTAAATTGAAATGAAAAATTATACATTTTATGTATGTATTTTCTAATATATTTTGGTTTCATTTTTATTAATATCTTACTTACTGCACAAAACATATCTACTTGAGATTGAAAAAAACTTAAGTTCTAGTAGGTAAATAAGTTAGTATGCGTAGATGTAAAAAAAAAGAATTAACATAATAAAATATATGTTTCCTACTAAAAGGTAATTCATTGATATATTTGTAAATTAGAAACCTGTGGCATTACTACTTGTATAAAGTTTCTGTACTCAATAAATTTCGATGCTCAGTCGTAGGAACAAAACTTGTGCAATCAACACCATCCGAATCAAAACTGGATCTAATCCATATGGCAGACAAACATTCTTCACCCATCCGATTTCTTTTTTTGGTTATTATATCCCTCACTAAAGAAAATATTCTTTCCGCCTCAGCATTTGAATGTGGGAAAGTCAATGCGTGTTTTATCACTCTCAATAAATTCGGAAACTGTGTAGAGCCATCTATTTTTTGAATTCCGAAATTCTCTTCAAAAATTCTTCGACATCCATATTTCTAAAATTTTCCTTTTCCGCGGGTGATAAGGTAACGGGCCGCCATTCAGTTTCTACTTCATGAATGTTATAATTCAGAACTCTGATTGAAATTACCTTTAAATCATCACAATTTAGCCTTTTCGAAATATCCAAGGCACTCATGGGAACTGTATTTCTTTAATAAGTTAATCTGTTAACGGAAATCTTTTTACTATTTCATGCATGGCCTTTATGCAGAAATTTTTTTAAGTTTTCAGTTACTTCAAGAATATCCTCTTTGGATAAGTTCTGTTGATTAAATTCAAAACACTCTGAGCCCAAATACGTTTCTTCAGTAGGCATACAGTAATTCAGATACTTCTGATTTTTGAAAATATTAGGATCATCAATTTTGTTGGATTGAATAAAATGTTGTGTTAAAGTTTTCAAGATTCTCTCTAACTCATTACTTAAAATGTGAATTAAAACTTTTCTTCATTAAAAAACCGCAGCACCTATTTTAAGAAATAAAAGTATGACTTCATTTTCTTTGACAGTAGGTAGTTGATCTGCAATGTTTCTTTGCCTTGCCTTTCTTGTTTCATTAGATGCCAACGAAAAAAAAAAGTGTTGAAGTGCTGTCCAATTCTCTAGTATTCTAGATACGCATGGCTGTAAGGAAAACCATCTCGCATCAAGTTATCCGTCCACAAATCGATTAAACTCTTCTAAGAATTTCTAAAAATCCAACGGACCAACTCAGACCTTTTAGTATAAAACTCTTCTAGGAAAATTTTAGTGATGAATTTTCCCATAAATTGTTCTACTGTAAAAATGTTTTCCCTTTTCCCCACAGTGATGATTTAGAGAGCAGAAATTCCCACAAAATGGGATTTTTCCCACAAGTTCCCAACACTGTCCAGAACCATTCCGAAGATTCCATTCCAGAAATGTCGATTCTCGGAACCTAAAGTAATTTACTCTCCGCATCTTATTATACCCTAGATGAAATCTATAGGGGTATACTAAGTTTGTCATTCCGTTTGTAACGCATAGAAATAATGATAGTAGAGCAAAATGGATTGGACACCCCGCATAAAATTAAAAGTTATTTTGATTTTTGCATGTCCGTCTGTCCGTCTGTCCGTCTGTCCGTCCGTCCGTGCGCACGATAACTCGAGAAAGCGTTCACTTAGAAAGCTGAAATTTTGTACACGAACAAAAAAAAAAAAAGTAAAATTAAGTTCGAAAATGAGACAAATCGGGCAACTCCTTCGTGGGGTTGCCATACAAAAATTTTGTTTGCCACTATATATTTGGACACTACCTGAGAACACGTCGACATAGAAAGCTGAAATTTGGTACACTGTGTTTTCATACTAATAGCAAATAAAATTTCAAAATGGGCTAAATCGGGCAACCCCGTCTTGGTGTTGCCATATAATAATTTTGGTTTTTTACATATACTTTGAAAACGATCAGTCCTAGACATTTTTATTGTACTAAAAGCTTCTTCAGAATAACAAATCGTATAAAATTGGTTATAATCATTTTTTCTGTCCGACGAGCCGTTCTAGAAATATATGTGAGAAACCAATGCAAAAAATCAAAATTGCTCAAATGGGTAACCATACGAAATTTCATCATCATGTCATCTAGGGTATCATAAGAATTGGTCTTAGACCAATTTTAGCTTTTTCACTTGTTATTCAGAACGTGGATCTTTGTATCTGAAGATGCTCCGATGCTGCGTCTCACGATCACCGTCAATCTAATAAAATGTTCTGATTTACACGTGTAAAATTTATCCAGTTAAAATTGTTCTTCTGTTTCTGGGGTATATATTAGAGCTGAAAGTATCCGGATAATTTACTATCCGGATTATCCGAGATAATTTAGATCCGATTCCTCAAATCCGGGTATCCGGATAATCCGGATCCGAGCTATCCGGATCCAGACTAAGCAAAAAAAGGTCAAAATTTCCCTCAGACTGCATTGTTTCATTGGGAAAATATAAATTTCATGATATTCTCATTTTCTCAATGAAACAACACAATTTTGAAGCTTTTTTGCTTAGTCTGGATCCGGATAGTTCGGATAGTTCGGATCTGGATCCGGAGAGTTCGGATCTGGATCCGGAGAGTTCGGATCTGGATCCGGAGAGTTCGGATCCGGATCTCAGGAATCGGATAGTTCGCATATCCGGGTATCCGGATATCCGGATATTAGCAAATCCGGATCCAATTTTCAGCTCTAGTATATATCCAAGATTTTATCTATGAACAAAAATTTAACGAAAATATGATCGCAGACAATAAATGAAAAACAAGTAGCCCGCCATGTATAACGCTATTTTTGCTATGCGGTGTCTTTTAATTCCTTGGATAAAAAACACTGTCCATAATTTTCGTCAGTCCTTATTTCCTCATTTTTCTTACGGGAGAAGGGTATGGTATGGTAAGGTATGGCCCTCCTGACTATATTAATTAGGAAACATGTTATAGGGTGAATATTTAGCTCGTTTCAAATCCAACCATTTTAACCAAAGTGTAAAGTAAGTTTCCACAAGCATTTACTCACTTTTCTCGAAATTATTTATACTTAGGAAAGCGGAAAAAATAAATATTTATCTAAGCGGTTTCTCATCGTGCCTTTCAGTGAATATAACACAAAAACATTCAAAACAAATTCATTCACCTGTAAAAAAGTTTCCACCAAATGTTGTAAAGAATAAAGAAATTTCTAAAATCCACACCTCATATAAAAACTAAATTTCCCAACAATTTACCAAAGAAGAAAAAGGTTGCTTTCTATATATAGGTATATGTAGTAGGTATACCTATCTCTGACAAATAATTTCTACACCTATTTTGACGCAATGATTGATAAGGTACCCGTGGGTAGCTGGTGCAAGTGCGCAGTGTCTCAAGAAGCTAATTAACTGCTCTGTACACCTTGAAAAGCGCAAGTCTTAATTATGCTTTGGAGACACACCTGTTCTCGCCGGGCATAATATATAATATCACACTGCCACACGTAATCTGCTGAATCGTGCAATTCAACTACTACTTAACTATCGAATTGTGTAATGGAAGTTATTAAACATAATAGCGAAGGCCTTTTCAACCAGACCATTCAAAGAAATTTACTCAGCCTAAGTAGAGGTATTTCAGTTGAATGATTCCGAGCTGAAATAATCGATGAACAGTTACTAAATTTCAGGTGACCAAGTTTCACTTCCTAAATAATCGTGAAGACAATTTTCAATGTCAATTGCACTGCATACATGAATCGAATCCCCCAACTCTGCTCCTTTATTAATTGGTCCTTACTATAAAGTCGTAAAAATATTTCATGTAGTACCATAGTAAACACGATTTGATGATTTCATCGATGAGTTCATCATGAGCCCTTAGATGAAGGTAATGATGAAATCTGTTCTGGCCCCGGGACTGAACCCATTCACATTTCTTATCGTTGTCACTTTAAATGAGAAATGGCGTTACGACACAAAAATGGTATTATGATTGTCGTTTAAAGTGACATTTGTCGAATACATATGATTTTGGACGTATTACTGTTGTCACTTTTGTCTACAAATGTAATTCATACCCTGACGCATGCCCTGATGCTATCCGTCACTTTAAGTGACAACGATAATAAGGCTTTGAAGAAAAATGTCACGTCACACCGTTCGACAACGACAATACGAAAAGTGAAGAGAACTGAGAGTGACTGCGAAGCTTGTCACTTTGGTGAGTCGACAACTGTAATAAGGGTGTAGAAATGCTTTCACGTTACTCAATTCACTTCACAGCACTTTACATAACTTTCTCATGCTTTTTCAACTACGCGTCAGAAATAAAACGTTTACTGTTTTTTAATCAATACGTCACACCATTCATCATAATTTCGTGGAAATGCACATGAATATTGAATATCAAAACGCTCATAGTATGCTCATCGAAAAGCTCATCGGAACTCATCATGGGCAATTTTCACAGGCAACAGGAAAGATAATTATCGAAACCGATTAGCAATTTCTTAGAGTAGAAACTTACTGATTTTTTAAACACAAGCAAAGGTGTCATAGGCATCACATATTCTTTAAAAGATGGATATACAAAGGAGATGGGATAAATTGTAGAAGATTCTTGAAAGTCAAAACTAAAGTTATAATAACCAATAAATATAGAAAGGGCTGGAAAACATCTTAGGTGAGAATTAGCGGTTCTTGAAGGAAAAAATAAAAATAAAAAAATTATAAGACCTTTGCTTGCCGGTTAGCCGCTAAAAAATCCCAACTAACGTTATTATCATTCAATACAGCAATTATTCATCATTTGATCTTATATATACTTTTAGGATACAAAATAGGACCACGACAAAGTTGAACTCGAAGCGATGAAGTTGAGGATACTTAGTATACAGTTTTCGGTTCTTAATTATTTTCGCTCTCCTTCTATAAACAATGTCCACAGCTTCTCTTCCTTGTTCAACAATAATCCACATGACTAGATTGCACTTCTTCATTCCTGAGTTGCCTTGGTAGAAACATTTTCCATGTTCTTCGGTGATGTCCGTCACATTCTCAGGACAAAAGTCCAAATAATGTAGTGCGTAGTGTTCACCTCGAGTAACATTTGTATATCTCATCTCCTTAAATCTAGTAACATGTCCGCCACAATCTTTCGCTAGCTTTGTTTGTTTCCTATGTTCAAAAAAAAAAAAAAAAAAAAAAACAAATCAACCAGCAACTTCCAAACTCTTTCCTTCTTTCGCATCAAGTTTGCATAAATTTTTTGATTTGCTGAAAATTTTGATGATGTTTCTCCATCACGATCCATTGCTTTGACGAAATTTTTCAGAAGACCCAATTTTATGTGAAGAAGTGGTAAATAGAATTTTCTTTTTGACTACCAAAGGGACGTAAAAATTTTTCGTACTGATCAATTTTTTTCTTGTCCCAGCACTTGCAAAGGTAGAGAAATCAATGGAATTTGATAAAGCCTTGCTGTACAAATTCTCCAAAATATTTTTTTAGTTGATTTACTCAAGTAGAATTGTTGAAGTTTCATACATTTCCTTCATTGATACGAAACCGCTTAAAAAAAGTTTTTTGAAACCTTTCCTCTTCACTTGTAGTTTGTACAAGAACATCCTGTGATATTTCCTCATTCGTAGTAATTTATAAAAACAAAAAAGCGTTTTTGCAATGAATTACCGCTATTTTTAATAAATTTTATCTACTCACAAACCCCTGACTAAATAATTTTGTGTCTGAGCGCCTGAGAGTGGCGTTCGCGACAAAAGCGTTTCAGGGTAGTAAACGTGGATGGATTTATATGGGGTTTTTTGATTTAGAATTTTTGAATGTGGAGCTTTCCTATTGGGGAAAAAAAATTACGTTTTTGGGGGTTTTGAGGTGGGGGTTGGTAGCTCCCACCCTTGGGTTGTCCAATTTGGGCCGCGTGTAATGTCAAATTAAAACCCTTGCTGAGTCCTATTAAATGGAATATTTTCTTTTCTTCTGTAAGAAACTTTATAGCAAACTTTTCTCACCCGAATATCTTTAAAATAAATGATTTTCTAATTTATGTACAGAGGGCTGTAGGTTGGTGCAGGGGGGGGGGCTGATTTCTCTTTTAAACGCTTTAGCCTAATATTTTACATATTTCATGGGAACATTTCTGTTTTCTATTGTTAACCGTTACATGGGGTGTGAAATAAATTTTTCCAGATATTGCATGTAAATTTTTTTATACATATGTCACATAGATTATGTATGTAGGGGAAGATGCTGGACGTGTGTGTATGGTCATTTCATTATCCACACGGACTGTAGGTAGGTACTACCCATGGGTAGTATGCGAGAAACACTTTTTCTTTTTTTATTGCATCATCAGTTGCCAACATTTTTTACAGCTGTTAAGAAATCTCAAGCACATAAATCGAGTTGAGTTTTTAGGTGTTTAATAGAAGTTAAGCAAAAGAAATCTTTTAAAATGGTTAATTGTGCATAAAAGTTGCAAAAAATAGAAAAATAAATAAAAAAAATTTACATACTTGAAAATTTGACAACTAGTGACGTTTTGCCTCAGATGGAACCTACCTTGTTACTCTTTATATCATGGCTACTACCTACACAAACGGACTTTTATCCGATTTTACTAATCATTTACTAATTATTTTGGGGATTAGTTTGTCGGACAAATGTGCAGTTATTGCGCTTTAAAGAAAACTCGTGAAAAAGGATATATTTTCCAATGAAAAAAAATTGAAAGTGTTGGAGTTTATATTCTTCCCATAAAGTTGGATTCCAACTCAAGCAAAACTTGTTTATATCTGTGCGCCTTAAAATATTTTACAGGAGGTTTTGTTTCTTTGCAAGGGTATGTACCTTGGAAACTTCAAGCATTTGTACCACGGACATGTCCTAAAATGCCATAGCCCGGCCTTTATATAAATAATAAATTAAATGTGCATAGCTATAGCAATTTTTGTTTAGTAACCTGCTTTGCGAATATTGTCATTCTTGGTTGAATAAAGAGTGCTATTTAATTTAACTCTGTTTATATGCCATCATTTCTTCTTAGTAAATTACCCATGTCCAAGGTACAATACCCCACCGTCCATGGTACAGCAGCATGTTGTACCTTGGACCGAAATCAGGACCTTAATATTTTCTTTCATATATCCTGAAATATAAATTTTTAACTGCATATTCGACCATTATTGGAAGACTCTTTCAAAAAAGGTACCCCCCTACCGTTATATGAGTTTTTAGCGAAAATGTAATGACTAAAAAGTAGAAAATAAAAAATATTAAAATAATTAACTTTCATACATAAATTGGGCATCCATAACTATAATCACAATGGTCCAACTCCAACTCAAGCTCAAACTTTTAAGATTTATTCTAAGTTCTTCTAGCATTTCATATTTTGCAATAAAATTTTTCTTATGTAAATCACAGAGAAAGAAAAAAATTATTTTTTACTTTTTAGTACAATTTATGTATGAAAATTATTTATTTTAAAAGTTTTTTTAATTTTATTTGACTTGACAATAAATGAATGACACCACTTACATATTTGTTTGCAGTAATGCAATTTTTAGAATCCATTTGCATTCTGCTAACGCAGAGAAATTATTTGCTGCATTTCTTTTCTCGTTCAGGATGAATCTGTTTCAATCCATGTCATTCTTTTTCTTGGGCCGTACGATTTAGTTTCATCCTGTTGCCGTCGTCGGTTTTTTCGGACTCCAAAGGGTTCTGAATGCACCTGAGTTTTTCACGGACTCAAACAAAACGATTTGCATTTGTATTTTTGAATGTGTTGTTTACATTTTGGTAGGGGTGATAATACTTGAAGTTAAGTCCTTTTTGTTGGAAAATGGCTTTGCTTTTGATAAACAACAATTTATATGAATTTTTACTTGCTTTTGTCAAATGGAACATATGTCAAACACTTGAAATGGTTGTTTCGTTCTTTTTCTATTGTCGATTCAAACAAATTCATTCAGAACGAGAAAAAGAACGCAGCAATTTTCAAAAATAATACCGGCAAACTGCGAATCACAAATTTCAAAATCATGTGATCTTCTGGAATCGAAGGTTGTCAAAATGAAACTGCAGACTTCCTGCTTTTCCATCTTACCTGTTGACCAGTATTCTCTCTTGATTAACCAGTGAGATTCATAAAGAAAATTTTGAGGGTGACAAAAATGTGTTTATGGGATTTTCTAATGGCATGTATCTGATGCAGCCTGTAGCCTAACTATAATTCATGATAAAATCAACGCCAACCCAAATATATTCTGTATATGGAGGGAAGAGACCAGACGATAATTATCAACTGTAAAATGTAAAATTTCGAATGGAAGAATAGCAGTTTCGAATCGGCAGAAATTCCAATACTCTTCAGTACGGCTGAGTTTCTACCTGTCGTAGACTCTTGAGGAAAAATTAGAAAAATTAAAAAAAAATGTACCTAGAGCTCTTACAACCATTATCCGGCTATAACCAAATATGGAGGAAGATGTATATATTTTACCCTCCAGATTCCCTTCGCAGGCCATGCTTTGGTACGTTGGAGTACCTGTGATTCTTTGTGTCTCATATTAAAGGAGCTACTTAAAAGATTTATGTGTACTTTTGCGCAAATACGAAACTGCATTTTATGGCGTTGATACATATTTTTCGGAAATTCGGAGAAACCTAATTTTTTTCTAATACCCTGGCATGGCATGATGTAACTAGATTTTATTCTTGTAGCTAAATCACTGTTGACCAGTGCTGATAATACAAAATTTTACCGTAAAATTAAAATACTATTCCTCCCCTACTTTCGACTTAATAAGTTTTGTATAACACAAATAAATCAGGATGACAAATCGCCCTGCTAGTTAACCGACAAGCAAGGAGGCTAACAAACTTTTTTTTTACATTTCACATCTAGTCAATTTTTAAACTACTTCCCACTAGATGATGATTTTTATACCCTAGATGAAATCTATAGGGTATACTAAGTTTGTCACTCCGTTTGTAACGCACAGATATAATGCTGATAGAGCAAAATGGGTTGCACACCCACGCACGTCCGTCTGTCTGTCAGCACGATAACTTTAGAACGTGAGTACTTAAAAAGCTGAAGTTTTACACATGGGCTTTTAAAAAAAAAGTAAAATTAAATTCGAAAATGGAACAAATTGGGTAACTCCTTCGTAGGGTTGCCATACAAAAATTACGTTTTTAGTACATATTTGAACACTGCCTGAGAACGCATCAACGTTTCCATAAAATTAGTAAATATGATTTCAAAAAGGGCTAAATCGAGCAACTCCTGCTTGGTGTTGCCATATATAAAATTTAGGATTTTTACGCATATTGTGAAAACGATCAGTCCTAGACGTTTCTATTCTATTGTACTGAAAAGTTCTACAGAATATGAGATCCTATGACTTTTCATTTTTACTGTGTGACGAACCGTTCTAGAAATATTTATGCGAAAAACCACTTTAAAATTCAAACTTGTACGGATGGGTGACCATACGAAATACATACGGGCATTCTTCTAGGGCATTGGTTCCCAACCTGGGGGCGATCAGGGCTATGAGGGGGGCAATAAATAATTGAGGGGAGATTTGGGGCGATGAGTATTCAAAGGGCGGTGGGGGGGGGGGGGGGGGGGGGGGGGTCAAATAGCACTGTACCGTAGAAGTTGCCGGGTAGCACGAGTCACTGGCTATTCTCAGCCGGCGAGTTCACTGCACGCACCCCTCTCCACAGCCTCACTAGTTCTTGCTCAGCACGGCTGACTGGTGACTCACCTCCCCCCCCCCCCCCTGCATCCTGCCAGTATAACGCACTTGCCACTGACCTACATTCGTCTTCAGTTTTCACTACCCTTTGTGTGCCTCACCATCAGTTTTTCTGCGTATCTTTTTTGTTTTTGTGCGTTTCTTTTGAAGTGTAGAAGTTCATGCACAATGGATTCAAAAAAGAAAAAATGTCGTCAATACTCAGCTCAGTATTTAAAACTAGGTGTTATCACGTGACCGCAAATTGTGCGATAAAACATTTACTAGTAATGAAGCCATGAAGCCTTCGCGAATGAAAGATCATTTACCAAGAGTACACAGTGATAAATGAATAAAGAACTTAGTTATTTTTAACACCTCAAAGCTAAAGCTGATAAACAGCATAATATGAGTGAATTCTTTAAAAAACGAGCAACCGATCTCGCTTCTTACGAGATGTCTTTATTGATCGCTAAATGTGGTAAACCTCATACAATTGACGAAACCCTTGTTTTACCGGCTACCAAAAAAATTGTTGAAATCATGCTAGGCGAGGGCCCTAGTAATAAGATAAGTCAATTGGTTCCTTTGAGCAGCAATACTGTTTCCAGCCGAATTGACGAAATGGCAACGGACGTTAAATCTAAACTCACAAATTTGTTGAAAGAAAGGTAAATTTGCATTGCAGATTGATGAATCAACTGTGATTGATAACAAAGCAATTTTATTAGCTTATGTGAGGTTTATCAGGGAACAAAAGGAAATTACCGAGAAAATGTTCTTTGCTAGAACTTTGATCACTTATACGAAGGGATCGTCGATTTTTAAAGTGGTACAAGATTATTTTGAGGAAAAAGAGATTCTCCTAACAAACGTGAGCGCTTGCGTAACAGACGGTGCTCCTGCCATGTCAGGTCGTCATACTGGGTATCTAGCCCACCTTAAGAATACGTAGCTACGAAGAAAATTAGTGGTGTCCTGCATGAAACCCTACAACTGGTTATTACTGGTGTCAACAAGATCAAAGCTAATTCCCTCAATGACCGTCTGTTCCGATAAAATTGCTATGAAAATTATGAGAAATTCGAAAGCTTGCTTCTGCATACGGCCGTCAGGTGGCTTTCCAAAGGAAACTGTTTGCGCCGTTTCTTCGATATATTTGACACTGTTACAGAGCTTCTCGACACGTCTGACCCTGTTTTTAAGTGAGAATTTGAATCAACGCAAGTTGGAACTACAGATATTTTACAAAAAATGAGCGAAGTCAATATAAGGCTAAGATGAATCTTATCAAGGCTAAAGGAATTATTTCATCATTCGTCGCTAAGTTTGATATTCATAAGGTGAATATTGGCCGTAAAGATTCAGTTTCGATCCTTAAAAAGTGTACATTGTCAGATAACGAGACTCCTGAACTCCCTGAAAACAAAATCATAATTTTTACAGATCACCGTGACCAGATAAAAATTAACATTGAAACAAGATTTGAATATTTGCCCAAGTTACAAATTCCGGATTGGATTATTTCACTTCTTTGTTCTTAAAAAAAATCTGTAAAAAATGTACATTTCAATTTTTTTTTTATTTTATTTAAGAGTAACCGGATAAAACTAGTTTGGTTGTTTGGTAATAGAATTGTTTAAAATACTAAAACTGCTTAATTATTTACACTTTACTTCAAATTAAAATTGAGCATACAATGAAAATGAAAAGGGGGCGATAGGTGTTAGTCAACCTCCAGAAAGGGCCCACAAAATGTTGGGAACTACTATTCTAGGGTATCATAAGAATTGGTCTTATTGTTAGAACTTATTGTTCTAACTGAAATTCACTGAACGTAACTTTTTTCAATACATAAGGATTTAGCTACAGTTTGCGTTTAGGCTCCACCTATAACTTAAAACAAAAAGTGAGACTAGCTGAATGAAAATTGCGTCACTGATCCGATGGTAAGGCTATGGAAATTCATTGTTTTGCAACTAGGTGGGTATCCGAATCCTAAGCTAAGCCTTGTTTGTTTTTTTATAACAACAAATGATAAATAAGCTCTGCGCTTTCGCGCAGATATTAGAATTAATTTCTTCGATAACCTCACGTTGCGAGTGTATTGTTTATGTCAAACGTAGCTAACTCCGACAGTTTTATCTAACTTTAATAATAACGGTTACATAATACCAAACATATGGAGGGTGGTAGACCCTTTGTAAGAGCAACTTTAAAAACAAACAAAAAACACAAAATTCGCTCAAGCGTTGTACTTTTACTGTTTTTTCTTCTCAAAATTCTATTTTTTACCTGTGTGTGTAAGAAAAAACTGCTCTGATTTTATGAGATCTTTATTTTTGCATTTCATCTGCACAACTTTCGTGTAGAGAATGTGGAATTTAATTGCTACTTGCATTTTGCTGATAAAAAATTGGAAATGTGTGAAATTAGCCCGCATTCATGGCCATTGATTGTTGCTTCTGATTTTTTCTTGTTTATTCATTTATGAATCTTCGTACCAAACACTTTTCGATTTCAACTAAGTAGGTACTTCAGTTTTGCTTTCACATCATCGAAATGCAAGAACCGGCCTCTGTCGTAAGTCGATTCACAAGTCACGTCCAAGTATTATTTTCAATTAAGTACATAACTAGTACTTTATGAAGACCTGCCTCATATATTATGCAAGTTGTTGAATCGTGGCATTACTTAATCTGTGAGTGTATCGCTGCCAATGTTGTAATAACACCGGCCAACTATAAGTGTATTATGGCACCCGAAACTTGATCATGAAAACCAAGCTGAAAAACGTAAAAGGTTTTTCGAAGAATTCCACAAATTAAACCTCCCCGCATTAAATGGAGAACAAGGCACGCCTTTCTTCTATCATTATAGCAAGACCAGACGATCTAGCTAAAATACCGCGTAAATGGTTTTGTGTTATAAATTGAGCATCTCTGGCTATTGGCAACTGTACCACCGTACGTACCCTAGATGGAATCTTTGGATAAAGGGCGTGTATTTTTTTTCCGCTCTGTAGATCGAACAGATTTCTTAAAACAAAACAAATTTTGTACGTGGCTCTCTCGTAATAATTTTGTGGATTGAGTTTTATAAAATAATTAAAAAAAGGAGTTTTCAAACAAAACTGAGGCCAAGCCGCATGAAAAAGTAGAAAATAAACTTTTCTTCACACACAGAGGTGGACTCAGATTCGTTGATTGGGACATTTCTCTTGAATATTCTTTCTCTTCATGAATCAAATCACTTATTACCTCTGATTGATCATACTGAAATATATCGGTGATTGTCAGCGAATAAAAACTGAGTCCACCTCTGTGTGTGAAGAAAAGTTTATTTTCTACTTTTTCATGCGGCTTGGCCTCAGTTTTGTTTGAAAACTCGTTTTTTACTTATTTTATTTCCTGCCTTTTTCACGTTAACTAAATTGTTATTACGTGCTGCATGGAGATATTTTAAAACAATTTTATGCTGGCTGAAAAGACACTGATTTATTGAATTTTCCCGATTTTCCATGTTTTCCACAGACTTTTCCTATTACTATGATTTTTTTTTAAAAATTTACATGCTTTTCCTCGATTTTTCATGCAAGTTTTCATGATTGTTGAACAGAAAGTATTGATGCCAGTAGGACGGGGAAAAAATGATTCCGCATAGCTTATAAAACTTTTTTGTCGGAAAATTTTCCGGAAAAGTCGGAAAATTTTCCGGAAAAGTCGGAAAATTTTCCGGAAAAGTCGGAAAATTTTCCGGAAAAGTCGGAAAATTTTCCGGAAAAGTCGGAAAATGTTCCGGAAAAGTCGGAAAATTCCGGATATTCCAGAAAAATTGGAAAATTCTGCACTTTTCCTGAAACAGATTTATCACTATCGATGAAAATGTTTCCGATGATTTTTCCGCTTTTCCGGGTTTTCCATGGAATTTTCCACAAAAACAACTTTATGCAACTAATTTCGCTCTAAAACTTTGTCTTAGGTCGCAAAACGCTCAAACGCTTCCTTGGTCGAAAAAACTCCGGAAAAGCGTTTTACATGAATTTTCCTCGATTTTTTCTGCATGTTTTCACCATTGTCGGAGAGAAAGTAATGAAGGCAGTTGATAGGGAATTTGATCTTGCATAATTTAGAAAACTTTTTTACCGGAAAATTTTCCGGTAAAGTCGGAAAATTCCGGAAAATTTTTTCGGAAAAATTAGAAAACTCTGCATTTTTCCTGAAACGGATTTATCACGTAATCAAATTTGTACCAAATTTTCAAATGATTTTTCCGGGTTTTCCATGGAAATTTCCGGTTCAAATTTTGATAGATTCAATTGTCACGCGACATGAACCTGTGTGCCAAATTTCAGCTCGCTGTGATGACGAAAAGTGGGTCTACGAGAGTGTCGAAAATAGTAAAAAAGAAATATATAAATAAATAGACAGACAGATTGGGGCTTAGCTTAATACGTCCCAAAATTTGTTATGTTGAATGTCCGAATATTTTTTCGTTTTGTTTTTATTTATAAATTATGAACAGTGACCAATCAGCCTTTTAGCCCAGCATTCGCGAAGTATTTAATTTAAGGTATTTTTTCCAGGACGTGTTTAGCGGTTTTGCTGACATTCATTGGGATTTTCGTTCAGCAAGATAACTTCTCCGTACTTTTTGATACGATTACCTGAAAGATGAAGTGCGTTCTAGTAAATCGTAAGCTTTAATTGATCTAAAATAAAATATTGCCCCCGAAACTGAAACCTTGACCGCAGAAAAATAGATTAATATGGTGAGAACTCTACACTTTATTGGACGCTTAATGACAGCAATTTAATTATCATTATTCATCATACGTGACACAACAGAAATTATTTTGCACGTTATGATTTATTTGTTATAATTTAACAAAAAAAGTTATCGCAAGAATTATGGCCCACCCTGTACATTTTAACGAAGAGCTCGCTTTCACGAAAACGAAAGTAATCTCAAAATTACAATTTCGAATTTTCCTCGAGAATCCGTCATTTCTCTGATTCTCTGTGACTATCTAGTTCGATAATAATTGTGTTCCTTTACTACGCGCGTTGGTAGTCTGATTTCCTTTCGATTACGATTTATTCGCAAATCATTTTCGAAACATGATGTTTGCAGGAAAATAATAACAATCCACAACTTCTTTTGATTTAAGCCCGGTATCATGTTCATTTAGCGGATATCGAACAGGGACCTTTTTTACGGCTAAAATTGTTCATTGTTTTGAACTATAGGTGGGTGCTTTTGACAATCAGCTGTTGTGATTTTTTTTTTAAATATTATTAAGCCAAGCTCAAGTGATACCATATGATGCAAAGCACAGCATGGCAGGAAGGAGATAGGGAAAGGATTAGGGGATATAAGGAGAGTGGCGGAGGTGCCGATGTGTGTCGCCCTTAAACTTCCGCAGATTGTATGCCGGAGGAAAAACAGAAGATGGTAAGCTGTTCCACATTCGCACTGTTCGGGATAAAAAAGCATCACGGAATTTTACTGTACGGACGAAAGTGATTTGAAGGGTTAAAGGATGTGTGCGGTTTGCAGTGCGAGTATTGCTGCAGGAATCATTCTACAAGGGATTAGACTAGATATTTCATCAGAATATTGACCATGCATGTAGGGATAAAAGATCGAAAAATTGCGGCGGTACTCAAGTGCGTCGATATGATAAGTTATTGCCAAATCGCCAATGAAGGCTTGAAGGCTCTCTTTTGGACTATATTCAATGAAGCTAAAGCTGTGCGACCAGCCCCGGCCCATATATGGAGTTGTATTGCATTCTAGGTCTGATCTTTGACTTGTAGAGGAGCGCTAGATTTGACGGGCTGAAATATTTTTTACACCTTTTCACAAATCCAAGACATTTCGATGCTTCTTTGGCAACAGAGAAGATGTGATCTGTACAGCTTAACTTGCTAGAAATATTAATGCCAAGAGTGCTTAGTGACGGTGAATCAGAAATTAATGCTCCATCAAAAGAAACGGGTGTGGTTAAGTTATGATCTTGTTTTAATGAGATGAGACAGCTTTGAGTCTTAGATGCATTGAATTCGACGCGATTCGCTTTGCCCCAAGCGAGGATACTGTTAAGATCGTTATTCAATGATCTAGTCATGCAATCTCGTTTAACACATGCGGCATTCCCCCTGGATTCCGCAAGAGTGTCAAAGGAGTAAGCGAAATCAAGAGTACTGTCATCTGCGAAACTATGGATGGGATTGAAAGTAAGGGAAAGCAGATCATTAATGAAAATTAAAAAGAGAGTTGAAGAGATAACAGAGCCTTGAGGCACACCGGATGCGGTTGTAACGCCATCTAATACAACACGTATTTTTCGACTAGATAGGAAACTTTCAATCCATAATAGAAGAGCAAGGGAGAAACCAAGCGCTTTATGTTTGGCTAAAAGGCCTGCACCTGCTTCAATCACTACAAATAACGCAAAAAAAACTTTTAAAAGAGACTCTGCAGACGATTCCTTCACTGATAAGGTATGCCTACTAGTTCTTTTGATACTTGGACTGCTGTGATGTCACGGCATCATCATTTATATATAGCATTCGGAAAAAATATTAAAATAAAGTATTAAGTAATAGTATTGACTAATCACGATTAATAATATCATAGTAAACAAAAATTACACTATTTAAAGAAAAATATAATTACGAATTAGGCGACCTGGGGAGAGACCAAGTGTTTTAAGTCTGGCTAAAACAGTAAAAATCGTCTTGCGGGTCACAAGTCGGATATAAAAAATAAACAGATCTGCAAGACTGCTTTGGCTAACCACTGTGTGCAGGCAAACCACTGTCCGGATTTTAATAATACTACGATTTTATGTAAGGAAAAAAATATTAGCAAGAGGATCTGCCTTGAGGCTTTGCATATTTACACCACCCCCAATACAATGAATCGGAAAACAGACACCGACAACATAAATTCGGTGTACTGCTCACTTCTTAGCTAACCCATAATGAGGGCTTCCTCCCACCACATATACACTTACGTTGTGTATACAGATATACAATCCAAAAAACATTCTCTCACCTGATCATAAAGTAACGACAAATCGCGCAATGTGGATGATGTTTTATTTCTTAGACGTGAGATTTAAATATTGTGGTCTCAAATGTGTGTTTTTCAAAAGTAGTTTCTTTTTCGTTCTTTTTCTTGTATTTGTTTAATAATTCATAGGTTTTTATTGCAGTGTTTTTTCATTTAAATGTTAATTTATTATTGTTTCGCCCAGTGCTTGTATATTTTATTGGAGTGAGTTAATTAATGTTCATAAATGTTTTTTCGTAAGTAATGTAAATATTGTAAATTTTGGCAAGGGCTCATGATAGTTACCTTATAGATAAGACCACCTGAAGACGCGGAGTGTTCACCCGTGAAACGTTGTGGCAGACTATAAATAAAAAATTTAGACACTAATCGTTTGGTTTTTTGTCTACAACAGAGACCGACAGCCCGAGCATTCACCCATACATATTCATCTAGACGGTCAAGACCTTACTCAACATGTAAAACAGTATGATGTCAGACTCTATTTAAGGCCTTTGAAATATCTAGGGCAACGATTTTAGACTCAACAAAATTGTGAAGACTACGGTTCCAACGTTCCGTAAGAAAGGTCAGCGTCTCCCCAGATGAGCGTCCAGCTCGGAAGCCATATTGGCGATCGTTGATGAGATGATTAGTTTCTAGATACATCATTAATTTTGAGTTAATGATAGATTCAAAAACCTTTGAAAGAATCGAAGTGATCGCAATTGGTCGATAATTAGAGGGATCGCTACCCTCTCCTTTGTTGGGAATAGGCTGAACGTGAGCGAGTTTCCAAGCAGTTGGGAATTTTCCTGTCGCATAAGACAAGTAAAATAGTTTCCGCAGAGGTTTTGCCAAGGAAGAGGCACAGCTTTTAATTAACAGGGGCGAAAATCCATCAGGAGCTAATAGGTCTGTCTGTTAACTCGACAGTTTTTACTCGGTTTAAAAACTTTTACGCAGTTTTACACACAAACGCGTCTGTTAACTTTTGAGCTAGTAAAAATCGAATAAATTTATACGTTTCCCCTCGTGCACAAAGTTGCACATTTTTACTCATGATCAAAAGGGTGTGTAACTTCGATATACAATCAGCTGACTGTCAAAAGTATTAAATTTGAGGTTAAGTCAGTTGTTGTGTTATCGAATGAATGTAAAAATGATAATCTAAAGAGTTGAGATTTTAAAGAAACTGTTAAAGTGGGTGAATTTTTTAAAACGTATTTAAAATTAATTAATTGTTTTATGTTTCAGACAGAAAACGTATCAGCCAAATTTTTGACACATTGCAAGATCAACAAAATTTACTCCTCGAGAAGTGTCTGGTAGCTTTTGTTGAGTTATCCCCTCTTCCGCATAAAAGTTTTTACTTGATTTTTACGCAAAGATTTTTGCTCTAAAGTTACCAGAATTATTTCGCGTTCTTTTAGATTGCTATTGCAATTACCCAATCTCGAAATAGTAAGGAAAATTATATTTTATACTTTACTGTTTTAATTTCTCTTCAGAAGAATCGTCTAAATGAAGACGAAATTTTTTTCTCAAAAAAAAAAAATAAATAAAATAAAAATACACTGCCAGTCTTGTATTCCAATTTCTTCAACTTCAAACGTCAAAATTTTAGCGTGGAAAAAAGATATTGAGCGGATAAATCTGATGCTAAATATATGTTTGTGGAAATTACTGCCATCTACTTGTCAAAACTAAAAAAAAAACTTTTAGCCGATAAAACACAATATCACTTTCGTCAGCGATTTGGCTAAATATTTCGCAACTAAATTTCAACGCTAAATTTCCATACAAAATTTATCCGCGAAATGAACACTGGATGAAATATAGCAGAAGCATACATATGCGTACGATCAGATTTCATTCCACTGTGATAATAAAGCTGTAATGCCATTTTATATTCTTATAATTAATCCTTGTGCGGTTACCATTATCCCTAGTTATCTTTCCAACATTGTGTAGATCTCCACTTTACCAATACGAAATGGGTTCCCTTACTATCACTAGATAAGATGCTTTTTAAACTATATTTATTGCCCTGCTCAATGGTATTGATCTTAGGAAACTGATAGTAAACTGATTCAATTCTTAAGTTTGATATGCTTGTTTTAATCACTCTACTAAATTTACTCCAGCAGATCATTTTAGATTCCCTAAATGGTTGCAGGCTCTTGGTCTGAAGACTGACACTAAATTTCATTTTAAGTTGGATACTTGCAGTTTTCAACTTTTCGCCTACCCGATCCTCATATCTTGTCAAAAAGCAAGGTAATGATCCCCCTACGGTTGCTAGTCAATTGGTCCATAACGAATTGAGACAATTTAGCCTCGACGCTTCCTCCAGAGCAGTTCAGACGATAGCTTGCCGCCAATAAATCATTTTATTTATTTATTTATTTAGCCAACATATATAAATATAATTTGACTTATATATAACGTACCATAGTATATAAAATAAAAAAAGAAATTTTGCGATAAACCAATAAAAAATAAAATCATAAACCCCTTTACAGAATCAAACTTCTAATTGCTCTTGAATCAATATTGAAATCTAAAATATTTGAATATTTGTTTTAAATTCTACACATATTACTGAGGGGCTCATAAAATCCATAATTTGTTCGATGACTCTTAATGAAAAGAATATCGCGGTACCTTAAAATTCTACCAGGAACATTCAACGAAATTGATTTAAGAATTTCAGGAGAATCTATTAATCCAGTCAAAACTTTATGAATAAAAACACACAATAAGAACTCGCGCCTCTTATGGAGCGACGTTATATTCTTTAAAACCAGACGATCAGAATATGGTGGAAGCTCAAACCTATCAATCCACGGAAGGTGACGAAGGGCAAAACGTAGAAACTTTTTCTGTACAGATTCAATCCTATTGATATGTACACTGTAATAAGGACACTGTACAAGGATCATTAAATTCCTTAGCCCAGCGTCTAACAAACCTAAGCATTGAAAAGGTTCTGCCAATAATGAAATCAAGATGGCGAGAAAAAGTAAGCTTTGAGTCAAAGATAATGCCCAGATCCTTAATGTGGTCTACTACATTTATAGAAACATTATCTATGTGAAACTGGTACGCAAAAGGAGAAAACTTACGGCTAAAGACAATAACATTACATTTGAGAATATTAAGAAATAAATTATTATGCTTACACCACAAATTTAAAGCACATACATCATTCTGCAACAGTACACAATCATTCGGTGAATGAATCTGTTTGAAGATCTTAACATCGTCAGCATATATTAAAATTTCAGAGAATTTTATCACAGATACAAGATCATTAATAAATAAAACAAACAATAAGGGACCCAGATGGCTTCCCTGTGGAACTCCAGACTGCGTACAAACAACATTTGAAAGCGCGTTTCTGAAGAGCACTTTAAAATTTCTACCACTTAAATAGGATGAGATCCAATCAACCAACAATGGAGAAAAACCTATTTTTAACAGGAAAGGTTGTCAAAGGCTTTAGAGAAGTCAGTATAGACACAGTCAGTCTGCAACCGCTTCTCAAGGGTATTAGCAATGATAGATGCTAAAAGTGTCAAGTTGGTTGATGTTGATCTACCCTTAATGAAGCCGTGTTGTTTTGAGCTAATTAATGGCATACATTCGAATTTCAGCAGTTCACAAACCATGCTTTCGAGAAGCTTGGGTGTAACAGACAATTTAGCAATACTAGGCCTATAATTACTTACCAAGTCTCTCTTTCCATTTTTAAAAACAGGAATAACAAATGACGATATCCAAGCATCAGGAAATATACCCGTTGACAAAGATAAATTAAATAAATAAAGAAGCGGACGCGAAAGACTATCAAAACATTGCTTGAGAACAATGCTAGGAATACCATCCGGTCCAACAGAACAAGAATCCAACTCAAGAACATGCTCACCGAAAATTAACATCTAGGCTAGAACAATTAGACATGCAAGACGACACATAAGAAAAATCGTTTGCATTGCCATTGTCAAAACTGAAAGATTTGGAGAAATAATCCGCAAAATAATTGTTCAAAAAGGACAGGCTGTTGAGATAACCATCGCATTTACGCTTAGCATTAACAACGTTCCAAAAACGCTTAGGATCATATTTAATATTATTTTGGACGTTATTTATGTAAGAAGTATACGCCTTTTGAGGCTCCTCCTTAAACTGTTTTCTAAGACAAGAATAATTACGATAATCACTCATAGATTTAGAATTACTATAGATTCTCCACGCCTTATTACGCAAATTACGTAGACAGTCATCAAACCAATTAAGAGTAGAACTAACTATAGTTCTTAGCTTTACGAATAGGTACAGCGTCAAGGAAACATTTAAAAATTAATTTATAATAAATTAACAAACAAAAATCAACATCTGAAACATTAAACAAGGTAGAACAATCAATATTTCTTAGTATCAAGTTCAATTTTTCAAAATCTGTTCTAGCAAAATCAAAATCTAAATCTAAAAAATAAGTAGGGGTATCACCATAAACATCGTTGACATATAGGACAAGAGCCGGATGATCAGGAACCTCACCCACCAAAGGATCCAATGAACGAGTAACACAAGCATTGGAGTCATCATTAACAAAAACAAGATCCAAAATCCTGTTGCGAACATTATGAATGCCATTTACTTCCTTAAGCCCACAAGAAGATAGCACATCCAGAGTATCGTATTCCAGAACAGACGTAAACTCTGTTGGAATAAAAGAGCCTTCCTCAAGCGATAGACTCCAACATATAGAAGGCAAGTTAAAATCGCCAAGAACAAGCATACCATCATCTGAACTCGACATGTCAAAAACCGAATTGATGCAGCTAAGATAGTCCTTGTAAACAGAAGAATTGGATCCCGCAGGAATATACAGAACAATTATATAAAATCAGGAAGCATAAGATTTAATCCGGACACATAAGAATTCCAAGGAACTAGAACCATTCACATCAATAGTTTCAACCAGCAAATCTTTCTTGGTTGCAATCAAAACACCACCCCCAACCGGGCACTGTAGCTGGTCCTGATGTCTATCGCGACGAAAAACAGAAAAAAGTTCCTTGTCCACCTACAAGTGATCTCATACGACTTCGCTGAAGAGCCTCTTCGATCCGCATGCTTTCGGTTTTGAAATGTTGTTTTTTATTTTTGGCTACGGTAGTAGTCTCGTCTTAACACCTGCCCTTTTTATCGGCTTTAGATATCTTTCAGGCAATCTGAAGAGTATTTTACTCCTCCACCTCAATCTTATATTTTCGTTTGTCTGCACGTTCATTTGCAATATCTGCGATATTGGTCTTTTCATTACTGTGCCGAAAGACATGATTTGTAGCCGGTTTCCGCTTTACGCTATTTCTTCCTAATTTTAGGTGATTCCTTTCTTCGACAGAAGATTCGTTGAGAAATCAGTTCGGCAGACACCCACTGAAGGCTGTATAATATTCAACGAAAAAATCTATCGCAGTAATGGGACGCTGAATTTTTCCCTACAATTTAGTTGAAATACTTGTCGTTTCCTGGTGTTGGATCTGAGACCCGTGAAGCAAAATCACTACTTAAAGCAAGCAGTTCTCTGTCACGATGCCATAATCGTTCACAGAAATCAGTAAACACACACCATTAACTTTAACAAACTAAGTGCTGGCACAAATGCGATACTATAATTAATTTAACTGTTCATTTCACGTATTCCATTGCTCTGCATAATTTTCCAAGACGATTAGGTTAAGCTGCTAGCAGAATCATCAACGTCTCACTTCAGTAGATTCATGGCGTTTAAAGAGAAATTCAGCAAAGAAAACAGAAACACAGACGAAGGTGCCAATTGTCAACGACAGCGAAAGAAAGAGTTTTACCACAAAATCCAGATACTTAGCTATCACCTGCCAGCTTGGATATGGCGGCTATGGCCAACAAACCAACCAACAACAGATAGTCACGAATCAAGATCAAGGCCCAGCATTCAAGACTTTACTAGGTCTCCACTGGGAGTGCTTACAATAAATAATTTACTGTCCTCGGAACTGTTTCATGGCGTTCAGGTAAAGGCGATCGGGTCTGGAGGGAATAGAGAAAACCTGGAAAAGTCAGCAGAAGAAAGAGGAAAATGCAAGCCAGTTCGCTGATTTATAGATCGATAAGGTCTCGCTAAATTCAAGGTTTTTCGGTTATTGTGTCGCAGGTTTTGTGCAGTCCTAATTTCCATTTGCTTGCTAGGTAGAGTCGGGAGGTACCCTGGTAATCGTTGGAATTTTAACTTGAACCATGTATAGGAAGTAAACAGCCGCATAATGACCAATAATCGATAAATATGGCTACAATGATGGTTATAAATTATTCTTTAATATGCGCATGAGCGCAGAGCTAATATTTTGTAATAACTGTTTGCCTAATTTCAACTTTTGTTGTGATAAAGGAGGAAAGAAAAACGAACAAAATAATCTTGAGCAGTGGTGGATTGCAACGACGGCGACGGATGCAAATCACAGAAAATTTCAAGGCAATAAGTTCAGGTCTCAGAGCATAATGTAAATCTGTGGAGTCTGAGAGCTGCGTTTGCTGATTGCGGAAGTATTTTCATGTTTGCTTTCTCTCCGTCTGTGTACGGAAATATAACCTTAATGGAAACTTAATGGTTTCACCTGCCTGCTACTACGCACGGCCTGCCTGCTTGCCTGCGAAATTTACTAGGTACCTCAAGGTTAATGTTAAAATATTTTTAGAAGTCGTGCAAGGCTACAAATTGGAATGGAGAATGGGTTAACGCACTGTGAGATTTTCGATTAAGTAAAGCAAAAGTGATTTGCAGGTAAAGTTTTCTGATCTCCTTTCAAATATGACTAATGGAAGACTAATTTTTTCGTAATAGTAATTGTATTTATATAAAAAAAAATTAATGCAATTTGCTCCGTAACCATTCAGTAATCTTGTTTATACCCAAAATGCTACCGATAAACCGACACCTGCAAACCTGCAAGAATTTCACAGCTAATTCGGACCCATAACAACATTTCCACTAATGGGTATTTCTTGTGGAAAGTGAAACCAAAACGTTGCTATTTTTGCAGATGCTCAGAATGCGGTTTCATAACTGCGTAGAGTCGTCGAGAAAGAGCCTTAAAGTAAGTTTTCCGACTTTACCGCTTACTTACAAATTTCTTGTTTGCAAATGACACTGCTTTGGGCATACTTTTAGAATCGAAATAAAAGAGATAGCCAACAGACAACCAACCACACTATCGTTGGTACAAAGATGGTACAAAATATGGAAAAAATATAGGTGCTAAGATATATGAGATATAATTCTAGTAGCTTGAATGTTAGTCAGGAGTGAACTCTGCCTATGTGTGATTTCGACAAGATGAGATCTTTATACATACATAGAAACCCAGGGTACCTAAATATATTTCTGTAATGTTCAGTTGCTGTATACCGGAAAACTCTTTAAAGTAGTTAGATTTCAAAACAAGTTGAACCTTGAGTTGCCACCCAAGTTGCTTTGGAAGAACCTGAGGAGGGCTGGTGTCAGTCGTAATAAGGTCAGCGATCCTACTTGCGATCTATGCCCTAATGACTTAAATAAATTCTTCACCTCCACTCAGGGTATTGTCCAGGCTTTGGTGGAAGATCGAGATTACTTTGTTGATTTTCCTGGATCCAGCTTCTCCGTTAGGTGTGCGGATGGCGACGAAGTTATTAAAGCTATCTTCTCTATAAAATCTGATTCGGTAGGCCCAGATGAAATACATCCTCGTTTCGTTAAATTAATTTCACCCATGATTATTATAGTCATCTGGTCTATGTTCTGAATTCATGTCTGACTTGCTCTACATTTCCGCGTGTATGGAAGGTAGCCACTGTTCTCGCACTTCCCAAGGCATCGTCTCCTAAAGAGTTGAGCGATTTCCGTCCCCCCATCAGTATCCTTTGTTTCTTTTCCAAAGCTCTGGAAAGATTGATGCATACTCAAATGCTCAAACATTTGGGTGCAAACAAACTACTAACGGAATGGCAGTCCAGAGATCGCTCCCAGCATAGCTGTGAAACTGCCCTGATAAAGGTGACTAATGATCTGGGATTAGCTCTAGATAATAATCATGTAGGCGTCCTTGTGTTGCTCGATTTTTCAAAGGCATTTGAGAGCGTAAATCATCAAATTTTGCTGTCTAAGTTATCTGCTCGCTTTGGTTTTTCGTCTTCAGCTACCGAATTGCTATATAGCTTTTTATGGGACAGATCTCAGCAAGTTAAAGTGAATAATGTTATCTCTAGCCTTCTACCTTCTGTGTGGAGTTCCACAAGGCTCTATATTGGGACCTCTATTATTCAGTACTTTTATAAATGACCTTCCTAATATTGTTGAAGGCGTGAAAATTCACTTGTATATGCTGATGATGTGCAGCTTTATCTCAGTAGACCAATTGGACTGATGAAAGAATGCCTAGCACGCATAAATGATGACCTTAATAGAATATACCATTGGTCAATGAGAAATCAACTCTCGCTGAATCTTGGCAAGTCCAAATACATAGTCCTGCATAACAACGCTATTTCCAACATTGATGACTTTCCTTTCTCTAAAGTGCAGCGGGTAAAAAATCTGGGAGTAATAATCAACTCTACTATGAGTTGTTGTGACCACATCAACCTCACGCTGAGGAAAATATATGGAGGCCTTCGTCAGCTCTGGTTATCAGCTGATATTTTATCGAGAGATATGCGTACGAGACTAGTCTAGTCAAAGCACTTCTTCCTCATTTTAATTTTGGTAGCTTAATTTATCCCAAGCTCGATAGCTCATGCTCTCATAGGCTCAACGTTGCTTTTAACGACTGTATACGTTTTATTTTCGGGCTTCGACGCTTTGATCACGTCCAACACCAGAGATCCCATCTGGTGGGATGCTCTCTAGATGAACATCGTACGTTGAGGATGCTGGTCTTTCTGTATACTCTGATGCACTCTAGGACCCAACGTTATCTCTATGATCAATTGCAGTTTTTAAATACTTCTCGAAATAACAACCTACTCATTCCACGTTTCCATAGGTCCATTCTAGAGCGCTCTTATTGCGTTCAGGCTACTCACTCGCTCATGGAATGAGCTACCTGTAGCCATTCAAGGTGCCGCCGGTTCCCTCGATAAGTTCCAATCACTGTTAAAATACCGTTTCTCTGGTAAATATTAAATTGAATTAAATAAATAATTGAATGTCATTCAGTTTTCGGCTACGTTCGTCACGACTTCTGCGACTTGGCAATGAACTGGGCTTTTTATAATTTTTATTTATATTGCAATTTTTGCTCATGTTTTTGTTTTGTTATTGTTTCTTTTGGATTTTAATTTAATTTAATTTTTCATTTAAGCTTGGTTTCTTTTTGTTGAGTATGTATTTTTATTTTTTTTATTTTTAATTAATTACTTTGCAAGTAAGCTCGCGATTTGTATTTTGAACTTTCTTGAACTTTTTTATCCTTATTGCTGAGCTTTCACATTTGTTTGTTCATTTTTTTTCTAGTCTACGTTATTTTCTGTTAGTTATTAGTTTTAGTTTGTTTACTTGTTTTATGTACATTAGTTTATTTAGGATATAGATTTTTTTTTAATAATGCCATCTCTTTTGCTCGCTTTTATTTTGTTTCATGCCTATATTCTTACTTTGTCCTTTTTTCTATTAATGTACTTATATATAAGATATAATATCTTGTGTACATTCAATAAATGTTAATTCTATTCTATTTATTGGAATGAAGCATTATGTATAAATGTATTAGGACTCTTTGATTAAAGCATCTCCATAGCAAACATTTGGTCAAATAATTGCTCAAATGTGAAACAAGTTCGAATATTCGCAACCCATAAACAATTACTGTCCAGTTTAAAGTGTATACTGTTTCCAAATGTGAAATGGGCGCAAAACGCCGTAACCATACGAAGTCTGCTGTAAATTTTGTTGAAGATCATTGTCATAAAATTATTCTCAAGTCAATAACGTTCA
Source organism: Dioctria linearis (assembly GCA_963930735.1). Lineage (NCBI taxonomy): Eukaryota > Metazoa > Arthropoda > Insecta > Diptera > Asilidae > Dioctria > Dioctria linearis. The sequence continues at coordinate 1,453,726 of OZ005742.1, read as the reverse complement.
GCAGCGTTACAACATACACCTGAATGTTATCAGCGCATAGATATATATTTATACATCTCAAACAATGCTCAGGAGATCGTTGATATATACTAGAAACTGACTAGTAATGGACCTAGTATGGATTCCTGAGGTATATCAAAATGAATGAGTTTGCGCCTATGCAATTAACCTTCATCACGTACTACTTTCAGCCGGGCAGAAATCGACAAATCATGGAAGTTGCAGAAATATTGAAGATTCTTGCATGTTTTTGTTATAGGATTGAATGGTCCACACAAAATCGAGAAGCACTAGCGCTATGCCGAAGAAAGAAAAACTGATTTGAAGTTTTTTTTTTCATATTCGTGTTTTCTCAGTAGCCTACTTGAGTTTAGTTATTTGCTCTTGTTTAGAGGGTCAAATTTTTGGTGATATGCATATACATCTAAGTCAGTATAACGAAGCGATTGCGCTCTAAAAAACGGATAAGGAACAAATGACTCTAGCGCATTTGCGTACTACCAGATTTTCAAGAAAATATTCCAAATCTTTGCTAACGTAACTGGGTTTCCAATTGATATTTTAGTGACTTCATATTTTTCTTTGATAAACTTTAAAAAAATGTCACCATTACATAAATTTTTAGAAAAAAAAAATTGTAAACAAAAATCGTGTATTTTTTTGCCTAAAATCCTAAAGATCTTTAGCAAGTAAATCCAACAACAACACCAAAGATCCGAATTTAAAAAAAAAAACCTGTTCGGACTTTAGGCGAAAAAACACGACGCAAAAACCATGAATATTCCATTTTTTAACAAAAAAATTATTATTTTCTTTATCTTTTCAGAATTACAAAGAAAAAGATTCTGGCAAAGTGGTTCTCTACACGACAAGTATGGGAGTTGTACGTGAGACTTATGCAAAATGCGCCAACATGAAACAAATATTGCGAACGCTCTTGGTGAAATTCGAGGAACGTGACGTCTTCATGAGCAGCGACTATCAGCAAGAAATCAAAGAACGAATGCAGTCAGATGAGATCCACGTACCTCAGCTCTTCGTCGAAGGTCAACATATCGGAGTAAGAAAAATTACTTATGAAAACAACAACAACAATAAAATTACCCGTTCCCCTCCGCTTCCATGGGTAGTCATCGGGTTGTAGGTAAGGTTATACCTGAGAAGTGAGAACTTACACAACAGTTCAACGAAAGTCGCGCAGTAGTTGTAAACACACAGGTGAGCCAGTGTGAGACGAAAACGGCATTTGCATTAATTTAAATGTCAAAAGAGCGGATAAATGCTGAACGGAAAAAAAAACGATGAGATGTTTTCGATCATTATGAATTTTTTCTACATTCGATTGATCGCATAATGACGCAACCTTGCCAACAGATATCGAGATGTTTTTGCTAAAATAATTCCAAGCGAAATCTTAGCTGTACCTGGGCGACATTTTATCAAGGTATCGAAACCTGAAATACCTTGCATTCACGAAAGTATTTATAAAACCGGATCAATTAGTTTCTAATCGGATCTGGTTGTTTCGGATGCCAAACGGTAAAAGATCATCTCGTGTCGCAATGTAACAGTATCATTTCACCTGGCCAGAAGTATCTGATTAGAGAGATTTTTTAATAGGTCATTTAGTAAAAAAACGTTTCTCAAATCCACAGAGATTGGAAGTTAGTATACTTTCGCATATTCTAGCACAGGTTTCTAGCACTAAGCAGCAAGAAAAATGTTAGCTAAGGAATTGTTCTCGACTATAAATTGTAACGGCCAAGAGCGAAAATCTGCACCAAGATCTCGGTTCACTCCTTATATGCACCGCGTCCGATTTGGTAATAATAAAACTGTTAAAAAGGAAACCTTAAAGATTTGTGGACCCGAAAGAAAATTTTCGGATGGCAGAAGAAGTTTTCTTTTGTATTCAGACTAGAACGAAAATTTTCTTTATTTTATCGTTTTATAGTTTAATCAGATTCTTCCATCAAATTTTAACTGAATAAACTCGCAGAACTTTCGAACAATTCTGTTCCATGAAGATGATTTGTATTGCAAAGACAGGTTGATCGTTAACTTCCTTCAATCAGGAAAAAAGATAGTCGGATCAGTGCGCCTATTTATCTTATGATGGACATATATTACCCCTAAAATGCATGGAAGGTCAAAAGATACAGAACATGGGCCTGGTCGCCTAGATGAAGACAAAGAGACTCTTATCAAGAAATATATAAAACATAAAGAGATCCCATCTCGAATTAAAAATTACATACGAAAAGTTTTCTGTTTGGGTAGGTAACTACTAACGTTGCTAACCAACTTTTCTAGGCAAAACTCAAGTACACATACCCATCCTATTGCCTCTAATTTCAAAGAATGTTTATCTTCTCACTCATGAACATCTTTAACGGCCAAGGCGACCAAATTAATCCAAACATTTTCAAGTAAATTTCGTCTATCAGTCACCTCTTCTCACCGATGGCAATCTAGCGGGATTTAATGCCTGCCCTTAAGATATAACTTTTGTTTTTTGATAATTGTGTTGAAACAATTACATATTATTCACATTTACTTGAAACTAATGATTTACCGAAGTTGGCTTGGAGATTTAAAAAAAAAAAATGAAATAAAAAATCTTTATTCAATTTCAAAAAAAAACATTTATTGCTTGAACTCTAGCTAAGCCTAATACAATAAATGTTCAATACCCACGGCTACAAGGCCATCTGGGCTACAAAATCTTTATTCATTTTTTTCATTTTTACATAATACATACATATGTACATACATAATGTATATTTCTAATAAATTTTATTATAAAAGAGCTATAAAATAATAGGTATAGGTACATATAATTAATTTTTAATCGGAATCAGTTTCGTTATCGTCCTCTGCCGAAGGTACAGAAAGTAATGCAAGAACTTCAGGGCTAGTGATGTTTTGCTTTGACTTTGGCTTATGCCTCAAACTTGTTAAGTAAGGATCTGAAGAAATCAGAAGCCTGGTGTAACAAGTCCATATTAGTATTAACTCTTGAAGATTTCCTTGTGAAATGTTCCCTGAAATTCCGATTGTCTTTGTTCCTAGCTTCCTGCGCTTCTTCCGATAACTGGCCTACCAATCAAGGACTGCAGTTTAATTTCAGCTGAAGTTTCTGATACTATTATTTCTGCTGGATAGCATTTTTTCTTTTCCTCCTTTTATTTTATTATATGATAGATATAAATTGGGAGAGTATTCATTTGATTGCTGATGCCTTATTAAATTGTATTGGTGTGTAGAAAGATTGGAGCCAATGATCAGAGCCAATTTTCGTAATTTCATTTCAGCAGCCACCGATATTTCTTCCGGAGTAGTTGTTTCAATAAGTTCTTTTAGTTTACGCATCTTCGTCCGGTCACTGCATTCCAGAAATGTTTTCGATGGCCTCCCACACCTTGTAGTGGCACATTTAGAAGACGATGATGGTAGTGCTTTAAAAACAATATCTGGGAAATTCACTGGTTCACTTAGCCATACTGAGAACATTATCAAAAAGCGCTCGTGATTTCGTCCACATTTGTTCCATTTCAATGTAATTTGCTGGCATACACTTCGTAATTGTCTTTTAATACACTTGATTATCACATCAGGAAACACTACATCACCAAACTGTTCCAAAACTTAGGTATAAGCCGCCTCGAACCGGATTTTGCTATTAGAAATTCGCCAAATCTCAAAAATGTCCTTCCGCAAAATGTTAGCAGACATTCTGAAAATGAAAAACAATTGTATGACCGTTGCAAATATACGCAACTATTTTCTTAATTTCCTTAAAGCAAACATCTTAATCTATTATATAAATATATTCTTAGTTCCATATTCGCTCTAATCTATATATTTTAAATCTACAATATATTGAACTACATTACAAGAGTACTAAGGGATCGTTATATTGACTTTTCCAAATTATATTTAAGAAAATAAAAAAAATATATCCTTACCTGTAAGACCAAAAACACACAGAAAATAAGTACAGATAAAACACAGCACATTCGTCGATAAAAATCACATGATGAAATAAATTCGCACGGTGTCTTTTACCGTGTACCTGCAGTCCCTTTGTTCAGGACCTTTTCGTTTATGAATGGGTGAATTCCTGGAAAATAAAAATGAGGCTAGGATAGTTGCCATTACGATAAAATACTTTGGGCATAATTTAGAATATCGAAAAATTGAATTAAATCCAGCTAGATTGCTAAAATATCACACTGTGCGACGTGTGATTTTTGTCTTACTTCTTACTTTTTTTTCAGAAATCTGTCCTCTCTAATTGTATGCTACCGACTATCACGAGCTTATGTATGTGCACTAGTTTATCGTAAAAATTGTTTAGTAATTATCATAGACATATACAGGGTATCCCGAAAGTCGACGTCAAGCCAGAATCGGGTGATATGCCAAATCATAATAAGTACATAGATACCAGAAGAATATAAAAAAAATCTTAGTCATGTATTTTTCAAATTATAGCCATTTCTTTTGTTTTTGAGAAAATGTACACCCTGTGATAGTTTTTTAGCTCCTCTTAATACAAATCTTTACTTTTTTCAATTTTATTTTTCTTATGTAATCCCGAATAGTGTGCTTACGTAACCTGTTGCTGTAAATTGTAAGCCAACTGCTATAGCTTGGGAAAAAATGTCACATTTTGCCGAACCAAGAATAGAAAATTAATATTTCACCCAACTTTAACTGACTGTTATGAAAAAAAAAATGTACTACACCAGTTTGGCAAGTAACTTTAAAAGTTGACGCATTTAATAAGGATTCTAAAAAGGTATAACACTTGCTTCATTATTTCTTAGATTACGGGAAAAAAAAAATTTTCTTCAAGAAACCCAGTTTCGAAAAATTTCTTTTTACCTACTAAAAATGATTCTAGTGTACCCAAAGCTTGCTTTAAGACCGTAGCTAATTCCAGTTTGAGTGAGACGGAGAGTGATTCCCTGAAGTGTGAGTGAGACAGATAGTGACGCATTTGAGTCAGAGATGTCAACTATGTGTTAAATTTAGGACAAATTTTCCTTAAGTTTAAAATTAAACACCAATTAATTACTTAGATGCATTCCCCATAAATGAAGTGCATGTTGGCATTTTCGTGTGTGGTAGCACTACACAATCACACGATAGTACAGAAGAAAGTAAAGAGATCGAAACTTTTCAAACCCAAATCACAAGCAAACAAGTCCAATAAACGAAGCTAAAAGTCGTATACGAATACGAAAAGATGCGTAGTAAACGAAGAAACGTAATGTACTGATCTGTATTGCGTATGCGAATACCAAAGTTAACCTAATGACAAGTTAAGAAGCTGTAGAGCAAAATTGGAAAATTTCTGGTGTTTTTTAGAATGAAACAAGTAATTTCATATACTTTCGTCTTTTACAGAAATGAGGGAAAAGAACGTGGCTATGCATTATTGCAGTGCAACTGAGACAACGAGTTAAAAACAAAAATCGAGAGAACGTAGGATTACCCGAACGACAAAATCTTATTAAATCCCTCAAAATCCTTTCAACCTATTCATAATAATGTACATCAGGTCACACTACCTCCCATTTTTAAGAAAAAGATAAATTTCGCTTTGGCCCAGATGCTGAAAGGAAATGTAAAATCTCTCGAAAGAAATTCTCATTTTTCCCGAAAATATCAGAGAATTCAGCAAGAATTTCTCCCACTTAATCTCTTCACGTGCTGCTCAATTAGCATGGAAATTACACCAACAAACATTGGCCGATTCTTTCAATTTTTCAGCAAAATCCGTTTTTCACAAAAGCGCGGGAACATTTTATTAGAGTAAAACGTGAAATCTCGGCCCCTTCTCATTTATTTACGAAAATGAAACATTTGCCATTCTGTTTCGTTGCATGCAATTTTTGCTTTCACATTTTTTATCTTTATTCATAAAAGTTTTAAATGGCGTAGTACATTTTTTCTTCATTACAATCAGTTAAAGTTGGGTGAAATATTAATTTTCTATTCTTGGTTCGGCAAAATGTGACATTTTCTTCCAATCTATAGCAGTTGGCTTACAATTTACAGCAACAGGTTACATAAGCACTATTCGGGATTACAAAAAGAAAAAGAAAATTTCCCCGTTCCCAGTTCGTCAGTAGCGAACTAACTAAACTCACAATGTTAAAGCATGTTTTACCGTACATTTTAGTTGGTAAAATTTAAGGAGGGCGGTGTGGAGGGCAATATTTCTCTCTTTCTAGTGTAATACCAATTTTTAATAAAATCATATGTCTTCTTCTTGAATACTATAGCTCCCATAGGAAAATTTTCAATAGGGACCATAACTTTTTCCTCTTTAATTGCGGCGATATACACCGGTTCGGTTTATTTTTAACCTAAGCAACATCAGGTTCTTTGGTGGTATCCTGCGGAATCAGTTTAGAGCACAAGTTAGTGGCGTTAGATCGATTAAGTCGAGTTTACAGTTTTGCGGTCGATTTACTGTGCGCATCTATCAAATACCTGCATTAAAACAAAAACAAAACAATTTTATTTAAACATCAAGCAAAATTAATTCATAACTGAAGAAGAGCACCAAGATTACTTTTCAACGATTCAAACATTCAACACTGATCGTATTTGGCGCCACAAGACACTAAATTTTCATGTCATTTTCGAGTGACGAATCTTTAATTCTTACTTTCGCTCTAGAAATTAAGCATAAATGAAGTGCAACCCAATTTCTTGTGACACCGTACGATCGAGCTTCTTTTGCAGCCTACTTTTAACCACAGTCATCTCTTATCTTATGGTACACAACAATGGCCAACAAACAAATAAGTGTAATTATACGAAAGCCGTTAAAATGCCGCTGTTATAGAATTTTGTCATTGTTAAAATTAATGCGCCACAACAAATGAAGTTGATTACGACGACTAAACGCAATTATCGCCGAGGAAATTTCAATGTAGCAGGGAATAGAATTGAATAACGCGGAGTATTGCAATAAGTATAAATTGCGTGAATAATAATAATAGAAAATTGAAAAAGGTTCGTACGTGCGCAACCGCAACAACAATAGAGGAAAGCTAAGTATCGATTCGGTCGATCACATAACCCCAAGAAAGTTATTACTCTTTAGCTCCAATGGAGCTGATATGAAGAGAGAGAGACATGATAAGTTTCTTCGCCAACGCAGGATTTCTTCTACCTAACCTTTCTGGCTATCCATGGAATATGTCTTCCAACATTTAAATAAAAAATTGTATCAATGATTTCCAATTGTTTTATACATATCTATTTGTTCATGCCATTTTAGGGTGCTGAGGCAGTTGAACGTCTAAATGAAACCGGAGAATTGAGAAAAATGCTGAAACCTTACAAGGTAAAAATTCAAAAAATATAAACGATCCTTTTCATCTTAGATTTTCTTTTTCTTTTTTCAGTCCATGAATGCATCATACACTTGCCAGGTTTGCGGTGGATATCGTCTACTTCCATGTCCGTCCTGCAACGGTTCAAAAAAGTCAGTTCATCGAAACCATTTCACAGCCGAGTTCGTTGCTCTTAAGTGTATGAATTGCGACGAGGTTGGCCTGGTCAAGTGCCACAGTTGCTAAGCAAATACAAACAGAAGTCAGAAAATTAATTTTTATTAAGAATTTCTTGGCTTGGCTCGATCTTTTAAATCGTTCTCAGCAGCCCCCAAACAATTTATTGAAAAGTGTTATTCTCTGAATTTTGTGTAAAAATCGGTTTGTGATAATCCATGAAAGTGCCTAAAGAAACCAATTTGCCTGCAAACCTTAATAGGCAAAAAAAAAACAAAAAAAAGGAGAAAAATGTAAAACCATCGATCGGATTTTATATGCTTCTCTACTAGTAAATAGCCTTCACCAGTATCGCACCAGATAGGAACTTATACAATTAGTGAAATTCATAAAAAAGTGGAGACGAATTAACACTTAACGGTTAAATTGGATGTTTTTAAAATAATATTGCCGAAAACTATGTAATTAAGTAGAATAAAATATTTTTATTTCATCAAAAACTGCTCTTTTACTAATTGCAATCAGAAAGTTAGTTTACATGATCACAGCAAGAGGAGTGCTGATAATTTATTACACGAGTAGAGTTAGTTGGTAACAGAAAATTTCTTTCAGATTCATCTTTCTACGTGAAAAAATAAAACTAAATGAAACGAAATATTCATGTTATTGCACAGTGAGTGAGAGCAGAATCTTCCATAAGCAGGGTCCGTCCAACAAAAACTTGGATAAGAATGAAAAAACGAATCATACCATTAGGATGGAAACTTTTTAAATGTGTGCAGAACTGAACTGAGGAGTTCCGTTTTTGTTTATGGTCACAGATTAGCATGAAATTTCGGTTCTATATTTTTTTATTCAGCCTTACATTAACTAACTACATTATCAAATATGTATCTTTAAAGAATTACTTCTCTTCCAAGGATTCAAAAAAGCGTTTCTAAGCATTTCCTTAATTACCGATTTAATAAAACAATAAAAATCTAAAAATGTAACTAATAAGATTAATATAATTGGTCTAAAATAAATAAAATAAAATACCAACCCCACGCAAAGTGAATAAGGTACAAAACAGCGAAGATCAGAACCGGCCCTATATTATTTAAGTTAACCATGAAGCTACGAGACAAAAAAAAGGAGGGGAACATGATTCGAAATAGAAGTATCTTGGAGGTTGAACGGCGAACGAACAAGACCGAGTAGAGGATCTAAGTAAAAAAGTATAAAACAAAACCATCGCCAGTAAATTGCTCACCATCAATTAAGGGAAAAGCGATCCGCCACATTGTTTAGAAGGCGCAGAAATATTGCTGACAGATAAAGAAAATCTTCCGCACCTATTTTGTACATCTTTTCTATACTCCAACTCTTAGAATCAATTAGTATTTAAATATAACTAAGAATGGCAGCGCAAACCTGTCTAATATCTTTATATATATATATATATATATATTTTTGTTTGATAATTTTAGAATGTTTACTTGATGACATGTATCTGCTGTATATTTCTGTAACTCTTTCGAGCAGCCCACCGTTGTGTCACGTGGCCGTGGCCGGGGCTTATAATAAATTTTTCTATGACTATGACTTGCGCTGACACCTATTTGTCTCAAGTCCCATATAAATAATTAAAAAATTTGACATTTGAATTAATCGCTACTTACTAACAATTAGTTAGCTTATATGGCAAGAGGGTGGCCGCAATAGAAAATTAATTTTCTGAATATATTATTTTTATATTACAAGCTACTTGAAAACTTGAATTCAATACTCAATTTTCTATAAAAACTCAAAATTAAATGAAAATTTTTTTCAATTGACTTTCTCTAATACAAAAAGTAATAATTAATGCAGTTAGTACATGTTGGCTTACACGCATAATCGGAAATGGCCATATCAGTGATCTATCTGCAGGTCATGGAGCCCAACTTATGTATAACACATCTTGCTCTACTCCACAAATATGGGTAGTTGCGACACAAAACGTTGATGTCGTATGTTAATACGCCTGAGTTACAGGGATACCAATTGGCTAAAATAATAGTATGGAGCTTCTAAGCAACTAAGGTCAGAGGCAAGTAGTGAAATGTATGAAGACTAAGTGGCTTGGTATTTCAATTAGATGTGATACAGCACTTTATCTGTTCGGAGGTTGAACACCGTGGTGAACAATTTTTGGAGCTCATTACTTCCTCTGCCTCATGAATTAAGCCCCTATAAACTTTTCTTGCTACGATGTTTTGTATCTTTTTACTATCTGACATCGTCAGGGTAGTCTCTCTTTGATCACTGCTAGACGAAACTACACAGAATTTCTAGATAGACGCGTTACGAAGATTCCAAACGGAACTAAGCTCTAAAACCACAAGGCGGCACAAAGCTTTGCGTATTAAGAGCAGTACTGCTGTTGAGAACACACTAAAAAGTCTGCATTCTGCGATGGTTGGTGTGTTTGAAAAATTTCCAGCCCGACTCTCAGACACTAAAAGAATGGTGGTAGGGCAGTAATCTTAATAAAATTACCACAAGACTGTTCAACAAAGCTAGGAGACTGACAAAAGTACTTTGAAACAAACTGTAACAGGCTTGCCTAGTTAGGAAATCGTTGCAAGAAACCTGATGCATACCGCGAATCAGTAAGCTTACTCAGAGTAATAAACAGAATTTTTCTTGCTCTGCACAAGTAAAGTAGATTGAAATCATGTTAGTTAACCTAGATAAATTATTGGTACCATATTTTGTTAAATTCCAAAAAGATTGAAATATTTTTCGAAAAAAAAAAATTGAATTTTCAACCAGTTTGACAGAATTTGACACTCCCAGTTATGTGCATTAAGTAGTGGGCAATACCGCTTTGTGCAAATAGGCTTGTATGATGATAGGTCTTGCGCGTCCCCTCGAGGGGAATAAATCGCATTGGATAAGAAGTCTTTACAAGGAATTTGTTCGTACATAGTTTGTTTTTCTTCTCACATTTATTGAACTCTATAGAAATTGATTTGTAAATAAAGATTCATATCATGACACAGTTGGTGAATTTCTCTAAAAGCCACCAATTACTTATATCAAAAATGGCGTCCTCTTAAATTGATGATTTTTGAACGCTTCCATTGCTTTTTTATTTTTGTTGATATAAAACTTACACAACATTAATATTGCCACATTGTTGTTACATATGGGCCAGTAACCCATGTATGCCAGCAATACAAATCATGAAGTTCGAATTTTCACTAACACAATTATACATTCTAGCCGACCGATTTGCCGGCTCTCTGACTGAAACGCCACTGCAGTTTCTAACGCAAAAATAAGAACAATTTCAGTGATTTCATGTCAAGCGGATCACTTCTACAAAAAAAAATTAAGTTCTATGAAATTGCAGTCCAGCAGGAGTTCTTTCTAATGATCGTTAAAATCGTGACAAATAGAATAAATTTATTGAAAGCTACTTTTATATCGAAACGCAAACTCTGAATCAAGACAAAAACTGTTTTGTGCTCTTTCTTTACATATTGAGCTTCATTTTGGTAGAACTTAATTTTCTGTAAATACCATACCTACATATGTTGGCTAATACCATGACGTGTTTAAAAAAAATATTTAGTGTCTTTTAATGATTGCAAATGTAATTTCTATCGGCTATGCTACATAAGCAAATCGCACTTCATGACTTGTATTGTATTCCACCAGTTACGATGGGCAATTGAAAATATTTAATAAATTTTTCATTTGTAAAATTAATGAAAACTAAAACAATTTCCTTATGACACTAATTACGGCTAAAAACAAAAAATATAAAAAAATAAAATAAATAAAATGAGATCTTTCTCATAGTCTTATAGCAAAATAAAATTTGGTTCACTCTTTGGAAATTAACTAAAATTTTTTAACAAAATCAGTTCTTTGCTTCTCTAAGTGTATAGGATAGGTACTATTGCTAAGTAGTTACGTTTACTAAATATTTTACACTGAATACGCTTGGTAATTCAGATGCTGGTTACGTTTTCCATGGCTGCCATTTTCGTCGACCAGTGGAGTGATTCGGATGTCGCCCGAGGCCATTTTGGAGTTTTTATTATCTTGATAACTCGTGCTGGGTTTTTGACTGAAAGACTCCCCCCAGAACTTAAACAATGTAAAAACTTTGTAGAAAGCAGTCCTGATAAAAGAGAAAACTACTATTAAAGGAAAATCCATAAATTTGTTTATATAAAGAAATCCTTACCGATAGCTCCTGTTGCTTGCAGCATATATAAAAGGATTTATTACGCTTGATGCCCAAGCCATTATTGAAGCGAATATATGCAGCCAAGGGAAGGAACTATTATTCTCATCTATCACATTCGCTAACATCAGCGGTAGAAAACAAACCAAGAAGCATATAAATATCGTCAACATCATTATTGTAAGACGATTGTCTTCTCTTTGTTTTGAAGCGGCAAGGTTTGATTCTCTGGATGCATTTAATGATCTTGAAAAAAATCAAAATAAATACAGTAAAACGGGAATCTACATACATATATAAATGTTGTCTTACCTGTGAGCCTTCAATCTAAGTTTTTGACTTCTTACAGTCAAATATATGCAAGAATACGAGATAATTATTACTAGACATGGCACCAGGAAACCAATTAAGAACAAATACTTCTTTATGGACTTTCCATCTTTTTTGATAATTGTACAGGAAAATGTGGCCTCATCCAGACCTAATTCTCCCCATATTCCAAGTATTGGCGGTAGCTGAAATGTTTTATGTAAATAATGAAAATATTTTCACAAACTATATAATTTCTCACTGGGAATATTTACCATCATAAAAAATGCGGCCGCCCAAATGAACATCAGTTGGTAAGCAATAAACTTTGGTTTGTAGATTTGTGAGTACAGACTGTGCCACGCTATCAAAACGTATCTGCAATAATAGAAAGTATGTAAATTTTATAATGAAACAACTTTCAACTTGTTCAATTAGTTAGTTAGTTTGATAATTTTTAATATGTGGATTTAAAGGCTGAAAAATATTAGAAAATTAGGAAGTAAGGTGTAAGAGATCTGAGACCAATTTTGATAAATGAATGACTTTAAATATATTCATCCCTCTGTTTGAATAAAGAAGTTTTTACTTCGGCTTATTTGAAAAGCTCGTAACGTCCCACTAGATCAAGTTCTGCCTACAAAATTTATGGTATTCTCAATTCCATTTTTCAAACACTCAATGCGTTTCACCCTTTTTTCGCGGTGGACTTGTGAGTCCCGCGAACATTTCCTGGAAATGTCTCTGGCGACACGTCTGAGCTGAATCGCACATTTCCGAACCTTTGACCGACCATTGTATAAATCTTAATTTATATATTTATAATTAATTTATTTCGAAATTCGCGCCTAGGCAGACGGACAAAAACGATGATCATTCATTCGTAATTGATTTTTCAAAAATCAAGTTGCCCAAAATTTTTTGAATTAAAACGAATGTCCTGTCAATTTTCACATGTAATTGACAGCACATTTTTAATAATTAAAGTTCTAATTCAAACGTAAAGCGATTTTTGAAAAATTCAATTACGAACGGATGATCATTGTTTTTGCCCGCCTGCCGAGGAACAATGAAAACAACCCCGATGATTAGGGAAGTCGAAAAAGGATCGAAAAAGAAAGAAAAATTCGTGAAGATCCAATACAATATTCCGTGAGGAATTCTTCAACGCTGACTAATTATTTTTCTTTTCATTTTTTTAAGACCTCTAGATAAGCTTGCTTTCAGTAGCGCTGGATTACGAGATAACAGGCGATCCAGTGTGAAAATAGTGGAGCTCCCTCCATCAAGTTGACATAGGGTTGGCTTAAGGCAGGATTCCAGGCGCACCCCAAACGCAACCGGCAAGACACGACATAAGTTTGGCCTGTTCCATACTGCCCAGGAGTGAGCTCTACCAACAGCATCAACCCTGCCGCTCTACTTGTGTCAGCCGTCAAGTCGACATAGGATCGGCTTGGCCACAGAACCACCGCCTTCTTCGCGTGTATCATCCTTTCGAGCTGTCATTGGGACAGCCTGGACTGAAAAGCAGACTCAACGTCGCTGCAGCTTCACTGCCGTCTGGTTCAGGTCGTCCTAAAGGTGGGGGTTCCAGTTTTCAGTCCAGGCTGTCATAATGACAGCACGAAAGGACGATACACCGCGAAGAAGGCGGGGGTACTGTAGCCAAGCCGATCCTATATCCTGTCCTGGCAGGAAATTGGCGTGCCTACGACCAACCATCACAGTGCCGGTTCTAGAAGCCTTCAAGCCCCGTCAATTTACATTTAAGCCTAAGCAAGTCTCAAGTCAGCACATGACAGCCAAGTCACCTGAGGTCCCCATCAAGACTTGTCGACACGTACGAAACTTCCGCAGGAAATCTGGTCGATTGTGGACATCTTCCGTCAAGAATTGTGTTGATAATATTTACAAGGATGACGATTCGCAGAAACTATAGTTCTGTTCTACACACACTACTTTAAGAACTATCCAGTAAAAATTAAACCGGGTCGCCATTACTTTCAGTGTAAAAAGAGAAAAGACGTGTATTTACGTACCATTACGATAAAGATTCTGCACGATCAATGGTATAAAAATTTTGACGGAAATTTAAGTCTACGTCGAACTAGAGAACAAGCTTATCAAACGTATGGAGCATGAAAGGCGATCACTAGATTGCAATCTACAGAGTATGCAAGCATAATAGGTTTAAATAAGCGCTCACTTAGGCCGTTTGCACATCGAAAAACGAAAACGAAAACACTAAACCGAAAAAAACACAAATTTTGTCCTAAACTAACCGAAATTTTCCGCAATACATGTAAGAAAATATTGAATATTTATTCTAATTACTGTTTCAATAAAAAAATATCCCTATTTAAAGCTTTATTTCAATTAAAACACATTTTTATGTTTATTCGTACGAGAAACAAATTATCGCTCCGAACTGTCAAGTTCCATACTATGTTTCACAAACGAACGAATATTCTTTTCGGTCTTATATAACCTCATTTCCATTTGATACAAACCCAACTCAACTTTTATTCGTTCGTTTTCATTTTTCGATGTGTAAGCGGCCTTAAACATATTTTTCAATATCGATCTAGATTGGTGGTGCAGAAAATAATACCTAAGTCAGAATTTAAAAGAACACAATCATCCGCTTACCAAAGAATTTTGGAGTTGACCGAAAGTAAGAAATCGTAAATCATAAAAAAGGATACTTCCCGCCCTACGGCACTCCCGTATTTTTCGTAACCTCAATAGATATAGCACCACTAAATAAGACACGTTGGACAAATAGGAAGACATACACTGTACAAATAAGTACAGGTTTTGAGAATAAACAACATGCGGTTAATTCTTTCAAAAGCCTTACTAAATGAGTCAATTTGCATGCCTGACTTTATACAGGGTGTCCCAATAAGTAGTGTCAAACGGAAGTCCACAAGTAGAGTATACCCTCAGGGGTATCAGAATTACCCTATGTGTGTTATTTATTCGATTTTTTTTTAACTGAATGTTAGGCCCATCCAATGCAAAAAGATCCGTAGCTCATACCATTGCGCCAAAAGACATTTTTAAATTCCATTAAGTTCAAAATATTAAAATGTACCAACATTTTTGAGGGCGATTTAAAAAAAAAAAAGGCATATAACTTTTTTCACCCAAACCTATTTTAAAAACTTCTTCATCATACCTAAAATTCGGTTCAAGACGTAGTAAGTCTTTAATCTATTCGAATTGGGGAAGTACATTTTTCGCACCTTTGATTGGCTCTAACTCGTTGTGGTTATGTCCGATCGGAAAGCGAGTTCCACTGTTCACCTCAGCTCATTACCAGCTAGAACTGGTAGACGAATTTTTTTTCTCTACTACTTTTATGGTTGTCACTGGGGTGTATATGACCCAAGTGCATGAAAATGGGTTTTCTGGCGACCAAAAGTCCTGAATCAGAAAAATGGTACGCCACCCGATAGTACTCAGCGAAATCTTTAATTTGATATGCAACATGCAGTTTTGGAGCCACCGCCATCACCGGAGAATACTACCCCCCCCGGTTCCTGGCCCCTAAAAGTAGCCAGAGAAAAAAGAAATACTTATGTATAGTAGAATAATCACAGAGTATTTCCATGATTTAGATAAAATCCTACTGAACAAAGGAGGAGAAAGACAGACATAGCCTCTTGGGCAGGGGGCGAAAGGATGTCTTAGTTAATGAATAAGTTGATAAATAACGGAAATCAAGTGTGTATGTTAGTAGTGCTTATATGGTTAGTATGTATGGTCAGCTATAAGATCCAAATCGTGAATCTCGAAGCCTATCCAGACTGAATTGGGCATATCTTAACCTTCACATGGTCCCCTCTGACAGCGCCCATAAGATTGTATTACCTGTATAGGCCAAGTACAATTCTTATAGACGCTGCTAATAAGATCTAGGCCCGAACAGAGTTACCAGTACCGTTTAAAAAAGCATATCTTGCATGAAGGTATAAAACTGGGAGTATTCATGGTCCGTTGATCATGCTTTACGAAAGCTATACCAAATGGCCGGCCCAACATTCGTTAACTTGGTACTACGAGATTAGAGGGGCCCTGGATAACAAGGTTTTATCCACCCCAACTTGGGATGGCCCCTTTATGGGAGCATCGTACTGGATGTGGTGTAGGGTGCCGTGACCTGAAATCGGCAGAGATGGGATTGGTCTCGCTTCTACCTGTAAGTTGATGTCATGTCATGCTCTTTTGGCATTGTTTCGTTTTTTCGTGTTTTCATTGTTTCGACATGAGGAACTTGATAGTCCATTACAATCCGAGCATGAAGAATGCCGTGAGATTAAGCCATACTTGGCAGGTGCTCACGTAAAACCCTGACAACTTTCTGAACAAAGATCGATTAAAAACATTACAAATGACATGAGCTGGGCTAGAGATGTGCAACTTTTATTGAAAAAAAAACAAGCGAATGTGCTATCTATCAGGTAGTTCAATTTATATACTGGGTGTCTCAAACCACCCGTCCAGGCTTGTTATTGTGAAAAGTTGCAAAAAAAACTAAAAACAAAAAAACACGTATCAAATATTTTTTGAAACTCTATCCAACACCACCAAAAACAACCCCCACCCCCTACCCCCTGTTAGGGGTAGGGGGTGGAACTTTGAAAAATCAAATGGGAACCCCTATTTTTTATTACAGATTTGGATTTGTCAGAAAAAAAGACAAACATTTTGTTGGAAACTTTTTTTTCATTTTGCATAGATGGCGCTGCAATCGACCAAAAACAGTTTTGTTGATTTGAAATAAGAATTTCACAAGTTATTTGAGACTCATCTAACCTACTATCGCTGGGATTTCGTGTTCCTCGGGATTAATGTTAGTAACTAAATAAAAGTGTTATTTAGAACAAGTAGATTTCTCCGGTCACAATTAGGTTAATAAAAAAGGCAAAAAGAATTGGTACGTTTAAAAAACATTATTTTAGGCAGATGTTATTCATTTTCAGGTTTTTCATTTTCAGGTTATTTATTTTCAAATTTTTCAAATCAAAACATTTTTACAAAAATCAAGTACAAAATCATAATAAAGAAACAAAACAATGAAAAGTCAATTATTGCGGTAGTAAAATTTCAAAATAAAAGTAAAATAACAAAATAAAAAAATTCTCTTCTACTTCTTCAATTGAGATGCTCAATATGTCCTCCATTCAGTTGTGCGCAAAGTCTGACTCTGCCTGGAAAAGAATTGACTGCTCTCCTGATTTCACTAGCATTCAAAGATGCAATAGCTGCCCGTATCCGCTCCTTCATGTCCTCCCGTGTGGTTGGGCGATCTTTGTACACTATTTCTTTCAAACGTCCCCAAAGGTAGTAGTCAAGGACGGTGAGGTCTGGTGAACGCGGTGGATAAGGAACTGGACCATACTTGCAGCGCCATCTATGCAAAATGAAAAAAAAGTTTCCAACAAAATGTTTGTCTTTTTTTCTGACAAATCCAAATCTGTAATAAAAAATAGGGGTTCCCATTTGATTTTTCAAAGTTCCACCCCCTACCCCTAACAGGGGGTAGGGGGTGGGGGTTGTTTTTGGTGGTGTTGGATAGAGTTTCAAAAAATATTTGATACGTGTTTTTTTGTTTTTAGTTTTTTTTGTAACTTTTCACAATAACAAGCCTGGACGGGTGGTTTGAGACACCCAGTATATAAAAAACAACAACAACATTCTCAGCTCACCTGTTTATAGTGATTCCAACCATGCTAAGGAGGGATACTGCAACATTTCCATAAAAAATTACCGGGAAGATTGTGCATAATGTTGTTCCCAATGTCCAAGCCTGAAAAATATACCAAACAAAAATTTCCATATACCACGCAACTACAAAAGGTAACTCTTCTATGTTTAACGTTGTACCCAAAAACCCATGAATGTTATCAACACTAGACGCATTAATATTACCTACGAAATTAATATGCAGACTTGCCTCTGTGTCATGAAAAGTACAACGAAATTTACTATTCACTTAAGATGCATTTATAAGCGGCTTACCTCGTTAAAGAACCGTATCGCCGTTAGTGGTAAACTAAAACAGCAAAAAAGTAAATCCGATGTGCACAGAGAAAGAACAAAAGCTGTTGTCGCATGGCCCCTCATTTTGGGGCTCTTAAGGAGGGCCACAATTGTTATCAAGTTGCCTGAAATAAAGAAAACAATGTCACGACGTAATATCTCGCTATTTAATTAGTCTACGACACTTACCTGCCACACCGACAAACACGAAAATGCATGCAGTAGCTCCTGCAAAGATTGTTGCTTCGTGTGGAAATGCAGTTGAGGCCATTGCTCCCTAAAAAATAACCTTAAAACGAAAAATGAATGATTTTCAACTTTTGAAAATTTCATAGATATTTAGTTGTGATGGAAATGAAAGTGCTCCAAAAATTGTTTCACTTTTATTCAATTTATTTTTATCTATTTTTTTTTACATGAATACTTGAGTCCTACCTAGACTTGAAATCCATTTGAAACTCAAGTAGCGTTTTTGGTTGAATTAATTCCAATTACTTGACCTGAAATTTACCAAAAATCACAACCTGAATTGTCAAGAATAATTTTCTTTTTGTTCCTCTTTACTATTTCATAACTCGCAGACATGAAAAATGTTTAAGTTTGCTACAGTTGCGTTTACATGAATTTTTTCAAGTAAATTGAACAAAAATTTTGTGATTTACTTGACTTAAGTATACTTGAAGTCCATGCGCGTTACATGATATTTTGATTACTTGATATCTACTTTTTTTTTTACTTTTTACTTTCAAATACTTTATTCAAAATATAGAAGCACAAAGCTCGTTAACATGCGCAAAATCCAAATAATAAATTCCAGTTAAACAAGTGTGAAAATGGTAAATAATAGACATAAAACAAAAAAAAAGATTACAATATGAGAGAAAAATAAAAAGAGATAAATTACAGTTTTTTAATAAGTGACAAATATTTAAGGAAAATAAATTAAAAATCAAAATACTAAAGCACTTATGACAATAAGGGAAGTTTTCTACATGCATATATGGCTAACTACATATTAATAAAATGGGCCAATAACATCCTCCTGAAATTGCCGGCAGATCGGGGCATTCCATTCCTGCGTGCCGTAGACGAAAAACCATTTTGTGCTAAAATTAGTTCGATGCCAAGGTATCTAAAGACCACTTACACGATTGGAAGGAAAGATCTTATAAAATTAGCTAAGCAATTAGGACTTAACTTATTTATGATTCTAAACATCATCACTGCAATTCGGAATTTAAGATAATTATTAAAAGTGCAGACAAAAATACTCATTGAAAATTCTGAAAGATGGTCAAAGGGTCGTAGTCCATAGATATATCTTGCGCATGAATTATAGGCTATACTGAGCTTAACACGACAGGTACTACTGAGGTTCGCATACACAACTTCTGTGTAGGTAATAATTGGGATAAGCAAGGCTTTAACAAGACGGAGACGTGTCTCTTTGGGAGTATAAGAAGAATGAACCTATACAAGCCTCTCAACCCATTGCAAACTTTACGAGTACTCACAACTGAATCTACGTGTTTGCCCCAACCAAGTTTAGCATCAAATATCATTCCAAGATTTCGAGCCGATTCAGAATATGGCACAGGCGTACCATCAAGGATCAATGGTGGAAAATTCGAGTATAATTGACATAATTTTTATAGATGATAATTATGCTTGAATCTTGCAAGGATTGGGCATTAGCTTGTTTTTCTTGGCCCATTCAGCGATTTGTAAAAGGTCACTATTAAGCCTGCCAATGGCTACATTAAATTCACTAATTCGCATTGGTAAAAGTAACTGGACTTCATCCGCGGACCTGTTTAAGATAAAATCGTGTTCTTCCTCCGTGGCAGTATAAAAGTTAATACCCTATAGACACACAGCACGATCTAATGAATCATTAGTACTAACTATTCATTTAAATGCCGTGTGTCACACAGTATACGTCATTATGGCTCGAAAATCAGATGATAATTAAGTACACTAATGAAGTGTTTTCTTCCTTCATTATAGCTATAATGAGGAAAAATGTGCTAGATTTGGCATATAATTTAAATATGGAGCTCCGCTGTGCATCTGCTGATTTGAAAAATAAGAAGAAGAAATGCAAATAACAAATTATATTGTCAATATTCTTTTTAATATAAATTTTTTTCATTTGTAAATTGTTAAATTGAATATAAAATAAATAAAAAAAAAAGTTTTATCGCGTTAATTCGATCCATATCGCTTCTTTAATGTGATAAGTTTATCAAAACCAGTTTGACAGTGTAACTTAATTAAAGAAATGGCTGTGTGTCTCCATTATAGAGACTAATGAGTCGTTAAGTTATTTCTTTATTAAGAGCGCTGTGTGTGTCTAGGGCATAAGTGTGAACTCTTACTTTATGGCTTGTAGCCGGTCAAAACTCCCAAGCCAAGAAACAGACTCCCTCCCTCACATGAGACATGTGAGCGCTAACATTCTAAAATACTTGCATTTACGATGAAACCGCTGAACATGTCCTGTGTGATTGTGAAGCTCTGTGCCGCATAAGGCTAAAACATATATAAAAGGCATTCCAACTGCCAGAGGATGTCGGAAAAATGACCCCCAAGAACATCATAGGCTTTATTAAAGACCTTAGGTTCAAATTAGCGCCCTAGGACATTTAGAGGTAATGTCATAAAAGATCTTATAGGTCGCGGTGACTAGATGAGAGGCGGGAGTCCTGTCTGCATCCCCCGTTATTAATAATAATTATAACAAAACTAATATACCCATGGTCAAGACGTCACCATTAGTGCATTCACCACATCGAAGTGGATAATTTAACTACATATTTATAATTTTACCAAAAAAAAAAATTACTTATAAAATAATAATCCTCAAATACAGATTTGCAAGCAATTAAATTGCTAATTGACTTAGGGCGCTGTGCACTCATGCATAAGAAGGGAGTATGAATCCTTAAACCACATTTTTCAGGATACAATTTTGTCTTCTTTAAGCAACAATCAAATGGGCGAATTTCGAAAAGGTTAACATCAAAAGTTGACCTCATAAACTTTCTGCATTTTTTCTCGAAATCCAATTGATAATTTAAGCACTTGCTTGCTGCTCCGAGTCATTAGTTGAAAAGTGTAATGGAAAAGAAAAAAAAAGAAAATTGTGACCAGAGCCTCTGCCTATGGTCGTCTCTCGTCTGGAGCCACATGGCAGTGCGTAATTAATTTTTTTCCATATGGCTCCCTAAGCTGCTTGTGCTTGAGAATACAGGCGAGAGATAGATCAAGTTGAATGAGATCATTGTTTGAGGATATTTAATTAATCTGGGGAAGTTCCAAAGCGATCAAGAGTTTCCTCTGCTCAAAGGCATGCACGTGGTCTTGTTAATTTCTTTCATTTCTTCTGGTTTCTGGAATGGGTGGGAACAACGCGAAAATAAACGCTCGTCCTACGTCATACTTTTTCAAAATACATTTCATTCTAATTAAGTATGTAAATGCAATGCTTGCTTTTCGACTTGACTATTGATATTATGGAAATTTTCGTTTTAAAATCTAATTTGTGATTTTAGAGGTGCGCGATTATCCTGTGTTGCTTTTGTGCAATGTTCCGAAAGAGTTTAGAGAGAGATTTATCATAAACTTAAAAAAAGTCAAAAGGCAAAATATCGTCAGCTATATTAATTTTAGGACCAAACATGTTACCTAGAGGTTCTTGGATATTCAATCTTGAATGAGTTCTTCTGAAAAAGCTTTTAGATGCCATCGTAAATATACAATGGCAAATAATTCTCCACATACAGATCTTAGGAGTATTCCAAAAAGGACTGGTAATTCGATTGGCGGTCAAGTTAGTCCATTAGGACTGGTACTAAGGTACAATATTTGGATCACGGATATTTTTAATATTAATCTACGACATGCCTTCTTGTATTTACTAGATTTTTGGTCCTTCGAGTCGTTGTCACCAGCAGTAAATTATACATTGAATACAGTGCTCACAAAATCATCACACCGCTGATTGTAAGCATTTTTCGGCGCTGGTTGACATATATTATATTATTATTATTACTCATGAAAAGTACACAAGATTTCACAATCTTTTTAGCACAAAAACTTTTGGGAATACTTTT
The DNA here is from genome assembly GCA_963930735.1 of Dioctria linearis. Taxonomy (NCBI): domain Eukaryota; kingdom Metazoa; phylum Arthropoda; class Insecta; order Diptera; family Asilidae; genus Dioctria; species Dioctria linearis. The sequence goes on along the minus strand of OZ005742.1, from coordinate 1,431,494 downwards.
GGGTACATTTTATAAAACTAAATAAAAATATCCTAACTATACAAAAACTAAAATAAAATTAAAATTAAAAATTAAAAATCAAAAATAAAAACCTACTGAAATTAAGCAAAAATTTGGAAATAAAGATAAAATAAACAGAAAAAGTATAAGTACCTACTGCTAAAAAAAAAACAAGCAAAAAGAAACTAAAGATTAAAAATTAAATAAAAAGAAAATTAAGAAATTATTGCCAAAGTACACGAAATACAAGAAAATATTAAGCATAACTGAAAAAAATTGAAAATTATAAAATTATAGGAATGATAAGATTATAAAAATTGTAAAAAATCTGAAAGTGAGCTACTCCGTGAGAACAAGAGAATAAGAGAATAGGAAAATAGAAAAAGGGGAGGGTTAATTAAAAGTGTGGATCCTGATTAGATCCTTAAATGCACCGACAGATCGCGCGTTTTAATGACAAGGGGAAAGACTATTCCAGAGACGAGATAATTGGACAGGATAAGAGGCCTCCATAACTAATTTGTGAAAGCGAGGTATTGTCACATTCCGATTGCGTTCCGAAGCTGTGTAATGGAAAAATTTACGCAAATAATACGGTTTGTTTGCACGTAATAAGCTATAAAAGTGAATCAGTCCTCTCTGCTTAAGATAATCTCGTATTGAGCAACCTAGTAATTTTGTGCGGTAAGGTGAAACATGGTCGAACCTACGAAGTCCATAAATAAAGCGGATACAATCGTTAAAGGCAACTTCCATCTTGCGAAGACAGACGCTATCGAGTCTAGGGTATATCAAACTGCCAAAGGTAAAGTATGGCAGAATTAAGGTTTTAACCAGTTTTGAGCGGATTTCGAGCGATAATGAGTCAGCAGAGAGCCAGAGCCTACGAAGTACAGCATAAGCCTTACCGATAATTAATTTTGTATTGTCGCAGCATTTCATATGTTGGTTCAAAATAATGCCTAGATTTTTAACTTTAGGCACCAAATCCAAGATTGTACCATCCAAAACCACAATAGGTAAATCGTGCGGGTCAAAAGTGCCATTATGGAATACAATACACTGGGACTTGTCAGGGTTTAGCTTTAGGCCGTTAGCTTTGGACCAGATATTGATTCTCTCTAGATCGTCATTAATGCGAGCAATACAGTCCTCAAGCAAACCAACAGGTCTGCTTAGGTAGACCTGCACATCGTCAACATACATGTGCACGCTAACGTCCCGAACGGCTTCAGGGAGATCATTTATAAATAAACTAAATAACAAAGGGCCCAGTATTGAGCCCTGAGGAACGCCAGACAGAAGAGAAAGGGAACAGGAAGTATTAGAATCCACTTTTATCACTTGCCTTCGATTAGTCAGAAAGTCCCTGATAAGAGCGACTGCTGAGGGACTGAGACCAAAGCGACAATTGAGTTTCCGAAGCAAGATGCCAAGATCAACGCTGTGAAAAGCTTTCGAAAAATCGAGCAGTGCCAAGGTAACCAAGTTGTCTTGGTCTAGGGCAGCTCTGATATTAGTGGACACTCGCAGTACTGCGGTTTCGCAGCTGTGGTCACGACGAAAACCAGACTGCCATTTGCTTAGGAGCTCTCTCGAGTCGAGGTGCTCAACTAATTGCCTATTCATTAGCTTTTCCAGAACTTTCGATAAAAAGCATAGAATGCTTATAGGTCTGAAATCAGAAGGAGACTGAGGAAACGATTTTTTGGGTGTGGGCAAGACAGTTGCAGTTTTTCAACCGCTGGGAAAAGACAGTCATAAGACAAGTGTTTACGATATGGAGGATGTAGGTATCAATGAAAGGGTGCAGCAACTTACAAACAGCGGACATATGTTATCTGGACCAACAGCACAAGACTTGACAGAAAAAAATGCTTCAATTAATTCGCGGCGGTCAATTCCGCGGAAGGAAAAAGATGAATCATTACCTCTTGTACTATTGGAAGTTGTTAGATTTGAATTATCATGCATTTCATCCATAGGTCTCCGCTGTATGTTAATAGGAGACGTGAAGAAAGCATTGAGCACATCCGGGTCAAGTTCATAGCTTGTTTTGTCCTTACCAAAAACTCCTGCTTGCCGTAGGTTATGCCAGAGTGTTTTTGCAGGGAGATGGCAATTAAATTTTGAGCTAAAGTAGCGGCGTTTAGCTCTACGTATTGCAGTTGTGGCGATGTTGCGAGCTGCTCGGTATAGAGAACGGTCATGAACAGTTTTTGTACGTATATAGCCGCGATAAAAAAATTCACGTTCTGCTATAAGAGAGTGAGCTTCACGTGTATACCAAGGACATCCATTAACTTGCTTGGTCTTAGTTCGTAACGGCACATATTTTTTATATAAGTAGTTGATCAATGTAGTAAAAGCAGAGTTTTGGTCATCGACAGATCAACAGTCAAATATAGAGTGCCAAGGTAAAAGGACACACTCTTCGGATAAAGCGTTGACGTTGATATTTTTATAGTCACGAAAAGAAAGCTGTGAGGTGATTCAGGGTTTAGCGGGATGTCATAAGAAAAAAATAGAATATCGTGATCCAAATTACTATATACAGGGTGTCCCAGACGTACAGCATTTCCTTTATACCCTGACTTCCTCACTCAATTTCGAGAAATAAATTGTATGGGTGGAGAGCCGGAAAATGCACGGTGTGGACGGTAGGGGGGGTTTTTTGATTTTGGATTCTTTTTATCCTAATACCATGTAACTTTCTTGTTATACACCCTATGAAGGTGACTTGCATCTCAGGTGATAGTAAACCCTCTACGGTTTTCAACAAATGCTGAACCACCTCTCTACTCCCTTTCCGACGGCAGTTATAGGACGTCAAAGTCAAAAAATTGGAAAATTTTGCAAGTTCTTTTTCAATTTTAACGATTTTCTCGCTAAAGTATTTATACATTGAATTGGGCACCTCTGAAAATAGTATTAAGTTGGATTAAGGTTAAAGGCGTCAAATATAATATTAAGAAGAATTTCACTATTATGAATTTAAACTCATTCACCTTTGTAAGGATGTTGTAAAGCAGGCAAAGCACCGCGCGAAGCATTCGTTGAGAGCCCCCAAAAGATAAAGAATGGTGTTTATCTTTTCTGTAGATTTATCGTATTAGATTCAAAAGAAACTTTCTAGGTCCAGTCTCCCTTCTGATGCGCCTCAAAGAAGCCGCTACAGATCATATCACTAATATAAAAGCGTCAAGTCTTCTGTGTGAACTCCAATCGCCCGACTTAAGATAAAATGTAAGTGGATAGCCTATAGCCCAAAGCAATAAGAAAATATAAATAACCCCTGGGAAAAAAGTGCAGACGAAAATAATGACAGTCTAGCAGAAAAATCGCAAAGAAACACCTTCATTTACGTATTCAGAATATTTCTTATTGAAATTCTAAAAATTCAAAGTCAAAGTTAATAGTTCGGTGTAAACTGCTAGAAATAGGGGGATTTTGTATAAGAGCTTTGGTAGGTGAAGCGGGCGGCCCCTAGAGAGAGATGAAGACAAGCGACGAGGGAGTCGTATATGAGTTGATCAGCAAACGGGTTAGAGGTCGAGCAGAAAACCAGTCATGTTCGGACAGTGAACAGAAAAAAAATTGCATAAAAGAAAAAAAATTTGCTAGTCTTAGCAGGAGTCCGACCTAGCCCTTTCTCCATCGTCGGCCGGGCATATTACGTAACAACTGACCATACACAGACTGATAAGTATTTTCTCAACGACACGTGACTTACCCAAATTTTGTGTGATCAAATAAACAAAATTCTAACGAAGTGTTAAGGCTAATGCGTATACTTTTCTTATTTTTATTAAATAAAATGAAAAGTGTCCGAATACTCAGAGTAAAAAAGACTTAAGTACTACTTAAAGTACACTTTCGTTACTTAAGACTTATTACTCAATACTTTTGAAATGCCCCTACTTAGTACTTGAACATAAGTACTTGCTTCTATTTACTTGTACTTAGGTACCAAGATTTTTACTTAAGTATTTCTGAGTCCATTAAGTACCTACAAATATCTAACTCTTTGTAGAAAAGAAAACACAATCTCTAGCGAAACTGTTTTTTGTTGAGTTTTAAAGCACGCAAAGAACTGTCAACGCAGAATCTTAGACAAACTAATAACATACAAAAACGACTGGGCAAGTAGAACAAAACCCAGTAACGTCTCGCTCAAATATAAAGTCGACGATGCCTCGACTTGATGACATAACCAACGGTAAGCAAAAAATGCCTCGCTCCAATATAAGATCAACGATGCCTCGTCCTGATGTAGGGAAGGCTTCAATTTTTTCTTAGAAATTTACTGGAAATTTTCTGCTTAGAAATTTTATGAATTATTGGATGCGACAATTGGTGCTTGAGCGGACCTCTAATAGTTTTTATGAGTGTAGCAATGAGAGGTGAAAGTTTTACTTTACGTTCAGCGTCGAAAACTATAAAAAAACTATAAATAGTAGCCACTGATTACTATACATATTTAGTTTTCAAAAGGTATTTAATTATTTATTTATGTAATTCAGTCTACAGAGATCATCCCCTACAGACTATGCTAATATAGCTAACTAATTTATATAAATTACCACTTAATATTCAAACAAACAAAAATACAATAATATCAAAATCAAATTGAAAATATAAAATGCAACTAAAGAAGGGGTAATACATAGTATCACTAGATTACAGGAACTCACTAAAATAAATTATAAAAGCAAGACTACAAGCACTTACAAATTACTAAGTCTTTAAACTTGGTGCGTTCAATAGCTAGATCCACGTCATTGTCATAAATTTCTTTAAAATGACGAGAGCAGTAGGAAATGGGTTCATGCTGACCATAAGAGGTTCGGTGATAAGGCAAATGTAACAAACATCTTGTTCTAAGTGCTAAACCAGGCACATAAATATTGAATAAGATTAGCAAATCTGAGTTGTAACCCCAAAAGTTTTTTTGAATTTTCTCAATTCTGTCACTAAGTTGTTTGGTGTACAAACACCATACCACTGAAGCATACTCCACTATAGATCTAACTAAGGCAATATACAAAGCTTTTAAGGTATGAGGATCACTACAGTCTTTAGTATTTCGCTTTATAAAACCAAGTATTTTTAAAGCCCTATAGCAGATATAATTAATATGCAAACCACTTCCCAGTTTCTCGTCAAAAATGACACCAAGGTCCAAAATTTCATTCGGCCACTCAATGGAAACGTTACCGATAGAATATTCAGTATGAAGGAGATTTAGTAAACGGTGAAAAGTATAACATTTACACTTGCTTGTATTTAGAGCCAGTCCGTTTGAAAAACACTCTTGTTGTAAACGATTAAGTTCAAACTGAGAAGGTATTGAATTTTTAATTGGTAATATAATCTTAAGATCGTCCACATATAGCAATGGTTGCGCGAAGCGGAAAATATTTATCATATCATTAATAAATATAACAAACAACAAAGGACCCAAGTGGCTTCCCTGCGGAACACCAGAAAAAACCTGGAAAATTTGCGACTGAAAGCAATCCACTGAGTACGATTAGTAAGATACGAAGTCAACCAATCAAGCAAAGACGAATTAAAAGCAAACACTTCAAACTTTTTAATAAGAAGAGTTAAATTAACGCGATCAAAGGCTTTGACAGAATCTGTGTAAATGACATTTACCTGGAAGCTATTAATATCTATTAACTGAACTCTCAGGTCTTCGGTACTTGTACATACATATGTACTTGTACTTAAGTAATTTTTCGTTGGTACTTGCCCAGCTCTGCGAATACTGAAGCTGTCCGGATTCTAATGCATTTACCCTATATATATTTTCACTAGCCCGCTTTTTTGTTGCTTATATCTCCATTTTTTAATAGCTTACCTATTTACCTATGCATAGGTAAGCGCTAGTTAAAGTAGCAATTTTATGTCCCCCTGTCTTATACCTTTTCTATACATATTTCCCTATAAGTATTACTTATTCCTGGTATTCTACTATTCATCCCATGGTATACTGCCAGTAAATGCTTCTATAGTCCCATATATGATTTTGGCAAAGACTAAAGACTCCCTGCATGGATTATCTCAGCAGATGTACCGAAAATCAGCAACTGTGCCTACTATGTACATATGTGTGTATGTACCGAAACCCTTGCACACATTGCGCGAAATAGAGATATCAGCAAGGAGGATGCATTTAAAAAAAACAAGAGGATAAAAATAAACAGAGTGTGAAAAAGTATTGGGATTTCATCAGAATCAGACGTGTCCTTATCGAAAAAAGGAAACAAATCTGAACCAAAATTGTAGATTGCGACTGAAGTTCCATCAGGATTTGATTATTATGGAAAAGGAAAGTCGAGAAATTTTGCAACTTTTGTGATCGTTAAAAACATTCTGTCCATGGGGTGCTGCAGTTATTACAGAGCATACGGTACATACCTACATAGTTAGTGGGTATAACACGAGGAATGTTTCCATCAATAAAGAAAGGGAAATATGGTAAAGCTGTTTCTACTGGGTAGTTTTTTCAGCTGTTTTTTACATTTCTCCTTTGTGTACATTAAATTTTCGTAAGAAGTTCAAAAAAAACCTCGATGATTTCTTAGCTTTGTAAGCATTCTGGGCTGCGTCAAACCCAATCAGCACCAGTAAGTATAGTCAACGCAGTTATCTAGATACAGTATATATGCCGACTCGATTGAAAAACAAACGAAATGCTGCAGCCAAACATGTAAAATTTGCATAATGATAAAATTAAATATTTATTGCAGTACAATTCTACTCTAAATACCGTAATTAATTATAATATTTGAATAAGGAAAACAAAAGCAAACTCACCTTACATTCAAGAATTGTTCCGCGTTTTCGTTTTCAATTGCGCAAAACGTCCAGTTTGTTGTTGTTGAAAACCGTCATATTTTTCACTTTACAGTTATTATAGTTTACAATATTAAATCACATCAATCAATAAATTAGTAAGCGCATTCTTCAATCTTAATTAATTTTCCCGATTTTAAAGATCAAAGCACTTTTGCTGCTGCCACTAACTCCTCCAATCTAAGCACATTTGCAGCGAGCTGCTAGCCACGCACGGCACAACCACCTGGCGACGGTGGACAATAAAATTAATTTATCTTTCAGCTACAACGGTAAGTAACCGATTATTTCCTTTGTAAATCACCACAATAATAATTAATTTCGAAACTGATCGCGCACAAATCAGGCCGGCAGAGACACACGCTGGTTCCTCGAAATGCTGTAAACAACTATTGAAAAAGAGAACGAAACAGTCCAAACAAAGGGAGGAGTACAATTGAAGACCCACGAACGAACACGAGACAAGAAGACAGCTAGACAGACATACGGGAAAATACTAGCCAGACTCTAGAGAGCAGGGTTTACGGGCCGAATAATGCCCTGCCATGCCAGCCACTGACTGCCATGCCACAGTGTCACTTCACTATCGCCGATCGTGTGCTTCGTCTCAGGCCACAGCATGCTTGATTCTTTCGCATGTTTACATTTTTACTGTTTTGTATTTTCTGTTTTGTTTACATTTCAGCTTCTGAAGAGAGCATATGTTTCCATCCCGACCGACCCAATTCCCGTACCGGTCCCAAATCACGATCATCTCGTAGCGGTACTGTACTCTTTCTATTTCAATATTTATTCTCTAAAACAAATAATTGCCAGTGTTAGCAGCTACATCGTAAAACCAAAAATTAAATTTCCCCTGCATAGTGATTTTACTCGTACGACATTACGTTTACGTAAGTAAATTTCAAATTTATTATTAACATAACTATTGTACAATTAAGACATAAATCTTTTTTATTTGTACAAGAAAATCAAAATAAAAGCAATATGACTAAGTAGTATGTACTAATGGAAGAGAGACAGAAAGCTCAAACAATTAGAGCATAATTAACTAAAAATATAAAACTAAAAATAACAATATAAAATAAAAGAAAAAAAAACAATGGTAACTACTAGGTTAAGAAAAATAAAAACACTACTTCTAATTGTAGTTAAAGTGTTGGACTGGATCATGTCTTTTATCGATTGTGGTAAGTCATTCCATATTCTAATAGCATGGCAAAAAAACAGGCGTTGGGTGGTAAGGAAATTATGCCGCGATAGTAACAAATGATGTGTTCTGTTGAATCTAGAGAATACCAAGATGTCGTAAAGATACGAGGACATTTAAACTTAATAATTTTGATTAAATATATTACTGAGCAATAATCAAGATAAACAGAAATATAGCACCCCAAAATTGAATTTTTAAATAGAGAAACATGATCAAATCTCCTGAGACTAGCATGTATCGGATGATAGAATTAAAGGCAATCTCGACTTTTCTTCTAATATTGTAATCAAGCTTTCCAAATATTTCACATCCATAAGTCATAATAGGTATTAACAATGTACGCACTAAAAATATTCGCATAGGCATAGGTGTGAAATGGCTAGACACCCATAGAGAACGAAGTCCTGCATAAACTCTACTCACAACAGAATTGATATGCAGATCCCATGTAAGTGTTTTATTGAAAATCACCCCAAGAATTTTAGCTGAATCAACAATAGGAATAGCAGTGTTGTTAACGGAAACTGACGGAAAGCCATCCATATTTAGTACACGCCTATGTATCAACAAACACTTAGATTTTGAGGGATTAAGCCTTAGTTTATTATTAAAGGACCACAAGGAAATAGCCTCCAAATCCTCATTTACCCTAGAGATGCAATCCTCAAGCAGGCCAAGTACACTAGATCTATACAATTGAACATCATCAGCATATAAGTGCAGATTAGAATACTTGACGTGAGCAAATATATCATTTATAAACATGGAAAATAACAGGGGCCCAAGAATGGATCCCTGAGGTACACCAGATACCACTGGTAAAAAAGATGATTGAGAACCATTTGAAAAAACAACTTGTGACCTGTTGCTCAAGAAGTCATAAATTAACTTTGCAGAATGAGAAGAGAAGTTAAAATTCCTTATAAGTTTCGTGTGAAGAAGTCTATGATTAACGGTATCAAAGGCCTTAGAGTAATCTAACAGAACTAATACCGTTAGCTCATCTTTATTGACCGCACGCGCGATATCATTGCTCACTTTAAGGAGAGCAGATGTACAGCTATACCCAGAACGAAAACCAGATTGATACTTGTGCATAAGACCAATCAAAAATAAATAATGAGAGATTTGTAAGTGCATAATTTTCTCAATTACCTTAGAGAGAAATGGTAATATACTTATAGGCCGAAACTCACTACAATGCGAGCTGGTGTTTTTAGGTACTGGAATTACTTTAGCGGCCTTCAATGGCAGAGGAAAGCTACTACTAGTAAAGCACGAGTTGCAGATATGTGCGAGTGCAGGAAGAATATAGGGCAAGCACATCTTAATGAATCGAGGGTTGACTTTTGAAGGAAGTTTAGAAATAAGTTTAGATTCATAAAAATGCTTTTTAGCTTTGCGAATAGCTGAAATAGTACCATTGCGTAAGGTTTTATATTCATCAAAGAAAACAATAAGTTTGAACTTCTTCCATTTAAGATATGCAATATCACGAGCTGATATCATATCCCTGATTCGAGGAGAAAACCAAGGGCACAGAGGGTTAGTGATGGTCCTCGTGACCAAAGGAACAAATGTCCTGGCAATTACTTGTTACACTGAAAATACTAATTACACATAGTTGTAGCATAACATACTCTTTCGATGTTGTGATCGAAATAATTATAAATGGAAAAACAAAAATAAAAATGGTTCCATGGGTGTGTAATTGGATTTTAAGACGCTTTGACTTGGGGCTTCTAATAGGTTTTTGTGAGAACTGGCTATTGGCTATCCTATAACATAAACAAATCTTTTGAGAGTCGATCGTAGCCAGTTTGAATTCCTATTACTAAAAGTACCTATGCCTCCTCATAAAGAAAGCAGAGATATTAATATGAGAGAAGAATTTTCTGCCGAGCCCGACTTCTTGCTTTGAACGACCAAAATATATTTCTTGGAGAATAAATTTTATTTTGCGCTTCCTAAGCTTTATTCTGCCAGCTCTTCTAACGCAGTAAACCTTTCGTTATGATTTTTGTAAGCCTTGTATCATCATTGTACTTAGTTGCAAAACAAATTTGTTTGCGATATTTTTCCAAAAACCGGAAGGTTTGACTGATAGACCACTTATTCATATCTAAATAAAAATTTGAAATAATTTTGTGTCATTTACTTGCAGAGACGATTTTTATTTCAAATTGAAATAAGCTTTCCAGTATTAAATATTGCTACTGCCTGACACTCACTTACATCTGTACAAAAAGCGTACAGCCATTTATGTAAGTAGAAGGTATCCCAAAGATTTGTCTAGAATGTCAAAATAAAATTAATTGCGTAAGTTACTTACGTAGCTGTTGCCGTGTAAATGTAGCTGTATACAACAAAATGATTCATTATCAACTGCTAACTTATTATATGCAATGCAAACTTCCAATGACCAGACCAAAGAAATTTTTATGATTAATGTAAGTATTTCAATACCTTGATAACAGCAAGATTGTGTATTCTAGATCAAGGAAATAGATTAGATCAATTTAGATCTAAAATAATATTTTTTTCTATGATAATACCAAAGCTCAGGGGATACCCTATAATGCTGTAGCACAGCCTTGGCAGGAAAGGAGGAAGTGATAAGGAATTTGGGATTATTGGGTTGAGTCAAGGAGATGACGGTGTACATTACGCTTGAATTTCTGCAGTCCATAGCTAAGGGGGAAAACAGATGATGGCAAACCGTCCCACATTCGTACTGTCCTGCTTATGAAGGATTCGAGGAATTTCACGGTACGGCCAAATTTGACTTCAAGGATGTGGAGCTGAGGTCGGATTAGAGCTCGGAGATGCCCATAGGAAAAATTCTACAAGGGATCAGGCTAGAGATTTTGTCAGAGCAATAGCCATAGAAGTAGCGATATAATTGAAATAGACAACCGACATTATGCCAGTGCTGCAGGGAATCAATAGTCGCTATTGATATGTCATCGCCAATAAGCCGGAAGGACTTCTTTTGGATTTTGTCTAACGCGGACAATGCAGTACAGACCCCTGCCCAAATATGGGTATTATATTCTAATGCAGGGCTGATATGAGACTTGTAGATTTGCGCCAAGTCTGATGCAGTAAAATATGTTTTTTTTCATCTTTACAAAAAGCCCAGGCATTTCATCGCGTTTTTGGCAATACCAAAAATGTGGTCAGACCAACTAAGATTGTTGGATATTTCTATGCATAAGATGTTAAGGAATGGCAAGTTTGAGATATCTTCTCCATCGACGGAAATGTTTTGAGTGGGAGTTGGAGTACGTTTGAGTGATAACAGACACCATTGGGTTTTGGAAGCATTAATCAAGACCCGATTCGTTCTGCCCCTAGCGAGTATTGTCGTAGGGACATGGTTTAGTGAACTGAACATGTGGTTTCGTTTGTCAACTATAGTATTCCCACGGGAATCAGCTATTGAGTCGAACGAGTACCCGAAATTAAGGATGCTGTCGTCAGCAAAACTATGAATAGGATTGAAAGTGAGAGCTAGCATATCAATATGTGAAAAGTTGGACCCAACAAATCTAGAATGATCAACAATATTGATTTAATTTAAACTAAGGGCCAGTTCAAGAAATCAAGTTATTAAATTTTATAAATTAATTAATTACCCTCAACTTAATTGTACTCAAATAAAAAATAATTTTTAAACCGAGCTCGGAATACTTTTAGTGCGGTCTTCCGTTCATTTGAAGTTCTATATCGAGTGCAAAAAAATAATAATTGTGCTTAGCTACAACTCAAATTGCCATGTAACTCCCGGAATTAATTAATTGTCAGTGTGGTTTTTAGCCAGTTTTATTATGCTAAACGACGAGCTATAAATGATCATATAAAACTGGAAAGAGTTTATTAAAAAAATTATATTAATAATATTCTTCTGATGTGTCCCATCCCATTTTTTTTCCAAAATTCTAGTTGCACAAAAGGGCTACAACATATTTCCATCAGAGATCATTTCCAAAAACCAGACTGGATCTTGGAACCGGCCTAAGAAAACCCATCTCTTGGAATCTTCAAAAATGATTTGGATTTGATTTCCACTGAACCGAATGCAAGCAGAGCAGAATAGAGTTTTCTGTTTGCAAATCATTTTTACATTCAGTACATATACATGTGGCTCAAATGGAACCTTTCCCACTAAGACTAACCTAAGAAAAGTCGTCTGGCAAAGAAATAATGCTATATTTCAAACATGTACTGTTAGATTCCATTCTAAATACCGAACTACTAATATTTAGATAAAATTGGCTGATTTTCTAGTTTTCAAGATTTAATAAAGAAGAGGAAGCAAGAAATTTATACAGGAAATCATGTATGCACAATAGAGCGGTTGGCACCTTCACCCTTAAAATTAAACTGAAACAGGGTTTCTCTATGAAAACTGGGTAAATACGTGTGATTACGTTGCGATTAACACAGAGACCACCGACCATCGGGCTAGTATCTAATTAAAAAAAAATAGCAGTGTTGAAATAAATTTTGATGTTTGAAGCTAAAAGAAAGAAGTCAAATGAGGCTGATATGGAGCTATTACTGATCCCCTTTCCTACTGGGTGGCTGCAAAAAAAAACAAGTGTGCTTCGAGCACTTGACAGCCAATAGTTAATGTTGACGTTTTTCTTTGCTTTTGGCAAAAGGGTTTGAAAATATTTTCTCTGAACTCAAAAGCTCAAATAAATAATGATAGTTTTATTTTACTGTTTAGCCAAGAATAAAATTTTGCACTTCCAATAACTCCACCGTCCGACATTCTGCCGTTAAAACCTATGTGAAATAGAACAATAATAATATAGCTCACACAATAATTTTTAAATGCTTTCCATCCACCAAACGAAGTATTTTGGAAATTACCATATGATTTTTTATTCTATCCTCCTTTCCACCACTCTCACCATCTCTCTAGTCTGACTACTCATTTTGCGTATAGGAACTAATTGGGCATCTTCATAGACAGCCAAGGGCTGGATTAGTGAAGTTCACATGAAGCCGCGTTTGTTCATCCTCAATGAAATTTAAAACGCCTTTGCATTCATATTATATTCAAGTCTTCCTTAGCAGTGATTTCTATTACATGGGTGGTTATTGATTAAGCCTTTAAGGTAATCGGCCTCTAGACAGATAACTATAGTAAAACATGAAATTACTTTTATGTAATCAATCTTGAAGACTGAACCAGATATACATAAAAGCTGAAAACATGAGACCTTTTAGTTGCTAAAAATCTCAAGGTTGCTGTTAGTATAACATGCGCAGTGATTGCCTGGCGTGATGCTCAAATATGGGTGGCGTCACCAGAAAGCAACTGCTCATGACTTCATCTTCGTGCATACGGTTAAAATTCGGCCAATCATTGGGAACACATCTAATTTCGTTTAAAATAAATACATATTTCTTTGAAGAAAAAGTCAGTTAACCCATTTAGATAGTGATTGTTTAACATCTATCTATGTCTTTTTAAAAAAAGAACCCATTCATGATGGTTTCCTACCAAGCCTGCATAGCGAAGCGATTTGTAATTTTGTCGGCGGGGATATGAAATTATGGAAAAACCTACAGAAAAATAAAACACGATTTACTATGGAGTGTGTCCCAATGACCTATTATTTCTCTTTATTGAAAGCTTCATAATTTTCATAAAGTACTAAGTAAACGACAGCATCCCTTACAATCCTATTCTAGATGGTGTTCGTCTGGGACTTGCTCCAGGTGTTAAAATCTCTTGTTTAGGCATTGACGCTTCTTCCCGTTGAGCTGCCTGTAATTTCTCTTCAGCCATTTGCTCCTGTGCTTTTTGCATTTGTTGTTCCATTTCCTTAAGATGCTCAGCAGCTTGTTTCTTCTTTTCACGGCCACTTCTACCTGTTTCTTTTACGGAGAAAAACATAGGTCCTAATTCCGCTAACCAATATCCATCTACAGCTGTTGCACATTGCATGTATTCCTTAGCTGTCATTACCAATTCATGATAAACTACATAATCTGGTGTCGTACCGAGACTATATAAAGCTGATGTTGGATGTAAATGACAAGGCATGCCTGTACGTAAATTAACGTACTCTCCTATGCCTTTAAGTCTAGCCGCTTGATAGAAGTAAGCTAAAAGTAGAAAATATTATGGGCTGTGAGGTTATAATATTTCAAATATCTAAAGCTATGCATCAACTGAAAATAATGAAAGTTTTGTTCAATTTAAAACTACATCCTTGAGTTAGCAGTAAATAATCACACAGAAATAAAACAAATTAAAGGTTTAATTGTCTGTGATACCCTACAGGTTCGACGAGAATTAGTTTCATTTACGAGAGACAAGGCACCAAGGCTTACCAAAGTTATTCAGGGACGGGATTCTTGTAAAAAACCATTCGCAATTTTACATACATACTCTTCGAAGAGTGTAAATGTGTTCAATTGGTATTCAAAATTGCACTAAAATCTTGTAGAGCCTTATAGAATTATTAAATGGAACTTTGAATCTTCTATGACAAACTGAATCTGGTATTAGGGAAGAATGATGATTCATAAAAGCAGTCGGACATTGAGTTTGATGCTTGTTTCATACTGCCGTGTCACTCATTTTATAGGTGGGAAATTCCTTTCAATCATGATAAATAATCTTTTCGTACTATGTTTAATATACATACATCAGTTCATAATAAGCATTCAAGCTGACTGATAATCATATCGGCTACATGAGCATTTTCATTTTTTAGATTGTTTAAACAGATTATAAGTTGAGGAGGCAATGACATGGTGTGTCGGCTGCCGACTTCCAATTTTTTTTTGTTTTTTTATTAGAAAGGCAGGGGACGAGAGATCCAAGCATGAAGGCCAGAGCGGCCCATTGTGTTATCCTGCTAGAAACCGTATCACTAAAAGCTTCCTATCCTCCTAATGAACCGCATCCGATCTTGGTGAGGAAGGTTTTCAGCTCATATACAAATAGAAGGGCAGACCATAGAGTATCCAGCCTGCTTCTGGAGAAGGCCGGACAAGCACACAGAAAGTGTTCGGTTGTCTCAGGTTCTCCTTCCAGGCAGGACAGACACTCAAGGCTGTCAACATCTCCGATTCTTATTAGATAAACGTGAAGCGAGCTGTGGCCGGTAATGATTCCAACTACATTTCTACATAGTTTCCTTCCGAACCCCAAGAGAAAATCACAGAGATATCTATTGGGCCCATCAAAAAAACTTTAGTGCACCTGCACGTATTCAGGTTTTCCCACCTCTGCTGATGCTTCCTACGAACATCCGCTTTGATGAGATCCGATATCCGAGGTGCTAACGCCTACGATGAGTCCCAGTCTGAGGAACGGAAAATCATAGCCAGCCCTAGTTAGAAGGTCAGCCATTTCATTCCCCATGCTTCCCATGTGACCAGGAACGCACCTTGTTGTAGATACACAACTTATCCAGACGACCTGCAGCCCCCCCCCCCCGAGGGCCACCCAGAACCATCCATGCTGCCTGACTATCCGACAGGATAGCAATGTCCTTTCCCTTGATCTCCATACCAAGGGCTATCTTCGCTGCCATTGCGACGGCGAAGACTTCAGCCTTCCAAGTGAGTATTCCGTCCAATGTTAGGTTCAGGAAAGTAAACACCCGCACCAGTTCCCTCCTATTGCATGGTATAATTTTTTTTTAAAACTACTCTATTCTAATGCTGGTATTATTAAGATTATTACTTCGAAAAATACTACTTACCTGAACAAATACATTTGCGAACAATATCCCAATCTGATCCGCATGATTTAACTGGCAATTTTTGCTGAACCAAAATATCTTTAAGCTGCTGACGAACCTCGCGCACTTTGCGCATAGCTTTTATATGTATAAAATGCTCATTGCACCAATTCGATGAGTAATTGTTCTGCTTCCATTGAAGATATACGTTCAGGTAAGTTAAGTGATCAGACTCAGGTACTTGAAATTTCTCGCGAACTCCATCAGCTTCTTCTTCGCGACCTTTAGGTCGATAAAATATCGATGGAACAGAAAGCATTGAAACTGAAAGAACAAGATAAATTTAAATAATAATACTACTTTAAAACAAAACATACATATAACTAAAATTAGCTATCTAGTAAAACAGTCTAGTAAAAGAGGACCAGAACTCAATAAGGAAATAGGATGAGGACCTAAGCAATGTAATTTAATGCGATCTCCAAAAGTTACAGTCCTGCTGATGATCTATGTATTTTAACAGATGATACAAAAAAAACCTGTTCGCTAACTTGTTTTCAAAGGTTTCCGGACCTAAAAAATACTTAGAAATTTCCGGTCAGAGGTCTTGTAGTTGTTCTAACATTACCTCTATAAAGTAAATAGTGGAAGTGCTTTACGATGTAAATGATTTGAATGTTCGAACATCATTTTGTCTATGTCAAGTTACGCAAAGCTGCAGGAAGAATCGCTCTTGCTAATGGCAATTTCTATATCACCGTTACCGTCATTCTAGTTTTTACTAGTTTTTTACTTTCCCTTGATGATCCAGCGCCAACCAACATTATTTTTATACGGGAACAATGACGAAATATTTTATTTCAGCAGGGAATCCATTGAGAAAGAAAAGAACGATTCATTTGGTTTCGGTTTAGAGGAACCAGAAAAATTAGATAAACGAATTTTAATAGCGAACGGTCAATTCCGTTTTAAATAAAGTAGAGGAATCATTGAAAGAACCGAAACAAAGTATGGCTCTCACTACAAGCGAATCGCTCCTGGTCGAATGCACAAATTATAGATCAACACATTGCATTCAGTGACTAATGGTGCTAGCTTAAAACAGGACCTGTGAGAAATAGTTGAATAACCCGCAATTAATGCGAAAAATCCACATCTTGCATCAAAAGTTAATCATATGCACACTGAGAAATTTGTAGTTCAGTCAACATGCATATAGAAAACTACCGTGGAAGGTAGTGGAGGTAGTTGAAAGCGGATGTCTGTTTATACCCTATAATTTACACATGATAAACAAAAGTAGCATTTTATTAGTGCAGAGAATTTTAAAGAAATATTTTAATTATGAAACATACCTATAATTAAGACTTCTGCACTACATCCCATCTGACAAGATACAATCAACATTTGACATTGAGGAGGATCCAGTGGGAATTCAGCCATTTGCCTTCCAAGGGGTGTAAGTGCTCCAGTATGATCAAGAGCTCCCAAAATCCAAAGCTGATAAAGAGAGTTCAATATATTGTCCTGGGGAGGAGGGTCCATAAAATGAAACTGTAATAAATCTACAACTCCAAGTGATTTCAATAGAAGAACTGTATTGGCCAAATTAGTTCTTTGTATTTCTGGCACAGTTAAGGCCAGAAGATCGTCTTTATATTGCCGTTCCGTATATAATCTGAATGCTTGTCCAGGACCAGTTCTACCAGCTCGACCAGCTCTTTGATTTGCATTTGCTTGCGATATTGGATAAATTTGCAATGCATCCATACCAATCCGAGGATTGTACACCTTCAACTTGCAGTAGCCTGAATCAATTACAAATATAATGCCGTCAACTGTTAATGATGTTTCTGCTATATTCGTAGCCACTACACATTTTCGAATTCCATCCTGAGACTTCTGGAATATTTTCGCCTGCAAATCTGATGGCAATTGTGAATAGATTGGTAAAATTGAGAGATTTGGAGCGCTATCGATTTCCGCAAGTCTTTCAGCAATAACTTCGCAAGATACTTCAATGTCTTCCTGGCCAGGCATAAAAATCAAAATATCACCGTCTATGGGTTGTAAATGAATTTGTAGGGCTTGTTTTACAGCTGATTCCACATAATCTTCGCATGTATTTTTGCTGAAAAATGTTTCAACCGGAAATGTTCGCCCGGGAATTGTGAACGTTGGAACATTACCAAAAAATGTGGCGAATTTTGTTGAGTCCATAGTTGCTGATGTTACGATTAATTTCAAGTCATGTCTACGAGCTACAATCTGAGAAGGCAATAAAGACAAGATTTAAGTAATTGAAGATTAGTTAACAATTAAAATTATGTTTAATTAAAAACTTTCGGCTAATTGTAAAATAAATTAAGAGGACTCGGCTCGTATCCCCTTTAGTCTAAGATACTTTGAGACTGACTGTCTTAATGTCCGGAAGGCATTAATAGCAACTACCTTGCAAATGATGGAGTCAATTGGCAGCTTTCGACCTTGAACCTATCTATCCAAAGAATTATATTTCGAAACAAGTTAGCCTTTGGAGGACAGATACAAATCGTTATACTATCAAAACGTTCCAGGGCTGAGACAGAATTAAGGCTGATAACGAGCTTTCTTTGTGCATTGCCCGTCCCCCTTAGATAAGATCTTGAAAAACGGGTGACTTGTATCTTTTGTAAGGAAGTGAATTTTTGTAATATTCAAAATCATACTATTGCAAGCGGGACAATATATTTAATTGCTGTCAAACACAGTCTTCCTCTTATTTAAGATCTCTACTTTCTCATTAACACACCGGTTAAATGTATTTTGGAAAATGTTTCTGTATACCACTTTTTCCATACAACACAGTCCAAAGTTTTAATGTGAGAAACATTGTACGAAGAATCCTCGATTTCAAATACTCTTTTGATTTTTACCGTTAAATTTTTACGCTTATACAAAGATAATTTACGGTAATCCAAACTTTGCAGCTGCTACAAATATTCACATCACATTTGCAGCATTTCGAAGGCCTCTTAAAAGCGTCGCTCAGATCATTTGCTTTTCCCATTTCATATTGAAATGCACAGAAAACTTTTGAATTGCCCAAATTTGGATACTGACCTTCCCAAGTTTATATACGTGTGTATGTGTGTGTATATAGAGTAAATACGATAAATATTATTCTCGCTGTCGTATTGTTGCTTATAGAAAATAACCTCGCCAGTCTCCAAAAATGTACAGAATTTAAAGCTTTTATTTTTATTAAAAAGACCAGACCTGATCAGTTTATTCGAAACCAAATTAGTCGTGCAAATACACGCTCATGTATATGTCTGTGTCGACTTTATTGCTGGGGCTTTGATTGTTGACTTCTGCTTGTGGTTCAATTTACTTGAACTTAATCATCAGCGCTGAGTTTTGAATGTTAATTTTTTTTGTTTTTTTAATGAATTTTAACTGATTTCATTTTTTACGATAGCAGAATTCATTTACCGAACTGATCCGGATTAGATTATCTTTCATGGTTGCTTTTGCTGATGTGGATCGGGTCTGCATAGCTTTGGGAAATAAAAGAGACATGATCAACGAGTATTTTATTTCACGAGGCTCGATGAACGCGTAAACTTGAAAAATCTCTTTAAATTTAAGCGTAGCTGTATTTCCTTCAGAAATATTCTCCTCTTTAATTTCAGTAATCTTCTTTCTGTATGCATTTAGAAAGTTTTAAAATTAATTAAGACTTGAGTTAAGTAAGAGGTTTTTGACTTTACACATTTTGTTGATTGCTTTATAACCCGAGTAATGCGTCCAATTGTATGTCAGCCTTGATGTTGACGATCCAAACAGCCCCCAGCACAAAGTATAAATAGATTAGAGTAGATATTACGATTATCAAAAACAAAATGTCAAGACAGCAGAATATAATAAAACGAGGAAAGTGGAAAATACCGAAGGGCAAAAATCTTGGAATCAAAGATTCCTAATAGAAAAAATCCCAAATATTTAAAAAGCCCTTCTATCACAATATTAGTTAAATTCCTCTTCCAAGGCTTAAGTGGGTTAAGCGAAATATTAGCTTTAGAAATTTTTTCGGGATTTTGAAATCAATTAGTGTACGAATTTCGGGTATTCGTACCGAACCCAAAACTCTCATTCATCAAAATACAAAAAGTCCACTTTAAAATTAAAATATTTACGTAGATATTTATAAGATGTAAGATGTCTTGGGATCGCGACACCAGTACCAGAAAAATGTCGGATATATTGTTGTGTGTTCTTATTGTTGTACATTTTGTGTTAGCCTAAGGTACATAAATTATATCAAAACATATCAGATGCAACCTTACCCAATTACATGGTGATTTAGAAATCTTTCAATATTTATGGCGCTTTAAAGTCAAAAATTAAAATTTTTTTTATTCATTTCTTTGACTTCACCCGATTTTTTTAACACATCCTTTTGCTACAAATAAATGAGAAGCTCTTTCTTTTGACCAACAATGTCCGGACTACAATTTCCTTTAACTGAAAGAAAAAGGATTTATGGCCGTGACATTTCTATCAGAAGTCCGAAATATAATTTTAGCCCCTACGAAATTAGCAGTGCATAGAAGGATATCTCCAACGGTCTGAGCTAGATGAGGCAACAATTATTCGATTTTTTAATGATTTGGGAGAAAGTGGAAACTGCAGACACCACTACAGAAATTGCAATCCAAGGAGAGCAGCAATCAAGAGTATATGAATATATATATAGAAGATTTGGTAATGAGCCCTTATAGATCCCTACGATCCACAGTAGAATATGGCAAGACAAATAATCTGCACCGTTATGGATTAAAATAATATGTTCTCCGTCATTAGGAGAAAAATTTCATTTTTCTTGGACCTTTGAATCTTGGCACAAATATTGTAGATCAAATTAAAGAGGAGAGAATTCAAGCCTTCTATTTGTATATCCTAGATAAAATCTAAAGGGTATACTACGTTTGTCATTCCGTTTGTAATGCCCAGAAAAAATGCTGGTAGGGGAAAATGGATTGAATACCCAGGCATAATATTAAAATGTATTTTGAGTTTTGCATGTCCGTCTGTCTGTCTGTCCTCTAGTTAGAGATCGAAAATGATGCACACGGCCTTTTAAAAAAAAAATTTAAATTTTAGTTCAAAAATTGGACAAATCAGGTAACTCCATCGTAGAGTTGCCATTGAAAAATGTTATTGTTTACTATTTATATGTATTTGCACATTACCTGAGAACGCGTCGACGCACAGTGGGATAAGGGCGGCCAAAACTAATTTTTTTGTATATCAAGTTTTTTAAGAAATGAATACATATTTTAGATAATGACCTCCAAGGCTAAAAAAAGTAATATTTTTTATTCCGATGTTGTACTTTTAGTACGGTGAATATGAACTAATTTTGTAAGCATATGAAAAGGAAAATAGTCCCATATGTTGAAGCATCCATTAATTCAATAATGTATGCAAAATGTATATGAAACTTTGAAGATTTACAGATACATTTATACTTATGTGTGCCTGAGTTTGAGAGAACAAAATATTTGTGGTTTTAATTTTTGACACGTTAAGGTAAAAGTCTTAAAAATTTGTTGAAATACATATCATCAGGAACCATATTTCAAAGTACATATATATTGTTTAAGCTAAATTGTCCTAAATGATTAGACATACACAAGAATATAGCTTGAGCCTTTGTCTCTAGGATGCATAAATTTCAGATGCTCCGGTATGCTCCTTTTCTAAATAATAGCACTTTAAGGTTTTTCTAAGAAAATGTTAGGACTTTTCATGCAGGTATATGGGAATATAATTTTATGATCTTTTTGTCTAATTTTTCTAGGGAATGCTAATGAATTAATAGCAAGAAGGAGAATATTGACCCACAATATAGATAAGACAATATAAAAATATTTTAGGGACTTGCGATGAGTCATCCGAATTGGGGATGAACCGGATTATACAGGGTGTCCAACGTAACGTGTTCCCTGGGCATTTTTCTCGAAAATGTGCGGAGATATCGAAAAAGTCCTAATAATAAAAGTTACGCATCTTTAGTCAAGGTATCCTCTGGCATAGCCAAAGTCCTTGAAAAAGGACTTGGAAAAGGATATATTAAAAAAAATGTCCTTTTCGTCCTCATTAAGGATACATTTAGATTACATTTTTAAATTCCGCGAATAAAACTAATACGAAAGTGTTATATTAAAAATTCCAGTTTAACTCTTTATTATCGAGATATAAGGCCTCAAATTGTACTCTGTGCACCGTGTTCCTTTGCTATTTTTCTCGAAAATGCATACAGATTTCATCGAAGTGCTAGTACCAAAAGTACCAAAAGCTACCCATCATAAGCCGGGCTATCTTTTGGTATGGTCAACATTTAAAAACAAAAGCCACACAAGCCACACGATCCTTTCTGAGGATGCATTTTGGAATTTTATCCAGTGTTTGGTTTATAGTTAGTTTACCATACTAATACACAGACTAAGTGATGGAAAGCATAAAGAATGTATTGTTGACCGTTCGTTTATTAAACGTGTTACTACATCGAGCTTATGTTAAGCTGGTTCTGATAGTCAAAAAAATTAATCCTCCTTATATATATTGTTAAGGGAATTCAAAAATAGGAAACTTTGGAATATTGAATTAAGACGATTAATATTTTATTATATAAAACTAACTAAATTTATCCGTTCTTAGAACAGGATTCTCTCTTAAGTTTATAATTTTTTTTTATTTTTTTTTTATTTTTTTTCCAGGAACGTATCGTCACAATTTTAATTTTTTTTATTTAGCAAAGCCCAGATTTTCTTAGTGACAAAATAAAAAAAAAAAGTTAAAATATCTTCACTATTACAGAAGTTACAAAGTTTTGACAGCAAAACTTGCTTTTCATCCCACTCTGCGAACGTAGAGAGCTGAGATTTTGTACACAGCGTTTTCATACAAATTGTAAATACAATTTCAAAAATGGATTAAATCGGGCAACCCTTATCACTAAAATTGATTGTGTTTACGTATGTATACTGTGAAAACGATCAGTCGTTTTTATGTAAAATTCTTTGAAATTGATTATAATCGTTTTCAGTCCGATGTGCCGTTTTAGAAATAGATGCGAAAAACAAATTTAACCCTCAAGCTTGCACAGAAGGAAGACCATGCGAAATTATATACATATATATATATATATTCATATAGGGCAACGGTGGGCGCATGCGGCTCTTCATTTTTTGTTAACGAAAAAAAACGAAACATTGCGTTCATTTTTACTTTTTAACTCTCGTTAAGTCAGAGTAACTATCACAGTAAAAAATGCCTACTACTTTTAAAGTGTAGGCAATTTAGTGCCTACTCTTTAAGCATGATACAAAGATAACAAGGTATGGTGGATTCCAGAAGAAATTTTTGTGTTTCTGGGCTCTACGTCATGAGGTGACAATGTGATTTCGATCGAATTTGTTGTACGTTTTTCGTATTTTATTGACTGAAATACGTTTTGAATATATTAAAATATTCCACAAAACATTAGTTTCTTCGGGAAAAGTAATTATGTGCTAGTGGGAAAGCAAAGAAATTTCCAAATAGAAGTTTTTTTTACTTTGATAAGGACAATTGAAATTGATGCCAACAAATTTGTGACAATTGACAGATTTTTCGGCCATACCTTCTTAATCTTTGTATCATGCTCTTTAAGTAGTAATTTTCAGCCAGCTGAAAAAAGTTGCACATCGCTATGAATTTTAATATTCATTTTCTTAGTAAGCGAATTCAAACATTATTTGTAAGATAACGCACACGATTGCTAACAATGCAAAATGTGTAAAATTCAAATAAAAATTATATTTGGTTAATTTTCTAAAGTAACCGCTTTGGTAATTTCTGAATTCAATTTGTATTGCGAAATAAATAGTTATGAAAAATCTGATAATACTGAAAGATTAACTTTTTTCATATCATCAATAGGATCGTATTCTTGTGCTTCTATGATAAATATGAAATATGAAAATACAAAAAAGTAAAAAAGGCTCACTAAAGCGTTCAATGAAATTATTTTAGAACTTTTTGTAGAAAAATTATATTCGAAAAAAGATACACAAATTACATTTTAACATTCTATTACAACTTTCACACACTTATTGCACGTTTAGTATACTAATTTCTTTAAAAACATTGAAATATTACTCTTTTCTTCCGCACAATGGAAGATATTAACCAATCTAGTTTCAATTCGTCTGAAAAACACTCTGCTATAGTATAATTTCTCGAAGTTCGACGTGAAATTTTAACCGCAAAAACATGAAAGCAATTTAAAGAACTAACGCGAGAATTACAAACATTGTACGTACTTTCCCCATTTTCCTAGAATTTTACTAATAAACATTAGTAAAATTATGCATTTTATGTATTTTACGTAAGTTTTCATATAAATTTGGTGACAACCCTACTCTACTTTGTTGAATTTTTCTACTATAATAAAAAAAAAACAAAATTAAAGAAATTTTTTACTGTGTACGGAATCGCAGACTCGCGTGCGCATTACTTAAAAATTATTTCAGATATTCTACATATCATCAATTTGTTAGGTGACAATTTAAAAATGTTTTTTTTAGAAACGTAAAAATATTCTATTAAAAATTCCTTCATTAAACCCTTCAAGCACACCCACAGTCTTAAACAAATGAAATTGCCAATAAAGTTGGGAATGAACAATGAAAAATTGCGTTTCTTTAATCCTTTTTTAAAATTATTTTGTCGCCCTTGAACAAGAGGGTTTTGAATTTGATTTCCATCGTACTTTTTTATACCCTAGATGAAATCTATAGGGTATACTAAGTTTGCCATTCCATTTGTAACACTTAGAAATAATGATGGTAGAGCAAAATGGGTTGGACATCCACGCATAAAATTAAAAGTTATTTTGATTTTTGCATGTCCGTCTGTCCGTCCGTCCGTCCGTCCGTCCGTCCGTGCGCACGATAACTCGAGAACGCGTTCACCTAAAAAGCTGAAATTTTGTACACGGACATTAAAAAAAAAGTAAAATTAAGTTCGAAAATGAGACAAATCGGGCAACTCCTTCGTGGGGTTGCCATACAAAAATTTCGTTTTCCACGATATATTTGGACACTACGTGAGAACACGTCGACATAGAAAGCTGAAATTTAATACAATGTGTTTTCATATAATAGCAACGAAAATTTCAAAAATGGACTAAATCGGGCAACCCCTTCTTGGTGTTGCCATTTAACAATTTTGATTTTTTACATATACTGTGAAAACGATCAGTCCTACACATATTTATTGTACTAAAAACTTCTTCAGAATAAGAAATCCTATAAAATTGGTTATAATCATTTTTTCTGTCCGACGAGCCGTTCTAGAAATATATGCGAGAAACCAATGCAAAAAATCTCAAGTGGGTGACCACACGAAATTTCATACGGGCATTCATCTAAGGTATCATAAGAATTGGTCTTAGACCAATTATAGCTTTTTCTCTTGTTATAATATAACTTTGAAATATAAATGTATAAAATGTAATATAAATTTTAAACAAATTTAAAGAATTAAAAAAAGTACTTGACAAATATATTTGTCATTTTTCTTAAAAAACTAAAAATAAAGCCGACGCGTTTCGTTCGATTAGGACATTATTAAGGCTAAACGACTACTAATTATCGATTGTGATTGTGTTGACTAGATGATCTGAGATCTAATTTTAACTATTATAACAGGATCTAGTAGGGGGCTTCTGTTACTGAAATCAATTTGGACATTAACTAGAAAGGTACCATTCTTCTGTTCTTTTTTAGTATTTTTTTTTCAACCTTTGGGTGCCCGAATATTTCAGTGATAGTTTTCCTATTAGCAAAAATGTCCCATTTCGGGTTTTTTTTAAAATCTGGTAAACTTTTTTATCAAGCAATTTAAGCTTGTTTACCATGTGTAATTTTGCCGCGACGTAAATTTATTAATTTTTTGTTTTAATTTCAGACTTTGGAAATAAAATTACGAAAGTCTTTTATTGACGTAACCTCAGAAAACCGGGGACCGAAAATAACTGGTATTTTGAAAACTTTAAACAAAAAAAGCTGGGATAAATAATGATCGTGGAATTTTGTGGAATATACCAAAAGATGTCTCGTGAAACCCGTTTCGATTCCTGCAAAGCTTTTGAAAACTTAACTTTTTATTTAAAAAAGCTACAGAAACCAAGCTGGAAAGGCTTTTTATTTTATCTGGCAAAAATTTAAAGCCAGCTAGGCTTGCTTTTTTCTGGCAAAAATAAAAAGCCAGCTTGACTTTTTATTTTTTCGAGCTGGAAGTATAAAAAGCCAAGCTGGTTTCTTATTTTCAGGGTCCGGACCAGTTATGAAATTTTTTTTTCTTATCCGGTATCCGGTAATGTGTAGTTAAGTGTAGTTAAGTATTATCAATAATAAATAACTAAAGGAAGGTATGATTTACGTTGTGCTCTCCTTCTGACTTATTTTAGGATGTCGTCATTAACTTACCGAAAAGCCGGAGTTCTTAAAACTTTAACAACTGCACGACCGCGGCTATCGTTGTCGGCTGCTTCCTATCTTTTTTTTATGTTATTTTTGCCGCTGCCGCGCTGCAGTGCCGAAAAATTATTTGAAAAGCGTTTAGGGTTCCCATATCAGAATTATTTTTAATGGAAAGGAAATTTATTTTTTCTAGCCAAAAATGATACTCGGCTAGAAAAAGTAAGAAACCAGCTTGACTTTTTATACTTCCTCAAAAAAATAACCAGCTTCAAAACATTTCCAGCTCGAAAAAATAAAAAGCCAAGCTGGCTTTATATTTTTGCCAGATAAAATAAAAAGCCTTTCCAGCTTGGTTTTTTTTAGTTTCAAATTATTATCGGTCAGGAATAACAGGTAAAGTTGGCTTTTTTCGTAAAAACTCCTAACTGGTTCGGTCCCTGCAGAAAACATAAAATAAAAATACAAATTAGAAAATAAAAATAAAATCTTCAAAACAAAAAAATGGATAAAAAAAAATTAGCTTTTATTGCCAATAATTGAAAGTTGCTGTGTCTTATTTGTAAAGTTACAACTGCACACTACATGACGACATTACATAGTAAGTCAATTCAAAATTGCGAACAGAAAAACTTAAGTGATTGCAACCAGGGTTTCGTAAGCATTAATTGCCGGTTTCACAGTCAAGGCTTAAACCACAGCGTTGGCTTAAGCCAAGGCTTAATAAATATTTCGGTTTCACAGTCAAGGCTTAAGTGATATCACTGGCTTAAGGCAAGCTTAACTTAAGCCCGCCATTTCGAAGGCTTAAGCCTCAGATTTTGCTGTGAAAAATATAGGAAATCATTGCTAAATATATATTTTGCCTAAATATTATAATTTTTGTTATTAAACGAACGTACATATTTCAAAAGTTATACTTTAGAACTAAATTCAAATTTTCCAAGCGAAAAATAGTTATCTAGTTAGCATTTTTGAGTACTGTCTGGCAGCTAGTGTCAGCATTCCATCTGAAGTTTTAGGAAGAAACCAAATAGTTGAAGACAAAAATGAGCTATTTATCTGATGCAGAGTATATGTATAAGTGACGAAGAAATGTATAATATAATATCACAAGGTGTGACCTGTTAAAAAAATTATAAGAAGGCGCCCGCAACATTTCGAGAAATGGGATGACGTTGATTTTTATTCTCGATTCCGACTGTAGAAACATTCGGCTATGATGGTTTACGTTGTCGAAACATTCTGCAACAATCAGTACGTTTACATGAATACTTGATGTATATTTCAAGTAGAGATCAAGTAATCAAAATATCATGTAAACGCGCATTGACTTCAAATATACTTGAGTCAAGTAAATCACAAAATGTTGTTCGATTTACTTGAAAAATTCATGTAAACTCAACTTCAGTACTTGAAAACTTTTCATTTGTGTGAGATATGAAATTGGAGAAGAGGAACAAGAAGAAGATTATTGTTGATAATTCATCTCAAGCTATTTATCTAAAAATCCGCAATTATACATTGAACTTAATGTAAAGTTGTCAAAGGTAAAGTGTCACTTCAAGTAAATTTCAAGAAAATTTCAAGTCAACCAAAAACCCTACTTGAGTTTCAAGTGGATTTCAAGTAAAGTATTGAAGTATTCATGTAAACGTTCTGAATGATTTGGGATTTGATATCCTTCCCGATAAAAACAATAACAAACTGATAAATAAAAAGTTCTTCTTTTCGCTTGGTTTTAAATCCACAATGGCAATTTTCTTTATAAAAAATTCACAATTACAGCAGTGCTCACAACTTAAAAATTTTCATCTGCGGCTTAACTAAGCCTCAGCTTACTGAGTACTGTGAAATCGAGTAGGCTTAAGTTTTGGGCTTAAGCTACACCCGTGGCTTAGCTGAGCTCTGGCTTAAGCCTGGACTGTGAAACCGGCCATAAGAACTCTTGTCCTCTTTTAGTTGTGCAGTTTTTTGATAGCTCGGCATATTGCTTGTGCCAGATGTTCATATAAGGAGAAGGAGAATCTATTGTAAGAAACTTGGCAGAAGTGGTTAAAATTCTTGATCCCGACAATACAATACTCCATAAATTGAGCGCTCAGGTTCCTACGTCACGCCGTACAACTGAGCGTTGTATTGGTGAAATTAGTAAAAATTGTGAAAATATGCTGTTTTGATGCGTAATTTGAAAAAATTGTACAGCACTCAGTTTAACTCTCGGCGAGTCAACTGACAGTTAGGAGGTTCCACAATTCACCGTTTTCACCCGCTACGTACATATCTGCAGACGTAAATGTGAGGAAAGAAGCTCTTATCTATACAACTTGCATTGTCGATGTCAAAAATATACACTTTTAGGAAGTAGAAGGTTCATGGCGAAGTATACTGAAACTACGAAAACGAGAATTGTTTTACAGATTGTGAATTTAATTAGAACAAATGCCAAAACTCGTCAATTTAAGATCTATTTAGAAGAGTTACGGTTAAATTACGAATTTAATTATTCAGTTATCATAGGCAAATTTGGATTAGATTTAAATATATTTATGTACTTAAGAGAAGTCAGTACCAAGATTTGCAAGTTTCATACACTTTTCAAGACGAATTTCTGGCAAAGATTTGCAAGTTTCATACATTTTTCAATACGAACTTCTGGCAAACTATTTGTAGCAGAGTAATGATTTATATCTTAAATTAAAGGTAATGAAGAAGTCTAGTAAATAACGTCGGCAAAAATTAAACAAAGTGTATTGGAATGGAGATATTAGCTCGGAAACTTGTAAAAAATGGTAAAACTTGAAGTCTTTTAAATCAAATAAATTGTGACTATTTTTGAAAGATAAAGCCTAGATCTAGCAAATAACGTCGAGTTTTTATCATTTTTAGTGGCGCTTTTTATAATTATTTGACTCTAATTGTACTTGTTTTTTCTCCCGATATTTCAGCGCCGAGAAATTGTAATATTTCATTGAAAGTTGTTGAAATACAAAGCAAAATAGCATATTTAACAATTATGGACAAACTAAATTTAGGAGAGTTAATTCTCGTTAAAAATTTTCAATTTATGTGAACTGCGAATTTTCATTTTTCGTCTTAAATTGTATGGTTTTGTTGGATGTTGGGTTTCTGTCTTTTCCGGTAGATGTCTCTAATGTACTCCGTGGTCTAGGTTAAGGATAATTTTATATGAATTTTCTCATTTTCAGGACACAAGCCTACGTATAGTAAAATTTATTACCTACAGGTTCGCTGGTATCTAAATTGAAACTTTTGCTGAGTACTGACTCCTCTTAAATTCGGTCGATCAACTGTTCGTTGATAAAGTTCTTGTGCGGATGTGGAGCTCTGATTGCGTGAACCCGATTCACTCTTAACCGAATTATTTTAATAAACGGACTCTAAAGAAAAACTCCGTTTAATTAAAAAAATGAATGAAAAAATTTCAAATTTTTGACTTTAAAGTGCCACGAAAAAGAGTATGGATATTTTCAGCACAAATATCATTTATCGGTAAAAAATGTTATTCCTTTCCACTTGGAAAAAGCACAAATTTTTTTGCTATGGTTCAAGATACAAGCCAGAAACCTAAATTTGAAACTAGTCTGCCCAATTTATTGCCCAAAGTATAAAAGAGATACTCATAAATAAAAAATAAAAAAGGATCTCATGAAAGGACATTTTTATTTTTTTTATTTATTTCAATCTTTTAGTATACATTTTTCTTAAAACGGACTAGTGGGACGAGAATTGGTGTCTAGACATTTAGTGATATGGACAAGTTTTGTGTAATACAAGAAATTAAAAAAAAAAATACTAAAAGAAATAATAAATTTTCCTTAGATACACATTTAGATTTCACACTTATTACTTTACATGCGAGTATAGATTCAAATTTATTTGGCTATATTTTAGGCCTGTCGCACACAAGTATAAAGCTCTGCCGGTAATAAATAGTTTTTATAGTGCACCACACACAATCGATTGTGTGCCGATTGAAAAGACCGACCGAGAAAAATTATTCTACTATTTTTCCACCCACCCGATACAGATTCGATTAATTTTAATTATTCCAAAACCTACCTCGCACCCAAAAATCATTAAATTCAAGGGCGCCTTGGATTTTTACAAATTAAGCGAAAGTGGGTGTGTGTATAGTAATAATAATATTTGTATAAAATTTCTAAAGATAGCGAAGAAGAGCCACAGTAAAATGAATCAGAGTTGTTTGTTTTCATAATTTTTTAAATCGAAAACTCACGTGCTAAGAAACACGTCGCCAAACATCGAATTACTACGAGAATTTACAGTCTCACCACATCTAGCTAAAAATAAATGCTATTTTTGCGCTCTCTTGCGGCATCTTATCACTTAAGCTTTACAAATCCCGTGCTGTTTTTTTTTAATGCAATCATTCCGGTATAAATTATCAAGACTCTCATTAGTATCTATTAAAAGTTTAATAAAGTTTCGCTTAGGATGGTGGGAATTGGCAAATAATTAGATGTGAATTTTTTTCCATTACTCAAAGAAATTATGCGGTTCTGTTTTGTTGTAAGAGTTTTTCTGATGTTGGGAATAAATTACGTAAGCAAATGCACATAGATTTTGAATATGACAATTATTGTATAAATGCCCTGTATGTTGTGCTGCTGTACCACAAGCTTCTACCGGTCATAATCGAAATAGTTTAAATTTCAATATTATCACAACAGTTAGAATTTTCTAATCGGACATGCAGTCACAACTTTCCTTATTGACTTCTACTAGAATGATTCTGATCAGAGAGGTCTGAGCTTTTTAATTCAATAACTCCTTTACGGCTTACAAACAGAGGAGTCCATTTCGCTATATTATCACTCAGATTTATTTCTCTGTTCATACATCACGGGCAGACTTAATTTCAAATATTTCGCTAGATTTTCGTACGTTATATTTATACAGAAAATGACGTTTTTTGCCACTTTCGATAATATTGCCATCACTTCTGGTTACGTGTGGGATTACACGATACATTACTTGCTCATGTAAACAAAACATGTAGGCAGCCCACAGTATGCAAACAACTTACATGTTGAAAAATCATGACACGATAGTCATTTTACTTTGCTTGCAAAGTTTTCAAGCTGACTAAAAAGAAATATTCGAAACCGGAGCTATTTAAATTGAAAATTGCTTCTAAAATAGAAAGAAGAAATGATACTAAAATGAAAGATTAGAAGAAAAAAAACATTACAATTACGAAAATTCGCTAAGTACGGTTTGCATTCAGGATGTATTGCCATACTACTGGCTCGTGTAATTAAAACTGCCATATACGCAACTCAGCTTTTAGCGAACTTGCATGCTGAAGAATCGTGACAGCTCAGGTAATAGTAATTAACCGATATATTTCTCTTCCATTTTCTCCTGTTTTTCCGATTCATCTACTTCCTTTATTGCTATAAATGCCGAAATTCACAAAACTTTGCGTTTCAACGTCAATTTTTTAAATTAATTTGAATGCAAGGTGACAAGACATCAAATCTTCAGCTGTCAAATTTAAACACGCGTTGGAAAGGAGGTTTGCATGCAAATTGAGATTCCTCGTGTAATCCCCGTGTTAAAAACGAAGCTTTGTAAGCAAACTGAACTTATTCGTGTAATCTCCACGTTAAATGTATTAGTAAGAAAATAAAATTCTACGTATGCGGAAGACACTTTCAAAATGTGACAGACCTGGGGGGGGGGGGGGGGGGGGGGGGTGATTCTGATCTCTTTGTCGTAGCTTAGGCGTATATTTTAGTCACATATTTTGACATTTCACCTCAAATTTGTCGTACTATTATATTCACCATATTCATTTTAATTTATCCTTTTCATCAACCACAAAATAAACTAAAATGAACTTGCAATGAATTAATGTCAGTATACACGCCTAAAAGTACGACAAATTAGTCAACTGCTTCCGAGGTTAAAAGGATATTATATACCTAATTAGAGCATTACAAGTGCTTAAATTCGAAATAATATTTTGAATTTGTAATGTGAAGTGTCATTTTTAGTTAATTCTACTTAATGCAGGGCTTGCTGAACTGAATAAAACACGAAAAAATCAGTAGAAAAGTTCATTTCATTTAGGCGTATATTTTGACATTAAAGTACGACAAAAGATCAGAATCACCCTCCAGTTGACTAATTTGTCGTATATTTAGGCGTGTTTTTTGACATTTGTTCACCGAAAATTCATTATAGTTCATTTTGTGGTAGATAATAGTGAAGACACAAAATGAACTGTGTTAAAAGAAAAAGTACGACAAAACATGTCAAAATTCACGACTAAATAGTACGACAAAAGATCAGAATCGCTCTCCTGATAGAGACAAAAATGAAAACACTTTCCCAAATGCAACGTTTCAGCCAAGAGGCATGTGAAATTGCACTTTCCTTTATGAGACAATAGAAAGTACTAAATGTTAGATTAACTATTCGTGATACTTATTGTATACCCATGTCGTTTATATCGAGGGCTCTAACAGGATCTGGGGAAACCAACATTTCAAGAAGACGACAGCTCAAATCAACACAAAACGCCAGAGACATCAGAACAAAGCTGACAAACACGGAAGACAGCGAATATTTCTGCACACTTTTTTGATGACGAATTGCTCATCGAAAGGAAAATTGAATGATATAGAATAAAAACAAATTGGGACGCAATTTAAATCCAGGAAGTTGGAGAAAAAGAAAAAACAATATCTAGAAATTATTCAGATTAGTAAACAAGCCATCACAGAATTTTAAAAATAAATCGAGAAACGACCGAAAAAGCTTGTTAGTAGAAGTAAAACAAAATGAATTAGACACCGAAGAATTTTGCTTAATTATTACAAAACAGACACGATAATTATTCTAAAGAACCTAAAAGGGATCAGGCATCAGTATCTCACTTAATTCAGTGCTTTATATTAGACGGAACTCTAAAGACAAATCGTCTAAGATTTAAGTCCAAGTGGCACGCGAATCTTTAAAATGTGACTATTTCCATGTAAAGACGTAGAAATCTCCAAAATGATGACTATGAAATAAGATAAGCCAAGTCGACAAACAAATCTTTAAGATATGACGAATCCGTTAAGAGACGTATTGAAATCGACCCTAGATGATTGCTATAATAGATGACTTGACCATGAGAATCAATCGAACAGAAGAATATCGCGGCCTATAGAGCTAGAGATGAGTTCTTCCGATTGAAAAGAACCGTCAGGATGGCCGAAAGTAAGGATGAAAATTCTTCAGATGCCACAACTCCATAAAGATTAAGTGAAAATACATTTTTCACACCCAAGCAAAGACAATGAAAACCATTTCCCAAATACGAGAAGGTAGCCACGTCAAGTGAAGCAGCTTGAATATCCCATGTTCTTACCGCTCAATACTTCAATGTCATTCCATATTTGGATTGAGATCTAGTCATAAAATGTGTGCTATGTTATTTCAGGAAGTAGAGATCTTGCTCCTAGCGATTTGGTTGTATGCAGTATAAGCATCTTATTTCAAATACTTATAGTAGTGGGTGCTAGCGAAAGAAACTTGGCGTTCAGAGATTTTTAACATCGAGTACTATGTTCTACCTAAATATGATAGTGAAACCAGAGAGAGAGAGAGAGAGAGAGAGAGAGAGAGAGAGAGAGAGAGAGAGAGAGAGAGAGAGAGAGAGAAATGTTTATTATTGATGAAAAATTGATGAATTCTTTAAGATTTTCTGATGGCTTCATAAAAGCTGGTAATCTTGATCACTTTTTCAGGACATACAGTTGATTAAATCCCAAGGATCCTTGTGAGAACTTCAATGGTTCCTGCAATTACGGAGGCCTATAGAATAAGGTTCAACAGCACTGCACGGAACTGCGTACGACTGAGAGATGATGTAGTGAAGGAAAGCTGCTACGACCCTACAAAAATGTATAGTAATGATAGTCCCTAGTACATACATAAATCTGTTGAGATGATAATACACATTTAAGTATATAACTAAACGACACAGCTATACAGCAGCGCCTTAAAAAGAAATTACTTTTCTATTTTGGTTTCTAGCCTTTGTAAAAACTTATCTAAAAGTACCTATCACCGCGTTATTACTTTTACATGACAGATTCAGATAGTACAGCTAACATTTCTTTTATCTACTTATCGTTTATAGGTGAGCTTATGGAATTGATTCGATTAAAGTTAATAATTGTCGACTAAAAAAAAAAAAGATTAATTAACTTCTTAATAAACTCCGAAATGAGTAAGAACATAATCTCAACAACTACTGCCATTACTCATTATTTAATCTCACATCAATAATATGGTTTTATGCGATAATAAACAATTTGATTGCATCCTAGAAAGTTTACATACGAAAAATGATGTCTCAATATAAAAACGACGCAAAAGCTTACTATATAGATATCGGTATACACTCCTGTATATATTATGTGTGTGTGTGTGTTATAAAGCGAACATGAACAGATTTTCTTCATAAAAGCTTTCGCCAAGAAGCTCACAACAATTTTAAAGCTGCGCCCAAACTCTGAGGAATGTGGTTATATCGCTGATTAGTGAATATTATCTGGTCTGGTCTGGTCAGTAAAACGCCATCCTTGGCTCACCTATCCGACGACTCGTAGCAGCACGTAGATATTTTTTTTATATTTTTACTAGCCGTATACTAACTAAGTTGATATCGACCAGATATTAGCACAGAGCCGGCTTAAAAGCACATCAGTTTAATGTTAGTGGCTTTGCCTCTTCAGTTGTACGTTTTAAATCGCAGCGTAGTAAAGCAAGCAGCAAGCAAGCAAGCGTGAATAAAAAAAATAAAAATAAAATTTAGAGTCGACGACTTGTGAAAGTATATTTCATTGTAGAAACTTTTACGAAATCATAAATAAATATTAAAAAATATTGTGAAATACTCGTAGTTAGTTGAATATAAGTTTTCAAGTCGAAAATACACCAAACAGTTATTTTTTTTTTTTTTTTAGTAGTTTAAAGACTGTTAGAAAGTGAGATATATCGCAAATTGGATTACTACGTGATGAGATCAAGTGTATATTGTTCCCACAATATCTGAATCTTGTCATACTACAGCACTATCCGTGCTGTATCTTAACCTGTTATAAGGGGGTCCAAGTAATTTTTTTCCTTTAAGTTTTACATTTCAACAACAAAATATGAATCGCTCCAATAGCTTGGTGAATGCACTGAAATGGTGGTCGAGCCAAAACAACAAAACTACAACATTTGGGAGCACCGTTGCGGTACAGAAATTGCGAGAATCCAAATGGTTTGTACCCGAGGAACAGAGAATATTTTGTTCAGTCGTAGAATGCGGATTTATCGTTGAGGTGCGAGGAGAACGAGAAGACGATAACTGGTTCGGAGTCGTTATATGCAAATCAAGCAAAGGTAAGATTTTCTTTCGTTTTTTTTTTTTACGTTTTTTTACCATCGAAGTGACTGCGTCTAGTATATAGAAAATTAATTCGCATGATATTGATTTCCCATTTTCTGTGTGAAATTCTAAAATTAACAATTATTCCTATGATGATAACGTAGGTGTAGTATAGATGATATACGCACCCTTTATATATGCACCTAAATTAACTTTGTGATTTGTGACCCGACAAGGTGATCTCTACTGAAAAGAATTCGAGCTTCAATACCACATCAGCATTGAGTGCAGAAGAGCTTTCGGTATAACAAGGTTAAAATAATATTATAATTGGCAATTTATTTGAGTCTCGGGAGAGCTGACTTCTTTACAGATTATACTACGGCTACTATGTATACATAGTAAAGTCATTGTTTTTACAGGTGATAACTAAAATATACAAAAACACTGTTTCAACTTAGCGAGAAAAAGTGTAGAAAACATGAAAGTGTACCTAGCTAGACAGAGTCCAAAGTAATAGGAGGAGTATTTAAAGAATTCGCTCCAATAGCTAACTAATCTCACACAGTATAGTGATAAAATTGTAGACTGACTCGTCGCGGAATAGAGGATAACCACTTTTGATTTTATTTGTAAATATAGAAGAAGAAATAGAATTTGTAGCCGCAAGTGCGTGCTTATCTTCTGTGAGTTCTGCCGGGAAAGTCAACAGTTTTACTCAATTGTGTGTGGCTTAGCTATTTATTATAGGAGCTATTCAATTTTATGGTGTTTTGGATTTGTTAGCATTATTTGCACGTATACTTTTTCCTTTCGCACGTTATATATCAGTGTTTGAAAAGAAAAAAGAAATCAAACGAATAGCCCAATACTTGCGAAATCTTATCTTTTTTTATCGTCTAATTTTATTGACTATATTTGGTATTTTTGGGCCAAGGATCCCATCGCAAACTAATTCTATTCTTTTAATTTTCTCCTTTATGTATGTAGCTATAATTGCACACGAACCTACGTGTTTTATGGCAAAGCCTTTAAGAATATAGGTAAATGCGCAGACAAAATCTTTAAAGAAACGGAACACCTATATATGAACGGACAAATTTAAAATCCCAGAAAGATGAAAATGTTAACACTCTAAGAAAAAAGCTTTTTTTTTCTCTAGTTCCAAAAAGGGGACATGACCGATCTTTTTATACATAGTTGTGTATAATAAAAATTACCCGCCATCTAGTGACAATAAATGGTACTTGAGCTTTTTTCAAATAATTTTTCTGCTACATCCATGATGCTGTTTCATGCCTGAATGTTCTAATCATAGTGTGTGTGCGTATGATGTATCTACCTACGAAAATTTTAACTGAGGATTCGTTAACTTAGAATGGTGAATTATAGACCATACGATCAGAGAAGTAATAACCAAGGAACAGGAATAGAGCTGAAGAATATGTAGAAGAATCCACTTCCTTTCTTTATTGTTCCAAGTATAGCCTTAAAAATTTAACTCTTTATGAAAAAACTTCTAATGATCATAGTTTCGATCAAACTTTTAAAAGTTCAACTGTTTTTACTTTTAGATGTGTACAAATATTTATAAATATTAATTTCAAAAATTTTCAAAACCGTAACTAATTCTCGGTAAAATTAGAGCAACGCCAATGCTTCAATCCCAAAATTTCTAAGATTCTTGTAACATTCGAATGAAAGTAACGCAAAAGCTTTTAGCAAGTTTTTTCGTACCTAAAATTGTGTGAAATCTATGTATGAAATGAGTTGAGTTGAGTGTATGTCTTGCTTTCTTAAGATCAACCCCAAATAAGCTTAGAACTCCAGTTGAACCCGAGTTAGTGCTCATGCAAACGGAATTGAGTTGAGTTTTCGTTGAATCCATATGAACTCCACGAAACCAGTCGAGTTTAGTTGGATTTTGCTTCATGCAAATGGAATTGAGTTGAGTTTTCGTTGAATCCATATGAACTCCACGAAACCAGTCGAGTTGAGTTGGGTTTTGCTTAAGTATTTATTAGAATAACGGATGAATGTTCTATCCAACACAAATCAGGCTACTTCATACGAAATATTTCTGCTGTCAACCCAACTTAGAAGCCGTCAATGGAAACAGCTTTGAGTTAACTTAACCAGCAACTCAACTCTGGCTCATGGAAACATAATAATTGTATTCAGGGGATTTAGTTACCAAAAATTCATGGAAAGAAACATCACGTCGTCATTCAATTTACAGCGCAAGTAAGGCCTAAATTACAATTATGATCATGATTATGATCAGCCGACTGCAATTTTCTCCAAATCAGTAATTCATGTGGCATTTGCAACTTCAGTTATGACTGCAATTTCGACTGAATTATAGTTTTGTTCAAAGTGCAAAGTCACAGTCAAAGAAATAGAAAAAGAAAATAACAGAAGTAAGTAATTCAAGCATTGTGAACTCTATCTTTCTAAAATTTTTCCATCAAGTTTTCTTCGTCCTTGAATTGCTTTTGAAAATATTCCGAAAATGTACTAAAGTCAAAAGAGACTTTGCCTTTAAATTTAAAAGCATCTGCATATTCGACAATATCAAAATCATTTATAGAAATGTAATTTCTCTAGTAGAGGGGTATTAAAGATAAAACTGCGCATTTGTATATACTTCAAAAAATCTAATAGTCATTTTTACATCTGACTTATACTTTTCAAGATAACCTCACTTTAAAATTCGTATGTATGTTTTATCGATCAACATATAACATGCTAACTATGCACTCTATGAACGTAGTTACAGAATTATTCAATAGTAAATATTCCAAGCTTTCTACTGAGCTCTTAACTACTCCTCTACCCATCTCGCTTGAAAGTTTTTTTTTTGCTGGATCACTGTCATTTTGCCATTAACATTTATTACCTTATCGTTAATAATTGAAGATTCAATTAGAATACTCTTCTAAATGTATAGCGTTAAATTTAAAGCATCGGATGTTGATTAATCATTTTTTAGAAAAATTTAGTAAAGTAATCAATTCAATTATCTACAAAACGATAAGAGATAAGGTAACAAATTTTGAGTACTCAGTGGAAATTTTGGAGTGTTTACTCTTTAAAAAGACTTTAACTTCGTTCATAGTGAAGTGCATAATTAGCAAGCTAATAATAGACTAATTATGAAAGCATACCAAGAAATTTTAAAGTCAAGATATTTTGAAAAATATGAGTCCGAAAATGCCCACTAGGTTTTTTTAAGCATATTATTTAATGCTGCAAAAATGAGAATGGGCTGAGACGAGGACCGCTCGTATATATGCAAATACAACTAACAATAAAATACATATTGCCATGGTTTGGAACAATAAAAATAATTATCAAAACATCCTAGAGATGCTTTGCAAGCAAGCAAGAGTTTTCACTAAAAACTTGTAGTTACATGTAACGTGCAATGCTTAGATTCATATGGGAAACTGATGTTTGAGTAATTTTTAACTTAACTCTTTAACTTTTTACGAAATAACATTTTTATTTAACAAAATTATGTATCCAAGGAAAAATTATCGACTGATGCACGATCACAATCCTAATAAACAGCTAAAGAACCAAAGTTAAAATTACTTCGAAGATCATTTTTCCATTTTTTCATAGTTTAGGAGATGGTGTAAAATATAAAACGAGGTTGCAGAAAATTAACACTAATACAAGCATAATATATATTTAATTTTAATATTGTGACCTGAGAAGTATTTAGCAAGAGTATTTCAAATAATTCTTCTAAAAAACAAAAGAACAAAAAATCAAAAAAAAAACTACGAACACAGAAAGTGCGCAGTGATACTGAGAAAAGGAGATAATTGTAATTGGATCTGTGGCTCTAAATATGTATCTTGGCATATAATGTCCCTGAAAATATGCGTCTTTCTTTTTGAATAATTACAGCACTGATGATGAGTGTAATGTGTAATGTGAATTGTGTTTCGAATTTGAAAATTGGGCATTTTTTTCGTAGTGTTGGCATACTAAAATTTTAATTTTTCACGTTGTCTTTGGAGGAAGGGAGGGGCCTTCAGATTGTATTCAACTCAGGGGTGTGGTATGCATTTTGTTTTACCCTTAAACCAAATTTGGACTACATATGGCTCTACCAAAACTCTACATTTTTTCGTTTCACTTATGCAGCACATTCTGCAGTATATTTATTTCGCCGAAAAATTTGACATTCTAGTAAAATGTGACATTTTCATACAAATTTTAGTGCTAGTAAAACCGCTAGCAAAAATTGTTGTTATGATTTTATTCTATTGCAATGCAGAGTTCACCGGTAAAAACTGAAGGTTCCCTCTTTATAAAATAGATGGCACTATAATTCCTCCACACATTTTACTATATATTTTAATGCATAACTGGTAAAATTTTGATATTTCTTATTTCTATGCCAATTTTGTTTTTTTTTAATTGATTAAGGGTTAAAATTCTTTTATCAAAATATAAAAATGAATTACTTTGTTTTCTCCAAATTAACATACGTTAAAATTTTACCAGTGAACTCCGTACTGTACTATAGTAAAATCATCAGTAAAATTTTTGGTTGCGATTTTACCAGCGCTAAAATGTGTATGGCAATGTCACATTTTATTCGAACTCGATACTAGGCTTAAAGCAAATAAAAAAGGGAAATAAAAATTTCTTCTTCGTTAACGATAAGAAAATTAATTTAACATTAAAGCGGATGGATGGCATTTGGAATTTCGGTACATTGTGTATGACAAAAATTCAGCTTTTCATTCTCCACATTTGAAAAAAAATATTCATTTTGTTCCTGCTTTCTTATGAATTTGGAGACCCGGGATTCACTTTAAATACGCACTACGTAAACTTTACAAAAAAAAACTTAATAGTTGTATAGCCCTTTGAACCCATTCATATGTTTGACGGATTTAGATCTGAATAGTGATATGTATTCAATTTTTTTTTCCAAGCTATAATTTCACTCCCAATTATGTCATTAGCTGAAGTTTCCAATGGCAAGTCATTCAAGTCGACTTACGTGAAATAGTTGGTCAAAATTTTCTTTACAACTTTGCGAACTTCAAAATTTTATTCCAACACTAGTAAAATCAAAGAGAAGAACTGGCAACAATTATGTATTTCATTGGAAATATATAAAATTAATACATTTAGTAACTATCAACACTATGTATTTTCATTTTACTTGTAGGCATGTATCTAATAACATTTTGTTTGTATAAATTACTTGATTTCGGTTATTTTGCTAAAACTCAATAAATTCGTAATTCCCGTAGTTCCGTACTAAATAATAATAAAGGAATAATTCCTCGTTAAGTTAATTCATTTGACTAATTGAAACCTCTTAATATTATGTTCCAATTACAATACCGAAATATCAGTCATCTATTTAGCAGCCCAGCAAAGCCTTTCAATTTACTAAATATTTGGTGAATTAACGAAGATCCTCGTTTGTGAAATCTACTGCTGTTGACTATACTATTTTTTTCTATGCATTAATTCTATAAATAAAAAATTAGTAGCTTCCATCTAAGCTTTTGGGTTGGTTGGTTTTAAGACTCGAAAGGTTTCTAAGACTACAACAATAGATTATTGTACTAGTTAGTGCTTAGTTAAGTAATGTTATTCAAAATTTGATAACTTTTACGCTTTTACTAAAAAGTAATATCTTGAGATTTTTAAAATATCATGCCATTTTCAAAGAAGAACTATAGATAAATCTCATGTGAAACTCTAAATTAAAATGAAAATTAGTCAAATGAATAAACTTCAGGATGAATACGAGTCTAAATTTATTAGATAAACTCTCTTCTTTTAGACTTTTTTTTCAAATTTAGAAAATCTAATCGCCAAAATTTTACTACATGCACAATATTACTCATATTTCAAAATCCATAACAATTCCTCCTGGTTTTTCAGATAGACAGAAATAGAAATAAAATGTAAGCGGATCAGCAGTTGCATATCATCTCGTTCTCGTTTAAACATACATATAAGAAACAAGAAATCGCTTAAATCTATATCTAAATAAAAAAACATTAAATTTCATAAATTTTACAGACAAGAAGTCCATCCCAGAATCAGTAGAAATATTTTCAGTGAAAATTCGTGATAATGGCCTTCGAGTATATAAAATGACTTTGGAAGATATATGGAGACATGGCTATACAATTCGCATCAATAATTTTGGCGATAAAGAAAAGCAGCCACATACTGATAAGGACATTAAAGCACAGGTAAGTTGGCAAGTGGCTGCGGCTATAATAATATCTACCACATGAAATTTCAGATGTAGAGAGGATATTTTTCTGTAACTTTCAGGTGACTTTCGCGCGTAAAGTAAAACAAAATCTATGGAATAATACAAAACATTTTGCGTACTGGTGTAGATATGGAAGTCGACAACAAGATATCAGAAGAAGACAGGTAAACAACGTAAAATTTTCTTTATCAATTCATTAACCTATTAAAATCAAAAAGAGCAATAGTCGAAGTTAAGAAACAAACAAAAAATAACTCAATATCAATTTCGTTTGCAAAGGAAAAGGCTGTTGTAATTGAGTTCTTTATGTCTCTATATCGTAGATAAAAACAGTGATAACGAAAAAGTGCCAATGAATGCACTCTACACACTGCGTAAATATAATGTTTAAATATAGAACAGGTTTAACTTTCGATAAAGATTGAATTTATGACTGCCATATATACTCTCTTAATCGAATCTGCGTTTCAAACATGATAAAAAGCAAAAGATTACGCATGCACAGAATTTTGTAAATAGCAAAATATTAATTTAAAAGCCTATGTACGCTACTTAAACGGCACTTCAGACTATTTTAAGTTTTTTATCCAAGAAATATCAAATGTACTTAAATTTAAAAATAAAAAATTCAATTCGAAATCACCCCTTGATTTTAGGTAAAAGATTTTGGAGAGGCCTCTTAAATTTGAAGATGGAAAAAATTAATTAATTCCATTAAATAAAGGTAAGATATCCGTGGTGATAAAAACACACTGAATGATTAGAAAATAAAGAGAGTTTTGAACATTGGGAGGAAGCACTTTTTTGAAAATTGTTTCAATAATGGGCAAAATATTACCCGCCGAATATGGAAATGGAGCTATGTTAGTTTGCGGAATTTCTTCAAATTTCAAATCTCTACCTATATACCTTTTGTGACTTTCTCTCTTCAACAAGAATATAATATCTTCTCATTTTATTTTAAATCCTTTAGACGAATAATAGCCTCCTTTGTACCATCAACTATTTTACTTTTCTGCCAACAAGTGCGAACATGCTTTGGAGATTCTGCGATGTTCCGTTCATTGAAGATTTGAAAATATCCATGCCCCTTTTTTTGGGTCTCTTAGATATCTAAAAATTTCTATTTCAATTCCGAACACAACTCCACATACTTACAAAAGTCTCGTTTCTCTCTCAAAAATCAAAAATATCTTTGAAAGGAGAAGGGAAAGAACAAGCTGCTCCGATCGTTTTCACTTCAAGTTCAAAAATATTTACTACTTTTCTGGATGGATGGAGGTTGGTCAGTGGTCAGATTTTACCCTTCCAACTTGACCTAATTCGTGTCCATGTATTTTATATGAAAAATGTTTAAGGTCTAGGATCAATAAGAGTAAATCCAGCAACTTCCCGTAATATTCTCTGCACTTTAGATCTGCCCTTTGATACATATACCGCATGCTTTCCATTAATGGAAAAACAGCACCCTGGTGAAGACCTGCTTACTTAACAGAAAAAAATTTCAAAGCCAAATTAGAATCGTCTGCGTTTTTTTGTCAAAATACAAAATTTTGGAAAGTGTTCCAAAATTCCATCGTGTATAGCACAATATGCTAAATTACTTGTGGTCAAAGCTTTTTTGATAAGATTTCCAGAGGCTTTTGGACCCTACAAACCGTGTATATGTCGTGTATGTGTTTAGCCGTAGCTGAAGTCAGAAAAAAAAATAAGATTTTGGTCGCCATACTAATGTCCACTACTTGTAAATTTTCGTATCTCAGTATAAGCTCAATCGCTAACACATCCTTTTTATACAAAGTTTATAAAATCAGGCAAGTTCCTCTGCAAAAATTTAAATCTCTCAGATATATTTAGACGTAGTAAATTGAAACTTTGGTTGGTGGATTTTTTTTTTCTTCTGAGATTCAAAATTCAAAATTCTAACTTCCTTTTAGTTTTAATTATATAATTTCCTACTCACACCAAAAAATTACTTTCATTTCAGATGTCAGAATGTATGAAATGGGGGTAGCATTGGAATGAACGCTGGTATGCTTCTTCTGATGAACAACAGACAAAAGTCGTTTTCGACGTCAAAATAAATTTGGACCTGAAATGCTTTCTGCAGTATGTAGAGAGCTTTGCTAGCTACCTTGACAAATGACAACATGTATTTGCATTGAAATTATCTTAATTTTAAGCTTTCTTATTATGAAAAGACTTGTTATTTAAAATATAGTTTTAAGAATATTTTTTTAGTATTTAAAAGTGCAATAAACATATTTTTTTATATTGATTTAGGACTTTTAAAAATCCTTCTCGTTCAAATTACGAAGCACTAGTAAGCAGAGTATTTCGAATCAACCGAAGCATATATGTATATAGGAAATCTGAAAATTACTAAAAATAAGATTTACTTGAATTGCGTTTTTGTTATACTGATGTGCCTTATTGGAATTGATTTGTTTAAAAAAAAAATACACACATACATAACATGATTTTGTATGTGGGGACCACTCATGATACAAAGATTAACAAAGTATGGCCGAAAAATCTGTCAATTGGTTGCTTGACTCATTTGGCAATAATTGTCACAAATTTGTTGGTCTCAATTTCAATCGTCCTTATTAACCCATTCCATCCCAGTAGCAAGAAAAGCTGCCACCGATTTTAATTAGTTGTATTTTACTCACACAATTAAAATATCGCGCAGTTCGAATTTATATGTGTTCCTTTGTCTGATGACTCATAATTTTACAGTTCTTATAGTAAATCGATCAG
The DNA here is from genome assembly GCA_963930735.1 of Dioctria linearis. NCBI lineage: Eukaryota > Metazoa > Arthropoda > Insecta > Diptera > Asilidae > Dioctria > Dioctria linearis. The sequence goes on along the minus strand of OZ005742.1, from coordinate 1,386,739 downwards.
TAGCGGTCTATATTTGAGCATTTGTATAGTGTCCGTGATAAAACAAAAATGGCTCGACAACGATTCCAAGAAATGTAAGTATTTTACATTTTATTATACAATATAATTAAATATTGTACCATTATTTCTTTCTGACATGATTTTTGATAATTTATTCATATTTGGAAAATAACTTAGAGAAATAATTGATTTTTTCTATTTGAATTTTGATGGCAGGAATTTCTGCTACCAGGATATACTGTTATCAGTTTTAATTATTTTGCACTTTTCTTTCATGTTTTTTTATCAGATTTACATTAAATGATATTCAAGATCTATTGGAAGCTGATGATGATAGCTTAGGCTCTGTATGAAATATTATTGATTCCTCCGAAAGAAAATCCTGAAGCAGACACTGATATTGACTCTGATAAAAGCGATGATGAGATGGAAGGGGAAACCCACCATTTACCATGTAGAGTATTGCAAACAGAAGTTCAGTGGACATAAATAGCGAAAATGAAGACAGCGACGTTGACATAATACGAAAACAAAAACAGGTACAACTACAGTAAGAAGAAAATGACCATCAACAATAAAATGGTCCACAAATGAAAAAAAGTAATCTTGTGGCTTTTGTTTTTCTTTTCTATACAATATACGTATTAAATTTTCAATTGTGTGTTAGCTCAAATATTCCACAATTCAGGAGAACTCTTTCTCCGACACAATTGGATTATTTGCGGGAAACTATAAAAAGTCCATTAGATTCGTTCAGCCTGATGTTTCCTTCTAAGTTAGTCGACCTCTTATGTCAGCAAAGTACACTGTACGCAACACAAAAGCATTTGTCCACTGAAATGCTTACTAAGGAAAATATTCTAGTTTTCATTTGGAATATTACTAGTAAGTGGTTACAATAAATTACCGACTCGTCATATGTATAGAAATATTTCACCAGATACACATAATAATTTGATTTCTAAATACATTCGATGACATAATGAGACGCCTTAATTTTGCAGATAATATGAGAATGAATAATGATAGCTTTTACAAAGTGCGTCCGATATATGAAATTTTAAACAAGTCTTTTAAAATTTCCGTTTGACGGAAAAAATCATTGGATTGTTCGCAGTGAACACCCAAATTCCCGGTGCAAGCATTGTTCTCGACGAACGACATTTATATGTGAAAAGTGCGCCAGTCCACTTCATCCCGAATGTCGCACATCATTCCATACCATTGGAGGTGTGTAAATACTAATATACAATTAAAGAACTTTATGTATGATTTTTTTATAAGAACAAATGGATTTATTGATAATAAAAATTTAAAAATAAATATCCATGACCACAGAATATCCCAGTGGCAGGAAATCTTACCAGGACGAAAAATGGTCCTTATTTACTTCTAATATTATTTTATTATTAATTTTATGCTAAGGGCATCCAATTAACTAAAATATGTGAATTTCACAATAAAATTAAAAAAAAAAATCCGGGATGTGATGGGTTAAAGCAAAAAAAAAATTCTATTTGGAAATTTCTTTGCTTTCCCACTAGCACATAATTACTTTTCCCGAAATGATTTAAACGAAGAAACTAATGTTTTGTTAAATATTTTTATATATTCAAAACGTATTTGTCAAAAAAATATGATAAACTCAAAACAAATTCGCTGGAAATGACGTCAATTCCTCTCGAATCGGCCATGAGGACCACTCACATATATAACATGGACTGCCAAATTTTCTATTTCATTTGGGTCAACTTTTGGTCGCAAGGGTGTAACAATTATCTTAATTTCAAGTTTCATTTTCGCTTTAACTTTCATATTTCAAGTACAGGGTCAATCCATGTCAAATAGGAAACATGTGTGACATGACCATCACCAATTTTTCTGAAATTTTACATATTTGGGAGAGTTTGTGAAAACAAAAATACAAATTAAAAATTTTCCCAGCACAATACGTTTCGCGAGTTATGGCATTATCAAAATTTCGCAAAAATGGTCATGGTCTTCTTTAAAAAATCATATATATTTTTCTATTTATGCTAGGACAGTAAAATATGGCTCATTTGAAAGATAGGATCTCAACCTAAAATATGCGCGAAAAAGGACATTAAGGATAAGGATTTTATCCTTTATCCCTGAATATCCTCCATCATTGAACTTCTATGGTAGGCGATCAGAGATAACCATACCGATGAGACCTCTTTGATAGCCGGGTCGAAAAGTTCAATCATTTAATTTTTTTTGCACTTAAATTTTGTAAATTTATTGATATATATATATTTTTCTATTTATGCTAGGACAGTAAAATATGGCTCATTTGAAAGATAGGATCTCAACCTAAAATATGCGCGAAAAAGGACATTAAGGATAAGGATTTTATCCTTTATCCCTGAATATCCTCCATCATTGAACTTCTATGGTAGGCGATCAGAGATAACCATACCGATGAGACCTCTTTGATAGCCGGGTCGAAAAGTTCAATCATTTAATTTTTTTTGCACTTAAATTTTGTAAATTTATTGAAATTATTTTCAATATATTTCAGTCTTTTAGACGAGAAATCTTCTTCGTAGAATTTCTTCCTGGAAGACGTACTTTTGATTTTGCTAATTTTTTATATTTTATACCTTATATTATCCATTAAAACATATTAAAATTGTAATTTGGGATCTCAACTGGATCAAGGAGTAAAAACTCACCAAAAAAACATCTATAACTACTTACAAATAAAAAAACTTGTTTTTTACAGGATGTCCCGTATGTGGTCTTGCATCTGAAGACAATAGATAAGCCATGCTTAGACAAGCAAAAAATTGTATGGGAGGTCGGGGGAAATCCTTACGGTTTTCGAGATAACGGGATTTAAAAATATTTGGGTATGTTTTTATACATCAGCAGGTTTACAAATGCTAATGTGGGAAGGGCATAGAAGTACAAATCAAAAAAAAAAGTTCGAATCTTGATCGCCGACAAACAATTTTTTTCCGATTTACACAAATGCTGATTCATTTAAGAAAAAGACCTTAAACAATGACAATTTGTTTAAAAAGCCGACATCTGGAGAAAATAATAACAAAAAATCGAAGCAGATGCGAAAACGTCTGAAAAAGTCGACATCTTATGTAAATTTCCATATAAATTTAGCTTTATTTTTCCGATTTCTACATATATACATTACTTAATTGATTCAACGTTAAGCGTAAATTTTCTATATTATCGAGTGGAGAAAAATCCATCCATTCTTTTAATAAGGTTCATATCTATACGCCTAATTCAAACCAAAATCCAAAGCAAGAATCTATTCGGAATAGGAAGCATTCACGTCAGCATATCCGTCTGCATGTGTACGCAAGGCTGATAGCCCTGAATAAAGTTTTGTCGCGATTAGACTCTTGATAATCAACGATGATCCCTTTTATAATCAGTGAAATGATTAAAGGTGTCTAAAATAAGCAAGTGATCCAAGAACAAGTACCACTGGCCGAGATATTCTGCTGAAAATAGCACCCTTCCTTAAGTCATTGGAATACATTCAGCGAGTAATTTTTCACTCGGCGGTTCAGATTTCACTTAAAAATTGTACGTCCACTTACATTAGTAATTTCGAAAACCCAAAAAGGCCTCATCTTTATGTTATACTTGTCCATTTTACCAGTTTATTTTATAATTTTTTTTAATCGGTATTGAAAAAAGTGTTTTAGTTAATCTTACCTCTCTAAGGAGTCCAAACAATACGTCCGTAGATAAGGAACGCTCATGAGCTTCGTCCATAATTATAGCAGAGTAATTATCCAAATCAGGCTCTCTTAAACTTTCCCTGAGGAGAATACCATCTGTCATGTATTTGATAACTGTTTTCTCGGAGGTACAATCCTCAAAACGAATGGCGTATCCAACTTCCTCGCCTGTAATTTTAGAAAAAATATGAAAATGTTCTAGTAATTGGAACAGCAGTCAATTTACCAAGCTTAGTACTCATTTCATCAGAAACACGTTTTGCAACCGACATTGCAGCAACTCTCCTCGGCTGAGTGCAACCAATCATTCCAAACTGACTATAACCGTCTTCATGCAAATACTGAGTAAGTTGAGTGGTTTTGCCACTACCAGTTTCTCCTACAATTATTGTAACTGAATTCTCTCTAATAACATTGAGCAACTCTTGCCGCACAGCAAACACTGGTAGATACCGTCTTTGTTCTATTACTGTTTTCTTTCTGGAAAAATCACTCTTTCCTCCACTTTCAGTGTCTTTCATGTGCTCAGCGAATTTCTGGTCCTTTCTATAGTCTGCTGTATCCGTGTCTCTATCGTACTTTTCATCTTCTTCGTCCTTCTTCTTCTCAATACCCATTATATTTCCAAGTTTTGTTCCACCCAATTCCCAATGCTTTTTCTGTGCTTTACGCCGTTCCTTTTGTTCCCGAAATGCCCTGACAAGAGCGCTACCTTTACGTGCAATAAGAGCCATATCTGATGTTGGATCTTTGACAGGAATTACTGGTTCTGGCTGTTTAGTAAAGACAATTCGACCATCCAAAAACGGTGGCACAATATGATGAACTAGAAGATGTACTCTTTCCGTTGCTTCTTCATCAAAATCCTCATTTACATTTATTGACATAACAACACCTGAAGTAAGCATACGATTCCGTTCCCACAGCTCATTGTCTTTGTTAATTTGTCTTTGCTGTGCACTTAACCTTTTTGTGCGTTTCTGTTCTAACTGCTCTTCTCGTTTTCTCAAATACTCAGCACTCGGACCATTAAAGGGATTATTTTCTTCATCGTATCCATCGTCCATATTATACCATTCTCTATCAAGTCGTTTCTGCTCCTGTTCCCATAAGCTCCGGTCTTCATCACTTTCTCCCCATGGTTGATTTCCCTCTCTATTAAGCATTGGGGTAGCACCTGATCTCTTACGATCATTAGCCCAAACGTTGTATTTATGAGCTGGTGTAGGCCGCGGGGTATCATCCTCTGCATTCCTACGCCTTGAAGTACGATCTTTTTTATTATTCCAGGAAGACGAGTCTGGTCGATCATCCGAATAACTTTTCGGAGTAGGAAAATCCCAAGAAGATTTTTTATATACGGGAGGTCTATCATCGTCATCATCCCACGAAGAATTAGCAATGGCATCTCTTGTACCAGATATAGGAGTCCTTGGCTCATCCTTAAAACGGGGTGTGCCCAAACTTCTTGTAGAGTCAGGTTCTTGCTTGTAGTTACCATAATCACGATATCTTCTATCCCTATCGCGTTCTCTATCCGCATGTCTCCTCGACAATACTGGTTTTCCCTGATCTTGTGACCGCTTTTTCTCTTTAGAGGAAGCATAAACGCCTTTAGTTTTTTCCTTTTGCAAATGTTCTAATAATCTGTCGCGGGCCTTTTCCGAAACTCCGCCAGTATGTGATGGAGTTTCTGAATTTCGCTCCCGAATCTGGCGACTGAGCTTATGAAAACAAGTCGTACTAGGTGTTTTGAAAATAGCATCTTTTGGCGATCCACTTCCCTTGTCGTCATACTCATTATCCTTAAAGGAAATTAAACGTGTCGCCTCTTCTCGTTCTTTTCTCCGTTGCGCCGCCAATTTATCCAGACCCAAAAGTGAAGTTTTAGGCACTTTAAAAGTACTTTCATGTTTGGGTCTTTTCAACACCAGCCCGCCTTTTGTATCTGTACTACCTTCCAAACGATGAACACTTTCATCGTCCTCCATTGTGCTGGAAAATTGTTGACAATTTAATTACACATTTGTTGTCTATTATTGACGTATACATAAATGCTACAAATTTTTCAATACTTTGCTCAGTCCACACTTTCTTACAGCAAACGTCAATTAATTGTCAAATTATGAGTGCGTTCGCTAAAAACGTGATTTTTTCGAGTTCGAAACTTTTCAGTCCTGCCATATCTGTAAAAAGACAACAATTATACCGAATTTCTTCCATTTCCTTGTATATATTGGATATTCTGGAGTGATTATGAAATTTTTGTATGCTCTTTTTGATAGAATTATAATAGTGGTAGCGAAAAGGTGTATTCTTATTTGACTATAAATGGCATCATCATATATAAATTTTACAATATTTCTCAAATTGTTTAAACATTGAAATTAGAAAAAAATTTCGCAAATAGTTGTTAACTCGACCTTTGTTTTTGTTTTTTCTACTTCTAACTTTCCGCCTCAATCTATAATGTCCTTTTCTCTTCAAGCTCGTTCAAAATGGCATTCTTCCTTATCCCAGAAGAATTATATAGTTTTATGGGATTGAAGTTGTAAGAATGAAAAGTAATTGATAGGTTAAAACATTTATTTGCTTATGTTAACGATTGCATATTTGTTTTGGTGGGTTAACAAAATGCAAAATTCCATTAGCTGTAATTGGAACTGTATTGAAATTTTAATATAATATAAATTTAGATTTTTTTCGAATTCGTGCACCCATAAGATAAAAAATAATTAAAATATTTCGCAAAATAATCGATTGATGATTCAAAGTTTATTGTTATTAACAAAATGTTTGGTAAAATATTTATTATTAGATCTTTTCAGTTCTTTGTGTTAATATTGTTTTATAAAATAAAATTTGTTCTTTTAATTTCTGAACTCTTGTTAAACATTATAGGTTTAATTTAAATTACCAACTGACTATAAATTACTTCTTTAGTACCTGTGCTCAATCACTTTAAGTGTTACACTATTTACTTTATTTTTATTGTTTGCTAGAGAGTTTATGCTTATATTTAATAAAAAAAAAAACTTCTGTAGATCTATGTACCCACCGTTTTAAGGACGTGGCCTCGGCCAGGATCTTTCAATAAAATATTTTTGTATTGTATTGTATAACTGTAAGAACTATGCTCATTTATGTTCCTTATACTTAACTGTGGTATTCCGTATTCTAACTCTCAGCCTTCATTCACTTTATGTAACATTTTAAGAAATATATTAATATTTTTTTCAAAAAAATATAAATAAAATAAAAATGAAATCTCAACGACAATTTTTGATCCCGGCTTATCTTTACTTTACTAAAGATGTTCCGACTAAAGTAATCAGCACATAAATATGTATGAAATTCAAAAGAAGCCGATTTCGACCAGAATCTGCAGGTTTGCTGATAACAATTATCTCCCAGCAATATATGCCAGAGCCCAGACACCACATAAATAATTCTCATTCACGATCTCTGTCGAAATTCGATCATCCATTCTGTCTATCAACTATATGCTTCCGCGGAGTTCACAGCTTAATTTATTCGCAGATAAGAAGAAAGCAAATTTTCTTTGGGTTTTGTTTATTTCGGTGTTCTCCGCTTAAGTGCACATCTTCAAAGATCTAGGTGTGAATTATTTTGTTGTTGTTTTGCATTGAAAAATCAGTGTAATGAGCCTGTGGAATAATTTAAAAAGTGCTGCAGTTACTAATTACGAAATTCCATAATACCTATCTGAATACAAGGTTGATTGATAAGCATACTTACAATATACGTAGAAGCTCTCGTATTGACAATACGTTGCCTTTGGAAGGAAATAGAGGCACACAAAAATTTGCAATGAGGCTAATATGGAGAGATTTTCACGTAAACTTAAGTGACTTTTTGGACCAAGCCACAGGCAACGTTCATCGGAGTGTTATAAATAGAACTGGTATTTGATTATCAATATTATATACTAAAAATTCTCGTAAATAAACTTTAAAAATCTCAGAAAGGCAGGCTCCTCGATATAACTTCCGACGGTACTTTGAACTGAATCCTGTGATGCCACTTGGCATGCTGTTCATTATCTGTGCAATTATCTTTGTTTTATTGATATTTCGGAGATGGCCAGGAGTAGTGGCTGGAATCATCGCTGGCACTCTTACCTCAGTGTCGGTATACTTTTTACTTCTAGCACTCCGAATTGATAAAAGTGTTTATGAGTAAGTATATAGTTAGTGCCTCGTGTTTAGATCGTAAGGTCAGACTCTTTATTTATTTTAATTTACAATATTGGAAGATAAAATTTTACAATTTTTAAAGTGTAATATACTTTTTCTAAAAAAAAAAAGTTGTGCTTTTATGGATCTTTACCGCTACCGACTTGCGTGTTCCAAGCGAATTTGGAAACGCAATAATTTTCTATTCATATAATACCTAGGTCAGTGCTGTCAAAATCACTGACATAAAGCCATTATTGCACCAAAAATCGTTCGGTGGAATCAATTAGAGTGGCCTTTTCCCCCACTCAAAAGATAGAAGATTAGAAATATAAACACAAATTTCCATTCACATCTTACCTTTCATTTGCAGTTTCAGCCATTTTAATTTTACCTTTGACAGTTTACTAACTAGTTATTAGGAGTTTACACGAGTCAGGCGTGAAGCACAATCACTGCAGTAAAGTCGACTTCCATGCACATTGATGCCACATTAACTACAGTACTTTCATTTAGACCACCTCTATTATCTTACAAATTCGGATGATCACGCATTATGTTTATTAAGCTTTCTTCCATTATTTTGAACGAAATTCTTTCAAATAACAAACGCAGCCAGAGTTAACGCCAACTAAAAAATTACAGACTGAAAATGTTTCGTTTTTCTTATTTTTCCTACAATGCCCTCTAATATTTATGTTGTCAGTACTGAAAAACCTGCAGCAAAGTCGAAGTTGAAGTTGCATTTACTGCTGCTGTAACTGCATTTATTGTGCCAGCTTCAAGTTCAACCAAATAAGATACCACGTGAAGTCAATGAATTTAAATTTGAAGTCAAAGTTACTGCAGTGAATTGTTTCAGGCTTCAGTGTCAGTTCTATGAGGCCTGTAATCCCCTAGTAAGTTCCCTGCTTGAAGGCCATGATGCTAGTTTTAGATGCACTCGCAATGAAAGAGTGAACTTTTGATTCAGTGGCTGATGATATACATTTTTGAACTGTTGATGATGCAGATGCGGCAACATCAGAGCATCGCTGCATTTTTGAATTTACACATAGCATATGCATGTAAATGGCCCAACGGCCTCACAGAGTATCGTAGTCGACCAATACTAGTAGGCCAAAACTATTTTAATGATTATTAAAAATAAAATAAACTTTTATTTTGAAGGCTAACCGCTCTTATAAGACGGAATCCCGTTTTCTATCTGCCCTTAAACTATCGCTTCAATAGCAAAATGAAATTCTAACAGTGGAATTGAATAAAACTAATAGCATGTGGAAAAAATTCTTTTAAAACCATTTTGCAAATAACGTATTTACTTTCTATAGATCTACAATTTCTTTACCTAAAAGTAGTAAAACACTATGTTTTTATGAATTTCGAATTTGTTTTGTAATGAAATTTTTTTTTACACAAAACGCACTTCCTTTATGTGCTAGTATTTCTGTATAAAAATAGCTTGGATTTATTTTTTAGAACTTAATTTTTCCCTATAGATATAGCAATAATAACAATTTTGAAAAAAAAGGTGAGCCACCATATCATTTTAAAATTTTGCCAATGGCAGCATCCATAACCAAACAAGGAAACTTTATACATAATACTCTAAATAAGGGTAACATGTCCAAAGCTTTAGATTTTGTCGAGCAGAGGTTATTCGATCAAACTCGAATTGAATGTATAAAACCGAATCGAATAGAAAAAATCCACAAAACAGTAGATGAGAAGTAAACAAAGCAGCAAAACACCCTATACCTAATAAGATAATGTGAAATCGATATTAAGGGCTTGTTTTGTATGCTGGGACATGGTATATATAAAAATTAAGAAGATAAAAAACCACGCTGAACTGTTAATTTGGAGTTGCGTAAAATGATGAACATTTTGTTCGTTTGACTTACATGAAAATGTAAACTTCTAAATCGCAAACAAGGATCAAATACTTCATATCTTTCTCGTGATGCAGCTGGTGTGGAATTGAACCTCCAGCTGATGGAACCAGAGATCTAGATTCTGTTACCTTAGCGATGATATCTGATCTCTTTGTTGTTTATCACACATTTCCCTCATTTAATGAACGAACAATTCAAACGCAATTATTTATTTTGCATTTTTATTACCGATTTGCAATAATAAATTAAAACCCAAAATAAGAATAAGAATAATAACAAGTAGAAAACACCAACAGAAAATAAAAATTTACGGATTTACAATACACATAGAAATATTATATGCTTCATTTCGCTTCAGTTTCTTAACCTTTCTATCTAAATGTATAAATGGCATTATTTTATATGTAATATTAGGACGAATTGGGACGTTCAATTGTCATACTTTGCTGCGGTATTTGACTATCTGTTCGAATCCCCACAGATGAATAGATTTCTTTCATTATAAAAAGTATAGTGTCCTCTGACTCCCTGTAATAAAAGAAAATTAGAAATCAAACTGAATGACAGGATGAATAGAGAAATAAGATTTAGTTATTTAAAAATTTTTTAAATCGTCTACTTATACTGGGGAATCTCACGAAATTATTTGTTAAAGCTGAAAATGAAATAATTTACGGGATTGTGATAATTGCAAGCAAATTACAAGCCGTGCAAAGTCAATCAAAATGTTCTGCGTGTGTTTCCGAATAGCTGTCTGGCATTTCTAACATTTTATTCATATTTGTAGTTTATTAAAACCGTTGGTCTTAAAACGTTTATAGCACAACCATAAAAAAATAATAAATTGGAAATCACCCTAACAAAAAATTACTTAGCTGAATTGAAATCCAAAAAGTTATAAATAATGGTATCCCATAAGCAATGTGATCTAATGTATAATAGTTAATTGTGTCCCGATACTTTGATAATAAATAATTATGAATTATTGAAAAGAACTCACCAATAACAAACATGACTTGCAAAGGCGAATAAATACTCATTGAAAAATTCTAAAGGAGCTTCCTGGAGAACGTAATCAATACGCCTTTGGTCATTTAATTTACCGAGAGGTAAATCAATTTCGCCAGTATCAATATCTGACTGAGTAGAACTTGAGGTGGTTCGTGATCGTGGCGTTTCTAATTGCAGCTGCATTTCGAGTACCTACAAAAATTCCATTTAAAATTTTAACTCAATTACCAATGGGAAAAAGACTGAACATTTTACCTTATCTACTTCTTTTTCAATTTCTTCATTAACTTCAGTTTTGTTTTTTGATGACAAAAAATTAACACTGTCGAAAGTAGTTTTGAAAGTATCAAAAAATCTTTGTTTTAAGTCTGCTCCGACTCTTGTCATTGTTTCCTTAAGTTCTAAATGCATTCGTTTTCTTCCTTTATGATGAGGGATTAGAACTGGACGAGCCGTTCGTAAGTCCGGATTGATAAGAGCTTCAATTCTGTAAGCAACGGGATCATAAGGATGGAAAATATGAAAGAAATTTCCACATGTTGGCAATTTGAAATCTAATCCAAGAGCATCAATTCCTCGAATAGTTACAAACATACCTAGAATAGTGGATACAAATAAAATACATATAGTTGTCGATTTACAGATTGAAAGGTTGCATGTCCACAATCTTACCAATTGGGGATCCCAATGCGAAGAATTTCTTCGGATGAAAAATCAGCTGTGGATAATTAATAAAAGGTTGTCCAGTTCCGGCTGACCCCATCGTGTAGCTCACCTGTTGTGATATTGGTTGATATGAATCTGTCAAGAGTTGAGGGCTAAGCTGAAGTGGTTGTATTATTTGATCTGGATTTTCCTACGTTATTCAAACGAAGTTTATTCTACTGCACATTATATAATAATATGTATAAGTATTTTACCGAATTTGATATTTCCATGTCTTCCGAAGGCTTCTGATGGCATAATAAATCAAAAAGAATTAACGATCCCAAGCTGTGGCCAGCCAGAGATACTCCTCCATTAAAGCTTGGATTTCGTTGGCAGTATTTGGTGTACATTTTATTTAATGCGTCGCAAACAGTGTTCATTATGTTTTGGCAGAATATGGGACTGGTATAAAATAAGATATCCAGTAATGTGTCGTTTGTGAAATTTCTTAATTTGGGAATGGATTCTAATGTTATCGCTTTCAACTTTTCATCTATGCCACTCTCTCCGGAATGTAACTGACTATGCCATGAAACAGGCAGAACCTCCACTCTGCCAACTAAACCATTTTCACAAGAGTCTTTGTAATGAGATTGTATTAATTGTGTCGCAATACTCCTGAATTCATCGACTAATTATAAAAACCAAATATTTAAATGTCTTATGAATTATGTGACACAAATGTCTTACCAACTTCCTCTAATGGTCTAAATTTGAGATCACAAGCAGAGCCCACACCGTGTACCATGAATAGAATATGATCAACTTTCACAGGTTCACCAGTCTCGATATTAAAATCGGCTATATCTCGTTTAACAACACGTGGTCGCGCAGGAGTTTGCTGGAATAAAAATTTTTTTTCTTCTTCTTACATTCGACGATATACTTTTTATTTAGTTTCCATGAATTTTTGGTAGCACGTGTCATTTTAGAAAGGTACCACCAAAGTTCGCATGGGACGAAATTGCGGTCAGACTTTGAATCTCTTTTAAATCTCAGAAACTTCACATATGTAGGGACATGTTCGTGAAACCAATTGTAGATTTCAACTCCAATCACTGCCTTGTCTCATACTTAAGTAATCCCTTTCATAGAAAACAGATCAAAATATAAAAAAAAACAGCTTAAATTCGAAGAAAAAATAACACATGTACCGCAAATTATGGAAATAATTTGAAAGTTTTATAATGAATTCTTACCGAAGTACTTGCCCAAACATCTGTTGTTGGCGGTGCCTGAAGAAAATGGACTATTACAGTAGGCCCATGAAAAACAACAGTTTCTCCAGTAGGAAGTGCTAATTTTCGATGCCATTCACCACTTTCTGATGCTTCCTTATACTCCTCCTCCAACAAATCAGCAATTGCTTCTTCATATGGAACATATTTCGAGTCAATAGCTTTATAAAACCAAGAACATCTTCGCACTTCTGTTGATTCCCCTGTCCAATAAACAGGCATTCGAACTCGCTCTGGTATATTTACATCATAACGCCCTCCTTCGACTGCTACTATATTTTTCCCATCTTTTAAACGATATTGTCAAGTGTTAAAATTTGAAACGGCAAATATATTTCAAACTAGCAAGTACCTTCAGCAAGAAAATTATCTTCCAATAGTTTCGAGTCAATATAAGAAAACGGGGTCCAAATATATTTTGTGTCGACAATTTTGTTATAAAACCAGTGGCGATTTACGGCTCTATAAGGCTGCAAGAATTTGATTATAGTTAATTCAATGGTAAATTAAAATAATTTCTAATACGATCAAATTACAAAAAAAAAACTTTTTTGCTTGCGAACGATTAAAGGTTGACAAGTTGGCAGACATCAAAAGTAATTTAAACCAGGCATAAGGTAGTGGATAAATTAGCGATTACATGAACTAATTTTTCTAGCATGGTAGCTAAAATAGAGCCTCACTATCCGTAGATAGCTTGGTTTATAGCGAAGTGGCATGGTGAAAGGTTAATAGTTGAGATGGCAGATCGAAGTTTTCAAAATGGCGACAGCTTGAAACTGATTTCTTCAACCACTCAATTACAACTGCTTTCGTTTATTATAAAAATTATTCTTTCATTTGAAGACAAGTTTTTAATTTAATAAATATAAATCGTTTATCATCAACAAATAAAATTGCAATAAAAAATGGTAAGGACCAAAATGCTGATTAAATTACGAATTCGTGTCCGATCTAAAATGTGGCCAAACAATGTGACCTTGAATATGAAATCGCCTATTCAATGCAGTCGACGTGAACACGTCGCTGGCAATTTATTGGTTTTATAGAAAAATTTATAACAATTGCTTCCATTTGTTATTAGCTTCTGTATGTGTTCTGTACATGGAACAAGATAAATTATCTCGAACTACAAATGCCCTTCATCATCGCCTTCGCCATAGCAAACTTGAAAATATTTCGAATTCTGCTACTTTGTGAAGAATGAATACCGTTCACAAGGTTAGGTCAGGTTAGCTTAGAGTGGTGGCCATCGCGCGAAGCCCTGCTATCATCCTCACTTAGACCGCTTGTGGTCCATTGTGATACTACATTATTGGGACCCTGCCTGGGAAAGATACCTCAACTTTAGGGTTGCGCTGAAACCAGCCACAAGAGTTATGAACCTTACCAGGTCCCCCAACTCCTTGTCAGTTAGCTCCCCCAATTCGCCGAAGAAGTAACTGCCGCATTCCTACTAGGCTTGGCAAGGTTATGGCATTCACACGGCAGGTGCTAAACGCTCTCAACTTCTTCTTTATCCATACAGCTTCTGCAGAAGTCATTGTATGGAGCTTGCATGCGCTCTGCATAAATGATGCTCTCAGTCTTCCTAGGACAAACCTCGTGAATTTCAGAAATTCTACTTTCGCCTTTATGCTCTAGTCCCAATATTTTAAAATAGGTAATTCCTTGAACTTCTTTCATTACCAATTGTTAGGTATTTCATATAATTCTTGTTTATTTATTATTTATTTATTTTCTTCTGTAACGGTTTTGCTTCGCATAGACCTCACATCGCACTGGTGCAACAAAGGGCATGATTTTTAGATTTTGTTTTATGCTTTACAACTTTCATAATACACATTTTTTCGCTAGTAACGAGAAAAAAAAACCAAAAACCATTTGAATCCCTTTTCCCTTTGTTGCTCAATACTCGAAAAATTGTAATTTTTGGGGGAAAATATGTCAAACGAGATAAATTGTATCGAATTTCAAGAGAATTTACAATTTCTTCCAAATTCATTGGGTAGTGAGATATTTAAAAAGCAAAATCACCCGTTTTTCAAGATGGCGGAAAATGCTGACCCCAGAAACTTAAATTTAGACTTATCTGAACATCCCCCACAACCCCCAAAAAAATGACAGAGGATACCTTGTACGTTTATAATTTCCTAAAAATGACATTTATATAAATGAACTGCTTGTGGAACCAAAAATGTATGAAAGCAAATGGCACCACTTTCATATTCCTGTTTCTTTCCATGAGAGCATACTTTCCCACTGAACTGTCACAATTGGGAACGAGAAATTGATTGGGCGCATTCACTGCCACTTCGGTAGCGTAGTCGTTGTCGTAGTGTAGTTCTGTCAAACCGACTACGATCGACTATCCTCCTGAGCGTAGTCGAATGTAGTCGACTATTTGGTACATTCAAAGTGCGGAGTGAACGATAGTCGTACGTAGTCAAGCGTAGTCGTTTACCGTCAAAATTGGCGCAGTGAACGCTCGGTAGTGACTCGTAGTCGACAAAAAGTCACTATTTCGGTGGCAGTGAACACGCCCATTGAGGTTCAGTGGTATTTGCAGAACTGGAAACTTAGTAATATACTTGACAGTTCATCATTAACAAAACAAGTTAATTACCAAATCAAATTTGTATACTTGAACATGACCACAGATTTTTCTTCTATAAATAAATCTTTACTTCCAAAACATCCGTGTAAAAATCACTT
Organism: Dioctria linearis; assembly: GCA_963930735.1. Taxonomy (NCBI): domain Eukaryota; kingdom Metazoa; phylum Arthropoda; class Insecta; order Diptera; family Asilidae; genus Dioctria; species Dioctria linearis. The sequence goes on along the minus strand of OZ005742.1, from coordinate 1,371,242 downwards.
CCTTAGACTTTTAACTAAAATTAAAAAAAAAACTTCCCAAATATTTTGTTAATAAATCCGCTAAATCCCACTGACAGATATTTAAGTAAATCCACTGACATGAAATCCCAAAATAATTTAAAGTTCGGGAAATGTCAATCCATTTATATACATGTCAGTGCTCCGTACAGACTGGAAATTGGATTATTGAACTGAACCTGACGAGTATACTGGGATCTATACAGGTTATGGAAAAATTATTAAATCGAGACATGAAGAATGTTCATTGTACGATTGGAAAGTTGAACTCTTGTCGAAAAAATAATTCAGGAATGAATATCAGTGGAGATAGCTAATAGGTTTCTAATTGGAGCTGGAAAATCCGTAGTAAAAACGGACGAATTTGAAATATATTACCAGCGGGACTGTCTTTTAAAATATTTATAAAACCTGCACAAGCTACAATTAATTAAATTATCTATTATACACCAAAAGCCGGCATTTTCAACTTTTAAATTCTCGTGTTCAGGTGCCTACTTTTTAAAAATCTGTCATCCAGGTGAAATTATGTATTTTAAATTTAGCATAACACAAAATATTATCGCATGCTGAAAATAAGGGAGAAATTCTAAATACAAATAATGTTAAAGGTTCTTTTCTCCAACTTACTTAATATGTTCAAGATGTTGGATTCTTGCTTCTAAGCAATAAAAATTTAAAAATTTAACTAATAAATAGGTAATCAATCACCTCTTTTTGTCCACTAGAATTTGCTCCTAAAAGTCCCGCCATTTCGAAATTTTCTATAAGCTCATCGGGTAAGTCCTCCTTAAAAAAACACACACATAATATGAGATGGCAACTGGCAGTATAATCTTACCTTGTTTATGCCACTTAAATTTCCTACGATTTGAGCGGTAAACTCACTTGAAAATTCTGAACAAGATGATGACGGGGGCTCAACAATATTCGAGACAGGTGACAATGCCCTACTGTCAGTTGAAGGGGCTAATAAATTGTTTAATCGTTTCTCAGTGATTCCACTGCCAACTAGTTTGTAGTTCAAATCACTGCCCGAGTCGTTAATACTTTGCGGCGGATTATTAAAAAAGTCCTGAATTCGTAAACTATTAGAATCTTCAGTGCTAGTGATAGTCTCGTTACTTCGAAAATCCGTTTGGTTTGCCGGTTGTTGATGAAATGAATCAAAAAATGACAATGGATCTGGCAATAATGTAGGCTCACTTGTGGTGGAAATATTATTTTCTTTGTATGTGCAATTGGTATCTACTCCAAAGAAATTCACATTGTTAGGATTTTGTGGATTGGCATCAAGAACTATATGTTTGGGAGGTCCACTTAGCGGCTGATTAATTTTATGATCAAACTGAGGAGCAAGATCAACTTGTTGTTGGTCTGAATCCTTACATATATTTGTGCTAGTATTAAAATAAGTTGCAAGGTTGAATGGATGTTCAGAAGAGGGTTGTGGCTGAAAATGGCTGGACAACTCAGTACTCTGATTAGATAAAGTTCTATCGGCAAGTAGAGAAAGTTCGATATTGGATGTTTGGTTTCGATTTGGAGTAAAAATATTAATACTTTCAGCAAAATTTGCTTGGGGCAAATCTACTGTTTTGGGTTTTGGAATTTGCTGTGCAGGATTTGATGATTGCTGCGGAAATAATATTGGTGTAAGTTTCGTGTTTGGTACATCAATTTTCCTATTTAAAGAAACCGGTTCAGTTACTTGGATTGATTGTTCTGCAGTTTTTGTAAAGGGAAGCTTATCTAACGACGAGAAAAATCCAACTGATGGTTCTATCCCAAACTTTGTATCGAGTGAAGTTAAATCTGATTCCTTTTTTTCTGCATAAATTTGAATATTTTCGTTGGTACTGATTGCTGAACTTGCAGTAACGCTTCCAATTTTTTCAGCTTCCAAGATGGGCGCTGAGCTTTGATGGTGGAATTCCTGTTCGGAAGCTATTAACTTCTCGTATACATGACTGACAGCTTTAGGTATGTTTTGATGAAATTCAGCTGAGATTTCTGATGATTTGATGGAATTGTAAAACGGTATTGTTGAAGATGGTAAATTTTTGTTTGGCTCCGGAAAGCTTGTAACACTTGGAATATCTAAACTGTTTGGTTGCACAGGGAGAACAGTGATATTTTCGCTACCAACTGTACTTGAAAATGGTAGGCAAGGTGGGCAATTCGTTGCTGGTACTAAAATTGGAGGCACTGGTGGTGGGAGTGCAGTACTAGCTAATATCGGAGAATCAAACGAACTCTTGTAGTGACGTGTCCCCTTCTGTAATCTAAACGTGTTATTAACTGCACTTCCTATTGGTGGTTTTGGTGGCGGTCCATGCAAGTTTGCTGAAATTTTAACATCAACAGAGCTATTCAAAATATTTTGACTGTTATCGAGTTCCACACCACTTGCTGTAATATGTTTAGGTGGATGTAATGGGATCAAAATATTTTGACTGTTATCGAGTTCCACACCACTTGCTGTAATATGTTTAGGTTGATGTAATGGGATCAAAATATTTTGACTGTTATCGAGTTCCGCACCACTTGCTGTAATATGTTTAGGTGGATGTAATGGGATCAACGGTATTGAGGCCTGTGGAACGCTAACAATATTTTGATTGAAACTTGTCGTTGACCCAATAAATGGTTGCGGTGGTTGAGGCAAATTAATAGGAGCAAAAGTTGAAACTCTTTCGCTTGTTCCTAACTGATTATTCTCCGCTGTTGTTTCCTTTTTGGCTTCTGTGTTATCAGAAGATTTGACTAAACTGGATATGTTTTGCCAAACTGGTGGTACTAAATTTGAAAAAGAAAAAAGACCTTTTTGTTCTTCAGCCTTCTGTTGTGAAGGAATATAGGTGTTGTTTGTTTGGACTTCTAGCGTTGGAGGTATATTCAAGTTTGCCGGCGATAAATTATGTTGACCCTCCTTTGCGAAATTTTTGTTTGCATCTACGGGATTTAAGAAAGGTTGATCGGATGTTTGCGGATTAACCGATAATAAGCCAGGTATTTGTGCGTATGTTTTCTTTTTTGCACTAATTAATCGATAATTGTTTTGACTTCCTACCACCGAAGGACGAGATGTTAGTGGCGTTGAAAGAGAAATGTCTGATGGCGAGTAGAGTCTTGGAGGTTCTTTGATGTAAAAATCCTGTTGATAATTAAGATTGCTGAAATATAATTAAGGAATTGTTAACTATTTGTGAAAAGTTTCCACCCATATTTGAAACTTAGCAGAAAGTATTAAAACTGTAACAGAAAATATCAAAACTGACAGCAATCAATGTCGCCGTCGCAGGGATTTAGAAAAATTACTTCTCTCAAATATTACAAATGAATTCTTTCCTTAAATTGATACTACTATATACATAAGTGCAACTCATCGAATCTTCAGTTATTAAATTAAATTTAAAATACCTGTCCGAAAATGGTGGTGGTACACTGTAAGGAGACAATATTTCTTCACTATTTGTTGATTGAAAAGCCTCTTTTTCTTTATAGTAGGTTTCTCCAGTATTTCCTGACGGTGAGTATTCTTTGATTACTTTCGAAAATGTGGAAAGCACTGTCGAAGCTACAGTTGGCAATTGCGAGAATGATGATGCAGCTTGCGATAAAATAGAACCATCCTGAGCTTCAAACTCGAAATTCTGTTTATCATTTAAATCATTATTGTTGCCCTCATCATCGGTTGTAGCATTTAAATTTATCTCACTTAACGTTTCTGTATCAATATCTGGTTTCTGGCCAACTGTTACACTTGCTTGATATTCTGAAAATATATAAAAAAAAATGTATGTCTCACAATACATGTATACAAATTTATTTGTAAATAAAGCAATCGACATGGAATGCGGTAAGCAAGTTTTTTATAGAGGAAAATGGCAATGAAAATGTGCTACACACAAACATTGGTCACGAAATTCTTTAGACTCGTATCCAGCTTTAACCCTAGTGATTTTTTTATTATTATTAAGCCAAGCTCAGGGGATACAAACCATGATGCAAACCACAGCTTGGCAGGAAGGAAAAAGGAAGGGAAATAAGGAACATGAAGAGAGTGGCGGAGGTGCCGATGTATGTCACTCTTATATCTTCGCAGATTGTATGCCGGAGAATGGACAGAAGATGGTCGACTGTTCCACATTCGCACAGTTCGGGAAAAGCATCACGGGATTTTACAGGACGACCGAAAGTAATGTTAAGGGTAAAAGGATGTGCGCGGTACAAGGTACAAGGGATCAGAATAGATATTTCATTGGAACATTGACCATGCATGTAGCGATAAAGACGCGAAAGCCATCCAACATTGCGACGGTGCTCGAGCGAGTCGATGTGACAAGTTATTGCCACATCGCCAATGAGCTTGAAAGCACTCTTTTGGACAATATCCAATGAAGCTAAAACTGTGCGACCAGCCCCGGCCCAGCTATAAGAATTGTATTCCATTCTAGGTCTGATCTTTGACTTGTAGAGGAGCGCTAGATTCAATGGGCTGAATTATTTCTTACACCTTTTCAGAAATTCAAGACATTTCGATGCTTCCTTGCCAAAAGAGTAGAGGAGGTCAGTCCAGCTTAACTTACCGAAAATATTAATGTGAAGAATGCATAAAGACGGTGTATCGTAAGTCAGTGCTCCATCAAATAAAACGGGAGTTGAAAAACTTTGAGCTTGTTTTACAGATATAAGACAGCTTTGGGACTTAGATGCATTGAATTCGACATAATTCGCTTTGCTCCAAGCAAAGATATTGGTTATATATGATCTAATCATGCAATCTCGTTTGACAGCTGTGACATTCCCTCCCGAGTCCGCAAGAGTTTCAAAGGAGTAAACGAAATCAAGAGTACTGTCGTCAGCGAAGCTATGGATGGGGTTGAAAGTAAGAGAAAACAAATCATTAATGAAAATTAAGAAGAGAGTCTGAAATATAACGGAGCCCTGCGGCACACCGGCATTTGTAGGATGACGTTCAGATGTAACACCATCTAATACGACTCGTATTAAGCGAATGGATAAGAAGCTTGCAATCCTTAATAGAAGAGGAGAGGAGAGACCAAGTGCTTTAAGTTTGGCTAAAACGGCGGAAATATCCAGAGCAACGATTTTAGACTCACCAAACTTGTGAAGACTATGGTTCCAACGTTCCGTAAGAAAATTCAGCAAGTCTCCAGATCAAGTCTCCAGATTTGAATGTTTCGCACACACCGACTTGAACTAGGAGCTGAAGAAATTTATTTTTGTATATTTCCAAACCATTGTAATATACTTAGAAGTAAAAGCACCCCGTGACTTTTCAATTCTGGTTTTATTGTCTCTTTCTGAGTACTGACCAATAATCCAGTGTATTACTCTTAGTCGGTGTAGGTCCGGCTTTCTCACTTTTACACTAATTTGATCTAGAATAGATCATTTGACTTAACTTCCTAACCACTGAAAAAAAGACACAGAAACGTATCTTGGCACTTTTTTCCAGGTATTATCAGCTTAATCTAGCTCTGACAGCTATCTCGGTCCGCCAGAAAATTAATAAATCTATGTGAAAGGTAAGTCAAATAATATTATTCACGGGTCACGTCAGGTTCCCACTATCTTAAATAGTATAAGCAGCAAGCACTTGCACTTGTTCTTGACAGACTTTTCGACTAGAATAAATGTCAGAATCAGGTACGTGAATTAACTTTTGATTTTCACTATACTCAAAGCAGCAATGCTATCATTGATTATAGCTCCTCTCACCGTGTACCCTAAAATTACCAAAGAACGTACATATAACTTAAAAACTCGCAGCAGGCCTCTCTATTTAGTCCAAAAATTTACAAGATATCTGGATATGAAGGAAGGCATTTGGAGGAAAATGAATATCAAGAGTGGAACAAACACTGGAAATTTACAGTTAACTTCAGTTACCTAGACCCGAAGACTTACACATGTGGACATTTCGCAAAATCCATTCCGTTTCAGTTAACATCTTGCAGGAAAAAAACTGATTTTGCTTATAAGTGGGAGATATTAAAGGTGAGCATATCTGAAGAATAGGATTTCGATCACACTGAACTAGAGGATGCAAGTGATGAGAGCGCTATGGTGAGGAGCCTCGAGTGGTAATAGAAAAATTATTTTTATACTGAATTGATGCAGAGAATTTTTCATTATGTGTAAGTTTCAATGAAAATAATTTGGAGAACTATTGATCTTATTTTAGTTTGTTCAGCGAAGTTCCTCATGCCCCTAATTCTTTCTTATCTCCTTCCTGCCATGTTGGGTTTTTTATCATAGTTTGCTTAAAAATATAATATAAAAAAAAATGCAGTGGAAATAGCCAAATTCCAACTTGAATTGTTTTGAAATCTTCGCTAAGAGGAAGTTCATCACAAATATTTACACTAGAGTATACACATACATCCGATTAGGCTTAAGAAATTCAAGAAAACTATGAACATTATTATAATACGTGCTGCTTCATATTTGAAAAACCTTTAAAGTGCTACTAGCTACTAATGCAGCATTGCATATACGCAAAAGTATAAGCTAAAATATGGATTCGCTCTGATTACTTTTTGCACATCTGTGGACATCTTTTGTACTGCAAAATATTACGAAATCACGTTTCTTTTTCTTTTTCTTCTTTTAATTCATGAAGGTAAGACATGAGACACCTTTTAAAACCCATGTTGAATACATTTAGACGTACATTTTTATATCTGATGCAATCTTAACTTAAAACAACAACAAAATTTTCAAATGGAACTGAAAATAATAATCTGTGTGCAGAATTATGTTTACATTTTGGTGGCATACTTACATGACGGTGAAACACGAGAAAGAAATATCCAAGTTTTGTCGGTTCGCTCACAGATTCACAAACATGCAAACAAAACTTTGATGCCAGAAATATTGAGACTCGTGAAAATCATTTCCGCTCAAGATAAAATGTATGAAGGTAAACTTGTAAATTTTTATAAATACAGATGACAAGTATATTTCAAATTAAAGGTAACTCTGGTTTACTTAAGATTTTATAATATTTATGCATATGATTTCAAAATTTCAAATCTATTCGAGTACAACTAAGATTTACAACTTTTTGGCATTTGTATTTTAAAAGAAATAAAAAAGACTAATATCGATTTCGGTTGAAATCTAAACGCACAGTTCAGAGTGGTGGGGATCTGTTCAAGATTACTGTCCGAGGTGGTCAGAGCTACTTTTCTTGCTCTTTGCTATCCAAAATGCGTAAAATAGCTATTTCATATTTTTGCTCCTTGACATTTGCCGTGTCCAAGATTTAGAGCAGAGCAGATCTCGAAGTTGATCCAAATTGGTCTGGAGCTCGAGCAAAAGGAGCTATTTAGAATATTCATTGGTATGAGCAATTTAGAATATTCATTGGTATATGTAGCTGTCAATAGTTGTAAACGATTAAAAATCGACTTCTTAGAGAAATATTTAAAAGCAGCTGAAAGCAATAATAAATTTATAAATTTCTCACAAGTCGTTCCAACAGTGGTAAGTTATTAATTTAAATAAATTTTTTATGTTTCTATTATATTAAATTAATTCTTTGGATAAGGTTTCGGTGTCACAATTTCCCTTTGCAAAAATAAAACGCATAACCTCGAAATTCAAAGAAATTGACTGTTTCTAATATAATAAGTAAAATAAGCTGTATTGAAGAATAGCAGCACTTTAGTGTCCGGTATTCTGATCAGGTGTTCTTTGCTCAGTGATGGTTTGACGATTGACAGACTTGCCCTGCTCTGCCACTCTTCCACAAGTTTTCAAATATTTCAATGCTCTTCAGTACTACATTAACCTGTGTGGCGAGTTAAAGGAACGATTTGATCTACTAGAGTACATAGATCCTAAAAGAAAATCAAAAGGGAGAACTACTTACTATTCTCCCCCTTTTGGAAGCATGCCCATTTAATGAAGCCTCTTCACAAATACTGAACAATCAATGGAGGTCAAAGGATAAAATCCAAGAATATTTTGAAGGATATTTATTAAAATGCTGAAAAAGTTGGGTAAAAGAAATTAACATGTTCGAAGAACTCAGCAAATTTATGTGTATTTTGGTATCCTCATCTCATATTGTAGTGCTACTCCTGAAAGGATATTATCGTATCGTATGGAAATAAAAACCGTAGAAAGTATTATATTTAGTAAAGAAATGCACGAAGGACCAACGATTTTTGAGCCGCCCTTAGAATTAATTAAGTTTTACAAAAGCTTTAAATTTGTAGGCGGTAAATGTTTTTATTGTGTAACACAAGTTTAGTAACTAAGATTGTTAATTTTGTTTTTGATTAAGTTGATTTTGTTTGACTATTGAATTGGTAGGGTACTAAACCATTTAAATTTTGTATTAGATTTTGATATAATTTTTGTGAACGGGACGCATCCACTTTCTGGACATATAGTATCTAAATGTGTCTAAATGTGTATATAGTATATACACAGCCAAAATAAAAGCCTGTACGTAAAAACTTTTCAAATATGCCGGTATATCGGTTCGATTTATAATAGTCAAAATTCGTTTCGTTTCGTAAATCGCGTGTGAAGGACTTTGATTGATGGATTGAACATTTCCTGTACACAAAAGAATGCGAATGCCAAACCTCATTAGTAGTGTTCATTCGAATTATCCTACTTCACTTACAATATGAATCCCAATGACCTCAGGCAATTTTTTTTTCGCCCATAAATCAAAGATGAAATCCACAGCATTTTCATTTGGTGATTTTCTATACATTGTTGATATTTTAATTGTTTTTAATTTAATTTTAATTGTTGTTCAGTCATAGAAGTCGTATGTAAACTACGATATTTTCTGAGCGGGCACATAATTTAGTCGTTGAAAATTTATCAAGTATTGTAAAAGTTTTTATAATTTTCTGTCACTTTGATTCGAATCATTTTCAAGTTTATAAATTAAATAATTTTTTTATAACTTTTTTCATTTTATAAATTTTTCCTATTGCCATATTTATTTTCCGATTATATTTTTTGGCATTGCCTTTGTATGGCTGATATGATACAGACACCCGATGACAACTCAATTGTAAGCAAACAAATCGGCATTGGAAAATGTAAAATTTTTTAACACGACTGTTTATTTTTATAACTATATCATTTATATTTTATTTAAAACACTATAAATTATTATGGAACAATTAAACTTGCCTAGAAAAAGACTTCCTACGGCAATAACTCCACTTGTTTCTGCAGCATAGCACAGCGGACTTAATCACTATAATCCAAGATTCTGGAGTCTCGATTATATTAAATCTTTTGCGCAAAACAATATTTACTGCAGTTTTTCACTATAACAAAAGTATAAAACAATTTTAAGTTTTACGCACGTTTTTAATCATAAATTCACTAAAACAACACCGGACTTGTTTTCGTAATTCATATAAATTCAAAAATGTCGAACTGACAAAAACTAAACACTCAACCCTCTTGTTATTTCCCCCGTGTCCACAGAAAAAATGCTTATCACACGTGCATGAATTTTACACGGCATAGCCTAGTCTTTTTGATATATAATCTAAGCATTTTTCAAAACAATACTGCCCCCTTCCCCTCCACATTTTTAATTACATATAAGATGTCAGAGAATTTTCCCACATAGTGGGGAGTAGATAGGTCTAACCAAAAGAATGATGCACCTCAATGCGTATTAATTTGTAAGTGGAAGTAAACGTTACCCTAAAAATTCTTTCACGTAATTTCGAATTTTCGTGGTTATAATGATTTTTTTATTTTTAAAACCACAGATTCATAGTGTTTACCACACATGGCATTTTTGTTCTGTGTGTGATGCTTTAAAACTTTTTTATTTTAAAGTTGTAGTAATCTCTCGTAATTTTTCTGCAATTTAATATTCCTGTCCCGGATAGTTCAATTTTATAATTGTTTACACATTTTAAACGTTTTTGCTATTTAAGGTAAGTTCCAATTTTCTAGGTATTTGTTCAGAATTTATTTCCAATTTATTCATTAAAAAAACGGGAGCTATATTCAAATACTTCAATATGAAGATAAAATGACCTTCACCACCTAGCGACTATAAAAAAAAGTTGCCGAAATTCCAGGGTTTTATCTAGAAGATAGATCAACAGTGTTGCCAAACACCGGACCACTCCTTACAGAGAACAATTAAGAGCCTAAAATACAAATCTGATTCACGCCGGTAGGAACTCGTAGCAAACTACAGGATTTTAAAATTAGGATGGATAGATCAATAGGATTACTTGCTACTTACATGATTAATGATTTCTTTGTATACTGTATGTGTCATGGCTCAAACCTGGACGAAAGCAGCTACACATAATAAATCTTTTTCTCTAAAATAGCACAGATGACAATCGATGCAATCATAATATTATTGGATGTAATTGGATCACGCAGTCTATGCAAGTCTCAATACGTTTAAAATTCGTCGACACATACGAAAGCAACTTTTCAAAATGCCGTTCCTGATTTTGTATACAGATTCATCCTCTATTATCAGTTTGTGTTGAAACCACCAGAGTACGGAAACGCATACACAAGTGAGTAATAAATTGTGTGCGATCAAAGTGCACATACTCATGAGTCGTGTGCCATTTTCTTTCGCATACCACTCACGCACATGAGTGAGTAATTCAAAATACGAAAGCCCACACTCGCGTGCGCACACGAATTTTCGCACTGCTCATTACTCACGAGTGAGTAATTCAAGTGTAGAAAATGCACACGAAATTTCTCATTGCTCATTCCCAACTTGTGTGTGTAATTTCATTTATGAAATTCCTACAAACATTTTGTTAAATTCCCTTATTAAATTCTTCAGCCCTGCACGTATGTTCATGAGGCGAATAAACATTTAAATATTAATTATCCACGTTTTCTACATAATGTAGGTATGTATTTCATAAATGAAATTGCACAGCCACACACAAGTTGGAAATGAGCAATGATAAATTTCGTGTGCGTTTTCTTCCCTGGAATTACTCACTAGTGAGTAATGAGCAGTGAGAACAACTCACGCACGCGCACAGCAGTTTTTAAAAATGGAACGCACACATGAGTCGTAAGTTACTCATGAGTCTTTCGTATACGCACGCGAGTGTGAGTTTGGTTACTCTGGTTGAAACAGGCTGAAGGAAGTCTCCTATCCTGTTCTCAGCTTTCAATTTTTCATCCAACACATCTTTTTACCATTTTTACGACTTTCGTCAACCGAACGTATATTTCTGCAGAGGTCGTAGCAGAAACCAAAAGTAATTCATCTTCCGAGAAATCTCAAAACGTCTATTTATTTTAGTTAATAAATATTACATATCTTTATGAAACTGAATTAATTATTTAAACTTTAAAAATTATTTATTTTTTAATACCACTACAATTCAAGATGAAAAACTTTTTACAGAAATTAATTATGAGTGAGTGACAGCACTATTTGCTGCCCTTTCATAACCTGTTTATTTTCTCTTCTTTTGTTGTGAAAATTTTGCATATGAAATTTTCGAGAGCAAACACGAAAAATTTCGCAAAAATTTTTATGTACATGTGAAGGGGCACCAAAATAATAAAATACACTCTTTCTTGCAGAAATTTCAATTTTGTTTTTAATATTATTAAGTTAACTTTAGCGATATCTTATGATGTAAAGTACAGCCTGACAGAGAGCATATGGGGAAAATGTATGTCACTCTTGAGCCTTCGCAGATTGTAAGACGAAGGTAAGACAGAAGACTGTTCAACATTCGCACAGTTCGGTATTAAAATGCACAACGGAATTTTACTGTACGGCCAAAGGCTGAAAGGATGAGCACTGCTAGCAGCGCTAGTATTGCGTACAGAAATTAATCTACAAGGGATCAAATAAGATATTTCATCAGATTCTTTAGGAGAAAATCGAATGAAGCTAAGGTTGTTCGACCAGCCCGGCTCAAATGTGTAAATGCATTCCATATTAAGTCCGAGAGCTTTTAGAGGAGCGCTAGATTTGACGGGTTGAAATATTTCTTACATCTTTTCAGAAATCCAATGCAATTCAATGTTTCTTTGCCAGCAGAGAAAACGTAGTCTTACCAGCTTAACTTACCGGATATATTAATGTCAAGAACGCTGAGTGTATCAGAAATTAATGCTCCATCAAAAGAAATGGGAGTGTTTAAGTGATGATCTTGTTTTAAAGAGATGAGGCAATCTTAGATGCATTGAATTCCATGCGATTGCTTTGCTCCAAGCGCGGGTATTGTCCGAACCGGTATTTCAATGATCTAATCATGCAATCTCGTTTGACTGACACATGCGGCATTCCCTTTGGAATCCGCAAGAGTATCAGAGAGGAATAAGCGAAATGAAGGATACTGTCATCGGCAAAACTATGGATAAGATTGATAGTAAAGAAAAGTAGATCATTAATGAAAATTAAGAAAAGAAACAAAGAGATAACAGATCCCTGGGACTTACCGATATTTATAGGTTGAGGTTCAGATATAACGGCATCTAATACAACCCGTATTAGGCGACCACACTTTCAATCAATATTGGAAGGGGAGGGGAAAGACCAAAAGCTTTAAATTTGGCTAAAAGAGCTGGATGCCAGCAGCATGTGAGGATGAGGTTGATCGTTAGAATATTAGCAGCCACTCTAATGGAATGTAATCGCATTTCTGATGCGCAGATGTCTATTCTTAATAAAACGGCATACATTTTAGACATTTTCAAAAAGTAAGGTTTGCATAATTTAAAAATATATTGGAGCGGTAGAAGATTAAGTGGTAGATTACTTCAAGGCACAACTGCATCATTATCACACATTTAAAGCTAAATAAATAGCTTGAAGATGATAAAATGATAATAATAGTTACGCTTGACATGTCTTATTTTTATAGGGTTACTATTAAGTTCCAGTTTATTAATATAATTTTTTATTTTTATAATGTCATTTTTAATTGGTTGTACAGATTTAAGACAGAGAGGCAGCAATTAGAGAACGAATTTCATATATATCGTTATGGAAAATTCAAGGTCTGTATGCAAGTTCTGCTGACGTAAAAAAAAAACGTTTATATATATGTAGAAAGTATTTATTTGTGTTGTAGTCTCGTTTTTAAAATATTTATTGAAAAAAACTGGACAAGCAGTTATAATTCAAGGCTATTTCATTTCTTCAGTATGCAACTCATTATTCGTGGTACAAAATTTACTTGTTAACAATTCCGTACAAATTATGCAGTACACGTTCGACTTTAAGTTGATTTCTACGTTTTAATACTCTAAGGCGCAAGAAATTCCCCAAAGGATGGATAAATTCATGGTTCCAATAACAAAATGAAAGTGGAAAAAACTGCCATTGACTAACTCTAGTCGAGCAGTAAACTAACAAGGTTACGAGATCGTACAGCCCTGGATATGAAGCATGCTATCCATGTATAATTTTCTTTAGGGACTTATATGAAATTCGGTATAAATTCTAATGTCAGGGTTAATTTATGTATATGTGTTACAAAAATGTGTAAGGCAGTCTAAACGTTTGCCAAATATTGTTAAAAAAACAATAATAATAAATCGAATTAGTTCATTTTTTTACTGACATAAACTTGAAAAAAAAACATTGAAAGAAAATGTAGGAATATGGAAAAAAAAACAATATTTTCACATTCCAAAAAAATGGACAGCGTTCCTAGATTTTAATACATGAGTTAATATGGAAACGAACATGATAAATATTTCTATTCAATGTATGAGTGTTCTAGAGCAATGTGTATGGGTTATTGATATGTCATTAAATAATATATGCCGGATATATTCAAGATTAAACCGCTTTATGCGGATTCCACTTAGTACAAAACATAACCCGACATTCTATCAGACATTTTAACGTCATAAGTTATTGATCCTGGACAGGTTTTTTTGTACTTCATCTTCTAATTACGAAGCACAAATATTCATATGCAGACTTTAGTAAGTAAAAGAAACACTTAAAAACCAATAAATATGTATATTAGATTCTTTACATACCAAGGCAAGTACTTTGAAATTTTCACATAGATTTGTCAGTAATTACAAAATGAACGTGCAACGTTATATTTATAATAATATAAAATTCTCTTCTTAATTTCAATATACGACGATTGAGATATTAGTTATGATAATTACGTCAACACTCACAACAAAGATGAATGGCTCAAGTCACTTATATAACAATGGTAATTTGTGAGCAATTCAATTCACGCAGGAAACCTGTTCTTCCAGCTTCTTCGTTGAAACTTCGTTTTTATGGCGCGCGGTGCGCGGTAATAAGAACGCATAATAAAGTGAAAAGAAATACAGATCCGTCTATAGTCTTTGCTTTGTCAGTAAATTAAGCTACGAGTTAATTATCAAATCAACGCTTCATCGTATTTGACCTCTTACTAATTGCGATTTTGACCTTGACTGTCAGATTGATCAAAATAATATTTTTTACCTGATTTAGATTTTACTATTTCTATAATTATAATGTTTATAAAAAAAATCAGATACACGATTCAATTTAATGCTTGTTTAGACTAACTTAAAATATCACTTTAAATAGATGTAAATTGAACTCTCCTCTTTATCTATGGCTTGCAGACAGCGAGGGTGAAGTTCTGTTAACAACAATGACCCAAATTTATTGAAAACCCAAAACTCAAAAAAGGGCATTAACAAAAATCAGAGTTGTAATTGTAATACCTTTTTTTTTTAATTTTGATTCATTTGTCTCATCAAAGAAAGTTCTTGAAAAAATAAAATTTATATTTGGGTTTCAATTTTCAAGAAAGCATCAAAGTTTAATCTTATTTGTTTCGCAGCTCTTTTATGTACGAGAAGTGTTGTTAAGTCAGTGACTTTGAGCTTGATACCTTCGCCTAACGGCTTTAAAACTTCTTTAAAACTTCCAAAAGTTACGTTTCCTCGAATTACGCAAAACAGTAGTTTGCTTCAATGATAAATTCTCACTATTAAATGCAAATTTTTTCCCCACCGAGCTATTGCTTTGTGTTCCGTTTTTAGCAAACATCTTAGCCATCTCGAACACAATATCGCGATATTATTTTTATTTTATAGATCTGATGTCAAGATGTCAAATATGAAAAATAAAACTACGCCATCTTATATCAACTATGTCAACTGGGAAAAATTATTG
Organism: Dioctria linearis; assembly: GCA_963930735.1. Classification (NCBI taxonomy): domain Eukaryota; kingdom Metazoa; phylum Arthropoda; class Insecta; order Diptera; family Asilidae; genus Dioctria; species Dioctria linearis. The sequence continues at coordinate 1,356,043 of OZ005742.1, read as the reverse complement.
AAAGGAAATCGAACTGTGAAATTTTTATAGGAACAATTTTCAAAAGCAATACAAGTAATTCTAAATCCCAACATTACTAAATTCATATTTTGAATTAAAAATCTGAATATGTCTATTGTTTTGTACATTAACTAAAAGTGGTTTATTGTTTTTTATTTTACATAGTAATTTGGATTATAAAAAATGTCCCCTTTCAAAATGTCACGATTTCATTACTGCCATGATGAAACTAATACAAACACAGCACACTAATACATTTCGCCGAGTGGGTTAGGTTTTCTTCCAATATGTCGTTTCCTTATTAGTTATTTATTCAATGGTTCAGAATCGATGACAAAAATTAATAAAAAAAAAATTAAAAAGAATATGTTCAAAACGTAACTCTGGTAAGTAAAACAAAAACGATAATTAGGAGAGTACAAGAAAAAAATAAATAAAAATTGGTTTATTAAGAAGAAAATTCATTTAATAAATGCAATAAACTGGAAGAAATGTAGTCTTGTTTATTCTCGTGATACTGGAGAATTATTCTTTTCGTTGCTTAGTTCGTTGCTTGGAATTTGGAGATCCCAAAAAGTTTTCGTTTTGACCTAGGTGAAACTAGACGGTAAAAATGAAAACAGGATCAACTAGCTCTGATCTTATGTATCCATTAATGGTAGTAGGGTCTAGAGTAAACTGCGATACTGGGTCTCGATCTGGACTTAACAGTTATATGTGTACAATAAAGGCAATCATTTATTGCCAATATGGGCGAATTAAAGAGGATCAACAGGATGACAGCTTAAAAAAATTGCAATTTTTGAAATTTTTTCACTCGAACATAAATACATATTATTATTTTTTGCAAACTAACATATATACGTTAAACAATTAAAAAAAAAACTTCCTCCCGTGTCTGTCTATTCGAAGGTCCTCCCGTGACGATTTGCTCGAAAAAGGTCCCTCTCTGGTTCTCGCTCTCCACGCTTGTGAGGTAAAAAAGTAAATATGATTAGTTAAGCTACCCGTTTTTTATTTTAATTTTTTTACCAAAATGGCGGCCCACTGAAGAAAAAAGATTAATTTTTTCCTCAAAAATTCAGACAGTTTACTTAATTTTTGAAAATGTAACTAAAAAGCTACCTTTTGACTAATTTCAAGTTGATCCAATGTAAATTGACTAAATTGCACCGAGAAACGACACGAAAAATGGTGGTTTTAAAATACTTTTTGTAGATCAATAATAATGTTTGATTTTACCTTTAAAAGGCACTTTCACATCCAACACAAGAACCGAAAAATGTAACCCGAAAAACTCAATTTATTCCACTTGAAAACAAAATTTTTGCTCCATATTATTGTTATATTTATTTCCGATTTTTGAGAAAAACACAACTTTTATGTTTTGTCGGCCGACAAAACTTTTTCGCCCGAAGAATTCGGATATTTTCTCAGTAAAATTCTTAGTTTATCCTATTTCCCCGGATTTCATTAGTCATTGGAGCAAAAATTTTGTTTTAAAGTGGAATAAATCTTAGAATAAATTGCGTTTTTCGGTTCTTGTTTTGTAATGTTAAAGTGCCTTTACTCGTCGATTCCGGGTCTAGACAAAGACAAATAATATTAACATTACCTGGACAGTCTATATAATTAAATTTGAAATGCTGTTCGTTGGTAATCGCGTCACTTGAGAACGGCTAGACCGATATTTTTTAAATGTTTGTAATAGTCCGAATAAGGTTTTTAGGGAAAGAAAAATTGGAATCGGCAACCTCTTCTTGTTGTTGCCATACAAAACTTTGGTGATGAGCTCAAATTTTGTACACGGCATTTTAAAAAAATGTAAATTTAAGTTCAGAAATGGGGCCAATCGGGCAACTCCTTCGTAGGATTGCAAAACAAAAATTTCATTTTTAACAATATATTTGCGCGCCGCGAAAACGCGTTGTCTTAGAGAGCTAAAATTTGGTACATGGTGTTTTCATAGCAATAGTGAATAAAGTTTCAAAAATTGTCTAAATCGGGCAACCCCATCTTGCCGTAGCCATACAAAACTTTGGTTCGTCAACAAGCAAAATTGTCGCATCTGCGGCTCGGAAAACCCAAGAGTTATTGTTGTCCTCAACGTGTGACTGTTTGGTGCGGTTTATGGTCCCGCGGGGTCATTGAACCTTACTTTTTCGAAAATGAGGCTGGAGCAACAGTTACGGTGAATAGATTGCGCTATCGACAGATGATTAATGATTTTTTATGGCCGGAATTGGATGGTATTGATCTGGACAACGTTTAATTTCAACAAGACGGCACTACGTGCCATACAAGCAACGAAACCGTTGATCTTTTACGGGAAAAGTTTCCGGACCGTGTTATCTCTCGAAGAGGTGATCACAATTGGCCACCGATATCTTGTGACTTAACACCTTGCGACTTCTTCCTTCGGGGCCACGTGAAAGAGAAGGTATACGCCAACAGCCCAGCGTCGATTCAAGACCTCAAAGATGGAATTCGTGAGGCTATGTGGTCGTGGTGGTCATTTGGCTGATGTTATTTTCCATTAATAACGGCATACCTTCCTCTTTATAATGAAATAAAGATCCGATCATTTATCTCAAAAAATTACATTTTTCTTTGAATATCAAAATAACACCTCTTATTGGAAAACCCTTTATATATTTGGGCACTACCTGAGAACGCACAGATTCGCTTAGTTCCCATAACTTCTATAATTCTTTGAATTTGAATACTTTAATATTAGACATGTTATACTACGGAAAAATATAAGAAAAATAATTTTATTTCTTTGAATCGTCAGTCTGTTGATCGATCCCCTTAAGGCTTGTGAAAGTTCTCTCAAAATATTCGTATCGTTGCAAACCACTCCAAACCACTTATTTAAATTTACGCTATAAATGTCATTTTCATTGTCTCTTTCATTACACCAAAGATAGTCGCAAAACTTGTCTTCAATTGTGTAACCATTTCACTTACATATAATAAAAATTTCCTGAAAAAGTTGGCTCCAAAAGCAATTTGGGTGGCAAGAATTCAGAGTCATAATTAAAAAGCTCAGTATAGTAACGAATGGGGAGGGATACTTAGATTTTGTTGACAATTAAATTTCCTAAGGTATATGTACCTACACATTTAGGAAAAGAAGAAAAGACCAAACGGAATTTAATAATTTTTATGCTGCTATAATTTTTGACCACATTCAATTCTAACATTTTTAATTAAAATACTAAGCAGAAGATTTAATTAAAATTTTTCAAAGTTTTCTTAAAAAGACAAGTAATAAATATTAAATAAAAGATAATAACAGCAACTCATCAATCATAATATATTACCTACGTTTCAAGGAAATTTCCATCCCGGAAATTCATAAAGAATTGACTAAACCATTTTTGCGGAATATGTACATGATTTAATGGGCGAAAAATATTAACCCATTTGTTTGGCTACACCACTGATAACAACAATTTAATATCCTCAGAACTATTGATTATGTCAACTTACTAAACCGCAAAATCTTATTTCGCAAGATGAGATAAGACAATGAAATGAATAGGCAGGCTTATGGCTGACTAGAAAAGCGTATACAGCAAGACCGCTTCCTGTAAAATGGATGACGGTTAAACAAAGTCGGTTGATAATTCCCCAAAGGCCAATTATTATTAACCATCGAAAGCAAATTTTTATCTGTAGGTAATGTCAATATCCACGCCAAAATAAACGTTACAAAATCGGCTAAGTTTCTTGCTAACTCATTTCGATTATTGTTTGTGATTAGCTTATCTTGAGGTTATATCCAAAAACAAGTTTAACAATTTTGAAAAGGAAAGTCATAATACTTATGATGATGGAATCGACAGGAAATTAACTTTAGATTAGTGGGTCAAAGTAAACTGACTAACTATGTATGGTGTATGGAATTTTTGGGTGTAAATGAAGGCTTGACGACCATGTAAAATGAATATGATGAGCGTTGTAATATAGTTTTATTTATACTTTTAATTCGAAAGCAAGTATCTGTTTATAATGAGCCATTTACAGACATCTACAGTACAATCTTGGAACTAAACGATTGAAATTAAATTATAAATATTAAATAATTACCCTCTATTTAAAAATAAGATTCTTAAGTATTTTAAATTGTAACTATAGCTCTCAATAACGTTGCTAAATACGAAAGAATAACAAAATACTAGTTATTCACAATTTCAGAACAGCAAAAGGCACAGTCTTTATTTTCCATGTGCAAGTAAATTCTGTTACACACTTGGCCTCTAGCAAAGCGCTGAAAATAAATTGTGTTTTTTTAATAATTGTGCACCATACATAAACACAATTATGTATACATTTTCCTACAATCCAACATTTTAAAATCTCATGAACACATACCTACTTAGTTCAGCAGTTTTGACACAAAGAATATTGTTTGAGATTCGGGTCTCACTTTCTTTGTCACTGTCCGGCCCTCTCAGGATAGAGATACATATATCTTGGCTCACACCTTCTGGACGAGCTGCATGAAGCCGGCAAGGGGGGTGGTGGCTAATATTGAACTACATAAGAGTTTTCGGTTGGGACCTATGAGTAATTGCTCATATGTCTGGAAGGTGAACAATGTGGGATCCCGCCTGGGGTCTCAACCTCTGTTCAATCCATCCATCTAAACTCAACTATTAGACTCAATAGTGTTGATTGTTTCTTAGTAAAACCCATATACCAAACTAAGAAAACCTAGGTATAAACCCGGGTCACTTTTTCAAAGTTCTTTAACTTTATCGGTTTATGACTAGGTTTTCTTATCTACTTCTATGTTGTCGGTGGTAAAACCATGCGGATTGCTTTAATAAGATAATTTTTACTTTTCTAAAATTTGGTTTCTTAATATGTCTTTTATGTAGGTTTTTTGTTCCTATTTTATTTTATTATATTATTGACTTGATTTAAGAAGCGAACCCCACGCACATCCGTCCTCGAAAAATGTAAGCTTCTTTTGGTTGGTAGCTCTTGAACCAAAATGTTGCAGAATTGAAATAATCTGACATATGTTAGCGGCGGATATAGTGATGTGTCCACTTTTAATATCTTTGGCTTTCCCAGTCACGCCAATCCGAAATAGGTTTTGGTCCTATTTTGAATAAAATAGCATAACATAGCAATAGCACCAACCCTCAAAATTGAAACCTGAAACAAATTAAATTCCTTCTCTACCATTTTTTCGGCTTATTTGACTGGACCATAATAAGTATAGCCTTTCGGGAGGTATCTTACTTAACAAAATAATTAAATAGTTTTGATGAAAAAGGAGCCTTACCATTTTACGCTCAATAAATCTCAGCGGAGTTATAGTTACCAGTATGAATAGTAGCTTAGTAGTTTAGGGCGCAGGACCTATTCAACTCAAATTTTTGTCAGTAATACACAAATAAGAACACACTGCAAATATTTTAGAACGTTAGGATTAAGTCATGATACAAAGATTAACAAAGTATGGCCGGAAAATCTGTCAATTGGTTGCTTGCCTCCTTTGGCGACAATTGTCAGAAATTTGTTCGCCTCAATTTCAATCGTCTTTATCACAGTGAAAAAAATTTTCTATTTGTAAATTTCTTTGCTTTCCCACTAGCACATAATTACTTTTCCCGAAGTGATTTAAACGAAGAAACTAATGTTTTGTTAAATATTTTTATATCTTCAAAACGTTTTCAGTCAAAAAAATATGAAAAACTCAAAACGAATTCGCTAGAAATGACTTTAGTGCCTCATGACGTAGCAAACAAAAAATTTCTCCCGAATCGGCCATACCTTGTTATCTTTGTATCATGGGATTATGTTAGGGCTATAGTGAGAGAGTCTATTTCATGACTTCGGAAATTTTTTCGATGTTTTTTTTTTTATTATTATTACCCCCAAATACATGTCTGTTAGATTACACAGTCAATACAAATTAGCACAGCTTTTATTAAAAGCAACAAGCTTAAACTCTATCCCACAGGTATCATTCCAGAATGAATTCACCCAATTTTAGATGTAGTTTACCATAACTTTTTATCTGTTAAAAAGCTTGTGAATAATTATTTACCTACATCCTATCTATATATTATGTAGAAATATGGATGTATGTCACACATAAACACATCAACCTGCCAAATTCTATTCTTTTCAGTACAATAAAGAAGCTGTTTGTGAAAACTTTAGCAATGCTTACAAACAACACTTCAGGTTATAACTTCTTTTTTCAGTCAGTTAAGCAGTGCATAACTGCGCCATAAAACTTATACTCACATCACAAAGCGTATACATCTCAAGATTATAATTTATTCCTTTTTGGGCAATATATAAAAGATTGGACTATTTATTTAGCGGGGCAAAAATACCAACAGCCCAAAATAAATGAGAAAAGACGTTCAAAGAAACCCGACAAAATAAATTAAACGATTCAGTCGGCCAAAATCTGAAACATTTTTTGCTTTGTATATTATTAAAAATAAATGCGAGTCTGTATGTCTGTAGATTTTGGCCAATGTAAATTTTTACACAGAAAATTGTAGACCAACACTATCATCTTAATCATCATCATCATCATCATCTCATCGTCGTCGTTAAGATCGAATAAGTTAAATTTTAGCCGCGTGATGACGAATCGCTTCTATGTTTTGAGTTATACTTAAGACGGTACGAAACCAAAATTCATTGAGCGGGGGCTCGTTTGTTGTCGTTGTTTTTTTGTTTTTACCTATTTTAGAGAAGCACTATGTCAAATATTAATTTACCAAAGTTGACCGTTTTAGTCATATTTGTATATCTTTAAAGTAACGAAAGCGTCTTAATTGCCCAACTGAACTCATGGTGCTCATGTCTACACCTTTTGTCACCTTGCCCGTCGTTATTAACAACGAAAGAGATTTCTGCCGTTGGCTGTTTTCTTTAAGAAATGCACAAGCCTACATTCACCACTTATATGTGTGCCTGAAAGCTTAACTCTGGACATTTAAAACGAAGTCTAAAAACGCTTTCAGTTCCAATTGAGATTCGGTTACGAAAAGGTTATAAACGTCTTGTGTGCCCGCACCACCTTTACATGTTTTTTTATTTTTTTATTTTTTGCCTCGATCTTGAAAAGAAATTAATTTATTATTACGGCGGTGTGTAAAAATATCCATCAATCATAAAAACTATTTAAACATTGAAATGTTGAATTATATATAATTAACAACTAATAAAATTCCTGTTGAATTATTGAAATTCATAAACCAAAATGCAAAGTGAATAAAATGAAATAATTAAAAAAAAAAAGTGCATTGTGGTCGTGAGAAATTTTTTGAATTGTTAGTAAATATTTAAGTGTTTCATTTTATAACGTTTACCGCGATAATAATAATAATATAGAATTTATTTCTATAACGTGTGCCTCGATGTAATCATCCATCCATCAGCGATAACAAAACCTGTTGACATTTAAAATCGCACATTCAATTTACTAAACGGACAATGTATCGTGAGTTTTTGTAAACATTAACGAAAGTGATACCTGTGTAGCCATCAGACACCTGTTTGTTTAACTCTTATTTCGATATGAAATTGTATTTAGCTATTTTGCATGCACAAATATCAAACTCTTGCTACTACAATATATTTAACAAAAATAATAATCAGCGGCCAATTCAACTTCTTTTGCAACTTTCAATAAATTCCAAGTCTAGAAAGTATAATAACTTTGTCCTTGCTATTGCTACATATAAAGCCTATTTATACCTACTTATGTAGGTACTACTAAGTATATTATTAGTCGCAAGCAGCAAAACTATTTCAAATCAAGTAATTAACGGAGTTTTTATTTTGTTTTTAATCTGTCTTAGTTCTTTCCGGGCTTGTTTTTGCGATTCCATTTTCACACGTTCATACATAAATAATATCCGGAGACTAAAGAATTTGATTTCTTCGACAAAATGCAACATTGAAATGGAATGGCAAGTAACGGACAAAAGGTCAACTTTTAATGTTCTTACAACACTGTTGTCCCTTCAACGTTACTTGTACATAAATATAATAACTGGTCACGAATATCGTCCATAACTAAATAAACTTTGAATTCATATGTGTAATTAAAATTTATAAAAATATTCTGATTTTACTTTGGAAGTTTCTTTTGAGATCGTGTGTATTTTAAACTTTCTCACAACTCCATCCATCAGATTCATTCTGTACAGTCAATTTTTGAACCATTTTCGATGCTTTTTTCTCCCCAACAATTTCTTAATTCCGCCGAACTTTTTCTTAAATTTGCTTTGATTTGTGCAAAATATCTCTCGTTTGGGTCCAATTGTGGATTCAAGCGGTTTTGTATGAAATCGAATGTTATTTCTTTGACATCTTTGCATAATGTGGCGATTCAATGTCTAACCAAAAATTTGTAGGACCGTTATACGTCCACAAAAAGAGATAGCATTTGGAGTTTTGCTCATTGATATACACTTCTGTGTTTATGGTTCCCGTATTTCTTTAGAAATTAATGATCTATATTATGATCATATTACTAAATGGCTTCTCAAATTAGATCCTTTGTTCTTCTTGGAGCGCTTATTCAGAGATCCTCCAGAAATTTTGGAATAAAATTGTGAGCCCGGCAATGTGGTGAAATGAAATTTTATGTATGTCTCGTTATTGAGTGAATGCTTACCGGTTAATTTTTTTCGATAGAAATTCCTAGCATTCCTTATGATTTCAACTCGTTTTTAACATGTTTCGATTTTTTTGATTTTTTAGAGTACTTATTCTGCTATTTTTCCTTATTTTTCGCACTCCTGCAGGTTGTATACTCACATTTTTCGCAAAATTCCGCACTGATGTTGATGAATTTCACTTGATGATCTCAACAACTCTCTTATTACATTTTATGTTGGATGATTTGGCTGGACGAACTTTTCACGTGTCATCTTTGATTGTCTTCTTCTTCGACTATGAACAGTATTCCTACTTGACTTGTAAGTCGTTTTGGGATCATTTTTGAGGTTACATTCGTCATAATCCTGAAAATAATTTTCGTCAGATATTCCAAATAAAACCTCGTTTTCTCTTGTAAATCAAAAGCTATGCATCAATTTTTAAAGCAATTGTGGCCAGGTCTTATGTATTTACATACATATCACCGTGATTCATTTATGGCTTCCTTTTCGTTCCTTTAGTTAAACATATTTCTGGCAGTTATTCTTGTGAATCCGTTAATCTCTCTATGAGAGGAAATAGTAGTTTCAATTTCGTATAGCATGACAACTCATGAAATCTTATGTGACTTTTGTTAAGGGTGCAAGACGGCCCAAAGGACGACAAATTATGTGCCTACTAATATTATTAATATATCGTCGCAAGCGTCGCCAAGCGCTATAGGCCAATTCAATTCCATTTGCTCAATTTTATTTCAGCGGCGAGTTTATCTTGACCGTTCAGTCTCCAATGTTTTTCATTTAAGACATGTGGAATTATAAAAACTCAACGTAAAGACCTATTAACAAAGATTCACGGTCGGTGTGTTATAAATTATTTAATCTTTCAGTACAGAGTTCGTGTAAAACAGTACGGAGTTCAGGTAAAAAGCGACATTTCCATATAAATTTTACCGCTGATAAAATCCCAAGCAAAAATTTTACCGAGTCTTTACTCGTCCAGTACTTCTTAAAGTACAACTTTTTCTATTACAATATAGATGGCGTTTTAAGTCATTTTCTGGCATCATTAAAATGCCTGTAAATTTTAACATTTGTTTCATTTTTGACAAAGCGAGTTTATTTATTTTCTCTTGTGTATTTCCTTGATGACGATACCCACTTAGATCTCCCGCAGCAACAATCTCGTCGTCTATTTGATGATTAATGTCCTTCATAAATAATAATCATTTAACATTTTTAAAAATATTTACGATTAATTGTGATTTTAACAGCTGCCACTTCGTTTTCTCCACATAAAACGTGCGTCAACATTTTACCAGCGTTAAAATGCTATTTTTTGGGAACCGTGTTAGATTCTACCAATACCTGAAATAATAAGACTATCCAACCTTAGAGTTGTTATTCAAAAATCTGGGTGATGAGAATTTGAGAAGTGGAATTATGGACGATTTTGCATATGTGTCTAGTCTTTTTTATTAGCATTCTAGCTTATAAGTGTTATCGATGGCACTTTGCAAACACGCCACGAGCTCTTTACTTTTTTCACAGTGCGAACACTAAGTCCATCGATCATTTTCTGACAAATTTAAAAAAGCAATTCCCCCCTATTTAATCACGAATTTCCTTACACAGCACTAATTGCACACTTAGAATCTCAAAATTAATTTTCAGTTTGACAATGAGCGCTACTTTCATAGTGTTGAGCACTTGATCCAAAACTAGTAGTCGCGATACCTATGATACAAACTTTTTAAACAAATACTGGGGAAGGTGGAGACATTTCTTCAGAATGGAAAATTCTAATGAAATCTTATCATGATCACGTTTGCCACCAGTTTTCATTTCACATATTATAAAAAAAATCATCTAGGCTATCGATAATAAGTGGTCTTAGATCTAGCTCTCTATAATTTCACTATGTAGGAACTTATAATTTATCTAAATTATTATTGATTGCACTGCAGTGAAATCTCTTGAGATACTTACAACAATATAAATTGTGTAATTAATAATGTTACTCATAAAAAGTCAATACCGAACAACAAGAAATGCATACTCTGGTTTTGTGATAAGTTTTTAATTACCCTTAACTTTTGTAACTGTAAGCTGTATAAAAATAACGTTGGATGAGGGAAGAGGTGTTGGAATTTAATCGGAGAATCATATCATTTATCGAACTACTACAACGTGTCAAGTTAATTTTAGCTAAGTTAAGCGAAAGCCTGAGTAATTATCAACAAAGAAATCCGGCTACTATCACCCCATAAAAACAAGGACACAGATCCACACCTATGTATGTTTGTGCTCAAGGATAGTTAAGTACATCTATGGTCTTCGGAATTTCAATCACTGACTCTACCCATGCAAATTATGACCCCTTAGTTTACTAGGCGCTTAGAGTAGTATAAATTTGAGGTTGGCGGCCATTTATGGATTTCTCTTTATTAAAGGTGAGCCACTTTAATATTATGATAACAAATAAACTCTTAAACACAACTGAATATGCTCTCGTTGATCTATAGTTTTTCTCAAATGGGGTAGAAATATTTTACTGTATCAAGAAAAATTGCAGTGACACCATGCTTTTTCGAATTTCCACCAATGTATTTGAAAAACAATTCAGGCTAATACAGCACAGAAAACGAAAGTGTTTCACTTCTTAAATGAATGTCAAAAATAAATTATCAAGAGTTACAAATTGCCACGTTTCCCAAATTAATGAATTTCTCGAAATGACGCGCCTTGGTGAAAAGATTAAAGAGATCACAACCTTATAATTTTCGATCATCTCATTACAATAAGGCGAGAGGTCTAAGAGAAATCATTACTACTCAGCCTCCAAAATTTAAATCTACAACAAGATTATCTATAGAATAATTTTCAAGTCGCGATAGGAAAAGGTAAAGGCAACCCTAAAACCCAAACGCCAATAATACCTAATCAATGGATGCATTTCTTGCGTACCATAAATATCCGTAAATTCGTAAATGTAAATTTATTTTGTAGCCAACCTTATTCAAAACATGTGAAGAATGCTACACTATTAATAAATCATCTCAAGAGTCGTTCATCAAATGGCGTAAATTATTTATTTAACGTCAGGTTGTCATACCTTCTCTCTGTGTAGAGTGTTCCATGATGTACAAAAATGCAACTATCTGACCACATTATGTATTTACATACCATTTTTAGGTCCACTCATGCAAACAAAGGAAAGAAAAGATGATACAGCAGATTGGTCAAGGTCGTCACTACAAAATTTATCAGACTCATCTGGAATTTCATTAACTCACAATATGACTTATGAATATTTGATTATTTTTGATTAATAGCGAAAGCACCTTAAAGGTACCTCGTGTCCTGAGCAGCTAAGTTAATCGATAATGGTCGCATATTAATCAGGTCTTATGGGAAGAGGTCAGAAATTTCAGTGTTTGTGTTTCATGGGAGAATTTTATCAAATTTCCGGTACAATGTTAACCTATAATTTGGTATGTACGGCCGACGCCAGTTTTAAATTCATGACGAGTATGCCAGATATAAAATTAACAGTTATATGTATACTTGCTGTTGTGGATAAATGATATGTAAGCTAAGTAAGTGGGCACAAGGGGAAAAGTTTCTTTTTAATTGTTCATTGGACAAAATACATTTGCTATCTTGTCAGCTCGATAATCTTAAACTCAGTTTAATTTAAACATTTTAAGTTACTTGTTGAAGAAGGATGAGCTAATTGGCAAACACACAATCAGTTAGAAATCTGACGCAACTGGACAAACGAGTTATTTTTACTAAGCGAAATTTATAGCATATGCATATTTTCATTTTGCAAAGTTGTACAATGACAAAATCACAGACTAAATTGATTGTTAATAAATCATTACAAGTTTGAAAAGTTTGAGTACTAAATTCAATTTGATTTTTGATTTTTTTATAAACACAAATGCCGAATTGATTATGTACATATGTCGGTTCAAACGAACAATTTTAGAGGGTATCCGAAAATACTTTTTATAAAAGGTGAATCCATATTGAATCTGAGAATGAAGAATGAAAGCAGGTAGCACCTTGAATTTTGTTGTATTTTTTAATCTGTCTGAATTTTTTTGCCCCACAAGACTAGAATTCGTAAAAAGAAAAATGCCTAACTATGCACAGACATGGACGCATTTAATCAATACCCCAATTAAATTTAGAGAGTATTATAATGCCTTAAAATTGAGATATTACTACCGAAAACAGAAAGATTAAAAGGACACATTAGATTTTTTTTCATACAAAATCATTTACCCATATTTCTGGAGTTTGTGAAGCGATCTTTCAATTACCTTACTAATGGTATATAAAAATTTTCTGGAAACTCTAAAATAATACTAAAACTAAATCTATTAGCTTCATTCCACCTCTACCCTTAGTGAGACCAGAAATGCGCTGGGGCACTAACGATAGATAAGAAGTTCATCTTTGAACAAATCAATCTAATTGGTAATCTCTCTTGAGAACATGCAATCTCGATTCGAAGCTAAATTTCCGTCTGCATATGGCTGAGCTTATTTAACTTAAATTAAAAGAATACAGTAACTCTTTAGAGCTTTATTTGCTGCTTATGGTTACACTGGCCAGCAAACTACCTATATTTATAGTATTATGAGGCACTCAAAAGAGGTTTACTCAGTTCGTATAGCATATTCTTAGATCGGAGTTAAATAATAGTCTTATAAAGTTGAAATAAAATGTATAAAAGAAACATACGCTACGATTAAAAGTTCAATTAAACTAATTTTAAAGTAATTATTATCATGAAATAAAGTGCAAAAGGGCGCATAGTAGTTAACTATGCTTAAAAATTCAAAAACACATCATCACACTTAACAAAAATGACTCCATTATGCGGTAATAAATGGATTTAATAATTTTTTTTATTGATTTTATTGATTTACTTAATAAATGTAGGCGATTATGAAATATAATTTTAAGAAAAGCGTCAGTTACCTTGAGAGCTGCTACAGTAATCTGAAAATAAAAAAAAAACTTAATTATAATCAATTCGATAACTCAAAATTACGAAAAAACAACTAATATCAAATAAATTTCGGGTAAAGCCAAAGCTAAGTACGCTGTTCGTTCAAAAAGGTAATCTAAAAAATAAAGGATACAATAATGGTCGTGAAAACAGACAAATTCAATTCTACGAGGTTTATGTTTTGTACATAACTTTTATATAGAAAAGTTTAGCGCAAATAGCTAAACACTCAATTCTTGTTTTTCAAAAGTGTTCAGTTTTAAAATTTTTTGTTTTGTAACGGGTGGCCAAATATAACTAAATCAGACATTATTTAATTATTTTTAGTTCTGTACACAGTCTGTTATTATCAATATTTGGTATTATTGCTTACATGTAAAATAAAAAAGAAATTTAATTTTGTAAGATTAGATTGAAAAAAAAACTCTTTTCATTATTTGGTCTATTTAGTTAATTAAAAAAATGCTAAATTTAAACATCTTACTACAAGAATATTGCACAAAGTTTGCTTCAGATTCGCATGAACTTTCTGTTTTTCATAATAATGAAATACAGTGAATTAATATTGTTAGTTTTTACACTTAGTGGTTCTTTCAGTACCCAGGCCTATGTAAATTTACGTCCTCAAAGAAATTTGTCCAAGTTCAAGTTATTTAACTGATATTTGAATCCAGAACCTCAGAACCAATGAGCCATTTGAACCAAATGAAAGACAATCGGACCAAAAAGTACTTTCTGATTCCTATCAGTTTCTAACCAGGCTTCAGATCTTGAACAGACTTAAAGAAAAGCAAAACAAAATTGTCTCACAAAATTCTCAACATTCAACAAAAGGAAATATTAGTTTGACTACCCATACACATTACTTTCAAACACAGAATTTGATTTTCAATTTAATCATGACCATGTTATAGAACACAAAAATTCATAAATTCTGTATCTTAAGTCATTTCAGAAAAATTTTGGGAAAATTCTGACAAATTATGTAAATTTTGATGGGACTGACTCAGTGGATCCTGGATCCTACTATGTAGGTCCACTGAGCATCACATTATTTCAAAAATTTATAAGGGAACTGGTCCAATAATACATTTTTTATTAATTCAACCTGTTATTCTGAAAAGTTGTATTTCTTTCAACAGTCATAAAAATTTTGTCATTTAGTCTCTCATGACAGTTTTTATCGGCCGTTGCATAATAAATTTATTTCACAAGAAATGTATAAAAATTTATAAACATTTTCTACCTTTTCTGTTATGAAGTTAAGCGATTTGCCAAGTGAGCAGCTTATATGTTAGGTAGTAGTCTAAGGAAATCTTAACCAAATCAATGCCAGTATTTTTTATAATAAATAGCTCTGAGTACTGAATAAAGTATAAAAGTCTACTAAGACTAATTACTTGGATGGCTTCGACTGAGATAATTGACATGTATAACATGAACTGCTACATTATCATGGGATCACTTTTCTATAGCTGTATCTTTTTGGTTTAAGTATTGTATTCAATAATAAGTTGTATACGAAATCCACCATAGTTCAGTTTCAGTTCAGTGGATTTTCCAAATGAATATATAGAATAGAAATAGATGATAATACAATACTTGCAATATTTTCTCTCTCCGCCATTACTATACTTTTAGTGATAGGCAGTCAAAAATTGCTTAATGTTATTTCCTTAAAAATCGAGTTTAAGGAAAATTTTGAATGTATTCGGAATTTTTTGAACTTGTAATATGAATGTTTAAGAAAAAATGAAACTTGAAATTAAGAAAGTTTTTACACCCCTGACAACAAAAGTGGACCCATATGAAATAAAAGATCAAGCAGTCCATATTATACATGACAGTGGCTGAGATTGTGTGATATGACATATTGATATAGAACGAGATTATCAATCACACTTACTTTTTATTGAGTGCAGACCGGTTTCAGCACATCGGCTATCATCAGTACACTAAAATTGTATTGCACCCAAACTGATCACTTACAGCGGCTTTCAGAGTGGTGAGTAATAGAGCTCTGTTAGATCGTTAAAGCAGGGGTGGTGTTTATCTAGTAGTGCTCGATATATCGCTATTGTTGTTTTTATTTCTATGAGCTGGTATGTTCTGTTATTCTTTCCTTGAATGAACCTATTTGACCAATGTACACTCCTTGACATGTCGGGCATTTCAAACTATAAATACCGTTCTTTTGTAACACTAACATCTTATCTTTAATTTGGGAAGAATATTACCTAAATTTTGTGTAGTCTTAAAGCCAATTCTAATATTATGCTTTCTTAACTTGTTTGCCAAAGATACCGAAACTTTTCCCATGTACGACAGGGCAAGCCCAGATATGGTCGTCGACCCATATTTTTTGAAAACTAGTTGCTTCTTTTATTGCTTTTTCTCTTAGTTTTCGATTTAATCTTTTATTTAATCTTCTAGACGCGGTTCTCAACCAAAACTATTTTACTTTTAATAACCAATTTTATAAACAGAACGATGGCTTAGCTATAGACTCCCCGATATCTGCGTTTTTAGCGGATTTATTCATGAATGACTTAGAAAATAAAACATTTAACTCGAATTCTCCACTTTTATGTAATGTCGCACTTGTCAGGTCTTATGAAATAAGCCCCAAAACAACAAAATTTTAAATACTCAGAAATAACTAATTCAAACTTTTTTCATCATGTGCGTATAGCTTAACTTATATCGACAAATTGAAAAAAAAAAAATTGTGAATAGTGTAATTTAAAAGAACAATTGAGACAGATATGTTCAGTAATATTAACATTAATAAAAGCAAAAAGTGTTTTGAAGTGTGAAGAAAATTAATAAATAATTAAAAATGTGTCTAAAAACATTTTGGGCTAATTCTCTTCTGTTAACAGTATTACTAATAAGTGAAATTACCATAGCCTACGACTACATTCCAGATGAAGAAGTCGCCACAGCAAACCTTGATATCTTAAATAGTGACAACTCCGGGGAGTACTATGATCCAGTGCAAGAGCACGAAAAGAATTACCAAGAACTTAACTACAAAATCTATTCAGAGGAAGATAACACTCAAAAGGGTGTTTACACAACATTGGTGCCAGATTACATCCACATGTTTGCAGACATGATGAACAATAGCGAAGACACCGGTTACATGAAAGATGATGACGATGAAAAGGACGACAACAATAATAAAAACAGCAGCAGCAGTAGCGACGAATCAAGGTTGACTAACACTAACGAAACAGCTTCGTTTTCGATGAAAAATAGTTTATACGCTGAAAAAGAAGACGTGGTCGATTTATCAAAAAATACATCAGATGACAGCCAAATGATGGATGGTTTTGCCGGAGATTATGTTGATCAGTTCGAAACAGGTACTACAACAACATTAACAGTTCCGACTGTGCGAACAAAACAAGGAAAGCAAATACAAATCATAAAGTTACTGCCTCACGAAGCGTTACGAAATTACATCGAAGACGCTTACATAAGAACACCGCTGGCGGCTGTAGTTGATACATCGCTGAATTCCTTGGAAAAAACAAAAACGCTTTGGAAGGATGCCCTTAGGCCGAATGCAGCGTTGGATATTGTTCTGCTAGCTTTTAACGCTACAGGTAATTGTACACCCACCGTGTAACGATTTTCATATTTGTTTTTCTTATAACTAGCGTGTGTAAACGTAAGTCGTTTTCGTTTGTCAATTTTAATCTTGTGTATGTAGTTTGAGTTTTCATTACTGCCTATGACTGTCGACCACTTATAACAGGCATTAAGGCAATAAGAATACATGGATGGTTAGTAAGTAAATTGTATTCGATTTAAAATGTGTGCAAAGTGATTATATTGTCCAGCCCAGTCATGTTCGGGTATTATTTCTCACTAAATGTGGTCTAGAAATATAATTAGCGTCAACAATTTGATACTGTATCATTCCAAAACTATCATAAAATAGATGTTCGAAAGTGAGACCACCACGCTGGCATTAATTTCATTCAAATCAGGCTATAACACAGTAACGGCTTTTCGACGCTATTAGACCTTCGTATGGTTTGTTGTAGTACCATCACATTAGAGCAAACCTAACAGATTGATTGGAACTGCGGGGAAACTAGAGCCCACCACAAGTATTGATGAGTTTTTTTAGTGCTCCTACCTCTTCGTCTGCTATTTCCCCTAATTCACGGAAGAAGTAACTTCGTCCAGTATCCTGCTTTGACCATGGTCTGCAGTTACCCACCATCTGACCCACTCAATTTTAGGGCACCTTTTGCAGCTATACATTACCATGTAGGAAAAAATGATGTAGTCATTTCAACCATGTTCGATTGGAGCGAATATATGTAGATAACGATTTCAGTATAGTAAAAGCACATAAAACACGCTAAAAGAGGTAAGCTGTCGATCACTCCTAATTTTCACTGACAGTTGTTATTTTTTTCCATACACTCGATTCGAGAAAGTCAAAACGAATTACATAATTCTGACCCAGGGTTATGAACTAGCGCTGTTACTAACTGAAGGCAAGACATAATACACTTTCGTTGTATGATGTGTGCCTTTTTTCATCAAATAGAAGGAATCGTGAATAGTTTTTCTCTACTCGGGGTTACTTAGTTTCTTTCAAAAGACTCAGGCTGTGCGTTTGAGAGGAGCGTCGCTGTTGAGAAGGAAGTGCGATTTCTGCTATGGTCGATGCATTTGAAACTTCCAGATGTCCTATTATCACAGACATTGAAAGGAAATCGGTCCAATAATGGAGCAGTGTTTGAACGTGGGACGGTTATTAAGCAAAGTTTAGCGGCTTACTGAAGGCTATTCATCGAGGCCACGAGAACATATCTGGAGGAGGACGAGCGAATTTACTAAGACCCAGAGAAGCTAACTTAAGTTCACTAGAAAATCCAAAAGACTGCTCAGGGCATAGAAGATAAGCTGGCAAAGAGAAACAGAAAGTAGATATTGGCTCGTTCACTCAAGCCGCGTTCCTGGATAATGAAGGGTTTTTGACAGGGCAAGCCGCCGCTTTCCGTCGACACGGAGTTAATAGAACAACATTTTGCGATATTATATCGGTGAATTTCTAAGACAAAGAATACCATTAGCACGGTTTTTGGAAGTACTATATAGCAATCTTCCCATGTTAGACACTTTGCATTTTACCTATATTTAAAGCTCACGTGGAGGATGTTATGGATTCCCTATGGTTAATGTACATTTTCAATAGCCTGAGAAAAATTGTAAACCTAGAACTAAGGTTCAAGATATCTTTCCTTATTTTGCCACAACAAAACAAGTAATTTAAAAAAAATTATTCTAATTAACTTCAATGTAGGGGTATCGCTGACATATCATTTTCAAAACGGAAGGACATTTCTAGCCGGGTTAGATAGTATAAAGGATGATTCAACTGGAGATGCTTTTCATGGAATTATTAAAGCATCAGAGCTCGTTCCATATGATAGTGCGGTATTTGTCAGCACTGCATCTGTACCAACCGATAGCAACCTAGCTCGAATAGCAGCAATAACTCTGCTAAAAAAACGCATTCGGGTAAATATAAAAGTTCAGTTAATACAAAATAAATATTTAACAAAAACATGTGCTAAAACTATTTTCAGTTATACTTGATCTGGTTCGGGGAGAAATGCTTCAGCGAAAACGAGACACAAGAAATCACTGGTGGGATTCTAGGTGAAGTTGCCATTCGTTCTGGTGGTGAAATTCTTCACTTGGATCACAGTATGCAATCGACAGATTTTGATGGAAATATGGTAAAGATATAGAAAGTCTTCATACTTATACCTGATGCACTATGTTACATTATTTATTAGCAATATATATGTATATAAATGCTTTTAACAGCAGCATATATGTACATCACATTTTTCATTTTTTTACACTTTATATCACTCTCTACTAATTATTAACCAGTACATTCCATATTCTTCTTCATCTTCGATCTATACAGTCCATTGTGGATCTGGATTTTAGGACAATAATCCCCTTTCTATACTATACACTTTTTCGAACTCCTATTTTGCTTAGATTATTTAGTGTCGTTC
Organism: Dioctria linearis; assembly: GCA_963930735.1. Taxonomy (NCBI): domain Eukaryota; kingdom Metazoa; phylum Arthropoda; class Insecta; order Diptera; family Asilidae; genus Dioctria; species Dioctria linearis. The sequence goes on along the minus strand of OZ005742.1, from coordinate 1,336,307 downwards.
TTCCATATTCTCTGCTTTTCCATAAGGAAGGACGGAAAACCGTACGATACATTGTTACACATTAGCACATTTTGAGCTATAACGATTAGGTTGAAATGAAATTTAATGCGTGTTTATTGCGGGTAAGGAAGTGCAAATGAGGAATGAGACTAAAACCTTTTTCAGAAACGATGCCATAAATAAAAAGATTTTTACAGCTACTAAATTTAAACCAATGTCTTTGTTGCTCTGTGGGATTGCTGAAAGAGTCCGCAAAAGATACGAAAAATCTATTTTATTGTCGACTTCAGAGCTATGAATAGTTCGAGGAAATTGGAGCTAATTACAGAGATCGGCAGTTTATCCTTTGTCACAGGTTGAGCAGAGCATTGGCAAGTTTCAAGAATTTGGAAAATTTTCTTTTGGTAGGATAATGCGAAGATGGTCGGCCTTTTCCATGTGAAGTCGTAATGCTCAAAGAACGGTATTCCTCTCAACTCACACTAAGATGTGTATACAGTAATTAAAAGAGCAAAGTTTTTCATGATAGGAAAGTTTTCAACATTTTTTTAAGTTCGACAAGGATATATAACTTTCGCTGCTATTATTACTGCTATTAACGATCAGTTCTATTACCGAATCGATGCAGAAGACGATGTTAATTCCCGAATCAACAAATTAAGGAGGATTTTGCCAATATGTCCTGGAAAATCGCAGTGAAATCGCAGTATAAACAATACTTCGGCTGATTAATTCGAATGTGAAATCAGTGCAACTCTATGGTTGGGAGACGTGCAAGAATTGTGCAGACTATAGCAAAACAATATCAACGGTCAAAATAAAAGAGAAAAAAATGAATTGGATAGACTTGTTATAGTCGAACTTTATGCCTCCTCTACAATGCATGGTAAAGCGACGTCGTCAAAACGAATCGTTTGCTGAATAACACATAAATACACGAAATATGTATGTAGTGGTAAGCTTTTACATTAAACAGCTGTTAACCTGTCAATTATAATATAATATAATTTCTCGATTTCCTTAAGGAATTACATAAAAGGAAGTATTTGGCCTCAATAATTTATACTAGAAGAGTATAGCAAACTAAAAAACCTGTGTACAGTGCAGTGGGACAAGTCGGTTAATATAAAACTTTGTTTTTGCAAGTCCTAGTCTACAGCTGTATTATTCTAAATTCCCAGTACATGGTTTAATTAATTAATTATGCTGAATACACATGAGATATTACTACATCGTTTGTGCTGATTAACTACTACACATAAGCTCGTCCTAATGTCGTCAAATGAAAGAGAGAAGAAACATTGTTGTAAACATGTCTTCAGATGCTTGTAGATTAAGCATTAGAGACAAGATCGTTGATGAATTATTAGGCGGTATATAAAACAAAGTGAAAACCAGACGAGATTGCTCAGGACGACAAAAGTAATAAAAATGACTCGCGAATGCATCAACAAAAAATGTGTACAATCGACTATAAAGATAGAAAAATTAAAAGAATAGGAGAGAATTATATCTCTACTTTCTTGATGCAAATGATCGACTCTAGGCTATTTCTTTAGACATTTCTTGTAAGAAAAGCTATGTATCTCAATATCAAAATTTCTCTTCGGCAAGGGTGTTGAATGCCCTAGTCAACATTAGGTTGAAGGAAGTTTTTAAAAAATGCCATCCATACAGAAATTATTTTGGACAGATTACTGTTGCTTCCAACAGAATGGCGCAACGGCCTTTACTGCAAAAAATACGTTAAGAGTCATGGGAAATTAACGTGATAAATCCGTTGTATTTTTTTTATTTTAGGATACATTTAACTGTTTAATTTTGTTTCGGAAAACTTTTTCTCTCCAATTAATTATTTTTCAGCGACGAAGAGTATACTCGACGAAAACAGAGTAATTTTTTTGTGCTTTTTCAGAATTTAGATTGATTGATTGATAATACGAATAAAATGACGTGACGAGTATACTCGACAATATACTAAAAATTGCCATTCCTTCAGTTAAGACGGTAAAAGTTCTAGAATTCTATTCGTAAAGTCATTGTACGTGCATCTAGCAAGGCATTTAAAAACAACTTCATTTACTAGTTGTGTAACCAAGAGAAGAACATATCGAATAAAAATTAGTTCACTCATTACTTATTATTATTTGGACTTTTTAAGACCGATGTATTTTACTTGTTTTGTTATATAATCTTCATAAAATAAATAATTGATCATTGGCATCGTACTGAAATATGAAATTATTACGAAACGATAAGGCATATTTGGACGGACGTCATTCGAATAAAATTTCAATTAAGTAAAATATAAATCGGATGAACAATCTTAATCTTGCTGCTCAATTGAAAATTGTATTCGATGAACTATTTCAACTGAATAAATAAATGTATTGTGAATTCATTCTTTGCTTAATTAACTTTCTCCATCCATCCAAAAACTTACTTACTTACTCCCTCTGCCTATCACAACTATACATAAAAATACTAAAATTAATAATCCATTACATAATAAATACTTAATAAGTTTTGAAAACTTGTTTTTTTTACTTTCAAGCTTACATTACTATCAGACAACTACCGAGGGCCACAACAATTGGAAATACCAGTCGACACGACCATGTCAAATTTGCAAATCAGAATTGATGGTGCAGTACAAACAGCAACTTTGGAAACTCCCAACGGTGGTTAGTTACCTACTCCAATAAGTAAAAATATTTATTAAATGCACCAACCTAGATGTATTATCTAATAACCAGAGTACAAAAGTATTTGTAATAAAACTAATAATATGTAATAATAAAATCAGAGTGTGTTTGTCTAAAAATTATGATTTTTTTTGTTTTGTTTTGTTTTGTTGGGTTTGGTGTAGTATGCGTTATTTGTGATTTTAACTTATGTGTTTTGTATATTTATTTATGCTATACGTGTACATGTTTAATTAGTAATTTGTTTAGTTCTAAGTGAGATCAACATCCAATTTTCAATCCGACGAAATAAGTCAAATATGCTTCTCTAGAAACAAATAGAAGATAGACAGAAATCAAATTTTCGTTTGAAAAAAGTGGAACTGTATTATGCATTTTGTGAAATTTGTATCTTCATCATTCAACCCCTAATTCCCCCTTCCTTTCTAGTCAAAACTGTACATTTTATCATAGGGCATTCTCTGAGCCTTAGGTATATTAAACTAAAATAAAAAAATCTGTCAAGATGCGTAATATATTTTCAAATTTATCAAATGCAAAAATATTGATTCCTCGATTTACATTTTTCGAATTTTAATGGGATCGCACTTTACTACTTAGAACAGTGAAAAAAATCAATGTTAAAAATATCACAATTAAAGCTTCCCTAGCCTTAGCCTCACAAATACACAAATGAACTTTAAAAATATTATTGGGGTGCTTTTGAGTTAAATGTCAACACCAAATTTGCACAATATTTTTCTTTTTATATTTCACTAACAAAAAAAAAATTCCACTCTACACTAAATTTTTTTAATCTTATTTTTTCCTTTATTGTGCTGGACAGTGCTGACATAATCAGAAAAATTCACAATTCTTATATGTAGGTATCTAAAAATTTTTGGGTTAAATCTACAAGAAATATCACGTAAAACAAAAGTTTATGAAATAGGTTTTTCAGTCAGTCTTTTTCGATTAGGCGAAAACGTAAAAATTGCTTCGAACCCCTATTTCATCACCGCTATTTTATAAAAGAAACATATTCTAACCATGGAATTGATAAGAACGTAACATATTATTAATAACAGCCAAATTAAGGTGTATACTAGAATTCAGCTTACTTGGAATATTTCCAAGTGAAACCTTATTAATTACTGCTGCACTATTACGTTCATAAGATATTAGAAATAGATAGGACCGTTTATTTATCGAGGCATAAATAAAACGTCTGTTATACAGGATGTTTCCTCCATGGTGGTCAGTAGAGCAGGAGGTGGTAATACTCACATATACAAAGAAAAAATTGTGAGGCAGGGGGAAGAGAGCAGAGCATATCAACCGTCACAGGGTGATTAAGAAAAAAAAATCTACTTTTTCATAAAACACCTTGTATCTTAAAAAGTATAGCGCGTACGGTCACGGTTAAGAGCTCATTGTATATAGAACTTCATGGCTTTTCCTACAACTGCTCAACCAGTCCCGTACCGTATTTTTAGTTTGACCTCTATTTTTTTTTTTTTGCAAAAAGGTCATTAACATAACTTTTTTTATACTGTAAACTGTAAGCTCTCCTCTTTAATTTGACCTATTACTATTACACCCTACCGTTAAAGAGTTATTAGCTCTTAACCTATTCCTGACCTGAATAAGCTGTGAGCTGATATTTAGTCTAAGGTCAATTTTTCTTACTTTTACTCGAAAACTTAAAAGTACCAGTAAAAATATTGGTAATGTCCAGTGCCCGTACTTTTCCAGTACTTGCCAGTATCTCCCAGTACTTACTGGTACTTTACTGATACTTACTTGTAATTACTGGTTTTTATAAATGGGTACTAAATTTATAAAAACTACTAATTACAAGTACCAGCAAATTTTCACCCTTTAAGTGTTTTCTAGTTTACTATGATTATTAAGACACATAAATGATGTACACAGAAATTTTTATTAAGTCAATGAATTCCATTTCATATCATCATATGTAACCTACATAGCAGTCTTTTAAATCCGTCTCATATATCATAATCTTCTTTCTTCTATATCCGCCAACTTTGCTTTATGTTTAAAAAAAAAACTCCTCATAATAAGCATCAAGTCTTTGTCTCCCACAATTAATTTTCACTACGCGCTATACATAAATGCAGTGTTGTACTGGCGAGTACTGGAAAGTACTGGAAAATACTGGTACACACCAGTACCAGTTTTCGTACTGGTACTCAAAACATTTTAAGTCCCAGTAAAAGATACTCACTTTTACTGGTAAATTTATTTCCAGTATGTATAAGTACTGGTACTGGGAGATGTAATGAGTAACAATTTACTTGAATAATATACAACTCTGGGTGTTATAGGTGAAATTAAAGAGGAGAGATGACAGTTTACGATTTTTACAACAAAATAGTTATGTTAATGACCTTTTTGCAAAATATATAGAGGCCAAAGTAAAACAAAAAGGTAAAAAAATCCAAAATTTTTAGTTTTTCCGTTCAATAAGTTCTTAACTGTGCCCTACTCCCTGTACTTTTTAAGATACAGGGTGTTTTGTGAAAAACTAGTTTTTTTTTTCTTAATTAACCTGAAACCCCGAAACGGTTGACATGCACCCCCTGCCATACAATTTTTTATTTGTCTAGGTGAGTACTATCACCTCTTGCTCTACTGACCACCATGGAGGAAACACCCTGTATGCTAACACGTATTATAAATGTACACAAAGAACTATTAACACTCAACTGTTTGACACAAAAATAAGGCCATCAACAAATAAAAAACACTCAAATAAAATTAAGCAACATTTAAATATAAATTGATGTTTTACAGCTTTGTATTATGAGATTATATCGCACTCTTACCCCTATCAGCTTCACTCAATCATTCACTTCACGTATTCCTATTTGATATACATATTATGTATAACACTTAAATCCACAGTAAAGCGACTAAAATGTACTCGAAAACTTGTTAAAATGGTTGTATGATTTTTTCGAAAACAGTTCGTCAAGCAGCAACTTTTGCATTTCAAAAGTAAATATAATTGCCGAGCTCATGAAAAGATCTCCCACTGATTGTTTTACCGACAGACGCAAAAAATTTAAGTTCATACTAAAGATTCTTACAGCATTTCCAGATTTCGTTAAACGTTTTCCACAATGAATTAAATTGAAAACAGATACTATTGTACAAAAAAAAAATTAAACCAGATTAAGTCACAATCAAAAACAATAAAATTTTGAATAAAAATAATTAAAACATTCATATATATATTTGGCATCGTATACAGATATGTACTGTTATTCTGTAGACATTTTCAAGCTTTTATAAACAAATTGGTGGTTTTTTGTGCTGATTTATCTAAGAACAGTAAAACAGTATGAAATTATTAAAGTCGTTTTTCCAGCTATGTAGAATCTATTTTCATTATCATATTTATGATATACATATTTTACAGTTTCAACAAGTTTAGTGATTATATTTCTTTCTATATCAGAAACCATGTTATGTATCTTCTGTAAATGAATCCGAGAGAATTTGTCTCGCAGTTTTTTTTTTTTTTTCTTAAGGGTCAAACACAATTCCGCTGTTTCGATTCGAATCATTCCAATCAAGCGAATGCATAAATACAATTGCTTTTTCAGTTTTGAATACGCTAAAATGTTGCCAGATTTGGTTTTGCCGCTTTACACCCATGCCACGGTATATTGACAGTAACGGGTATGACTGCTATGAACCACGGTTGGCCATCTTGAGCATCATGGTATCACACGACTATGCTAAAGATATTATATATATTAAAAAATTAAAATTAAATCTGAAGTCTTCATATGAATTGATGCCGTGGAGTCACTGTATCAATTGTCAAAAATCTAGTCGGCATACCTTGTTAATGTCAGTAAACCGTTCAAGTTCATGTTCAGTTTTATCGAGGCTAATTCATATAATTTACAAACTTTTTTTCTTATTAAATATAACTTTGCAACTTAGTAAGATATATCTGCCTAACTCGCTGGATTTCAAAATTGTGAATGCAAGTTAAATGAGAGATTGAAATTCAAACATCAGTTAATTGCTTTGTCATAGGAAGGTACTGAATGTACATTAGGAAACTGAGTACACTAAATGACACTAAACCTACCTTATAACTACATAATGACAGAAAAAAACCTTTGGCAACTATATGAAAGGTATCTATATGGTGTGGGCTATCCTTACAGATGAGTGTTAAGGCTACTGAATGTAACTTATATAGAGTTACGTACAAATGTAATAGTTCGGCTTTAATTGCAGTTTATCACATGAATATCACTACGGTTACACAAGGCGAAAACTTATTCCCTAGTAAGTGAGGCACACTGTTATCCTCTGTAATTAGTTGATAATGCTTTTGTGTAAAAGGGGATCCTCAGTTGGTTTGGAGATCTAGGAAAGAAAGAGTTAAAAGTGGACTCGTAGAGTATATTTATGGACGAGTGATAGTAATTGTCAGTCAACGAATCGTTTCTATTCTCGATGAAGACGTTATTGATTATTGGTTTTGGATGGTTTTCAAAATTATTCAAGGCGATAATTATCAAGTAGATCATTAGGGATGCTATGTTTGCTGTACTATATACTTATTAGAGTGACATTTTGTAACTATTTGGTCTGCGGAATTCGTCAACGCAATGTCTCGGGATACTTCTCTCAAAGGTTTCTAGCGCGAAAGCGACATTGGGAGTTATTTGCATCCATGACATGAATCCAAGCCTAATTGGGCAAATTAGGATCTTGTATAATAGCAGTTTGGAACCTTTGCATAAATGTTTTGAGTTTAACAGGGGTCTGATAATGGCTGCAGTCCCGCTTTTGCTGTTGTTTGGGCTTTCCTCGTGTGTGGATTGGAGCACAATCTGTTATTGAAATGCCTAGTTACGAAATCTCTTCTTTAAGTGGAATTGGTCTATTGTTAATTTTGAGATTGATCGCATTTCTGAAGCAGATAATGGCGGATTTGGATTCATTAATTTTAAATCTCCAATTATTATAGTAATCTAACAGAATGGGTGTGAACTGTTGTATAGTGGTAATCGCCGAATGGGGTCTCTCGTCCTCAGCCAGGAGTCAGTAAACCGTTAAATCGTGCATATATGCAAAAAAAAAATATTTTTTATCATATAATTTCTCGTTTTTTTATATCGTCAACAAAAGCCTGCTCATCCGTCTTTAGGTATATAAACAAATCTTTAAACAGATAAGATAACTTTTTTTGGGTTATTTAATCTTAAAAATTTTTAATTTGCCTTTTCGATTCATTTAGGCACAGTAAAACAAAGGCATTTGCAAGTGTTTGTCACATTCCAATTCATCGCAAATTTGGACGAAGCGATTTATCTAGTGTGAATGGTTGTAAAACCAAACGAAGTATATTATTGTAAATATACGCACTCATCAATAACAATTATATTTTGTGCCTATTAGCAAGGCTCACTTCTTGAAAATATAACCGCGTATTCTTTGTATTAACTGGATAGTACCAATTATTATCAATCCTACGTGTTGCCTGCTATCTTACATCAATGAAACTATTTGAAACAAAAAAAAAATTAATTTTATAGATCGAAAGAGAGTTTTCTTTGTGGGAGTCATGGTATTCAAAAAGAAGACTTTTGACAGATTTTTCTTTTAAACGATTTCTTTATTTACTCTATGCTAATAGACGACCTTTTTATAATTGATAAAATTGATAAGCACCGAAATATGAAATTATCTAGATGCAAACACGTATGACTGAACTTTTTCAAATTTTACAAAAATATCCAATCAACTGATCTGAGAATCGACAAAAGACCTCATCGAAGCTAAGGTAAGTTATTTGATAAAAATTTTCACAATCAACAGGCTCGAAGGTAAAATTAGTATATAATCCACAAAAATAAAATCAACACATAAATAATGGAAATAAATATATTTTCAAGATTTCGTTAATTTTGACTAAAGCTGATAAGCTTTGTTTTTTATTCAAATAGTACGCTAATGTGTGTTTGAAAGACACTAGCAGACACTAAGATACATATGTATAGCAAAGTTAAACTTCCAATAAGGAAAGAGTATCTATTATGATTGATATACGGGGTGGCCCCAGTTCAGTCGTATTTATTCATACCATGGGATATCTAAAAAAAAAAGCTAATAGGCCTCTGAGTCTGATTCATATTTTGATCAAATATAAATACAAAAAACTTAATTAAAAAACCCTAACCAAAACCACGTCCATTAACGATGGGTATATACATAGAACGCCAAAAGATACTTAAAGAGATCGAAATTGGCAAACTAACGAAGGAAAACAAATATACATCAGAATATACCTAGGTACTCTTGAATTATTAAATTTGAATGTAAACCCTAAGGCAGACCATCTCCACCGGTTCGCTCATTTTTTGAGTTTTATTTATACTGGACCGTACAGCCCAGAATATAATACAAGCTACGTATCGATAGTTGTAGCTAGCTCATTTATATGCACTGCTGGTGATTGGTCGACCTGTCAACAGAAATTTTCAAACTGTCCAATGTTTTCTGTTTCTTATTGTTTTAAAAAATTGCTAGTAGTTTATATTAAAACGTCAGCAGTAAATGAAGCAAATAGTGCATTTTGTGGTTGTTTGTCCTTGAAAATCAATAGACATCAATTTTTTATAGGCTTTTTCACATCAAGAAAGGCAACATACACTGCCATTAAATTTTCTGTAGGAGCTATAGTTTAGGCTCCATGATTTTTTAAATATTATTTCTTTTCAATGAACACCAAAGTAATTTCCGGGGTCCAACCGATCGACTATGTAATATAATGTATAATCCAATTCGTAATAAAGAACTCCTCTGAACGCAACAAGTAGAAATTCGCTGTGTATGATCGCTAACAACTAAATGTGATTTAATGAAAGACCCAAGTTTCCTCTTATATTTCTAACTAGGAAATCAATCAGAAGACAGGTGTACCTTCAGTGGTCATTATCTTCTTATCCCACCTACATATGCATACCTACTTTATTCATATTTAACACTGGCATATTTGAAAATATTTCTTGAAAAACTTTATTTACAAATACTCTGTTTTCAGGTATTTTGCTTTACATCACTTCTGGACATTAGACATCAGATTACATTGCATACCTTTTTCACGTATATTGTTTGCATAAATCAATTATTACACAAAATATATTTCACAGCTTCACCATTCCGAACTATTGCAAATTACAAATATTGCACAAGTAAATTTTATGTAAATGTCGCACTTATCAAAATCCTACGCAGCTGTTTTTGACATTTCATTTTCGAATACGCTAATGTAACGAACTGTTATACATGCCTTTGAATTCATGCTGCTTTCCAAATAAAATTATTTCATTCTTATTTTTTATTTTAAATTTTATTTTAGATGTTCGTTTAAAGAATTTAAAAAAGATTTCACTCCTGCTGCCAAAAAATGATAAGAAGTTAAACGAAGGTCTAGAAGTTGATATTCCACTAAAAAAATTTCAACACACTTCTAAACTCTTACTTAAAGTTCTACCAGAAGATATAACTAACATTTACCACGTACTAGTAAGAATAGTAAGGATAAGACCTGAATTTGAAGGTAAGAATCTAAAAAATTAAATTACTCTTAATAACGTCCATTTTTATAAAGGCAGAACAGAAAAAGATCAGGGTAGATAGAGCTGCAATAAATAAAATGCAGCATTAACAAGAATTAGTAAGATTCAACTTTAAATTAGTTAAATAAGTCAATATTAACGGTAATTCGTGTCTAAATTCAAACTCGTAACAAATTTTGCGATACCTCCCCGATAGCACAGTAGCTAGCAACAAACTTTAAAGCACGTAGCACGTAATCGGAAGCAAGAGTTAAATTAATTCGGCTGCCTGTGGATTTCTTCTAGACTTCTTTAACTTGGCTGGTTTTATGGCAATAACTAAAAATAATTCACTTCTTCGAAAATTTTATTGAAGTTATTTATTCATAGGTCAGTCGAGTAGACATTTGATCCTGCCTCCAACGTTGAAAAATGGCTTTTTAGAATACTTAACGTGTCGCTTTCGATAAGACCTAATTTCTATAGCATCTTATTTAATGCAGAATTCGTCCATACATTTGGGAAAAAATCACTGGACAAATAAAAGCAAACAATGCAGGATCTGGAACGTTATGCGTTGCAAAACAACTATATAAAAATGATAAGTATGTAGTTATGTTCAAAAATAGTGGCATCAACAAAAAAAGATCTTTGGGCTCAAGAATAGTAAGCGCGAGGCTTGTCATATAAAAAAAAAATTCAATGCCACAATTAAGATCACAGAAACCGGTAACGAAGCAGTCGGTGAAAAAAATCTAAACAACCCAATAAGGGTTACTCACTACATTCGCTGCCATCTAGGTTAAACAAAGTTACCATTAGAGTTTATCACCTCAAAAACTGTTTTCTTCTTTTATTGATTATATCGGCAATGCAGACTTCTTTCTTTCTTTCTTTGCACAGAAATCCAGGATTTCTCATAAAAAAATCAAGCAGTCTGGTCATCCAAAACTTCATCCGAATAACCCCCAGCCTCTATAAAAGATCTAACAGTCACAATATTTCAAAAAAATCATTGGTCAATTTCAAATACATGGCTATGTTATGTTCTAAATTATTTTTATCTGCTCCAGGCTAGAACAGACAGAGTAATAAAGTCACAGCCTAACACGAAGTAACAGTAACTGAAATAAACTGGCACAAAACACATCAAATTTTCACAGGAAAGATAGTAAGCGAAGGGAAGTTCTAAAAAAAAATATGTCCCAACATTAGAAACTTACCACCTACGTAATCCTTATTTTGAAAAACACGTCAACTATCTTAGGTATTTTTAAGGCTCTAGATACAAGAAATGGACATATTCCGAAATGTTACTTAAAAATCTAGAACAAATTGTATTTTTACTAGCAATAGAAGCGCGCAATTGAACAAACCAATTATTGTCGTTATCAATAAAAATCCGGGAACATACTAAATCTAAAGCCTCAGAAAACTCATTCAATCGCGAAGTGAAATTATCAAGAGATAAACAGCGACCTTCGGCGCTAGAATCACTATACACAGATTAAGTACGTACATTGAACGGAACCAAAGCATCTTACGTCGATCTAGAACTTGTGTATTTATTAGGCGTGCATTGGGAAATATATAAATACATGGATTGACCCCTCGTGCTGTTTTTGTTTGAGAAGATCTAAAAAAAAAACAAAAATACAATTTTCGAGACGATCACCAAAGTTGAAAAATTGATAAGCGCCCTTTTATCGAAATTTCTTAGAAGAGCTTACAGCTTGGTTTATTTCTTTTTAGACGCAGACGTTTTCGATAATAATGTTCTGCGATCCATTAATCTGGTGGATGTATTTAATGACATGAGACCTAAAGGAGAAAATAATGAATTTTCTCACGAGAGCATTCGTTTCCCATCCGAAAGTGAAAACTTCAATGAAACTGAGCTTAAAACTGGCAAACAAGTGATTGCTTCACAAGGAATAACTAAAATTGATGTCGGCATCCAATCTCAACTCTTAGTCGCACCTGGAATGATGACGAAAATATATTTTGAAATTTTAAACTTACGCAATCAACCCATAAATCATGATATACGCGTAACAGATGAGCAACGCTTCTTGCAAACGCTCAATCCGCAAAGGTATTTTTCTGTGATAAACTGAATTGAAGAAAAATTTTCAATTTCTAATAACATTTTTGTAGAATTTTCTTGGCTCCTGGGCAAGCTGCAACTGTTATTGTAGGCCTAATGATTCCTCCTACAGCCTCTTCAGGGACCAAAGACATTATAACGTTCACTTGTTTGGGTTACGGACAAGCTTCTCAAGCTCTAGAATTAAGAGTTTTGTCAGATTCTGGGCCTGTGGTAAGTAATGTACAGCTTTACTAATTGAATGCAAAAATGCTTTAAAACTTTGAAATTTTTTTTTTTTGATTCCCTGTAAAAGAAAGGCCCTCTGACATTGTTTGAACATTCTTAATTAGTTTAATTGAATTTATTTCAGGGTGGATTTTTGTGAATCCAGCAATTATAGGAAATGAGAAAACTGACCTCTTTCCTCGTATTTTCATCATCTTCTCCTTTTTTGCAACCATATGTTTCTTGTATCAAAAGTTATTTTAACAGAAGGTTTAACAGTTTAATCAGCTGAAAATCATTCTGCATCTAGACCTTTTGCGAACATCTAGGACTGATTGTTTTCATAGTATACGTAAAAAACCAAATTTTTTATATGGCAACACCAAGAAGGGGTTGTCCGATTTAGTCTATTTTCGAAATTTCATTTACTATTGCTATGAAAACACATGTACCAAATTTCAGCTCTCTATGTCGACGCGTTCTCAGACTATTACTATTACTTTATTTTCTGTGTTTTTTTACAATTTCATGCGAGCAATTGACGCATAAGCTACCCTCCACGATGCAGCTGACGATTTTTTTTCAACTCACTATGATATCAACTGTTTATAAAACAAAAGTTTCAGCCGGCATACTATTACACACTTAAAAAATAATAATTTTACCACTTTAGCAGCCTCTAACACCCACACCCACCGCGGTTGCGTCAGCTGACGCTTGGTTCACTTATTAGTCATAACAGTGGCGACATGTTATAACTTCGCATCGAAAGCTATCATCGAAGCGAAGATTTAGCTCTGGCGGTATGTTATAAGATTGTCGTTCGACAGGCGATATTGCTTGTTTTGAAATTTTTTCCCCTAGCACAAATGACATTTGATTCTTTTTCTGGTTGTTGATAAATTTTAATAATAATACAATTTGGAATTTATGAATTTTTCAAACTCAGTGGCTTTATTTGTGGAGGATAACGAAAATGACGATGAAACAATTGATTACCGGGACAAAAGAAAATATTTAAGACAGCGGTATTATGTTATGGATATGCCTAACAAAATATACTGCCTTATTGATTTTTGAATTTAAGAAATGTTCTTACCACTTTTATAATTTTAAGTTTGAAGAATCCATATAATTAATATATAAAATAATTTATATTGAATAAATTTTAAAAAATGTAACATTTAAATATAATTTCTTAAATTTTACATACATTTCTTAATCTTTGCTTGTAATATCACTCTCAGCAAAGCTCAGTGATATTCTATCGAAATTATCGCCTGTCGAAATTGCTACAACATACCGACTATCGATAAATTGTCGAACGTCGAATCTTTCAACATCTTGCCCCAGGGAATACTGTAGCTTGAAACAAAGTAAGGCCTGAATTACAATTACGACTGATCAGTCGACTACGACTTTGCCCAAATGGAAATGCATGTGGTAATATACAATTGCAACTTCGACTGCGACTGAAACAAAACTTTTCTCAAAGTGCAAAGATGGTGTTGGCTGCGGCCAACTTCAGTTCAATCACAGAAGTCGGGACTTCTGGTTTGTTCAAGCAGTTGAGCTTTAATTTAAGTACAAATTTCACCTCAGCGTCGACTTCGACTTAAAATCAAGTCGCAGTCGACAGATCAGTCGTAATTGTAATTCACACTTGAATGTAAATCCTTACAGCTCTATGAGATCAGTTGTAGATAAATTCAGTTTGCGAGTGTATCAAAACAAGAAAATTGCAAGTAAAAGGAAAAGATCAATATAAAAAAATAAGCAATAAACATCCTTGCATTGTATTGCAATAAATCTATATAGACATTTTTTAAGTAAATACTTAAATATGTCAACGTCAAACTGTTTAATTTTGTTATTGACAGCAATGCCAATGAGCTTTAATGGCTCAAATCTGCAAAAGTTTGACCTTCCCGAGTGCATATGTAATAAAGGCCTCTCTTTAAAGCTCTGACATCTTACCGGAAAGATTTTACTAAGCAGAAACCGAGAATAGATATTTTTTATACGATGGTTTTCGAGCGAATACTTATTAAAAAACTTTAACCGATCCATTACACCATTGAAGGTGCTAAAGAGTAAAACGTATGCCGTACGATCTTGAGCACAAAATGTTCATGGGGCTCACAATTAGTTAAAAATTTAAGTAATAACTATTTTCCGGCGCAGTGATAGCGATAGTACGATATAGAAATGCATACTCCTATTTTACCCTTTACTGTTAGGTAATTTCTGGTACTTTAAAATAATTCTTACAAATTTTCCACTATGAAGCTCCTGTTGAATTTGGTCTGGTAAACAAATGAATGCAAATTGAACAATTTGATTGGAGTATTGGAATATGACCTTGTTGGATTTCAAAATCTTAAGCACAAAACCCAACTGCCAAACTGAGATTATGTCTCAGTGTGCATGATATGCAGCACACATTTAATACGTTCCCGATTCGATTAACGCTGCTGTTCATATAACTCCGATCGCACTATCATCTATTTCAATAATTTTACATGAGATATAAGATTCGATTTACGACCGTAGCTACATATATTGCTTTATCAATATCATATCAAATTCTTTCCAAAACATTTTAAACTTCCAATATAGTTCACACATTTTTCAGGACACAACTCCTCCATGGTTAACGTGGACCTTTGGAAGTCGCTGTGATGGTTACAATACAGGATCTTGTTCGAACCGATTTTGGAGATTAGATATTACTGGACAAGATTGGGATAGTGGAATCTTACGATTTCATTCAGTCCCAAATCGCATTCTACCTCGAGAACAATTTACAGTAGGAACAACTGAAGCTGTTAAAGTAACTTACTCTGCAAGCTGTTGCGAACCTCGTGTCACAATTACTGTTTACGATTTGGCTGGAAACCACAGAAGTGCTACTATTGATGTTAGAGATATAGTCCTGACCGAAGCATCGATTGCAGCAATCGTATTGGGTGTTTTTTTATTAATTTTACTTATTATACTAGTTATTGGCTTGATCGTTTGGTGTTGCAAAAGAAGAGAATCTCGAGATTTGCCTTCATTTAGAAGTCATCCAGAAAGAACCAGATGATGGCAATTCAATTAAGAATTTACTGGTGTATGAATGTATGATGTATCTAGTATTATAAAAGGGGGGTTAAGGTTTTCTATTATCAACTTAACTAAGTATAATATTTTTGTAAATAATGTACTGCCAATAAACGTAGACAACAAGTTACAAACAGTATGTTATTGAAATAAAATTAACCTCATGATTACTCACCCTCTGAAGTAGTTATTTGCGTAGACACTGGAGTTTTCACAACTGGCGGAGCAGCAGGTAGCAGCAGAGGTTTATTTGGAAAATCTTCAAAAGTTAACCCAGTCACTGAAGCACTTAGCAGAGGATTCTTGACAACCCGCGACGTGTCACCTTTCGACTTCTCAGACATTATAACTTCTGAAACTTCTCCCGCTAGAAAGTTATCTTGCAGATGCACTTCCGATCACCGAGTCGCCAGCTGACAATATTATAGAAATCAAGTAGTTTAGATTCTAAAAACAAATCTATATCCCCCAGAGGACACAAAAATCTCTTTTCCGTATGGAACCAACAAATTTGCAACAGTCAGAAATGAAGCTTACCGCAGTTAATAAATTTGACAGACTTCGACTTCGAAAAATGGTTTAAAAAGTGGAAACTTGGCTGTCAACTGTTATAATCACAGCACCAGCGTCTATTTAGTCGTCCTCCATGTGGGGGGGGGGCGTAGAAAAGCACAAAAGCTCGCAACGCCAACTGTAGCCAATAGATTTTTCTCTTACCGCCATCTACCGATGAATAGGGCTGTACGAGAAAACCGAATTCAACAATCGAAATTACGATAGTTCCTCTATTTCTGAAAAAAATGGCGATACGATGCTTGCTTTCTCGCCCATGGAGGGCCGTTTCCACCACGGCAGGTACACACAACTATTGGCGCTAGTGTCAAAACATCAACCATCAACAAAATGGCATAGGCGCGGGTTGATGTCCTTGACACACTCTCGACACTAGCGCCAATAGTTGTGTGTACCTGCCGTGAAAACGGCCCCCTGTTGGGGGGGAAAAAGCAAAATTGTTAAGCCAATCTCAAATCCTTTCTACCCTCTGGTGTTGGTTGATCCAAAACAACTTATTTTTAGGGGGGATTCTGTTCCTGTTCCTGTCAATTGGCGGTGAAAAGACAGAGTTCATGCTGCATGCATGCTGGTAAAGAATTGCAATCGCGTTGTGAGGTGATGTAACGTGAGAATTTTGCATACATACAGCAATTTTGTATTATGACAACACCGTTCAAGACGGCATTAAATCCGCCAGCACTCAAAATGGCCGCTGTGTTCATAGCAACGTACTGTGACGTCGAAAAGGCTCTGTAAAAATCAATTTTACGAAAAGGACGTTATAGAACATTCGGGAAGAAGCACTTTAAATAAAGCGGCCTTACCAAAGCCATTTAGTTCAGGAGTATGTTCCTGCTCAGAGGCAAGCATGGACGAAGTCTGCTTAGCAATACTGGGTACTACAGTTGAAAATACCCAGCTAGCTGTGAATAAAATGGGGAATCCCAAAACATATCGTAACAGGAAATATAAAATTTTAGATCAGTATCGTTTTCCTGATGAGACACCTATTTGCAGTTCCCCAGCAAATCTAGATTTAGAAAGTCTACTTGCAGCAAAAAGCGAGGTTGTGAAATCTTTTGTACGTTCACAGCTTGTGCATAAAGATACGACTAAGTGGACAGGTTAGTGAAATCATTACTAGTCCCCTTATTGACTTACGGCTGTGAAATGTTTTGCAAATTGGATTCCCACTCTTTGCGTAAGATTAATGTAGCATTCAACTCTCCCACTCGTTATGCTTTTGGTCTAGAGCGTTTCAGTCATATCACTGCGTATTCCACATCTATTCTGGGTTGTAGATTGGACTCTTACCTTAAATTTCGAACTGTAATGTTTCTTCGCAATTTAATTGTAACCAAACAGCCAGTTTACCTTTACAGCAAATTCACCTTTGCTCAATCTCCAAGAACATCATCTCTATCTATGCCACTGTTCCGCTCGCGCACTAGTGAGATCCAATTTTTTGTCCAGTCCACCAGGATGTGGAGCTCTCTTCCAATACATATAAGGAGAAGCATTAGCAGTCGCAGTTTTCGCAATGGTTTATTTGCATTTTTGCGATCTATCCAATAGTTTTAAGTACATTTTTTTTCTTGTCTATTTTCCACTATTTATCTATTTATTAACTACTCATTAGCTATTATTTCTACAATTATAAACTAAGAATATAAGTTTGTATTGAGGGATTAGGTTTTTTTTGTTAGGTTAATTTAGTATATGTGCTTGTACATATTATGAACTACTTGTTGTTGAAATAAATTAATTTGAATTTGAAATTTGTTTGAATAGTCATAGTACTTAGTACAAAAGGGGATTAGGGCTACAGGCGACACCCCTCTAAAAAAAAAACGAGTGGAGACAGTTACCTCCGCGGTCACTTGGAGATACTGTTTTATTTCATTATTCATTTTTTTATTCTTTGCAAAATTTAATAGGATCTCTCTGGAATGGGCTTGTATCACTGCTAAGGGTTTTGCTGAAAAATCTAAGGAATTCCATAAATTAAGAGAACCATCAATACGTACGCTACTGAATAAATGAGGAATATGATTCGAGAATGCTGCGCTGTAAATTAAATCTGTATGTCCAAAAACTGTTAAAATTAAGCTAGTTCTGCTGGCGTCCCAATCATACCGATAGAAAATCGAAAAACACGCTGGCTCCAATAAGCAAATCTTATGACATGGAACACTATTTATAATAATACCTACTATTCATTTCTGTTACCATCTTGGTTGCAAGAGACCTTCAAGGAATTAGTTATTGTTCCAAAAAATAAAAAGTATATAACGTTTCTTGATTCGAGATTCAAAACTGACGAAGCTGGAGCACTTTCTAAATTTGTACTTGAACTAGACGTACGTGCCATCTGTATTTCGCTCGTCAAGCTGGGAATAATTGAAAGCCAACAAAAAAGGCAGGTACATTGACTGTTTGCTACATCGATTGGGAACTGTGTTATTTAAAATTTAAATTTATATTAAATGATTACTTTCTGCTCCGTGTATATTTATTCGCAGTCAATTCTCGAGAGTTAAAGATTGTGTTGTTGGGTACACAGCTAGCTAGAGGTGCATAGTCACCCAAATCAAGTCTATCCAAATAACATCGCAAGTCCCTCAGCGAGATTGCGTTGTTCAGCAAATGACATATCGTTACTTATTGCATTTTACGTTGTTGTCTTCCTGCAAAGTAGGCGTTGTTTAGTGCATAGTTTTTAAACGGGAAACCTTCAATTTTTTCCAAGTAATTTATGTATGAATATAGAATATACGAAGTCTTTTCTTTTGTATGCATTCTCATTTTGTGTTCCGCTTTATATGGTGCTTTAAAAAAAAATCAAAACATCTGAAAATATTTCGCGGAGTTGTAGAATAAGCTGAGTAGACGGGTTAAGTTTTGACCACTTTTGCCTTATAGTATGATAACAACGAGACATTGGGCAGACAAGTACAATATTACAGCGAACGACGAACGAGGATAGAATGCGATAAACGTCAATGCAACCGCTATCACTAAAAGCTACTGTATTCATTGAATTCAATACACACTTCTAGAGTCATCATTTGAGCAGTGAACCTAATTCTCTACGATCACTATAATATATTTCTGAAGACAATATCAAAACGCTACTTCTGGTCATGTAATTGCCCATACATTGAAAACTGAATTAATCACAAATAAAAATAAATAAAAATTTACATTTATTACTAGTCAAATTTTCCCATTGCATTTAGGATGTTATACTCATTTATGAATTTACTTTTATCTTTTAATGTTCCACATGCTTCTCTGTATATTTCACTTATCTTCTCAGGATCACCGAAGCCTTTCTCAAATTTCAAGAAATTAATCCACACGTCAGATCTCTCCTCGCCAAAAAACCTCACAGCATTTTTATGACACTTCCTCCAATGATCTATATCGGGATTGAGCTAGAATAAAAAAAACAGTTAAAATGCTTCTGCACGATATATAACTGAATATTGATCGTACTGAATCTGATTCAAATGAAGCCATCTTTTTATGTAGCTCCAGATATGGAGGACTAAGCAGTGTCAGTCGATCATACAATTTCCTTACTTCTTCTACTGATTTATTTATCATGTAGATTTCAAGATAATGCACGCGAAATGGAAGAAATTTCACAGATGTTTGATTGCACACCTCAGAATATATCTGATAAACGTAATCGTATTTGTCGGGCAATGTTTGATAGTACTGCAGTATAATCCGCCATAGATTGTATGTTAAATCAGCATTTTTCAATGCATCACAAGCTTCTCGGAAAATTGTCATAACTTCTGTCTCGTTATTTTTTTCGATATGATGGCACATGTATAGTTGCCAAGGCATAGTTGAGTTTGGATATAATATCGTCCCCTTCTTGATCACCTACATTATGCAGAACAAATAAGAAAGTGTTTATTCAATAAAAATTCGAATTTACCTGTATTATCTCTTCCTCGTTAACTTCGGATGCCCTTAAAATATCAATATATGCTCGAAAATGATTTTCATTCAGTTGATGAGCTGCTAGAGCTCCTCTGAAAGCCTTTTCTAGCAAACTCCATTTGAGTCTTTTCTCGGTGCTCATATCTTTGTTTAATTCTAACATTGCATCAATATAGTATGTCCACATCTTCTCTGTATTTACCTAAAACGCAGTGTCTATTTAATTGCAATTGAAAATTGCACATTGAAAACGTTATTTGGGGAAGTATCTTTATTTTGTTCTGCCTTAAACTCGAAGTTGACTTTCAAATTATATTTCCTGACGCTTGAAATGTATCTTTATGTAAGACAATGAGTTTAAAAGAAGAGCTAAAGAAAGGCAACTAGTGACTGAAAACGCTTGTACTTCTTCTTACCATCAGCTTAAATGTCTTTAAAGTCTCTACAAAGCTCTGTACTGTTGTGTTTTACAAAAATTTAATCTAGATTTACAAAGAAGTGCTGGCAATGAACCTAAGTCTAGTCACTATTTGATAGGAAAAAATTATTATAAGATACCTACTTACCACTGTCAATGCTGACTGATAAATTTCCGAGCAGAGTTCTAAGTTACGTTCTGATGGCCTTCCATAAGAAGTCAAGTAAACATTACTTTCTTTATCAAGATCAATATCAATTTTTTCATCCATTTCCTCACTATCGTCTGCTTCATTAGAACTTGATTTCATTTCCATTTTTTCTTTTAAAATTTTGCCAGTAGGGAATCCTTTGAGTTCCCGTTGTGCTAGTAAGTGCCAGACCAGTTCATCAGTTACAAACTTATCTATTAGAAAACCGATTACGAGCTCCTGTAGTTTCTTGGTAAAGGCATACTCTTCAGTAATTTCAAGTACTTTCGCCCAGTAATCAATTTGAAAGTCACAATTTTTTGAATTGTTAAAAACAGCCATCGCCAACCTGTAATCTGGAGACTAACCCAAACATTTTTATTTACATGAAAATGCAATATGTAATTTTACGCACCTGTTCGGTAATAGCTAAGGGTAATAATATTTCAAACATTTTTAGATATACATTTGGACATTCTGGATGTTTTTCTATAGCCGACAGAAGTAAATTTTTTGCCTTTTCCATATTCTTTGTTTCTTCACACTCCCACTGAACAGCATCTAACCAATATTTTGGTTTATCACCATGGAACTGAAGTAAAAATCAAAATTAGTAACGTAAAAATTAATTTAGCATCTGTTTGTCATTTCTTACCAGGAGCATCTTCTCATATGCAGCAGATCCATCAGGGTAAAGCCTTGTAACTTTGCAGAATTTTATATACGCTTCCCACAAGGCAAGTTCTTGGGGAAAAAAATTGAGACCTTCGACAAATAACTTCCTTATATGCGCCGTTATACAGTATTTTAAATGCTTCAATTTGTAAGCATTCGAATTTTTCCCTCTTATCGATATTGTTGTGAAAAGACTCTTTTTAAAATTTATAAATTCGTAGTAGTGTTTTACAGACTTTGAAGAGCTGTTGATTTTCCCTTCTAATAATTCTTCTTGTTTCATGAGCCACCTGCAAGGAAATGTTTAGTCTCTGTAAATCAAATGTTGCTCTTAATGTTAACTTTAATTCTTCTTGATCCTCAATTCTCAATTTATTTTTGTCTCCATACAGTCCTGAACTCCTTAATTCTTCATAGAATGGAAGCTTTTGCTCCTGCCTTAGAGCTATGTTTTCTGCCATTTTAGTAAATCGCTTATTTTTTGATAGCCGATATAAATATAAACGTTAAGGATATTTTATCAAGGTTTTTTATATTGTGTATTGTTTATAAATTCCCAATGAACTTTAAAATGCAAACGTAAGAACATGCAGTAACACAGCACATTGCGCTATGGACAGTTACCACATTCCATTATAAGAAATGTCAGTCTCAGTGTCACTGTCAATGTCAATCTTATCGATATCGATATAAATTAATATCGATATGCAATTTTCGATTTGAGATGATGACATGATAATATAATAATTTAATAATCTTTACGTCTTGTAAATTTGTGATATAGTTATTGTTTATATCAAAAACTGTGACTTAATTGAACGCGCACACAATTATAATTTCGGTAATCATATAAGGAACTACCCGCAGGAACATTATTGTTATGGCACGTCTAAGCCAAGGGAAGGAAATTTGTTCCTTCCCCCAAAAGTTCGCGTCTGGGTTGGGCCCAAGGTAAAGTGGGAAATCGGTATAAGATGAATCACCCTGTATCTGTCAATTGCTATTGAGTGAAAGAAATATCATCTGTGCACACTACGCTGACATTTATTGTACAAAACAGTTTGAATTTGAGAAGGCGGGAAAATATATTACACAAAAATGTCGCTTTGGGTGGATAAATATCGGCCACGCGAGCTTTCAAAACTAGATTACCACAAGGTGATAACATAAAAGTTAAATTCCATATTTATAGCATTAATATTTTCAGGGACAGGCAGGGCAATTACGGAGATTGTGTCAACAAGGAGATTTTCCACATCTTATGTTTTATGGGCCTTCCGGAGCTGGCAAAAAAACCAGAATTATGTGTCTGCTACGTGAATTATATGGACCTGGTGTTGAAAGGCTTCGAAATGAGATGATGACATTCACAACACCATCCAATCGAAAAATCGAAGTAATGACAGTTGGGAGTAATTACCATCTAGAAGTGAATCCTTCAGATGCTGGAATATATGATAGAGTAGTTGTAATCGATTTAGTAAAGCAAGTCGCACAAACTCACCAGATAGATCCAAATGGGCAGCGGGAATTCAAAGTGATTGTCCTATCCGAAGTGGACGAATTAACTAAGGATGCACAACACGCTCTTAGGCGGACTATGGAGAAATACGTTTCAACATGTAGAATTATTTTGTCTGTAAATTCAACATCACGTATAATACCAGCCATTCGGAGCAGGTGTCTTGGTATAAGAGTTTCTTCACCAAATGAGAAGGAAATTGTAAACATTCTCCAAAATGTATGCAAAAAAGAGGGTCTCAGTCTACCTGAAGATCTGGCTAAACGAATTGCAGGGAAATCTGAAAGAAATCTGCGAAGAGCCATTCTTATGCTGGAATCATGTAAAGTACAGCAATATCCCTTTACATCAACTCAAGAAATCGTTGAATTGGATTGGCAAGTTTATCTTAAAGAGACTGCAAATCAAATTCTCTTAGAGCAGACTCCAGCTAAATTGGAAAAAGTCCGAGAACGATTATACGAATTATTGTCTCAAGGTGTTCCGCCGGATGTTATATTCAAGGGCTTGGTGATAAATCTAGTAAAAAGTTGCGATATGTCGCTGAAAGCTAAGACGCTTGAATGCGCTGCGCTATATGAACACCGAATGCAAAGCGGCGCTAAGCATATCTTTCATTTGGAGGCATTTGTTGCTTATTTTATGAACATCTATAAAAAATTCATTTCGGATGCAATGATTATGGATGACTTCTGAGTTTTTTCCATTTGTAAACAATAAACATGCAAACATTCTTATTATTATTATTCATTAAATTTTGTTGTATTAATGTGTTATATATGTAGAGGTGAATTTCCCTTGACCCAGGCGGATGCTTTCTTATTTTGCGATTGACTGCTCCCATTGGCGTAACTAGGTAGGGGCCAGGGAGAGAATGGGATATATAGTTATGTTTAATCTCAAGTTCAACGATAAGTGTTCTTTGGTTACCTACACTAATAGTCCAGTCAAATAAGCCGAAAAAATGCAAAAGATGTATTTAATTCCTTTCAGGCTGCAATTTGGAAGGTTGGTGTAGGGTGGTCCTGGGAGTATTGTCACAAAAATGCGGCGTCCCAGGGCCAAAACAAACGGGTGAAAGATAATAAAAACACCCCCGAACGCGTGATTATCTATTTGCCATGCGTGTGGACCGGAAGTGGTAAAATTTTTAACAAATTTGAAAATGCTATTTTGTTCAAAATATGATTCTAAATAAAAAAGTCCAAGGTGACCAACCCCTATCTCGTAAGGGCGCGGCAGGGAAAGCGAATGAAGCTAAGGGTGGACACATCGCTATATCCACGAACATTTTTAATTTTTTCTTAGAAATTTTGGTTGGTTGTGCAAAGTGAGACGAGATATGATGACTTTTGCCTTAGAATTCTTACTTTTTAGTTCATTATGTCTGCAGTTTTACACACTCGATGTTTTTTAGGGTTTTAGATAACTGCGATTGCGTAAGCGTGGGACAAAATTAGCAGAGAGGATTGTGTGCATTTCTTGTTTGTTTTTAATTTTTGTAATGTTTCTTGACGGACGGGGTAGGATATGGGATTGCAGGATACACGGGAAGAATGGGATGTAATATATTAATGGTATAGACTAGATGGGTGGGATAATTAGATGGTTAAAAATAGAAGCGTTACATTATTTAAAAATTTATTACTGACAAATCAAAGTAGTAATTTAAAATATGCAGATGCTTTCTTTTTTAAAAATAACAAAAAAAAAAGTTTTACTAATTCCCAATATGATTTACTGCAATAAATGTCTATCATTTTCAAATCAAAAAATCAAATCAAATTAAAAAGCATTTGTTTCATGTACCAGGCATTTTTTAGCTACGTAGAACGTTGGGTAGTATGATATTAAAGATTAACAAATCAGAAAAATAAACAATAAACTCATTTCATTCATTATTATGAATGGGTGGAAACCAGATCAGACAACTAGAATACATATACTAAAGAGCAAATAAGATAATATTAAGAGCAATTTAAGACTATGAGCTGCACTCAGGGTGTTCTATGAATTGTTGACAAGCTATGATTATGTCCCAGTTAGAAAAGCAAAAAATTGTTTGGAAGGGGGTAGTAAATCCTAAATATTTGGGATAGGAGGGGGTACCTTCAAATGTTATGAATCAATCACACTATAACTTCTGAAAATATATCCTATTAAGATGCCTTTCAGCTCATACTAAACCGTCCAGGCGTTCCAATAAATATTCAACCACATCCCCCGCAGCAACTATAGGTACATGTGAGGAACAATTGATGACCTGTAATACTCTGAGGTTTCCAAATATTGCAAGAAAATATTTTGGGGTGAAAATCGTTCAAAATTATTCTAGTTGTGGTCGAAGCTGACTTAGATAGGTGGCTAGAAGTTGGAAAGTCTGAACGGCTTACTATCATCTGAGATAAAAGTATTTTTATTAGGGTGTTTTGCTCAGTAGTTATATTAGTTCATAAAATTTGAAGTATACAACTTTCACCCGAATTGTAAGGACTATCCCCCCCCCCCACCCACAGCACCTTAACACCCCTCCCCTTCTTAGCATTTCAATATTGCTTGTCTAACCGAAACCTGTCCATAACTGTAAAACTAAATTTCTAAATACCCACATTTAATATCATTAATATATTACATCCCATTCTTCCCGTGTATCCTGCAATCCCATATCCTACCCCTTCCGTCAAGAAACATTTAAAAATTAAAAACAAACAAGAAATGCACACAATCCTCTCTGCTTATTTTTTCCCACGCTTACGCAATCGCAGTTATCTAAAACCCTAAAATACATCGAGTGTGTAAAACTGCAGACATAATGAACTAAAAAGTAAGAATTCTAAGGCAAAAGTCATCATATCTCGTCTCACTTTGCACAACCAACCAAAATTTCTAAGAAAAAATCAAAAATGTTCCAAACACGTCACGACAGTAAAACATGAACGCAAATATTGTGCAACATATAATCCGATAGCATTCTTCACTCCACCCGTTTTTTCTGCACCGACAACGAAACATTCACGCTTCTCTTGGTTGCTAGCTCCTGAGCCAAAATGTTGCAGAATTGAAAAAACCAGACACATGTTCGTGGATATAGCGATGTGTCCACCCTTGGCTTCTTTCGCTGTCCCTGTCGCGCTCTTACGAGATAGGGGTTGGTCACCTTGGACTTTTTTATTTAGAATCATATTTTGAATAAAATGGCATTTCCAAATTTTTTAAAAATTTTACCACTTCTGGTCCACACGCATGGCAAATAGATTATCACGCGTTTTAGGGTGTTTTTATTATCTTTCACCCCTTTGATTTGGCCCTGGGACGCCGCATTTTTGTGACAATACTCCCAGGACCACCCTACACCAACCTTCCAAATTTCAGCCTGAAAGGAATTAAATACGATCTTTTGCATTTTTTCGGCTTATTTGACTGGACTATAAATTGTAATTCATTTTGTTTGATGTACATAGTTAAGTTTAATTTTAAGTTCAGGCTTAAGTGCTCAGTGTTCACTGGTTGCCTCTACTATATATACTGTTTAGTCGCTAAGACCCTCCTATTACTTGTCGCCATTCTATTTACTTTTATTTATCTATTCTCCGGCAACATGTTATATCATACTACAAATCATACTACCATTTTTATATTCTTGCTATTGTTTTCATTCTTATTATTAATTTGCTATGGAATTATAATTTTTCTTTTGCTGCTCTAACGTTGCTCTATGCTACTATAGCTGCTCTAAGCCTCCTCTACTCTTAATTGTTTATGTTCAGTTTTGCTATTATATGTTTGTATCTACTATGTAACTCGCTATGATGTGCCCAGCGCTTGGCGTGCTTTTGGCACGGGTACTCAAATAAATAAATGTATGTTTATGTTTAATCATCCTCCAGTCTCTACTATTCTACTTTTGCGCGGAGAACACTGCATTTAACTTGTAAATAATTTTTTTTTATTTTCCCGCTAGCATTAAATTAAGCCTCCTCCGATTAATCAAGCAGTGTTTTGTATTTATGACTATAGAGATCCTGATATTCTGCATCAGCGTCTAATAGTCATGGTTAATCCCTTTAATAGTTATTTATTTAATGGGTTAATCTAGTCGTGCTTAAAGTATCAGCTACAACCATTGAATAAAAAACTAGTTATTTATTCAATGGCCACAACTAGCTAGCGAGAGGTACAGAAGTCAATAGAGGTCAATGTTGTTATTAGGAGCAGACGTCATTCTTCCGACATTGAAGTGACAGCATCAAATACCCCATTTATTTGCATGTAAAGATCGTGATTAGTATCCTCCAAGCAAAACATAGCTGTTATTTGTTTGTATTCACTTTTAAAAGCCAGCTGAGATTAAGGCGCATCCGACCAGCTTAACCAGTTAATGACAGGGTACCACAAGACCGCTTAAGAAAGCCCTTTTAGCGGTTTGTGTTATTTTTGTTGTTAATTTTCATTTTTTCTTCTTCATATTTTTGCTTGGAGAAAAAACATGCATGTTCCTACCCCGTTATTCTAATCCAAGTTATTTTATTTTTATGTTATCTTATGATATAGTAACCTTAGATATGGCTGAGCCTGGCTGCTAAACCAGGATTGGTATAACGCAGGGCCGTAGTCGATATATACATACAATTTTAAAAGCCCACCGAGATATTTTATATGAGAAAACCGATAAATGCTATGAAAGGAAAATTTATATGATTGCTTCTAGTTGTCGGCAATGAAGAGTCATCGTGCAGCGGGACAGGAAGATATGTGTGCGTTTAAATGTTTGCACTGTTACTAAATAGTCGTCTCGTAGTGCGCATTCGAGCAGTAATAATGACCAATATTAGACTGAACCTAGTGAGTATTATGCCAGATTAAAAGAATAAGACGCGTAAACGCAGACATAAAATTTAGAAAAATTCATGATATTGCAAGCAATCTATAGCATGGTAAAAGGTCCACTGTTCTCTACGCAATACAACCACTCCAAACCACGATAAAAAAAAAACATTCTTAAAATTTTAAATGATTTCAACAATTCGAAAATTTAACTAACAATTTTGTCAAACTTTTTGCAAAGCGATTAAGGATTTTAATCCAAATTAAAGCGATTATAGTTTTTTTTTATGCCTTCGACTTAATGAAAAGCACACTTTCAATTAATTAGTTTATTTTTACTTTCAGCATACACTTGGTACCAATATTGAATTTTATCTTTAGATACACGCTTCGCGGTGTCAATGTAATTTTGCAGTAACTCTTCCAGTTCAATCAGAGCCTAAAAGGATAGTTTTGCAAACATATTCAGAATATATCTTTGTAACGGATTAATTACCTGCTTGTATTCAACATCATCTGAATTAATTTTTAGACCATAAAGTAAAATGTCGATTGCATTAAGCGGAAGACACATTGGGGGTGTCGTTGATGTAATCGGGTGCTTTAAATTAAAATACTCACAACCTAAGCCCAACATTGCCCAAATATATTCTTTGGTTAAATCTGTGGCTTCAAGCAAACGATTTCGTGTTACAAGTAATCTCAACAGTTCGGACGCATTCTCTCCCTATAAATAAAAAAAATTTATTAAAAAAAATATACAGTAAATAAAAATATTAAATTTTGTCTCACCTTGTACGATGAGTACAGCCATTGTGGAATGAAAGCGTTAAGATTTAAAATTTTACTAACAACAATTTTACGAATGGCTGTAGACCCGGGCTCTTCATGTTCTTCAATCAATTTTTTAAGCAATGACCAAGCCATATCAGCTGCACTATTTTTATGTGGTAAATCTAGCAATTTTTTTTTTTTTTTTTACTAAAATTAACCTTTCAAAAAGTCATAATACCTGCCAAATCATTTTCTTGAAGCCATGCCCAGGGCTCATTTGGATTTTCATCAGCCGCATGTACGCACGCAGCAGCAAGACTATCAAATACTGGTTGTAAACTTAAATTATGGCCTTTAGCAAGCTTAAGGGCGGCCGAATATAAACCACAATTAGCTAAGATAACCATTAGTTCTTGAGCTCCAGCATTTAAAAATGAGCCTATATCGCGCCGATGTTTTGCTAAACATATTAGAGCTTCGGTTTCTAGGAGTTCTTTTTTAATATGCTTTATTTCGAGCACAACGACTTTCTCTTTTGTTATATCCTGAAAATATAACCGATTATAAATTAGTGATGACTACTTTAAATATTATATGATAATTGAAATTTTTTTTTATAACTATTCCTTCTTTAGTAAAGATTAACGAATTAGTACATGTCTTTGTAGATAAAATAAAGACTAATAAAGGTGTTAACGTAAATTATCCAAGATTAAGTTGAAAAATTGCGTCCCCGTCATACAATTTTTGGCTTAAGTTTTACTCAGATCATCTTTATTTACTACTTAGAAAATTCTTGCAGCTTTCTACGTCCTTCTGTTTTCAAGTAGAGATCTGTTAGCTCCTAGTATAAAGTGAAGTGTGCTTATTGAGCACCATTCAGCGATAAAGTTCTTCTGGAAACTAGAAAATGTTGGGATCAAGTGTCCTTAGCTGTTGTATCAAAGGAAAGATAATCGATTTATGACAATCGACATAAAGAATGTTTTAAGCTTAACACTTACTCTGGAAACAAGTTCTTTTGTTGAGAATTGTAGTGAGTAATAGCTCACCGGTTAAAGAAAATGAAGCAACATTGAACATAGCGAACGTTATAATATTTCGAATTAATCGGAAGTTTTCTACGCAATTGAAATAGATGTCCTTTGTTAATAGGTGTTTACGCCGAATAACTAAAATTCAATGGAGTGACTTTGCTTCGAATGATGAACTAAATCAGCTAGACAGGATTGCAGTTCACCAAAGAAAGGAGCGTACAGACCAAAGTTAACTAAAAAATCTCCGAAACTTTTCACCATGCTACAAGTTTTTTTTTTCAGAGAAAGCTGTCCAGCCAGTTGTCTAACCTAACCTAAAGAGGTTAGAGGGGTGCCGCTAAGGAAGATTTGGTCTGATTCACTTAGACCACTGACGGGTCCTTAGCAATCTATCTCTTTAGGAGTAGCCCCAGATCAATCCTGATTCTCTAACTAAACTGAGGATGCATCTAAGCTCTTTACTTTCCAGCAGGGTACGTAAATGCACGCTTGAGAGAGGCTCGCGAGCCGAAGCTATTTAACGGCTCCGGCTCGCGAGCGAAAGCGTTTAAGAATTTTTTTTGGCTCCGGCTCGCGAGTATGAGCTTTGAAGAAAAAAAATTGGCCTCCGGCTCGCTAGCGAGAGTCATTTTACAAAGCTTTTCGCGAGCACTCGGGAGAGAGCATTACATACCCTGCTGTCCAGCTCCCCCAACGCCAAGAAATAGCTACCAAGTAGCCCACCTTTTTTGGTCGCTAGATCAGGACGCTCTCAAAGCGGGCATAGAACTGTTTCGATTTTCTTAGGAGCTTTACAGTTACGTCAGAAATCGTTTTGCGCTAGACCCCGCATCCGAAACTATGTTGCTATCAATGAGCGAAAGGGATATTGGAATGTCCCAACATCCTTTCCTTCCACAAATCCACTGATTACTATATTCCTGCCTGAACAGTAGAGGTTCATTGGCAAGAGATCGAGCATTACATCCAATGCAATTGTGGGTGTGGTGCGTGAGCAGTTACACCCAGACATTCTGCTCTGTGGAATTTCGACAACTCATCCAAATTATATTTCTTCTTAAGTGTCGTCCACCAGACTATGGAGCCATAGCACAAGATTGGTCCTATTATCGCTGTGTACATCCGCAGAAATTTGTCCAGCCAATTTCAAATTCCCAAGCTCACCAAATTCAAAAAATTCAAACTTCAAATGAGATTAGATTTGGAAAGGCCAACACAGGATTGGTCACACGCTACGTAGTGATAAAAAAATTAAGGCAAACCCTTTAATTAGAAAGATTAAAGCATTCGTCTGCCAATAATATGCTTTAGTAGAATTGGTTAAATTGTTTAGGGCTCAGATTAAAGTTCAACAAGTAATCTCATCTGACTTTTCTGCAAATCAAGAATTAGTTTGATCGTTGAACTTCAAAACATTATCAGTATAAACCTTTGGATTAATGACACTTAAACGTGCATTTTTATTCGTCATACAACGGAACTTGATGAATTGACTCAAATTCAACCTTTACTTCTTCGCCCATCACATGATTTTGATTGAAATTAGTATGAAGAAAAATATACGTGAGTTTCTTAAGAGATCAAAGATGAGTTTGGAAAAGAAATTGAATTGCATGTTGATTTACGAGAAAACTTGAAAAGCAATTGTTATTCAAAACAAGGAAAATTTGCTGTAAAATAATTGTAGGGGAGGATTACTTACATTTTCAATGTCCATATCTGTAGCGTCATCTATAACTGGCTTTGCTATCCATTGGTATCGCTCATCAATAAGATGCAGACAATTAACACAAGTCAGAAGACAATCATACCGCTTCTGCATTCCTTCCAAAGAATCGTTCTCAAACAAATACCTCATCGCCTGTTCATACATTATCGATGACGCTAATAATTTAGTTTTTTTTTTATTACAACTGTATTGAAGCAAAAATTATAGAGATTTACCTTTACGCATGTTCCCTTTAGCAATGTGAAACGCATATAAAAAATTATATTGTTCACTTTCATCTATCCCCAAAGATCTGGCACGTGACTCAACAATATTTTCAAATTCATCCTGCAGCCCAACATATGGAAAATGCATCAGAAGATCTAAACGTTTCTTATTAAATAGAGATACAACAAGCTGCCGAAGGCAATCTTCTCTTCTTGATGAATCTGCATTGTAAATAAGTGAATGATAGGCTTCTTCGTAATGTTCCAATGCTAAATGATTGTTAAAAACAATTGACTGGAACATCGGTAATTGTGGATCGCCTTTATCTAATATTCCAATCGCTGCCTGAGCCATAGAAATAATATGATCTAAGGCGTTATGCTGTTCGAATAATTGAATAATTTTTAGATAGTACTGGGCCATAGCTTCGACTGGTGATAAATTCTCTTGAGATTTTAGTATTTTCTCATTGATGAATGGTTCGGTGAGAACCCCTTTTGCAGATTGTAGGAATAAATCATAAGTCTTATGGGTTTCACCGTTTTCCAGAAAAGAGACAGCCAAAATAAATTGTCCTTAAATAATAATTGTGGGGGTAAATTTATTAAAAAACTAAAATATAAAAAATTTCATCTTTTACTTGAGCAGTTATTCCATTCACACCAACTGTTCAAAAGTCGGACGTACTCTTGGATTATTAAATGTTGACAGCTTCCAAAGAGCCATTCTCCGAAAATGAAATTCCCAGATACTGGCCATCTTAAATTAAATTGTATTCTTAGTAAATTTTTCTAATTACAAATTCAAATTGGGAAAGCTGTAGGAGAAAAACCAAAACAAATTGAAGAAATAAAACATCAGCAAGACAAATGTCATTAAATCGTTTTTTGTTTTTCGGATTTCTATCTAGAACGGGTCCGATAAAATGGGCCTAACCGATTTCATAGGGTTTTATTTTCATAATACGTGCAGTTATACGTGCAAAATCAAATGATCGTATGGAAACCTTAATTTTGAGCCTAAATCTACAATTTTTATATAAAAAAAGACTTCAGCTCGACATGCAAAAATCATTATACTCTTCATAGAATGTTACTTTCGAAAAGTTGTTGGGGAGAAAAAATTTGCGTGATAACATTATCAAATAGATGGACATACTTACATTAGTTGGCAACAGATCGTTGCAAGAGGTATTAAAGTAAATTGCCATTGATATTGCTCCAATGCCTTCAAAGGCCCTTCGCAAAAAAGGGTTAATGCCGTATGAAGACCCTTGGAGTTAAGAAACACCCGTAAAAGTGGCGAAGACTGTTGACTACTCACTGTAGGACGATTTTCTGCTAACTGTAATAAATTCAACCTTTGGATGCTACTATCTCTAAAAAAACACAAAGAATATCGTTACAAAAAAAAATCCATTTTACTAGGAAAATCTTACTTACATCGAGCAAATTTGATTCAAAATCAAAGGAGTTTCACAAATCCACACCATCACATAGTAAGATTGGACAAAAACAACTGCTTCAGGCATAAACTGTGAACGGATGGTCTCTAAGACACTACATGATGAAGAAAATGTGTCAATAAGAATTTGTTGAAGGATGAGCAAGTTTCTGCACAACGAGTATCTAATAAAGAAATTATTTAATTCTCAAAGTATCAAATACGAAATTATAATGGCATCATACCTTATAACAACGACTTGGCGAACCGATTCAGATAGCACCGAAATTCCAATATTACTTCCAAATAAATTCCCAGCGGACATCAGAAAGCGCGTTTTCTCGCTAAGACCTGAAAATGTATTTGTTTTTATTGATTAAGTACGCAGCATTAAATGAAAATTTATTCATGCCGGTAAAGTAAGACATGGAATATGTTTCTGCACGCGAAAAAGAATATTTAGTTGTTCATAAAAATAATTCAGACATTGCGCTACGCCTTTTCATCCCTTTTTATAAAAACATGACTCTTACCTGCATGAGTTTGCATTCCTTCTGGGTTTCCATGGTCTAAACGAAGGCTTTTCAGCAGCATGGCCATTGCACCACATAAATCGCTTATTGACTGCATCTGTTGCCTTATTGTTACCATAAAATTGTGTGGAAGAATCTATTTCAATGACAATTGATAAAACAAAAAACTTAAGATTAAAACAAAAATTAAATAATGTTACCTCCTTATTTTGCTCAGACGAAAGGATTTCTGTGACAAGTTTTGATATAAGAACATCAGGCATCTCTAGTTGGTACAATTTCTTATCGAAATCTAATTTTACATCATCTGGTATCAATTGCTCTAGCTGTGCAAGTAATGTAACTAGATTTACAAGATCTTCACAAATTTTCTCACTTTCACAGAAATGTGTAGCAAGAACACTGTCGATTTCCACATTTTCACCAGCAAGCATTAAGTGCTCAAGAATCTCACAAGGCCGCAACAACGAAAATGCATTTTTCTTCACAATACAAAGAGCATCGATAGAGTCCAATAAAACCAGCCCCACTGGTTGACAAAATTTGACATGATACTGTTCACAGCATGAATAAAACCGTTCCCAAAGTCGAGTACTTATATCAATATATTCGTCATCTGAAACATCAAAGTCTTTTATTTCATTCTGGATTTCGGCTTCCACAGCTTGGCACACTCTATCCTTTAGAACTGGGAGTGGTAGATTTCCATCAAAGAGAACATTTGATCGACGAAACATCTAAAATGCGAAAAAAAATCAATATCCAACAATTTCGGCGGAGTTATTGAAAACAAAACTTACAACTAGGGCCTTTGAAATCACACCCTTGTCAAATTTCCCTGGATGGAATATATATGAGCAGTATGCTTGTCTGGGATCCATTCCCTGTTCAACTGCTATTGAAAATCGATCTGGTGGGGGCTCCATTGCAGCGGACACCCAATTAACGCTTGGTCCAGGAAGGAGGGAAAAATTAGAGACACTAAATTCACCTAATGCCAGAAAAGTTTAGAGCAATATTTTTTTCTTATACTTTAAAAAGTATTGATTACCTTGTGCATTACACCATAAAGCCCAAATCCTTGAATCAGATACAACAAAATCTGCCAAATCAGACTGCAGCGCCGAGATTACTTTTGTTCTAGCCATGGAATACGTGGAGCCTCCATCGTGCGAAATTTTAATCATAATGAATTCCGAGCCCATTAAATGGCAGACAAATGCACAAATGTGCGTGTCGTCGATTTTACGCAGAGCGTTTGTTTGAGCTGTAAATTATTCAAGAATGATTTTCTGTACTAAGATATTTTGAAGTAAGCAATTTTTATATAAACAGAGATTAAAGATAAAAAAGTCTAAGCATTGTTCACTGTTATCATAGTTAGGTGATTTTCTTTAACTTATGTTATTAATGATTCCATTTTGGCAAAAGACGTAAATGTGTCATACTTACGCCCTTGAGATCTAACTTCAGTTCCAACTCGCACACAATTTATCGAGCCTACGACTTGAAAGGAGGACGTGGACCACATTCGTAAAGTATCGTCGCGATAGAGTGCTAATAGGAAGTTTTGATCATTGATAGTGTTAAATACAAGTGAAGCGACTTGTTCACCATCTGTTGAATTTGACTTTCCACTAGAAATATATATTATTGGAATATGACACAAAACGCAATTTGTAAACTATAGTGCATTACCTTAAAGCTCCCCTAAGATTTGAGAAAATCCTTGGCATGATATGCTGATCCTTCAATATGGTAGAAATAGTCTGTCCATTTCTGCAATTCATTGTGAATAATACTAGATTATTTTGGTAGGCCAAAGCAAAGAATGCTTCTTCTCCGTTAGGTGATAAATAGCTTGCAGCAGCATGAGGAATAGGGTTACCTAAAAAAATGTCATCAATACCAACAAAATTTAAAGTACAAATTGAGCTGTGAGTTGAGCTTACTTGAAAATGCTGCTTGCCCAATAACATAATATGTAGATGGATCTCTTGCTGAGGTTGAACTGAGTTCACGGAAAATCGAGACAGATTTCGTTTCACCTGTAATACCTTGGCTTAGGGAATCTGGATGTGGGAAATTTATACGATGCAAACTGCTCACTGTTGTCACAAGAATTACAACATAATTTTGCTGTTCTGTTATTGTTACTGACAGCACTGGAGAGTCGGTAAACTTATAGCGAACATTATTTTCATATAAATTAAAATTTAAACTTATTTCTGACAGCTCCAATATATCATGGTATGTGCGCCTGTTGGATAAAATGCTAAAATTTAGTTTTAATTGAAGTATTTGGTCTGCATACCAGTGTATGAATCTATTTTTCGTGTGATTTTTTGATCCACCTTTATAACAATAGCCACCGGCCTTCTCTGCTACTTTAATGTCTTGCAAGGTGCTCTGTGTACCTCCTAAGAATCGAAGCAAGTCAATATGACAACATAACATGAATTTCTACTAGTTGAATTATAATTACCCGTATTTAATGCTACTTCACTCCATTTCTCCTCGTTAGACAGATCTGGAATAACTTCCCTATAGCTTAAATTAAACTTTTCCATTGAAAACTTTAACGATGTATAAATCTAAACAATTTTAACCACAAATAATATTAAGCCGCGGTACTACCGCCGCCTTCAAAGTTAAACGAATTTTCTTCTTCTTTTCTTAACAAGCAGCACAGTAGGAGGAAGAACCGTCAATCTTCTTCTTCTCCTTCTATTGGTTTTGGTTGCAAACTTTTGGGCTCTCAATAGAGAGCTGAAGTTTATAGACGCGCAGCACGTTCATGAAGTAGACAATTACGAATGGCCATTCTGTTCAGCAGACTGGTGGCCACGGTATATAGAAAATTCCCATTACGAAACACGGTCCGCCATCAGTGACGAAATATTGTGAAAATGCATAGGAAAGTACGGTACAGAGAACACAATACCACAGTATATTCATGCAGTAGCCAAAAACTGTCAAGCATCTACATAAAAAAAAATTCTTGCATATTTACGCATCTACGTTCATAAAAATTGATGTCGGCCTCCAAAAATATATATAAGTTCTAAGAAAATGATTCCAGTAAATTTCTAAGAAAAAAATGAGGGCTTCCCTACAACATGCATCGTTAATTTTATACTGGACCGAGGAATGCAATGCCTCTGGTAAAGGATAGAAACTTGGATGTCTCAAGTCTAGTCCAGATCTTACGCGATTAACGAAAATAATTTCAACGATGACGATTTTAACAGAACCAATATTCCGGGATATCTGTTTAACATTTTCCTACAGGCTTTAATTTTGGCCTTGAATTTACTCTAACACTTTAACTGTCCGAAAAAGATAAAAAAAAACTATTAGTTACGCGTTATTTATGTTTATGTCTTTATTTACAGCTTGTTGCGTGACGGCAAGCTGTATTCGTTTTATTTATGGATGTGTGCCTGAACATTAACATTTTCTGTTAATAACATTTCTTAGCTACAATTTTCGTCGTAGCTAACTAACTTGGTTACCAGAAATATTGATAAGGCTTTCATTTTTCTGATATGTTTTACTCATTTGTGCTTGCACTCACTAATAGCTTTTTGGACATAAACCAATTTTTCAAAGAAAGCTTTTTTGTAGTCAATACATTCTTCACGTACAAATAAAACTTTTTTTTTTCGTTAGTACGGTATTGGCATTATATTCCGTTAGTTCTGCGCACCTTAAACATAGTATTTTCCCACAATATCCATCGCATTTAACACTCCCTTTCTTAATGTTTTGCGAGTACTTATCACATCTGGACATTTTATCGTTCAAAGCTAAATCTGTGCGCCATATTCGTCGACATGAAGTGCGGTCACATCTAAAGGTCATGTACGGAAGTTCCTTGAGTCTCAAGTTGAATTTAGGAACACATAATAAGTTATGAATGATTCCTTTATTCACCAAAAGAATATGCAATGATGCATCTTAATGCAAGTAAAGAAATTATTTTGTTTTTTAATACACAAATCAATTGTCAACATGGATCTACATTGGCATTGCTTAAATTAACTACTTTTAATTCCACGCCAGTTTGGATTTCAATGATATCTTCGTACTCTTTATGTTCTTCCCCAAAATACGTATTTAGTTGCTCTACAGTACCAAGATTAACCACATCAACCACTTGCTGATCTTTTTTTTTACGCAAATGAGAATGTTTGTGTCTCTTCAAGCCATTTGAATCGTAGAATTTTTTATTACACAAATTACAATGATAAGGTGTTTCGCCTGTGTGCAGTCTCTGATGGACAACTAAATTGCTCTTAAGGCTGAATGATTTTTCGCAGTATGCGCACTTGTGCTGTTTAATCCCTGAATGCACAAGCTTATGACCTTTCAGGTGTCCAATTTGCCTAAATGATAAGCCACACAAATCACAGCTATATGGTTTCTCGCCGGTATGCAGAAGTTCATGTGATTTAAGAGACTGCCGAAAAGCGAATTTCCTAAGACAAGTTCGGCATTCGAAAGGTTTTTCACCTGTATGTATCCGGAGATGACTAATATGAAGTGCTTTGCTAGCCGATACTTTTTGGCAATATGGGCAGGTAATCAATGATGGTTGTTGATTGGCTGAGTTCTTTCTTTTGCGTACTTTTAACTGCCTTTCTTCGATGGGAATATGCGACTTTTTATGCAAATTTAAGTAGTACTGAGCCTTAAATCTGCATAATATTTCAAGTACTTAATAAGTGCTTTAAGATATAAAAGAAATTATTGCAATTACCTCTTGTGACATACATCGCACTCGTAGTTTCTCTCGCTCATATGAACTGTGTAGTGGAGCTTTAGAATATTTGACCTAGCAAAGCTTAGACCACATTGAGTGCACATGTACGGCCGTTCCTTTTTATGAAAATGTCGTATATGTCGATCAAGATTGCCCTGATTAGTATATTTATTGCCGCAAATTTCGCAACAGAACGATTTTGATTCCTCATGGATTGCCATGTGGTTTTTAAGACGGTATCTCTTTGAAAACCATTTCATGCATTGCGGACATTGATAACGGCGATCGCCATGGGATTTTTTATGTAAATTAAAGTCCAGGAAGGTACCGAATGTTTCCCCACAAGTATCACAACAAAAAGAATTTTCAGAATTTGTTGCTTTTGTTTTCATTTTACGTTTTCTTTTGTTCTGCTGCTGCTGTTCTTCGCCTTCCTAAAAACAACAGGTTTAGACAATAGTCAAAACATATATCTGGTTTACTTACTTTGCTACTTGTAATATAATCGAGTTCAGAGTCAATTTGAAATTGTTGACTTTCCATACTTAGGGTCTCTTCTATTACATACTTTTCTTCATGATCGCTATATTGTTCGTAATCCTGATATTCCTCTTTCTTAACGATATTCTCATTACTTCTTTCCATTTCGTCCAGCTCATGATTTTCAATAACGATATTTTCCTTCTTTATAAAATTTATCGCTTCATTATTGAACTCTACCTCTTCAGAACAAACACTCAATTGCGTCCGTTTCTCATTTTCTATATCGTTTTCAACGACAGCATCGTCCACTTCCTCAATAAGCTCTTCTACATCCTCATATTCCTCCAAAAGATACTCTTCATTTGGATCCACAAGGAATGAACCGTCTTCACAGTTTTCATAAAGATCGCGTACAACCATATTCGTTTCAACTTTTCTTAAGAACCCGTTCCGCGACGAGGCCTGCTCTCTTAGCTTTCGATCTGTTTTTTCGCATTGTATCTTGAATTGATAAATATTATCGAGACTTTCGTGGCATGTGAAACAAATGTACTTGGGCAAATCGTCCTCCAATTCTACCTGAAATAGATTCGCGAAATCAATTTAAGTATAAAATGTCCAACTCTGTGAATATGTACCTTCACGTTTGCACATATCATTAATTTTTCCGCTATATCGAAGTTTTCTTGTTGAAAAATTTGCTCTAAATTCTCATTTGTTTCACAGACTCTACAAATCCCGACTTCCATATTTCTATTGACATATTCAAAATTTAATAAAAATATTTTCTTCTTCTTCCTCAATACACCATTTGACCAAAGCACGTGTAACCTCACATCTGTTATATAATGACTAATGGCTAATTTACATTAGTTTGTTTTCGGAATACAGGTATACGACGGAATATTCTAGCGTTATGCATCATCCTAAACCAAAGAAGAAGAAGTCAACCACTTCAGTTATTTTGGTGCGGTCTAAATTAATTTTTGTTTAAAATTATCAGCAATGAACAACGAATCTCCAAAGGAATCCGTTTTGATATGTATTCCCGGGCAGAGACTTTGTTTGTCAGATAAAGATATAGTTGCTGGTCAAGGAACTTACGAGAGACAAGGATATATTTATGCCTCATTGGCAGGTACTGTGCACATAAGGGAAAAAGATAAAGTAAGCAATTATTCGTACATGCTTGAAAATAAATACTAAGCATCAATATTCTTCCAACTTAGCGGCATACTTATGCCAGAAAGTGCAAAGCGTCTTTAAAATTAAATCCTTCTGCATCTCCATTCGCATCAAATGTGCTAATTGCGAAACTATTTATCCAATAGAATCTAGGTACTAGAGAATGTTTTATTCTAATGATCTTGTATTTTTCTATTAATTTCTAGTCGAGGTTCATTGAGGTCAAGTGTGTGGGGAACCAAACAATTGTGCCGCTTGCCGGGGACGTAGTTACGGCTCGAGTATCTCAGGTTAACCAGAGATTTGCAAAATGCTCAATAACGTGCATAGGAGATCATATTCTGAACAGAACTTACAGGTAATTCATCATAAAACTTTACCTTCCAATAAAAAGGGAAACAATATTATTTTTAGGAGTATCCTCCGAAGAGAAGACGTTAGAGCAACCGAGAAAGATAAAGTAGAAATGTATAAAAGTTTTCGACCAGGCGATATTATATTAGCTAGAGTGGTAGGGCTTGCTAAGCTAAAAAAAAAAAAAATAATTATAAAAACAAAATTCTTTACAGCTTCCGCAAACAGAATTATCTTGTTACCAATTGAGCACAGCTGAAAATGAACTAGGAGTGGTTGTGGCATTGGCCAACGAAAGCGGACCTTATGGAATACCGATGGTGCCAATAAGTTGGAC
Organism: Dioctria linearis; assembly: GCA_963930735.1. Lineage (NCBI taxonomy): Eukaryota > Metazoa > Arthropoda > Insecta > Diptera > Asilidae > Dioctria > Dioctria linearis. The sequence continues at coordinate 1,295,603 of OZ005742.1, read as the reverse complement.
TGAAATGCAATGTCCGGAGACTCTTGTAAAAGAACCAAGAAAAGTTGCCAAAATTGTCCCAGAAAGTTCTCTCGTTAAATAAATTATTATTTTTAAAATTTACTTGTTATAACTGTTATCTGGCGCTCTTTCTAACTTCAATTAACGATCAAAATCGGTCGAGTATTCTTTTATGAAACTATATGCCAGAAATATGATCACGAAACTTTTATGACAATTCTACGAAGGAATTCCCCGATTTTGTCCATATTGGAGCTTCGTTTTAAAAGTTTTTATAAGCTGTGTACACAAGTTCAGGCTAGGTAAATGTATTTTGGCAAGAAATCATACGTGAAAGGACACGACCAGGCCCTATTTTGTATACTATTTAATTTAAGTGAGTCAAAAATGCTATTTACTTAAAGCACTTGGTCTCTCCCCGCACTTCTATTCTGGATTGAAAGATATTATCTGGTCATTTTATGCGTTGTTTTAATTGCGTTGCACCCGAACCTTATCTATCCTGTTGAAATTGGTGTGTCTCAGGGATCTGTACTATCCCCGTATCTCTTAAGTATGACCAATGATTTGCCACGGCTTATGAATACAAAATGCAAGGTAATTTGACGTAATTTGGCGAGACAACAACAAGACCTCTACTCAGTGGAATATATAAGGTCGTTTTTCATATTAGCCATATTACGACATGCAGTACGGCTGATACGGCGCATCAGATCCAAACCAAAACACGTCAGTGAAACTGAAAATTGAAAAGCCAACAAAGGACAACAAACGACATCAAATCGAACTGAGGGCTAAAGATGAGCTCCAATGATGAAATCAAAACAAGGAAGAGAACATTGAGGGAAACCATAACAACCATAAACGAAAAAGGCGCAAAACATACTTGACTTGACTTGATATTAGCCATACCATGTTAGTCTGCATATCGTGTAGGATTGCTGCCGAATAGATCTTTCGCAGCTCACTAGCGCTACTTTGTATTCATCTTCAGTGGACAAATGAGCTAAATGTTAAGACAAAAAAGTGAATGGCCAGCATAGTTAGAATTTTAATAATTACATCTTTCTTTTTTGCTTGTTTTGTGCACTCTTACATTTCTATTATTACTCGAGTAACATTGTTTTTATAAATAATGGGCCTAAGATGCTTTTGTTACAAACAAATAATATTATTAATGTTCGTTTGACAGATGTGGCAGAAAGTCTTTCCAGAATGGAGAAATTTGAAATAATGTACACATAAGATGTAGATCTGCTTGAAAACCACTCCAACATGGTTTCTGAAAATGGGCCCGTTGTTAGGTCCAATTGACTTCAAATTCTGATTTTGTATAAGTTAAGGTGGATATTGTCGGTTTACCTCGATAAAATGACTAAAGAAATCCCACAAAAATTTTCAACTTGTTTAATATTCGGACTACCGTTGTGACCTACAGCTCTTACGATAACTTCATGCACAAATGCAGTTTCTCCGACTGAAGGCTGCAATCGGTCGATGGGTCAAGTAAAAACACATGGGAGATATTGTCGTGAACCAGCTCATAGACAAAAACAAAGCAAAGTGGTCTACCGATTCAATTGAATCCACCGCCATAATTTTTTTTAAAATGTTCTACTGCGACTTATCAATCCTATGGAAAAAAATTGTGTAAATTTCATAAAATAAATTAAGTTGATAAAAAATCTTGACCTTTTTAAAATTTAATTTTTCTTTAAGTAAAGTAGGTGGGTCACTATTAGCACAGACAAGAAATATACATATATCGACGGTAGTAAGAAAGGGATGGTATGAGAAGAGCCAAAACTCTCGAGAATACTTCCCGAGCCATGAAACAGAAATCTATATGTGTGCGTGCGAGTCTGTCCTCTAAAATGTTCTATATTGATACTTATGGAGAAATGAGAACTTTGATTTTATATAAGCTATAGAGAGCCTAAACTACTATCCATACAGGAAAATAATCTTCTATTGACTTAAAGCTTGTTCCTTACCTTCCCAAGGGCTACACTTACTATATACCTTACTTAACAAAATAATAAAATGGTTTTGATTAAAAAGTAACCTTACGGTTTAACGCTCAATAAATCTTAGCTGATAGTTTTTGTTTGGAGAATCGCAGTCAATTGGTTAAGATACATTTTTTAATTAATTTTATTAGGAAAGATATAAAAATAAATTTTTCTGTATGAATAGTAGTTTAGGGCGGAAGAGCTATTCAAATCAAACTTTTGTCAGCTTTACTTAAGAACACTGCAAATATTATTAGGTATCCGTTGGGACTCTCATGTGGTAGGGTGTCTGTTTCATGGCTTGAGAAGTATTCTCGAGGGTTTGGGAAGAGCTCATAGCAAACCTCAATAACTCACTGATCTCGGCAAAATAATATATATATAATAATAATTTATAATCATGGGTACGGAGCCAATCAATTTTTTCAATATAGGCAAAAATTAAATTTTTTCTTAGAATTATATTCGACCGTATTTCTGCAGAATTCGTGTGCCTGTGCATTATTGGTGGCTGAAGACGATTCAAATAAGCTGTGTCTAGCCAGTCTCAGCTTCGTGGAAGTTGGATTGATTGGTTGTCTGGACTTGTTAGGTAAGAAATTTTAAGAGCGTACCTAGGTCTTAGCGCGGATTTTCATCTCCCATCCCGCAATACGACAGTCAGAATTTGTTCAGACCGTCTTGCACACGAATTCTGAAGAAATAAGGTCGATTTCAATTCTGAAATAAATCAATTCTTTCCTACATTGAAAACAATTTATACCGGCCTGAGACCAATAACCGCGCTGATGTGCCCAGACCTTCGCTCTTAAAAATGTTTAGCTAACAAATCTAGGCAAATAAATCAATCCAACTTTCACGAAGCCGAGACGAGACTGCCCAGAAGACACAACACACAACTTATTCGAATTGTCTTCAATAATGCATAAACACAAATTCTGAAGAAATATGCTCGAATATAACTAAGAAAAAATTGAATTTTTTGGTTCGTACCCATGATAAATTTAGCTTTAGGTTTGCTATGAGCTCTTCTTATACATAACTCTCTTTGTACTACCGTCGATATCTGTATATTTCTTGTACTAAATAAGGCCTTTGTCCTATAAAAGGTGAGGTAATTGTGATTTTTATATATGCATGTATTATGTTATTTAGTTCAGGACCCCGATGATAAATCCAAATTTTCACCCTGCGGAAAAGGGGGAGGGGTTTGCGCTGTCCTCTATTTTTGATTAAAGGTACAAAAATTTGTAATAATTCCTCAACGGTTGATCCTACGACAAAAATGGCTGATACAATGATACAAGTACCCCTTATACAGGGTGGTTCGTCCATGGTTGTCCAAAGGACAGGAGGTGATAGTAGTCCCCTAGTCAAACAAAAAACTGTACGGCAAGGGGGAAGTCATCTCAACCGTTTCGGAGTTGCAGGTTGATTAAGAAAATATGCTAGTCTTTCACAAAATACCTTGTATCTCAAAAAGTATAAGGTGTATGGTCACTTACAGAGCTCATTGCATGCATTGGCTTAGAAGAAGTCGTTGGAAAGGCAAAAATTCCAACGACTTCTTCTAAGCCAGCCCATTACTCCTTTTCCCGCAAGAGTTCTGATGGTCTAAAGGCTAAACTAAGAATTTCGGATTGTCTTACCTTTTTATTGACTTTGACCTCCTTTTTTTTACAAAAAAGTTCGTAACGTAAATTTTTTTATGAACACTGTTAACTGTGGACTCTCGTCTTTAATTTGACCTATTGCAGCGCGAGTATATTGCGTGCTCGAGTGAGTTGATATGACAAGTTATTGCCAAATCGCCAATGAGCTTAAAGGCTCTCTTTTGAACAAAACAATATCCAATGTACGACCAGCCTCCCAATCATCCCAAATGTGAGAATTGTATTCCATTCCAGGTCTGATATAGCGCTAGTAGAGGAGCGCTTGATTTGATGGGCGGAAATATTTCTTACACCTTTTCATAAATCCAAGACATTTCGATGCTTCTTTGGCAACAGAGAAGAGAAGCTTAATTTACTGGATATGTTAATGACAAGAATGCGCAGTGACGGTGAATCTGAAATTAAAGTCCCATTAAATGAAATGGGAGTGGTTAAATGGTGATCTTGTTATAAGAAATGAAACAGCTTTGGGTCTTAGATGCATTGAATTCGACGTGATTCGCTTTGTCTCAAGCGAGGATAATATCAAGATCGTTAATAATCTAGTCATGCAATCTCGTTTGACACATGCGGCATTCCGTCTGGAGTCCGTAAGATTATTAAAGGAGTAAGCGAAATCTAGGGTACTTTAATCGGCAAGGCTATGGATGGGATTGAAAGTAAGGGAAAGCAGATCATTAATGAAAATTAGGAAGAAGGTCAGATGGATCCTTTACGGCATCGAAGGAGGAAGCCTGTAGGCTTCTCATCTCGACGCATTTTCCAGACTGCTGGCTTGAAGAAGACCTGCAGTTATATGACGAACATCAGCTACCTTTTTGCATTGATGGTGACTGGTCCACTGCTCCCAAGGTAGTTAATGTCTAGAAGGTAGTAGTAGTAGTAGTAGTAGTTTATTAGTTATACATAAGTTTCTTATAAACAGTTAACACTTATACGGGAAATTTATATCTTATAAACTTAATTATTTCTGCCATAAGATTTCTTAAATTTCTATTATTCTTTATGATACTTGGTAATTCATTAACATTCAATAACAGATTCCATATCAGCCTTTGCCCTATACTCAACCATTTTAATGATTCTAAAAGAAAGCGAGTTGGCGTAAGTCTTCCAACCTTAAATATAAATTTCATTCCCTTATTTTGTAGCACCTGCCATCTTTTTTTAAAACTGTTTGATGCTGTAAACAAAATTGAAGCACAATATTCAATATGTGGTTTTATCATGACGGTGAAATGGTCAATTTCAACCTTCTCCGGATATCATCAGTAGAATGTAATTGAGTGAAGACTCCGCAATGCTTGAAATTTCATTAATAATAGAATTAATTATCCATCAGAAGTGCCAGATTCAAGCCATTAGCTAGAACTAAATTAAAGGTAGGGCATCAAAAATTTGAAGTAGAGCGCAAATTCTCGGATACATCTGTTCAGGTCAAGGGACATCTTTTTGAAAAAGTAAGCTTCTAAAACCTTCATTTTATTACATTTACAACATGGTAAAAATATTCAATATAATTGCAGTCTTCGATTTACCATATTGTGGAATTGCCTTAGCACTTCGTCAACACTGCAAAACACCAAACCTGCCATTATCTCGTCAGCCATAGTTCATACGTATCTCTGAAGGATTCCATTTGTCGGTATAGAACTTCTAATATGTTTTCGCTCCGATCTTCTCGACCATTTAACTCATTCAAGTACCTTTTCACAATAGTAGCCTCTTCTTTGGAAGGAATCTTAATACCTTAAATATAATTGCAAATACGGATTTGTCTTTTTCTCATTAATTTCCACAAAATAATTATATTGTTGCGAGCGTGGCCTTTGGTTCGTTATTTAAAACATAATATTAAATATTTAATTCACAAGTTCTTTATTTTCGCTTTACACTTATAAAATTTACAAACCTTCAATTAATCAACTGAACTTTAATTATCGCTAATACTGTACTTTCAATTATCGCAATCCAATTAGAATACTTCCACCTGTTTATTACTTTCGCTTTTTAACGCTGTAATGTCTAAGACAAGACTCTTGTTATATTTACACCCTAGAAACTGTTCAGATTCTTCTGGAGTGTTCTATTCCAGAATCTTCTTGACTATTCTATTCCTGAACCTTCCCGGAGATTCCATCATCGATTCTCCGAACCTGAAGTTGTTTACTCTCCATTTCCAGTAGATGTCATCACTTGTATGTTTTTCTTGTACGTAACAATATATTTAAATGTTAAACAGACTTAAACTTTGTCCAGCTTATCAAAACACAAAATTGAATCTAGTAGATCCGCATTGTCCTCAAATCTTCTTTTCATCTCAGCAGTTATTATGTCTACAGTTTCATAATATTGAACTTTAAATGGCACAGCTTAAATTATGCCTGCAGTGTTTTGACGAAAAGCTGATGGACCACACAGCATTTAATCCTCCAGTTGTCTTGCCTTTACTTGTCTCTTCTGTTCTGGGAACTATTTTGAGATTCTTTTCTACAATATGGTATTCTCAGCTTCTTCGAAAATTGTCTCATACATCTCTTATGACCTCAATTTCTTCCAGGACACATTTCACTATCGATATGGCATTCTTCAATCCCGTGCTTCGACCATGTAAAGCCGCATCAGCTGGTTGCAGAACACATAATATTTTTTTGCTACTATCTTTGCCAGTCGAACTTCCATGTAAAACAAAACGCCTTTGATGTCAATACTTTTTGAATTTTCCATTTTTCATTTTATCTGGAGTCTTCAAAATCAGAGATTAATTTTCATATACGTCTCTTGTAGGTTAGGTTAGGTAAGAGGGGTGCCGCAATACAAGTAGCCTGCACCACTTAGACTTCTAGTGGGTCCATTGTGCCCCTAGGCCCCATGGGATAAACTTTTCAAGCCGCCCCAGATCAATCCTGCTTCCCTTGGGGAAATCAAGATATCTCCAAGACTCTTTACCTAGATCCATCCTAGCTTCTCTCAGAAAACTCAGGGCACATCTAAATTCCATGCTTTGAAGTTCCCCCAGACTTGAAAAGAAGTAGCTACCCAGTAGCCTACTTTTTTTATTTATCAGAGCGGGGCATTCGCATAGCACGTGTTGGACGGATTCGATTTCCTCCGAGTCCTTACACTGTAAAAATCGTTCGCCGCTATCCCCAGCATCTAGCATGGTCACCGATGGCCCAGTGATCCGAAGGGCTCCTAATAGCTTCCTGGTGTTTGTTCTGCTGCCATTAAGCAGCTCCCATGTCCTTTTCCTGTCATATGCAGGCCACAATTGCCTCGCAATACGGCAGGTATCCCGGTTGGCCCATCGGATGGTTGCCTTTTGATAGGCGCCCCTGATGATTTCCTCTTTTATTGCTCCGATTGGGATCCTCACAAAAGCTACCGTCGCAGAGCTATCCAAATCAAAGCCTTTTTTGGCCAACTCATCAGCCATCTCATTGCTTGAGATATCCTTATGGCCAGGTACCCAGCATAGGGTTACCTTGTGCCTTGTAGACAATACCTCAAAGGCTATACGTCTCTTGTAACAGCCAAATGTCCTGACGTAGTCGACCAATGGTCATACCTTCATACGTGGCAGGAAGAGCTGGGAGGTAAGCAACGCAAACATGGCCGAATAGTGACTGACTGGTTAGTGTTGCCGATCATACAGACTCGCCGCGATGACTTTTATGACGTTGCCTCAGAATGCGGAATAAGTTGGCAATTTTTAAAGGAGAGCACTGCCCCTCTATGTCCTCTCGTAGATACGGCCCTGGTCAGATTGAAATAGTTTTAAGAACGTCTTTAATTATATTTACTTTTTTATGGAAAAAAAGTGTGTCTTGGCTCTTTGGGACAAAGTTTAGAGAATTGTTTTTGTAAACGATTCTGAGTCAAGTCCTCTAGGGGTAGAGACATATTGAGTACTTCAGCTTCAGGTCGAGCCGAGAAAAGTGTTTTTGTATGGTTAGCTGATGATTACAACACCAATTTGCTTATCAAACCCTTAAAGGAGAGCCAGAGAGAGAGACTTATGACAAAAACAAGCAATTTTAAAATGTTTAATGGAAACATGATAATCGCAGAATCCCAAATGAAATTAAATTTATTTATTAGCAGTATGTACAAATATACACATGTAAGGAAACAAACTTATTAACACCTTTAAGTCACTGTGTCGCCCAGAGTAATTTTTATCCTTTCATATTTTCTTGTGGGCGGAGATCATTCCTTAGAACAGATTTCTGGAAGTAACAAAAACACAAAATTCCTTGAATTTTTGCTACTTTCGTCTAAATTGGATGCAGTAGACGTGTGATGGTTCTGTGAGGAAAGATTTCTTACATACAAATATGTAAATATGTACATACATATATTTGTAGGTATGTACACTCATTCCATATAAGAAAATTAACAAAATCCACGCACATTTTCCGAACGTGTGTATTTACGCACCGCACTGAACAAGTACCATATATAATCAGAAAAAATAAAACGCACTAGAAGGCGAAGAAAAGGACTTCAGCTTTATGAAAGTTAATACCTGAGAGAATTTTGAGACATTCCCTTATCACTATGGAATGGCAAAGCGACGTGCTCTGAATATTTTTATCTCTTTTCACCAGGATATTAAGGACTTTATTTCAGATATCCTTTTCCTTTAATTTAAGCATGTGATAAGAGTTTTGTAAATTAAAATGCAACAATTATTATTTAAGATGGGAACATTTCATGTTTTTGTAGACCTAAGTTGCTATCAATGCGGTTGAAGGGTAGGTCATAAGGGTTTTATGCTCAACTTTTAAAGACTCTCAGAATTTGTTAGATGCTAAAACAATGCGAAAACTCTATGTATTGAGAGGATGGCCGCATTTAGTACGTGCTATGAATTCTACATTAAATTATATGATAAAATTATACATGGTGTAATCGGTTAAATATTTCCGTAAAGGCCATAGTAGTATCTAACTATGCAGCACTTAAGTGCGATATTTATTATTTTGTGTACCCCTCTTAATTTTTATAGTTTGGCTTAGATGAAATCATAGGGTCTAGGGGGGTCTAGGCACTAAACTTGTCCTGCCTATAAGAAAACTGGAGAATGCGTTGACTTAGGCATTTTTAGGCATTTTTTGCACGACTTTTTCATATAAAAAGAAAATATTAACTTGAAAATCTGGTAACTCTTTCGTAGAGTTGCCATACACAAATTTAATGTTGCCATACACAAATTTTATATATTTGGATACATGAGAACGCGATGACATAAAGGCATACAATTTTAGTTGCACTTATAATAGATACAAAAATTTCAATATTCACGTATACGGGGAAATTGATTAGTCCCAGATGTTTTTAAAGTATACTGAAGAGTTTTTTGGAAATTATGAAATTTGGCAAACACATTATAGAAATAAGCGTTAACATTCTAATGAGAATCCTTTCATAAGAGAGGGGCGTCTTTGTTTACGGTCTAATTTAGGAAATAGTAGGTATAGTTCACACAATCTACGTTCATTAAGAAGGGATTAACAGTATGATTAAGTCAGAATGTTTTTTTTAATCAACTTTTATACTGATTTCCTAACAGCTAGGGTAAACTACCCAATTACGAACCCCGTACCTGTTACTAGCCCCAATCCATTTTTCTCCAGTAAATAAGAATTCCAGGTAAATTTTCTCTTTGTTTTGTTCTTGATCGTCAGCTGAACAAGTTCTTTGCAGTTGTGCGGTAAAACGGTTTTCATTCAAAGTACGAATTTTGCTTTGTGAGTACGTGCTTAAAGTGTGTCCCACAGAAGTAGCATTTTTAATAAATAAGGTAAAATAAATATTCTTATGAGCCATTTTTTGCTTCAAAATGTATAGTAGGCAAGGTTAGGTAAAGTCATTTAGTTAAAATTGCGTTTGTAATTGCAAAAATAATAATTTTCTGTCCATAATTTTTCGTGGTTTTGTGAACTTTTTGGGTCTCGGAACTGGATTGAAAGACAAGGAAATTCTATAGTTTCTAGCCAGAGAGGCTCGCAATTGGAGCTTTGAAAAAAAATTGTTGTACCAATTCTTAGCCCTTAGTCAATTTTTTTACGTTTGTTAAAGTAAGGACTCAAAATTTCGATTACATACTAACTAATGTCCTATGAAAACCTGTGGACTCTGACCAAATTTGACTACAATATTTTTTGAATCGATGTAGATTATTTTCATCGTGGTACCAAAAAGGAAATATACCGAAGAAGATTTACAAAAAGCCTTAAGCGAATTAAAAAGGCTTTTTACATTCCTCGTCCAACTCTGCAAAATAGAATCCATTTGAGAGCCAGAAAGCCGGTTACTGGTCCTGCCCCAATACTAACACCAGAAGAAGAACAAAAAATTGTAAATTGGCTTTTGGATAATAATGGTAAAAGTTTTCCTCGACGAAGAAGAGGTAAAATATTTTCTGCGGAGGCATCCAAGCTTATCTACTAGTACCCCAAAAGCCATAACGGATGCGAGCTCTAAAGTTTCGGAGACAGATCTTCGAAAATGGTTTCAGCAAATTGAAACGTATCTGAAAGATAAGGCGTATTTCGATGTGTTGAGAATTCCTAGTAGAGTATTATTCAACGGTGACGAAACGAGCTTTCAAAGGCGGAAGAGTATTGGTTGGAAAAGGGAAGTTAAAATATCTCTCGAACGCAAGTTCATAAATGGATTTCTCATTTTTTAGGAAGGAACGAGAAATATCTACGAAGTAGATATAGGGTATGCTAAAGAAAATTTGACAGTTATGTTTGCATTTTCCAACACCAACAATTATATATCCGTACAAGAGAATGCCGAACGATATAATTTATGGCAAAAGTCGGATAGAGGATGGATGACGTCTGAACGTCTTCTATGCTGATCTTGTCAAAAATAATATCAAATTTCCTGTAATAATGTTCGTAGACGGTCACCGCACCCAATTAACTTATAAATTATCTGAATTATGTAACGAATTGGAAATCATATTAATTTGTCTCTATCCCAATCCGACAAGAGTGTTAGTCTCTGTTTTTAAGCCTTTAAAAACCGGTTGGCAAAAGGAAGTTCAGACATGGAGAACAAACAATTTTGACAAGAAACTTACAAAAGCACACTTTTCCACCATTTTAAGAGTGTAGTTGACAGCATCATAAAAAAGAAGCAATATCGAATGGATTCAGAGCTTGTGGTCTTCATCCATTTGACCCTAACTTAGTAAATAATTATTCAAAATATTTTGGCAGGAAATCACAAACCATGCAGAACTAGTTAGATCCATCTAAAAAAGAGTCGCACAATTATCTCACCTATGAAGATTTTAAGAACATCATTGGAAACAATAAAATACGAAATCTAAAGGATTCTAAAAATTCGACCTCTACATACTCAGAAGAATTTCTCTCATTACATAGAATATTTGAAAGGTTTACGAAAAGTAAGGACATCCCTAGTTTATTTTTTCATTTATTAAAAATTATTATTTTTTGATGATTTTTTTGACGAAAATATCTCAAGAGAGTAGGACTTACTTGCTGAGAATTTTCTTTTCGAATATAATAATGAAGAGAACGTCAAACAACAGAAAACGGCAAGCAAAATATCCTTTCAGAATTACTCTCAAATACGGATGGCAATGTTGATTTTGCGGGGGAGGTTAGTTAATAAAAATAGTTTCATTTTTGAATTTTATAAATGCGAAATTGTTTTGCCTAGTTCGATATTGAATTCGACGTTAATGACGTACCCATAGCTATTGCTGAAGAAGTGCAGTTGGAAATAATAGATTTTTTGCGTGTTCCACAAACAGCTACTTGTTTAGGTACAAAGAATGTAGAAAGGCAAAGTTTCATTATAAGAACTGAAGAAAATTTAAAGGCGGAAAACTTACAGAAAAGGGCGGGAAGTAAGAAACTAAAACAAGTGAAAGCTGAACAAATAGCAAAGGAAAATCATGATCGTGAAATCCAACGTGCAAAAAAGGAAGGCGATGGAGGTAAACGAAAAATGCACCAAAAATAAAAGCAGTAAAAGAAATGAGAACAAAACCGTACATTCAGCAAATGCATTTCACAGAAAATTTATGTAAAAAAAATTACTAATACACTACATGAAAAAGAAGATGATAAAACTGATTCCGCTACTACAAAAGTAGCAAAGGATCATGAGTCCCATGTTCGTGTATTGTTTCCCATGGACGAGAATTCATGTACCTTTAAAATTGGGCTTTACTCTGAATGTATTTATTTTTCCCGCGGACGGGAATCGAACGTACACTTGTTAGAATCGGTCAATGATGGAGAAAGATGAATTTTAAGAACTTTTATTTTTAATCATTCTAAATCAAATTTATAAATACAAGAAGAAAAAACAACCGTCTCGTCCTGGATTTGAAACCGGGATCTTCCGTTTGCCGGGCGACTGCTCTTACCACTACAATTTATTTGTGCGCTTTCGTTACGGGTTAATGCCAGCTGAAAGCAAACGTGGCTTAGTAGGCTAGTTACAACCTTGATAAATGCAAGAGGGAAAATCATCTGTCTCGTTAGCTCAGTGGTAAGAGCAGTCGCCCGGCAAGCGGAAGGTCCCGGTTTCAAATCCCGGACGAGGCGGTTGTTTTTTCTTCTTGTATTTATAAATTTTATTTAGAATCATTAAAAATAAAAGTTCTTAAAATTGTTCTTTCTCCAACTTTGAATGTGTTCGTCATATAAACGAACCGAGTCTCTGCTCCAATTGCAACAAAGCTTTTCATACTAGATGTGTGCCAAAATTGTGTCCAAATATCACATCTTTCCTTTGCAAAATTTGTTCTAAGTAGTTAAGTGTTTATAAATGTAAAAAAAGTTTTATTTCCTCACTGATAAATATTCATTGAATATTATTCAATGTAAATATTATGTTTGAAACGTTAAAAATAATTTATTTTCAAAGTTATGATTCCTATTTGAAGCAAGCTCGTATCTGGAAAATTACAAGGCCCGTAACTGGAGAAATGGGGGCTCGAAACTGGAATTTGAACCTCCGACGTTAATTTATTTAATAGCTCTCAACATTTTTTACTTTTATATACTGATTCACTTTAAAAATTACTTAAAATATAGTATTAAGAGAGACACAAACTATATAAAAGCTTTACAGGGTAAAATTTGTTAATATCAGAAATGAAAAAGGTTCAGAAATTCGTTAAGGGGGGCTCGTACCTGGGATTTTACCCTACATAATGTCGGTGGAGGGGTGGAGAAGTGATAATGAAGTTTCTTATAGGTTTACTGCATAAAAGAATGGTGACTTTTTTTTTTGAAAGAGGTGGTAGAACGTTCGCTACGTAGACATGGAGAGGTGTGTAAGATTTACGAACCTGTGAAGCAGGTAACTAATTTACAAGCTTCTACCGTTGCGTTAGAAGTTGCATGTATATAAAAAAAGAAAAAAAGAGATCTCCCAACGAGAAAGAACCCCATGAGGAGTGGTTTCCGATTAGGATGCCTACGATCAAGAGAATTCTCTCAATAAAAGAATTTAAACTACATACATATGTATATCCAAGATGGTTGATCATGAAGCGTAAAGGGAATTTGTAAAATTCGGATTGAATTTGTCAACTTAGTTACAGTGCACTTGGTCCGTTTTTTTTTTCAGAACTGAGCACACCTCAAAAGGGCTCTAGCTTTATGCAGTTTTTGTTGTTGTAGAAGCCAATATAAAATTTTTGACGCTAAATACAAAATCTCAAGTCGGTAGTGAAAATATATTATATTTTCAAAAGCTCGGTGATATTCATATTATTTCAAGATCCTAGTTCTATTGAAATAAAGCAAATAGCAACAAGGATAAAAGCAATATTTGGTCTAATTTGGTGTAATTTCGTGTGGTCACCTCACTATGCTAGTTAGATTTTGTTCATTTTTGAACCTGTATTTGCAGTTTTTATGAAAACGCTATGTATAAAATTTGAGCTCTCCACGTTGATGCGTTCTCACGCAATTTCCAAATATATAGTGAAAACCCAAGTTTTGGATGGCAACACCAAGAACGGATTGCCCGATTTAGTTTATTTTTGAAATAGCTATGAAAACGCCATATACCAAATTTCAGCAGTCACCGTCGACGCGTTCCCAGGCAGTGGCCAAATATATAGTGAAAAATGAAATGTTTGTATGGCAACCCTACCAAAGAGCTGCCCGATTGGTCACGTTTTGGGACTTAAATTTAATTTGTTTAAAAAAGCGCTCTAAGTGAACGTGTTCTTGGTTTATCGTGAGAACGGACAAACAGACGGACGGATAGATGGGCATGCAAAAATCCATTTTGCTCTATCATGATTATTTCTGTGTGTTACAAACGGAATGACAGACTTTTCATCTAGGGTATAAAAATGATCCAACATATTCAGCAGAGAAACAAAATAAAAGATATTAAGTATCTAATTTACATTTTAGATGAGTTCGATTATAGAGAAAACTACAAGACCGTAAACAGTTAGATTTCAGGAAACATGCAACGAAAGGAGACATAATAAAAGCGTTTCAGGATATAGAGGAGATGAACTGAGGTATTCAATTTCCGGAGGAAACATAATCTAATTTGGACCAAATTTCGCAGACATATACACATAAGTAAATGGTAGTGATTAAGATTGCATCAATCTGGTGGAAAGTGGTCTGCTGCAGTAAGGCAGGATAACAAGTTTTCACAGAGTTCCATACATCTTAGATATTAGATAGATATGAGATTTGGCCATAAATTTATATTTTAAGTTTTTGCTTAACAAACTCCATTACACTTTTTTTAAGTAAGTTCTGTTGATCTTATTTCTCGTGGTAAATTATTCAATAATGGATTTTTACACTATCAATAAAAGATTCATTACAGTTTTCTGAAAGCTGCGTTGATCCTTTCTTACTATCATCGTATTAAAGTGTAATCTTATTACTAAATATTGGCTTTCTCCACTGTCATAACCATCGTCTTCAATACCTTCCACATCGATTTCATTCATTCAGGAATTAAGAATTCATGATTTTCTATTCCGGAATTTGGTTTTTCGGTATTTTGGTTATGAGATTTTAAATTCTGGATTTTGTGATCCGGTATTTCGTACCCAATCGGGTTTCTGTTCATAATTTTTCACAGTCCCGACTGTAGAAGGGGGAACTATATTGGATTATCATAATGGTGTTAGCCTTTGTTACGCTTCTCAGGAGGAAGTTCTTAATGAGCCGTCATGTCCATAAAATCCTAACCCTGTGGTTATGATGATATTACACACATAAAAAATTCAAATTAAAAAAAGTAAGAAAATCAGAAATTCTTAGTTTAGATCACTATAACTCCTCAGGGAGAGGAGTACGGGGCTAATCGAGCAGTCGTTGGAAAGACCAACAAGTTCTGCATACAGTGAGCTCTGTAAGTGACCGTGCATCTTGCACTTTTTAAGATTCAGGGTATTTTGTGAAAGACTAGCATATTTTCTTAATCACCCTGTAACTCCGAAACAGTTGAGATGCCGCCCACCCCTTGCCGTACATTTTTTGTTTGACTGTCACCTCCTATTCTAAGGCCACCATAGACGAAACACGATGTATAAGGGGTACTATTCATAATTTTTTTGGAAGAATGTTCATTAAGGAATTATTTTGAAAAATTGTTGGTACCTTTAATTCAAGATTGTGGACCGCGCGGACCAACCTTTGAATTTTTACACTAATACAGATGTAAAACCTTCCTTATACCTAGAACTTCATACATTGGTAGGACGCACTCTTTTTTCGGTTTTATAGCTCGATTATGGAATATGCTTCCATGTCAGGGGAATTGGTATTTCACGTGGTTTTAGACTAGCACTAAGAAATCATTTCTCTGGTGTAATTTAATTCGATGATGGGCATCATTTTTCGCCAAACACTTATTTATATATATAACTTTTAGAATATTACCTTTTTTACAAGATAATAAAAAAAATAAGAGAAAAAAAACACAACTTTAACTAAAACAGACTGACTTTCTTATTAATTTGAACTTAACATTAGGCTTTTCTTCCTCGAGTAAGTAAAAATGCTTACTTCTGCAAAACGCGCGTGTGAGAATGATTAAAAATGTTACGAGAAACTTTTGTTTTTCAGAAAAGTATTTTCCGGTGGAGGAATAATTTAGTTGAGCTGCGTCTGGGATATTTTAATGAAGCTTTTGATTATGTGAAGAAAAGGGCGAATCTTGTGGGGACGTGACCTATTAGGGTGGCCCAAAAATGTATGGATTTCCTAAAGTGTTAAAATGTCTCAATGCTCATTCAGAACTTGTTAGCTAATGTAATTTTAAGCATCTATGCAACATTTAAATGGAATTCATTAATGTTTAGAGGTTGCTCAAAACGAAAATTGTGTTTTTTTTTGCTGTTTTTGACTTTCAGGAAAACTGTTTCAACATTTTCTGTCATAACTTTTTAATTTGACAATAATTTTTCTTGATTATTTTTTAAAATTAAAGGGAACCTAGTTATGAACTTGTTACAGTGAGCATCTAGATTATTCTATTTTTAAAATTTTCTCAAAATGAATATTCGGACCCGGAACACCAATTTCTTGACTTCGCGTCAAGTTTTTTGTGAGGAAAAGTGGCACGCGGGTAACTTTTTTTACTATAATTTAATCCACATTCGATTATCTTTCAAACATTTACAACTTAAGGGGGTCATGTAGTGTATGAACTGATCTCAAAATGCGATTTTGGAAGGTGAAGCATCTCTACAAATTACAAAGAATATGTGCCACTCCATAAAAGTATAGACTTTTTCATTGTAACAAAATGATTTATACAAAAAAACAAGAGAAAAAGTTACAATTGGTCTTAATACCAATAATATTATATCCTAGATGAACATAAAAGTTAAACAAAGTGAGAACCAAAAGTTCTATATGGCAACACCAAGAAGGGGTTGCCCGATTTAGTTCAATTTTGAAATTTTATTGACTATTTTTATGAAAACGTCGTGTACTTAATTTGCTCTCTACGTCAACGCGTTCTCGTTAAAAACGAAATTTTTCTATGGCAACCACGAAGGAGTTGCCCGATTTGTTCCATTTCCGAAATTAAATTCATATTCCTTTTAAAAAGCTTGTGTGCAAATTTCAGCACTTTAAGTGAACGCACTCTCGAGTTATCGTGCAGACGGACGGAGTTCCGGTTTCGAGTTTTCGTTTTGAAAAATTTATAAAAAATAGAATAATTCAATTTTCTAAAACGCCTTTTACTGCAATAAGTTCATAACTAAGTTCCCTTTAATAACAAAAAAGAATCAGGAAAAAATATTGTCAAATTAAAAAGTTATGACGGAAATGGTTGAAACAGTTTTCCTGAAAGTCCAAATCAACACAAAAAACACTTTTTTTGATTTGAGCGACCTGTAAACATTAATGAATTTCACTGAAATTTTGCATAGAAGTATAAAATTACATCAGCTAACAAATTTTTTTAATCTCTTTACTTTTCCTTAAAGGAGAATGCGCAGTTTTAATACAAATTTAGGCTCGAAATTAACAGACAGGACAGATGCCTTAAACGATGCATTATGATACTCTGAATATATTTTATAACAATGCTTATCTGAATTAAGCGGGGGAAAGCTTTGGCGATCGGATGTAGCTTGAGCGACTTTCTTGGGTGAAAAAGTGGACCTTTCAACTTCTTGTGATTTTGCGGAATTGTTGCGTCAAAAAAATGATTTCTTATGAGAAAAATATTCACAATATAGCACTAATGGCCATGGAAGCAAGAGTAGCAAAAATATATGCGAAGTGTAGTAACTGGGGCGTATGTGACCCAAGTGCATGAAAATGGGTTTCCCGGCGGCAAAAACGTACACCACCCCATAGTACTCGGCGAGATCTGTAATTTGATATGCAACACCCCGCCCGCTAGGCGTTTCTTATCCACACCCTAAAAGTATGCAAAGAAAAATTTTCTTTGTAGCTGGTAATGTGTTGAGGCAAACAGTGAAATCTGTTTTCCGATGTGACATAACCCTATCGACTTAGAGCCGATCTAACGTGTGAAAAATCTAGTACCTCACTTCGAATAAAAAAGAAGCAACTACTAAAAAAGTGAGTATCTCGATGGCTATAAATAGCTATTTAAGCCTCCGAGTATAGGAGTGTGTGTATTCAAACTTCTTCTCAGGACATAAGGAATTCGATTCTGTACTAGATTTTTCAAAATATACTGGATCAAACTTTGACTCTCCAAGCCTTCTTCCGCTTAATTAAAATAAACATTATTACTAAAATATGTTCATAATGCATCATTTAAGATATCTCTCATGTCTGTTGATGTCGGGCCCAAAATGGGCTTTCCCTTTATTGTTTATTACAGTTTCATTTATAATTAAGTTTTATTTGTGAATTTTATTTAGTATACAATTATAAAAGATAATAATCTTATGTATACAGACCAAGAATAAATTATTTTTGTAACTGGAATATTCTATTTGAGGAAGAGATAATTTAATAAAAACTGTGACTCGTTTTTAAGAGTCAAAATTGGGAAACTGCTTCGTAGGGCTCTTGAAAATGAATTTTACATTTTTACTTTAGGTAAGCGTTAGTTGGAGACATTTTGATCTACTATAATGTACCTAGGTAAATCCAAATTTGATTATAATAATTTTTAGTTTTCAAAAAATATTAGTTTCAAAATAACAAAAATTTCATCTACAGCATTGAAAATAACTGGTATTACACCATAAATATGAAATTTTTTCTATTTTTATAAACTCTCATTACTTAAAAGCAATTTCATCTACTTGAAATTAACATCAAATTCTAAGGACTTCGTTTCCTTTGTGACTAGAGCTTCTGGAAAGCTTTTTTACTTGTTGAATGCCTTCGAACAAGCCGCACATGTCGGTTCAGGTCGGGATGCTGAAATGTAATTTTCTCCCAAAAGTTTGTGAAAGAAGCTCACTTGATCTCAACATTGAAGTAGAAAAGTATTCTTTATTCTTTCTAGGAAGTGTGGAAATTTTTATCTCTCACTCATAAAATCATCAGTCAGCATCCGTTTTCCATAGCACCAAAGCAGAGCACCTACGGTTGATGCGCGCCTCCACTCAATATCTCTTATACTTCTTACAGGCATCAATTGGGCGAGTCTTCCTTCCATCTGAAGGATTCTCAAATGGTATATATATGCAGTATACGTGGTTTAAAAAATGTTGGAATTTCGGGTAACCAACAAGTAGTACTAAATTGACGTTCGGCGTGTGATAGTGTGTTTACTGAGCGTGTTCCCTCCCCTGTATTCCCTTGTTTTCATCATTACAACGTCGTCGTATATCTCATCCTCAAAATAATTTAAATGTTTATAGTGGATTTAAAATATTTTTTTATCTCATTACGGTTTCGTGTTTGTGCATCTTATATTTGTGTGTTCAGGTCGTTAATCCGATCCGACAGGTAGTTAGGTAGTGTAAAACGTGACAAGATTTAAGTTTTGATTAAGTACTTAGACAGAGAGAGAGAGAGAGAGAGAGAGAGAGAGAGAGGGTGCGATCGTGAATGCAGTAAAAAATTTCGAATTCTACGGAAGACATTTTCTAATCGTTTTGGGTATGTACAATAAATTCAACCAGATTCCGATTGAATTAAGATAACTTGCATATAAATTTCCTTAATGTTCCATGCGCAAAAGATTTGTTTATCAGAGGTTTAAACGTGCGGATTGGATGGGAGAATTAACTGATGTTCATGTCCCATTTAGTGCTGAAAGAGTCCCATTCTCTTAGAATTACATAGCAAATAAACAACTATTGGTCACGTACTTACATATGAATGTACGTATGTATATTTTGTAAAGAAAAGAAATCTACTTATGTCCTTCCTATTTATTCTTGAAAATATCTTCGTCTTGCATTATTCATGTTTGGCTTTAGTATTTTTTTTATATTGAAATTGGTATTCCTGCAAGTCTAGATAAAGACAATAAATGTGAACAAACTACCACATGAAAGAATAATTTTACTGATCATTAATTTGGTTAATCGTCCAAACCAAAGACTATATATAATTGGAAATGGCTACTTCCGATGTGAAGCGAAGTATGCAGTTAGGAAATTAAAAATTTCGCTCGTTTTTTCACTGTGGGTTGTTTTTTTTGTTAATAGATGGCGGGCGTTTGTGTTATTTTATTATAGAATCGGGGGTTTTAAACTTCATCTGTTCAATTAATAGTAAAAATTAGAGGTAATAACGATAGCAATATATAAGAAGTCTAAGGATATCCCTACAACATCCCGAATTCTCCTTTACTCTCCTGTTAACCCACAATTATCCTCCCCTATTTGCATTCTAAATTAAGCTATTTATTGCATCATAGGGAAAATCCTGAGCTTAAGTTATATTATAGAAAAATGTTCAGCATGATACTATCTTGCTGTAGTATTATAAAGTGAAACTAGAAAAGAAATTATATTGGTTTAATGTTACCGATACCTCAGATATTTTGAAAAAAAAAAATAAATGTCGTTAAATTACTTTTTTGCATCTATTTCTAGTCATCAAAAAGTAAAAATGAATATAACAAGGTTCATAGGTTCTTCCATTCTGAAAAACACCTGCAGAGCTGGGCAAGTATCAAAGAAAAAGTACTTAAGTACAAGTACAAAGTACCGAAGGTCTGAGTACTTAAGCGTAAGTACAAGTACCGTATGTATGAAAAGTACTTGTAACTAAGTACTAAGTCTATAAAATGTACTGAGTACTTTTTGAAGTACTTTTTAAAGTACTGTTTTAGAATCTTTATACGTTGGCAGTAATATAATGAAGTTTATTGAGTTTAGTTTATATATATTAATAAATAAATAGCTTTTGAAAACTATAATATGTATAGTAACTACTGGCTACTATTTATTGTTTTTTATAGTTTTCTGTGCTGCAGGTAGAGTAAAACTTTCACCTATTAGAGGTACGTCCAAGGACCCATTATCGCCTCCAATAATGCATAACAATTCTAAGGAAATAATTTCCAGTAAATTTCAAAGAGAAAACTGAGGCCTTACCTACATCAGGTCGAGGCATCGTTGATTTTATATTGAAGGGAGGCGTTGCTTGCTTACCCTTGGTTATGTCCACTGACGTATATAATATGGACTGCTTACTTTTATATTTCACGTGGGCACAATTGCTTGTGTCAAAAAGAGTTCTTATTTCGGTGCCAAAATTGAAAAAATCATTTCCGAGAAGTGATTTTAATAAAACTTTTAGAATTTCTTCTGCGTATCTAATGAATATGTTATCTTTGGTAAAATAGTTTTTATCAGTAATAACCCTAAATGATTAATTTAAAAACATTTATTTCACCGAACCCACATATTTATTTATTGTTTCCAGTTCTCTCTGAGTTGGTACTTGGTGCTAATATCGAAAGAGTCAGCAATATAGACGTTAGCACACTTTCTGCTGTGTATTTCTATGAACGTAGTCAGTCCATATTATACATGTCAGTGGTTATGTCATCAAGTCGAAGCATCGTCGATTTTATATTCGAGAGAGACGTTACTGGTTTTTGTTCTACTTGCCCAGTCTTGTTTTTATGTTATAAGTTTGTCTAAGATTCTGGCTTGACGCGTGAGTGCGGCACATGCTTTGAGAGTGCTTCGTGTGCTTTAAAACTCAACAAAAATGGAGTTGCGCTAGAGAATATGTTTGCTTAATGTGCTTAAAAACAAAACTAAGTCTTAAGTACAAGTAAATAGAAGCAAGTACTTATGTGCAAGTACTAAGTAGGGGCATTCCAAAACTATTGAGTAATAAGTCTTAAGTAACGAAAATGTACTTTAAGTAGTACTTAAGTCTTTTTTTTTACTTAAGTATTACCCAGCTCTGAACACCAGTATGTTGAAAACGTCGGGGACTAACTATTTTCCTAATATATATGTTTTGATTGCCTCAGTAATATCGAAGGAGTAATATGCCGTATAAGGCTCCCGGAAATAACTCCCAGAAGCGATAAGGGAAATAAGACCCACAAATTTGGGTCTTATTTCCTAATGAGAAAAGGCAAAAAAAGAAGTGAATCAAAGCCCAAAATTCAGATTAAGACAACAAGCAACTGAAATAAAGCCCAAAATATTGTTAATGATGTGTGTAAAGTAAGAACGTGTCGCAAGGGTAGGGATGGAGTGTTGAAGCGGCGCTTGTCGCGTTGGGGAGTCGCAGTCGACTTTTCCCATTGATATTTGATTTAAAGTAAGAACGCAACGCGCAAGGTGGGCGGGGGTGCGTCTGTAAGCGATTCCTGCGACGCGTTCTTATTTTACACACATCATTCATTTTCGGAAATGATTTTTGGGCATTATTTCGTCAGTATCAATTTTGTTTCCTGGGCTTTATTTCATTTACGAATTTTGGATTTTATATCATTATGAAATAACGCCCAAAACCGATAAGTGAAACCTAAAAGTGTGAAATAACACCCAAAAATTTTGGACATTATTTCACATTCCACACGTCGAAATTTACATGGAACTTTTGGGTCTTATTTCACTTATCACTTTTGGGCGTTATTTCCCGGGGCCGCCGTATAATAGTAATACGCTTGTGTAGCGCCTCTACAACACAACTAGGTGCTAAGTCAAATTGCGTTTCGCAATAACTATATAGCAGTGGCGGGTCCAGGATTCTTGTAAGGAGGAGGGGTCGTAACTCTATGGTTTAAAAATGGTATATGCTGAAAACTGATCAAAAGTTTGAAGACACTCGCCACCACTCGCACAAATGTCAAATGCACAAAATTTCACATTTAAAGGATACGAATACGAGTCGAACAGATTAGCAAGTGGCTACCACTCGCAACGAAAAAAGTTGCTAAACGCTCTCCGCCATGCTCGAAAGTTAAAGGAGATGTCAGATTTTTCATTTTGTTTTGGTTTGTAAATGGTGGAAGTGTAAAATTTCCCAAACATCCATTTTAGTTAGTCAAACAGGAATCAAAAATTTACACTTATTTAGAATAGCAGTCAAAGAACAGATGCAATACATACCTTGTAGGGTAAGAGTACCAATTACCGGCCAGCTAACACTTTTTCTGTAATTGATCCTTTATAAAATGATGGACAGTGGCTTTGGGTAAAATGTTATATTTTATATGAATAGTATACTTTTTGTTTATCTATTTCTATGATTTTTTTTTCTATCTATATTTATTTTCTAAAACATTATTATAATCAAATAATATACAAAATATCACTTTCATTAGTTTCCGGCCACGAAAATTCTATTTCCAGCCAAGAGCGCTTGTATTACCGGTCAAAAGGAAAACTGAATCAGTTATCTTTGAAAGTGCAAAGAAAAGACTACAAAGTTTTAAAATATATTATTCAGGAAAAATAGAAAAATAGTATCTACATTTATAATATAAGTTCGGTTACATTTTCAACACGTTCCCTATAGATCTTTGTTAAGTCGACACAGTTTTTCTCCACTCTAACTTTAATTGCATAACTTATGTTGCGTTAGGTAGTAAGGCATTATTATGACAATTTTTCACTGTTAATTGGGATTGAACTCATTTATCTAGCCCATTAGCAACGTACTAAAAAAAAAATGTTTCCATCATCCAGAATCGAAATCAAATCTTTGGGTGAGTTCACGTGGGGGTAAACTATGCAAGGTGTAATGATCTCTCCGCTTGCGTTTCGGCATCCTTTTAAGGCCAATATGCGTTCAGTTTATGGACATAAGCTGAATCCTGTTTCATCCCCATTTAAAATTTGTTTAGAATCATTTAGTAGGTACATATGTGTTCATCTTCGGTTAGTTTCAAATAATCTTTTATTGTTCGAACCATGATCTAAGCCTCTGTAATCACACCCCTTCCCTTAAAGATGCCTTCCGGGATATGCTACACAATTTCAGGATGGCTTTTTAAAAATAACTTGAACCATGTTCTGTCCATCCTTTTCCGGCCATCGTCCTTGATTATCTTCTATACTATGTATGTCTAAAAAACCTTCTCTCTTAATAGGAAAATCACATTTGGTCTTGTCTTCTTCTAAAGACAGTAGAACCTGCAGGAGTCGAAGTTTCTTCCAGAAGTTTTCCTCTTAGCTTATCCTGTATTCTTGCAATATAGTTCTGGGCACCCGAACTTTCTCCTAACTTTTCTTATTGAATTTCGCTCTATCCAACTGCTATCTAAAGCTGTTTTTAGGATATCTTCTGTATAGGTTCTTGATTTTGAAGATATCCCGTTAAAAGAAAAACAAATCATCTAACAACTGCATTCCAACGATAAAATACAATGCAAATTTTACTTGGCATAAATGCTTCGAAGTAAAAGTTGCATTTAATTCATTTGAAAAATGGAAACGCAACTCCATAAAGCATTTATTTTATATTTTGTTTTATAATTTAAATGACTGTAATTGTATATTACTAGAATAGCCTGGAGTTTATTTAATTAAAAAATAACTTTTCGATATGCTATCAAGCTGATTACTTTAAAAGCAAGTCTCTCAAACAAAACTTTTCCAAAGGATTTTAGAATAATATTAACTTTATATATAAATTAATTTCGTTTATTAATAAAATATCTTCCCGATTTTCCAAAAATTATTCACATTAATTGTATTATTAAGTTATTTTCCTTCTTTAAATTATATTATATTTTCAAATAAAATTCTATTTACATTCAATAACAGTCGCACATCACTTCAGCAAAATTAAGACGATAAACACATTTCCGCGCATTTCAAACGGTAGACTTAAAATGAGATGAAAACTGCACCTGCAGAAGTGCGCAAAAAATAAACCAATTGTTTTTATTGAGACATTTAAAACGTTTTAATGTGTAAATTTATGAATTTATTTTGGTACTTTTGCTAGAGTGGCCGAGAACTAGTGATGGCGGTAAAGACAATATCAGGAGCTGCAATAATTCGCAGGAGTTAGCTCAGGATCTGGAAGCCCAATAAAAAAAAATAAGAATTCGCTTTGGTAATTAGGTATGCATGGGTATTATAGGCTATATTTTATTTCGATTAACGGTAATTTGCAGATTTGAGCGCCGTCGGCGGTAAATTTTGTTGTCGCAATATTCACGGGCGCCCAACTCCTTGTGGGAGTGCTGTAGAGTATTGGGGTTTTTCTGATAGATTAAGGGTTTAGAGTACAAAAATATAGGATAACAATTTTGGGGGAGGGTGTTTTGGGGGTTGTGGGTCGTACCACCCCTGATAGGGGGTTGTGCAAACTACGTCATGTTTGGTACCAAATTAAAGAGGGAGAAGGGGGTAATCGAGTCGTGTAGTTTGTCTTTGATCGTTTTAACGTGATAGCTGACTTTTGACAGCCGAAAACCGATTTTTTGCACTAGGGTCATATACACCCCAGTTTCCATATTTTGCATATATTTCTTCCGTTATTTATTTCACATCTATTCGTACTCTGTTCTGAACATTTTTGTCATGGGAAGTAAATTTCCAGGACTTACCAGTTCTTCGCAATGATGAGATGAAAATATATCAATTTTTGTACCAAAATCGGCCAATTTTTCACCTTAAAAAAGGACTGCTACACATCTTTTACAGTTATTTCCAAAACCGTTTATCGGATTCAAAAATTAATTCCATATTTAATTAGGGAACAAAATGTAGATGCGATTTTTTCCTGTATATTTAAAAATTTTACAGCATCTCTTCTGTACTGAACGACGACCAAATTGATCATTTTCGCGTGATTTATAACTTTTAGCGGGTACCTTGAGAGACAAAATCCATGTTTCTCTGTAAGTATTACATGGATTTCCATAATTTGTTTTTTACAATATAGCCAGGATACGCAGTGAATACATAACTCAATTTGAAACTCCTAGGTACATAGATACCTTCACAAAACGCAACAAAAGCAGACAATACAATTTTTCCACTTACTTTTCTACTTGCAAAACACCGGAGAATTTGGGAAGTAAGTAGAGAATTCCCGAATTCTCCATTCCATACATACAGTTTTAACCACGTGCGTAATCGGGATTTAGAAGAAATATACTAGGTTTCATAAATTTCATCTCAATTCCTTTTGCAGCTAGCTGGTAGTGTTTTACCCATAACTTAATATGGACAATAAGGAAACTGCGCTAATTTCTAGAGGACGACTGACTTGGAGCAAAACTAAAAGATATAGTTGACTGACTTTTCTTGTCAGACGTCTTCAGATGCCTGTGGCCTATAGTCTGATGTTTTCTGTAAAACTCAGTTCTGTGTTGGTCTCGTTAGGCAAATGACTCCGATATGTGTGTCTTTACGAACGGCTCGAGAATGGATGTGGGAGTGGGAACCAGGGTGTACCGTTGTACTCCGCAAGCGGAGATTCTTGTTATTTGTACCACTTATGAGTTATCTAGTGATCGAGTTATCAGGATTTGGATTGACAGCCAAGCTGCAATCAAAGCTCTGGACTCGAGCATCTAATTGCGCCTAATTCAAAGGTACCGCTGTGAGATCGGGAAACTGGGTGTTAACCACAGAGTTATTCTCTGTTGGGTGTCTGGCCACAGCCACATATACTTGGAAATGAGGCAGCTGATCTCTGGCCAGGAAGGGGTTCGCTGTTAATATATGAATGTCTAGCGGAGATATCCATAAGTTGGCCCGTAGAATCAGTGAAGAGAATTTTAGATGTACAGGCCTGTAAGCTGGCAAATCGCAGATGAAGAGAACTGACCACATGCGCGATTTCAAGAAAGCTTTGGTCCGAGATATGTCCTGGAAAGACTGAATCTCTGCTGATGATGAACCAGTCTGATGTGTGTAATCACATTGCTGTTATCACGGGACACTGCCTCTTTACCAAACATGCAGATTGCATGCATGCTCCATAAAATGACTTCTGTAGGGAAAGAGGTCAAGAGCGTTCAGCAACTGCTGTGCGAATGCTCTAAAGGTTTAAACAAAACAAGTAAAAACGCTAGAATTGGTCTAGGACCAATTCTTATGATACCCTAGATGAATGCCCTTATGAAATTTCGTATCGTCACCCTTCTGTGCAAGTCTAATTTTTGAAGTGGTTTTTCGCATATATTTTTAGGACGGTTTGTCGGACAGAAAAAATTATTATAACCAATTTTATAGGATTTTGTATTCTGAAGAAGTTTTTGTGCAATAAAAATGTCTTGGACTGATCGTTTTCAAAGAATACGTAAAAAACCTAAATTTTTATATGGAAACACCAAGTAGGAGTTGCCCGAATTACTCCATTTTTGAAATTTTATTTACCAGTATAATGAAAATACCATGTACCAAATTTCAGCTCTCTACGTCAACGCGTTTTCAGGCAGTGTCCAAATATATAGCGAAAAACGAGATTTTTGTATGGCAACCCCACGAAGGAGTTGCCCGATTTGTCTCATCTTCGAACTTAATTTTACTTTTTTTTTTTAAAGTGCGTGTACAAAAATTCAGCTTTCTAAGTATACGCGTTCTCGAGTTATCGTGCGCACGGACGGACGGACGGACGGACATGCAAAAATCAAAACAACTTTTAATATTATGCGTGGGTGTCCAATCCATTTTGCTCTACCATCATTATTTCGAGGTGTTACAAACGGAATGACAAACTTAGTATATCCTATAGATTTCATCTAGGGTATAAAAAGAGAATACTCTTTAAGATTTTTTATCAGGCAAACTTATATTTGTTCAAGAAGGCACTTTTTTGGATTCTCCGGTATATAGCAAAAGCTAAAAAAATTTGTTATTTGTTATTTCATCACACAACCCATTTTATTTTGGGTGACAAGTTTCAAGTCTTGGCACATAATTTTTATAAGAGCCCAACTTTTTGCTTAAGTGAATTGGTCTCTATGCCGTCATCTTAGAAATCTGCATCAACTACAAAATTGTCAAAGTTTAGAAAAATCCCCTAAAGTAATTCCAGAAAGTGACATCTTGACGTATTGCTCTTCGGTCTTTTCTCCAATATACAACGAAAGACCCACGTAATCCAGAACATGATCTCCCTCTTGGATTAATTTAAATTTCACTTGTCATCTATTTCGCAATTAGAATTGGTGCTGCGCTATTTCAATTAAAATTGCACAAGAAGCTTTTATAATTGCTTTAATTTTACTAAAAAGTTCGTCTCCTCTGTAGTGGACAGAAAATCGATTAACTTCGTGCAAGGAAGCTGCTTTCTATGCACTTTTCTAAGGTCTTTTAGTTTTCTAAGTTTTATAAGCCAGACCCAGATGAAAGGAGATTTGACTTTATCAGTCCACCAAAGCTAAAGTCATGAAATTTTTACTACAAGGCTGCAAAGTGGTTATAAATTTTTATCAGCCATTGTTTGCTGGAAAAGTAAGTAAGTAAGTAACTGGCTATTCTGGAACATTGATAATAATACATTATTAATATATTTAAGCTTTCCGGTTTATTCTCTGTCGTTGAGGTCCCTTAAGATTAACTCTGTCTGTTCATTTTTGTATTTACGTAGAGTACCTACTCATGATAAGAGATAAAAAAATATCCTTAATCCGTTTCAAAGGTTGTATACGGAGGGAAATGTTTTTATTTAACATTCATACTGCGTTCCATTGGGAATATACTGTATGACGTGCATGTGCGTAACCCATTTAAGCCAATCATGGGTCATTATGGTTACGTTCATACATATGTATATATGTATATGTGTGTGCGTTATAAATACGTGTTTTGCTTAAATTCATTTGAAGTCGTATTTATCCGAATGAAATGTTGTTTTTCAAATACATATTTGAAGAATTTATTGGCAAAATCTACGTTTTCTTTGCTTTTGAAATTCTTTCTAGGCATATTCGAACTGCTGAGTAGGGGAGAGCAGAGTTGAAAGTAACAACATTTGTTCGTGGACTTGTTAAAAATTTCAGTTGCTTCTGTTTGAACAGCAAAATTTTATTTCTTCAATATTTCAAATTAAACTTCACAAAACCTTTAAGATTTGGATATTTATTTAACTTTAACAAACTCTGAAATTCTTAATTCAACTTACTCCGGTTGCGGCATAAATAGCACGATTTAATTTTGTAAATTATTTTTTATAAACAAAACATTCATTTGATAAACAAAAAAAAAAACTTAAATAAATAATTATTTGGCAATAGATAACGAATACACATAAATATGTATGTCATTATCACACTGATGACACTTGTATTCGGAAACTTCCAATCTGTGCAAAGTTCGTTGCAAATAATGCAATTACTGCACATTTGGCGATTTGCACGAGGTTTACTACGGGGCTGTATGATTATTTATTTTAATCCAGCCGGGAATTAAAGCATACGAAAAGGATTGAAGCAGCAATGTTTTGAAGATTGGAAGCACTTACCCTCCCTATCCTTATCCGTTATTTTTTAATCATTGTATATCATTAGAAAGAAGCAGATTTTTCTATTTTCTTCCCGCGTGCTTCTTGGGAATTCTAATTCTAAAAAACTACAACTTGTTTTATTAATTTTATGTCTAACATCAAAAAATATGATGTTTTTCGTCCAGTCCTAGGGTTCAGTAGCAATAATTTTGTCACTATAATAAAAAAGAAGAAATGTAGTGTCTGCCATCACCTCCAGACATGAGAGATATCTTAAACGATGCATTATGATACTCTGAGCATATTTCATTCACAATGTTTATTTCAATTAAGCTAGGGAAGGCTGGAAGAGAGGTGGGGGGAAGGTGTGTCGAAGTTTGATCTGGTACATTTTGGAAAATTTAGTATAGAATCGAGTTCCTTAGATCCTGAGAACAAGTTTGAGTACCCACACCTCTATACTCGGAGGCTTTAATAGCTATCCTTACTATACTTACTTATTTTAGTATTTGCCTCTTTTATTCTGAGGTACTAGATTTTTCGCATCTTAGACCGACTCTGACTCAGAAGGATTATGTCCGATCGGAAAACGGACTTCACTGTTCATCCCAACTCATTACCAGCTACAATTAGTAGAAGAAAAACAATTTTTTGCACATTTGTAAGGTGGGGGGGGGCAACGCCTGGCGGGGTGTGTGGTTCTAATACGGCATGTTTCATAGCAAAGTAAAGGTTTCGCCGAGTACTACCGGCGGTGTACGTTTTTTAATTGTAAACTAGAACAAACCTGAGCTTGATTTCTATTTTAGTGGAGCCCAGGGTGGAAATGGAAAGTGGTGCTGCAAACGTCTTTGGTTTTGATAATAGAAGAACAGGAGGCAGAGGGCAGATTAATGGATAGTTTTTCATCAGCTAACTGAGCATGATTTAAATGAGGCCAAACAAAAATAGAAAGTTTCCACGAAAATTGGTGCACTACACCGTCCACATCGAAAATAAGAAGTCTGGACCATTTGCCAATGACTAAATAAATAGAAACAATTATTCTTCATTAAATGTTCAGATGACATGTGACACAATGTAAAAATTGTTGCTCGTCTATTGTTTATGTTCTTTTTCACCTATTTAATTTATTTATTTTCTGTGTTTTTTTTTAAACCACATTGAGGCTGTCTAGAGTAGATTTCTTGGATTTGCCCTTCGTGGTCTGGAAGTGTGCACGATAATAGGATATGTCGAAAAACGTAAGTTGAACAAACACTTGCGAGGTTTCGATTTGTAGCCTGGCCAGTTTGGAAAGATTTCCTCTGGTCCTTGTTTTTCACTCTTTGTCCAAACTTGACTTGATTCGGATGTAGCTTCGCTTCCACTTTAGCGTACTGGTGATAAAAGATGTTAATTATATTTACCAATGTGCTCTCCAATTGCAATAGCTCCTGGTATTTTAGTGAACACGGCATTTAAAGTTTCCTGAAATTGTTCTTCTCATAGCATAGCAATAGCTTGATCGGTTTATTCCCTGTTGCTGATAAGTCAGTTTGTTTTTTCTTAACTGTGTTTTTTATGTTATTAAGAAGCTTTTTCAGCTGTTAACTATAGTTACTACTTTTCCTGTATGTATTAAAAATTCATATTTGGTACTATATTTGGTACGATGGACTTATTTGGAGAGACGTCACGTTGGTATTTATACCCAACACAGGAAAAAGTGTTGGTTCTCTAGCCAAATCGTTCCGACCCGTCAACCCATCTTCAAGTCCATGGAAAAAATCCTAGATCTACACATTCGAGGTAAAATTCACTAGGAAGTAATTGCTTATAAGTATTTACTGATTTTTATTCATCTCACCCATTGATTTTATTAAACCTTTTTGTCCTTTGTAAACTTGTCGTTTCCGTTGTGTTCTTATTGATAAACTTTTATTGACTTTTAAAAGCATTGTTAATCGGTATTTATCACGTAATAAAATTTTTCCATGATTCTGGAATTTTAAAGTGCAACAGCTTCAAAACTTGTGTTAAAATGGTGCGTGAAAGACCCAATTTCTGTGCATGATTATGAATAGAGGTGCTCAATTGGAAAGTTTTAACCAAATGATTAATTGTTTTTGATTATAGGCAGACGATTTCATTCGAATTTTTCAGGTAATTTTCTACAACACATCATTGGCGAGCACTGATTTTTAGGCTTTTACGATAAATTCACATTCTTCAATTGTAATACCGTTCTATAATAAATCTTCCCAATCAATGTGTGTACTTTTCAGCTAAAAATTATCAACTGCTACAATCGTGTTATATCAAGGTGGTCCACACTTAAAGTATGGAACTTATTTTAAGGCCATACGAAATAATTTCACCATGCAAAATGATGTGATCAAGTAAATTTGAATCAATCGATTTTTTATTGATAGTTTAAGATTTTTTTTCTAAGACAAGCAATTACTAATGCAATGAGCAACTTGAAAGTAATTTTCACTTTTTCGAGCATAAAAATTTATTTGGTGGCAACGGTGGGAAGGAGGAATAATCACGAAATTAGTAAATTGCATCCGAAATTGTATTATAGGCAATTGAATGACGTCTATGTTGAATTTTATTTATTAATAGCTGAACAGAGAATAACCATGCTCTACTCGATGGATTGAAAAGTTCAACTTTTAATTAATTTACTCAAGCAGGTATACCTACCTACCTACCTACCCACCTAAGATATTCGAGCCCGTCTTGATTAGGAAATTAAAAACAAGTGTTTATAGGTACGAGTATACTTATAATTAAAGGTAGAAAAAATTTATCCAGAACCTTCTACACTTTATTGTTTCTCCTTTACATAAAAATGAACAAGAAAAACACCGTTAATTTCGTATTGTATACTTGAAAAGGAAGTAAGCAAAGAAATCGTGAAAATACACTTTAAGAGAAATTCAATGGAAAGTCTGGCAAGCAAAATAATAAATTCATCGTTGACCTTAAATTACATTTTCAGAAAAGAAACATTTTTCGCAATTAAAAATTAATTTTCAATTCACTGACGTTGATGGAAGCTAAACTAGAGATTAGGTAGGATTATGTACATACTCAAAAATTTAGTGCTTTTCGTAAGTGTTTTTCTTTGAACTTTCAACTTTGACTTTAAGTTCGAAACAGCATGGGTGTAAAATTGATGGTTGTCATGCTAGAATTCTGCCTAATTAACTACTACATAAATAGAGACATGAACTAGAATTACCGAAACGACCTTGTTATTTTTAATTTTGGCTCGAAATTCTATAAATGCCAATTAAGAGGAGGAGAGGAAAGAACTAAATTTGATTTTAGTATTTTATTGGATGGAGACGCTATTAAAATTAGAATATTCTTTAGTGGACTTTAATGGGCTCGCATCAATTTTATTTGTGTAGATTTTCGTAAATAATGATTTAGATGATGCCGATTAGCGAATATAAGAAAATTTTTGTTCAAATTTGACAGAATTTCTATACGCGCTCTGTGTAGTACTGGTTGGATAAAAAAACACAGAAAAGCACAACCAGTTCACAGCCACATTTGACGGATCCAGAAACAAATTATTCTTATTTGCTTAATCAAATGCTACAGTAATAATGATGTACTCTCGATGACATTTAGAAATTGATTGCGGTGTACCTGAGGGTTCTATATTTGGAGCTTTGCTGTTTTGTCTATTTACTGATGATTTGGCTACTGTGGCGTTATTTAATTCTTAGAGTTACGAAAGTATGCTGACGATGCGCACTTATAACGGTGTCATGCTCCTTTCCCAAGACAAATTTTATGCCTAATTAAAATACGTTAAATGGTTCAAATATTGTACACCATTTTGGGGATATAGACACGAACTCACTGAAAGTGAATTCAGCTTGTGAATAATAAAAAATTGGTGTGTTGTCTAAAAGTAAATTAAAGATTCTGCTTAGATAAGACTATTATTAATTAAATAATAGCGAAATGAGCTCTTTCTGTTAATGGCTTTTTGACATTTAAGTCTTGACAACACTACAACTAAATGGGGGCTTATGGGAAAAAGAGAGGAAAAACTCAGGAGTTTCAAAAACTAAAAGACTATAAAATAAGTAAAAAACGAGTTTTCAAACAAAACTGAGGTCAAGCCGCATGAAAAAGTAGAAAATAAACTTTTCTTCACACACAGAGGTGGACTCAGATTTTTTGATTGGGACATTTCTCTTTCTCTTCATGAATCAAATCACTTATTACCTCTGATTGATCATACTGAAATATATCGGTGATTGTCAGCGAATAAAATCTGAGTCCACCTCTGTGTGTGAAGAAAAGTTTATTTTCTACTTTTTAATGCGGCTTGGCCTCAGTTTTGTTTGAAAACTCGTTTTTTACTTATTTTATTTTCTGCCTTTTTCACGTTAACTAAATTGTTATTACGTGCTGCATGGAGATATTTTAAAACAATTTTATGACGGCTGAAAAGACACTGATTTACTGAATTTTCCCGATTTTCCATGTTTTCCACAGACTTTTCCTATTACTATGAAATTTTTTTAAAAATTTACATGAATTTTCCTCGATTTTTCATGATTGTTGAAGAGAAAGTATTGATGCCAGTAAGACGGAAAAAAATGATTCCGTATAGCTTATAAAACTTTTTTGTCGGAAAATTTTCCGGAAAAGTCGGAAAATGCCGGAAATTTTCGGAAAATTTTCCAGAAAAAACGGGAAATTCTGCATTTTTCCCGAAACAGATTTATCACTAACCATATCGATGAAAATTTGTCCGATGATTTTCCAGCTTTTCCGGGTTTTCCACGGAGTTTTCCACAAAAGCAACTTTATGCAACTCATTTCGCTCTAGAACTTTGTCTTAGGTTGCAAAACGTCAAACGCTTCTTTGGTCTGAAAAACTCCGGAAACGCATTTTACATGAATTTTCCTCGATTTTTCTGCAAGTTTTCACCATTGTCGGAGAGAAAGTAATGATGCCAGTTGATAGGGAACTTGATCCTGCATAATTTAGAAAACTTTTTTACCGGAAAATTCCGGACATTTTTTTCGGAAAAATCGGAAAACTCTGCATTTTTCCTGAAACGGATTTAGCACTAATCAAATTGGTACCAAATTTTCAAATGATTTTTCTCGGTTTTCCGGGTTTTCCATGGAAATTTCCGGTTGAAATTTTGCTAGATTCAATATTGTCACACGACATGAACCTGTGTGTTCAGCTCGAGAGTGTCGAAAATAGTAAAAAAGGAATATATAAATAGACGGACAAATTCGTGTACGAGTTAAAGGAAATGGCCTAAATGTCCGGAAAGATGTCAGACATATGTAGATATATGTTTTGAGTACGCAATTGACACGAAATAGGATAACATTCTGTTTTTGTGCTATTTTAATTACAGATGGAAAACTTTCAAATACGTATACACCAAATAGTCCAATAATATTTTAGCCAAGTTCAAGATGTGGACGAATTGCAGCGAAGTATTAAAAAAATTTCAGCCAGCGTTCAAGACGTTTCTAACAATATTTCAAATAAGCATTAAAATTTAAAAATTTGCTGCGAAATACTTTTATTTTTTTAGATTTGTGGAGGGGTGTGCAGGCCTTGGCCTCGCATTCACTGCGACCTGAAAGATTTATTGTTTGTGTTGTGAGTCCCCATTAAATTTACTCCCGTGTCTAGGTTTAGGCTATTAATAAAGTCTAGAACCATTCTGGAGCTTAGGTTCCACACGTAGTTTGGTGGAGGAAAAGCATGTTTGAGGTGGAGTAATCTCCGTTGCTCGCAGTTGCAAAGCAGATGCTCCCAAGTTTCATGAGCATCCTGACAGAAACGGCAGGAGGTAGTCTCAGCCAAGCCCATCGTATTGTACCTCAATGGGCAATGGCCTGAGAAGAGTTCTGTAATCATTTTGAGCTGCGGCAACACTATGAGAGAGTTGTCGGATTTTGATTATATTCGAAGCTGAAATTCCTTTGTTTTTTTTTGTTAGCGTGTATCAGTTCGCAAACTCACTTTCTAAACAGTTTTGTAAATTAGCGTGCCAAATTGAAATTTGTTATATTCGAAGCTAAGATTGCAAAATTTCAGCGCTCTCTGACTTAAAGCCTTCTCTGTGTGTAAATATTGAAAATAAAAATTTGTGTATGGCAACCCAAAGGCAAAATTAGACATATTAGTGGAAATGTTACGTCATAGTTTTCGAAACAATCAATCAATTATATAATCCTAAACGGTATATTTTTGGAAATTGCGAAGGCTTATATTCAAAATGTAGATATCGCTGTAACGTTGTTTTTTCGACACACGTTTTCCCAAATGATGACATGTTTCGAAACAACGACGTTGCCGCCATGTTATAACAATGCT
Organism: Dioctria linearis; assembly: GCA_963930735.1. Taxonomy (NCBI): domain Eukaryota; kingdom Metazoa; phylum Arthropoda; class Insecta; order Diptera; family Asilidae; genus Dioctria; species Dioctria linearis. The sequence continues at coordinate 1,260,226 of OZ005742.1, read as the reverse complement.
CCTTGGGATAGAGTACATGAACAGGGCTTCGAATAATTAAACAAGGATGAATTGATTCTATTAAAATGAGTTGAGGTGAGTTGTTATGTTAATTTGCTCAAGGAGGACCTCAAATTAACCTGCTGTCCTCATTTCATTTTGTTCTGGGCGTACGGTTCCAGTTTGATAAATGAACTTCCTTGTCTGTAATCTGTTAGTATTATCATTTCGCACGTGCAAACTAATTTCATGGCAACCTTTTGGAATGAAATTTGTAGCTACCTCTTTTTTTTTCTTTCTTTACTTCTAAAATGTTTTCGCTTAGTTAGCTATTTATTTGCTTTTATTCATTTATGTACAATTTAGAGAAGCCTAACATTTTTCCAAAAGAGCACAAAAGGTTTTTGATAGATCTGTACAGGTCGACGGGGGGAGGGGGGGGCGGTAGTTTGGATAAGTAGGACCGTTCTGATGAGCATAATAAATCGAAAAAAAGAAACTGGGTTCAAGGATTCATAAGATACCATTTTATGGGCAATGAAAACGAATGCCGATAAATTCATTACCCTATCTAAGTTTATCGCTTTGGGATAAATAAATACATAAAAAATACATGGACTTCAGTTTATTTACTCCAGGGCCTATTCCATGTAAAGAGATGATTGCAAAAGTTATGGAAACTTTATGTATATTTTTTCATACGTTTTCCAATTAAAAATTGGATTTGAAATTTGTTTGACATGATTTATATGTGGGCTACCTACATTTGCTTTTATTACAGTGACCGTAAACTACTCTAGCGTTAACTCTTATAAGAAGGTAAATAGATAACCAGACCAGTTTGATAGGATATTCTCAATACAAAAGGAGTCCTCACCGCAATAATAGAACAGATTACAGATAGTTTGGATGAGGCACAAATAACAGTAACTGATATCTTTAATCTCTCTATTCGCATCGGTATTTGTTTCTCTCTATATTTAGTAATAATGTCTGCCCTCCCTCCCTAGACACAGACCTGTAGGTCAAGTATTCATAAACTTCTTAAGCCCTGGCACAGTAAGATATCTTTCCATGCAAACAACTTGGTGATGATGATACTTGAGCTCTTAATTGATGTGTGTATGTGGGCTGAGCTAATAGATTATTTTACGACTATAAAGTTACATATACATACCCATATATATTCGCATGACCAATTTGTAGCAAAGCATATTATATGGGAGCTTTTCATATGAAAATGAAAAAATCTCATTTCGAAAGGAAATTCAGGCTCTCATTAAAGTTTGCTGAATGTTTGTGTACTAGAATTGGATTAATTATGTGTAGGCATATATAATAAGCATCACTGCGTATAAAGCAGGATTTACATTATGATGGCATGCATTTTTTGCAGAAATTGTGAGGGAGATAGTACAATGTTTACGGAAATTGATTTATGAGTGACGAGAGAAGCAAACGCGTTCTGCATTTTTTCTAGACCTGGACTTGTCCATGTGTGCGTTGTCTGGAACCATAAAAAGACCTCAAACATGGTAAGTTTTTATTCTTAAGCGTGAATTACAATTACGACTTCGACTTCGGCTTTGACTTTGCTCAAATGGTAAATACATACATGTCGCAAGATATAATTACAACTTCGACTTCGACTCCGACTGAAATTAAACTTTACTCAAAGTGCAAAGTTGGTGTTCGCTGCGGCCAACTTCAGTTCAATCGCAGAAGTCGAGACTTCTGGTTTGTTCAAGCAGTTGAAGCTTTAATTTAATTACAAATTTCACCTCAGCCTCGACTTCGACTTAAAATCAAGTCGCAGTCGACAGATCAGTCGTAATTGTAATTCACGCTTTACTGAAACTAAAACATTGATATTGGCAACCCTAATTTTTCAATTTGATCTAGTCGTGCTGCCATATTGTTGTTGGTACTATAATGTTATAGAAAATGTTTATTAAATTAAAATATCAAAATAAAAATAAGTTTTTAATTTTTAATTAAATATTTCGAAATCGAAAGTTTTTTCATATTTGTTTTTAGAAAAGATTGAAGTTATTTCGGACATAGTTTTCCGTCCATCCATTTTTTAAAAACAATTATTATTACAAACAATTAAAAATTTTACAATTTGACAACTTGACAATGTGACAGTTTGTACCATAAAAATTGGAGGGGACTGTACGTGAGAGGTATTGCAGTGATTTCTTCGGCAGCATTTAAATTTCAATAAACCATCTCCCTCAGAATGTCTGTAAAAAATACATGCCATCATAATGTAAATCCTGCTTAACATGATTTATAGGATCACTATGGAGATGGATGGCTAAAGGATGATGACATGCATTTTTTCTAAAAATTGTGAGGGAGATATTGAAATTAAAAAGCTTCCGAAGCAATCACTGCCATACGTCACATGCACACTTTCCAATAGTTTTTATGGTAAAAATCGCAAACTGAAAAAACTGCTTCCAAATTTTCTCCAATGATTTCCGAAAAAGGCCAATGCAGCGATTCTGTGGAGCCCTGTTTCCTGCTTCTGGACGAAAGGACTGCCTGTGAAATAGTTTCAATCCTTTAAAAATATTTAAAAACTTCGCAATATTTAATTACAGATTATTTTCTTCCATTGTGATAGGTAGCTAATTAAATAAATATTTTCTATAAAATTATAGTAAAACGTGTTGGATGTAGTCAAAACTGATAGATTAGGGTTGTCAGTAACAATATTTTACTACCAGCACCCATAAAAAGGTCCTAAAGGACGATTTAAATTATGATGGCATGCATTTTTTTCCATTTTTCCATCGTATACGGAAAACGCAAACGCCTTCTGCAGTTTTTCCAGATCTCATTATATCAATGTGTGCGTGTCCATAAAATCTTATTCCCATAAAAATTTCTGAAGCACACACAGTTTTATGGGTGCTGGAACTAAAACATTGCTACTGAAAACACTAATCTGTCCATTTTTACTATAATTTTATAGCAAATATTTATTAAAATATCTAGGAAAATGAAAGAAAATAAAAATAAGGTTTTAATTTGTAATTAAATATTGAGAAATTGAAATTTTTTATGGAAAGGATTCAAGTTATTTCGGAGGTAGCCCTTCGTCTAGAGGCAGGAAGCAGCGCTTTAACAGATTCGTTGCAGTGGCTTTTTCCGAGACTTACTGAAGATCATTTTGGAGTAGATATTCCAATTTGGCTGTTTAATTTTTGCCATAAAAACTAGTGTGAGCTGTTGCAGTGATTGCTGCTTTGGTACACATAGTAGAAAAATTTTCCCCAAAGTAAGTGGCAACAATGTGTGCCACTAAGCTTAGGTATTTTTTGATAATATTAGAAAAAGCTTCACCTTGGACAAAGTGGAATATGCTTTTATTCCTAAAATGTAGACTAATACCTAATTTATTGAATTTTATCTTCCTTTTATCCGAGAATGCTTAACATTTCGGGAATTTTACGTACAATATAGATTTTCTGGTGTCAAACACCTACATCCATTAAATGTTCCATTGATTTTAGGGAATTAAACTGATTTTCCTTGTATATCAGAGAAAATGACATTTATTTTTAGAAAAAACAACGTGTCATAAATTTAAGGAATTGCCCTACCTTTTTTTCAGTGTAGCATTTAAATTTCAATAAGCTATTTCCCTCATAATACCTGAAAAAAATGCATGCCATCATAATGTAAATCCTCCTTATGCTGGAACAATTTTTATGAGAGTAAAAACACATACATTGACAAAACGAGGTCTGCAAAATATGCAGAAAGCGTTTGCTTCTCTCGTCACTAATAAATCAATTTCCGTATACGTTGCACTATCTCCCTCATAATATCTGGAAAAATGCATGCCATCACAATTTAAATCATCCTTAAGTCTTTTACATGCAGGTTTCAAGCCAATGAAAATAAACTAAACATTTGCAGTATCCGTAAAGCAAAATCATATTTTTTTGAAATTTTCAATGTTTATGAGAGTCGATTAGAAAGAAAAGCAACCTTTTCATGTATGTTTTCAGAACTATATTGGTAAGGAATTAATCCTTTTATAGATCTCTATATAATGGCTAATCTTATAATTATTAAAACTGGTCCATTTCCACCACCTATATTTTGGTGATTTTGGTTGTGGTTGCAACAAAATCAGTTTTATTCCTGATTAATATGGGGGGGAGGGGGGAGGGCGAAGTAGTCTGTGAAGCGCAATGGAACAAGGTGAAAGCTGTATAAGAGGAAAGCATGCATACTTGATGGAAGGAATTTGTTGAATTTGATGGTTATTGTGGTGTTTTGTAGATTGTTTTGTAGATCGCTTTGGCATCTCCCAGGAGAGTACGTAGAGTAGTGTGGTATAGTTAGCTGAGTTCTATGGAAACGAATTGGTACTTCTCAAGGCGGGGTAACTTTACCTTAGTGAAATTAAAATTGAGATTTTTGACTGTGTTGGTACTGTAGTAATGCTAGGCAGATGGCCCATGATGCAATGAAGGCTCATGAAAGTCAAAATAATAAAATCTCAGACATAGTAGTGCGAGGAGTGACAGGAGAAAGACAGACATAGCCTCTTGGGCAGGGGGCGAAAGGATATCTAAGATGATGAATAAGTTGAATAATAACGGAAATCAGGTGTGTATGTTAGTAGTGCTTATATGGTTAGTATGCATGGTCAGCTATATGATCCAAATGGTGAATCTCGAAGCCTATCCAGACTGAATTGGGCGCATCTTAACCTTCACGTGGTCTCCTCTGACAGCGCCCATAAGGGTTGTATTACCTGTATAGGCCAAGTACAATTCTTTTAGACGCTTCTAATAAGATCTGGTCCCGAACGGAGTTACCAGTACCGTTTAAAAAAGATATCTAGCATGAAAGATTGAAACTGGGAGTATTCATGGTCCGTTGATCATGCTTTACGAAAGCCATACCAAATGGGCGGCCCGACATTGGCTAACTTGGTACTACTGGGTTAGAGGAGCCCTGGATAACCCTGGATAACAAGGTTTTATCCACCTCAACTTGGGATGGCCTATTTATGGGAGCATCGTAGTGGCTGTGGTCTAGGATGCCGTGACCTGAGATCGGCAGAGATGGGATAGGTCTCGCTTCTACCAGTAAGTTGATGTCATGTCATGCTCTTTTGGTATACTGGTACTTACTGTTTCGACATGAGCAACTTGATTGTCCATTACAATCCGAGCATGAAGAATGCCGTGAGATTAAGCCATACTTCGCAGGTGCTCATGTAAAACACTGACAACTTTCCTAATTAATATGAGCCGGGGCCTACGTGACAAGAACACATGTGTGTGAGAGTTTATGATTTAGTCTTTTTAGTCTTATTATGAAAAAAGGGAGCTATTCAATCTGACTTCGATTAATCTAAATTTAATAAATAGATGAAATGATTTTAAATTATGGGATCAAAAAAATTAAAAAACAGCAATAAAATATTAAAATAGCAAACACGCAATAAATGAAAAAAAGGTGGTGGAAATTATAGCACTAGCTTAATGTCAATGATTTAGTGGTTTTTGTTTTTCATTTTTACCAAGTCTATTACACTCTAAATGAATGAATATAAAATATATAGAATTGTAGTAGTAAAATTCTTTTAAAGTAAATTCAAATACATATAACTAAAAACTTATTTCAATAAATTCAAAGGAGTAAAACTAGAATTAAATCGAAATTATTATAGCAAGACTTGGAATTGGGATAGTCTTGTTTCAGTCGATTCTCACAATAACAAATTTTATTTCAATCGCTATCCAAAATAAAGTGCAATTTGCTAATCTGCAATAGATTAATTAAGTCGATCGTGATGCTGCCAAACTATAAAAACGATCGAGTCAATTCAGATTGTGCTTTATATAGCCGACGATTTGCACACGGCACCACAGATCGGTTTTCATAGGCGCACGGCAACACAATAAATTGGCATAGCAACAGCACTTCTTTATTTGTTGTTTGAAATATTACCGTTTCTTATAAAATTGTTTGTACATTTTGTTTACCTAATTACAAATTTCTTGCGTAGGTACTCAATGTTATACTAAATTTATAATAAATGATAAAGCGATACTTACCTTACCGTTGTGGGTTGTATTTGTGTCACACTGAAAAAAAAAGAAAAAAAGTTAGTGTCTTTCTATTTGCCTGATAATAATTGCATTCTAGATGAAGACTGCCAAATTAAAAATAATGTTCCTCTTCATTTTATAGTTTTTGAAGATAATAATAAGTTCAAAATGGCTTTTATCATCGACAACAAAAATATGATTGATTTTGAGTGATGGCTAATACCCTAGGCAGACGGGCAAAATCAATGATCATTCGTTCGTAATTGATTTTTTCAAAAATCAAGTTACTTAAGATTTTGTGAATTAAAACGAAAGTCCTGTCAATTTTAATATGTAATTGACAGCACATTTTTGATAATTAAAATTCAAAATCAATGGTAAAGCGATTTTTGAATAATTCAATTACGAACGAATGATCATTGATTTTGCCCGTCTGCCGAGAGTATAACTGACCATAAATGATTTCTTTCTTCTTTTATACTAAACAAACTTTGCCGTGATCTTCTGATATTTTTCTGATATTTCAAAAAGTCGTCTTCATTAATTTATTTATTAGATTTGGACATTTTAATCACAAATTCAACGAAACATAAAAATCTTGGTTTTCACTCAAGCTTGGTAGCACTCATTGTTTATCGAATCAAATTTTTCTATATTTAGTCAAAGATTTCCTTCAATACCGCCTCCAATTTTTTGTCTTTTTTTCGGTTATGTTAGCTAATGGAAAAAAGTAAAACCACGAAAAATTATATCATTATCCATGGTTTATAACGAATATATTCGTTAAATTAGCTGCATCTGAATAATACGATACATATACAACAGTTGGGGGGGGGGGCGCTGAGTAAGTGTTTATTTTTTATCAAATGAGAGCTCCAAAAATATCGATGAAAATCAAAACTGATACTGGTAAATCAGGCCATTTGTTCAAGCCCCCCGATCGACTTTTGGCAAAAGTCTGCAATGGAATCACTAGTAACACTAAATATTAAGAAATGTAGACAGATTTGATAGAAATTTCAATTGTTGATAGAAATTTCAGTTCAATAAGTGTAGGCGATTTAATTTTAGAAGTTTGCAATCCGCTGCAGCTTGAGGGCATGGTGAGATCATGTGCAAGTCTGATTTAGGACTATTTTTTAGTAGTGAAGAGGTGCATAATTTTTTCAAGATTTCTCCAAGTACTGCTGTTAAATAAAATAAGAAAAATCAACTGATTTCGATAAATTTACTACTTTGGATAATAATAAAAAAAAAAAACAGAAATATTTCTTTTTATAAAGGTCTCCCTTATGCATCCCCATAATTTTAAAACTAACCACAAGATATTCATATTACAAAGAATTTTCTTATAAATTATTTAACCAAAAAATTATTTTAAAGTCAGTAATTATTATAACTTATACTAAATACATAATGAAATCATATAAGCAAAGATAGAATTAAAAAAAAGAGAAAGGAAAATTAAGGCAATAAAAACAAAGAATTATTTAAATATAAAAATCAAAAAGGAATAATAAAAGACTAAGGAAAATGTGAGTAACCTTCTACAAGTATGCATGTTTTCCGCGCCCTGGATACGAGCGGGTAAATTATTCCAAAGACGAATCAACTGAACAAGGAAAGAGTCCTCCATGACTCGTTTATAAAGTCCCGAAAACAAAATTTTTCGATGTCTTGCTGAACGCAGAATATTTGCTTGAGCTGATAAGGCCGAAGAAGAAGATCACCACTCTGCGATGCAAGTATGTCTACAATGTACAGCGTAACAAAGATGTGCTATAGGTTGTGATGTAATCATAGCGTCGCAGTCCATGGATAAACCGAAGACAGTCATTAACAGCTACGTTCACTTATAGTATCTAGTTTAGGGTAAATAAAGTTTCCAAAGAAGAAGTTAGGTAACCTTGACAAGTATTTCACGAGTGCGGGGTGGTAATATATCAGCTGACAAGCACAACATCCGCAGACCAAAATAAATTTTCATCAATAGTGCGCTGATATAATTTGATCACTTTATATTGGTTTGTGTATTGGAATTGCTGAGCATTTCGCAGGGTTTAACCTTATATCATTAATACGAGCCCACTCGAATACATAAGTAAGCCTGATCCTCATTAATGTAGTCCAAATAGTGCTTCATAAGGTTGATAGAACTACTATGGTAAATCTGCACGTCATCCGCATAAAAATGAGCTTTATCGAATTGGATTTTCAGTGGCAGATCATTTATAAATATAAAGAAAAGAAGAGGTCTAAGAATAGAGCCTTGTGGGACACCTCTAAACAGTGATAATCGAGTAGAAAGCCCACCATCCACTTTTACTCGTTGCTTTCGATTTAAGAGCAAGCCCATCACAAGCCTACAAGCTGAACTAGAAAAATTGAAAATATTTTTTAGTTTAGATAAAAGTTTAAAATGGCTTATGCTATCGAAGGCCTTAGAAAAGTCCAGCAATATCACTATCATTGTCAAGTGTCACATGCAAATTGGAGGAGGTAACGCATAATAAAGCAGTTTCGCAACTGTGGAGGGAGCGAAAGCCCGAGTGCCAGGCCGATATCATACGATTTCCTTCTAAATAAGTATTTAATTGCCAGTACATGAGCTTTTCAAGGACTTTTGCCAGAAAGCACGACACACTTATCGGGCGGTAATCAGAGACAATGGTAAGTGATTTATTTTTGGCAATTGGGATGACAGTGGATACTTCCAATGAGGATGAAAAGATAGAGCAGATGGAGCAGGATTGCAGTTTGGATGCTGGGAAAAATACTTTTAAAAAAGCGTGAGGTAATTTGTCAGGTTCGACAGCATCAGACTTTATACAAAAAATGGCCTTAGACAATTCATCACAATCAACACATCTGAAAGAAAACGAGTTTGGTAACCCTGGTGCCGTAGAGTTTATGAATGAGTGTGTCAAAAGTTTCGACTGTAGCCCCTGGCGATGATTGTGGCCTCGCAGGAACTATACTAGAAGTAAAATATTTATTTAGCTCATCAGGATGATGATTGCAGCAAGTCTTCTCATTAAGCCTTGAACCCAAGTTAGTATCAAGTCTCGAATGAAAGTATTCGCGCTTTGCTTTGCGGATAGTAGAAGTTACCCTAGCTTTTCGTAACATACATAAATGTGTCACGTGGTATGGTCTGGTCTTATGGTAAAAATACTCCCTTTCCTCTATCAGAGAGTGAATTTCTCTGGAAAACCATGGATTTAGTTCAAATTTAGTTCATGCAGGTGCATATTTATCCAAAATGTAGTTCATAAACCCTTCAAAGATTGCCAGACGACCATCAATTGGGGCGGATAAGCCAGCAAATTCGGGAATAAAATTTATGCATTCCGCTGAAATATTACCATGATCGATATTGTCGTAATTTCTGTACGAGAATACACAATCCATGACACAGAAATCCAGTTAATTGTTCAGTGCAATGTTCTGCAAAGGTGCAACTAATCATCATTAAGTATCGATTACTGCACAGAACGCCTGCACCGTAAATTACCGGCAAGGTACACGAGCCGTGAGGAAAACGTCAATCCTCACATACCGGATGGTGAGTAACCTATAATCTTTCTCATTCAGGCAGAGGCCAAAAGGGCTGTGTGCAGATTGCGCCCATGGGGATATTGGGAGCACGGCTGGACTGGCTCTTCTTATTGCTCTCTGGCGTATCGGCTGGACTTGGAAAACCCTCTGGCCGGTATGCCATGGGATGCGATGGTACCTGAGCTTCGTTTCGGGCATTGCTACTCTGTGAGCTTTCCTGTAAGGGATTCGTGGACTGAGGTAGGTGCCTTATCGAGCCTACCTCGGTCTGGTCTAAAAAATTTCACCGACGGCTTTCTCACAAATGAGGGAGGCTGGGCGGGTGTCTACTTTCCTGAGCCTAATTTTGGAATGGAGTACTCGCTTGGTAGACACACCACTGTCTTCCAAGCTGAAGTCTTCGCCATACCAATGGCAGCGAAGTTAGCCCCTGACATGCAAATCAAGGAGAAGTCAGGCAGCCTTGATGGCTCTGAGTGGTCCTCAGATAGCATCTAAGTTACTGGGGTAATGTAGGGCTTCTGTGGATAAGCTAAGTATCCACAACAAGGTGTCCCTTCTGTGGGTTTCTGGTCACATGGGGATCATGGAGAATGAAAGGGCTGACCTTTTAGTTAGGGCTGGCTCTGATTCTCCGTTCCTCGGACCGGAGCCCGCCGTGGGCGTTGCTACCTCCAGTATCGGGTCTCTCATCAAAGCGGATGTTTATAGGAAGCATCAGCAGAGATGGGAGAACCTGAGTACTTGTAGGTGTACAAAACTGTTTCTCGATGGGCCCAATGGAAATATCTCCGATTTTCTTATGGGGCCCGGAAGAACTGTGGTTAGCATCATCACTGGCCACAGCTCACTTCACGCTCACCTAACAAGGATGGGAATTGTTGACAGCCCTGAGTGTCTGTACTTCCTGGAGGGAGAGCCTGAGACAACCGAACACTTTTTGTGTGAGTGTCCGGCCTTCGCCCGGAGCAGAATGAATACTCTAGGGTCTGCCCTTCTATCTGTAGATGAGCTGGAAAACCTTCCTCACCAAGACCTGACGTGCTTCATTAAGAGGACAGGAAGGTTTTGGTGAATGGGCTTCTAGCAGGACAGCACAATGTGCCGCTATGGCCTCCGTGCTTGAGATGGGTTTCTCCTGTTCCCCTGCCTCTATAATTTATAATCTTGTAATATTGTTTTTTCTTTGAGTTGTTTTCCTTTTAATTTTGTGATTTAATTTACTTTCAATTTCTTTGTGTTTTATTATAATCAAGAATTAAGAAATAAATTTATTTGTACACATAAAGCTTACGAGTGCTAATTTCGGGTTGTGCAAATCAAGTGTGAAAGATAAATAAGGACTCCATAAATACAGTAACCGTGTTCCAGACGATGGAGACAACTGCGTCTGTAATTTTTAAGACTCATGAAAGTCGTGCGATGTAGGTTTTTTTTTAAAATGAAATCGATTCACCCCAAAATCACTGATTTAGTCTTATATTTAAATTAATTTTTCAAAATGTCCACAAAAATTTCCCCGTTGTTGTTGCCAATTTTCTGACATTAGCAGGTAGTAATTTAAAGGACGGTGTGTCTAGGGGGTATAAGATAAGACGTCTTGTTGATTCGTTCAATTTTTTGTTATATTGGTAAGCTGTGAAAATCCATGTTTCCCAATAACTGCCAATATATATATTTTTTCTTTTCTACAAAAGGTTGATATTGTTCAATCATTACATGCCGGTCAAATATTGCAGATGCATGTTTTCCACCAGACCATTTTTTTTCCAGAAAACTTGAAGAATTAAGAATTGTTTTTAATCGATTCGTCTGAGATATTTTATGAACAAGCGGTCTGCTTCCAAAAATCACAAACAGGCTATGAATTGCTCCATAAATGGTTCTGAGGTTATGTGTACTGCACAAGATAAACAGATGCGGAAGCTGTGAAATGATGCTTCGGAACTGGACTAATTAAATTTTGAAAGTTTTGGCCTTTCATACCAAGACTACAACACAATATAGGTACTCAAGCATCGAAAGGGAAATTGGGTGATATCCTTCGGGAAATTAACTGGTAAAACATGACGATGTTGGTATAATCCTCTCACAACAGCAGTGAAGTCGAGCATCATAATTTGATTACTAGTCGTATCTATATAGATTGAGTTTGAGTAGCATAAGAATAATGTTTCTAGTAAAAAATTATAAAAATAAGTGAGAGCTGTTTCACATGAGCGACTTTCAGTCGCGCGATTAGTGTCGTGATTGTTTGCGACACAAAAAAAAAAAATAGGTTTCACATGACCGCGCCTACAACAAATATTTCAGTTATAAGAAAATTAAGAGTGATAGACGTGCAGTTTTTTGTGTATATGTGCATTGTTGTTTTAGCACTTTATTTAATTTTTCAAAAAGCACAAGAAACAAGAATGAAGGTTTTGTTGGATACATCGTCCGTCTACTATTTGTCCGCCTTTTAAAAGGGGGATTTCACACGATATTCGGGAAGTTCTTCAAGGTGAGAGTATATTTCAATTTTATTTTCGAATGTCACTTTCACTTGAAGCAAACTTTTACTTCTGTCGCAACTTTGAGTGAACTCTGAACTGAATTATTTTGATTCCATATTGTTAGCGTCGTGTAAAAATTTGGCAACAAAACAGTAGCGCGATTTTAGTAGAGGTTGGTCACAGTACGTCTTAAAGCTGAATTACAATGGACGCAACGGAACGCAACGGAACTCAACTGAACGATGTGAAATGTCAAATTTACGCAGTAAAACGTACGCCGAAGTTGGCTGCTTACATTGGACGCATGATTAATTGAAAGTGACAGTGACGTTTGACCCAAAAATTTATAAACAAATATGAATAAAATCAAAAAACTCTTTACATTCCATTTCCTCTCTGCTTATTACACACTTACCGCAGCACAGTTTCACTTGACGGAACAAAATAAACAATCCCAAAGCTAATTTGAGGTTATGTTTATTCGTTTAGTTGCGTTAATTTCAGATTTTATTAAACTTGCTCCGTACGACTTCGTTTTCGTCCGTCCACTGTGCGCAACTCCATTTGAAAAGCATACAAAGAAAACCGGTAAGCCCATTCGCGAAATGTATTAGTATGCTGTGTTTGTATTTGTTTCGGCATAGCAGTAGTGAAATCGTGATATTTTGATTTTTTTTTATAATCCAAATTGCGTAAAATAAACAAATCGTTAGCCTGACATTTATCGGTTTAAACAAATTATAAATGATCTAAAACTTTCTGTTTCCGTTATATATATTTAGAAAATATTTGCACGGATAAATTTAAAACAAGATGATATATTTTTTTAAATATATTCATTTGCATGAAAAATGATTTTACGTCTGAATTTCGGCAATTGTTTCAGCAACATTGCACCGCACAATTTATCACTGTAAATTAATAGCTTAACAGCTTTACTTTCACAAAACGCTGATCTCAATAAAACTATACACTTCAAGCTTCAGAAATAACACAACTTCAATTAATATTTATTAAAACAATTTGGCCTCGGTAGCTCAGTTGGTAAGCACGCTGGCTACCATCCCTTGGGTCGGGGGTTCGATTCCCACCTCGACTTTGTCCTGTGCTTCTCCTTCCACCTAGTTTCCTTTCTGCATTATTCCTTAACCCTTGCTATTAATTAATTCTTCAATCAACATTTAATTGTGTTTTCTAAGGATATATTCGATATAACTTTGTAATTGACGTGTCTGTATATTTCTAAGGAAAAAAGTTAGCTATTAATTATTGTATCTATAATGATAATTAAGTATAATGATGTCTAATTATGTTAATAATGTGATTTGATGGTGTACGATTGTTGCTAATGCAGTTACATAGCTTATATGTAAATATGTAATATTTCCTGTCTGTAAGCTTGTTAAAATCGGTAGACTAAATAAATAAATAAATAAATTTACAAAAAGTTTCACTGCACTCCCGGAACTCTGAAATATTTACTTTCAGAAACGTTAAAGCAAGTTCAACCAAGTCCAATTGGACTGGCTTACTCATGTGCACAGTATTCTTGCAAAGATGCAAGAAATATTTTACTCCATCAGACTTGGCGCAAACGCACAAGTTTCGTATCAGACCTAGATTAGAATATTATTCCCATATTTGGGCAGGAGCTGGACGCACCGCAAGTAACAATTTTTACAATTTTTGGTGACTGAAGGTGATGGGTAGTTTTATAAGGGGTATATAATGGTTACTCGGATATATAAGAACTTCAGTGGTTATATAAGAGCTTTATAATATTACCAATTGGTGACGTAGTTAGATTAGAATTTTTTATGTTACCAATGGTTATCGTGAAAGTAAATTAAAAGTAAGGTTTTATAAGTAGGTGATGGTAATGTTTAAATATCGGTCGATATAATTTTAAGTAACCATTACTAGAAGGTATATAAGGAAGTTTTATAATTGTTTTCATAACCACGTTATATAACTAATTGGTAATAAGTGTTTATTGCAGTATTCGCCGTTACCCTTATATAACCCGACAACATTCAGTATTGTAGGTGACTTCAATAAAAATTGGGAACTTTCGGTAATACATTTACTAACTATAAAATATCGTAAAATTCTTGGTGGCCCTTTAGTAACTACGGTGATCGTTATAAAAACAAATTACTTTTAGTATCGAATGGAGCTATTATAAAACTGTTTTTATTTATTTAACACATATATATTTAACATTATATATTTATATAACATATTATGACTAAAAGGTATATAAGGACCATTTTCGAAGCATGGTAGTTCCTTTAGTTTATATAATATTTCTAGAAGTTTCATAAGGGTCATTCAGTTTATATAAAACTACTTGAAGTAAGTTTTATAATGGTAATTTGTTCATTTAAGTACAAGCTGCCATTGTTTTCATCTGTGCATTGCAGATAAAAAAGAAAAGGTCAGTAAGAAATTTTTTTAAATTGCAGATATATGGATTCAGTTTTATTTTTATATGAAGAAAATATACCATTTTAGGTATATAACATTTCTAAATTATGTTATGTAATTTTACGTACATGCCGAAAAATTGTAATTCTAAAATGTAAAAATATTAAACCCCTTAGATTATAAAAATGCAATACAAAAAAAAAAAAATCGAAATTCTATGTCAAGATAGGTTTTGTAAATATTTGCATATTATTGTTTTATAAAGGTAACGAAAAATAATTCATTCCTAACATTTCAATCACTAAAAGTAATCAGTCTGAGAATTCTAAGCGTTGTGGAAACGTTACCATCACCGTTATAAATTATAAATTGTAACCGAAACATTACCGCAACCACTGCTATGACCAAAATGAATTAATCGAGAGCATCATGGGTTATAGAAGGGTTATATAAGAAGTTATATTAAGGTAACCAGAATATTTTTGTTACTCAGTTTATAAAACTTTGAGTTATATAACGTTACCTAAATCAAGTCACGGTAATCTTTATATAATCCTCCATTTAAGCTCTATAAGGGGTTTATAGTGGTTACAAAGTGGTTTCGAGTACTTTTCTATATAACTCAAGTTATATAATTTGGTAATAGAAACCTTACGGTTACTACAATATAAAAAAAAATTGTTTCTTGGGACTGCATTGTCCGCGTTAGACAAAGTCGAAAAGAAGGCCTTCCGGCTTATTGGCGATAACATATCAATAGCAAATATTGTTTCCGCAGTCTGTCTCTCTTTTATCGCTACTTCTGTGGTCCTATGCGCACTAAACCAGCTGTAACCCGAGCTCACCCTCACACCTTTGAAGTAAAATTTGGTCGTACCGTGAAATTCCGCGAAACCTTCATAAGCAGAACAGTACGAATGTAGAACAGTTTGCCATCCTCTGCGCCCCCCCCCCCCCCAGCTATGAGCCGCAGACATACAAGCGTAATGCGCACCGTCACCAATTTGTCGCAACCCAATAATCCTCAATTCCCTTCCCCGTATTCCTTTCCTGCCAAGGTTGTGCTACGGCATCATAGGGTATCTCCTGAGCTTGCCAGGTGACTCTGCTTTGCAGGAAGCTGTGAAACACCAATGTCAGGATATTAATTGAAACAGATGCGATACTAAAACGTCTGCATTTTTTGCTTTACACTGGAAAAAATAATTAGTTAAAATAACGTAAAACTAATATTGTATACAGTTTTGAATTTCCCAAGAGTTTTGTGTCTTTTTGAAATCACTAGACACCAAATGGAATTTCGACCGTCGCACACTGGTAATTTTGGTGGCTACTGGGAGGCGACAGTGAAAGTTTCGATACCTATAAAATATTTGGAATAACCTTTGAAGAGTTATACTTATAACTACATATTGTAACGAGCATGGGCCTAGTTCGTTATTTAAAACACAATATTTCAGATATCATTAGCAAGTTCTTCTTTTATTTAACTTCACTGTTTACTTTTATAACATTTACAAACAATTATCAAATCAACTCTTTATAGTTATCGCTAGAACTGTACTTCTAATTATCGCAATCCAAATAGTTTAGTTCGTTCACTTCACTGTCTGAAATGAGACTTGCCTCCTGGATGTGAGTAGCGCCGTATTTATACTCTACAAATTACCCTAGAACCTTCCTGAATATTCCGTTCTCCGAACTCATAATTTACTAGGATGTCACTAACCTACAGTTGTTTCCATTTCCAACAGATGTCGCTTGTGTCACTTTGTTGCGCGTAACAATATATATACCACTTGTTGCAATGTTCGAGCCTTGCAATTACTCACGGGCATTTTGCTCCCTCATTTTGAATGCCATTACAAGGGAACAGCTTTTTACACCACACATGATGAAATCGTAGGGGCATCATTCCGTTTGTAACGCATAGAGAAAATGATTGTAGAGCAGACTGGATTGGACACCTATGCATAATATTAAAAGTTATTTTGTCTGTCTTTCCGTCTGCCTGTATGCAGGATAACTGGAGAATGCGTTTACTTAAAGAGCTGAAATTGTGTGCCTTTAAAAAAAAAATGTAGATTTAAATTCGAAATGGGATAAATTTAGTAACTCCTTCTTAGGGTTGCCAGCCAAAAATTTGGGTTTTTTCTATATTATTTGCACATTGCCTGAAAACGCGTCGACGTAGAGAGCTGAAATTTTTTACATAACGTTTTCATACAAATTGTAAATACAATTTCAAAAATGGACTAAATCTGGTAACCCTTCTTAGTGTTGTCATACAAAAATTGTTATATTTTACGTATACAGTTTATTTAGAGCTTTTTCCAAACCACTTTAGTCTGCCTGCAATTACAACCTTACCACTAGTGGGGGGATAGTAGTAATAGCTTTGCAGTAGCAAGTAAACACGTAGAACTTTATATGAAAGTGTTTATTTCTTTTCTAAGAATAATTTTGCACATTACTACGGCTTATACAGGGTGATTCAGATCAAGATACCTTCCGGTATACCACGCGATTCCTTGAGGCTTGAATCTGCCAATAAACCTCCAGTGCTAAAACTGATTCAGGTATTGGCATGCGTTTTTTTTTCCCAAAGATATTTGACAATAATTTAAAGATGCTTAATTAACAAATACAGAGGAATACACTTTTCGACAGATACTATTTTTGGCTATTTAATAAGCCAACAATAACCAAAATTTATATGGTGGTTCAAAAGTTATACTCATTTATTCCCATCAGGGTTCACGAATATAGGCGAAATCTTCAACTGGCCTCAACTCCTAAAGGAAGGTTTCTAGGGGGGAGGGGTAAGTGGAACAATTTTTTGATCAGATTACCTCAAGAAATCGCGTAGTATGCCGGAAGGTATCTTGATCTGAATCACCCTGTATAATACAAATTTTATTTTTACTTTCATTTTCCCATAAAATATTCTCTCACAAAATTATGCTTACAAATTTTTTTTTAAATTTTTTAAAAATTTATTTAAAATTTTTTTCAAAAATTAAACTTCGCAAATTTCGCCCATGACAAGCATGCACATGAAGGATTTATGTTACATACAGGGTGATTCAGATCAAGATCCCGTCCGGTATACCACGCGATTCCTTGAGGTACGCTGATCAAAAAATTGTTCCAAATCCACGAAACTCCCTAAGATGCTGCTTAAAAACTAAATAAGAGTACAACTACCTTCAGAAAATTATTACCAAAGCAATTGTGGGTCCAGTCATAACAGACCCTACGTACCTACCTGTGATTATTGGTTTGATGCAATTTTATGATCTGGCTTGAATCTGCCAATAAACCTCCAGTGCTAAAACTGATTTAGGTATTGGTATGCGGTTTTTTTTCTCCAAAGAGAGCGTCGTAGGGGCATTAATAAGAAGCAATAAATTTGGGTTATATGGAAGAAAGTTTTTGAAATAAATAACGGTATTTATGAAATTTGTGTGTAAAAAAAATCAATTTTTTTAAATATTTTGGAATAATTCAAAGATGCTTAACTAACAAATACAGACGAATGCACTTTTCGACAGCTACTATTCTTGACTATTTAATAAGCCAACAATAACCAAAATCTATAGGGTGGTTTAAAAGTTATACTCATTTATTCCCATCAGGGTTCACGAATATAGGCGAAATCTTCAACTGGCCTCAACTCCTAAAGGAAGGTTTCTAGGGGGGGGGGGGGGGTATGTGGGACAATTTTTTGATTAGATTACCTCAAGAAATCGCGTGGTATACCGGAAGGTATCTTGATCTGAATCACCCTGTATATGGTTTTTCTAAAAATATGTGATAAGAAGAAATATTTTTCTTGGTCTATACATGGATTTTATGTTAGCTTGAGAATGAGATTATGTATTTCTTTTTTGCTGAGGGTCTTTATTGTAGGTATTGAAAAGCTCTTCAGAATATAAAATCGATGAAAGTGGTTATATGTAATCATTTTTACTATCAGACGAACCATCTTCGACCAATAATTCTAGCTTTTATTACTTGTTTTTAATTTACTTTTCTTAAACTGGCATAGGTACTTATTTTGGTAAGGCCAAATGAAGAGCATGCCTGCAATTTGTCATATATAGCTCTATGACTGATTGCTAAGACTTACTATTCAAGCGATAATGCAGCACTTATCTTTTATTTCTTAAATTTTATTTAAACTTATGCACCTTAACCAAATTAACTGGATCTTCTTCTCCAACCACCTCCTCTCCCATCGAAAGTAAGAGCATCATAAACTCCAGATATTTTATAGAGCACACTGCTGTATTTAGGGTAGTATTGGCACTTTTGAATATGCTAACACTGAAAAATTCTTTTCGATACTGTTAGATGAGTTCGAAATCATCTAATACCAGTCGTTAATCGAATGTGTATCATGTTGTCAGAGCAATTAATTTAATTGTTTATTGGATATGATCCATTGAGGCTATACTAGCCCCTATTGATTCGATACTAGACCACCGACGTCGGACACCTTAAAGATAGGCCAGCTACTTACTTAATATTCTCAGGATTATTTCTATATTAAATCGTACTCGGCTACCGAAAGTAAACGAAAAATAAATTAATCTTATTTAATAAATCAGAACACGAAGGGAAGATAAGCGATAAATGATAGATTAGATTTCCAGTACGAGTCCTGCCTGCGGAAAGTCTATTTTCTCCTTATATAGTGAAAATACAAATGTAAAGGAAGAAATAGGCGGAAATATGTAAATCCGATTGCCGCAGAACAACATCAAAAGATAAATGGATCGCAAATCTCTGCCCAGAAAAGCCTGAGGAATGAAATATTAATGTACATCTTATTAGCATGCAAATTATTTGGAATTGATGTAATTTCGGGTGAAACGATTGCGTCTGCGGAAGGTACATTTTTTATGGTGGCATTTCTATGATGAATTATCAAGTCAATTAAAAATAAAAGTTGTTCTTTGTAATCATTACGGCAGCCTCTTCTAATCTCTAATAACGGACCTAGGCTTTTAGTGGTGAGAATAAAAATGAACAAAAATAATTGCGTTGTTTTTAAGTGTTTTGTATGTAAAGAAGGTTGAATGTTGGTTAAATTTAAATATTAGAATTGCAATGAGGACAAAATTAGTGAACGATTCAGTAGAGTTAACAGGAATGAACATTTTTTAACATAAGCTGGGAGCTGGAATGAGTAAAAAGGAAAATGTACAACATTTGAAAATAGAGAAAGAGGGGTATTCTCCCATTCCAAGACGAAATGACGAAAGTGATTCAGAGAATATAGAAGTTAAAAAATAAGGTTTACCAAGTATATAACGTCACTTAGGCTAATTATGTATACTTCTGTACCAGAGTTGCTAGACTGTAACAAATGGATTCTCGTACCTACCAAATTCATGAAAAATTCTCGTACAGTCGGTTTATCGCAAAATTAATGAGAAAGGGAGAATAAATTAGAACTGGAGACATTTTAGTACGTAACATTTCATTTAACTTTTGTATAACAAACATAATCGCATATCTTTCAAAAGGTTTATAATTTGATACAATTTTTGTATTAAAATTTTGTATAGTCTTGTCTAGAGCTTACTATTCCTAAAATATATTTAGATATTTTTATACAGAATCTAAGTAGTCAGCAGGCCCGGACAAGAAAACCTATAGCGTCACCAAGCGATCACAAAGTCAGGGCTCCTTTTTTAAATAACTGAATAAAACAATAAAATAAGAAAAAAACGAGTTTTCAAACAAAACTGAGGCCAAGCCGCATGAAAAAGTATAAAATAAGCTTTTCTTCACACACAAAGGTGGACTCAGATTTTATTCGCTGACAATCACCGATATATTTCAGTATGATCAATCAGAGGTAATAAGTGATTTGATTCATGAAGAGAAAGAATATTCAAGAGAAATGTCCGAAACAAAAAATCTGAGTCCACCTCTGTGTGTGAAGAAAACTTTATTTTCTACTTTTTCATGCCGCTTGGCCTCAGTTTTGTTTGAAAACTCGTTTTTTACTTATTTTATTTTCTGCCTTTTTCACGTTAACTAAATTGTTATTAGATATTTTAAAACAATTTTATGACGGCTGAAAAGACACTGATTTACTGAATTTTCCATGTTTTCCACAGAATTTTCCTGTTACTATGATTTTTTTTTAAAAATTTACATGAATTTTCCTCGATTTTTCATGATTGTTGAAGAGAAAAATGATTCCGCATAGCTTATAAAATTTTTTTGTCGGAAAATTTTCCGTACAAGTCGGAAAATTCCGGAAATTCCAGAAAAATTGGAAAATTCTGCACTTTTCCTGAAACAGATTTATCACCAATTATATCGATGAAAATTTGTCCGATGATTTTTCCGCTTTTCCGGGTTTTCCATGGAATTTTCCACAAAAGCAACTATATGCAACTCATTACGCTCTACAACTTTGTTTTAGGTTGCAAAACGCTCAAACGCTTCCTTGGTTGGAAAAACTCCAGAAAAGCGTTTTACATGAATTTACCTCGATTTTTTCTGCAAGTTTTCACCATTGTCGGAGAGAAAGTAATGATGATAGGGAACTTGATCCTGCATAATTTAGAAAACGGAATTTTTTTTCGGAAAAATCGGAAAACTCTGCAGTTTTCCTGAAACGGAGTTATTACTAATCAAATTTGTACCAAATTTTCAAACGATTTTTCCCGATTTTCCGGGTTTTCCATGGAAATTTCCGGTTCAAATTTTGATAGATTCAATTGTCACGCGACGTGTACTTGTGTGCCAAATTTCAGCTTGCTGTGATTACGAAAAGTGGTTCTACGAGAGTGTCGTAAATAGTAAAAAAGAAATATACAGACAAATTCGTGTACGAGTTAAAGCGACGGGCTGGCTCCAAAAAGGGCGAAATTATATGCAAAGACAGTTCGTTGCGTGCAAGCATTTGCTTAGATTACCGTTTTTATTTTCTGCAAAGAACGCATTAACTCACTATAGTCCACAGGCTGCATTATTTCTATGACTCTATGTACAGCACAGAAAGTAAATCCACTCTGATCTCCTCTGTGGTGGGTCTTGCATAGTTCTTCACAGGTGTAGGTACACAAAAACATCCGCAGCGCTATTTCCACATTTGGATAAATGTCTAAAATGCCTTTTCCGGGATGTACTTGTGTCACTCCAGAGCATATAATTGTTTTCCCCGTATAGCTTCAGCGGTTGACAAATGAGCACGCAGATGCAGATACTCGTTTTCGAAAGTCCCGTCTAAATCTCCTAGGTAGAAGACTATCAAGCTCCGTGCGCTTTCGTGGCTGTCTTGAGATTCTAACCTATGTAGTTTCACGAGAAAGTCAAATTTATTACTCAAGTTATGGTAGGCAGAACCACACGTAGTTCTGTAGATAAGACGATGGAAATGATAACTCTGAATCCGTCCCTACCGAATAGTGCGACTTCGTTTTTGTTTCCTTTTAGTTCGTCAATTAAGAACTTATCGCCCTGCTACCCTACTCTGCTTACTGGTAAGTTCGTCCCTGTATGCAGGAACAATAAGGTGAATTAAATTTTTTTCTTCATGTTCTACAACGTTGGGTCCTCAGACAACTGTCTAAGTTCGCCGTTGGTGGTAAGGCTAGGATTATCTGGGTTAGTGGCACAATTTTGGTCAAAGTTTTCATCATCAGGTTACACTGCAGTAGCAGGTTTATTCGGGTATAGTATAGCCGACGTTACACGACTTATCATTTCGATGTGGTACGTTTGAACCCAAAGCAGCAATCTGTTGAGTGTGTTTTGACATGCTGAGCTGAATAACTTACCTATTCGCCAACGTCGCCTTCGAGAAAACTTTTTGCTTCGTACAACGCACTTGAGTAGAGATTCGATGATATATTTGACAGTTCTCGTAAATCTAGCAACTATAGTAGTGATGTCCTAAGGAAAAAGGGCGTATCAGTATTTTTCTCTTGAGAAAATCGAGTTATTCTGCTTAGTGAAATGTTCCAAAATTCCGTAAGATACGTCTTTTCAAAGTGAGTTATTTTCAGAAAAGTTAAAATACGAACACATTTTTCTGTTTTTAGGATAGATCAGGCTTAGTCTTTTGAGCTTAAATATATAATTATATCAAAAAGTTCATTTTTGCTGAGACGCTTTTTTTTTTCCCAGGACGGAAGTGTATGATTCTTGTGTTTTTTGGTAAATAAATTTCTGCCACGTAGTTAATCGGACTAACGTCACCACTTAAATGTCAAAAAAACTTTATAAGTACATATTAAAAATACGCAATTTGGCGTCGTAGCACTACTTTTTGATGTTGAAATATAGGTGGCGTGACCACTGCGTTTATGGATGGCAGTGATTTGTCTATCTGATACTTGCTTGCCTTGAACGACTATTTATTCGCTTTTGCTTCCAATTTAATTAGTTTAATAAAATTAAAAATTTTCATGAATTGCTGTATACCCCAACGCTCTAACAAATTTGAGAAAAAGAAGCGCGTAAATTTCACATGTTTCCTAAGGACGAAAAACTTAAGTTTTTATTAACACTATTTAGGTATCGGCACATTGCGACTTTTTGTTTATACAAAATTTGTTTTGTCTAGGTAGAAATATAGCATCGAATTTGTTTAAGAACAAGTAAAAAAGCTAGAATTGGTCTAAGACCAATTCTTATGATACCCTAGATGAATGCCCGTATTAAATTTCGTATGATCACCGATCTATGGAAGTTTGATTTTTGAAGTTGTTTTTCGGATATATTTCTAGAACGGTTTGTCGCTCAGAAAAAATGATTATAACCAATTTTATAGGATTTCGTATTCTTTTTAGTACAATAAAAATGTCTTGGAGTGATCATTTTCGATGTATACGTAAAAAACTTAAATTTTTATATGGCAACACCAAGAGAGAGTTGTCCGATTTAGTCCATTTTGACATTTTATTTGCTAATGTAGTAAAAACATCATGTACGACATTTCAGCTCTCTACGTCGACGCGGTCTCAGGCAGTGTCCAAATATATAGCGGAAAACGAAATTTTTATATGGCAACCCCACGAATGAGTTACCCGATTTGTCTCATTTTCGAAATTAATTTTACTTTTTTAAAGTCCGTGTATAAAATTTCAGCTCTCTAAGTATACGCGTTCTCGAGTAATCGTGCGCACAGACGGACGGACGGACAGACATGTAAAAATCAAAATAACTTTTAATATTATGCGTGGGTGTCCAATCCATTTTGCTCTACCATCATTATTTCGAGGTGTTACAAACGGAATGACAAACTTAGTATACCCGTATAGATTTCATCTAGGGTATAAAAATACAGAGAGAATTTTCGTATACTTAACTTCCCGAATCTTTTCAAAAATTCATTTTGTCGTGCTGAAATAGACTGTACGGAATTTGGTGTAGAAAAATCTGAAAATCCCAGATTTTCATCAGCTTACCTTCTTTTCATATAAAAAATAGACCAACATTCATGTTTGTGTCAGATACGTTTGCTGACTCTATTTGTGATCGTGAAATATTTGTGAAAAGCAATATTATAGAACGTTTTAATTGGGGTGATATTATTATTCTCTCTCCTCTCTCTGTCTTTTCAATAGAAATGTATATACGGTATAGGACGAAACACGTCACAGTTCTAGTGTCAACATTTTAATGAGAATACCTTGTATTCTATATACCTTGGGTGCTGCCTAGAAATGCAGTTGTAACTTTTACAAGTATTTGCTTACCCCATTAACTGAGAAAGATTGTAGCGTACCAAATTATATGGTAGTAAATAGTCGAATCCGTAATCCCCACTCTCAAACCGATTTCTAGTCAATATATGCAATCAAAATTACGAATATACTTTTATGTACGAATAGTGGCCCTACTGAAAAGTGGGAGAATGGGTACCTTTGACCGAGAAATTTCTTACTCCTTCTTGCGACGGGGAGAGAACCAAGTTCAAATTTAGTTAAATTAAAATAATTGTATAGTGCTTGAATAAATTGTAAAAAATAAAAAAATATCAATCATGGAGGGTGGTGGAGGGCATCAGATTTGAAAATTATAAAATTTCAAAAAATACGATCTTCATGGCAGAAATGGTTACATTCCATTTGGATGTGATTGAAAACCAATTTTCTGCCAATTCGATCAATCGTAGCAGTTTAGCAGAATTAAAAAAAAAAAAAAAAATTCGTAAAAATTATTGTTCATGGACGATATTAGGCTCAAATAATTCGTCTTGATCTACTGGAAGAGGTGAAATCTTCCTGCAAAGTGCGCGCCCTATTTGATGAAATGGTCATGTCTGATTGGCAAATCTCTAACAAACAAAATGGCTAATCTTCCAGACACAAAATAATGTTTCTATCAATCTTGGGTATGTAATTTACCATTCTGCCAAGTTTCGTATTAAAATTCCTTTTTTACATTTTTTTTTGGATTTTTTGAAATTCTGTCAAAACTACGACGATTGACCGAATTGGCAGAAAATGTTTTTCCAATCATTTTTCGATTATCTAAATGTAATGTACTTAATCAATTATCATTATGCCATGGACATCGTATTTTTTGAATTTTTATAATTTTCAAATCTGAGGCCCTCCATTAACTTCTGAGTGATGCTCCATCAACAACAGCTGGATGACATCGAAACTAAATTTTGAAGTCGAAAACAAAGTTCGGCGATTGTATAGGAAAATGTAGTATGTATTCGAAAAAAAGTTTATAGCAGAACAGACCAGATACAAATCTGTTACTGTGTTCCGAAGTAGCAGATTTTCAAAAGTATTAAGATATGCGAAAAGAAAATCCCACCAAAAGTCAAACTTGCATCGATCGGTGACCATACGAAATTTTATACGGGCATTCATCTAGGGTAAGTTCTTAGACCAATTCTAACTTTTTCACTTGTTGAACTTAAATTGACGTATAGTGAAAAACCAAAATTTTGTATGGCAACACCCAAATGGGGTTGCTGATTCCAATTTTTCTTTCCCAAAAAACCTTACTCGACCTATTACGAACGCCAAATTGGTCCAGCCGTTCTCAAGTGATGCGATTACCAACGAACAGCATTTCATTTTTATTTATATAGATTATGTGGAGCCATATGTTTCTAATGGTAGTAAATACGAATTTCTAACTGGACCCCGATTAAACCAATTTATTTAAATCACATCCTTGCACACATTTCTATAGGTAAAATGCTGGTTTTAGTTTTTGTACCAAGTTGAAACCTTGAAATTACTTACAGGAGCTGCATGGATGGAAATTTTGCTGTGCCAAAACAAACATTCATTACATTCTTAGAATTAACGCAATTAAATGAAGTGAAATGAAGTTCATTCCGGCTTAGATTTGAGTTCTATCCAGAATTGTGACTGTGATTTCCTCCTTCGACGACAGTCGTACCTACGTACCTACATGTGTAATTTTGGTTAGACCTATATCCATGGAAATTTTCTCGTCTAGTCGACTCGGTAACCATATTTATTTTAAATTATGAAGTTCCTTACATATCCTTACAATATAAATCCCTTCTCCATAACAAAACATAACAAAACGTTGCAACATTGTTCCCACATTATGTATTTTGTCAACGTGGAGTGATATCAACCAATCAAAATCTTTATTTATGAAATAATGTTAAGGTGTGAGAAGAAAGGTTTCTTCCATGTTACACAAATAAAACGCGGCCTTCTTTGGGCTTATGTAGATATCTTTCAAGGAAAGATGTTCGACAAGAGCTCCAATAAATTGTTTAACCTTTTCTTGCTCCTGAAAGGATTCATCTGCACACAATAATGCTTTTAGGGTTTAACAAAAAAAAAAAAAAAAAAAACCTGACAGTTTCTTATATTTATGTCGTTAAACCCTTTTCCATCAAATTCTTTTGTTGTGGGTAAATTTCGGATATTTTCCCGTTGTTTTGAGCGTTTCCATCATTCCGAAGTTGTTTGAGCAACGGTAGAGGAGCATAAGAGTTAAATAAAACATGCCTTTTTTTTGTGATTTATTATATGTAGTAACGGAAACATCACAAATCGATTATTTTATGAAACTTTCAGACAATATAGTTTGGAATAAGAAAAATTAGAAATAGGTCAATAACTGGTAGTTCCTTAACAAATAACAGTGTGAAACTCTTGCTTGTGATCTTTGTCACGTATGCAAATCAAGGCTCAGGTTCATTTTCAATTCATTTCTGTTTTACATTTGAATGGATAGATTTAAAAGAGGTTGTGCTCTAGGGATTTTGAAACGCAGACCACTTTTAGGCCCATTGCTCACCCTCGTGATTTATTTATATTACTTAGAAAAACAAATCGGACGCTCTTAGGAATTTAGGACAGGGCTTCCAAAACTTCGTACGAGCGTGACTTCATTATGGATTTAGTTTGTTGAAGATTTAGAAGTTGAGACATTTCATTTTCTAACAGAGAGTATCGACCACTGACAAAGGAATTGTATCAACCCTTAAGGTGCAGCTACACGGCGAGAGATTTTGGTCTCCAGAGACTAAAAAATTGGTCTCTGGATACCCAGAGACCCGTGTATACACTTCGCAGACGCAAAAAATCTCTAAAGACACCTAGTCTCTAGAGACTTTTTTCGTCTCCGGTCTCCCGTCGTGTATTTTAAAACAAACAGGTCTCCAGGCTCAGTCTCCGGTCTCCGGAGTTTGTTCATTTTTCATCTCCAGGTCTCCGGAGACTATTTGTGTGTTCTTTCACTTGTTATTTAAGTGTTGGTTTACGCGGAAAGGAAGAGGAATAAAGTGGAGTGAGTTTGACAAATTGTTACAAAGAAATTTTTTTGTTAATTTTTATTAAACATATTATAGTAAATGGAGTGGACAACAGAAAAATGCAATAGTTCAAAGCACAGGTATGGGATATACCAAATGAAGTGGAAGTTATTTTGGTATCTCCTGTTCATGAAGGCAGCAGAGAAGAACAGAATTGCGAAAACGACAGCCCTGTGGAAATTATAAGCAATTCATCATTTTCGCAATAGATTTTAATGTTCTATTATATTAAAATAAAATAAAATGGATTTAATTATTTTCATTTCGATTTGTTTTATTCAAATAATTAATTACCTTAAGGTATTCTTCCTTTAGTGAATTAAATATAGCAGCAATAATAGCTTTCTCATATTCGTGTCTTGTTGCTCTATTTATGGCCGGATTTATTCAATTAACCAATCAAAATCTTGTATAGTCATTCGAACGAAATTTTTATATACAGCAGATTCAGCACTGAAAAAACAATTAACACAGATGACAGATCTCTGGAGATCTAATGCAGAGACCAAACATAAATCTCGTGTATACACTTCGGAGACGTGTCTCTAGAGCTGTTTTTTGTTATAGTCTTCGGAGACCTAATTTGTTGGTCTCCGGAGACAAAAGTCTCTTGCTGTGTAAACATTTCGGAGATTTTAGTCTCTGTAAACCGGAGACTGGAGACCAAAAGTCTCTCGCCGTGTATCTTCACCTTTATCCTATACATTTTGTGTCCAATCCATGGGATTATCTATCTCAAGTCAAATGTACTACCAGTTCTCCCAAGACACAATTCTCGAAGTTCAGTATCTTCGATAAATCCTGATTTCATTGGGTTGAGTAACAAACTAACTCCAAATTGAGCGTGCTCATCCGTCTTTTAGTTATATGAGATAATACTGTGGTCTGATACTAATAGAATGAGTACTTCATTGGGTTATGAGAGGGATTTCATGGTGATTTTACACTTCATTACCAATTTGGAGGAATCAAAAGGTTTCATCAAAACATTGGCACCCACTTAATTGAGTGGAAAAAATACTTTTACAATCGAAAAATCTTGAAAAAAAAAGAAATTTCTATGTAAAAGCAGGCGTTTCGTAATAGTAGGAATCGTGTTGCTCATCAGTACGGCTTGGTTCCTGCCTGCCGTATATGCCAAAGTGCGCAGACAAGCTGACCTCATATATGCACTTAAAATATTTTTTAAGTGTGAATTATATGCGAGGCGAAATACTACGTATTTACTTGAATGCCTAGCAAGATTAGCCCCATGCATGACTTGTATTTCATAGAGAGTTTTGCTATATGAAATAAATTCATAGCGAGTTTAATCAATTTCATACAAACTTAACTATCCGGGAAGATCGTACCAAAATTGAGAAACTATTTTACTGATTTCAATATACCTTTGACTTCAGTCATTGAACACTGTAACATGGGTCATCAGTAACATTTTAATAATGAAATTGAGAGCCCCTAAGTTCCCTTTTCAGACTACCTACACCGTTTACGCAACAAGGGAGTTCCATTCAATTAAGGCATTCTGATATAAATCCTTGTTAAATAAAGATAGCTCACTGGTTGGACATCAAGTCTATCAAGCAAGAGAATCTAAATTTCAATTTCGAAAGAGACTTGGAATTGGACATATTTTTTGACCTTTCAAGATCCCGAGTTCACCAGCCCTCTTAAGTAACAAAAAATATAGGTGGATATTTAGTGCTAAAAAAGAAAAAACTTTGGACGGACGTAACGCTGACAATATTACCTCAATGGATGGATGGGATGTCTTTATCAAGTTTTGGCATGTTTTGTTGTTCATTATAACGACCGACAACACAGGTAACTTTTAGACAGATCCAAATGTGGCAGACCAAGTGGGTGTTTTCTTGAAGAACAACTTTAAATAAATATCGGATGAACTCAAATACCAATGCCGAACTATAAATACATCCATTCCATGTGCCTACGATTCTATGTCCCAGTGAAGGGAAACTCATGTTTGCGATGGCAGAAATCGATCAAACGACGGGAAACAATTCGAATTCCAAAGATTGCCCGACTAAAAGAAAAGAAGGCTTCAAAGGAAAATGAGTTAGCCAAGTGAGGCATGTTTATTTCATTGAACATGAACAATGGAACATACCCAAAGACTTTGATGATTCTACAATAGAAATATTACCACACACAAAGATGGTTTTTCCTATCTTTTCCATGTTTTGGATGAAGATGGAGTAGGTAGGGTGACATTTCAATATTTTTCACCACAGAAATATTCCCAGTGGGTTGAGATGGTTGAGTTGATTAAGGCGCAGTTCCGAAAACTCATAGCAGCAAGGCAGAAACAACACTTACATAAACTTTGGTCATCATATGTTAGAATAAAGGCGAACTGCCCTGAATTCCGCAATATATGAATGATTTTTTGATTGTTTGTTTACGTTGCCCCAAACTACCTTTTCGTTACAAACGTGTAATATACAATTCTGCAATCTTCTCGTGGTAAATTCCCTGGTGGTTTTTTGCCTCATATTAAAACAACACTAGATTGGCTAAAGTTGCCTTCTCCTTTTGCTTGTTAGAAGGTTATTCCTTTCTGTAACTTAGATTAAATCATTCTGCTTAGGAGCATATTTTTAGAATTTTTCTTATTTGACTGTACCTACTAGCATATGTGAAATTTATAATTCTCATTTTTCTTAACAACCCGCTTCATAAGGAAAAAACCATTTTATTATATTTGAAATTCCACTCACATCAACATTAAAAATTGCATTGAAAATCAGCAAATTTTACTAATGACGTCATTTACAATCAAACTATGGGAACCACTTGCTACGGATTATAATATTTATTGGAGCAGCACTAGAAGCAGAATTATTTCGACGAACACAAGTATGTTTTCTTTTGTGTGTGAATTCAGGAACTACAGATATAAATTCCAGGCCCAAGATTTAGTTACTGTCAATTTTATAGCATGTAATAATTTCACGAGCCACCACAGAGAGCTCCTCTGTCAATAGAAGCACTTGGAAAAATGAAATGCCAAAATCATGGCAAAATACTTGTAAGTCCTAATTGAAGAGTTCGGTGTCAAAGATTCTATCGCACATCTAAATTTCGGTCAGGCAGATCACAGGTCACAGCACAGTCAGACGCCAGAAGTAAGGAGGAGCTCGGTACTCTTGGAGCGAAAATTAGTTACGTTCGCGAAATAGGATGATAAGTTCTTTAAGAGTTCGCGATAAATTCTGTTACAATAGATTTAGCTGGCTAAGTATTATGAGAAGTTAATTACAACAGGAAATCCACTACTCAAGCTCTGAAAGAGTTTTGAGTTGGATTAATCTTCTTGCAACGGAAATATTGCTAAGGACACCAAGCTGCATAACTAAGAGTACTTGACAACGAAGAAGAGGAGATTTGGTATCTGATTTAGTCAACGTTAATTAATTAATTTTCGATTACCATTCTTCCTAAAAACCAGCACTGAATTTAAGAAGGTATTTTTATCCGAAATTATTCGAACAGTTTTGGCATCGTTATTTTAAAATTAGCCAAAATAAATCTAGAATCATTGGTACAGGTATAAATAAAAAATATAAAAGTATAAAAGTAGGGCACCTAGATAACTACCTTTCGGAATACCAAAGACATTTTTGGGATCGCTTTTTGTAAGAGTACGTGTAAGCAGGCTCGTATCCTGACCGTCAGTCTAGGCGGGGGGGGGGGGGGGTTCACAATGAAAATGTTTAAGGGGGTGGAAAAAATCGGAAGAAGTCATTCCTAAATTTTTTTTTAAATCATATTTACGATATATCATAAAATCCAATTTTCGGTTTGATTTGGAAAACCTATCGATAATATTATGCACGTCAATATCGATCTCAGGGTGGACATTAAGGACTCATAACCGATACGCCTTTTCACGGAGAGATAGTAGAAATAGTTGCTGTCGCAAGCGATTCTGTCACGGGTGAAGTAATTGACTGAGAGCGAGCTTGCACCTTAAATCACATCCAAAGGAATGGAGTAGAAGCAGTGGCGCACCGAGGAGGGGGACGACCGGGACCGGTTCCCTCCCAGAAAGTCAGTTTTTTTAGCATAATTTACAAATCATGTATAAAATGTAATTACAAAGTCCCATAAAATAAAATAAAACATTTAAATACGTATACAATAGCAGTACTTAAGTGGTCAGATGGGTGCAGGACGCGACTTTGAGTCCTTATTTTTCCGACTCCTTTGGACATAGGACACATATGGCCCCCCCTCCCCAATGCCAAATCCTGGGTGCGTTACTGAGTTGAAGTACATGATGTTTTACTGACTATTTCATCTGATTGAAACTTAACTGATCTTGCGTTCTTCTGAAAAAAGTTGTCAGTCTTCTACTTTACACTTTCGATACTATATCTACCTCCATCGCTAACTAATATAGCAAATTTATCCTTCTTCTACAAATGAAAAGTAAACGTGAAATTAAATTAAACAACACTACTTGAATTATTACGTAAGTACAAGCCAAGTAACGCCAACTATCACAGAGGAAAGCGAATGGATTTTATTTTTATAGTGAAGAAAAATTGTAGAATCAATTTTGGCAGCACTCGAATCTTTCCGTAAAAATTCTGACGTAAAATTGTAGAATCAATTTTGGCGGCAATCGAATCAATCCAACTGATGATTTTGAGCCATCAATAGTGTATAAAAATTCGAAAGAAATATTTTCAAGTAAACTTCTAAGACCAAATGTATGATTGCCCAATGCTCATAAATATCTTTAGCTACCAAGGCCAGCCAACGCACCTGAATCAATATTACTCTTTGGAACCATGGTCCAGTTAGTGCATGAAAAATTTAAAGAAAAAATTTCAAATATTTCTAAGAAAATTGAAATGCTTGTGCCCTCGTCCGAAGGAGTGAACCACTAGAATCAATCCACGAATTCGTTTGGACCGTTGTCGTGAATAGTTATTCATTAAATTTCTTAAGAAAAATTTGCAAGTATTTTTCTAAGAAAAATTTAATTCTTCCCTACGAACGTAAAATTTTTGAGCGACTCACGCTTCAATCAGTGTCGCTATGATCAATCAACGGGTGGCTATATTTTGATGATAGCATGGAACTAGGATTCTAGGATTCTACTGGAAGAACTCTAAATCAAGACTCATTAAGTGAGTTTGTATGCTTCTGTTACGAGTTCCACACCAAGTTATCTCCTGTCATCGATTTTATGTCGGAAAATCAGATAGGTAAAATTAAATTTATGATTGCTGACCAATTTCTTAGAAACAATAACACTTTCAAATCTTGAAATTGTTTGCTTTTTCATCTATAGGAGTAATCGGTTAAAAAAAAATATAAAAGCATCTTCATAACCGGTCTGCTACGCATTGCGTGCCTTTCTCTAAACAATCAAACACGAAAATAAATATTTAGTATTCCTAAATTATTTACCATTCTGGGGTATGTGTGATAGATGACTTTTCGACACTATATAAAACACAAGAAAATCCTAAAAAAAAAACCGTACACGTTTCAAAGACAAAGAGCCATGAGCGAATGACTATTATTACCCATCCACTATTACTACTCAAAAGAAGTACGTCAGGTATAGATTGGGTCCATACTATACGAAAATCGTCCCTGTTAAACTTTTACAACTCACTACAGTTTGGCGTCCTATTCAAATCACTGCAAAGGTGAATTAGTGATTTGGGAGGGGTCATGACCCCCGTGACCCTCCTCCTGTATACGCGCCCTGCGTGTAGAAGACGATGAGTCATTTACATCAAGAAAAAAACTAGAACTGGTCCCAAGATCAATCCTTATGTCACCATAGATGACTGCCCGTATTTAATTTCGTATGGTCACCCAACTGTCATAGTTTTATGGTTGAAGTGGTTTTTCGCATCTATTTTTAGAACGATTCGTCGGACAGTAAAAATGATATAACCGTTTTCTTTGGACTTTACCTTCTGAATAACTTTTTTAGTACAATGAAAACGTCTAGGACTGATCCTTTTTTCACGGTATATAACGTAAGAAACCTCAACTTTTGTATGGAAACAACAATGAGGTATAAATTGTATTTATGAAAATGCCGTGTAACAAAATTTCAGCTCCATACGTTGATGAGTTTTACGAAGGAGTTACCTATTAATCCGTTTAAAAGACTACAAATCAATTTAGTCCCCTTTAAATAAGTGGTGAAAACAACTGTTGCAACATTCGGAAAGACATAAAATTTCTCAAATGTTTTAAGAAAATAAACGGAAATTGAAGAACGTAAAAATCTCTGGGAAAACGAGACTCAAATTAAGTCGCAATTGTCTGCCCTTTAAATATTGGGGCGCCATTTGGATACGTCTGCTTTTGCTTGCTATGGCTTGACATATCATAAGTATGGTGTGTGCGCTTCATTTAGAAAGTCTCCACTCCACTCTGGAAGCTTTGGAAGAGCTTTAAAAAAGAAAAAAAAGAAAAAAAAGAGTTTTCCAGCATTTTTAATTTACAACCACACAGTTTCTCGCCACATTTGTGACAGTTGTGCAGAGAACGAAGGCGACAAAGTTCAAGTCATGAAATCTGATTCTGCTGGGTAAAATTGAGTTGATAAAATGTGAAAAAATTGTTTTTTCAGTAAATTCTGTGTCAGTTAAAGCTAATGGGGCATTTCGCGCGAATAATCGCAAATGGGTTGAGTATGAAATCTGTACACAAAATTTCTCTGTAACGCCGTTTCTGTACGCTTAAATGTGTACTACAGAATTTTACTTGTATTATAGAATTAGTCACGTCTTTCTACATATTTCGATCTTGATTAAAATGATTACAAGTCGAAAAAAGTTGTCAGGCATCGTTCATGACTTCCAAAATTGAAAAAAAAATTCGATTCTTTTTTGATGTTCTAAAAACATTTTAGTTGTGGAAAGTTGATAAATTGTTGCCATCGTAAGAATTTTTATAAGCACATGAAAATTTCGGTGAACCAGCTCAGTAAAAAAAACCCGTTATGCTCAAACATTTGTAGGAAAGTATGGAATAATTTGAAAAAGGCTGCTGTTTTTGGGAAAGAATATGCAGGTTGCGATGTTAATCCAGATGCACTAAACACTCATTTCACTTCATCGCAGTCCCCAAACGCTCAGATTTCATCAGTCTATGATACACCTGGTAGTTTTCAGACAGGGTCAGATGCCTTCAGCTTTAATTGTGTTCGTGCTGACGAAATTATGAAGGCTTTTCTTTCTATTAAATCGCATGCCGCATCGGACCGGATGAAATCCCCCCCCCCCCCCCCCAAATTTATAAAATATATTCTACCCTGGATTCTCACTCCGCTCTTACATCTATTTAACACTTGTCTTACCACATCTGAGTTTCCTTCTCTCTGGAAAAGCGCTACTGTGATTCTGATAGCTAAGAAAAGTTCCTCTGTCGATTTAAATGACTTCAGACCGGTTAGTCTACTATGCTTCCTTTCTAAAGTTCTTGAAAAAATCATGTCCCTTCAGATAATCGAATAGCTTCAGAGTAATAATTACTTAACCAGTTGTCAATCTGGTTTTCGCGCCGCTCATAGTTGTGAAACTGCTCTCCTAAAAGTATCGACTGATATTCGCAGGGCTTTGGACGATAATAAATTATGCCTGTTGGCCTTGTTGGACTTCTCTAAGAGTTTTGATAGTGTTAGCCATGCTAAATTGCTGTCTAAGTTGTAAGATAAGTTTAGTTTTTCTTTATCTGCCGTTAGCTTAATTTATTCCTTCCTGTCGGATAGATCCCAACAGGTCAAGGTCGGCGGCTTTATATCTAATACGCTTTCGTTAACATGTGGCGTCCCCCAGGGATCCATACTTGGTCCAGTATTGTTCTGTACTTACATTAATGACCTCCCTGATGTTATTGAGGATTGCAGTATTCACTTGTATGCGGATGATGTTCAGCGATATTTGGCACGCCCAATGGGCCTCATTGATGATTGTGCAGACCACACCAATTCTGATTTAGTTAGGGTTTCAACTTGGGCCGGATGTTAATGATCTTCCTCCACTCTTTTTAGATTCGAAGATATTGCGATATAGTGATTCGGTGAGTAACCTGGGAGTTTATTTCAATGCCGCAATGACGCGCTGTAATCATATCAATAGTGTTGTACGTCGTATTTATACTAGTCTCCGCAGACTATCGGCTAGTATCCTCTCAAGGTCAATACGCTTGAAGCTTATCAAAACTCTACTCATGCCTTATTTTACCAGTGGCAGCGTAATTTTCCACATCTAGACGCAGTCTGTCGAAGAAAGATCATTGTTGCTTTCAACGACTGTACGCGATTTGTTTTCGCTTTCACCATGTTTCTCCACATCGGCACGCTCTACTTGGCTGCTCTTTGAATGTTCACTTGGTTCCCTCCATAAACTTATTTACTCAAAAAATCCCACCTACTTGTATAGTGAGCTTGTATTAATGCAATCTTCGAGAAATGTGAACATTTTTATACCTAGACACAGACATTCCATTCTGGAGAGCTCCTTTTTCGTTTTGAACAGTTCGTGTGTGGAACTCACTTCCTGCTGATTTGCAGGAACGCGCTCGCTGGGTGTATTTCGGAAGCTTATTACCCATTTATCCCTCCCGACAATTCAACTTCATAAACCGCATGTACAACCTTATATGTAACTTTGCCTCCGATCTCGACTCTACAACAATTCTTGTTTTACAATTTTCTACCAATTTATAATGCAATTTACTTTGTTTCATTTTCTTCTCTTTTTTCTCTTCTCTTTTTTATCATTAAATTTAATTTTGAATTAACTATCAAATGTTTCCTCATTGTTTATTTTTCTATTCTAATTATATATTAGTATTAGTATTAGTATTAGTTTTAGTATTAGTAGTAGTCTTTCTCCGCAATATTGTTCGGTACAGGCAAAAGATGATTATATCTTATTGTACTATGGCCTAAGATTAATAAATTGAATTGAATTGGATAGAATTTGGGTAACAACAAAAGTGAAATTTGGATGTATATTTTCTGTCCATTCCATTCCTTATAATATTTTAGTTAGGACAATACAGATTTACAAAATATAAATCGTTCTCCAAAACTTTTAGCTTGCTGAATATTAAAATGCAGAATTTTATGTGATCAAAATTTGTGTTGTGTACGGAAATTCTGAATATAAAATTGCTTGGTAAAGCTAAAAGTTTGTATTTGAATTGTTGCCATGTAATCCATAAGGATCTGCTTTGGGGTTCTTGCTGTTCTCCGTGTATATTAATAATGATCTTTCTACTGTAGTTAGTATAAGATGTCCAGCAGCATCTTTATGCTTTATCGGAGTAGGAAGGGTGGCGTTATTTGAAGATTTTATTGTTATCAATGACAGGATATTACGAGAGACGTTGGAAAATCGTATCTCAACAAACATTGTTTTTTACTGTATATCTTTGCTGGAGGTGCAAAGGGTTAGTGAAGCGCAGAGCTGCCAAGGGAGAATAACTGGATGTGGAAAGCCATATATATGCACCGTGCTTCGTTGTGCTGAGGTCCTGTACATCTGATTACAGATGAAAGTGCGTGTAGCTAGTGAAGCCTAGCGCGTATATGACCTAGTATGCAGCTTGGTATTTGTATCTTGGTATGCTATAAGACTACTGGCGTTAGTCTAAAGCCTCTCCTGGCCTAAAGGGCGGATCATAACCTTCTCGTGGTCTACTGCTATCACTTTATAAGTGCTAAATGAACGGAGGTACCAGTAACGTTTAACGATCAGAATGAAGGTCCACTGGGAGTACTCATGATCGTATGATCATGTTATACGAAGCCATACCAATTGGGTAGCCGACATTGCTAACTTGGTAATACGGGGTTGAAGAGCCCCGAATAGAGCTGCATTAGTAGCATTATTCGCCTCAACTTGGGATGACCCCCTTGTGGGAGCATCGTAGTAGTTGTGGTAACCCATATGCGGGCAGAGAGAGATTGTCTGAGTCTGCATGACTTAGGCGAACATTCTTCTCTGAACAGAGTAGTTTGTTCTTTTGACAAAATTGCATACTGCGTCCGTGAATTTGAGGGATGGCCGCTTATTAATGTATGCTTAGAGGATTGACTCTCGACGTGGAGTTGCGCTAAATTAACCGGGTGCCGTGACCCACAGATCGGAAGAGATTTCAGGTAGGTCTCGCTTCGACCAGTAAATCCAATGTCAAGCATGCACTGACATAAACTGGTACTCCTGAGACAGAATATTTATATTCTGCCTATCGAGGGCGATGATTGTCGCTTGTCTTCAAATCCGTGCATTAAGACTGTCGTGAGATTAAGGCATAATGGCAGGTGCTCAGATAAAACCATGACAGCTTTCAGTACCTCTTTGCTATGTTAATGATGCTAACACCTGCGATCCTTTAAATAATAATGTCTTGTTTTTTATAAAGTATGTCAACAGCTTGAGAATAAACGTGAAAGACTTTTGGTCGTAACATTGTAGGTTGAATTTTCTATCACGAGGGCCGATCGATCTATTTTTGTTAAAATTACGTAAACTATAGATTTAAGAATTTAAACTCAAAGGCTACTCTCATTTAAAGTATATTAGGAAGGAAAGTTTCCTTAATAATTCCTTAAATTGGGACTTCAAAGTAATCTACGGCACAGCGGGCTACAAGGGCTACGCATACATCTGGCTCTACCTATACATCTGGCTCTACCTCTACATCTGGTTCTACCTCTACATCAACAGCAGATATTACAATGGAATTGTCTGCCTTCGCATCACAATTTGAATGTCATCTATCTTCTCTGTCTAATAAATTCCATGAACAGGTCACCAATGTTATTGGAAGTTTTAAAAGCTTACTGGGAGACGTAAGCTCACGGAAATTATTAATGACAAATTTAATGAGCTAAGCGCCCGAATTGACATTTTGAAATCTCAGGCAAACCTTACTATAGACAAACTCGATATGCTGGAGCGTAGTCAGAAGGCCTGTGATGTTGTTATTACTGGGATTCCGCAATTGGAGAACGAGAATTTGCACGATATCTATTCAATGCTGACAAAATCTATCAGTTTACATTCTTCTCTTAATCTTCCCAGAATCTTCAAGGTGAGGCCAAGAAAAAAAAACTCGAAGGAATCAGTAATAATAATTAAGTTTGATACTCCAAACGATAAAAATTGTTTTCTGATTGCAACTCGTAAAACATTAGCATCCCGCAAGCAGAACATAATCAAAACTCTTAGTCTTACCGACGTTGGCATTAGTCATTAGCAGGCCAACTGCAATTTATATAAATGAAAGCCTATCGACTCGCAATTATACAATTCTGCGCAAACCGTTGAGATTGATGTACTCATCATCTCTTCTTGATAAATTTCTCACATCTAGTCCAGCTAAAATTAAATTCATGAATCAGATGACACTTGCAGGTATATCTGATCATGACATGATAATGATGACCTATGATTTTCAACCCCATTATATTCAGGAGCCTAATACCTTTTCATTTTTTTCATTTTATAGCGCAGTAAATGTAGATAATCTCCATAATGAAGCTCAGTCTCTTCCTTGGAATAATGTTCGCACTATGTGTGACGCTGAGGATCAATCTGACTTCCTATCTGAAGTGATCCATTATCTTCATGGAAAGTATGTTCCATTGGTAACTAAAACTATATATAACCCTGTCTGCCCATGGTTTTCTCCTAGAATTATGAGCCTCATTCGTCGCAGGAATAGACCATTTGACAGGTGGAAACGATATCGAGCTGCCACATTCTGGGATGACTATCGCGTTCTTCGTAATAGAACAACATTTGAAATCAAAATGGCCAAAAAGAGGTACTTTTCTTCATTGCTCGATACTGAACTATCACCAAAAACATTATGGAAAAACTTACGTTCTGCCGGCGTAGTTTGTTCAACCAAAAATAATATCGACATTGATCCGGAAGAAATCAACAAGAAATTCCTAATGGTACCTGCAATAATTTCGAGTTCCCAAAGCAGCCCTGAATTGCCTATTCCTAGTGTTCCTCGCAACTTTTCACCATTTAATTTTACCCGAGTAACAGCTAATGACGTTCTCATGGCTTTTTGTGAGATCAAGTCTGACAGCACGGGATGTGATGATTTAAACCCGAAATTTGTTAAAATGCTCCTGTCTTATATTCTTTCTCCTCTTGGACATATTTGTAATACGTGTTTTACGTCTTCTCGGTTTCCGAAGTAGTGGAAGCTCTCAAAGGTCACACCTGTTTCGAAAAATTCATCTAATACCGATTTCAGACCTATTAGTATCTCATCCTTTTTATCTATAATAATTGAAAAAATTATGCCTGCCCAGATAAATAGATACATTCCATAACATAACTTACAAAATGAGGAACAATCAGTCTTAAAGAGCTGAGCTGCTGTTCTTAAAATAACCAATGATATACGGATTGCTATTGATAGCGATGAGTTCTCCATGCTCTTGGATTTCTCTAAGCCATTTAATTCGGTGAATCATAGCAAGCTATGTAGAGAACTAATAATGCAGTTTAATTTCTCTATCCAGGCTGCAAACCTTATCGACATTTACTTGAGGGATCTGTATCAATCTGTGTATTCTAAAAATTTATTTATATTCCAGTTTTCAACTGGTATCTTCAGGAGTACCGCAAGGATATATCTTGGGTCCTCTGTTGTTCTCTCTTTTCATCAATGATTTATTTCATTGTGCAGAAAACTGCACCTTTATGCTGATGATGCTCAATTGTACATCTCAAGACCAATTGGATTAGCTGAAGATGGCGTTTCTTGTATAAATGATGATCTCCATTCTATTTATTTGTGGACCATTGACAACATGCTACACTTGAACCCTACCAAAACTAAATGGCTTAATTATATACAAAACAATTTTAGATACTTCTTATTTCTCACCTGTCGTAATCAATGGAACGCATATTCCAATTGTTGATTCCGTTTCTAACTTGGGAATTATCTTCAATAGAACTCTTTCCTGGGGCCATCATATTAATACTCTAATTAGAAAAGTATATGGTGGGCTTCGTTCACTCTGGGTGATTAGTAATTTCACTCCAGCGAAAACCCGTTTGAAGCTGGTCAGGACGCTTCTCATCCCTCTTTTTACGTCTGGGTGCGATATATTTGCTTCTCTTGACTATGAGTCTATTCGAAAGCTAAATACTGCATTCAACGCTACTATAAGGTATGTTTTTGGTCTCCGTCGTTTTGACCATGTCTCTCCTTACGCCAACTCCATCCTTGGTTGCAGCCTTTTGGTCTATTTCAAATATCGCGCTGTAATTTTATTGGCTGGGACCAGTCATGATACTCAATTTTTTTTAACAACCGGTTCGCTTATCCAGTTACGTATTTAATATTTCATTATACTGGAGTAAAATACTTTTTCGAGTATTAAACAAAATAAATAACTATTCAATGCCAGACCATTTATTGAAAAACCTCCATCCATCATTAAGAAATTTAACATTTAACGAAAATATATCAAAAGGCCTAGAAAACTACCAAAATTCAATAAGCGAGCTCATTGGGGCATTTATATTTAAGACCAAGAATCAGATTACTAGTATTACAATAAGCACCAGATAGCTTATTGGGTTTCAAAATAGTTTTTATCACATTTCTTTTTTGCTCTTCTATCTTCAGCTTTATGATGGCCACGTTGTAACTACGACTTTACAAATCATGTTCCATCCCAACTTGTTGTCATAAAATGTAAAATATTTGCAATCAACAAGAAATTTCTATTTTCAGTTTCCATAATGTTCATCACACTGAACGCTCGTTCAACTTGGCCAAACTAACTGAAACAACTTTTGAAACATCCTGGCTCCTTGAATTATTTCAGGAATATGTGGGTTTTGGTTTGATCTCGAAAATCATTTTTAGAGATAGAAAATTTCACTAGCGTGGACAAATTATCTAATTGTTTCTCGTCTTCTAGCCAAGGCGAAAGTGAAAGATTTCCTCGCCATATAGTAGGATTCAATACATTAAAAATTGGTACCAAATAATTACTTTCACTTTTTTTTCATATTGTCTATAACAGTTTGAATTAATAAACGTCTTGGCAAACGAACACATTTATTCTCAATGAACAATAATAATGTTTATAAGCGTCTGATTGGATTATGTTACAAACATTCATTAGTTCCCTTATTTAATTTCATTAGCTCCAGTGCTCTTATGCACCTTCGAATTAGTCTATGTGCTCTGTTTACTGTCACTTCTCGACCATGTAATCCTAATGATAACTGTGTCAGATCTTTTACAAGGCTTGTTTTCAATGACAACAAATTTTTAAAATCTTAAGAATAGTTCAGACTGGTTATAAAGAGTTCGAATCCCAATAAATAAAAAAAAATAAAAATAAAAAAAAAAAATTAAATTAAAAATATTAAAATAAACTAAAAGAAAAATTTACAAACTTAGGAGAGAATTCAATTCCAAGAACGAATTTACAATATTTTCCCAGCATTCATTAGAGATGCTAGTTCAGCAAACATATGACTTCTCAATGGTTTTTTATGTGAAACTTGAAAAAAAAAATGACCGCACACAAATCGATTAATGTGGTGACAGCTTTATTCTTTATGAGTCGTTTCATAACAGCCATTTAATAGGCATCATTCAACATACATAATACAACAAAAAAAGTTATTAAAAGAAAAAAGAAGTTATCGCAAGAATTATAGCCACCCTGTACGGACACATTTGCATACAATATAGGTCTATTTAATGACCTGTGCTATAGGTTACTCTAGAGCAGAATAGAGCAGAACATGATTAATGAATTCAGAACACTGCTCTAAAACGCTCTAACATGCATTAAACTCTCTTTAATGAGTCTGCTCTAAAGTGAACAGTAGTGACCTAAAACAAGATTTTCTGCTCTACCTTTTGCGAAGGAGTAACATAAAGCAGGCATTTGAAAACTGTAAATTGTGTTGACAGTTCTGGTAAAAGTTCAAATAATTGAGTTTTTTGTTGACAGATATCAGAAAATTTCAGAAAAGTGTGTTTAATGAGCTTTCTGCTCCTTTCTGCTCATTTCTGCACTTTTTTGCTCTACTTTTAATTTGACAGTTAACCTTAATTGAGCTGTCCTCTGCTCTGCTCCGAACTTTTTTTGAGTTCATTAAACAGAGCTACTAACATCTAAAGTAATGACGATCCCCAAACTCTTTTCTTTGCTGGAGGGAGCTTAGCAGAAGTATATGCATGCGATAAGAAGATTTCCTCCTCCCACTTTCGATTTAGATAGCAACCTCTGTATTAAAAATTGACTCGTGTGTTTGTGAAAGCAGTTAACAGACAAAATGTAGTCACATTCATTGCCATGTATAATATGAACTGCATGATTTTCTATTTAATGTGAGACTAATTAGAGAACTGCCAGGCATTTCCACAAAAGTAGTAAATATAATTTCAAAAATCGTGTTGCCATACAAAAATGTATCCTTTTTACGTATAGTGTTAAAACGATCATTCCTAGAAGTTTTTACTGTACTGAAAAGTTTTTTT
Organism: Dioctria linearis; assembly: GCA_963930735.1. NCBI lineage: Eukaryota > Metazoa > Arthropoda > Insecta > Diptera > Asilidae > Dioctria > Dioctria linearis. Next base: position 1,217,333 of record OZ005742.1, on the reverse strand, counting down.
GCATATAAAATCAAATGAAATTGATTGTAATCATATTTACTGTCCGACGAATCGTTCCAGATATAGATTCGAAAACCACTTTAACAATCAAACTTGCACAGAAACTGACGAAATTACATTCATCTTCTAGGGTATCGTAAGATTAGTTATAGTTTTTTTCCCTATTCCACAGCTTTATTTATTTACATAGCTCGATAAGCTTTTGTTTTGAAAATTTTAGCAATTCATCTGGCAAACGGAAATACACAAAATTTTTTTATTTTATTAATGTCTCTCATGGTCCTTTTTATAAACTTCTTAGAAATATATAATTCACAATATTTTAAAAGTTTCATCTTAGTATTTTGAGTTATTTGAGAATCGGTTCGCAAAACTCTGATTTTTTTAACAACCTCTTCAGCCGAACCGGTGCAAACCGGCTGAATATCAGCATTGAGTTATTTAACAACCGGTTCGAAAAATTCTGATTTTTTTAACAACCGGTTCGGACGAACCGATGCGAACCGGCTGAATATCAGCACTGGATCGGAACCCCAGCTACTTGTATAATATATACTTCAGATTGCGAGATCAAGTCGAGTTACTACTTTAATAGTGCCTAGACATAATTGTCTAATATCTAAGCGTCAGTTTTTCATCCAGTCCATTATTATTTGGAATTCTCTGCCAATCAATTTGAGATTTTTGTTTGAGTCAGGTATGTTTGATAATTTTAAATGCAAAGTTCTTGAGCACTTAAAATCAGTCTAGTTTTTAGTTTTGCATTGTAAATCCATATAAGTTTAATTTTAAATTTTTATTTTTTTCTCCTTTGTATCTTAGTGCTAATTAATTTATTAATTTTTTATTAGGCTAGTTTTTTATAATATTTGTTATTGGATAATGTACCTATTAATCTTGTACTAAAATAAGGTTTTATATCTTTTTTACAATGCCACCTATAAAAGAATATATGAAAAATGAAAAAAAAAATGATGTCCTCGAATAACACTAAAAATGTCTTATTTATCTCAAATATTTATTAACTACTCTACTGTTTGAGGTACAACAGGATGTGTCCAAAGTATATCAGGTAGGCTGTACCTTGGACAAAAGTCCACTTTTTATACTATAACACAAAAATGGACTATATATGTGTAGTGAGCTTTTGAAAAAAAGTAAATTGTATTACGGGATAGTAGAAGTTTTCAACGGTATATATCAAGTAACGCTAAGAGCATCACAAGATTAAAAAAAAAACATAACTGAAAAGAGGCCCTTACCTATGATACAAAACTTGAAAGCACTTTGATTCCCAACAGCTAGCATAATTCATTTCAACATACTTTTTTACATAATATGAGACAGACATATTGCGGCAATCTTAAAAAGTTCAATCCTCCACTGAATTTGATAAAAATCAAAACCCATGAATTTTTAATTGAAGATAAAGGGCCCCCTTTAATCTGTAACGAAATTGTACATACTTAGTTAAAATATATACGACCTCCAGAAAAGCTTTTCCTAAATCTCGACATAAGCATTTTCTAGGCATACAAATATACACAACTACCTTTCCTATACCACAAAAAATTACACATATTTCCTCCGTCGACCATCCCCCATCTACATCTAGAAACTGCGGTTTCATTATTCATCCGCTAAGCAGCTTGAGTTCTGTCACATCCCTTTAATCCTGTCTGGATTTTTTCCTCCTCAGATCTAAGAGGTTTAATTTGATTTAATTATACAATAAAAAAAAAATGATGATAAATTCCATGGTGAAATAAATATGTAGTGCCGGGTCGGATATCCGTTGGCAGATAAATTTTTAATTGACACATTTGAGTTGCACGCTACTAATTAAATTTTAATTAATTGACCTTCATTGTCGGAAACGGAAATACATATAGGTACACAGGGAGAGATCCTGTGTGTAGATACGCGCGTTATCTCTTAACTGCAACAGTTCATTCATTTTGATTTCGACATTGGGACATACATAAATAAGGTCATAGGAAGACGAGGGATGCGGTACCATTCAAGAAGATTGCGTTGTTTTTAATTAATTGCTTTTGGTTGTGTTTTTTTATGCTCTAGTCGAATCGGAAGTGATTAATGATTGTTGTTGTTGTATAAACATAGAAATTTAGAAAATCCAACTTTATTGTGGAGAGATCGAATTAAATTAGGATTTCACTACTTAAACAAAACAATTATAATTCGCAAGCATACCTAATTGTTTTGGTTGGTCGTATGTTTTGTTTTTGTATATATAAAATGAGACAAAATATTTCTGGAAGGGATTTTCATGTTGGTCAAACTTACCCATACCCATGGGTCAATATAATAATGGCACGATGAGAAAATCCAATACAAAATATTCGCAAAATGTTGTCCATCTGGTTAACTTGGGACTTTAAGTTTGCAACTGTTACGACATTATATAACCGCGTAAGGTGTTCACCGGCAATGACTGGAAGCCATGTGTTTTTTTTTCTTGAGTCCACAAACTCACAAATAATAAAATAATTAACAAAAGGAGTTTTCAAACAAAACTGAGGTCAAGACGCATGAAAAAGTAGAAAATAAACTTTTCTTCGCACACAGAGGTGGACTCAGATTTTTTGGTTGGGACATTTCTCTTGAATATTATTTCTCTTCATGAATCAAATCACTTATTACCTCTGATTGATCATACTGAAATATATCGGTGATTGTCAGCGAATAAAATCTGAGTCCACCTCTGTGTGGGAAGGAAAGTTGATTTTGTACTTTGTCATGCCGCTTGGCCTCAGTTTTGTTTGAAAACTCCTTTTGTTACTTATTTTATTTTCTGGCTTTTTCACGTTAACTAAATTGTTATGACGTGCTGCATAGAGATATTTTAAGACAATTTTATGACGGCTGAAAAGACACTGATTTACTGAATTTCCCGATTTTCCATGTTTTCCACAGACTTTTCCTATTACTATGAATGTTTTTTAAAAATTTACATGAATTTTCCTCGATTTTTCGTGCAAGTTTTCATGATTGTTGAAGAGAAAATATTGATGCCAGTAGGACGGGAAAAAAATGATTCCGCATAGCTTATAAAACTTTTTGTCGGAAAATTTTCCGGAAAAGTCGGAAAATCCGGAAATTCCAGAAAAATTGGAAAATTCTGTACTTTTCCTGAAACAGATTTATCACTAATGATATCGATGAAAATTTTTCCGACGGTTTTCCCGCTTTTCCGGGTTTTCCATGGAATTTTCCACAAAAGCAACTTTGCGCAACTCTTTTCGCTTTACAACTTTGTCTTAGGTTTCAAAACGCTCAAACGCTTCCTTGGTCCGAAAAACTCCGGAATTTTTTTTTCTGCAAGATTTCACCATTGCCGGAGAGAGTAATGATGCCAGTTGATAGGGAACTTGATCCTGCATAATTTAGAAAACCTTTTACCGGAAAATTTTCCAGAAGTCGGAAAATTCCGGAAAATTTTTTCGGAAAAATCGGAAAACTCTGCATTTTTCCTGAAACGGATTTATCACTAATCATATCGATGAAAATTTGTCGGAAAAGCGTTTTATATGAATTTACCTCGATTTTTTCTGCAAGTTTTCACCATTGTCGGAGAGAAAGTAATGATGCCAGTTGATAGGGAACTTGATCCTGCATAATTTAGAAAACTTTTTTACCGGAAAATTTTCCGGAAAAGTCGAAAAATTCCGGAAATTTTTTTCGGAAAAATCAGAAAACTGCATTTTTCCTGAAACGGATTTATCACTAATCAAATTTGTACCAAATTTTCAAATGATTTTTCCCGATTTTCCGAGTTTTCCATGGAAATTTCTGGTTCAAATTTTAATAGATTCAATTGTCACGCACCATGAACCTGTGTGCCAAATTTCAGCTTGTGATGACGAAAAGTGGGTCTACGAGAGTGTCGAAAATAGTAAAAAAGAAAATATAAATAGACAGACAAATTCAAGTTAAAGGGAATGGCCTCAAAAAAATGAAACTTTCTATTGATAATTTCTTTGTTTTCCTCTTAATTCAAATGTTATAAATAAAAAAAAAAACCAAAATTTGTGAGATCTGTGCTCAAGCGAAGTGGGTGCCGGTTTATTAAGAGATAACTAAGCCTTTTAATTCAAATATAAAATTTTATTTCAATACATATATTGCTTACAGCTAGTATCAGTATCACAAGTCAATTCAATTCCTTGAATAAAAATCCTAAATATCCCAAAACTACGGAAAATAATTCAATAAAAATTCAAGAAACAAGTTAAAAATTTTAAATAGTCTTCAATAATAGTTCCAGTGCCACCACTGTGTTTCTGATCCCTTTATTTCTGTAAAAAAAAGGAGAAAGAACTCACAATAGATTCATTAATTACATAATTCAAACAGAATAGGATTTTTGTTTGTATACTGCAACGTGTGGGCCTGGCTAGAAAAATTGAAAATGTTACAGCAAGTAGCTGCAATGAGTGCTGCAGTACGTAAAGGCTGCAGTACGTAAAGGCTGCAGTGTGAGCAGAATTGGATTTATGTTGGTGTGAAAACAAAATTGAAGTGTAGTTTGCCGTGAAGGCATAACAAAATGGAAGTTTTATCTGTGCTGCCTGTGTCAACACGGTAATAGTAGCATAATTGGATTTCTGCTTAAGTGTTTGATGTTAATGAATAAAGCAGGAGTAGATCTCTGCTGCAGGAGTAAATTGTTGCTTAGGTGAAGTGTGGAAGTAAAGCAAAAGTAAATTTTTGCAACAGGAGTAAATTCCTGCTTAGATGTAGGACGGAAGTGAAGCAGAAGTAAATTTCTGCAGCAGGAGTAAATTCCCGCTTAGATGGCGGATAAGATGAAGCAGAAGTAAATTTCTGCAGCAGGAGTAAATTGCTACTTAGGTGAAAGCAAAAATTAGATTTTTGAAAAAGATAGGAAACCGATTAAATTCTGGTGGAGGATACGTTCCGAGTAAATTCTGAAATCTTGAACCGCTACGTCTCTGCTTCAAGATGGGTTGCCCTGGCAACGCTCTATCTCAAAGTTACATTCCATTGAACTCTGACTTCGGCGAAGGTGAGACCATATAATGTGACGTAATTTGTCGTTTAATGACATTACGAATTGTAAACATGCAGGAGGGAAATGGGATTTGGGTAAGTTTGCGATATTTTATGTATTTTTTATTGGTTGTAATGATATTTTTGTGTACTTTGCGCGCCACAGTAACCAGAAGCTGGAACGTCATGCGCCTTGAATATCGAATCCTTTCTTTTTGATTTTTAGGACCATTTGCTTCCAACACTCTGATTCTATAGCTAGCGATGGACACTTGGGCTTATAATTGTCACCACAAAAGCCCGTTTTGGACTCTCCAGTCATGGAATTTGAAAGGGTTATTACCGACATTTTCGATCATCATGTACCACCTATCCGATGACGCAGAGTACTTTAATATAATCTAGAATAGGAAGTGAGCGCGAGAACCAATCTGGTAAAAGATGCTCTTTTCCCTTACGATGGATTATTTCAAAGTCGAATTGCTGGAGCCTCACTCTGCGCGAGCCTACCTGTGGGATCTTTAATATTGTGGATCCAGACGAGGGAGGTATGATTAGTGATAACAGTGAATTTAGTACCTTCCACGTAAGGTCTTAAATTATCGAAGGCCTACAATATCGCCAAGCACTCGCGTTCAGTAGTCGAGTAATTCCTCTCCCATCTCTGTGGGATAGATGGTATATAAAGATGATCGAAAACAGTAGCGCACCAAGAGAGGGACGAACGGGACCGGTCCCTCTCTAGGATGTCAGTTTTCTGAACATAATTTACAAATTACGTATGTCTATAATGTGGTCTGTATATTATTACAAAGCCCGATAAAATAAAATAAAACCTTTTAATCTGCAATAGCAGTCCTTAAATGCTCAGATGGGTGCAGGACGCGACTTTAGAGCCCTATTTTTCCGACTCGTTAGGACTTGGGACACCTATGGTCCCCCCCCCCCTCCCCAAAGCCAAATCCTGGGTGCGTTCCTGATCGAAAATGTCGGTAATGACAATAACAACAATATGGGAATAAAGAAAACTAGGCATGCGCTGCATTAACTGTTAGTCAGGCTTTAGTCTGAAAGGTAAATTCCGATGTTACGAATAATTTTATTTCAGTTTTATAGAAACGAATTTGTCAATGACCCTTTTATATAGCATCGCTGCTGATAGCCTTCGGAGCTTCGAAGCTCAACCCATACATCCAAACTTCAATATTTTATCGGCGATGCTCTAAAGTTTCGAAGCACCAATTTTTTCGTGGATATGCTGTGCTGTTAGGGTTATTGGAAATTTCTTGAAATTATTTTTGAATAGTTTAAAAAGTGTCACCTTTCCGGTATTTTATAACAAAAATATGCAGACTTGTTAATTATTTCATTATTAGATTTGAGATCTAACATGGTTCAAAATATGTTGGGCCAATTTCGTACTCTTAGCTCAACGATCTAAAATTTAGTCCACTTATACACATCTATGGATGAGAAAACACTTAACAATTTTTATACCCTAGATGAAATCTAAAGGGTATAAGTAGGTTCTAAGTTTGTCATTCAGTTTGCATATGGGCTTTTAAAAAAAAAAAAGTAAAATTTAGTTCGAAAATGGGACAGATCGTAGGGTTGACATACATACATTTTCAATACATATTTGGACCAATGTCTTGAGAACGCCTCAACGCAGAGAGCTGAAATTTTGTACACAGTGTTTTCAAAAAAATAGTAAATATAATTTCAAAAATGGACTAGATCGGGCAACCCCTTCTTGGTGTTGCCATATCAAAATTTAGGATTTTTATGTATACTGTGAAAACAATAGGTCCTAGATGGTTTTAATGTACTGAACAGTTCTTTAGAATATAAAATCCCATAAAACGACTTCAAAAATCAAACTTGCACAGATTGGTGACCATACGAAGCTTATATTCCAAATTCGAGCCCTCACAAAGTTCATTCTGGAGGTATCTTGTAGACCATCAGTCGGACGGATAGATGAACAGTCATGCGAACGTACAGACAGACACCTTGTGTAATTTTAAAGCACAGTTTAATTAATTTGAAACTAAATGTATATTTTATAAGCTTAAAAATATGATTACAGTTTATTTAATTTTGTTGAACGTGCCTTATTTTGAATGCTTTTTATATAAATCTACCATTACATTTTTAACCTCGGTTTGGGACTTAATTAACTCTGGCACAGAGTCAACTGTTGCATCACCAACATTGGATATAATGGGCTCGTGAAGTGGAGTGACTTGAATTTTGTTTAATGATATTAGGCAATTTATTCTTTTTTGAAATTTATATTTGACCAGTTGAGTCATCCGGCTCGAAGGACCAATGTGAGACCTAGCCTGAAATGAAGAGTGGGACGCCGGTTGAAAAAGGTTAAATAACTTATTTAATTCAAATACAAATTTTTATTACCAATATATTACTATCACAGAAGTATTATAATTCTGAAATCTACCAATGGAAAAAGTTCAGTAAAATACTTAAAACTACTTAAGCTAAAATGGTGGTGTTGATTATTATTTCTTATGCCTGAAAAAGTAATACAAAGAGTTAACTGTTGTCTGGAATTATACTTCCATAAACTGTATAATCACAACAGAATAGACATTTCTGTGCATGTTGTAAGCATGGCAGTAGTAGCAGAATTATATTTCTGGGTCAGTCTGTGCCACAGAAGCAAAATTATACCTGTCTTGTAGTGTGTGGGCGATAATGTAGCAGAATTATACTTGTGCTACAGTGCTTTAGCAATAGTGAAGCAGAATTATAATTATGTTGCAGTGTGTGGGCGATAGTGAAGCTGAAGTAAATTTCTGCAGCAGAATAAAGGTTCCTACTTAGGTGTTAGTATGGGAGTGAAGCAGAAGTAAATTTTTGCAGGAGAATGAAATTTCTGCTTAGGTGGATTTTTTTTGGGAAATTTGGAATTTTCATAGAATTAGATTTTTATATAATCAAAACAAAATTAGATTTCTATATATGGGATAGGAAGCTCAGATTAGATTCTAAGATTAACAGATTAAATTCGGAAATAATAGTGAGTGATTTCGCTGCGGATCTTCGTCTTTTTATAGCCGATTTGTAACCAGTTATGTTCTCTTTCCTCTTGATGTTGGCCTGACAATGCTTGTGTAGGGAGGGAAGTGGGAGTTTTGGTGAGTTTGCTGTTATTTTTTTTATAATTTTGTTTACAATTATGATATTTTCATCTATTTTAGGATTCAATACTGTTTAGGATGACTATAGTCATTGGTCGCAGTGTAGGGATTATCTTAATTAAATAAGTATGGTATAAAAACGTTGACTAAAAGCATGATGCTTTGCATTCCTCTTTTTTTTATCATTTTTAAGAAATGTTTAGACAGTTTTTACATTGTTAGTCCTTTTGGAAACTTTAAAGAATCGTTGTTTGGCATTCAGCGATGAACCGCGATTGGACTTATAATCCAAGTGAAACCTATTCTCAAATTTAAAATGGGTATAAATCTCAGCTTTCTTGATATGAAGGTTGAGGTTATTTATTTTGTAAGTTAAAAAGATAGTAAACAGAAATTTCCAATAATATACTACCTTACAATTAGAAGAGTAATAAATATTAATAAATTTTTTAAATGTTAGGGGACTAGTGTTAAATATATCTATATTGTTAAATCCTGTATTGAACGATTTAGTAATTCTGTATATAGGTGATTTCTCCTTAATGTTAGTTCTGCAAGTAGGTAGTCTGAAGACGGTCTGGAATCTCGAGTTGCGCGGGGGGACGATCAAATCAATACTAGAGACTAGTGCGTGACAATATACTCGACCATTTAAAATATTATATAGAAATGTACTATCCAAGTAGATTCTGGGACTTTCTAGTGTGATTAAGTTGTATTTTGGTTATCTTTCATCATACTCTAGAGATTGGTATTCTCTAGTTTATATAATAAAACTCTGGTGAATTTACCCTGGACAGCCTCAATTTGAGCACTAAAAGAAGAGTAAAATGGACTCCAAACCTGACTAGCATACTCGAGAGTACTCCTTACTAAAGAATAATAGAGACCGATATAAGAGGATGCCGACCTAAATGATTTACAGGTGTGAAAGATAAACGAAAATAATAAACGAAATGATCTGGAAGTAATAAAAATGATGTGAATAATGAAGAGGAGCTTACGTCGAAAATCACGCCCAAATCTTTTATCTCATCATCACGTGATACAGCATTGTAGTGAATGGTATAGTCAAAGAGTATGGGTCTTTTTTACGGTGCAATGAAATGCATTTACATTTGCTTACGTTGATTTCAATACAGTTCTCATGGCACCATTTTTCTAGTCGTAGTATATCCTTTTGAAGATGGACACAATCAGACATGTTATTAATTTTTCTAAAAATCTTGGCATCATCAGCGTATAATAAACAATCAAGCATAAAACAAGAAGGCATGTCGTGGATGTATATGAGAAAGATCAATGGTCCAAGTATTGTACCTTGGGGCACTCCGGAGATTTGCTTAAATGAGGGGGATTGTAACCCATTAAATACAACGCTAATATCCCTGCTAGTTAGATAGGAGTGGAACCAAGATATGCTGTCTGTTTGGAATTCCATTAGTGCCATTTTCGATAGGCAGTGCTTGTGATTAATCCTGTCAAAAGCTTTAGCAAAGTCAGTGTGGATAGAATCTATTTGTGTATTTTCATCGAGAGCACACGCGATTTTGTCTGTGAATAAAGATAAGTTGGTGATCGTAGACCGTCCCGGTAAAAACCGAGCTGTTCTTCAGAGATAAATGGTTTTATTTGGAATAGGGGTTGATGGTAAACGACTTTTTCAAAAATACGTGCAAGAGCGTTATAGATAGAAATAGGCCTACAGTTTATAACGAGTTTAAGGTCACCAGATTTATAAATCGGCATAACGAAACAATTTTTAAGAGATACTGGGTAGATTTTATTAGTGATTGAAAGATTGAATAAACTACTAAGCGGTTCCGCTAGACTTTGTGTGCATCTCTTTAAAAGAATATTTGGAATCCCGTCAGGTCCCGGGTTTTTGTCACAATCAAAATTACTCAATACATTAAAAATAGATTCTGAAGGAGTAAAGCTCAACATAATGTTCATATTAGAACTGTCCGGAGAGGGGTCTTTTTCAGAGTATACAGATGTAAAGTACGTGGAAAACATCTCACATATAAGAGGAGGAGATGACGATATATCATCATTAAATGTTAATTCTTTAGGATACGTGTTCGATCTATTTAGGTTTTTCCTGAAAGCCCAAAATGCCTTGGGTTTGCATTTTAGCGAATCTTCAGTGCTTTCGACGTACTTTTGATAACATTGAGTAATCAAGGATTTCGATAGCTTCCTCAAATAAGAAAAAGTTTTATAAATTTCAGACTGGGGACTTTTTTTCTACAGACGCCTATATTTATCTTTTGCCATCAGGACTTTAATCAGTTGGAAGCTATACCATTTCGGAAAATGATTCTGATTGCGTTTATTTATTTCAGGGATAAACAGGCCTATTCCAGTATTAAGTGCTTCATAGAATTTATTAAATGATTGGTCAACATCAAGTAAAAAGATGGGAGAGAAATCAAAATTTTCTAAAAATTCAAGAGAGGCCAGTGTAATTGCCTCCTTGAAAACTTCTGTTTTTAGTAAACTCATTACGGGCATTTCTTGTCTTAGCGGGCCACTTGGTATGTGGATCAAACAGTTGATGTATAGCCGATGTAGTATAGCTGCGTCATCAAACATTGTGTCATACTTTGTACATTCGAACTTGGTCGGTAAAACGTTCATTTTTCGATGTTTCACAAACTTCGAAGCATTAATAAAACCTTCATATTACGAGAGGTTCGACTTCCCAGTATGAAATAATTCGTACATTTTAACCAGCTGCTGCTTAGACGCTTTCATATCCGCTGAGCCCAACGAGTTAAGTTATTGTTTTGTCATCGAAACTATGTATACGAATTTATGTTAAGTTTCAAGTCGATTGAATTGCAAGATTTCACCCTAACTAGAAACTTAATAATTTCTAAGTTTTGCCCAAAAAACAGTAATCTTCAGCTCCAAAACAACCTCAAGAAACAGATTTGGACCATGACCATGGCTAAATTTGTCTGCTTTATTAAGCTTCTAAATTTTTACCAAAAATTGGTTAGTCGTTACCCTGAAAACCCCTCGATATATCTATCTTGAGTCAAATGAGACCATTAAAGGCAAACCTCGTCCGCCATTTTGATTTTATATTATGTAAAAGTACAAAAATGTATTGCTATGAAACATTTATAAGGGCCACATTTTTGCTGAACAACTACCGGGGGTGTAAGTGTTTTTGACGGTAATGAATTTTTGAACTGGACGTGTTAATACTATCTTCTCTTTCACTATTTTCATTCTCTCTTTTTCACTCTCCTCAGCATCTATCATTAGTCATCAACTACATTAATTACAATTTAATTTCTTATTCATGTACCGAATTTTCATAAGCGTGGCAACTTAATGGAAACACTTTCCATCATCATTAGACTCTGATGTCAATTTATTGTTTCTCCCAAATATTCAAGTTGACTATTAAGAAAAGATATTTTAAAGGACACTCAAATGTATAGTTAAGCGCTCAGTTGAAGGCTCAGTGGGTAACTATTGATCTATAAAACATACCCAAACACTTGAAAGTCCCTCCATTAGGATTTTTATAAGTCTTGATGTATTTCATCACTACCCAAAAGGTGTAACACCTGATGCGCAACACCCTGTATATCCTCAAAGTTTTCCACTTTATAAAAGTAATCGCCTATGTATACCAACATATATAAAGGCATACACCTTTACATCGATAACTGTAAGAATCCTTTCGGTTATATTAAAACACACTCGACTATAGTTTGTGGGAAATTTCATTAAGCGGTACTTTAAGTGCTGCCCACAGGGAAAGCTTTACTGCTACTTATATAGTCATCAAGAACTGACTGAAATTGACGGATAAAGTCCAACTTTGATGTTAAATAGAGACGCAAACATTTTAAATCTTGGAGGACTTCAGTGTCAATCCAAAACAATACTTTAAGTCGTTTATGATAAAGAGAAAATTGCCTTTGGCAGTTTTAGTTGTCGAAAACATACAAATTTACATCTCAAGTGGGGTCAAATAGGTACTTGACCAGAATTCTATGGAAATTGTTATGTAATGTGGAAGGTTCTTGAGAAAAGTAAAAGTGTAGTTAATACCTATCCCTTCCCATATGTTTCACGTTTACTCTTTCGAATAATTTGATTTGGCTGCTAAATATTTACCTGTGGTTAGGATATAATAGAGATCTTTAAAATTTAGTATATTACACAAAAATAAAATACAAAGGGGAATGCCCATTTCAGGCCCGAGACCTCCAGACATGAGAGATGTCTTAAACATATTTTATTAACAATGTTTATTTCAAATAAGCGGGGGAAGGCTTAGGAGTCAACGTCTAGTACAGAATCGAATTCCTCAGGTCATAAGAAGAAGTTTGAGTACCCACACTTCTATACTCGGATGCTTAATCCCCATACTCACTTTTTAGTATTTCCTTCGTTTTTTATTCGAACTGAGGTACTAGATTTTTCGCACCTTAGATCGGTTCTAACTCGGTGGGATTATGTCCGATCGAAAAACGGGTTTCACTGTTCACCTCATCTCATAAATACATAGCTACAATTTGGAGGAAAAATTTTTTCTCTGCCTTCTTTTATGGTGGGGGTAGCAATCCCAAGGAACATTGTTAAGACTGCAAGTGCTGGAAATTTGGAATTTTTTCTAAATGGCTTCTATATAAATCTCGATCAACATTTAAGTTCTCACATAGATCTTGTAGTTCTTAAAGGACCAACAAAATCAAAGACAAATCACAAATTCGCAATTTAGGTCAATTTCATATCTAGAGCAGGCCCAAATTTCTAAAATGATTGCGCTAACTTTTTGTAAATAATTGTTATTTTCATCATAAAAAATTTAATTTTTGAATTTTTTGATTTTTCTTTGCGGCACAATGCAGCACAAGTCGAGCACAATCCAGCACAAGCTTTATTTTTGAAAATTTCAAAATAGGCTGGGCCTTTATAGACATAAGTCGAATGGATGGCCCAGAGTCAGATGAGAAGAGGCCTTGTGGAAGACCTTCGCGCCCAGGGGGTAAAGAAGAAAGAAAAACTAAAATGAAAGTTTAGTCATTTTGGCAGTAAGACAAGGTAGTTGTAGAATTCTGAATTCTCTTTACACAGAGAAAATTGTACCATTAACAAAATTTCCTTTCAGTATTAGTATTTGAACAGCCTCCTGAAATTTTCTACGAATGCTTTATACATCCTTAAGTAAAGCAAAAAATCCGTATTCTGTAGTTACCCATTATAAATCCAGACAAAAACTTTTTTAGTCATCCAACATAACACGGGCATTTTTATCATTAGTGAGCGGTCCCATTCCAGCCATATGCAGTTAGTACTTTGTTGAGCACTCTAAAATTTACTAATGAATACAAAAATTACATTCACCGTTAAGCTTTGCTCTGTTAAAAACGAGACACTCTAGTAAAATATTAATTATTTATGTACAAACGTATAATTCCTTTCAATATACCTAAAAAGGTGGTAGGTATGCATTTATGTTTACCGGAATTAAGCTTACATACGCTTTTACAAAAACCGCAGACTCTAAAGATGTCCTTCGCTTCGCTTTCTTTGAAAAACACCACTCTTAACACCAAAACTGAATTTATTCCCTTCGGGAACATTCATTTTTGTTAGAGAGCGATGTTCTCGTTATGATTACACGTTCTTTGCAATTATTTTAAGCACGGGCTTGCCATTAATAGCTGTCTTCCAATTAAGCTGGTTTTTTCCTACGCACTTTTCTCCAAAGCATCTTCATAAACAGGCGAAGATAAGAGATAGACGTGCTCCAACAGCATTATTGAGTATTACCAAGAATTACGTTCAAGTGGCGAATTTATCGTTAATTAAAATGCAGGATAATGGGGACTTTCAGTATACTTTCAAAATAATTTACTCCATAATAGATTTAAGGAAGTGGACAGTATCAGGTGTTGGCGTGAGAAATTCTAAGATGGTGGGGTTAAATGCCACAAACTTAAAGAGATTCTTTGAAAATATTTACTGTGTTCGACTAATATAATCTGTCAGCTTCCAGTTAAACCTTTCAGTTCGTTAAGGATAAGATAAATGTATACTTTTGATGCTCAGATTTCCCATTGTTAGAAACGATGTTCTTCTAGATGCACTCGTTAGGAATTGGATCATATTTGCTATATGACACGATGACAACAATAAAAGAAGTGCAACTTAATCAAAACGACACTTCAGTTGTTATAAATAACCAGACGGGGGGGGGCGATAGGAGTTTGTTGTTAACTCAGCAGCATAATTACCAAAGTGCGGACAGTGCAGAAGATGAAATTAATTTCCATGCAAATATTTTAGTTTCCTTTTAGATAGGCATATAAGAAATGAGAACTATAAAAAAATTGTGAGGAATGCGTCGAATTTCTAATCCAAAAGATTTCAACCGAAAACCAGAAAAAGAAACGTCAGAAATAGTTTTGATTTGGAAAAATTAACTCTTATATAAACTCTATGATGACTGAGGTCAGGAAAATACTCCCAACTAGTATGCAATTATCTAGGTTAGGTAAGGTTAGAGGGGTACCTCATAGAGGATTAGCCTGCATAACTAAGTTAGTTAGTTTGAAAAGAGGGTGGGACCGCAAGGGGTCTCCCGTACGCAGGTCAGAACTAGGCCCATTGTTCACCCTCCGGCCTCATGAGTAATCACTCATAGGTCCCAACCGGATGCTCTTACAAAGCTAAGCATTGGCTACCAGCCCGTCTTGCCAGCTTCGTGCAGCTCGTCCAGGAGGTGTCAGCCAAGGATTCTGTATCGCTTTGCTGAGAGTGCCGGACAGTGGCAAAGAAAGTAAGTCACTGTTTCGGATTCCTCTCCGCAACCCCTGCATATGGGATCATCAACAAGTCTCAACCTGTAAAGGTGACCCTTGAGAAAAGAATGCCCAGTGAGAATAGACACTAGAGTTCTTAGGGTTGGCTTGTTAAGCCTCAAGAGCTTATTCGTTTGGTTTGGGTTAGCATTACCCCACAGTTCCTTTGTAGTTCTACGCGAAGGGTCCTTTAACCAAATGGACTGTGTTTTGGTGCAATCCCAGTTATGGAGGAAGATTTCTCCGGGGCTTTACCAAGGAGAGCAAGCTCGTAATCCCTTTCGTACCAGCTGATGTTGTTATGATCTGGCACCCACTGAACAAGTACCCTGTTATTCCGAGAGAAGGAATTCAGAGTGGCTTTACACTCCATTCAATACTAGTTTGGAGGTTGTAAAGGATTTTCATAAAGCCTTGATAGCTGCTTAGCTGTCGGAGCAGATGGCGATCTCATTGTTTGCAGAGTCTGAGTTAAGGAGATGCTTTTCCGCTTCAAGAATAGCTTTGACTTCTGTCTGGAAAACCGTGGCATGGATTTTAAGGTGTATAGCAATTTCCAGGTGAGGCGGCTCACAGAAAACGCCTGCTCCGGTGTGTTCCTCGGACTTGGAGCCAACAGTGTAAATCTAAATAGGGTGAGTCAATGGTTGAAGCACAGAATGTGATTCCCATTCTGACCTGAATGGAATTCTAGATTCAAAATGGCTTTTCATCATAGTCTCGAGGAGGTGGCCGCAGCCCCTCTCGATGCTAGCTGTGATAGACTGCACGAATTCAAAGATGGATTTGTGTGGATCTCTTTTTACAGTCTGAATCCAGCTCTGATTAAGATGCAGTTTTAGCGCTGCAATTGACATCCCCTGCTTGATATGTATTTGCACAGGGTGTATGTTGAGGATAAACTCAAAAGCCCGAGTAGGTACTAGTTGACTTAAGAGCGCCGCTTGTACTGAGGCGGCACAATTTTTGAATCTTCTCCAATATCTTTCTACCTCACCACAGAACTGTAGGTCAACATGGGTCGGATGTCGCTAGTATATATCTATAGGATTATCCGCAGTTTGATTTCCCTTTTTTTCCTATGGCTCTGCAGCACATTGCGAAGACTGTAAGAGCTTTGTTCTCAAGTTTGGCTTTGAGTCTAGTATAATGCCTAGGTATTTTACTCTGTCCTTTCGATCCAACTCCAAACGTGTGGAGCCAATAGAGGGCAGGCATACTCTGGGCACGTTACTTTTCCTGGTAAAAGGGCATATCTTCTGCGTAACATACTGCTTTGTACTCCATCCAGGTGAGTGTTAGCAAGAGATCATCAATAATGAGCACAATAAAAAAGCTGATAGGGTATCACCTTGCGAGGTGCCCCTATATGAACTCTTTTAACTCTGCTTACCCCGCCAAGATCAGTCATCACTTAGATCACTGATGAATCCATTGTGCCTTTATCCTATCTATCCTACTGAGAACAACCCTAGATCTACCTACCCTGATTCTCTAAAGAAACTCAGGATATATATAAGCTCTTTACCTTGCAACTCCCCTAGTTCCACCATTTTGTGACGTCGATTAGACATCTAATATAGAAAGTAAGAAAATCTATCTCTTCTCTTTCTACCAAATTTAGTAATATGACAGAGATTTTATTACTTCTCTATATATTAGAGGTCTAAGTACGACCACCACCAATTGTTTTTGTTCCACCGGTATAAAAACCTTAACACCATGATAATCCGACTATTTGATTCCAATGCAACTGTTGAACACCAATGTGACAAAATACTGCTTTATGGTTGCGAAACGCAGAAGATCACTTGCTTGATAATATGTCGATTGCAAACCTTTGTTAATAGGTGTTAATGTGAAATACTTAAATCACACTGGAATGTCTAAATCTCAAGGAAAAATATGGTTATTTTTAAAGGTCTGGTATGAAGACAGGATCGACATAGAAAACGAAAGGAGTAAATGGATTAAAATTGACTACTCATTTCGACCTCATAACTTTAACATTGCAAATGAGACAAGGAACAGGTCATACAGATAGATTTCGGGGTTCACTTAAAGGTGGACCGTATTAACAGGAACGATAGCAATTATGGTAGATCATGGAGTCAGCTTAATTAAGTTGTACCACGAAATAGGGTACACTATCCTACCTATGTTCTTCACGGGTCTAGCGAAGCTTGGAAAAAATTAGATTTCGTAATATAATTTGCCATTTTAATTATGGTTACACGTGCCAAAGAAAAGGACAAACGACACCTATTGGAAATGGATACTTCGCGTAAAACGAATAATTAAGTACGGACATGAACAACTTTAGGGTTGGGAGATGAGAAGCGACATCTATTAGTTCGGTCAGTAAACAACTTTAGGTTCAGAGAACCGATGTTTCTGGAACAGTATCTTCAGGAAGGTTCTAAGACAATTTGTAGAATATAAATATAGCAATTAATTACAAGAAATTTTCACAAATAATTAAACTAGAGTTGATCGATAATAGTTTGTGAATTTTATAAAAGGAAAAGTAGAGTAAAATAAAAGAACTCGTGAGTTATATTTGAGAAGATTGAGTTTTAAATAACGAACTAACGCCACGCTCGTAATAATATGGTCCCAACAGAAAGAAACCTGTTTAAATAAGATTCCAAATAGCTTCCAAAAATTACATCCGGAATGGAGGAAAATTAGTTTCACCGGCATTTGAAATTAATATGAAACCTTCTCTACCGTAAAACGTTTAACAGAAGCGTTAGAAATGAATGTGTATCACGAATCCTACATTATCAGGACATGGGTTAAATACCATTTCAATTAAAATTAATCTCCCAGAAAATCATGTTCTGGTTCAATTCGTTTGAATATACCAAACATTATAAGGGAAGGCGCCTTTAACTTGTTCCTTACCCAAAAGAAACCCAAAAGAAAATGTTTCCCTTGTTTTCATTTACGATGAGAAAACTTTCCATATCCTTGGGCGATTCACAAGATTTTTTATTGTAAACGAAGTTTTTACATTCCTGTCATATTTCGTAAGTAAAAAATGTAAAACGACAACCACCCACTAGGGATATAACGGGCATAAAACAACGGGGACATTATTTAATTGCTCAATATTTCAGTGACCTCGACTCGATTATAATTGGGTCAGTGAAATTAATTCCAGCCAGCATTTCAACAATTTATTGTCTCAACACAGCACAACTGTGGTTTTGATATTTATACACAATAAAGATGAGCCCGCCCTTAGGCCGCAAACACCATTTCAAGGGGACGAAAGGGTTTTTACAGAGAGAAGGTCGAAAGCATCCGAACTTTTTATTGCCTTTTGCATTTCACCAGAAGATGAGCAATTTAATATTCAAGGGGCACATAATTTTCCTTTCTTGGCTATCAGACTTAATTGGATCTGTAAACAGGAGCTGCCAGAACTACTAGCCAAAGGCGTTTTGGTATTTTAAAGGAATATGCAATGGCATTGAAATAAGACGCATCAGTTAAGCGGAGTTTTTGGATATGGGCGGCCGTTAGGAATTTTATAAACGGTTTATATGGATTTGTGAGGCTGGACGGTTTATATTATACCGAAAAATTCTAATTGAATTTTCTTATTTTTATATCTTCATTTCAAACTTCGTCAGTATTTGACGTATGCTCTATTAAAAAATGTGTGCAGTCGGTGTATTGTGAATTGTAAAATGAGTTTTAAGGCTAGATCTATTTCAGTAACTGGAGGAGCAGCTGGCCATTCTAAACGACGAAAAGTGTATTTTCTTAACAAGAGGCGATGACGGACATAACCTGGCAAAAAATCGAATACAGAAGAGTAGTCAAGAATAACGTCAAATCTATTAGTGACGTACATACAGAGTTGTTCTACCTCTACTCTCAGCTGTTCAGGGTGTTAAAATGTACTATAACAAGAGGAAGCAAATTAGAAGACCTGGCAGATCGCTGTTTCAAATCCGAACAAAAAATACGATAAAGAGTGTAGATGGAATGTTGCTAAGCAACAATAGAGAACAGCTGTTAGGGTGGCAGACTAATTCTTAATAGGACCGTTTTAGAGCATCCGTAACAATCTTTGCGGATAAACATGTGCTTTCTATCCAGGTCAGTAACAATACCGTAATTCGATCGTTGGCTGCGTGAAAATAGGTGAAGGAGTAGTACATTTCCAGTGGATGGGAAGGAAGGCAGCATCGTTAATCTTTCGTACAAGGAGGACTTGTAATAACTGGAAAGCTAAGCTGAGCTGGATCAATCTATAGATCACCAGTCTCACCTCTCCTTATAGCTCTCGTAGATTATGACAGACAGTACGAAAGAAATGTTTACATTCACTTTTTCTATTATTTTCTCTCTGCAGAAAGCAACGTTTTCGTTAAAGATCTCGACAACAACTCCATCAGCATGCAATGAGTATTTACTAAAGGGTTTTCCAATAAGAGGTGTTATTTTAATTAGCCCGCTATTTCGATATATGTCACTTTTGGAGCTGTCATTTTTTGACATTTGACAAGTAGAAACTACGCCATTAATAAAAATGGAACGAAACACGATTCAACAACGCATTGATATTATTAAAATTCACTATAAAAATGGTGAAAACGTGGCAGAGACGGTTCGTAAAACTCGAACATTTTTGGGTCGTCGTGAAGCACCTTGTCGGACCGCAATACAAAAATTGGTAGACAAATTCGAGCTGTCGGGACAAGTTAGTGATGTGATTGCTGCTGTAAAGTGTTGAAGAAAACCCAGGTTTGTCCATTCCTCGTCGTTCTTTGGAATTAGGCATTCCACAAACGTCATTACACCGTATTTTGCATAAAGATTTGGGTCTTAAGGCTTATAAAGTTCAGTTAACACAAGAACTCAAGCCGGCCGATCATCAACAACGTCGAGTCTTTGCTGATTGGGTCCTTGAAATGCATGAAAATGATCCGGAATTCCATCGAAAACTCATCTTGAGTGATGAGGCCCATTTCCACCTCGATGGCTTCGTGAACAAGCAAAATTGTCGCATCTGGGGCTCGGAAAACCCAAGAGTTATTGTTGAAAAGCCTCTCTATCCTCAACGTGTGACTGTTTGGTGCGGTTTATGGTCCCGCGGGGTCATTGGACCTTACTTTTTCGAAAATGAGGCTTGAGCAACAGTTACGGTGAATGGATTGCGCTATCGACAGATGAATAATAATTTTTTATGGCCGGAATTGGATGGTATTGATCTGGACAACGTTTAATTTCAACAAGACAGCGCTACGTGCCATACAAGCAACGAAACCATTGATCTTTTACGGGAAAAGTTTCCGGATCGTGTTATCTCTCGAAGAGGTGATCACAATTGGCCACCGAGATCTTGTGATTTAACACCTTGCGACTTCTTCCTTTGGGGCCACGTGAAAGAGAAGGTCTACGCCAACAGCCCAGCGTCGATTCAAGACCTCAAAGATGGAATTCGTGAGGCTATCGAGGACATAGGGCAGCCACTTTGCGATTTGGTATGGAAAATTTCATGAAAAGGATATGGTCCTGTGGTGGTCATTTGGCTGATGTTATTTTCCATTATTAACGGCATACCTTCCTCTTTATAATGAAATGAAGATCCGATCATTTATCTCAAAAAATGGCATTTTTCTTTGAATATCAACATAACACCTCTTATTGGAAAACCCTTTATTCGAAAGTCTTACAGATTTCAATTAAGACAAAAGTGCATATGTTCAACTTGAGTGTAAAGGTAATCTTACTATATGGATGTGGAGTGTAGAACATCATCGAATCCATAACCCGCCATATTTGTAAATAGGTGTCTAGATTTAATGCTAACATTTCGGGGAGTGTCAAACGAGGAACTGTTAAAGTACTCGATAGGATCGACGAAGGGATCAAAAGAACAAAATTGAATTTGGCCATTCACACCCTACGACGGGGACGGGACGAGAACAACAGACGTTCTCAAAGAAGTCGGTGAATCGGCAAACTAGAGTAAACTGAAAGCTGCCATGCAGAACAGATACCATGTTTACATGCAGAGTTGAAAGATTGAGTCGAGATTGAGTTGAGTTGTCGACTCGTGTTTCTGAGCACGCAGGGTTGAGAGATTGAGTTGGAAACAGGTCCAAATATAGTTGAAGTGACAGTTCAACATAACATCGTAGTTTTGTGATAGAGATATAAAAGTTATAAATTTTGTTTAGATAAACAAAATAAACTCATAATAAATACACAACCTAAACAAAACTTTCGAGTAAAGAGCAAACAAAATCAAACTCAACTGCTAGCTGTCAATTCGACTACTCAATTCGCGTCTATAGAACACCATTTCGACTCGACTATGCCAGCCAAGCGCGATCGAGTCTACCCAAATTCAACTTCAGCCGCGTATACATGAAGTTGAACCCGAGTGTTGAACCCGGGTTCAACCCTGCATGTAAACATTGTAAGTGTAGATTGGAGAGCAATCGTTTCCATCTAATGTTCGTCAAGGTATGAAAGAAGCTGGATGATGATGATGATGATTGTATAGATGAGCCAGGTAAGAGATATCCTTAGAATAACTCAAATTGGTGAGATGATTAAAGAGCTAAAGATAAGTTAAAAACGAGTTTTCAAACAAAACTGAGGCCAACCCGCATAAAAAAGTAGAAAATAAACTTTTCTTCACACACAGAGGTGGACTCAGATTTTTTGATTGGGACATTTCTCTTGAATATTCTTTCTCTTCATGAATCAAATCACTTATTACCTCTGATTGATCATACTGAAATATATCGGTGATTATCAGCGAATAAATTCTGAGTCCACCTCTGTGTGTAAAGAAAAGTTTATTTTCTACTTTTTCATGTGGCTTGGCCTCAATTTTGTTTGAAAACTCGTTTTTTACTTATTTTATTTTCTGCCTTTTTCACGTTAACTAAATTGTTATTACGTGCTGCATGGAGATATTTTAAGACAATTTTATGACGGCTGAAAAGACACTGATTTACTGAATTTCCCGGTTTTCCATGTTTTCCATAGACTTTTCCTATTACTATGAAGTTTTTTTTAAAAATTTACATGAATTTTCCTCGATTTTTCATGCAAGTTTTCATGATTGTTGAAGAGAAAGTATTGATGCCAGTAGGACGGGAAAAAAATCATTCCGCATAGCTTATAAAACTTTTTTGTCGGAAAACTTTCCGGAAAAGTCGGAAAATTCCGGAAATTCCAGAAAAATTGGAAAATTCTGCACTTTTCCTGAAGCAAAGCAGATTTATCACTAATCATATCGATGAAAATTTTCCGATGATTTTTCCGCTTTTCCCGGTTTTCCATTGAATTTTCCACAAAAGCAACTTTATGCAACTACAACAACAACAACTTTGTGTTAGGTTGCTAAACGGTCAAACGCTTCCTTGGCCGGAAAAACTCAGGAAAAGTGTTTTACATGAATTTTCCTCGATTTTTTCTGCAAGTTTTCACCATTGTCGGAGAGAAAGTAATGATGGCAGTTGACAGGGAACTTGATCCTGCCTAATTTAGAAACCTTTTTTACCGGCAAATTTTTCGGAAAAGTCGGAAAATTCCGGAAATTTTTTTCGGAAAAATCGGAAAACTCTGCATTTTTTCTAAAACGGAATTATCACTAATCAAATTTGTACCAAATTTTCAAATGATTTTTTCCGATTTCCCGGGTTTTCCACGGAAATTTCCGGTTGAAATGTTGATAGATTCAATTGTCACTTGTGTGCCAAATTTCAGCTCGCTGTGATGACGAAAAGTGGGTCTACGAGAGTGTCGAAAATAGTAAAAAAGAAATATACAGACAGACAAATTCGTACACGAGTTAAAGGGACGGGCTGGCCTCAAAATGATGAATCCTCGATAAGCATCGCAATGTACACAGAAGCTGTCATAGAATCTGCATCCAACAATTGAACTTGGCGTGAACTGGTTTTATGCGCTTTATAATCTTTCTGGGAATTCTGCCTAGATGTAGTGCTCTTGATATATACTTTCCGCTCAAGATCAGTTTAATTCAGATTATTTCCTTGTTAAGCGCCCTTCCTTAATAATTTGTATACCTTCCAGCTAGTCCTCCAAGAATATAGTATTTCATCCACATTTCTTCAAGAGTTAACTGATAGTTTTTCGTGCAATACCTTTAAGAAGTTACGAATCTTCATTTTTGGCGGCAATGTTGGCCATCTATTGAATTTATACTGCCCTTAAGGGCTCTTATGAGGTCAATTATCCAGATTAAATTGCTAATCTACTCTAGTCTACTTCCATTTACCATGTGCGAAAGCTTTTCGACCATTTGGTTTGTTTCGCCCTGATTGTCTAATTCGAGTATCGGTTAGCCTCACCTCACTTCATCAGTCGTAACCCTGAGAGAATATACAAGCCATAAAGTACGACTTCAATGCGAGCATCATGGACCAGTTAGCGGCCGACATTACACTTTTCTTATCTTGTCTTACTGCAGGAATTTTTCATATAAAAGTAGCTTGGATTTCGTTCGTGCTATTTTTTTTCAACAACATTAGAAACAAAAAACATATGGAGTTGCAATTTGTTGTAACTTCATTTATCTGTGGAAGCGATGGTTTTAGGCTTTAGGACATGTTTAAGATGAAATCGTAGTTCTTCCTTCATGATAGTATAAAATAGATCTTTCACTACATGGCTTCTAGCCGGTCCACTAATGACTTTAAATGTATTGGTGTCATCGCCGACTACATAGCTTGTATATTCCGAGGGTTCCGCATCCGTATAGATTCTTCTACGAAATATTTATAAATCGATATTGCAACCCTGTAGCCAAGGTCTTAACACCTTCTACAGCAGAGAACTTGAGTGCTATAGCATTTATCAAGTGCCACGGACCATTACTAATGCAATTCTTTCAAAACTTCTATGAGGCTCTGCTCTTTGTTGACTGCACTACACTAACAGCAACAAGTTAATTGCTAATGCATCAGAGCACGTCGGATTCAAGAAAAGGTTTTCATAATCAAGTCATGTCAAACCAACATAAACATTGTAAAAACCCACGTAGACGTACGTGGTGGAGGTAAAGAAAAAACATTGGAAATTTTTGTGATTGTGAGGAAACTTGTTGCCTCATAAAATTCAACATTCGCTTGAAGTGTTGTGATTAAATCCACCCCCTTCCCCATAAATGTCTTTTTCATGTTTATGTGCGCTGTGGAACATTTCTAATTTATTGCAAAAAAAAAAAAAAAAAAAAATTAATTCCTTTCATCTCTTCCACAGAAATGCTATAAAAATGCAAACCAACGTGCAAATTGATTCAAAGAATCTCCGCTCCGGAAGTGACGACCACTTCAGCAGACATCGAGGCCATGTCACAATCGAGGTAAGTCACGACAACTTCCCTGCATCTACTGTTAGCTCTAGTCAACAACTCAACAACAGTGGCTCCATCGCCGGATCCTTACATAAATAATAAAGTCTCTTTTCACAATCGTTTCTCTTATAAAGTTTAGGAAATGGAATTGTTCGAGGATGCTCTCTCGTCTATGAAAGCTCCATTTTCCCCCGATAAGCATAAGGATATAGAATGGTTACCGTTACGGTTACGGTATAGAAAAACAGAATACTTTCGGTATCCATTGGCGTAACTGACGCGGTCGGCGCTCTTCTACAACTTCTCTACTTCTTCTATCGTTTCCTTGGTGCGAGGGAGGAACTTTGACGGCGGCGGAAGCTTTCATCTCTTTGGGGGAGGTAGTTAACACTGCCTTGCGATTACGAGAGATTAAAAACGCTACACCAAGGATAGTCGTAGAATAAGCACCGACGCGTTGGCATGAAAGCTAGCTTTCCGCTATTGCTTCTAACTCTTGTTTTCCTCTTCGCTTGTTCGGTTTTAAGTTTCCACTTACGGTTTCGTTCCAGCATCTTTTCTGCAGCATCAGTTGCTTTATAACGGAAAAGGCGTGAAATTATGGTTTTTACTTCTGTACACGACAATTACACTTACATGTTTCGCTGGCACTACATTACGAGAGAGTCGTATTCGTGGTAATGAATTGAATGCAGGTCCGTGCACCTGCACCTGCACCACCGTCGTCGTATCGTTGAGATTTTAAAATTTAATTTTCGTTTTTGCACAAGGTCACAATTTTGAATATTTAACCGGTTTGCTACAGCTGAGTGTGTGTGTGTGTGTGAGTGCCTGTGTGTGTTTAAGTGTGTGATGAGTGTGTGTCCTTAGAAAGGATGCACATACAGCTGTGCAGAGTGAAGTACACTATACTACACTGTCAAGTGCTTTTCGGCACAAGTTCACAGATGTTTTGTTTTGTACAGCAGCAACATTTCGCACAAATGCATTGCGGTTGAGAAAATTAAAGGATTAAATAGTGATGGACTACGTCCGATAGGCACTAAGTCCTAAAGTGTGGTGATAACGCTCGTATTCCAGTATAGATAGGGGCGTTATCGCTTATCGAATATCGACGATGGTAAATAGGAAAATGTGCACACACAATTGACAACTTATTGAAGGACTTTATTTTTTTTTGCACGGCTCGACATCATCATTCATGGATCCCATTTGATTTACATGGCAACGTGGTTGCCAAGGAGAGGAAAGCTCTTCCAGCTGCTTGCTTATAACTTCCACGAAGTAAACAAAAGCCATACACAATAATATTAATTCCTTGACCTGTAAGTTCCCGATGGAATGGAACGAGGCGGTGATTTATAGTCCTCATAAAAACTTGATCGTAGACAAGATACTACACACATTCCGACGATTCGTATTCGGATGATTTTCTATCTTTGATTGGATTGTTATGTGCCTTTTACTTTTAACACAGGAGGTTTTCCGTTCAGGCAATCTATAACTTTTTTTTTTGTCAGTTCCCCCCCAGTAGATAGTAGAGAGCTCCCCAACAATACCACCTGGTGCTGTTGGCAGGATGTAAGAAAGCAATCTCGTTCAGCTTTAAGAAATATTTTTAAAATCTATATATGACGTGTATACACACTCAGTTCAAGCTCATATAGAATCATAGAAATAAGGACGAATTCAATTTCACTTCCATTTTGGGTGTGCGTTCGAAATTTATGGTAATTGCAAAATAAACAGAATCCCCTTTGAATCCGTATAATTGACCCCCTCAAATTACTTTTGCCTTAATCTTGTTATGCAAAGAAGCTTACTGCCAAATCCTTGGATTAGAGATGGCGGTCACATTTTCACATAACTTTTTATTATCGTTTCACATCGGTGCGGTGTCTACTGCCCCGTCATCACAAATAGCATAAAAATATAAAATCCACCGACGTGGCATAATATTGAGAGGAGCGCAAAGGTGGGCTTTCAATAGTCCCCGAAGACTATAAAACAGCGGAAGTTACCCTATTTGTGATGTATTTTCGTCATCACTTTATTTTGGTTGGCTTCGTCGAAGTGTATACCTAGTTATAGGTATCTGTTTATGAGGGAAAATTTTGAAATGCTTTTCACCCACTTTCTCCATAATACTTGAATGGATACTCTTAGAAGCATAAAATTCAGGAAGAGAAACTTTTCGGCTTCACTTAGGTATAAGTAGTTACCTCAGATTTTGTCTGGCTTGCATATAGACTAGAATTTTGTGAATAATGGGAATTTATGGAGATGATAGTGATCTTAGAAGAACTACCGCTAAGAAGAAGGATGTCCACTTCTCCGAAAGTTTTGATATAGCGAAAAGGAATCTTTCTTATAATTTAGTTCCGAACGAAGTAGAGGAAAATGAATAGAGCAAGCGGTGGCAATTTGGTTGATGGAGGGTAGAGAGAAAGCAATCTTGATGGTTTCGGTACTTACATTTTGTATTCAGGAATGTTCTTATGTCCTTGCGGTTTGTTCTACTTTAATTCTTTCCATATTTATGAAATTTTTTATGATGTTCATTCTTTGGGTTATATTTGAATTTATTTTTTATTCTAGATTATCATAACAAAGGCTGTTTTTTTTTCATATAAACTAAGACCTAGATCCTTTTGATCATTCTGGAAATATTAAATTTTCTCACACTTTGTGAATTACATAACCGAAATAGGTAAATTCACTTTTAGATATGTGTGTGAGCTTCTCAAATTTTCCATATCACTTCGAATAATTTTGAAGGGTAAGGAGAAAGAATAATGTAAATTAAGATAGGTAATGATACCGTTGAAAAGAAGGGGCAAAGCATTTAAAATTTTTAAGTATGTATGTGCAATAAGCAATTTTAAAAATCACATTGAAATGCCATGCCAGAGGTAATTAAAAATATCATAAAATCTGAAAACTTTCACTAACTGATTCTACGCCAATGACAAATTTTTTTCTTGTTTCGTCTAAAATATATTTTGGTCCTCTTTAAAGTGCCTTTTTATTCATGCTTCATAATTTTTAAGAAGAAGATAAATTTCGTTTTGGTCAACGTGAGTTATTAATTTCTAAGGATAATAATGGTCCATAGGAGAGTTCCATCGTAAGAAATACAGAATTTGTCAGTATAGTACACCATCAAACTTATACGAGGAACCCATGCCAATATTAATGAATAAGGCGTTTCGTATCAGCAGGTACCAATACTCTTCAGTACGACTAGTATCTGCCTGCCGCAGATGCTAAAAGAATAATATATAATCGCAGTATATGAATCATACTGAAGAGTATTTGTTCCTGCTGATACGAAACGCGTTATTCATTGCTATCTGCACCAACTGCAAGCTTTGCAGTGCTTTTGTTATCAATTTTTTAAAAAGTTTTTGTAAAAGTTTTTATGACTTTTCTCTTGTCCAAAATAGAATGGTTCGCAAGAAATCTAAGAAATGTGTAGAGGTGTGACACATTTTCTCGAAGAATAATTAAAGTATCCCTGAAAAGTAGGTATCTACTTAAGTTTAAACAGTTTTTCACATTACAGGACTTGAGTTGTTTTTCTTCTGGTTTTTGGACTTAGATTGATTTTTCTTTGTGTGAAATGCACTTTTGTTGAAATACTTAAAATTTCATAAAATTTCTTAAATTTGTCTTTTCTTCCACAAAGTTTTAAAAATTCATTAAAATTTTCTTTTAAAACTGAAACTCTTTAAACTTTTAGCTTTGAATATCTCATTTTCAAGTAAATTTGATTACCTTATTCGTCCTCTGTACTCTTCATTTGTACCAGTGACTTACTATGGGTCGATTTTATTTACAAAGGACGTTGAGAAAAGGATTGATGGAATTTTTTTTTTAAGATGATAAATTTTTGTGATTCGCCTCAACATTTGATCAATATTTTTGCATAAATTTGCCTCATTTGGATTACAATTTTGATAACGGTATACTGGATTAGTGTTATTGATAAATTAATGATTTATAATATAACTCAAGGTAGCTCCAGTTTCCTTTGGAGAGTCTCTAATGCTTCAAGGTATAATAACTGGCTTGTTTCACTACCGAAGAAATTCAGTTTATTTGAGTTGATTTGAACAGGATCTATGTATTTTGTGTCGGCTGCATATAATCCTCTTAATAATTTTCGAAATGCGATTACGAATGAATTTGAAAAAATTGTTTCTGTAAAGGTTGAGATTTTCGGGTAAGATTCGAACGTTATTCAATTTCTTAATACAGAATCGAAAATCTTCTGGAGAAACCTATATGTAGCAAGAGGTTGCACAGGAAGAGCAGTGCAGATTATTGTTATAGACCAAATAAATTAACTGACTTTCTTGCTTTATCAAAAAACTTCACCTATAGCCTAGACATATTATTAAAGAGAACTACCCATTTTAGACCCGACACCTCTAGACATGAGAGATGACTTAAACGATGCATTTTGATACTCTGAAGATTTTTATTAACAATTATTTCAATTAAGCGGGGGAAGACTGGGGGTATCAAAGTTTGATCTAGTACATTTTGGAAAATCTAGTACAGAATCGAATTACTGAGATTCTGAGAAGAATTTGGAGTTCCCACATTCCTATACCCGGAGACTTAAATAGCCATCCCTATACTCGAACTGAGCTACTGTAGATTTTTCGCAATTTAGATCGGCTCTAACTCGGTAGGGTTATGTCCGATCGGAAAACGGGTTTCACTCTTTGCCTCAGCTCATTACCAGTTACAATTCGTCGCCGGAAAACCCATTTTCATGCACTTGGTTCACATACATCCTACAGAATTTTGCATATATTTTTGCAGTTCTTTCTTCCATGATCATGCTCGGTGGTGACCATCTTCCACGACGGGATGCACCAATTCCGCGCAATTCCTTTTCACCAAACAAAGTCGGTCGAGCTATATCCGATCGTGCCAAAGCTTAATTGAAATAAGCATTTTTAATGAAATATATTCAGAGGATCATAATATATCTTTTAAGACATCTCTCTTGTGTGTTGATGTCGGGCCAAAAGTTGTATGAAAAGGGGCGCAAATGAAATTTTGACCTTGACAGACCTTGAAGTTGGCCGAAGAATACAAATTTTTGAAATATTTTGATAACGGTAAAAGCTTCAAGGTTCAAAGGGCAATGTCCAATTTTCATTCAACTTTAGGTCTGACATCAACAGACATGAGAGATATTTTAATCGATGCATTTTTATACTCTGAACATATTTTGTTAACAATGTTTATTTCAATTAAGCGGAGGAAAGCTTTCTCGATCGGATGTAGCTTGAGCGATTTTCTTATGTGAAAAAGTGAACTTCTCTAATTCTTGTGATTGCGCGGAATTGGTGCTTGGTGAAAAACGACTTTCTATGAGAAAAATGTTCAGAACAGAGCACTAATGGCTACGGAAGAAAAAACTGCAAAAATATATGCGAAGGGTAGTAACTGGGGTGTATGTGACCCAACTGCATGAAAATGGGTTTTCCGGCGGAAAAATACCTCCCCTCCCTCCCGCCACCCTAAAAGTATTCAGAGAAAATTTTTCTTCAACAAATTGTAGCTGGTAATGAATTGAGCGAACAGTAGACACCGTTTTCCGATAGGACCTAACAATACCGAGTTAGAGCCGATCTAAGGTGCGAAAAATCTAGTACCTCAATTCGAATAAAAAAGAGGGAAACATTAAAGAAGTGAGTATAGGGATGGCTATTTAAGCCTCCGAGTATAGGAGTGTGGGTACTCAAACTTCTTTTCAGGATGTAAAGAATTCGATTCTGTACTATGTAGGTTTACCAAAATTCATTGGATCAAACCCCAAGCTTTTCCCACTTAATTGAAATAAATATTGTTAATAAAATATCTTCAGAGTATCATAATTTTTCGTTTAAGACATCTCTCATGTCTGCTCATGTAGGAACTATAACGTGCATTCCCCTTTTCTCAAATATTTCTGAAGAATAACATTTAAAAAATAATTTTCTAAGGATATTAGAGCGAATTTCGCTATTGTTTTACTTTTGTTCTTGATGCAGTACAGTTACGACACAAAAAAATTATATTTGATATTCTTATCCAAGGAAAAAAGAATATTTGAAAATTACTCTTTGTACACTTTTGGCTTGTCATAGAGCAGCAAATCCGTTGTCAAATAAAAACAAAAATCTTTTAGCAGCACGACAACGTCTTATTAATAATCAAGGCTTAACCAAGAACTTTTTTTCTTAGATGGAATTTACAGAACACGATTAACTGTAGCGACTTTTGCTTTCGTAAATGGTATAACTTCTCACAAAAAACCTTTTATACTTGATCATCAGAAAAAAATCATACACTTTACAAATGGCTATCCAAAAACTTAAAGTCGTTATACAGATATGAAGTGGTCAGGAAGATGGTTGTGATTTGTAACCGAGTCTTCGAAGATATTGCAATATTTTGTAAAAGGGTAATTTGTATTTTAAAAGGTATTTTGACAAAAAAAAAACAAATTGTTAATACTGAATATGGTTTTTCTATACCTTTTTGTATAAGGCAAGTTATTAGAAAAAGAATATTAATACAAAACAGAAAAATTTTAATAACAAGTAAGACAGCTAAAATTGGTCTAAGACCAATTCTTATGATACCCTAGATGCATGCCCGTATTTAATTTCGTATGCTCACCACTCTGATCGTTTCCACAGTTTACGTATGAAACCTAAATTTTTATATGGTAGCACCAAGAAGGGGTTGCCCAATTTAGCACATTTTCGAACTTAAAATTACTTTTTTGTTTTTTAAAAGCCTGTGTACAAAATTTCAGCTCTCTAAGTGAACACTGGTTGGAGTTATCGTGTGGAAAGACGGACATGCATAATATCGCAATAATTTTTTAGTATTATTCGTGGGTGTTCAATTCATGTTGCTCTAGCAGCATTATTTCTGTGCGTTACAACCGGAATGACTTGAAAAAATATATAAATTCAAAAATATACAAAGAGTAAATAGTTTTCAAATATTTTTTTTTATCCTTGGTAAAGTATATTTCCTTATGGGAGCAAGTATTAACTATGTTGGTACCAAGTTTACGTACCAAATTGCAATTATTATAAAAAAATATTTAACAAAAGTAACAAAAAAAAGAGGAAAAATCACTTTAATGTCCTTTTCGAAGGACATTGTCGCAATACATAGACATAAAATTTCAGCCTTGTCGCTTGCACAGTTATCGGAAAGAAAATAATTTTTCGGTCAAACTTCAAAGTAATTCTTAGAATTTCAAATGAAAATCGGAAAATTTTCGTAATGATATTTCATACGATAGTGGCGCCGCGCATAATTAATTTTGTGGTGGATTCTTCTAGTAATTCTGGACTTTTATGTTGGATACATGCGAAATTAATTCAATTCTTGAGTTTTCACATTTGAACAGATTGAAAATTGAATTTATTTCTTTAGAGACTGTGGTAAGATCATACCTACCTGTCACTACTGAAATTTCAATTAGAAAATAGAGCCAAAGCTAATTGAAATTATAATCGAAGACCGAACAATTAAAATACATCAGAATTGTAGCTGACGTTATTATTGCGAGAAGACAAGTTTTTATTAAATATTTTTTTTAAAAGATGCCTTAAGGCCAAATAGAAAAAATGAAAGCCTATTGCAAAAAGTTTTCGTCGGTTATGCGTCTATCGGTGAGTTCATGTTCATTGATGTGAAAAAGAGATAACTAATTCCTACGAAAAATTGAAATCGATTGCTTCGGATATAAATGATGATGACCAATTCCTATTACTTCCAGTCCAGTGTATCGCAAGAAATGATGGCTTCCATACTATAGGAGGGTGTACGAGTCCAGTAGATATAGAAATATAACATTGATTTATGGCGGCAGCCATTTTAATATTTTTAAAGCGTCATCGTGCACTGATTATTCACTAAAATATAATATAAAATTCCAATTTTTTGGAAAAAGAAAAACAATGAATTTTGCATTATAGAAAAATTTACAAAATTTGTAATTTTTTCCAAAAATTTTTTTTTCTCTTTTTTTTTATATTCATTTTAATAAAATAAAGTCATTGATGCGAAATTGAATTTGACATTTGCCCAAGAGATGGTGGCACCAGCGTTGAATATACCAAAAAAGAACATTTTGTGATTTTGACGTTTGATCAGTTTCCCGCCATTTTCTACATGAGGGAATGGCATATTGGAACTATTTTGTATTTATTACGTACAGGAGAACCGCATAAAATTTTCTAAATCAAGCAGTCACAACAAAAGTCGGTAAAAAAATCAACCGGTTTTTTTCCCAGAAAAATCAATGGCGCATACAAATTCTGAAGAAAATTTTTCGAATAAGCTCGAATAAAAAATGTTTGCTTATGAAAAAGGGTTTAATTCGGGGGGTTTATTTTTTAATATCTTCCGTCATTTTAGTTGAAACTACTAGAAATTAAAAATAAATATTTTGTAGATATCAAAATTTGCTTTAATCTTTGTCCTAGTAAATTTTCTGTAGAATTAATATTTTTCAATTTGGTGCACGAAATGTGGAGAATTAGTGGTTTAATTTATTGCTGTCTTTAATTTCTAGGTCATGGCATAAAGCGATTTAACTTTTATGTTTTAACTTGCAAAAGTACGAAATCGTAGTACTCTAATACATTCAAAGAGCGATTTTGCTTTGCAAAAGCATACAAAATCGTACTACTCTAATACACTCAAAGTATTTGATGTCACGGCCTGGAACATAAAGGCGGCAATGTTCAATCACATTTTTCCTCACTTTTCTCCTCGTTTTCGTGAACATTATGGCAAAAAGGTACACTGTAAAAATTGCACAAATTGTTGCCACATCTCTTAGGTATTTTTCCCTAAAATTTAGTGAATATTCCCAGCATTTTAGGGAAAAATACCTACGCCTTGTGGCAACAATAATTGTGCAAATATTTTTACTGTGTAGACCACCGTTGAGGTAGCATTTCAGTCACGTTTGATTTTTTTAAAAGTGGTTTCCCCATGAGACCTACCTATTCAAGAACTTTTGTAATATTCTGCAATTTTAACAGATGTTTGAACACTGCAATTCTGCTTCTCAACAGTTATAAGCTGGTCCGCTTTTTCCCCTACGAATTTATGTAATATCACAAGTTCCGTCCGGGTATTGCCGGTTCCACTTAGTTGGTTACTATGGTTTCTGTCTGCGGTTAGTTTGACACAAAAAATTTTTTTTTAAGTTCAAGAGAATTTTCAAGCCATTTCGGTACTTGAAGATAAACCCGCATCATGAGGTCGGTGGAAGTGTTGCAAGGTTGACTTTAGAACTGTGTGATATTGTACGAAATGCTTATACCGCAGGGATTTGACCAATGGTCGATTGTCAGATAAGTTGCATATTGAGAATTTCGTCTAGCGAAATAAAATCATGTCCAACTGCTTATGCGTTGTTTTCCTTTGGTATGATATCACTACAAATGCGAGTTTATATTTATTTGTTTCTTTTTTTGTTGTATTTTCATTTACGATTAATTAATGAATCTAAAAATAGATGGAGCTGGTGATGCGATCTACACTAGCGCCATCACTCGGATTAGTGATACACAAAATTCTGGAATTTGTACATTTTATCTACAATACTAGTTTTTACAATTAATGATAAAACTAAGACTTTTTGTCGCTCTATTATTTTTTATCTCAAAGTTAAATTAGCTCTGAAATATATAAAAACATAAAAATTATCGACAGAAACTTTTTGAGGTAATTACCCTGTTTAAATTATTGCTTGAAGTGTAAAATAAATAAAATGTCCGCAATTTAGAATATTCTGATTAGTTGGACAAAACAATATATGCACATTTGTGCTAGAACTGCAGAAGACTTATTTATCTTAAATATATTTCGTACGACTATTAAAAAAGTACATAGAGATTCCTTCCTAGACAATTTAAACAGAGATAAATTCCTTGACTTTCTGTTGAGCTCGATAACAGAAAATTGTGAATTCTTGTCGGCATCATGGACATTATCCATTTGAAAATAATGAAATCATATTTATCCAATTTGGAAGAGAGTTTGAAATGACTGATTAATTTCTTTGTGTGTGTGTGTGTATATACAGAAAATTAAAATAGTCAGGAATTTTTCGTGCTTGGCATTCCGGCTGAATAAAATAAAGTTTTTTGCCAACCATTATTATCACATAAATACATTTTTGGGATTGCTGTAAGCCTTAAACAATTTAGTGAAAATAATGCGACTACCTACATACAGTACCTGATGTAAATTTATTTACTTTACTCACACTCATGTTTTCCATTTATGATATTTATGTCAAGCCTTCTCGTGCAGGCAAATTCCTTTTATTGGAATTCTTATAGCAAGAGAAAATATTTCCAGTGGAGATGATCCTTTAATTAAATGAAAATATTTCTACCTCCAAAATTAATCGATTCACTGTCGTCATTGAAAGCTCCTTACATACGCATAGTACATATATGTTTGTGTGTGTATGTGCATACATATCCTAGGCATTTGATTACTAGCCGTTCCCACATTTCTGCTTAAAATGACTGACATTTTTGCTTCAAGTTTTCTGTGTATTTCTTTATGCAGTTAATTAAATAAAAAAAATTTAAAATTGTGTGTGTCCACAAAATACTAAACTTAAGGAAATAATTTCTTCATATTTCCATAGAACTATTGTCTTATTTGAAAGAGAATATAACTGGCATTATTCATTCGTAGTTAAGTGTAAAGATCTGACCATTCAAAATAATGCAGACAAAACAGAACAAAGGGTTCTTCCACCGCCGTTATTGTCTGTTCAGTTCTTAATTTGTTAAACAATGGTAAACTGTCAGCAATTAAACCTTCGCATATAGGAGGAAGTCCACAATAACCGCTTTTATCTATATCTCATTTTGTAGAGATTTTTTAAAAACAAAGCACTAACAATGCTAGACTATGTATGAAAGCAGGCGTTACAAAAGTACACCTCCATGTCGAAAGCAGTAAATATTTTAATAAAGAAGTGCTGCCAGAAAAATAGGTCCGCTTCTTTGCATAGCGGAAGCAAAGTTGCCCCAAGGACAACTCTAAAATCCACAGGAGGATTATACCTCACACCATCTTGCCAGTATTTTACAGTGAAAATAAGAAGAGCTTCTCATGAATGGGATTAGTCCATGAAAATTTTATTCGTTTGGTGAAATTAAATTTCGCAACATTTCGTGGCGAAAGTGGAGCCAAAACTATGGATGAATTAACTTTCTAACAATATACTGCATATATACGTATACGAGTAATATGTATGGGTTTAAATTTTGCACAGCGTCGTAGATAACATAGACAGCTCGTGGCAATAAATTTGTTCACACTCAAGTGGAACCAGTTTTCACTAGTTTCCCTATTCCGTTTAAGGACCTTTTCCAGAAATAGCAAATTCAGCAAACCACACGCACTAAAACTGATGCCAGCATGACGCGTACGTTCTTACTCTTTTCATGTTACGCTCTGTCAGAGTTAAGTGAGTTATCGATGTTTAATTTATCTTATCAGCAAAATAGCTTTTCCTAAATGATAAGTTTATATACATATGTATATATGTAGGCACTAGTGTTAGCCAAACCGATTGGGTGTGCTCTGTATTCCCGCGATGAGCTAGACGGGTCAAGTGTTGGATAACACAAAAAAAATAAAAAAGTAAGCCAATCAGAGCAAAAATTGCATATTTTACATCCCTCCCTCTTGTGGAGTCTAGCAATGCAATAGACTGTATACATCTGTGGTTTTCTTTTTACATTCGTCCTTGCTGTAACCTTCAGTTCACTGATCCCTGCTATGTTTCGACAGACATATTTCAACTATTTACGTCAGAAATGTTTTTGTTTTTAGTAACGGGGGTGTGCGTGACCCTATCCATAACTAATTTGAAACTTCGGCATTGAAAGGTCAGTTGTGAAGTTTTTTTTTTTTTGGATCGAAAAGATGCTTATGTGTCTGGAAGACTTCTCATTTGATAAAATGTTATTGAAAACCAAACTGCTGTGTGAGGGTTACAACCACCGGCACCAAAACTATTATTAGTAAAAATAATTTCTTTTACAAATTATAGCAAAGGCAAAACCCTTCTATTACCAGTGGATTGTATAGGGAGCTGGTCAGGCTGCTTTTAAATGTTTTAGCAAGAGATTGAAAAGTTCTTATAATTGTTTCGCATAGTAATTATTTTATAACGAATTGGTAATTAGCACAGTTTAAATATACTTGAAAAAGAGTTTCTATGGTTTTTATGGGTATATGTGTGTTTATGCGAGAAGTATTAGGAATCATACCAATGAAAAAACGATAAGTGGACTGTATTTGAAGTAATTTATTTTTAGAATGTTTTACAATAAAACTAGCGGCACAATAACTAATTCAAAATATGTCCGATCTCTGCGAAGTTCTTACAGTAAGTGACTCTACTTTGTATGTATTTTCTAGGAATTCAAAAAAATTGTACTGTTCTTTTAATTACATGTTCAAAAATACATTTACTTTAACTCATCTTCTGGTTAATAACGTTGCCAACAATGTGTGTAATACAGCTTGACTGAGATTATGTTACCTTCAACTGGTTGCATATACAAAAAGAAAACAAATCCCACCACTGCCACCAAATTTCATATTTGCAGATAAGATCGTTAGCATTCATTAAATTTTAGGGTGTAAAATATTTGTTTTATGCTGTGTTGGCTATAGTTAATTACTTCGTCCTACTTCACACAAAAGCAGCATAATTTGCCTTCCATTTTACTGATATTTGTGAAATTGTATCTTAAAGCAGTGACACATACCCGCTCCCAATAACATCTGCTAGAATGAAATATAATAGTGACCAAAAACTGCCCCTTGAAATTACATTCTGTATGTAAATGTATGAAAGGGTCTTATTTGCGCTAGTGTTGGCAATAAATTTTTCTAAAATCTGCTTGTTTATCGGATAAATAATTTTTTTAAATCGCCTAAAATCTGGTTATGTACACACATAATTTTCGAGACTGTTAACTGTTGTGCCTCGGCTTCCCAGGACTTCAGTACGTAATTGTATAACAGGCTCAGAGGGAATATACTTTTTATATACCATCAGACTATGTTGTTAACCGATAGCACTATTCCTAGATCGAGATAAACCTTTTCGTCCGTCTCAGCCCTGCAATATTTTGTCAGCTTGACTTATGCTATTTGGAAAATGATAAGTGAAGCTCCTGGTACCTTAGCGAGTCGGTGGTCCGACTACAAACACCAAAGACTACTTTACTTCTAAGTTTTGCTACATTTAATTATAGAACGGAAAATTATTTGATGTACTTATGTAAAGTAAATTGAACCGTCGACGAAGCCTACTGGCTGTGCACAAAAGTATCCCAACAAAATATGTTAAATCTGTATAACTATATTTGACCTTACTTGTGCTATAATGGATATTGTATTTGTCAAATCCAAGTACATAACTACAAACCTTCACCTGTGACAAGAGGATTTGTATCATTATACTATTTGGTCATGTATGTACATGTCAGTGCGAAATCTGCTCTCTATAGTTATTTTGGGGGCACTGCAATGCTTAATCAAAACGCACTTGAAAGATTTCAAAAGCACACACACGAGAGTACACACTTCAAAATGATTTTTCATGCTATGTGATTTTACGAGAGGACAGAGTAAATTTGAAATGTAAACTGACCTAGTTTACGAGAAAGCTTTCAATTTACCTGAAACATGTAGGTAAATGTCGTTAACTCAATTCGATAAATTCCAATTAAAGCCAGGGAGAAGCTTCTATCGTTTAACATTTGTTGTACACCTTGCGAAAAGTAATCAACATCAATTTGAAATTTCACCCTTGACGGGTTAAGAAATAAAAAAAAAATTAAATTAATCCTAATTAAAGGGAGAGTTTTCTAGGAGAAATTTAAACTCATCACCACGCTACGGAAGGAACTAAATGAAGACACGATTGATATCAACAGTGCCCTCGTTAACCTCTTATGACTTGCCTAATAGCCTATTGTCATGCAAAAGAAATGTTTCCTGTTGTCATTGCCTAAAGTATATTTGAGTAGGAAATCGTTTTTACTTTGATGATGATAACAATTTCCTCAAGGACTTAGGTTCAGAGCGTTCAGCGACACGAACACGACACAAGTAATTTTCTGTTATTTTCATTCGAGTCTAGACATGATGAATAAACACGAACACGGGTAGAAAAATAGACTAAGGGAGATCGAGGAACTTTGTTTATAAATTGAGAGCTGTTTTTTTTTTCTTCAAAAATTGGTTATTGGAATTTTAATTTTGTTTGTGTTTTTTTGTTGTTGTGTTGAATACATCTAGGTAAACGTTCTGGCAACCCCAAATTCAATCAAATCGATGCACCAAGAACTACAACTGTTCATCGTAATCTCTTTAAAACGAATTGTTTTTTAGACGACAATATTTACAGGTTATGGAGCCTCCATTCAACCTGATAAATCTCGGTTGACAGGATTGATGGATTCGTTTTCTAAATTTGCATCTGTTGCAAGAAGAATACCATGCGAGCCAAAGTTTATTGAAAAAATGATCCTGCCATGAGATCAGAATCCTCCACTCCCATCACCCAAAAGAGTGCTGTATGCAAATTCTTATTGGAAAAGGTGTCACTCTCAGAAATCTTTTTCAGATATAACAACGACAACTGGTAGTTTCAGAATTTAGAGACAAAGCATCTGATAAAACTGACCACTTGGTTTTCCTGTTTGTCAACTCATATAAGTTAACCTATCAAGAATATCTCCAAGGATGCGAGAATTGTTGGTAGTGCACCATTTATGTTAGTCGAACAAAAAATCCTAGCCTAAGAATTTCGGTTACTAAATGAGAAATTTGAAGAGCTTCTGGTATCGACTTCATTTCATCACTTCATCCACATACAGTTTACAATACACGATATCCTAGAAAACTTTTTATTTTAAACAACTGGTTGGAACAGTAAGCGTTCCATAAAGTAAGCCTATTGTTAATTATTTCTTTCTCCATACAATGGGCGCTCGTCTGTATTATCTATCAACCATGTCTGAGAAGATATCTTTGAATATCCATATAAATCCGATAGTACACCAAAATGTCAAATAAATCAGATTGGACGACAGAGATCCAATCATTATAATGTCGTTTAAAGATAAAAAACTCAGAAACCTTGATACAGCTTTTTCCATTGAAGCTACGCCTCGATAAAAACTCTCCCTTTTGTTCGCCACTTACAGCACTTAAATTTTCAGAAAAAAGGTTCAAGTGAGAATAAAAGAAATAAATTTGCCGTGAGTTGTGGCATCCCATATCTTTGTAGCATTTTACTTCAGTAATTCATAATATTCTTCCTCCTTATTTCCTTGATGTCCTTTCATTAGTATTTTAAATGACTACTAAGACTTTTTGACCTAGTTTCGAGCAGTTTCATCTTTGATTAGTGTCCTTTTTTGAGGGCTATGATAAAAATCTCTTGCTTTAACTTACCACTTAGATAATTTGGGAATATAAAACTACCTCCCATTTCATCCAGTTCACTTAGAAAGTTTTTCCTTAACCCTAACTTAATATGCTACGGATAAAGACGAACTTTTTCCTGGATCTACTACTATACTTATGGAATATAGTTTACACTACTTTGGCGTGGGATGAACTCCTTTTATTTTTCTCCAGGACTATCTATCCAACAAGCAAGCATTGGTAATCCTGGAAGTGACTTAATAACATTTAGGTCACCATACAAACACCAAGCAAATGGAAATGAATTGCCATTGTGAAGTAAAATTTCGTATAAACTTACTTGTGATGACTAATGGCATCTCATTGTTGGATGATGGATTCCTAGTTTTTCGTTAAAACAATTTAATAAAAACAGAAAATATCCTTTTTGTTTAAATGGATGCTGCCGATACACATTTGTACGTCCATATAAAATAGCCGATGGACACATAATTTTGTACCTTTGTATATTTGCAAAGGTTGGTAAGATAAGAAATCTTTAAAATTCAAAGTGGTGTCCAAAATCAAACTGTAATTTCCAATTTGGAAAAATTTTGAAAATCGAGTTTTAGTTTATTGAAATTTCTATTAGTTGTAAAAATTTGCTTAAAATCTGTTACTCAGGAGGACAAAATGAGTGGATACGATTCTACCCAGGGTTAGTTTATATAGCTATGGGGGAATTGTATGCACTCATTTTTGTTCTCCTTAGTAACAGATTTTTGAAAGAACTTTGACAATTGATAGAAATTTCAACAAACTAAAATTCGATGTTCAAAATTTTTCGAAATTGGAAATATAAGGGCTTTTGGTTGATTTTAGCTGATGGAAAATAACGAGTTTGATTTTCAGGGAATATTTTCATTATCATACAAATCGTTCAGGTGAATTTTGAATAAACATTTTCGAATTTTCGAAATATATACATATTATTTTCGAATACGAATTTCGAAATTTTTTATAATATGTGTAATTAAATCTCCTTTCTGTGAAACGTTTTTGTTTTTGTTTCTATCACGTTTAAAAGCAAAGTTAAGTTTCGATAACTAGATATGATTTAAAAAAAAAAATCCTTCTTTAATTTGACTAAGATATCCCGTTGAGAACTTTTTCGTTTGTCGGTTTTTGGTTTATTTTAGCTTCATATGTAACGCCGGGTGGGGTTGTGTGCGGATAGCTCGGGAGTAGTCCAGGGTTAGGTTCCTTGACGTTTATATTATTCACAATAAACTTTGGATATTTTTATATTTGTTTTATTCACTGTCTCTTATTACTAACAATTCTAGATTTCGGCACTAGTTTCTATTTGGTTAGATTTATATATTTCATATAGTTTCTTTATTAGATCTACTTTATTCTTCACTAATATAATTAACTTTAATATTTCCGAAACTAATTCACTACTTGCTACCGTAATTTATATAGTTCATCCAATAAACTATTGAGAGGCTATTTAATAAAAATTTCAACACTTTAACAATGAGTGGTATATCCCGGTGAGTATGTGACAAAGTCGGGTACCTTAATATAAATACAAGTGCGGATATTCTTATTTAGACCAGTGAGAAAACGTACGCATGTCATAAGTAGAAACAGCACAGATTAGCTTCGTGGTAGTAGGGTGCGAATATTCTAGCCTAGACCAATACGAAAGTCGAAAGCACGTCTTAGGCAGAAACAGCACGGGGACGGGCAGGCCGGAAATTATTGTGCGGATATTCTGACCTAATCAATACGAAAATCATACGCATGTCATAGGCAGAAACAGCACGGGTAGTCAGCAAGGAGTTGTTGGCAG
Source organism: Dioctria linearis (assembly GCA_963930735.1). Lineage (NCBI taxonomy): Eukaryota > Metazoa > Arthropoda > Insecta > Diptera > Asilidae > Dioctria > Dioctria linearis. The sequence continues at coordinate 1,175,588 of OZ005742.1, read as the reverse complement.
TCTGTGTGCTGGAAGGCAACTAACTGAACACTGGTGCACTGGCTCTACTTTATACTTTCTCCGGTCTGGTCTGATCTATTCGGCCAGACTGGGCTGGTTGTTTCGAAGTTCGCGATACTGGACTGTAGCTGGTACTGGAGTCTGCTCGAGCTCTCGATTCAGACTTCGACTTTATCTGGTCTCCGATAGTAGCTGGTACTGGAGCTCTGCTCTGCTCGAGCTCACGATCAAGACTGATATCTAACAGCGGTGGGCCCCCTTTATATATGCGCGGTCAGCAGTGGTGCAGTGTGCAATAGGCCTGGCGGCGCTAGCTTCGTCTATTCTCTCACTGCTGGTCGACTGGCTTCTTCGATGAGAATCTGGGTTGTACGCAGGCGCAGTGACATTGAGTATATGATACTCTGTCATACCCTGGCCGCGTGATCGGCTCTGATGTTGCTGATGTATATCTGTGGGGAAGCTGATCATTAGTCTGCTTGTGAGAAATAAATCATGTAGATGATGGGATTTTGGATAGGTTTTTACATTATTGTATGTAGGTAGGGAAAGTGGGATGGTAGTGTAGGTGACAGGCATGTGAGTTCGTTACACATCTGTCCTACTTGATCGATTTTCTGTGGATTACATCTTAAGTAAGATTGTCGAATACAACTTTAACCTCTGCCTTGAGTTGATTACCAGCTCATTTCACATGTTCTTCGGAGTCTCTGTAATCCAAAAGCCTAGGGAAGGTCTTAGCTTACATTTTGCTTCCACTGAAAAATTGATTAATTGATGTAAGAGGTTGTAATTTAAATATACTGCTCAAATTGGAATGATATTTTAATAAATTTCACTTCCTCAATAAATTCGTTTTATAAATTGGATGATCTAATTACCCTACGGCCGTCCTTAACCACATTTCTATCTAACGCAACTTTCGTTTTGAATATTCCACCTCTATGTCAGTACTTAGTTAATTCGTTTCTTGTTTGATTTTAATTGTTTTATTTAAGTCAGTAAATTTAATTTATTCGGTGACTTAGCTTTTTTTTTATTCCACATGGATGAACCTAGTCCCTGGACGAACTCTTTGAAGTCGATCTTACGTCCTACAAAAAAATTAAAGTTGTCTTCAAGCGGCTGGATCGCCTTTTATTTTTTATTATTTTTTTAATTTTTTAATATTTTTCTTGAAACTGCAGTCATCTCGAGCTTAAATTCGTTGCTTGAATTTTCTTCATGCTTGTCGGATCCGAGAAAACAAATAGACTCAAAAAATAAAAAAAAAGCGGAAACAATCTCCTCTTGACATTAGAAATTATTTATTTGTAGTCGAGGTAGAAATGGCGGAACATGGTCAAACCTGCGAAATCCATAAACAAAGGAGATGTACTCGTTAAATGCTACTTCCATCTTACGGGCACAAAAACTATCCAGTCTAGGAAATGTAACATTACCATAAGTGAAGTGGGGAAAAATTAAAGTTTTAATTAATATTAGGCAATTTCGGTAGATAGGATTGTCGCTGAGAGCCAAAGACCCCGAAATCGCAACACTTCATTTCTCTGTTTAAAATAATACCAAGGGTAGTGAGTTGGTTTTAGCATAGGCTTCGAAACGTTGTTTAAGACCACTGATGGTATACAGTTTTTGATTGTAGAAGTAAATACAGCAAGACTTGATAGGACTTAAGACCAACTGATTATTCCTCGACCATACATTGATTCTGTACAGTTCACAGTTCATTCGTTCAATGCAGTCTTCTAAGAGCCCAATAGGTCTATTGAGATATAACTGGACATCGTCCGCATATAAATGGATATTTACAACCTGCAAAAAGTCAAGCAAGTCATTAGTCATTTAGTTATAAACAGATTGAAAAGCAAAGGACCCAATATGGAGCCTTAAGGAATCCCACTTATCAGTGGTAGTGCGGGTAGACAGCATTTCGTTGGCTTTGTTTCGCTGTTTACGACCGGTCAGAAAGTTATTGATCAAAGCAACGGCTGAGTTGATAAAATTAAAGGAGTTAGCTAGTTTATCGAGTAGGATGTTATGCGCATCTATCAAATTTCCCCGTATTTTACAAAATGTGCTTTCCTTTTAAACTCGGACTATGTTTGCATTTATAGTGTTAGTCTTATACTTATTCCTAATCTTGGTTATTGTGTGTCTGCGGGATTTTAAAGGAAGTTGAATTATGTTTTTTTTTAATTCATTTACAACTTGAGTATAGTTTTCCAGCAATTGGGGGTTAAAATGGCTAAGGCGCCATCTTCATCTGTGAAATGTTGATTTTCGAAATTATTAGACACCGAAATATTACTGAACTACTTTCGCATTATCAATAAAATACAGTCAGGAAAACTGAATTGACCTTTCACTGAACGTTCACAGAATAGAAAAATAATAACAATTTAATTGAAGGATTTCGAATAGCAAAAATATACTGAAAATATTTATTTTAGATAACAAGTGCCAGAATGTTTTTTTTTTACATTTGTTAACTACCTAGAGTAAATCTTCTCTCAACTAACTAAAATTAACTAAGATCCTGAACCTTTCTCAGGTGGTTTCAATGCCTTCTTTCTAAAGTTATTATAATCGAGATACGTCATAAATCGAAGTTTTGCTTAACTATACAGGAGTTGCTTCCCGGGGGCCGCCAAAAGGGGCATATTGTTCACATGATAGGGTCAGGCGGAGATTTGGTACTGAGATGCAACATAAATATTTCAAAAGATTCAAGGTGTTTATTATTCAGAACATTCGAAAGTGTTGGTCTTTAAATCTATCATTATGATTCCACGTTTTCGAATTTTCGAACATTTGAATAATTTTTTATGTCTGTGTATGTATACATATGTGTGGGTGTGAAATTTCATTATCTTCTTTCAAAGTATTATTTCGAAAAATTCGAATATCCGATGGGTTCCATTTTCGAATGTCTACATAAAACTAAAATTTGACATCAAAGTATTATTTCGAAAAATTCGAATATCCGATGGTTTCCATTTTAGAATTTCTACATAAAACTAAAATTTGGCATAAGTTCGTGAAAGTGTGCACATTTTCCTATTTTCCTAACTATATTTCAGAAAGATTAAATTCGTTGTTTTTTCTCCTCCAGATATAAGGACCAACCAGTCGAACAAACACTTTCCTTAACATAATTCTTCTACATATATATCGATATACATAGTCTGAACATATCTAGATCGAATTTAATTGCAGACTTTTATAGGAACACTTTACATAAAATAAAAAAAAAAACTCAATAATAAATAGTGTGAATTTAGTGCTAGTTTGAAGTTAACATAATTCCTAAGGCATATATCACATATATATCAACCTAAATCCGACACCTTGTAATACAGTCGTACACACAAGTTGAATTGAAAGTCTAAAATTGAAAAGCCTCAAAGAAGTGTAGCATAAGAAAAAGTATATATATAAAAAAAAAATATTTTTGGAAGTAAATTCATTTATAATTGTCCACTGTCACACGTAGCGCATAAATTTAGTGCATATCGTTACAGTCACAACCAAAAGCGAAATATTTTTGTATGTATGTATATGTTTAGTAGTATTTATAAATGAAATCGTCTGCAACGCCCACAATTGCAGTGATAAGTGGTAGCAGTCCACGTGTTCCTTCCACTGCTGGCGGAGAAATGGATGCCTTACTACTCGGAAGGACAGGGGTAAGTTCAATGTTTTGTTTTTAATTTTTTCATACGATCAAACAACAGAAAAAGGTTCTCCTCCCCTGATACTTATTAATGGAAACACAGACGTCAGGTTTAAACATGTCAGCTGACATTTTGTCTAAGTTACATGCATTAAGTAAGAGGAAGGACTCAAATGACAGCGATGTAACACATATACATATACAAGACTCATACTACTACATAGGTGGCGAGGGTTGTGGGGTTACTGAATTTCGCCTCATTCAAGAAAGATTATTTTGTACCGTTAAGTTCATGTGCTCTCTGAGGCTGAGCTTGGTATTCCCTGGAGTACTATATATCCAGCCATTGGGTTGTAATTAAACGCGCTCCGGGACCGGGTATGTTGTAGGGAGCCGAATTTCATTGTGTTTTTAGATTTTTTTTTTTTTTTTTTGAAAAAGGTTATGTGTGCCGTCAATCGTTATATATATGTACACACATGCAAGGTCATTGCTTTCTTCTGTACGTTGACATAATTTTGTTTTTGTTCTTTCCTTTTATGTGCTTGCTTTTACCACCCTTTCCACTCTAAATAGGTTAATGAATTTACAAGCTAGAATGTTACCTGCGCCTACGCGCTGCAAACCTTTTCAAAAACATTTCCAAACATTTATAGAGGGAGGGGGGGGGGGATGTTCTTTTGTTATGTGAATGCATGTAATTTCTGCTGTGAGGGCCTTTCATTTAACAAGGAAAGAAAGCGTTACATATTTGAAATGTTTAAAGTGAACGAGAGAATTCAACGAGAATGACTTCAGGTTTTTGTTATATTGCAGAATATACATAGACAACTTTCTAATTCTAGTTTAAAATCATAGCTATAAGGAAAAATTTTACACGATGAGCATTTTAGTTAAATACGTACGGTATGAAGCGAAGACCGCCGTCAATGCTCTAGCCCAAGGGCGGATCCGAACATTTGCTCTAGGGGGGTTGATTAAAAATTTTTCAATATTAATTATAAAATGTTTTAAGTATATTAATATTTATAACATATTGTATTTATAAAATCATGAGCACGTTGTTAATAATGTTATATTATACATAGAGTGGTGTAATATCATACTGAATGAATTTGAGACAATACAAAATTTGATACACCTGCACATAATTTTAAAAAATCAGAAAATTTTTTCGCAAATATTTACGAAAGCTGTCATAAAATCTCGATCTGAAAGGTTTTTTTAGTATTGGAGAAAAATACTTAAAATCTGTCAGATTTGTTTAGAATTTATGACGCAATTTAACAAACATATTGCAAAAATCTATAAAACGTTTCGTAAACAAGTAAAACAGATAAAATTGGTCTAAGAACAATTCTTAAGATACACTAGATAAATGCCCGTATGAAATTTCGTATGGTCACCCATTTGAACAATTTTGATTTTTGTAGTAGTTTTTCGCATATATTTCAGACAGAAAAAATATAATTATAACCAATTTTATAGGACTTCATATTCTGAAGAAGTTTTTAGTACAATAGAAATGTTTAGGACTGATCATTTTCACAGTATCCGTAAAAATCCTAAATTTTTATATGGCAACACCAAGAATGGGTTGCCCGATTTTGTCCATTTTTTAAACTTTATTTACTATTAATATGAAAACAGCATGTATCAAATATCAACTCTCTATGGCAACGCGTTCTCAGGCAGTGTCCAAATATATAGTGGAAAACGAAATTTTTGTATGGCAACCCCACGAACGTGTTGCCCGATTTTTCTCATTTTCGAACTTAATTTTATTTTTGTTTTTTAAGTTCGTGTACAAAATTACAGCTCTCTAACTAAGTACATGCGTTCTCTAGTTATCGTGCGCACGGAAGGACGGACGGACAGACGGACATGCAAAAATCAAAATAACTTTTAATTTAATGCGTGGGTGTCCAATCCTTTTGTTCTCTACTAGCATTATTTCTGTGCATTACAGACGGAATGACGAACTTAAGGTTTGTTCGATGAAAACACCGGGCTACACCGGGCTAAACTATCTTGTTTTTTGAAAACCCTGGGCTTACACGGGGTTACAGAAACTTGTTCGATGAAAGCCTGGCGTTTCTGATTTCGTGCCCCGAACTTGCACTAAAAATTTCTAGGGGTAAACGTTTGACATTTGTCATTTGTGAACTGTCACATGGAATTTGTTCGGTGATTGCGGTTGAGTACTGTATATAAAAGTGAAAAAATCGTGGAGCTCATACCAAATTCAGATTATATAAGGAAGTTGGATAACAAATTAGATGACAAAATACCCATAGATAATATGCACATAGGAAATTCGAATGAAAATTATAAGGAAATATTTGAGGAGACGATTAAGGTCGAAGAACATGGATGAAATCTTAAGATCTGCCTTTCTAGTAAGAAATTTGATCGTAAAAATGTTTCTTTGCCATTATTAACAAGTAATTTTTATAGACTTCACGTTAGTGATTGCAAAATCGATTAATCGATTAATCGGCCCTTAAGCGGCCGATTTCAGGAAACCAATTAATCGGTTTTAGCGTCCTAAAAACCGATTTTTTATTAATGAACATTTTTTCTTTTCTTTAAATACATATTCTTTAAAAAAAAAAAGATGAAAAATTGCACATTCAAGTAATTTCAAAATTTTACTACAAAATAGGTACATTGCAAATATATTTTCAGATACAATATTTTCATGTGTTGGGCTCCAATAATTCATAAAATATCTAAAAAAAACTTGACAGTAAATTTCTAAGAACAAATTGCGGGATGCTGACATCACAGAACAGAGCGGAAAGAATCGGATCAGAACTGAACTGATACACTGGTAGTGTCACTGCACTGGCGCTCACTCAATGCTGTGTGTGAATACCCAGTGAACACAACTTGCCGAAAACGTTAAGAAAGTGATAGTATAGGCTGAAGTACAATAGACGTATCCGTAAGTACATTTACTTACGTAAAGCGAACGCTCCCTTTAATTTAACAGGCGTGCACAAATCAACTTTAACTCGTGTGAGGGGAACTTTCGTTAAGTTTAAAAATCAAATTACAGTCAGTAAAGGTACGGTAAGAATCATCATTCCATAAGAACGCGATGTGTCAAACAATTAAATTATTACTAAATGTTTAAAATTGCAATACAAAAATTAAAATGGAATAAAAGTGGCACTGCGATTTAATAGAAAAATCTTCAATTAAATCAGCTTCCATTTGTATATTTTTTCACTTTTACCACTTTTTAACATAGAAAACATTAAATTCCAAGATAATAACTCTTACGGAATGTGATGTATATTTATGATAAAAATACCAATTTTTCGTAAGTAAACCACAGTCTCGTTATATTTCGTAAAGTTATTTATTTCTTTTGTAGTTCAGCCTTTTCACTTAAAAAATTCGTTAAACTTCTCAAAAAGTGTTAACTTCTTTTTGCCGCAAACGATACATCTGTGCTTCATAATGGTTGTCAAAATTCGACTAGTTTCCTCTCTTTTGTAATTCTCTACCGAATGTAACCTTTTCTTAATATTTTCTTATCGACATAAGTTAACAATTTCTTATAGTTTTCTGGTGGAAATCTTAAAGTTATTCTTAACGCATTCCTTACCTTTTCTTAGACCTCGAAGCAACTTTTTTTTAATATTTTCTTATCGAGATTCTTAATGTATTCCCTCCCATTCCTTGACGTCGACATTTATCGTTTCCTTAACAAATAGTTTCATAAACATTGAGATAATAGGCAAGATACAACCAACTTGTTGTTTCATAATATAAATTTTTCATTATAATTAATGAACAGATTTCCGTTAGCTAAGGTACCATAATCAGAGGAATATCTTCCAAACTCAGTTTTTATGATATTTCTCTAATGATCAAACGCGTTCATTAATTATAATAAAAAAAATTATATTATGAAATAATAAGTTGGTTGTAATGTGTATAAGGCGTTTCGTATCAGCAGGAACCAATACACTTCAGTACGGCCAGTTCCTGCCTGCCGCAGATGCCAGAAGAAAATTCTAAGCAGATCTAATATATAGTCTCTTTCAATAAGTTGGTTGTATCTTGCCTATTATCTCAATGTGGTTATAATACTTTGAAATCAATTCCTCCTACAAGTGTGGAACCAGAGAGGGTGTTTTCACTATCTGGAAATTTGTACCAAACTGAGATCACGATTAAGTGATAAACCCATTGATAATTTATGCTTTCTACGTGCTCATTTCAATTACATTTAAAAACATGTTTCCAGGATTTTTGCAAATAACTTTTCATTTTTGTATTGTTAACGAATTATATATGTACATTTTTTTATTTTTAAATAAATATTATATTTTCTATAATTATAAACATGAAAAAAATTGAACTATTTTGACAAGAAATAATTTTCAAAAACAATTTCTTTTAAAACCGATTTAAAATCGATTAATCGGTTTTAGTAAAACTAAAACCGAAAAAATCGGTTTTTACTTTTACAATAATTTTTGCTATCACTAGAATATACATATACCAAGAAAATTACAGAATGTAAAGCGGAAAAAATGCTAAAAATCTTAAATCCACTACCGACGAAACGACGCGTCTTACTCCCTCCTTCACAGATAATTCTTTGTTTGTCTCCACTTTAGCTATCGAACCCTTGAGTTATGTGAAACACCCTGCATATATTTTCAATATTTTTCACGAATAATTAGAAATCAAAATGATATATATTTTTTTAGATATATTTAGTTGCTGAAAAACGATTTCCGCCGGAATTTCGGTGACTAACAGCTTTAATTTCACAAAACACTGAACTCAATAAAACTATACACTTCCAGCTTCCGAAACACAAACAACACAATTTCAAATGTCTAATATTTTTATCAAAACCAATAAATTTCATAAAGTTTCACTGAACTGCCGAGACTCTGAAATGTTTACTTTCAGAAACGTCAAAATGTAGCTAATTTAGTTAGATCTGAACGTCAAAGACTGGCTTATTCACGTACACTGTATACACTCGATATGCCGCTTCCTTAGTAGTTATTTATTCAATGGCCACATTTCCTGAAGTTGACACCTCCATAGCCATCGTCGGCGAAAGCATCGATACTGTGCATAGTCTGATAACGGATAGCACTTGAGAGACATTGTTGAGAGTAACGGCGAGTCAAGTAAAACTTTACGGCAGCAATAAACCAAGGCTCGTGTGGATTTACCCAAGATTTTGTTCAGAAATCTCAATCGAGGTCGGTTAAATTTGGTTTGCAACATTAAAATAAGTATCAACGCTTTGAGGCAGTAAACGTCATTCGGCTTAATAGCTTTTTCCTAATTAAGCAAAACCAATCATGGCACGAAAATCACGAGCATTGACAAAAAAATTATCGCTTCTTTTTTGGTTGATCTAGTCTAAATACATATTACTTTAGAGTTCTGGTTCTACGAGATGTAAAAGGGCATAGTGTAATAGATGAAAAAAATCAGACAATATGAAAGATCACTGGAATTTGGTAGCGAACATAATCCCCAACTGACATTCATCACTAGAGGTCAAAATGAAGTTAATGTGGGAATGCATTCAAGCATTAACAAGCCTTGGCACAATGAACACTTCAATGGGTGCCAAGACACTCAGGAATATATTGGAAATGATAACGCAGACGTACTGACTAAAAACGGAGCATCCATATTCCTCATAGAACCGGAACTATTCTGCCGTATCTCTTACAACACTGTGAAGCTTACCATTTAAAAGTCGATTCAAAACTAAATAGACAAGAGATGGACTTAAATGAGAGGCTCCAGACAAGGCAAAAGATTCATGAAAGGACCTTCACTGCAGAAGAGCCTAGGTTTTTTTAAGGCTATCTAGGAATCAACTCAAAATTATTACAGGAGTCCTAACCTCACACTGCAAGCAAAATAATCCCAGGCATCAAATAGGCATATCAGGATTCCAGGCTTGTGGGTCATCCTTCTTGAAGCCTGCCGACTTTCATGGGATTGCAATAGAATATTCCAAAGAAGCAAAATATCTGCGAATAATCCTAGACAGCAAGCTTACCTGGAATCCCCACCTGGAAATGATAACTAACAAAGCCATGTGGGCATTCAGTTACGGCCACAGGCTTTTTGGGAAAAAGTGGGGTCTGAACTCCAAAATAACCAGGGCATAGTCAGACCCATACTTTCTTATTTGGTGAATGTGTGGTGGCCTAAAACATTGCAGGCAACCACCAGAAGAACCATTGATAAGGTGCACAGGATGGCATGTTTAGGCGCCACTGGCGTCTTTACATCATGTCCTCAACGTGCACTTGAAGCCATTCTTGGCTTACAGCCTCTCTACCTCTTTATTCAGAGGGTAGCAGCAGCTAGTATACTTCGAAAGAAAAGGCCAGATGAGCGCACTTCCTTCAGGGTGGGATATTATGGCCAAGAGACTTTCTTTTGAAAGAGGTTACAAGGTACACCATTTATGAAAAAAGCCAGATACTAGACAGAGAACTCCACCTTCCGCAACGGGCCCAAGTCTGGTATATTGCCGGATCCTGTAAGGACGGGAAAATAGATAGGGATGGTTGGTCCAGAAGTGGAACTATCTATTCCGCTTGGTGCCTCACCTTCCATTTTTCAGGCGGAAGTCTATGCTATAGAAGTTGGAACTCAGGAAAGCCTAAATAAGGGCTGTAAGAATTCCAACATCTACATCTGTTCAAACAGCCAAGCTACGCTTCTGGCTCTTACCTCTCAAGCCTTTGAGTCGATACTAGTCTGGAGCTGCTTCTGTCACTTCGTGAAGAAGATAGGAAAATTCGACAGTGAAATATGTCGACTGTGCGAAGAGGAAGATGAAACCTCGATGCATGTTATATGTGAGTGTCCAGCACTTGCAGGTCTAAGGCTGAGGAACACTTGTCTCTCCGGATAATGTCTGCAATATTACCCCAAAAGCAATAATCGAGTTTGTTAAAAGGCTCAAGTTTGCCTAACCACTCTAGGGGAAGGCAAAATAGATCAAATATGGTCGCGGTCTCCGCAAGGTCCTGGAGGCCTAGTCGCCTCTACTCTTAATATTAACATTATCTATTTGAAGAAAATTTTCTTAAAGTCGGTGGGCTTTATTAATTATAAGCCAAGCATATTATATTTAATAAAAAAAAAAAAAAAATACTGCTCTCCTAGAAAGAGTGAGATTTTTGGATGAACTATAAAAAAAAAAACGGTGCACAATAATCCAATGAATGGCTGCAGTGCAAAGGCTCGCTTAATCCTAATCTAATCAAATCTAACATTCATTGAAGGTCATGCTGAATAAGCATAAGTTTTTCACTTGCAATAGGACCATACAGGGCCAAACGATGCCGGTCAGAGTGAACTACGAAGATGCAAAATGCTCAGCATCCGAATTTTTTCCACACAGTCAGGTAGACCACATTGGATCCGGAATTCGTCAAACTATAAAAATTCGAGTCGTGTTGGAGTATTAAAGATTGTAAGGTCAAATTATAGTAATTTGTAAATGAACAGATGTTTATCCATTTTCTAATGTCTGACAAGGGATTAAGAAAGATGATTAACTAATAATATTATGGTTTTTCCCGCTCCCCTCAGTGGTTATGACTCCACTAAATCCTGTCTAATTCCGAACTCTAAGGTCTTACAGTCAAAGAAATGGGTTTATAGAATTGTTATGCTTCACATAAATTTCCTCTACCCCTCGAAATGATTTATTTCTACGTTTTCTTATAACCGAAACTCAGCTATTCCATCACAAATATTTTCAGAATTTCCATTGGAATCTTTTAAATTCATAAGCGAGAAAATTTCATAATCACCTGCTACCGAAAATTCAAAACTTTCCTCAATTTTCTCATATAAATAAATTACACCCAATAAATGTACACCAATCTACCACCAACTGACACTCCACAAAAGAATTGAAGGTTTCACGAAACAAACCCCGAACACCATTAGCATTTCATAAATTCGTAATGGGAACAGGTATGCAAATTATGATGGTGAATTCCTTGGGAAATATTTGAATAACTTTCAATGAATTTTTCCGCAGAATGTCAACTCTTCAATAATAAACTTTGCAGAGTGGGAATTTGTGAATGAAACAGGATTCGGGAACGATTCCCGTTTTAAACCCCTATCCCACGATTTTATTAGGGCGATGATGGGAAGCAATTCATGGTGTTGATAAGGGTCATTAAAAACTTTATGAATGAAAATTAGTGTGTACACCAGTCGGAACTAATGATAATTACTGCCGGAAGAAACTTTCTTTTAATAACGGAACAGAAATGGAAGACCGTTAATAAGGCTTCCTTGCAATATTAATTCAGCTTTTATGATAATTCAAAGAAATTAATTGCGAATTTTGTTATGCATGTGTGCCGTGTGGTGTATGCATTTCTGCTGAGCTTAATTAATTTGCTTATCGTTACCTTTACTCTTCTGTTGAATGCCGTGATATTCTCTGAAAGCCGTGCAAGCTATTAAGAACCCCCATTGCCCTTGGGTACGCACTTTTATTCCTAAGCAAGGGTGGACTGACTCTGCTCGTGGAGGATAATTAGTCCCACTTGTTTCTAGTTACAGAAAATGCTGCTGCTAGGATGAAGTAGCTTTTCTTTCATAATAAAGAGCACACGCATTCCAATCTGGTAAATCGACAATTTCAGCACTTCAACATTTGTTTCAAAAGGACTTATACATAGCATCTCCTTTCTGGTTCCGTTATGCTGCCGCTGCAGTCTTTTGTTTTAATAAAGGAAACGATCTGGAGTTATTTCTTTAAACACCTTTTTAAGTGATAAGAGCTCGTGTATTATTGCTCTCCCTCCGGCCTGTACGCTATCAGTTTTAAGTAAATTAAGGCTATATAAACGGACTTTTCTGTCAGCCGATAGAGAATAAATTCTTTCAAAACTTTCTAGAGTCATGCGTTTCTAAAGTGTGGATTTAGCCGGCACTGTGTCCAGTGTGTCCGGTTTCTTTCCTTTGACTTCTCAAAATTTCCCCTGTAGATATTCACCGTCACCTCCTTGGATCACTGGTCCTCTCATCCCAGTTTGTTATATGATGAAGATTCTTCTCTTCGTTATACGATCTGATTCAGTTCATGCATTTTCTATCCATTACTTCGGCAGAAAAAAAGCTTAGGCTATTTCCCGCAAGATGTCACCGCTTTAGGGATTTTTTTGTTAAATTTTTTGATATGTTTTATGTTTTGACATTTTTAGTATATCAAAAAATGGCTGCATTTGTTTTTATCGTTAAAATATGGAATTAAGACACGAACATTATCAAGCCATGATATTTTTATGAATTTAAAGGCGGATTAATTCAACAACAGTGTTTTAACAATTAAAATGCTTATTTGACGATGAAGAACCACTTTTTGTATGAAGACAATGTCGTGAAGAAGATTTGTGCTCAGTGGAAAGCTGTTGACTTTAGAAAACAAAAAAATGGCAAAGCAAAACCTGTGCTCCAGGAGACGAACCTGGATGAACGAGAAGGTAAGCAACAATCACAGTAGTGGATCTTTCCACGTGACGATAAACTAGTCAAAGTGAAGTGCGCACGGGGAATTGTCAAGAAAATATTTGCCTCATTCTACGGACATATGGGTCACAATTGCCACAATTCCACTGAAATTTTGAATTATTCACCACTGATGTTTCCCGATTGTTTTTCAAAAACTGCGTGAAAATGATCAAGAGGATTAATTTTTCTCAGAATATCAAGTTTCTGACTACTTCAAAGTACAAAGTAGAATTGCTAACTAATCCGCCTTGCAGTCCGGTCTTAGTACCTTTTTATTTTACATAAGAGATAAAATGCTCGATATAACATTCAACAGCTCCCAAGCGACACGGTGGAAGCGAACGAAAATTTTGTTCTTGAGGTTACTTAAGAATGGTGGACTCAATACTTTAAGGATTGGTTCAAGATTGTGTAGCAGCAAGGTGAGGTACCTAACGATCGAGTTATCAGGATTTTTAGTGCCTGGTCACAGTTACATATCTGGAAACGAGGTTGCTAATACTCTGGTCAGAAAGGCGTCCGGTCTGAATATATGTCTAGCATAGGAACCCATCATAGGTCGGTCCCTATAATCAGTGAAGAGGATTCTAGATTTACAAGCCTGTAAAGTGACAAATCACAGAGAACAGACCATATGTGTGACTTCCAGATAGCTCTGGCCCGAGATATGTCCTAGGATCACTGAATCTCTGGTGAGGAGGAATCGGAATGACGTGCGTAATCTTACTGCAGTTGAACGAGGAAGACGTTGAGAGCTTTCAGTACCTGCTGTGCGAATGCTTTAATCGCGTAGGAGGAATAAGCTTGGTAGCTACTTTTTCTTCGAACCGGGGTAATTCGCAGACAGAGAGTTGGGCGACCAGGTAAGATACATTAACTCTTGTGGCTAGTTTGATCGCATCACAATGGATCATATATGGTCTAAGTTGGGCTGCTCATACATGCCTTTACAACGGGCGCCACTCTCGAACCTAACCTAACCTAAGTTTATGTAGATCATAAAAGCGAATAATTCGAAGTACAATGAAACCAAAAAAAAAATCTGTGAATTTTTTACAATTCGTAAAACTTAAGTAGCAACCTTCGCATGGGAGTTCTATTCCTTGGTTCTTTCATTAAAAACAAAGGGGAATGGCCATTTTAAGCCCGACACCTCCAGACAAGAGATATGTCTTAAACTATGTATTATCAGAGAATCATATTTTATAAATAATTAAGCGGAAGAAGCGTTGGGTTTTTTTTTTAACAAAACAGCGGGAGCAGGAGAAACCCATCCCAAGCAAGGAGGCCATAGCGGCCCATTGTACTATCCTGAATCCCATTCACCAAAACCTACCTGTCCTCTTAATGAAGCGCATCAGGTCTTGGTGAGGAAGGTTTTTCACCTCATCCACAGATAGAAGGGCAGACCCTAGAGTATCCAGTCTGCTCCGGGCGAAGGCCGGACACTCACACAAAAAGTGTTCGGTTGTCTCATGCTCTCCCTCCAGGCAGGACAGACACTCAGGGCTGTCAACAACTCCCAGATGAGCGTGAAGTGTGCTGTGGTCGGTGAAGATGCCAACCACGGTTCTAGATTGTTTGCTTCCGAGCCCCATGAGAAAATCGGAGATATTCCCATTGGGCCCATCAAGAAACAGTTTTGTACACCTACAAGCACTCAGGTTCTCCCATCTTTGCTGATGTTTCCTATGAACATCCGCTTTGATGAGAGACACGATACTGGAGGTGGCAACGCCTACGGCGGGCTCCGGTCCGAGGAACGGAGAACCGGAGCCAGCCCTAGCTAAAAGGTCAGCCCTTTCATTCCAAATGATCCCCATGTGATCAGGAACCCACAGGAGGGACACTTTGTTGTGAAAACACAACTTATCCACTGACGACCTGTAATCCCCCAGTAAGTTAGACGTTATATCCGAGGGCCATCAAGGCTGCCTGACTATCCGAAAGGATAGCGATGTCTTTCCTCTTGATTTGCATATCAAGGGCTAACTTCGCTGCCATTGAGATGGCGAAGACTTCAGCCTGGAAGACAGTGGTGTGTCTTCCAGTGAGTACTCCATTCCAAAATCAGGCTCAGGAAAGTAGACACCTGCCCCAGCTCCCTTATTAGTGAGAGAGCCGTCAGTGAAGATTTTTAGAGCAGACCGGGGAAGGCTCGATAAGGCATCTCTCTCTGTCCACGATTCCCTTGCAGGAAAGCTCACTGAGAAGCAACTCCCGAAACGAAGCTCAGGTACCATCGCCACCTGTGGTATACCGGCAATAGGGTTTTCCAAGTCCAGACGATACGCCATAGAGCAATGAGAAGAGCCAGTCCAGCCGTCCTTCCAACATCCTTATAAGCGCAATCTGCACATATCCCTTTTTGCCTCTGCCTGAATGACAAGATCCAGGGGTGGCAGATTGAGTAGGACCTCAAGAGCCGCTGTAGCCGTAGATCGCATGGAGCCTGTAATTCCCAAGCAGGCGAGCCTTTGCAGGCCCGCCAGCTTCCCCACAAGCGTCCTCGGCCACCATACACAGGAGGAATATGTGAGCATGGTTCTGACGATCGAGGTGTACATCCAATGCACAGCCCTCGGTCTCATGCCCCATGTGCAGCCAAAGGTTCTCCTGCATTGAGCGAAGACCCTCATAGCCGCATTAACTTTTTCCTCTACGTGCAATCCCCATGTCAGCTTCGAGTCAAGGACGACTCCAAGGTGTTTGATATGAGGAGCAGAGTGTGTCCAAAAAGCTTTGGAAGAACAAAGTACCCCAGCTTACGTCTTCTGAAGAAGAGCACCAAGCTGCACTTTGTTGGGTTCACTGTCATATCATGACGGGTGCACCAGTCCTCAACAATATTGAGGCCTCGTTGCATGAAGGCACAGGCAGCAGCCATGCTATGATTGGAAATGAGTAGAGGGATGTCATCCGCATACGCTTCCCATGAGAATCCCACGTTTTTCAGCACCGTGATGAGTGAGTCAACCAACATACACCAGAGTACTGGGGAAAGCACGCCACTTTGCGCGCAGCCACTCTCCACCTGCACACTGAGAGAGGTTCGGCCGCCTGCATCCACAGTTAAGTGTCGTCAGCTTAACATTTGGTCGATCCATCGCACAATAGTGCGGTCAACACCATGTCGACAAGCTGCCTCATATAGCGACTCGGGGGTGGCCTTGTCAAAAGCCCCTTCGATGTCCAAAATGCCTTGGATTGGTTGTAAAAGTTTGTGATCTAGTATAATTTGGACAATTTGTACTGAAACGAATTCTTTAGATCCTGAGAAGAAGTCTGAGTACCCACACTGCTATACTCGGAGGCTTAAATAGCTATTTATAGCCATCCTCATACTCACTTTTTTAGTATTTATGTTAAATCGGAAAACAGGTTTCACTGTTTGCCTCAAATCATTACCATCAACAATTCGTAGAAGAAATTTTATCTTTCTGCATATGATTAGGGTGGTGGTAGAATCCCCGGCAGGGGGGTGGTTCCAATACCGCATGCTGTATATCAAATAAAACGTCTCGCCGAGTACTACGGGGTGCTGTACTTTTTTCCCGATTGCAAAAACTTTCTCGGGACGTTTTGTCGCCGGAAACCCCATTTTTATGCACTTGGGTCACATCCACCCCAGTTACTACATTTCGCATATATTTGTGCAGTTCTTCCTTCCATGACCTGTTGTGAACATTTTTCTTATGAGAAGTGATTTTTTTTCATGACTGCCCAATTCCGCCCAATCACGAGAAGTAGAAAATTCCACTTTTTCACACAAGAGAGTCGCTCAAGCTACATCCGATCGACAAAGCTTTTCACCGCTTAATTCAAATAAATTAATAAAACATATTCAGAATATCTTAATGCATCTTTTAAGACATCTCTTATGTCTGGAGGTGTCTGGCCTAAAGTTGTATTTAAAATGGCAATTAAGAATTTCTGAACAAAAAAATATTTCTTTACTTTCGGTTTTATTCTGGTTTAGTTCCCATGGGCAAGATTAAATATCTCCAAATCTAAGATACTCGTGCATCGATAATTCGATATTTTAGATAGGCGCAAATAGTTTAATCTCAATAAACAAATAGGCAAGATTCACCTTTATAACCAAAATTAAGACAATGTCAAAGGAATAATGATTCCTTTCAAGATTTCCCATCGCAACAATTTTCATAGATATTGATTATACCCGCAACCAATGTAGCTAAGAATATTTGTAAATTGGAATTAATATACAAGAGCCAAAGGGCTATACTACAACCACCTACTAGCTCCTTCCAAGGACATTGTTCCGCCCGCATAATACAGAAATACAGATGTGCCGTGGAAACTTACTTATGAATTCTTTTATAAACTCATCAATTCATTAAGTTCTAATTTGTGGAGCGCCAGGGACGCTTGTGGCAAGACTAAATCCATACCAAACACCGGGCTCCTTCCTTCGGGGGTGTATCTCTGCAAATCAAATTTATTTACCTTGCTTTTACCTTTCCAATTATGAGGCGACGTAATCGAATGAGGGTTTACGGTTGCAAGGGTGGAATAGATTCTGACAAGTCCCAAAATCAATGCCGGCAGCAAAGGAATACACACAAATTCCCTTTGGCATTATTTAATGTTCTTCTCACCATCGTGTAACCCTTTACGGTTGAGTGGACTCTCAAAGTGTCAATCACTTCGGATGGTTTATTCGCAGATCCTTCTTCTCTTTTTCGAAGGAAACTGAATCATCCAGCAAATCTTGACTTTAAAAAATAAAAAAAATAAAGTGATAGAAAGTATCCCTTCTGTTTGTAGTAATCCTTTGGGAAAACTCCTCTTTCATTGAAAAGGAAGGCAAGTACCTCTATAGTATATAGATATGTACCTTCTATGTACATAAGAAAATCAATTCAATTTGTTCCCTCGTAAAATTGTTGTTAATGATGCGAATGTAAGAAAGGTTCGGATTACTTTTATTTGCTCAGCAATGGTTGGGATAAATCAGTTAAATTTATTGTTTTTTCTTACAAGAAAAACATATTGAAATATTAAAAACATTTTTTCTGTAATGGAGACACATCAGTTCTACTATAAAATTTTTAGGTAGCGATTTAAGATGTCCATTGTCACCAAATATGTCGGATTTTGTTTTAGAAAATAAAATGTAAAATTAAAGATTAAGAGAAAAATAAGGAGGTACCCTGTATGGATGGATCTAGGGGAATTCAATAGCTTCCTCCAAATAGAAAAAGGTCGCGAAGTCGTAACACACTGTCAATTCATCGTAACAGTTCGAACACTGCGACATGCAATGTGTAAAATTAATTAGCCGATTCTTATTCCGATTAATATTTCTGATGACTTTTCATGGAATATCCCTTTCGATAGTAAACTTCTTATATTTAGTTGCCGAAATCGTATCCTTGCTCGAAAAGTCAAGGTCATCACAATTGAATCTGTTCAGCTCCGAGGCGATAGTTCACGGTTCGAATTTTTTCAAGACGGAAGGTCCATATTCGACCAAATTACAGGATTTGGAGTCCAGGAGTCCATTGGGAGTGAACATGTTGAGTACTTAGTGAATTAGAAATAGTTGTATCAGCAGGATTTTTCTAAGCGGAAATGCATCCGAGCAATACTGAATATGTCGAATTTGTCTTTTTTTGTACAAATTAATAATAATAATAATTTATTCATGGATATATACAAAAGACTACATCTTTTTGTAAAACAGTACAAATGGAAAATATAAAATTTAGTGAAAGAGAAAAAAAAAATTAAATTTAAGGGCAAATATAACTATAATAATATAATAATTTCAAATAAGAGAAAAAAAACACCATACACAGTAAAAACCAAAAAGAGAAAGAAAAAAAAAATAAAATCAACAAAATAATATAATAAAATAATACATAAAAAAATTGTAAGGACTAGAGTTTAATATTAATAAACTACGCAAAAAATTGTGTCATCGGCACGTATAGTTCATGATTAATTCAGAATACGCTTCAGCTCATTTTTAAAATCTAATGTCCGAGTTTGCCTTCTAACAGTGACCGAAAGAGAATTCCATAATCGAGAAATAACAGAAAAATAAGAACGTTGCCCAACAACATAACATGCACGAGGAATCCGAAGGATTACATGACGGGACGAATGCAAGAATTGTAAGTGACTATATAAATACAAAGGAAACTTAGAAATTATCAAATTACGTAGGAAAACTAAGGCTCTAAAGTCTAAATAAGTATCTAAAGAGCATCCTAATATGGAATTTCTATAAGCAGAAACCTGATCGTGACGTCTTAAGCCATAAACAAAACGCACGCAATCATTAAAAGCTACATTTAACTTACGACTGCACACAGAGTCAAGCCGCGAATGAATTGTAGGTACTACAGAAAGTGAAATGTGGAATTAGCAGTGCCTTAACAAGCTTTAGCGTTAACTCAACCTGGAGCAGGCTACTCGACAGACGAAGCAATCGAAGGCCGCCATAAATTTTTTGTAATGAGGAATTAACATGGTCACAACACTCAAATTTACTATTGAAATAAACACCAAGATTCTTAACCTTGCTGCCATATGGCAAAAGTACTCCATTAAGATGTATAGAGGAAAGATCTGAAAACTCCACGTCTCTCCTGTACAAAACCATACATGAAGATTTCAGGGGATTCAACAAGAGTCGATTACTGGTGGCCCAATCAGAGATATTTATTAAATCACGGTTTACTCGGTATATGCAGTCCTCAATTAACCCAATTGGACAAGATAGATATATCTGAACATCGTCAGCATACATGTGAATATTCACGTTTTCAATAATATCAGGGAGATCATTTATGAATAAGCTAAAGAGAAGCGGTCCAAAAATTGAGCCTTGCGGAACACCACATTTAACCTTAATCCACTTCGATTTATCATCCCCGACTTTAACATGCTGAGAGCGATTTGAAAGGAAGTCTGAAATCATTCTAGAAGATGAATGAGAAAAATTATACATTTTTTTAAGTTTTGATAAAAGTATACTGTGATTGACGGAATCAAATGCTTTAGTGAAGTCGAGGAGTACCAAAGCTGTTAACAAATCACTGTCAAGTGAATTGCGGTTATCAGTAGGTACTTTCAACAAGGCAGTTTCACTGCTGTGGCCAGAACGAAAACCGGACTGACATTTCGAAATGAGCTTATTATCCGACACATACTGAAGAATTCTGCTAAGGTAACATAGTAAGCTTATTGGCCGATAATCAGAGATTGATTTTGGTGCAGAGGACTTACCCAAAGGTATAACAACTGCATTTTTCCATATTTGAGGAAACACAGAAAATGTAAGACAAGAGTTAAAAATATATACCTACTAAACTGTCAAGAATTACAGGCAAAAACAATTTGAAAAATGATGGAGAAATATCGTCTGACCCTGTGGCTACGGATCTAACGGACATGCATGCCTTGAAAACCTCTTCATGTGATACGCATCGGAAACTGAAACTGTTGTGATCTACCAAGTTCACACTGGTATTGGGAACGGGCCGTGTTAAGGAAATATCACATGGTGGCAAACCTTTTCCGCAAACACCGAACCGCTTCAAATTAGACCACAGTTTCTTAGAAGGCAGCGATGGATTTAATATGTTATTGAAATAGTTCTTCTTTGTCCTTTTAATTACAGAATTCGTCTTATTTCCAAATGTTTTGTACCTGGAAAAACATTCCTCCGACTTACATCTCTTGTACCTACGGAAAAGTAGTTCTCTTTCAGCAATTAGATATTCAATTTCACGAGAGTACCGAGGAATACGATTTGGAGCGATATGAAGATATGATATGAAACCATAAAACATTTTCAGTTGCTCTTCGACTGATGAAGAGTCCCGAATACAAACCCAAGGAATGGTGAAAGCTTCATCAAGCAAATTTTGTACATCAACTTTATCGTATGAACGGAATTTAATTATGTTAGGCAAAGGTGAGAAGCAAATGTTGTAAGACAAATAAATAAAATCATTGATCAAATATACTTGGTGATGTTATCTGATTATGAAAAAGGATATTATTGGTATCACATACAAAGAAATAATCCAAAAGCAAGGGATTATTACAGTTGTAATAAGTAGCTACGCCGTTATTGATATTTTGTAAAAAGCACGATTGAAAGAAGTGTAAAAAACTGTCAGCAGTGCTATTGTTACGTAAAAGATTTATATTAAAATCACCGCCAACTACTATATTGGTATATTTTTGTGAGAAATGGGACAGCGGACAGTGCCAGGCGGACAATAAACACTAATAACAAGCAATTTTTCTGTAGCACAACGTACCTCAACAGCCAGAAACTCAATGCCACCCTCGCTGGAAATTTTAATAAATTTGGATTTAAAGCCATCCTTCACAAAAATAGCAACTCCTCCTCCGATCTGACCGTCACGATCATGCCTAAAGAGCTTATATCCAGAAATTACAATTAAATTAGATAAAATATTCTTATTAAGCCAAGTTTCAGAGATGAATATCGAATGCACATTGCTGTTATAAAAAATTTCCTGCACTTCAGTAATCTTTGATCTAAGGCTTCTTGCATTAAATGGCAGATGTTAAAGCCTTTTGTTTTTTGCGAAAATATATTGAGCAACGTTCTCGTACTATTTAATCCTGAAATACGAGTAATCATTTACATTAGAAGGCAACCGGGGACACTGAGCAATAACCCTAATCAACATGACGGAGCCTACATTGCTGCGATCATCGCTGGCATTTCGATTCTTTGCTGAGCCTTTAGTCGACATTATTTTCAGCGAAAAACGCAAAATTACTGAACTTATTTGTAAAAATTTAACACCACTCACACTCGAGCAAAGAGTGTGCCAATAACTAAGTAAGCTTACACAAAAAACAAAAAAAAACAAAAACCAAAAGCGCGGTAGTGACAAACAAGGAAACATTTACAGGAGCAATTGAAGAACCGCGTCTACTCGATATCGCACATCACGCTAAACTGTAAATGTAAATGTAAATTATAAGATTTTTTTTTCGTGAAAAGTCTTACAAGCACCTCATGCCACAAATATGAATTCAATGGAGATACTTCAATTTTTACTTTAATTGCTTATCATGAAACCGCTGCGTTGCTATGGGATTTTATACATTCACTGACATCTGTTAACAATATTGCCGAACCTATTGAAAATCTAAAGCAGTATCTGTGTTTGTGTCTTTGAAAACTATGCTCTGGTTTTTGAATGTGATAAATAGAGGAGATAGAAACTCTCCTCCTAGAAACTTCAACATGTCGTTAGTTTTTTTTTCTGTTTATAGTGGCATACCTCAAGGATCGATACTTGGTCCTCTGTTATTTTTCTTGCCCATCGATGATTTTAGTGATGTTATTTGCTTTAAAAAATCTCTAAATCAGTCCGAATTATTTTCAAGCAGCAATTACCAAACACACCATTCCAAGCCTTACTAATGAACTACAAAATTATTTGTTACAGTGACGAAACCATCAACAAAGCTGCTTTCAATTCTGTCATACGTTTATCGTTTTGACTAACATAGATGATCTGTTCTTGTCTATTTGTCATATTTGAACTTAATTTTTTAATGTTACCCGTAGTCTTACATTCAATTTCATGCATCTAATGCTTTTACGTAATTTAAAATTACATCAAAGAGTCATTAATCTCGCAGTGTCAGCCACTCTGAAATGACCTCACAAACATCTCGCATCCTCTTATATTACAGTTTATTACATAAATCCCGAATTGCTCCTTTATGTAGAATGCGCTGCCATAAATTACATACATATGTATCTGTATAGATATGATCTTCCACTCTGTGAAATTGCACAGATACATAACAAGCAAATCCACAAGTCCACAGCAGATTTCTTTCTGCGGTGAGTAAATTGAACTCAAGTGTCATGTGTCGCCCCAAAAATAGCACATTCTCGGTTTACCAGAAAACAGCTTTTTTAAGTATAGATAAATTTAGATGCATGTACGAAAGGAAACCGACAAAATGGTGACAGGACATCTCTAAACTGGGATGGGTAACAAGCTCTACTGATTTCTTACTTGTCGCACATTTTCATCTCCAAGAGTTTTTAATAAATCTTTAGGACATGACCTTGATGACGATGAGTGCTTTTGGGGCCGATCTCCCTTCCACTATATACTTGTAGTACTTAACGGAGTTTTATTTGCAACTTTTGTCTCTTACAAAAGTCCAAGAGTTTTATTGTGACATGTGCCTGTGTTTTATATTCAGTAATTAATTTAAAGTCGAAAGAATTTCAGTCAGACTAGAATGGAGTTGGGGTTGGGGTTCTTCTTAAAAGTTTCTTCATCTGTATAAAAGCTGTTGCGCCAGTAGCACTCTACAGGCGCATTACCAGAACATTTTTACTGCAATTTTACAATGATTGTGATAGCATCTGTGTAATGCAGTGTAAATGTTAGGATTTTTATGAACGGATCGATTCAACTTCCTTTGATTGTCTTGCCCAAAGAGGTGTCAACAAATTGTTTTCTTCGAACCCATGTGTGTACAAGTCCTTTGCCTTCGAGTATTGTTTTTTTGTCTGCATTGTAATATTTTTAGAAGAATGAAAAATTAGAGTAGGCGGATTTTATATCTTTCTATCCAGAATGATTTGATTTAAGCACTTCAATGACTTGCTAAGAAATTGAAGGTGCTAATTTTTGAAATTGATTATTTTATTTCGCAACAATAAATTTTATTGCCAAGTTATGATAAGATTCGAATTTTAATTGAAAAACATAATATGCGACTTCTCTGGTAATTATTACACTCTAAATAGAAAATGCATCGAGTTTATCTCTGTCCATTCATCTGCGCTACAATTTGTAAGACCTTAGCACGATAAAATATAGCTTAGAGTCATTTTTAATAAAAATTGGTTTTCTTGTTTCAGGCAAAATTATTACTAGCATCAAGTGCACTGTCTATGTAAAAGTCATCTAAAAGAAAAATTTTCTCACATAAATGTATACCCTTATTCCTTGTGGTTGTTACAGTCTATGTAAAAGTCATCTAAAAGAAAAAAAATTCCACATAACTGTGGTCCTGTTCTTGTGGTTCCTATAGAGAATTTTTGCTTGAAAGAATCGATTCGCTCCCTGAATACCACATCCCGGTCCTGACTCTTATTTTATGACAGCAAAACTATTAAAACGAAAAATTCGGAAAATTTATGGGACCGACGGAGAATTTTCCTGCGGTAGTGCAAATATTCAAGAAGAAGAAGAAGATGATATCTAATTTTATTAAAATATTTTTCTTCCATAGATGGGATTTCTTTATTAAGCTTAGTGGTAGATTTTTATGATATACTTATGCATGTGGCGTGAGATACTTGTATGGCGTGAAGTAGTTATGTAAGTATTGGTTGTTCAGAAAATATTTTTTTTATTTTTTGAACTGTATATTCTCCATTTTGGTTCAATACCGCATCAATGCCATCTTTCTAGCAGTAGCATGAGTTCAAGGTCATAAAACTTCTGATCTTTGCTGGCAAAAAAATGACCCAAGTTATTTTTGACGTGCTCATTTCAAGTAAAAGTTTTGCCGTCTGAAAAATGTTTTAGACACTGGAACAAGTAATAATCCAACCAATCCATACAGTAAAAGATTTTTTCGAGTTACAAAACTTGTATGAGGTGTATGACCGTACACTTCAGAATTGATCATGGTATTGTCCGGTAGAGACTAACAAAAAAAAAACAATTCCCTTGATAGCGCAGCAAAAAAACAGGATCACCTTTTTTGTTTATGAATATCACCTTTCGAAGAGTTTTTTTACTTCATGATCTCTCTTGCATTTAACATTGTTGCAGACGATGATTTTCTCGTCTCCAGTGATGATTCACTTCAAAAATGGATCTTTTTCTTGACTTTTGAAAACCAAATTACTAACGTCAATCATGAATGGCCGAATTCGATAAATTTATTCTCTCAGCGATCTCACGAGGTGTTATTTGGCCATTTGTATCAATCAATGCCTTTATTTTGTCTTCATCAGGTTCAACTGTCCTTCCAGATCCTGGTGCGTCTTCAACATCAAAATTGCCGAAACAAAATTTTATTTTACAAACTGTCAATACATCTTCTCCATATACATCGAATAATTTTTTTCGCACTTGA
This sequence comes from Dioctria linearis, assembly GCA_963930735.1. Taxonomy (NCBI): domain Eukaryota; kingdom Metazoa; phylum Arthropoda; class Insecta; order Diptera; family Asilidae; genus Dioctria; species Dioctria linearis. The sequence continues at coordinate 1,150,216 of OZ005742.1, read as the reverse complement.
ACAGAATTTTTACCTGTTCGATAGTAAAAAAAGTAAAATATGCTGAACATTTGCTATCGACTTCCCGAATTTGATACGGTACCAAACAAAAACTATTAGCGCAAAAGCAAACAAACATTTTCACAAATAAGCCAATTGCTATATCAGCTGTCAAAATATATACTGACAGTGCGGCTTAAGTGTGAAGTTGGCTGTGTAGAAATACAAGTAAGTCCCTCTGTTGGGAAAAAACGAAATTACTTTCCGAAGAACCAATATTTGTAGATAAGCTGCCCCTATTAGATCCATCAATTTTCTCTATGGAAATCTGTGGATATCACTTCGAAATGCTCAACCACCAAGATTTATGTATTTTCAGTAACTTTTTTTTATCTAGCTGTTGGTATGATTGGTATTTACCATCCTTAACAAAATCATTAAAAAAATCTAAACTTTTTACCAATTTTCCATAAGTTTCGATTTCTACAAGGTAAAAAAAAACATCTCTGTTGCGCTGTGTTTGTGTTGCAAGGTTGTAACGAATGTGTAAACAGTGATTGTCATAGGAGGCTGCCAATATCCGTGGTTCAACACCATGTTACAAATTGTGGCGATGAGCCGTTGATCTGTTGTCAATAGTATCTTTCCTGGCAGCACAATATAAATAAATGTTCGACTGGAGACCTCCAGGGACGTAGCTATGTTTTTCCTCACAGCTATATTTATAACATGAAACTGCCCAAATTTGTGTAGCGGCCGTGAGTACTTGAATTAACGTTCAAAGATAATCAGATGGGTACCCTCAGGAGCAAAGCGTCCATAATGATGTAGAGATAAGGTTGTCCCAATGACAATAGACACATTGGTTTGAATTCAGGATTTTCCAAGGAAAATCTGTTTGGATGGATAGAAGTTTGTATTAAGGCAATAATAGCAGTGCTCTTTTGGTTCCGTATAGTGCACTGCATAACACAGGAGATTGCGATTGTGCATAGACGTAGAAGGGTAAATTCAGGCTATTCCAATGACAGCCTGTCTGGATGGCTTGCTGATGAACTGCTGGTATTCTGCGATGTCACTAAATGCAGTAGATGAGTTTAATCTCAAAGCGGTACCATGTAGGTCAGCGCTAACGCCCACTAATCTTGATGATTACTACTGATGAAAGTGGGCTTAAATAGGGATTGGTTTCCTGACAGAATTGGCAATACATATAATAATTCATCCCAAGATCTGGTCAAAAGTGGACACGAGACTAAAAACTATTGTTCTTAAAGACAGAAACACATCCAAGCAAGCATCAGGCCTAGCATCTCTCAGGCATCCTCAGAGCTGGCTTCAAGGTTTGCATTAGAGAATTGAAAACTAGATGACACCACCAGCATGGTGCAATCATTGTTATTTTTACATAAAAAAAAAGAAAAGAAAAAAAACGCGCTTGACGAAAGTACGCCTGAGAGAGCAAAATTTCCAACATTGAGCAATCCGAGCATTGCTCCTTGGCTTGGTTTTGTGTTGCCTTATTTATCCGGCAATTACACGAGTTAGTATAGTTGATGGATAGTACTGATGTCGTCTGTCAATTTTACAAGCTAAGAGCGCGTTCGAGCAACTGACTAGTTAGTTCATTATAAAATGTCGTCAAGCGGTGCAGACATTCCTCTTCTGTATGCATTGCTAATGTTTCTTCCTTATTACGTCATTTTTCTCGAAATAATAATGATTACAATATAAATTAATCTCTTTTCAGTAATTTTCTACTCAAAAGAGAATAGATTAGAAATATAAATGCCCATTTTAGGCCCGACACCTCCAGACATGAGAGATGACAAAAACGATGCATTATTATACTGTGAAAATATTTTATTAATAATGTTTATTTCAATTAAGTGGAGGAAGACTTGGTGGGATCAAGTTTTGATCTAGTACATTTTGGAAAAGCTAGTACAGAATCGAGTTCCTTAGGTCGTGAGAAGAAGTTTGAGTACCCACACTCCTATAATCGGAGGTTTAAATAGCCATCCCCATACTAACTTTTTTAGTATTTCCCTCTTTTTATTCGAACTGACATACTAGATTTTTCGCACGATAGATCGGCTCTAACTCGATAGAGTTATATCCGATCGGAAAACCGGTTTCACTGTTCGCCTCAGCTCATTAATTACTACCTATAATTCGTAGAAAATTTTATACTGCATGTTGCATACCAAATTAAAGGTCTCATCGTGTACTATCGCGTGGTGTACTTTTTTTCCCGATTCAGAAAACTTTCTCGGGACGTTGTTTGCCGCCAGAAAACTCATTTTCATGCACATGCAGCTATTTCTTCCATGGCGATTAGTGCTCTGTTGTAAATATTTTTCTCATAGGAAATAATTTACACAATGCACCAATTCTGCGCAATTATGACAAGTAAAAAGGTGCACTTTTCACCCAAGAAAGTCGCTCAAGCTACATCCGAACGCCAAAGCCTTGCTCAGTGTCAAAATGCATCGCTTAAGACATTTCTCATGTCTGTTGTTGTCGGGCCTAGAGTTGTATGAAAAGTGGGCATTTTCCTTTCCAGAAGCATCTAATTTTTATTTTCACTGTTGGCCATTTTAATTTAACGTTTGACAGTTTATCGACTAGTTAGTACTGACTAGCCATGGTAGTCACCGGGTTAGAAACCGAAAAATTTGACAACGATTTGAGGAAGCCTCGAGGCCTGGATGTGTTTCTGCCTGAAAGTCTTTCTGTGTTCAGAAACGTGTTCATAGATGGCAATTTAGAATTTAATATTTCTCGATTTATAGCGTAGTTATTCATGCATTCGGAAATGTGCGACTCGGCACACACGTGTCACCACCTGTGAAATCTGGTCTTGTTTTGCTTACTATATTTTATTTCATGGGTGTTTCCCAGTTTTTCGTTGAAAGCACTCAAACCTATTTTTAATTTAAAGTCTCAATGGCATTTAAACTTAACGCAACAAAACAGTAGCAACATGATGATAAAAATCAATACACACATAAATTTTCTGCTTTTGAATCATATAAGCCTAATGTCAGAGATAAATTGCGTTGAGTATGTTGCTTTCTATGTGTTGTCATAGCACAGGTGAAAATTTGAGGTTGATTTGAATATGACATTTGAAAATTAGAATTTCGCTCTGTTTTTGATGCACGCTTCACTTGCGTATGTAAATTGGCTCTCTGCCTTCAAACTCCGAGCTCACGAATCACACTACCTACTTAAACTGAAACCTGAATTCCTAAATTTTAGGGTGAAACCAACCCAGCTTGGGTGGGAAAATGGAAACGTGACCTGTGAAATTATTGCTGAAGATGCGTCAGCATTCTTCCAAGTTATGAGCAAATGAGGGGTGGTGGGGAAACGTGGTTGCGCGTGTAGATGAAGTAGATATCTCCTAAGGCAATTGTTGTTGTATGAAAAAGGTTATGAAGTGAATTTTTTTTATGGAGACATATCCTATTGGTACGTAACTAGCACGGTTTCATATTCCATATTTTGACTAGATACCATAACCAGAGGTATATTTTCTTGTGCAAGCTTAGTATTTTTTATCATAATTATTTGAGTTAAATAAAAAAATATTCCTACATAAAAACAAAACACACACACATTGGATAATCCTGCCTGAAATATAGGCCCAAAGAATTTAATCACCTGAGATCAAGCAAGTACACCTTTCAAGAGATTTCTGCACACCTGCACTCCATCTTTGTCCTTGGATTAGTACAGACAAGAGCATATTGTAATGCTGGGATTAACATAAGTTTTGTCCATGTCCAAGAAATGTCACCTTAGACGAAGGATTAACTTAGTTTTGACTTTGATTAGGAAAAATAAGCTGTTTGAATGGTGACTTAGTTTGGTTCGACAATTTCTGGACTACGACTTATGAAATTTATATAATTCCCGCAAGAATTGCAGGGTCCCGAGAAGTTAGAAGTTAGTCTATTTCCAACCCAAGGTAAAGATCGGTAAAGATCGGCATTTCAGAGATTTTAAATTTTGCGGAGAGCTCCGCCCAACCGGAAGGTTCCATTAAGTTTTGAAGGAACCTGAGCAGATAAAATTTTCTGATTTTAACGTCGGAAAGCACAGAAAAATTGGATTATTTTGTGTCTTGATGTGGCTGGTGATGACTTTAATTTTTTGGTCTATATCTGTCCTTAGAATGATTTCTCTTGTTTTTAAGGAGCAATCATTGTACAGGCATATGATACCGGTAGAGTTTAGTAGAATCTCCTTTCTCGTGTTTTTGCGCAGACTATTGCCGCTACTTTTGAGCTGGGAGTCATATATAGGCAGGTGTTCTTCATCATTAACGTGTTCCAAACAGTCATTCATCAATCACGCAAGATGGACTATTCTCAATACTAAAGACGATCGTTGGAGTGTAGAGGTATGTATGATTCTCAGCATTCGAGCATGCTTTTAGCTCTTGTTCATTCAGATTGAAGTAGGTTTGCTGAACAAAATCAATTGCAAATGTATAATACTTTAAATCTGCTACTGCGAAGATGTTGTCCTGTATCACTTGGGGTATTGGAGTGATGTGGATTAACTCATAAAGATTCCCCTCAACTATACTTAGGTAGCCATTAAGTTTTATTGTGCCATTCTCTACGTTGATGTTTAGGATAGGTTGAGGTGTCCTTTCAACAAAAAGATTTGAGCTGAGTTTTTCATGGGCCTTTGCCACAGTTCTATTAATCTCATCAGAGTTAACCAAGTTTTCGAAGGTGCCCGTGTTGATGAATAGTATCCAGCCAATTTCGGTGTTTTCCTTCCAGCTCTTTCCAGTAATCTTCTGCACTGATATATGTTGATATTAGTTCAATGCTGATTCTGTTATGGTCTGCTTTGGAGTACCAAGTGGCCATTTCATTGATGGAAGCGATTACCTTTGATAAATGCACGTCAAAATGCCTGAGTTTTTCTTCGATGATGCCACTGAATTGGTTAATTCTTGAATTTAGAAGGAGTATTTGTATTTGGTATGTTGTTTGCATAAGATTTTCATGATTATGCTGGAAGTGTTCTATGTCTTGATAGACCTCATCATTGACTCCAAATACCTTTGTTAGTAGACTCCCAAGTAGAAGACCTCTTCTTCTTCTGATTTTTTGCTGAGTCAATTGAATTATTTGATTAGTGGCCTTGAGGAAGCTCTGTCTTCTCGTAGACAAGTGTTGAAAGTGTACAGCACAGTGTGTGAAGTCTGTCAGCTCCCTGTTCTTTTCACACATTTCCTTAGTTTGTTTCCAAGTTGTGTCAATCATATTTTGGTCCCGGAAAATTTCTTGTGTTGAGAAATCTATTTGCAGTCTAAGATTTCCTCGTTTCAATGTAGAAGCCAGTTTTTGGTATGATTAATTGGTAGTCCTGCGCGAAAATCGTTGTGAACCAGAATATAATCAGAAGTGTTGTATGTAGCAGCTTTGTGGCCCAAGTACAAGGTGCGATTTTCACTTTTCTTCTTTTCGCCGGTGGGTCCAACTTCTGAGTAGCGTTTTGGGTAGTAGTATCTGAAGTAATTCTGTGAAAATTCTCAGCTTTCGACCAAATTTCAGGTTCTTGATACTTTCTGACTGTATGAGACCTCTTTTGAGACCTATGGTCAGGTTTAGACTTATGTGAGGCTATCGTTGTGGTGGCAGCTTTGATCTCAGTAGCCTCATTGTCTTGATTGTATATTTCTATGGGAAGATGGCATAATTGATTGAGTGGTCGCTTTTTTACTTGATACTTATATTGCATTGACGCGATGCGTACGGTGTTGTCTTCTCCTGGATGAGGTTGTACTATTCATCCGAGTGCCCATTTCTGAGAAGGTCTTCGTCCTTAACCAGGACTAATTCACCTATAGCCGGATTTTCTTTCCTTGTCTTCCACTTGCTTCTTTGTTGCAGTGATCTGAACACAGATATTCTAGCGTCCAACTTTTCCAAATATCCTGTTGATATTTTGTTAGCTGCTTCCATTTGTTGTATATCTTCTCCTTGGAAATGTCAGGCTCTGCACTGCTGGTAAATTGCCCATTAATCGGTCTGAAAGTTGTTGACGATGTCTCAAACATTTGATGCATCTATGAATTCTTGATTGCACCAAACGCTTGGCATTGATAATCCAAAATCGAGATCTTACGTAGCTTAGGGTGAATTGTGTTCCCCCGTGCAGAGTTTGTTGATGCGCGTGGTCAATTATGAGGTTGGTTATGTGGTGCTTTTGCGGAAGCAGGATTTGGTGTTTTGCATCCTCCTATAAGTATGAGTGTTGTAGTCTTCCTCCAACACGTAAAATTCCTTTAGCGTCAAGTACTGGGTTGAGAGAGAAAAGTTTGCTGGACTTCAGCAACGACTTGTTTCTCTTGAGTGAGCTTCTTTACTCGTGAAAAGCTTCTTCTTGTACAATTCTCACAATGCAGAGCGTTGCTTCTTGTATTCCTCAGAAGTGAGATATTTTGATGATGTTTTTGCGGCCTTCTACAATGTTCTATGAACCTTCTATACAATATGCGATTGTTTTTATTTGTCGAATGAAGGACGAGCAGTTGAAATTTCCTGAATTGGACACTTGTGAAATGAGTACTTGAAACGATTTTTTGTTTTGTTCCTCTGTGGTAGGTTTAAATTTGTTGGAGGGCCATGTTTCTGGAGGTTGAGTTAACCATAAACGACCTCTCCACCAGATCTTGGTAGCAACCAATTTGCTGTCAGTTTCCATTTGGAAAATATGCGAAAAACGCTTTCTTTTTGGTTTTTTATAATACCCACAAGCGCTGTAGATGAAGGTTTCAGAGTGGACATACTCTCGCTCGTGAATAATAAAAGTTAGTCAATAAAAACGAGAATTAGAATAAAAATAAGAAAAAATAACGAGAACCATTTAAAGAAGGAAACAAAATCGTGGAGGACAGTGTCAGGAAGCAGTAGTAAAAAAAAAAAAAAACTTCGCTTATATTTAGTATTTTGTTTTTTATTTATTTGTGTCTTGTAAATCACCTCTGACCTATGAAAAGTTTAAGCTGTAGTCAAGCTCGGATCCATGGAGGGGGGGGGGGGGGTCATGGGGTTCATGTTTCTTGTAGACAAGATTTGCTGTTGAGACTTTGGTGTCCTACAAATATGTAAACTCTTAGAAGTTTTTGAAGAATGAATGCTTACATAAAATCGAACGAAGTTTGGTGAACTTTTGGAGCTGTCAGCTAAAAAAGAAGGGATAATTGCTCTACCGATTCCATTGATACATGATTTTAGCTACCATTTACACGGATGCAAGATATTTTCAACCATAAATTTAACTATCCCGAAGATGTGCCAAAGACAGCAATTTCCATTCCGTTCGGGCTATTTGAGTTTACTCGTGTGAACTTTGGGCTACGCCATGAGGCCCAAACATTCCAAAGGTTCGTTCAAATTTTGTTTTGTCTATTTATATGACATTCTTGTCGCCTCAAAATCTATTAGTGGAAGCTTGACCAGTCGAATTGTAATGTACCGGTTACAATGAAGGATCTCACCACGTTTTCTCAGCACGATTAACCACTATAGCCGTTTTTTGGAACATGCGGCAGAGCATTAACTACTCTTAAACAACTATTTAAAGGGTTCCAAAAAAGATTAGAAGAAGGAGGATGCAGTCAAGGCTTTCAAAGAGGTAAAAAAGCAATTAGATACTGAGGTTGCACTTTTAGTATTCCCTAACTCTTCTTCGGAGTTATCCCTGTAGGTTGATGTCTCTGATACGGCCGTAAGAGCTGCGTTGCAGCAAAAGGCGGACAACCCCTGGAAACCTCTGGGTGTCTTCTCGGTCAAGCTCAAAAGTACGCAACGCAAGTACAGCGCGAATGATCGAGAATTGTTGGCAGCCTATCAAGGTGTCAAAAATTTTCGTTTTTGATTAGAAAGTAGACCATTCCCACTGTTGACTGGCAACAAGCCAATGGCTTTTGCTTTTAACAAGAGCCCTGAGAAGGAGTCACTCATACAGCTACGGCATCCGGATTTCATCGGCCAGTTTACCACTGACATCAAGCATGTACCAGGTAAGGACAATATAGTAGCTGACATGTTGTCCAGGCTAAAATAATTTCACATTTCTTCCTAGTTTGATAGAATTTGGTTCCCATGACGACGAACAAATTAATGATTCTGAGCTACGAAAATTCATCGTATAAATTTGAAAAGTATTGAAAAGTCTACTGTGAAATTTCGACGAATATTAATCGATCTTTAATTCCAAAGCCTTTTAGGAAACAAGTTTTTAACGTGCTACACAATCTATCGGACCCAAGTATCTGTACCAACTAATAAAGTGGTAACCTCCAAATATTGTTGGTCTTCAATGAATGTCAGCAAGCTAAAATCACTCATCACTTAAGAAAACCTTTGTGTTTTTTTCCACCTAAGCTCTAGTTGGTTCAAGGACATTCATATTGATATTTTCGGGCCCCTCCCACCTTTCACGGTTTCAGATATAGTTTCATCGCCATTGATGGATTCACGCGTTGGCCTGAGATTCAATTTGAATCAGCACTTTTTTCAGAGCTCTATAAATTGTTAGGTTTTGCTCGTAGCCGAACTACATCATATCATCCTCAAGCAAACTACCTATACAGAACCTACAGAAACAGGACTTGATCAAAAATTTTACCATTTGTGTATCATTAGGACAGTGTTCAGGAAGGAATTTTTAACAATTTCGCCGGTGTTAGTTTTTCGAGAAGTTTTACGCCAGCCTACAGACGTTCTTCAAAACTTCCAGTTTAATACCTAGTCTATAACCATTTCAAGTAATCACCTTATAAATTCATGGACTTAGGTAATTATACAGACGTTTTCTTAAGAACCGATGCAGTACGAGCGTTTTTGCAAGCCCTTTGCGAGGACCCTTATCAAGTTATCAAAAGAACGGATAAGTTTTTTACACTGGAAGTCAAGAACGTTTCGTTTAATCGGCTGAAGCCCTGCTTCATGGAAATGGACGACTCAAGCCAGCCCCAGAACAATTACGTCACTCGCGACGAGAACTCACAGTTCCGAAGAGGTTTCCCAAGGGATTTTGAATGTACATATTCGGAGGCAGTTGTAGAACCCAGAGTCGAGTTCGCTCAACCAGCATGCGTGCAGTCGCCGACTATGATGATCCACCTTTCTCCAGCTCAGATTCCTTGCGGATGGTATAGCACCTTGATACCACAGCGAGTCACTCGAGCTGGATGAACCAGCAGACCACCACCAATTGACTGGCGAGGGGGGGGGTATTTTGGCGGCACGATGTATGGTAACCTTTGCTATTTCCCCGCTGCTCTCTAATAGGTATTTGTTTCTTCGTATAACGGCATTTGTAGGGTTCCGAAAATACCTTGCAGGATATCCGAAGATATTTTAAGTAGGGGATGAGAAAAACAAAATTTTTTTAAAAAAGTTGTCTGAGGTTTTATGTCCTAAGCGACGAACACAATTTGTGAAATTAAGTTTTGAAAAGAATTTTCTCAGACGTTGTGCTATTGGGAAGATAATAATCCAGAAATTTATTGTTTTAAGTCTGGAGAGTAATAACTAAGACATATTTTATACCTTTGCACTCCGAACCATTTTTACTATGGGCTGCCAGCTACTCCGGAATATAATCGTCCGTATGTCGTCGAGCTTTGTATGTGTTGAATGTGAGCTCATAACGCCAGATTTGGATGAAAATTTTACAGTTTGTATAGAATACCAAAATAGCTGACACGTATTTTTTTGTTTCCCCTTACCATGCCCCACTGCTGGAGAGGTTAGAAACTACGTGATTTTACAATGAAACGTCATTTTCAAAAAATCATATCTCGAGGGCGAAGCAACCGATTTTGCTGATATAAAGCCGAATGAAGCATAATGCTTTATATCTTTTACAAAAAAATATAGCAGCACTGAACGAAAATAAATATTGTTAATAATAAAGAAGATAGATGAAGAAAAATTTGTCTTTGGATTTGCGGGGGGCGGGGGGGGGGGGCATGTGCCCCCCGCCCCCAGGGGTTGTCCGAAATGGGGCGTGTGGTGTATGAAATTAAAGAGGAAAGAGAGTGTAATCGAGTGGAAGTTCTTGTTTTGATCCTGTAAACTTCATATGGACGTTTTTACTGTTAAAAAAGGATTTTTTGGGACTTGGGTCATATACACCACCTTCCTTCCTTTTGCATATACATATATATATTCTTTCTTGCGAATGGATTAGCGGTCTGTTGTGAACGTTTTTTGTTTGGGTGGCAAATTTCGTCGACGTAGCGGTCCTTCGCAAACACGAGATTAAAATAAAGCTTTTTTTTTCACACCAACCCACTTCGTCTTTTCATAGAAAGCTATCTCCTCCTACGCTTTTTAACCAACAAACTATAATTCTTATGTAATTGGATTCACATCTTAATTTATTGTTCCATAGGGTACTTTCGATTTCGGATTTCGAAAATGAAGGGGATAATTTCGAAAAAACACTTTTTTATCAAACTTGGTATTTACATACTTCTGGTTTGCGCGCTTCTTTCCTCCTATCTATTTTATCGGGAGGGGCGTGGCGTCAACCCTGAAGCTCTCACAAAAACAAACCGATTTAATTTGACTGAAAACGGTTCTCTTAATTTACAACCTGCGTCGATTATATACTACGTTTTTCGATCGGGGGTGGAGGAAATAACGGCCATTTTACTCTGGCCGCTTTAACTAAGCCATTTCGGCTCGCGGCATAGGCATGTGGGTACTCAAACTGCATTAAAAAAATACATATTTGAAAATGAGTTAGATTAGTCAAATTAGTCCCCTCTCCCCTTCCCGCCCAGTAAACATCTGGAATTTTGTCAGGCCCTAAAAAACTCTATTCTATTCTATTTAATTGTGTATAAGTGTATAAATCCATTTCCACCCCATATTTCAAATAAATATACTAAGCTTCCAAAATTCTTTTTGATTATTTTTTTCAGTGAAAAATTTGCTGGAAATTTTATCTTTATAAATTTTATGCATATTCGAGGCAGACAACAATGCCTCGATCCAATATAAAATCAACGATGGCTCGACGTGATTTCAAGTTGTTCCTGGAAAATTTACTGGGCTCAACGTGTGTATGTATTTAGTTTTTGAGATAATCGTAAAAGAGAAAAAATGCGTCTTTTTGAAGAAGAAAAATGGTCGTCGGGGAAAAAACTTCCCATGAAAAATTTGTTCACAGCGGGCACTAATGCCGTTAAAAGAAAGAACTGGTGATATACCTATATGCGAAATGTAGGAACCAGGGGGAAGAGGACCTAGCTGTAGAAAATGGGTTCTTAGGCGGAAAAAATCGTCTCGATGAAGTTTTTTTAATTGGGAAAAAAATAAACTCACTCGACAGTACTCAGTGAGACCTATCATTTGATATGCGATATGCCAAATTGGAAGAACACCCTCCGGGGGTACCTACCCCGCATTCTTAAAGTGCCCCCTGTAAAAAAATCTTCAACGAATTGTAGCTGGCACGAAGTTGAGATGAACAGTGGAATCGATTTTCCAATCGGACTTAACCCTACCAAGTTATAGGTGATTTACCGTGCAAAAATCTAGTACCTAATTTTCTTTCCGGTATTAGTTCCCTCAAACCAAAAAAGGGATTTAAAGGAAAAATGTATTGATGAACCGTGATGTAATTTATTGAAGCGATTTCTAGTTAGTTGCCTCCTTTATCTATCAAAGTACCCAAAAAAATATACGTTGAAATACATAATTTTGTTTTTGGTAAATTAAAACATCTTACTTACAATTAAATTTTTATAATTAGCCTTAAGATATCCCCCCCCCCCCCCCCGCCCGTCTATAATTTTAATGTTAGATTTGCGTCTGGCTGTAGTTTCATGCGCTGACTTGCGTCCGACATAAAAGTTGCAGTGTCGTGAAGAAGTGTAATTTCCGAAACGACGTTATTTTTCTATAATTTATATTTTATAAAATTTCACCAATTGTGTTTTTTAGTTTTTGTCCAACATGTAAATGGAAAGAGTTCTTATTAAATATTCCGCCCTACACCCTTTCTCCTCACTAACTGACGCAATATCTACTTGAGCGTAGGGCCAAAAAATGTATAACAAAAATTATCAGTTGTTGACCAGTGAAACATGTAGGTCCAACTTTTTTCTTACATTTTGTGTTATCATATCTCATTTATCTTGATACACAACACTTAAATAAATTTAGTGGATTTTTTATTTAGGGAAAATATAACAGAGGTAAAGTAAAAGATAAAAGAATAACGATTGACTTAAAAAATATCTTTTACCGTTTGGTTGTAATTTCCCTGGTCCCTGGTAAAGAAATCGCCTCAGAAGGTTCAAAAGGTTTTCCTCTTAAGGGAGGAATAAATCTTATGTAAATATTGAAATTGTTTAGAGAACACCGGTGTAGACCTTGTAGACTGTACAAAGTCAACGCCACAGGCCATTATTTTACCCCATGTACGTCAAATGAAGGTCCGCAAAGTCGACGGAGGCTTAGATTCTTGAATGAAATTTTACTTGAAAATTAAAAAAAAAAAAACAAAAAACACGAGCGAAACAAGAAATCGAATTCTTTAAGACCGTTTAAATTTAATTACTTAGGTACACAAAAAATAAATATCATGGAAATACGTGGAATAATACACAAGGAGTGCAAAATATACTTTTGGGGGTTTTCTTTAATGGCTTATCCCTAGCAATGAAATCTTTTAAGAATTGAAAAAATATGTTTTATTAAATATGTGTTAAAATGAAGTAATAGAATACTAGAATGAAACGAGAGCTGCAAATGTAATGAAATGAAATGTAATTATCATCGTTACCTAGCTCTTTTCAACCCATGAAGAACATAGGGTGCAAACTGCACCCTTTTCTGAGCGACAATATTCCGCTCTTGGAAATTTGTTTGGAAATCTTGTTTCCTTAACGTCGCAGGATATGACAAATGTAATTAGATTTTCTTTCATTTGATTTCTTCATATATCCTGATCTAAAATTAGCGTTTCCATAGTTCTTCGTTTAAGACTCGGTTTATTCAATGAATTTTTGTCTTGATTAAGGTCAATCTGGGATAGTTGAGAAAAGGCGCCTCTCAATTTGTTTATAATTGTAATATTGTGACGTCGAGTAGAGTATTGCAATGAGTAGTTAGGAGAGCGCCCAGGGTTAAAATCCCAAGACGTTGGAAAACAAATGAGAAGACTGTGAATGTTCTTATTTAAAATCAGCACAAGAGTTGCCAAAACTCTAACTCATTAGCTTATTAACTACACAAGGCTTTTATTTATTCCTGGGGATTGGGATGTGTACGTTGAACCACGTACGACGAAGAGAGAATAAGTCGAAGCGTTAACATGAGAGAAAAGTGTGCACTGCAATAACGTCGGACCTGAGGAAACTTACATCTAGATGTGCAAAACCTCACAAAAACGCGGTCCAACTAAAACGTGCTAATGACCCTCTAATATTAAGCTCTACACATTCTCTCTCTCTCTCTCTTGCTGCATTATGCCACATAAATTCTTCGCAATGATAGCTTTCCTTGGTTGAATAAAAAGTTAAAGAGCTTTCAAAAAGTGATCCGGGTTTATAGAGAGACTTTCTTATCTAGTTGTAAGTTGTGTCAGGTCGGACCAAGTAAGAACCGAAAAATACGTCTTTGCGCTAGCACGTGGAAGATGTCCAGGTCGAATTGCTTTCCTTGCGGGCAACTGACGAATTCTACACTGATGAGATCGAGATCACTGACTAAAAGCTAAAAACACAATATGGGCGACGTGCCAAATAACGCCGTAGAGACCCTGTCATTTGATTCTAATAGCAAGAGTGACTTTTTTCGATCTACTTCCACTCTATTCTTATAAAGGAGCCCATAAGTACTTTTTATGAGGCTGTTGTTTGTTATGCGTAGCATACTGCATGTAGCAATATGTTACACTGAGACGAGTTGCCACGTATACGGCTGGCGCATAGCCACATGAACGGCGAAGAAAGACGCGCAGAAGACCGACGAACAAAAAAGAAGAAGAGGGTAAACATCTGTCTTGTGCTTTTTTTTAAAAAAAAGTTACGCTCGTGAAAAGACGTAGAAATCGGATAGTGTGAAAAATCTTGAATTTTGTTTTGGCATCGTTCTCGTAATTTGATATATTCAGCAATTGGGAAGAAAACCTTGAGCCAATCTATTCATCTATCATCTGTCACTACACAAATTGAAAGGCGTGTAAGATGTAAAACACATGGAATCGCGAAAATCCTAACAGAGCTGGACATTTTTGGAAAGAATTGTCAGAAGTAGAGCTATTGGCGTATTTCGGCCTCTTAATTTATCTAGGCTGCCCTCACTCAACTGTGGAATAATTTTGTGATGACGAGCGATCATGTCTTTGAATTGGATCAAAAAGAATAATCGATTTATTTTATTCGTTAATGGGAAAAGCACGGACGGCAACTGACAAATGCGCTCCTATATCGGATATTCTCAATATGCTGAATGCAAATCTGAGCATTTTTATAGGCCATTTGAAAATATCACAGTTGATGAGCAGACATTTCTTTTTAGAGGTCGGACAAATTTCGCCCAATGCGCTCAAAACCATCTAAGTATGGTATGGTATGTGGTGGGCATGCGATGCCAAAATGTTTTATCCGTTGGTTGGGCAAATTTATAAAGGAAAGCACACCGGTTGCCCACGGGAAACTCTTCAATATGAGTTTGAGCTGCAAAATCATATCTTACAATATTTTCTAAAATACGTCGTCTTTTAGGTGAACGTATGGTAAAATATTTAATTAGACAATTTTTGTCATCTTTGACACTTATCACTCATTTGATATCATTGAAATTATCCCTAGTTGGCATTGACAAAAAAATAAATCATACCTACATCCCACCAGAATTTGGAGGAGATTATAAAAGACGTGAAATACGATCTTCACGTTTTGGATTTCATGACACGGGGGACATAACGTTATGTTCGTACGTTCCCAAGAAAAAACCAGACAGTGGACTGATGTCAACCATGTACTACGATACGAACATTTCTGGCTCAATGAATAAATTGTCGATTATCCACTATTATAACGAAACCAAAATTGGACCTGCCATAATGGACTAAATGTTGAAGAAATATACCACTAAGAGTAAAACAAATCCCTGGCCTATGGCTTTAGTTTTCAATGTCCTGGATATTGCGGCTTTAGTCAATTATTTTATCCTTCTGGCCTAACAACTCGGAAAAGGCCGCTGGCGCTTGTTCTTAGAACAACTAGGTATCGACTTATGTAAGCCACAAATCAAAACGCAGGATCGGAATAGTCAAATCCGAAGAGTGTTGTTAATAAATCTTTATTTTTTATGTTTTTTGTTTCATTATTTATTTGTTTTATTTTTTTATTATTTGTATTTTTTTTGTATATTTATTTATACGGGTAAATACTGAAAGTTTTAAGGTAAAAAATGAACCAATCGTGTGAGGGTTAAACAAAAAATGGTAGAAAAGTTTATGGAGGTGGAAAAAATTGCCACCGTATTTTATACAACAAGGCGCATCCGCATAGAAACCCAACTCCAACTGAATTTTATATAACTGTTGGACTCACCATCTTCTTCTATATTGGGATATGTTTTTTAAATTCTTTACATTTGTTGAAATTTTCCCTATTTTTAATTCAGAACACAAATGACATAATAAATTTAATTACGGATTGACAGTTTTTGTCGCGCTCGTGGCGTTCCTATTGTATTTTTACGGACGTTCTGTCGACGTTTTATATCATGTCGCTCGCATTGTGTTTTAGTTTTTATTTATAGGCCGCGGTGCGAAAAGCTCCCTCAGCGATGGAAGCAGTGTTAGGAGATCGTGGGAATTTTCCCATACTGTGAGAATTTCTGACCTGAAAAAATTTTGAGAGGGAGAACGGAATAATTTCGTCTCTCCGTACCAAATTATGGGAAAATTCGTACATTAAAAATTCAGAAAATATTTGATTAAAATTGACACATAGAATTGAGTTTTCCTGTGCAAGTATGTCAAATTAATTGCGAATAACCGTGAAACTTAAATATTGTGCATTTATCAAATAGAAAAGCTTTGAGAACTTTGATGAGAATAATGAAATAAAGCAATTTCACAAAGAACCGACACCTCCACATATGAGAAATGAGTTAAACGATACATTTTGATACTCTGAACATATTTTGTTAATAATGTTTATTTCAATTAAGCGGCGGAAAGCTTAGGGAGGGGGTTAAGGTTGGATCCAGTACATTTTGGAAAATCTAGTACAGAATCAAATTCCCTAGGCCCTGACACGAAGTTTGAGTACCCACACTCCTATAATCGGAGGCTTAAATAGCCTTCCAAATACTCACTTGTTTAGTATTTTCCATTTGATATTCGAACTGAGGTACTAGATTTTTCCCACGTTAGATCGGCTCTAACTCGATAGGGTTATGTCCGATCGGGAAAACGGATTTCATTGTTCGCCTCAGCTCGTTACCACCTACAATTCGTAAAAAATTATCCTCTGCATACTTTAGTGTGGGGGTAGGAACCCTCGGTGGGGGAGGGGAGGGTGGTTCCAATAACCGCATGTTGTATATCAGATTAGAGGTCTAGCCGAGCACTATCATGCAGTGTACTTTTGTGTACTTTGTCTCCCGGTTCAGAAAACTTTCTCGGGGACGTTTTTTCCACCGGGGAACCCATTTTCATGCATTTGGGTCGCTTACAATATATTTTTGCAGTTCGTTCTTCCATGACCACTTAGTACTGTTGTGAAAATTTCTGTCGTAGGAAATCACTTTCCACGATCCACCAATTGCGGACAATCAAGAACGGTAAAAAGTCCATTTTTTCACCCAAGAAAGTCGCTCAAGCTACATCCGTACGCCAAAATCTGTTGAGAGAATTATAATTCATCGTTCATCGTCATCTCTCATGTCTGTTGAAGACGGACTTAAAGTTGTATGAAAAGTGGTCATTCCCCTTTTCTTATGATTTTAAATGACTAGAACTGTGATTATGGATGAGAATTTGTATTTAGTAGCTGATATGTAGTAGCAATGATAGCTTTACTCTTAATTTGCGAATGTGTATTTATATAGGTCTCTCATATCAATAGAAACTAATTAGTTTTCAAAGCTAACGTGAGCTGTTCCATTTGTGTATTTCTTATACGTTTTGTTACCTAGAAAAAATATGTGGGAATTTGCATAATAATCTGTGTCAAAAAGTTCCCAGTGCACTTCCCCAGATGGAAGCTTTCCCAAGAGAAGTTTTAGGAAGTATAATATAGAATTGATTGCGGGAAATCTCGTTTACCTTCGGAGGAATTTTCCAGGAAGGCTTCCCAAGTAATATAGAATAAACTGAAAAGTTTTCTGGAAGTAATGTAAATATTTTTTCTATATGGATGGAAAAGGAAGATGATTTCGAAAACTAAAAAAACATACAACCAAACACTTTCACTTCTAATCAAAACTGTATTCAACTCTCTGAAAAATCGGAAATGCATTTTCACAACAATTTTTTAAGAATATTCTATTTTGAGGCGCAGGTAATTCAGTTTGAGCAGTTCACTGAAAATTGAATTTTTTTCCAAAGCACTTATTTAGGAAATTTAAGGAATATATCTGCTCGGATTTCTTCCTTCCAGATATCTTCCATACGAAGGTCTGATCATTTTTCCTGCTGGGAGCAAATTGTGAATGTACGTTAACATCTAGAATTCAACAATATTCAATTCAGAAAACAACTCCATGTCGTCATAGCAGCTCAACAGTTGTTCCCAAGAAAAGTAATTTTTAGGAGGGTTGATGACACGAGGCTCCGACATATTTCCGATTTAAGTCACATAAATAATTCACCTGTGACACATCTATTCCAATCATTTATATGTATGCGAAAAGATTGCATATAACTCAGCTACTGATTTGCTTAAAATAAATAGCATTTAAGTTTAAATTCGCCATCTACAAAAAAAAAACAAAAGCAACGTTCTTTTGTGACCACCACATACATATACAACTCCACACACAAGGACCAATACCTATAGTCCTGCATTTATGTCTGAATATTTTAATTTGATGAGGGTCTATTCGGGTTCCGTACTCAGAAACTCGAAAGTATTACTATCTGTGAGTTACAAGGATTAATGATCCATTTTCAAAACGCGAAAAGGCTCTTCCGGAATCCTGAATCACTAAATTGATTGCTATTTCGAATTAACCTCAAGATTAGTCTTGTCGCTGTTAATCTTGGAAGCAAGCTCATCTTAGTCCGCCAGATTTACTGAAATTTACTAGATATTTGCAGGGAGATGCGATGATCTCATAAACGCAAATTTTGCTGTAATCACTTTGCTGATGAACTCGAAATAAATAATTCCAGATTGAAGTGGAGTTATTTCCGGGACCGAATGGGGGGGGGGGCAATATAACCATGTCATTGGCTACCTCTTTTCAAATAAACGATTTTCATCCTTCTTAGCAAACTGTGGCAATTACGGGAGGCAGGTATTATCGAATTATGTGTAGGTGTACAACGGGGTCGTTAAGTTGTCTCAAGTCAAATAGTTTCAAGAGGGGTTAGTTGTCAGAGTTGATTTGATTTATAAAGCGTGCTACTGTGGAAACTCTTCATTGGGAGCTCTAGAACTTTGCACGGTTTCTTTCATGTAAGAAGTTAAAGCCCCTGCGATAATGTTTCATCTTATCACTTCCAAGGGCTTATTAAACTTGTGCTTATGGCAGGGCAGGCATCTCCTTATGCTGTTAGGCACTTAACTGCTTAAGATATATTGCTCATTTTTGCGCCATCAATCTTGTAGTATGGTTATAAAAGTACTTTAAAGTTAAGTCAGGCATATTATGCTTTACAGCAGAAGGAGACGAGGGAAGACAGTACGTTTTGAATTATACGATAAAGGCAACCGAGTGTATGTAGCAAGATGAGAGTGCCTTTCATTGTAACCATGGAGCCTTATTCAATTTATGAAATTATGATAAGCACACATAACGCAAAATATTGGCGTTTACGACGGCGGGTGTGATGTGAACGTAGTATGCACTCTGTGGTTATTTCTATGGAGATTAAGAATGAGTCTGAGTCTTCTTAAATGCCGTCTGCTGTGCTAATTATGTTCTTCAAAATATTTAATATCTTATGAAATTTACGATTTTTTTTAGTGCAATTATCACGTTATTAAAAGGCTCTTATTCAGCTCTTGTCAGCACTGTTTGGTCCATTTGAATTTTGTATCTCTTTAGAAAAGTTTTTGTAATGATGACAAAATTAAAAAAAAACTTATGAGCTTTCTGCAGTAATTTGTTAGCTTTAGGTTGTGAAATGAAATGATGTCTTCGATTGTTGTTATAGAAAAATCTTCGCCTATACTGTATCCACTACTGCTTTTTCCTTGAAGGAGGGATCGCCTTCCGGAATCATAGGTATATAGTGGCCAGTTCCATGGATTTTCACTTATTTCCATGATGTCCTTTTTTGAGGCCATTCCCTTTAACTCGTACACGAATTTGTCTGTCTATTTATATATTTCTTTTTTACTATTTTCTACACTCTCGTAGACCCACTTTTCGTCATTACAGCGAGCTGAAATTTGGCACACAAGTTCATGTCGCATGACAATTGAATCTATCACAATTTGAACCGGAAATTTCCATGGAAAACTCGGAAAATCGGGAAAATCATTTGAAAATTTGGTACAGATTTGATTAGTGATAAATCCGTTTCAGGAAAAATTCAGAGTTTTCCGGATTTTTCCGAAAAAAATTTCTGGAATTTTCCGACTTTTCCGGAATATTTTCCGGTAAAAAAGTTTTCTAAATTATGCAGGATCAAGTTCCCTATCAACTGGCATCATTACTTTCTCTCCGACAATGGTGAAAACTTGCAGAAAAAATCGAGGAAAAATCATGTAAAACGCTTTTACGGAGTTTTTCCGACCAATGAAGTGTTTGATCGTTTTGCAACCTAAAACAATGTTGTAGAGCGAAATGAGTTACATAAAATAACTTTTGTGGAAAATTCCATGGAAATCCCGGAAAAGCGGAAAAATCATCGGAAAAATTTTCATCGATATTATTTCTGATAAATCTGTTTCGGGAAAAGTGCAGAATTTTCCAATTTTTCTGGAAATTTTTCCGAAAATGTCCAGAATTTTCCGACTTTTCCGAAAAATTTTCCGACAAAAAAGTTTTATAAGCTATGCGGAATCATTTTTTTCCCGTCCTACTGGCATCAATATTTTCTCTTCAACAATCATGAATCCTTGCATGAAAAATCGAGGAAAATTCATGTAAATTTTTAAAAAAAATTCATAGTAATAGGAAAACGTCTGTGGAAAACATGGAAAATCGGGAAAATTCATGTTATATGGAATCAAGTTGGAATACAGCTAAAAAGCGCCGTTTAAAACATAATTTGAATTTCAGAAAACCGTTGCAGTACTTCAACGATTTGATAATCGAAAAATTTTTGTTTTCGGATCGGCACCAAACATGACTTAAAAATTGTTTTTGAAATATCTCCATGCAGCTCGTAATAACAATTTAGTTAACGTGAAAAAGGCAGAAAATAAAACAAGTAAAAAACGAGTTTTCAAACAAAACTGAGGCCAAGCCGCATGAAAAAGTAGAAAATAAACTTTTCTTCACACACAGAGGTGGACTCAGATTTTATTCGCTGACAATCACCGATATATTTCAGTATGATCAATCAGAGGTAATAAGTGATTTGATTCATGAAGAGAAAGAATATTCAAGAGAAATGTCCCAATCAAAAACTCTGAGTCCACCTCTGTGTGTGAAGAAAAGTTTATTTTCTACTTTTTCATGCGGCTTGGCCTCAGTTTTGTTTGAAAACTCTTTTTTTATTTATTTTTTTATCATCTTCTCAGTTTGTTGCTGCATTAATTAATATCACTGTCTCTCCGGCATTCGGCAAATCTTCTGATTTATTATTGGTGGATGATCCGTTTTAATGGGAACAGTGTCCTAATAACCTTGGTGTGGTTCAACTTATGATTTTGACTTATACGTTAGCACTAATCTCGTAATATTAAAACTGAACAGCATGTGATTTGTTCATTTAACGCAGTTCTACACTCAAATTTAGACAATATTCTATTAAACCATCGGATGATTTTGGAAATATAGGAACTGTCAGGCTATCTATTTTTGTGTTGAGATAATATGTTAAATTAACAAGGACCAATGGGTCATTCCATATAAAATAGGAAACAATTTTATTGAAATTTTACATACTTGGAGGGTTTGTGAAAAGAAAAATACAAAGTAAAAATTTTTCTTTTCGCGAGCTATGGCATTTCGCAAAATCGCTGTCTTAGTCTTCTTTAAAAATTCATAAAAATTTTTCTATTTATGCTAGGACAGTGAATATGGCTCATGAAAGATAGGATATCAGGCTATTTAAGAAAAATAGAATCTATTATGGTAGTATATTGGAGTGATTGGCTTAGACGTGAAGTCCAGGCTGCCAGCATGATCTGACAGATCACTCGGTGGACAGCGTTGGCTGCAGGGCGGCACGCTAGCTCACCGCGGCTATTGGCGGAGAGTGTGGGGAGGTTCCACGAAGACCTGCCGCTACCACCAGAAAAACACTATCCAGCCCTGAAGGGGCCCTTACACCACTTACCTTTGTACGTCGAAGGCGCTGATGTTCGCCCTTCTGCTGCTCGCCCCAACCAGCCAACGACATTGAGTGCAGAAATTGTTTCAATGTCACAAGCAGACTTGAGTCGTCTGGTCGAGTCTCGTCAGCAGCACAATCACCGTGTGGCCCACGCTGTGTGCTGCTGCTAGCCGTCGGGTAGCATACTGCTGCGTGCAGTACGCTACGACCAGAACAAATTCTCCGTATTACAGAGTCCGATCCGCACTCGATTGAAATAGTGGATATGGGCCGGCGTACACACTGCATTTGTTGCTGATGTGACACTCGGGGGAGGAATTTTTCCGCCCCCCTAGGTTCAGTCATCAAGTGACATAACGTTGAAGTATACGATAACGTGTACGCCGGCCTTATCACTTTGACTTCTCCCATGACGCAAACCCCGCAATTGATAGTATTCAGTGCAATGTGTTCGATGATTCAACGATTAATTAATAATTAAAAAAGTAATAATTTGTGTTTGAGTGGAAACAAAGTTGAAAAGAGCTAGTTTGAGAAATAAAAGGGCGTAGTGAATCACTGACATGTATACTATAGACTGACTCGTAATTCCCAGAATATAATACAAGCCATGAAGTTGGCGTTGACACTAACACATTAAAAGGTATTAGCGGGCCGGTAACAGCCATGAAGTAAGAGCACATTCTCACTGCTTTTGTATACTCATCATGGAGGAAGAACTAAGATTTCATCTAAAACAGGTCCAAAATCCTAAACCTATCGCTCCCACAGAGAAGTAATGAAGTTAAAACAAATTGCAGCCAAATATGTTTTTTTTTCCAATGGTTTGTTTGAAAATAGCATTTAGAACAAATTTATGAAAATTAAGCGTTTTTTTAAGGGGGGTTTTGCGTAATTGTTTAAAATAAAACAAAATTATGAACTGCCACTGACACATTGAAGGACAAATAAAAAGTTGGAAAAACAAAAACGTTAACAAGGAAATGTTTTGAATATTTTTTTGATATTTTTGTTTCGCTTCCCTTTTTTAGCGTTTCGTATCCAAAAACGGGAACTGTATTACTAAGCCTCCGATGCCCGTCCGTTCGTCACCGGACTGTATCTCATGAACTGTAATAGGTAAACAGTTGAAATTTTCGCAAAGTGTGTATTTCTATTGCCGCTATAACAACAAATAATAAAAATAAAATAAAATTAAAAATTAAAGGGGCCCCATTCAAGAAACGTGTTTTTTGGCGTATACATAGTGTTAAATTTTTTACGATGGTACGGAACCCTTCGTGTGCGAGTCCGACTCGCGCTTGGCCGGTTTTTTAGTTTACTTTAACTCGAACGGCACTTGAAAGAAGAAAATATAGCAGTGGATAGTACTCAACGAGACCTTTAATTTGTGATGTCGTATTGGAGCCACCCCTCGTTGGGGGTTTCTACCCCGCACTCCAATAGTATCCACGGTAAAAAAAATTCTTCTACGAATTGTAGCTGATAATTAGCTGAGGGGAATACCAAAAGTGGTTTTTGAAGCGAACATAACTCAACCGAGCGAATTTAAAGTGCGAAAAATCTAGTACTTCAGTTCAAATAGAAAAAGGGAAGTACTAAAAAAATGAGTATGAGGATCGAAAGATCTATGAAGATCTACTTTTTTTTTTAAAATTCGAAAATATAATGCAGACCCCGTCCCCCCGCGAGGTATCAAAGTTTGATCTAGTATATTTTGAAAAATCTAGTCCATAATCAAAAAGCCCAATTACTGTTTTGTGGTTAAATTTACTGCTGTTACTACACGAAATCTGCAACAACGTACAACAATAAATTTTGTTTAATTTTTCAGATCTTCGAAACAAGTAAAATAACGTAATAAATATAAAAAAAAAGAAATAATAAAAAATTTTCTATTCAACGAGAAGATATCTATTGAAAAATCATTGTTCAAGAACATTTTGATTTGATTTAATTTTTTTTATTTTCCACGCGTTTTCTTTGGAGTCTGAAATAAGCGCTATTTGCCGCAAATACGTCTTTCATTCACCGTCACTAAGAATTCTTGGCATTAATATTTCCAGTAAGTTAAGCTGGACAGATCACATCTTCTCGGTTGCCAAAGAAGCATCAAAATGTCTTGGTTTTTTGAAAAGGTGTAAGAAATATTTCAGCCCATCAAATATAGCGCTCCTCTACAAGTCTTACATCAGACCTAGAATGGAATACAATTCCCATATCTGGGCCGGGGCTGGTCGCACAGCCTTAGCTTCATTGGATATTGTCCAAAAGAGAGCCTGCAAGCTCATTGGCGATGTGGCAATTACTCGTCATATCGACTCGCTCGAGCACCGTCGCAATGTTGGATGCCTTTCGCTCCTTTATCGCTATATGCATGGTCAACGTTCTGATGAAAAATCTAGTCTGATCCCTTGTAGAATAGTTCCTGCACGCAATACTCGCGCTCATCCTTTTACCCTTCAAATTACCTTCGGCCGTACACTAAAATTCCGTGATGCTTTCTTATCCCGAACTGTGCGAATGTGGAACAGTCTACCATCTGCTGTCTTTCCTCCGGCATACAACCTGCGAAAGTTTAAGGGCGACATACATCGGCACCTCCGCCGCTCTCCTCATATCCCTTAATCCTTTCCCTATCTCCTTCCTGCCACGCTGTGCTTTGCATCATAGGGTATCCCCTGAGCTTGGCTTAAAAATATAAAAAAAAAAAAAAAATTGGTAATAAGAAAGAGATTAATCCTCAAATCATGAAATTCTCTCTACCGTAAGTCCGAGTAAGTGTCATCAAGATTAAACTTCTTTTGATGGGCAAAACCAAATTTCCCTTTAGTTATCTCAAGTGATCTCGAGTGCACTTTAGAAAAATTAAGTCCTGTCTTTTTGTTTCTATATATAAAAAAAAAATATGTTGATTACCAGATGGATCAGGACCAATACTAAAGCAAAAAGAAGCACACAGAAGTTGTGTTTTACCGGAAAAAACTTCAACCGTTGTCATTGTCTTAAATGGTGAAATTCAGGTTCTAACATTTCAAATTAAATAATTGAGTTCAGCTTTAATTGTGAAATTTATTCAGTTTTTTTATGGTGAAGAAAAATGCTCGCAGCGAAATCTTACATCTTCTACAGATTTCACCTTATCAACTTTTCTCGCATTGATGACAGGACTTCCGCATGAATCAATACATGTGTGTGTATGTACGTATATATACATGCTTACTATTGCCACAGTATTCAACGTAACTCTCAATATCTTTTATTCTACGAACAAAGATACTTTAATTAAGTCGTGGGAAGATACTCGTAAATAGAAGTTCTCTAGAAAATCCTCTTATTCTTTCCTTGATCTAGATACCTACCTAAGCGAAGCTGTGCTTATACAGCCCGCACCCTTCTACTTGTCTTGTTCTTGTCTGTAATCCACCCAGAATTAGACTGGTGATTTATTCGATTTTACGCGCTGCTTTGATTTATAGCATGTTGGCGTTTCATCGTTTAAACGCAAGTAAATGCTTTCTTTGCGATTGCTTTCTTTTTTCCGGGAAATGAGTTTCCTGAGCGACTTGATTTATTGGCTTCCTTAGAGAGAAAGTAATAGGCTTTTTGCACTAAGCACGCACCAAGCATATGGCCTTTTACAAATCAATTTCTATCATTTTTCGTGATGGCGTAGAAAATGATTGGGGGGTTGGATTGGTGTTTGTACAGAGTAGATTATGATTATGAAAGAAATGCTTTTCTTATTTTCATCATTTAGCGCTAATCATTGGCATTTATAATATAGAAAGTCCGATGTTCTATTTCTTATTACACAGATATACATAGTCGGTAAAGGGACACACACTATCTTGAAGTCTACTTATTCTTATTTTAAATCCAAAACACTATTTGATGATACTTCTGTTTCACGAAAATCACCTTTTTATATTGCTGAAAAATGTTTAATTTACGGTTTAGTCGTCAATATTATTTTTTTATACGGCACAGTTGAAATTATATGCGAAATTGGAAATATTTTCTGAGTCGATTTACTTCCGATTTTGGTAAGTATGGGAATTTTTCAATTTAAGATTATTGTTCTAATTTTGGTCTTCTATTAATTAAGTGTCTATTGTCGATCTATGTACCCACCGCTGATGGAGATGCCCCTGACAAAAATCTTTTAATAAAGTTTTTTATATTGCATTCAAATGTAAAATAAATATATAAATAAAGAATTCACGATATTCAAATAACATCAATTTAACATTTTACAATTGGTCCTTCGAGCCGGATATTAAAATGAAATTGCAATTCGAGTATGACGCTAAGTTCATAGCCATTAATTTAATTTGCTATAAAATTGCAATACAAATTTTTAAATAGAAACAAGCAGATCACGTACACATATTATATAACAAATTTCATGAAGGACATTCTTAGTGATAAAAATGAGCAGTAGGACTTTTAGTCAAAGTACAGATATCAATGTCTTTGCTGTCAGGAGATAGCCATCTGCTCGCATAGCCAAGCAGCTGTCAAGTCTTTGTCGAAACCTTTTACAACCTACAAGCTGGTATTGAAGTGTAAAACCACCCTAAATTCCCTCTCTGAGAATAATAGGGTACTCGTTACTTGGGTGGGTGCCAGATCACAGCATTATCGGCGGGAACGTAAAGGCGGACGAACTTGTTCATCTTGATGCAGCTTCGGAGGCATCCTCCCTCACCATCGGGATTGCAGCAAAATACCTTGCCGCTAATATTTCGGTTTGGACCGATCGCCAAACTAGCACAGTCGTGTTTGGTTAGATGACCCTTCGGGCAGAACTGTGGCGTCCTGAACGCACGACAAACCACGGGTGAATCGGGCAATATTTGTTTAGTAGTTTCTCGATAGTAATACTTGCTGGTCGTAAAAAGTACTAAATAAGTAGGCGATAATTTGTAAAAAAACTAAAATAAAAACAAAAACAGGTATGACAGTCTCACGTCGAATTTATACGGGATTAGTTCCTTATACAAAAAGCTAAGATTTAGAATTTTTATTATAACGTTTGGATAATTTTACTTGGCCGACAATAAAATAAAAGGAAATAAACATTAGATGTCAAGGAATTAAATAATAACCTTCTATTATTCTTTGTATAGTTATTGGGAATGTGCAGCTGGACTGGCTCAGACAGCAGTCCATTTTCTATTCATTATTTTCTTTTTAGTTACGCCACGAATCAGTTCACCAAGAAGCTTTGTTGAACTCTAGGTACTGCTCGACGTGACGACGAGCTACCACCGACTGAAAGGAGCCGATCCGCCGAGGTATTAACGTCAAGGTGCTCGCTGACACTCTTGTCATTTACGAGGTACTCACCGGCGGAAAGTCTCCAGTTCACTCGTTAAGATCCGTGAACTATATACAACTCGCTAAGGTCCTGAAAGATGATACTACATCATCTATTTCGTCACTCTATTCCCAAGAACAGGCTGACGAATAGTATCAATACGGATCGTCATATATGTATGGGCCAGCTTGACATTGGGTCAACTGGTCAATTTTCTTTCTTCAGGTACCCCTAATCCGAAGACTTCTTCTCCTGAAAATTAGCGTAGTTGTGTCATAGAGGCCAATACATATCTGTAAAGAGACTTCTACACCATCTCTGAAGAGGCTTCTGGGACATACAGGACTGCATTCAGCGCAAGCAAATAGCGGGTGTCTTGTTTCAAGTGACAGCTCATTCGCTAAAGACTACGAAGGAATTGTGGGGTAAGCCTAACCCAAACCTAACGAATAAGCTATTAGGACTACACAATCCAACCCTGATAAATGTGCTCTCAATTCTTACCAATTCTCAGGGGTCACTTGCACAAGATGGGACTCGTTGTTGATCTTGTATGCAGGGAATGCAGAAAGGAATCCGAAATCGCGACTCACTTTCTATATCCTCTCAGGAGAGCGATACAGATTTCTCGGACCACACCTTCTGGACGAACTGATGAACTGTATGAAGGGTTGGAGGCTTAAATTGACTTTTTTAACATAATCCATTTGAGAGCTATGACTTATAAGTCTGGAGGATGTAGAATGGGCCTAGTTGTGGCATACGTTTCAGGGACTCCAGCGTCGTCAGGCCCAGTGCCTATCTTCAATCCAAACCAATCCAAATCTTACCCAAAGTCCATATGTAAACTGTTGTTATTTCTCTCAATTGATATTCACCATACAAATGGCCTTACATATAATGAGCTATAAAAAAAGGTATTTTAAGATTCTTTTGATTGATTGAATTATTTAACCAATACCTACCTTGTTAGCAGGGGATTGAAATTTTCTGCACAAAAAGTGGAAGCAAAACAAATTTCGAAAACATAAATTCAAAGGTGAACTACTCTTTCGGAGTGTATTCCCATAAAACTTTTAGAAGTCTTTCAACCGGAAATTCCTTAAGATCTGAAAGGAAGCAAAATGTACTCATATATGTGTGGGTGTATCTATATACGCATACAGGTGGCACCACACACACAGAACATACCTTGACTATTCGCATAACATTTCTTCATAGAAAATAAAGTCAAGAAAAAAAACTGCTCTTAACTAT
The DNA here is from genome assembly GCA_963930735.1 of Dioctria linearis. Lineage (NCBI taxonomy): Eukaryota > Metazoa > Arthropoda > Insecta > Diptera > Asilidae > Dioctria > Dioctria linearis. Next base: position 1,121,964 of record OZ005742.1, on the reverse strand, counting down.
AGGTGGATGTACAAAAAAAAAAAGAAAAAAAAAGATAAAAAGCTTACAAACTTAAGAATAAAACGACGACACACTGGAGTACAGGAGCACAAAGAGAATTTCAACGTGAGAAAATGTGTGTAGATCCTTGAGGGAAATTTATGGATAAAAGCTTGAGTACTAGGAGCAAGACATAATGCTTTGCGATTTTATTGCATTAAACTGAAAGATAAAGTTCATTTCAGATGAAATTCGACGAAGTTGCTTCTCCTCTCGTAAATAATAGGACAAGTAGTAGGTGCAGGTACAGCAAAGGTATATACAGTGGGAAAAATATGGGAATTTTCGTAAAAACTTTTCCAATTTTAAACTATCTACCATTGCATACCTGCTGCGTCGCACAGGGTGATAATTATATCTTCTGTAGCCAATGTTGCAATGCAGGAAGTAGTTGCTTTTAATGTTTTTTGTTTTATGGCTGTGAAAAATGTGAGTTATAAATTTTTTTCCAAATTTAATTCTTGTCTGGATGCCGTTCGAAACGTAAATCAGAGAGAAGAATTCGATGAATTTGTTTTCCCCGTTTCCTACATTTTTGTCGGATGTGAAAATGAATGCAATTTCCAAAAAATATAGAAACCGGTAAAAGAAAAATCAGTTTAATCGATAAATTATGAAATATACTTTCCCAGATAATAAAAGCTTCTGAGAATAAAGATTTCTACTTTCATTCCCCTTTCATTATATAATGTTTGTTGTTGCTAATTGATTAGGGATTTAAAGCATTTCGTATTTCTTCTGAATCGAGTCATGCAGACATAAATTGAATTACAGTAAAAAGGCAGATTCTTCTCTCAATTTGACGTGAGGGTATGATGTTTGCGAGCTCAAAAACTGTCAGATAAGAAAAGCCCTTATCTTCTGAAAATTTTATGGAAATCGATCCATTGAGTACAATGAAGCGCATAAAACCAGATTCAACCTGCCACGAACGGATAACGAAAATGTTATTTAGCTTAATTTAAAATTTTTTTGCAAATCTTAGCTATGGGAATAGCTAACAACAAAGATTCGTTTTCTCTGGTTGAGTTCCCCTAAGACTCTCTCTACCCATGAAATAACACGGACTCGTACTTAATATCAGCACAAATATAGAAAAGACTAATATTTTTCAGGAACTTTTTCTATTCAAAGTTAAAGTCGACTTTTTAGTGAAATTAAAAAGAACACACACACGTTAACCCTTGGACTAGCTCTTTTGGTGTCCCACATGGCCTTTGCCATGTTCATCTAGATTCTAGAGTAAATATCTGGAATTGTGGATATCCACCGGGACTACTATGTAATATTGCTTAACCTACCCAGTGATGATTGATTGCAAAGATTTGCTCGCAGGCTAACACTGTGCTACTATATTTTACGCTTAGGCAGTTTTTGCTGCTGCTGGCTGACTGCCCAACCATCCATCAGAAATAGGAATATGAGAGAGAACCACCCTCCTCCATAGAGGAAATGCAGGTCATAGGTGTAATAACGAGTCTTCTGTACGATGCTGGTGATGTATTCACAACTTTTCATATTTTTGCCCCTTATCATGGCCACCACATCCGGCGCATGAAAATTTAATTTTTTTTTACTTTTTACTCGAAAATCTCTTCATAACTGAGAGATTATTGATGAAGATGTGAATTTTTTTATCGAAATGTGTTAACAGATGAAATAAAATTCACCACTGGATATCAGGAAATTGTCTTGTTAAATATTTATGTTATATATCGGGGTCTGAAATGATTCAGTTTCATTTACAATGCGAAAAAATAAACAAAAAATCTGACATTAGTTCCATATCTGATGAGTAGATGGCACTTTAATCATATTTTTATTTGATTTATTAAGAGTAGAGTTTGCTACGCTGCATACATAAAATGTAGCTTTTCTACATCAAGACATGCCCCATAAAAACTAGAATTTCTTTTTTTGAACCATATCAGAACTGCGTTCCTGGCTTTAATTAAGGAGCTCCAGACAGTGCCATTTAAAGGGATACTTACATTTGAAAAAAAAAATCATATCTGGTCAGATCTGTACTTCAGAATGGGTGAATTAAAATATCCCAGCGAAATTTCCTCAAAAATTTCTTGAACGTGATTTTAAAAATGTCCTGAATCATGGTGTAGTTGTCCCATTTTTATGAGAAATCTGTTTAAAATTTCATAATATGATGCCATGATCTTTCCGTCCAGAAAATCTACTATGATCGCTCAAGCAGAATACAGTTGTCATCATTTTCCGTTTGAATTTTTTCCTTCCAACTGGTTCTCTTGGTACCTACTGCTTTCGATGGAAGGGTTGTACCTAACACGAAGAAAAATTCGATAGAGTTAAATGACCTATGGAAATTTCCTTAGGTAATGTAAATTAAATGTTAAATAGTCTTCGCTATTTCTGCAATAGACACATTCTAACTAGTTGAAAGGTTGGCAGAATTGAACCTAGGAAAATTATATATATACAAATCCACCGAAATATACAGACAAATTTCAAAAAACATTAATAATAGATTAGATTAATAAAATCAGGCATATGCGAATTCACAGCCTTTCCGAATATTTAAATTGTACAATAGCAATAGAAATAACTTAAAAAACATACAATGAATAATTAAAACATGCAAATAATAACTAAGCAAATATAGAATAAATAAATAAAAATACATACCTTACAAAATAATAAATAAATAATGCCTAATACGAACCCAGCTTAAACATTAACGCTAGCAGCGCCACTGAGCAAAAAGACAGTGAAGACGAGAAGCAGCGATTCTGACGGGCGAACGACACTTGTCGTTTTGGTCCAGCGGCGAACAAGACATGTTTTTATTTCACGACGGACAAACAGGAAAAGAATCAGTTTTCATCCCAAAAACGAAAAACAGCAAAGGATAGTCATCCTCATTTCACCAATCTGTATATTTCATAATAACCAATCTAAAGGGCTATTTTCGGTCTAAGGAACGCCAAGATCAAAAGGGAAATTTTCTGATACGTCCAACCACCAATTTCAATTTTGCGTAGTCACGCCATTTACCGGGACTTCGAGGATTGCGCGGAGGGATATCCAGGCAAGACAAGTAAAGGACAATTAAAAATACATAAAAAAGAAAATAAACAAAATAAAACATCAAATAAATTACTTGAATACATACAGACATATAAATTTGAGAAACTAACCTAATTTGTAGTGTAGCCCTAACTGAAATAATTATTTTGGAAGCAGGGCGGCCGCATAGGGTTCTTGTGTTGGTTAACAATTGTCAGAAGTTGTGAATTCGCAAACAGCCAAAGGCAAAAATTATATTCATAGACTGAATCGGCTTGGTTGTCTTTATTTTAGTATCATTTGTAGGGAACATCCCTTACGTAGTCACCCAATCCACAATTTTTTGACCCTTGACATTCATTTCTGAGTTAAATGTTGAAGTGAACGGTCTCCCACAGCGAAGATCAACTTCAATTATCTCTATTCCCTCTTTAAATCGTTTGATCTTCTCATCCATATTTTGCTTTGCTTTCCCCAGTTCGATTTTATCAGAAATTTACATATTGTTTGCATGAATCTCTAATTTTATTATCGCAGAAAATTGGCAACATTCAATAGACAAAAATATGAAGCCTATGATAACTCGAATTTCTTAGAATTTGTATACTATTTCAAGGCACTATTTTAGGATGCACTGCAAGTTACTCCGATCAATGCTGGTATAGAAATGATGCAAGTAGTCGGGAAATTTTTTACGTCACTTGCATATGTCACATAATGCTAGACTGACCAGATTTTTTTGGGGAATCCGGGGACATTAATTTAAAATATTTTTTTCTCAGTCTTTATTCGAATTTAAATTAGAAAAAAATATAAAACAAGTCATATTCAATGTATACATGGTTTTCCGGTGGAAATGATTCATATTTGGTATATCGAATTTCAAACTTATAAATTTTATTTTTATTTATGTTCTATTACCATTTAAGAAATATTTTATTATACATACTTATTCACTCATGTTACAATAAACAATTATCAAGCTAATAAAATTAGTTCATAATGCAGATCTGTGCCCTTCTTAAAAAACTTCTTGGAATGTTAATATGTTGCAATTGTATCCTGTTCAGTTGGTGTGATTTCCCGAGATTACATTTTAAATATCCGTTGGCGTTAAATCTGGCGATCGTGACGGCCATTGAATAGGACCACCGCGACCAATTAATCGTTAGTGGTACTTTTCATCCAGCCAATGTTTTACTGCTCTGGTGCTATGTGTAGGCGCTTCATCCTGTCCTCTTCCGATAATAAAAATTTCATCTCTCAAAATACCAGGAAAAATGTTTTCCAAAACATGGAGATAAGTTTCTCCGTTCAAATTCCCTTCGAAATTATAAGTTCCGATCAGGTACTTATCCACAAGACCTGCCCGAACCATGAAACCAAACCGATCACTGGTACAAAATGACTAAAACACAGAGCAGCCTACTGGCATTCAAACGGATTCGAAATCTAGTTAATAGGAAAGTTCGAGATGCTAAGCGAGGGTTCTATGGTGACAAATTGGACACTACTATCCCTTCGAAGAAACTCTGGCATACACTTCGTAGTCTTGGAGTAACCAGCAATAAAAATTTGGACTGCGAGCTAAATCCTGATGACCTTAATAAATATTTTGTATCGCATAGTAGCAACGTTAATATCATATCTTCGTGCGCGGATATGGTGCGCCCTTTGGCACGCCCCGCTGACTCTGGATTTAGCTTCCGTTATATTGATGCGAATGAAGCAATCGACATCATTAACTCTATTCGTTTAGAGGCAATAGGTCCGGATAACTTACCACCCAGCTTTGTTAAGCTGCTGTTACCCTTCATAATTACACCTACACTACACATTTTGAATGCCTGTCTAACTTACAGTGAATTTCCCTCACTTTGGAAGGAAGCTGTAGTGGTTCCCATTGCTAAAAACTCCTCTGCAAAGGAGCCATGTGGCTTCAGACCAATTAGCATATTATGCTTCCTTGCTAAGGTGCTGGAAAAAATCATGTCTAAACAAATACAACAGTATCTATTCCAACATAACCTTCTCAGTCAATGGCAGTCTGGCTTCCGCACTGGTCATAGCTGTGAGACAGCTCTATTGAAAATAACGACTGATATTAGAACAGCCCTTGACAATGATCATCTCGTGTTCTTAGTTGCTTTAGATTTCTCCAAAGCATTCGACACTGTGGATCATTCTAAGCTTCTTGCTAAGCTTCTTGCACTTTTTGATTTTAGTTCTCCTGCTGCCAAACTTATTGATAGCTTCTTAACTAACCATGGCCAGTGGGTCAAGGTCACTAATCATGTCTCCTCGAGAATTAGTGTGACATGTGGCGTTCCTCAGGGATCTATTTTGGGTCCTCTCATGTTTAGTTTGTTCATCAACGATTTACTAACTGTTGTTTTACACAGCAAAGTTCATATGTATGGTGATGATGTCCAACTATATCTTAGTCGTCCCATTGGCTTGGTTGAAGATTGCAGGGTGAATGAAGATTTGGAACGAATTCACGAGTGGTCTGTCGTCAATGGTCTCTCATTGAACCCCACCAAGTCGGTGGCCTTACCCTTGTACAGACACACTATCGACCCTTCACACCTATTCCATATTTTTCTGGAAGGCTCTAAAATTTCCTTTGTTTGTCGGGTACAAAATTTAGGCTTATTCTTGAATTCTAGAATGACTTGTTGTAACCATGTAAAAGCCTTAGACGGCTGTGGTTGTACGCCAATATTCTCTCAACTACTACATGCATAAATCTGGTGAAGTCTTTGTTATTACCACATTTTTCATTGGGATCTTTGATATTCCTTAGACTAGATGCCGCCTGCAAGCGGAAACTGGAAGTAGCTTTCAATGATTGCACTAGATTTGGATTTGGTTTGCTGCGATTTGAAAACATTACGCTATTTAGGAATAAAATCATTGATTGCTCTCTGGACATTTACTTACCGCGTAAAGCATTACTATCACTCCATAAAATTCTGTATAGTGGCGTACCTTCTTACCTGTTCGGCTTTATTAATTTTATGCATAGTGAAAGACATTTGAATCTAGTTTTACCTCGCTTTAAACACTTAGTTAGTACTTGATGGTTCTTACTTTGTCCACATAACTCGCGTTTGTAATACACTTCCACCTGAGATTCAGCGTGCAAGATCAGTAGCATCTTTTAGGCGTTTGATCAGTGATTTTCTGCGTCCACCTTAATGATTCTGCACACTCACGGACTTGGGATATTTTTCCTTTTCTTTTTTGTTTAGCTTTAGTTTTTGATTAACTAGATTAATTTTGAACTTTCTTTTCAATAATCTCTGATTGTCTTTCTTTTCTTATTATTTTTCTTATTTCATTGAATTTTTTTTATTTTTCCTTCTTTATAGTAATTTTATGTCTTTCATATTGGTTCTCTCTAGTGCCTAACTCTCCATTTATAGAATTATAGCTTGTCTTGTTTAATGTACTTAAGTAAAGACTTTTGTCTTATTGTACTGATTTTGAAATAAAGAATTGTAATTGTAATTGTAATTCACCTGATGGATATTATGTGAATTTGCCTGTTGTCAATTATGTCAATTGCGAAGACTTAGGAATGCCGGCCTTCTGAAAAAGAACTCATCATTACGTTCAGGAAAAATCTACATTTATAATACTTACATAAGGAACATTCCCTGATGAATCTCTCCTAGTAAATACAGAGCCAGTGTTCAAAAGATCATTATATAACCTCTGGTAGAATGTGGCACTTGGACATATCTCATATCTTGATGCTATTAACCTAAAAATTAATAACACAAATCCAACTTTCTACCATAATAATGAATCTAGCTTGCTTAATTTAATTATCACCAATAAACCTGATTTGATTAAATCTCATACAGAGGTTCTCCTCTCCCTGGAATAAATGATCATTCTGCACTCCTAGCCTCAGTCACAAATTATAAAACGGTTGATTTGGATAGCTTTCATCGGATGCTTTTGAATGGGGTTATATCTACTCCAAAAATAACACCACAGAGCAAGTTGAATATTTCAACAATGTTATTAGTAATTTATATGATGAAATCATTGATTAATGAGCGAAACTTTGCCTATAAATCGTGGAGAGGAGAGATATGGCAGCCCTGATGCTTAAAAGTAATTACAAAAGGATACGAAACTTAACCACGGCTGAAATTTAAAAGGCCAAATTAAATTATTATCGTGGTAAATTTAACCCATTAGTGCCATCAAGGACCATTTGGAAAAACATAAAGGATTCAGGAATTACTGCCAACAAAACTAATTCTACTTCCTTTGATCCAGATGCAATAAATGCATTTTTTGTAAATAATCCTTAGGGCAGTAATTATAATAATCCACCAGTATTCCCATCTCATACTAATGATTATGATATACAGTTTTCATTTAGAATTGTTACTTTGAGTCTGTTAAATCCAATGCGATTGGATCGGATGGTAACTTATTATTAGACCTATTGCATATATTATCAATACTGCTATTACGACTTCATCCTTTCCGCTACAATTTAAAGTTGCCGCCAAAGTACATCCGACAATGAAAATATCCCAGCCCTTCGGACCACATGATTTTAGCCCTATAAGTATCCTTCCAGTATTATCTAAGGTCACAGAACGATTACTCTTTGAGCAAATTCAGGCCTTTGAATCGCAAAAAAGCAATCATGCTGTAGACCCAAACATAGTACTGTTTCCTCACTGTTGCACCTTATTGAATCTTGAATTTTCCTAAGGCATTTGATTCCGTTGAGTTCTCTTTTATTTACGAGTTCTATTTTACTCCATCGGCAGCTAATCTCATATTGTCATATTTAAACGACCGTAAACAGGCCACAGTAGTAAAAAATCGTACCTCAAAACTTCTCTCACTTTGTTCCGGTATTCCACAAGGATCAATATTAGGCCCGCTCCTATTCACGATGTTTGTCAATGATATCGTCATGGTTCCTAAATTCTGCTCAATTTTACTGTATGCTGATGACGTTCAATTGTTTCTTCCCTCATCCGTTAACCAAGCTGCCAATAATATTAGTAAATTTAATAGCGACCTAGCTTGCATAGTTGACTAGTCAGAAAGAAACAGAATTTTTTTGAACTCTAGCAAAACTCAGATCATAATTCTTTTTAACAATGAAATTGATGTTTCCTTGTTTCCTTCTCTATGTATAAATAAAATCAATATCGATTATAAGTCTGAATTAAAAAATCTACTGATGATCATTGACAATGTCTTGTCATGGAGAAGTCATATTGATTTAACTGTCTCGAAGATCTATCGTGGCTTAAAGAGTTTATGGTGACATGCTGCGTATACCCCACGGCTACTACGTGAACGTTGGTCAAAGCACTTTTTTTTTGTTTCTTTTTTTAAAGGCAGGGGACAGGAGACCCTATCCCAAGCCCGGAGGCCATAGCGGTTCATTGTGCTGTCCTGCTAGAAGGCCATTCACCAAAACCTTCCTGTCCTCTTAATGAAGCGCATCGGGCAGACCCTAGAGTATATAGGCTGCACCGGGCGAACGCCGGACACGCATACAAAAAGTGTTCGGTTGTCTCTAGCTCTCCCTCCAGGCAGGACAGACACTCAGGGCTGTCAACAACTCCCATCCTTGTTAGATGAGAGTGAAGTGAGCTGTGGCCGGTGATGATGCCAACCACAGTTCTACATTGTTTCCTTTCGAGCCCCATGAGAAAATCGGGGAAATTCCCATTGGGCCCATCAAGAAACAGTGTTGTACACCAGCAATTATTCAGGTTCGCCCATCTCTGCCGATGCTTTCTATGAACATCCGCTTTGATGAGAACACCGATACTCGAGTTGGCAACACCTACGGCGGGTTCCGGTTCGAAGAACGGAGAATTAGAGCCAGCCCTAGCTAAAAGCTCAGCCCTGTCATTCCCCATGATCATATCAAGGGCTAACGTCACTGCCATTGATATGGCGAAGACTTCAGCCTAGAAGACAGCAGTACTGGTACCCATTATCACTTATCGAGATTGCGTCTACTGAAATATAGATAGTTCAAGTCGAAGAAGGCTTAAAGTTTCTTTTAATGACTGCGCTAGATACATTTTTGGCCTTAGGAGATATGATCATGTCTTAGTCGTTTTTAGGAGAATCTTTGGATGCCAATTTGATGACTATTTTCGCTACAGACTGTGTGTCATGATGCATAAAATTATAAATAAGCACAGTGCTCCATATCTTTTTGCTCATATAGAATTCCTTTCTTCGCAGTGAACTCGGTTACTTTTACTTCCGCGATTTAGGTTCTTGCTTAGCTCTCGCTCCTACTTCGTTCATGATGTCAGGGTTTTGATTTTTTTTTTTTGAAAGGCAAGGAGACAGATGACCCTATCTCAAAGCACGGAGGCCAAAAAGCTCATTTTGCTGTCCTGCTAGAAGGCCATTCACCAAAACCTTCCTGTGCTCTTAATGAAGCTCTTCAGGTCTTGGTGAGGCAGGTTTTTCAGCTTATCCACAGATAGAAGGGCAGACCCTAGAGTATATAGCCACCGGGCGAAGGCCGGACATGCACACAAAAAGCGTTTGTTTGTCTCGGTCTCTCCGTCCAGGCAGGACAGACACTAAGGGCTGGCAACAACTACCATCCTTATTAGATGAGCGTGAAGTGAGCTGTGTAAGGTGATGATGCCAACCACAGTTCTACATTTTTCCTTTCGAGCCCCATGAGAGAATCGGAGAAATTCCCATTGGGTCCATCAAGAAACAGTTTTGTACACCTGCAAGTATTCAGGTTCCCCCATCTCTGCTGATCCTTTCTACGAACATCCGCTTTACTGAGAGACGACCCGATACTCGAGGTGGCAATGCCTACGGCGGGTTCCGGTCCGAGGAATGGAGAAACAGAGCCAGCCCTAGCTATAAGGTCAGCCCTTTCATTCCCCATAATCCCCATGTGACCAGGAACCCACAGAAGGGACACCTTGTTCTGGATACTTAGCTTATCCACAGAAGCCCTACAATCCCCCAGTAACTTAGATGTTATCCGAGGGCCACTCAGAGCCATCAAGGCTGCCTGACTAGCCGAGAAGATAGCAATGTCCTTCTCCTTGATTTGCATGTCAAGGGCTAACTTCGCTGCCATCGATATGGCGAAGACTTCAGCTTGGAAGACAGTGGTGTGTCTACCAAGTGAGTATCCTCAATTCCAACATCAGGCTCAGGAAAGTAGACACCCAACCCAGCTCCCTCATTAGTGAGAGAGCCGTCGGTAAAATTTTTAGAGCGGACCGGAGAAGGCTCGATAAGGCACTTCCCTCAGTCCACGATTTCCTTCCAGGAAAGCTCACAGAGAAGCGACGCCCAAACCGAAGCACAGGTACGATCGAATTCTGTCATTGTTGTTGTTTATAAGTTGTTCTAATTGTTTTAAATATTTTTATTTGTCCTTTAGCATTTAGTTTAGCTAGCGTCTTTTTTTTACACTTTGTAGAGCCTTTTGCACCTATTTTTAATGAATTTTTAAAAGAGCCAAAGACCCATATACGGGAACGATGCTCTCTATTACCACGAGTTCGCCTTCAGTATAGACATGGGGTCGCTTATGTCGTTCGTCGAATCAGATCTTCCACTTTCATCGTTCTTTGTTAATGTTGTGCACTACTTCGGCACATTTGGCTGCAATATCCACTAGTGGAATCTCATCAAAGTACTCGGTTTGAAGAGTTTGCAATAGATACAAATCCCAAGCTTTTGGCTGTTCAGTCGAACATCGTAAGAAGTTCAAGATCGATTGATTCGCTCGCTCTACTTGTTCGTTGGCTCTTGGAATGCGAACAGCTACAGCTTGGTATGTCGAATTCAATTTGCGGCGCAGCATTCTTCAAAAAGCTTGAAGTGAAAGCAGTTCCTCGTTCAATGGTAACTTAAGATGGCAATCGAAAGTAGGATGACAATTCGTTAAGTATGCTGATAACTGGCTGTGTTTTAGTTGTTTTTGTTGGTTTAACAATGAGATATCGACTAAAGTGATCGGTAATGGCTATGATGTAAAGGTTCTCGGATTTGCTACGGGGAAACGGATCTAAATGATCGAGATGTACTACTTTAAACGGCACGGGTTTAACTTCATCGCAGTACATTTTCCATTATAACTCCTATTATAACAGCAGCTGATGCAGGAGGATTAGTAATCCTTTATATATGTTCTGATACGCGGAAACCAAAAAACTTGTGTGATTCGTTGAATGGTTTTGTGCAATCTAAAATGCCCTGAATCGTCATGACACGTTTTTGCTATTCTCCACCGTACAGAAGATGGCACAACAAACTTTAGTAGATCATCGACTGGACAGTATAGACGGTTATTTCGAAAGCAGTAATCGGTCCTGAACTGTAAAACTAGTTCATCTTCGGTTTCAGATTTTAGCTCTCATAATTCTTAGTAATTTTAATTCTTGCTTTTGCATACTAAGTAGCCAATTATTGGTTGTAATTTCTGTTCGATTAATATTACTCATAACTACTTTGGTTATTTTTTGCGGCTCGACTGGTGCACGACTTAACGCATCGACATGTGACATGACTCTTGGAATTTTAAGAGCCATCGTACAATTCTCGGTACTAGCGGTTTCACATTTTTCATGGTACTTATAGCGGCACAATCTGTTATTACTTGGAAATAATTCTTTTCCAAGCAAATAGACTCTAAATCTTTCCAGGGTTTCTACTATAGCTAAGACTTCTATCTCGTATCTATGATAATTTCTTTAGGCATCTGTGCAACGCCGACTATAATAATATACTGGTTTTTGGTGATTCCGGCTAGGATTATAAAGTGCTAACACCGAACTACTACAAAGAGCGTCAAATGCTTTTTGCTGCTCATCGATCCAATGAAAACGCACGGATCCTTTTTTTTCGTCTGGATTCGTCAATGGTCGAGCTATATGCGCATATCCTTTTACAAATTTTCTGAAAAAATCCGTTAATCTTACGAATCGTCGGACGCCATTTACATCATTCGACTCTAGAAAATCTCGAACGGCATTGATTTTTCTATTCCCGGGATGGATTCGTTTTTTATTAATACGGTGTCCCAGAAAGTCGATTTCGTCAGGAAGGAAGACATATTTATTAAGGCATAAAGTAAGTTATGAATCTGATAATATTTGAAGAAAACTGTTTAGCTTATTTAGACCTTCAGTTGCGTCCACGCTGGGTATAATGACATCATCCAAGTAAACGATAATTTCTCCCGGTTGCATACGTTTCGCAAGTTCATTCATGGTACGTTGAAATATACTTGGGGCATTGATGAGCCCAAATGGCATAGGTTCGGTTAGGTTAGGTAAGAGGGGTGCCGCTGGACAACCAGCCAGCCTCACTTAGACCTCCAATGGGTCCATTGTGCCCCTAGATCTCATGAGATAACCCTTCAAGCCGTGGATTTATCCTGCTTTCCTTGGGAAACTCAGGATATATCCAAGACCTTTAGCCTAGATCCATCCTGCCTCACTCAGAAAACTCAGGATATCTCTGAACTTTATACTTTGAAGCTCCCCCCGACTTTAAAAGAAGTAGCTACCTAGTAGCCTACCTCTTTTATTCATCAGAGCGGGGCATTCGCAAAGCACATTCAATTTCCTCCGAGTCCCTACAACTCCTGCAGAAATCGGTCGCCGCCATTCCCAGTCTTCTAGCATAGTCCCCTATGGCCCAGTGACCCGCCATGACCCCTACTAGATTCCTGGTATTTGCTCTGCTGCTGTTAAGCAGTTCCCTTGTCTTTTTCCTGTCATATGGAGGCCACAATTGCCTCGCAATACGACAGGTATCCCTGCTGGTCCATCGGAGGCCTTCCTTTAAATAGACTTTCCTGATGATTTCCTCTTTTAAAACTCCGATTGGGATCCTCACGTAAGCTACAGCTGCGGAGCTATCCAATTCGGAGCCCTTTTTGGCCAACTCATCAGCCATCTCGTTGCCCAAATGGCATACAATTTTTTTTTAAATTTTCGGCAATTGGTATTTGGTAATACTCCGCCATCATATCGAGAGTCGTAAACAAGGTATTTCCAGAAAGCAGATGGAGTTGTTCTTCAACTACTGGCATCGGGAATGTTTATTTAATGGTAATCGCATTTAAAGCTCGGTAATCGACACATAGACGCTCTTCGCCATTAGATTTGCTTACAAGCACAATTGTAGACGCATTTGGAGATTCGCTTTTCTTTATTATTTCTTGCTGCAATTATTCATCGGTTATTTCTCGAACTTTTTTCCATTTGGCAAACGGTGTCCTATACGGATGTCGGCTGATTGGTACGTGAAAGTTTAATTTGATTTCATTTCATTGGCTCTACATTTTCCAAGTTCTGACAAGCCATTTGAAAAACACTGTCGGAACGCTTCCACCTGCTCTCGCTCGAACATTCTCTGATATTTTCGCAATTATCCTTTTCAATAACGATGCGAGCTTCGTCCGTACAAAGTATTCGACTGCTAATAGACTACCTAACAGCGACACATTATCCATGGTAACTGATGCTGTAATTGCCCATTTTCATTTAAAAGTTGCTCCAACGAACCCCTTTCAACATTTTTCCGTATAGAAGGTTTCGCTATTGAAATCATCTGCCAATGATTTGCATATTAAAGAACACTCGCTTCCCCTATCGACGAGTGCCATCGTTTGAATACGTTTTTTATAACAGCTTTAGAGAACTCCTCAAATGTCGTAATCTGGCAGATACTATTTTGTAAACTCGTCGTATTAGATCAACATTCGTGTCAGCTATGCCCTGACTTTTGACATGCGGTACATCTAGGACGACGTTGAGGTTTTGGACTCTTATACATAAATGACCTCGCTCGAAACAGTTGTAGCACATAGGATCCTTATTTTCTGTGTTCGCTCTTGATAGATTGGGTGATTGCACATTACCTGTAGGTTGCTTCTGGACATGCAGTAATTTGTCGTCATACTTATATGAACTGTTTTCTAAGAAACGACGAATAGCGGCTAACATGTCATTAGGTGTGTTCAAATTTATACTTGCAATCGAATTTTGAAGCGGCGAGTGATTTAACCCTACTCGGATGTATTTCATTATGGCGGCATCGTTCAGACCTCCTTTGGAATCCTTCGAATGCATTGTGGAAAAATATTCTTCCAAATTTTCATTTTTTGTATTCATCATAATTGTCGGAGGAAATACTTTTAAAAATTCACTGGCAAATGCATTCCAGCTTTGAAAAATTGTAACGATATCGACCCAGGTTTTTGCTGCTGGTCTGCTTAATATAGTCTGAACGGCAAATAAAAGCGTGTTCTCGTTCCATTCATACGCTTGGATTAATTGACTTATGCTTTTTATATATTGGTCGGATGATAACACGAGCTTTCACCTATAGGGTGGTAGCTAGGCAGAATATTGATTATATCTCTGATGGAATGAGACAACGATTGACGCAGGAAGATCTCAGAATGCAAATTATTACTTTTGCTTAGTTCAGGATATAAGTTCTTTGGCAAATTATCGTCCTTTTGCGTCGAAGTATTGTTTGCAGCTCCTTCAATTGAAACAATTCGGTTTGTTGTCATAGAATTAGTTCTAGCAATTTTACGACCAGCGCTGTGTGTTTGTTCATTCTATCTTGTAACCCCTGAACATCATTTTATTGTTTCGTCAGAATTTTGTTCTAGTTCGGCAGTAAACTAGTTAATCGAATCACTAGCTCTGCCTTAGTACCGGTTGTATCCTCATTCATTTTTTGAAGAACATCTTTGATTTATCGAACTTTCAATTTAGCGATGCATACTGTAGTGTTTATAAATAAGAACTGCAATCAGTGCTGGGCACCGTTAATAAAAAAATTAACTTCGTTAATCCGTTACTAAAAAAGTTATTTATTTTCCCGCGGACGGGAATCGAACCTACACTTGTTAGAATCGGTCAATGATGGAGAAAGAAGAATTTTAAGAACTTTTACTTTTAATGATTCTAAATAAAATTTATAAATGCAAAAAGAAAAAACAACCGCCTCGTCCGGGATTTGAAACCGGGACCTTCCGCTTGCCGGGCGACTGCTCTTACCACTGAGCTAACGAGACAGATGATTTTCCCTCTTGCATTTATCAATTTGTATTTAGCCCACTAAGCCACGATTTGCTTTCAGCTGGCGTTGAATTTACAATTTATTTGTGCGCTTTCATCGTTACTGGTTAAGGCCAGCTGAAAGCAAACGTGGCTTAGTAGGCTAGTTACAAATATGATAAATGCAAGAGGGAAAATCATCGGTCTCGTTAGCTCAGTGGTAAGAGCAGTCGCCCGGCAAGCGGAAGGTCCCGGTTTCAAATCCCGGACGAGGCGGTTGTTTTTTCTTCTTGTATTTACAAATTTTATTTAGAATCATTAAAAGTAAAAGTTCATAAAATTCTTCTTTCTCCATAAAAAAGTTAACTTCGTTAAACGTTAAAGGGTTACTTTACTGAAAATTTAACGGAAGTTAACATTAATCGTTAACTCCCAATAGTAATTGTAATCTTTATGTTATTGGACTAGTGAAATGAGTAAATATATTAAACGTATACCCTAGACGCACGGAACATATCAACGTTCATTGACAGAGCAATGATCATTGCATAGTTCGTGTGTCACTGCATCATTGGCGCAATGGTCATTCGTTTCGTCATTGCACCAATTACGCCTCCACAAGCTCATTCGTTTGCAATTATGCATTGCATGTCATTTTTTTTAGCGATAAGCACGCTTTCAGCGGTGAGGAACTGCAAGTTATTGTGAAAACTCAGCTGATTTTTCAGCCATCACTGTCAAATGTCATTTGTGAAAATGGCTGATATATTTTTCAAGGTAAATTTTGGATATTTTCAAAATTACTTCACAATTCACAGTTTTTAATTTACAAAATTGAGAACTGTCATCTGTCAAATCGAGTTACTGTCAAGATATCGTGTGCTTGCCTTACCAAGCAATGATTATTCAATTAATTGCGTAATTGGATCAATGATCATTCTAATGCGTCATATGCCTAGGGTATGATACCGTTGCTTATAAAAAAAAATGTTTTGGTTGGGGAAAATTAGGTAGAACATGGAAGACAAATAAGAAAACAGTATAAAAGCTTAGTTTCGGAATCAAATTAGAATGACAGGAGAATCAAAATATTGGAAATCACTGGTGAAAAGCCGCAGCGTTCATCGTCCAGAAGAGGTGCAAACCTTTTATCTGTGCCCTTTTTTAAGGCTGGGTCGTTGTGCTAAATTGGACAGCTCGGTGGACAATTTGCAAGATGGGGCGGGGCGTTAAGATTTTTGAATAAATCGCAAATTGATTAATGGAATATTTATTTAAGCCCCTAGGGCAACAAAATAACGTTTTCTAATTTTTTAATTTGTTCCCAAATTTGTATTGAAAATGTTTTAAAAATGAAAATTCAATGATTTTTTTTTTAATTTCTCTGGTTTGCGGAGCGGGGCTGCCACAAATTTGAACCAAATTGAATAAATTTTTATCCTTGAGCTTGAAGCGTGATGGTTTCTATGCACGGAACCTACGCGTAGACACACACATGTACGACCCAAAATAAGTCAGAGCATGATATCCGGGGCTTGATGTCAGTTTCGTCATAAATAGTAGATACCCAATTAACGGTTAACGGACTTATGGAAAGTTAACGGAAGTTAAAGAGTCCGTTAATATTCTTAAAAGTTAATCTGTTACTCGAAAAGTTAACTTCGTTAATTAACAATTAACGGTCTTGCGCCCAGCTCTGACTACAATATATTAATTATTATGTTTAAGATGTCGTCCTCACAAAATTTCAAAAGTTCTAACCTTTTATTTAAAAACTAAGTAAAAATTAGAGATTTCGTGCTACCACAGTACAATTGGCAGCTTTAAAATTGTATTTCCATTCGTGTTTCAATTAATTATCGTTTTTTTTACAGGGTATTTGACTTTAGCTTCCTTCCAATAGTTATATCCCACTTCTGAAATTGTCATCGATAGGGGAGTTGTTGAATAAACGGATGTCAAGACGGGCAGGGGAAGAAAAGCCAACAATATAAATAATATACAATTTTGTATTTTACTAAATACAATTACACGGTTTGTATCCTTTCTCCTTCGTCTCGGGTAACAGATGTTTCGTTATCATACACAGAGGTGGACGGATGTGGTATGACACTATATACGAAAATAAATAAAAACTTTTGTTAAAAAAACCTCTACAACAAATGGTGATATGATAGAGTTTACTGCAGTGTGTGCGCTATTATTAATAATATGAGCCATATACCTACATCCTAGTCCTGTAATTGTTTTACCCAGATTGGACTTAACTTTTGTGAAAACATTTTTTTGTTCTCTTCTTTTTAATCCCCCGAAATTCAAGTTAGTGTTGTCTGCAGAAATAGCAAAAATTTACTTTGTAAATTTCACGTTAATGTGCAATTTATTTTGTAATTTGGGACATAACTTGATGTTGCTCGTGCTGCTGAAGCTGTTTTGTGTTTTTTAGTTTCTTTATACTCTAGAAATTCTTCAAGCCACTAGCAATAGAAAATGTGCTACTGAAAATTGTACAATAATTCGCAGGCTGTAAATATAGAAAATTGTATGCCAATAGTTTATTAGAACACATTTTCGATTCTGCTTGCTAGCAAATTTAAAAATTTATCACTTATTTTGATTGCAGTGAAATTAGTTTTTTAAATATTTTCGTTTTTAATTTAACTTTTGTGGTGGTGTAACAACCCACACGGAAGCTGAAAATGCTCCTAAGGTTAACACAATATAAAATTCGAAAGTGAACTGTCAAATAAATGTCATTAGAAAATGAATTCAAGAGAGTGTTCACTTCCCTCAACATTCATCAAATTAGATTGCGTTCACTAACACCCTGTGTTCCAAATTTATCAATGAAATGGGTACGTTCGGTCTTGCTTTTTAAAAAAAGGTTTTTTGTTTTTTAATATTATTAAACCAAGTTCAGTTGATATCCTATTATGCAAAGCACAGAATGGCAGAAAAGAGATAGAGAATGTGAGGTGAGCGGTGGAGGTGCTGATGTATATCACTCTTAAACTTTCGCAGATTGTATGCCGGAGGAAAGACAGAAGATGGTGAGCTATTCCACATTCGCACAGTTCGGGATAAAAAAGCATCATGAAATTTTACTGTACGTCCGAGGTAATTTTAAGGGTAAAAGGATGTGCGCGAATTGCAGCGCGAGTATTGCGTGCAGGAATCATTCTACAAGGGATCAGACTAGATATTACACCGGAACATTGACCATGCTTGTAGCGATATTAATGCCAAGAATGCTTAGTGATGGTGAATCTAAAATTAAAGTTTCATTAAATGAAATGGGAGTGGTTAAATGGTGATCTTGTTTCAAAGAGATGAAACAGTTTTGGGTCTTAGATGCATTGAATTCGACGCGATTCGTTTTGCTCCAAGTGAAGATATTGGCAAGATCGTTATTCAGTGATATCTAACTATGCAATCTCGTTTAACACATACGGGATTCCCTCAGGAGTCCGCAAGCGTTTCAAGAAGTAAGCGAAATCAAGGATATTGTCATCGACGACACTATTGATTGGGATTGAAAGTAAAGGAAAGCAGATAATTAATGAAAATTAAGAACAGGGATGGAGAGATAACAGAGCCCTGGGGCACACCGGCATTTATAGGGTGAGGTTCAAATTAAACACCGTCTAGCACAACTCGTATTTGGCGACCGGATAAGAAACTTTCAATCCATAATAGAAGAGGAGGGAAGAGACCAAATGCTTTAAGTTTGACTAAAAGGGCTGGATGCCAACCTCTATCAAAGGCCTTTGAAATATCCAGAACAACGATTATGGACTTACCAAAATTGTGGAGACTAGGTTCCAACGTTCTGTATGAAAATTCAACAAGTCTCCAGATGAGCGTCCAACTCGGAAGCCATATTATCGATTGTTGATGAGATGATTAGTTTCTAGATACTTCATTAATTTGGAGTTAATGATAGATTTAAAAACCTTTGATAGAATCGAAGTGATTGCAATTGGGCGATAATTTGACGGATTGCTACCCTGACAATTTTTGGGAATAGACTGAACGTGACCTAGTTTCCAAGAAATTTTCCTGTCGAATAAGATAAGTAGAATAGTTTGCGCAGAGCCTCAGCCAAGGATAAGGCGCAGCTATTAACTAATAGGGGCGAAAAACCATCAGGTCCTGCAGCTTTGGATACGTCGATCCCCTTAAACACATTGAACACATCTCTCGTACGAATGTGTATTGGCTCTTGAACACATCCACACGGGAGATGAAAAACAGGTGTCTGCGAAGTGGGTGGAAGACGAGAATTTGAAGCGAATCTAGCAGCCGAAATATTAACTTTATCCAGGGATTCCACAATCACTTCACCATTATTAAGTAGTAGAGGAAATGTTGAATTTGTTCTTAATGGTTTTGACCAGAGACCCGAAAGCTTTGCTGCCTTTGCGGCTTGCCAAGATTCTTTATCTGAAACTCTGGTCAAAAAGACATTTTTCTGTCTGGATAATGGACTTACAGGTGTTCCGTGCGGTCTTGTTTACTTGCTTCAGTTCTGGACATGGATTCAGTTGATAGGCGCGAAAGGCAAGAGTGATTTTGCTGTTGTTGCGATCTGCTGTAGGAATATGGAATGTATTCACGCAAGCCAAAATTTAGAATACATATTATTAAGTTCGATCAGATCGACACAGATCGACCAATCAATTTCACTAAGATACTGATTAAGACTTTCCCATTCAGCATTTTTATAGTGCCATAGAAGCCTACTTGTACGTGGTGAAGTAGGGCGGTTTGAGGTGGTAAATTGAGCCGTGATTAAGCATTGGTCTGAATTACCAAGAGGGGAACCGATTCAGATGGAATATTTGTCAGGGTAAGATGTCAGAAAGAGATCTAATAAATTAGCTCTATCTGCAGCTGCAGCAGCTGTATCTTAAAATTATAAATGTAAAAAAGTAATTTAAGCAGTTATTTACGTGGACAGTCCCGATGCCCGGGGACGTTGATGCTCATAAAATTTGTTCACGGCATCCAAATCAATCTCAATTCTGAATTAAGGCCAGCTCAGCTACATTAGATCCAGACATCTCCCATTTTATATTCGTATTAGCAGTTTGTTAAAAGAAAACGGGTTCTTCCCTACAAATTATGCTCCAATAGGAAAAATACTCGATTACTCTTCGTAAAAAATATAACCGTATACTTGGAAAAAAAAGAAAAAACGGTAACTATGATTTTGTGCCGACGGAATTACGCCGGAATCAAAAACTGTTTGATCCCAGCGCAATTGTGGCCGTAAGCCCGAGCGCAATTCCGTTACGCTGTTCCCTGGAAACCATCTCTACTAGTTTAATCATACTTGATTGCAACACAAATACGCCACCGCATTCCAGGGCTTTAAGTGGCCTAGTGGCCCCTACTCTTAACCTAACCTAACTTAAACTTTGTGGTACTTTCTTGCATTTATATATAAAGAGATAATAACTTAGAATTTACCACCACTTACTTCACTTTTATTCACAATAATTTAATATTTTCTCTCAATTTGTTCATAGGGAATGAACAATGCGAATTCGAATTTCTGCAGAATCTTAATTAGCAAACTTCTAATTGTATTGAAAATTCAAATAAATCGCCCTTTAATTTTCTAATTGAAATCACACTTTTTCACTTTTCTCACCCTACGCTACGCATCCTTTTATCACAGCATAATAAATTGAGAGAGTTTCGTAATGTGCCGCAAATAACATTCTCAAAATTACGAAAATTAATTATTGAAGATTTATGTGTGTTACAGCAAAACGTAATTAATGTTGACTGTTCACCTTCTCTAAAATGGGGTTCGACTGAGGTAGAGGGTTTATAGATTCACCTCATAGGACAGGGTGGCAGCAGCGGGATTATGCGATTAGAATAAAATCAATTTTCATCAATTATTGCAAAGTGCTCAGATTTATCAAAGCGAATCAATTTAGCTAATGGCCGGATATGGGACGGGATGTTTTGGTTTGGTTAAATTCCGTGTAAATGGTGATTTGATTTAAAAAAGAAATATTTCTGTCCCAGTCGAATTATAAGTTGATTACTATGGGAATTTGCATGTAGATTATTATTTGGACAATTCTGGACGTATTGATTGCATGGTTGGTTTACATTTTTAGAGTCAATATACATGTATATATATATATATATGTCTGTCACCTGTCTACCCGCTTGATCGACCGTAGTGATGATTAAACTCCAGATGCACACATAGAAAATAATTGTCACTCGTCCAATCTCCAGTATTTTTTATAATTGTCTAATTGCCTAACCTGCTTAACACCACCTGTGCTAGATAGCTTCTACTGATTTCTCTATACATTCCCGAGAAGGTTCTTCTGTGGAGTAAATGAGGTATCACCATCATGTTTTAATAATAAAAAACGCGTCCATTTGATTGCGAAATCATGATTAGCAGAAAAAAGTTTTATAGTAGCAGCTTTGGCTTAGAAATAAATTTTTGTGAAATCATTATCACAAATGAGGCGTCACCTTGGTATGTAGGCAACTTAAAAAAAAAGTTTCAAGTGTTACATGGAAGGAAGGATGGTTGAATTGAAATCAGGTTGGGCCTGTATCCTTAGCGCAGGGTAGCCTATACAAACACGCGAGCTGATAGTACTCTATTTCTTGGGATTGTGCTTCTGAGTTCCGATTCGCAAATGCAATCCAGACCTTCAATGCAATGCCCTTAGGTTTTATCGAGATTATCATAGGTCCGTTGGGCTTAACAACGGATCCACGTTTTCCGGACAAAATGGCAGAAGACGATCCTTGAAAATTTAATTAATTATGCTATCGCCTTTTGACATGCCCTGAATTGCTCTGAACTGACCTGACTTGCTCTTACAAGTCTTTCGACTTGCCCTGAATTGGCCTGAATTGCCCTGAGGTGCTCCAAGTAGAAGACTGACTAGCGGCCCAGAGAGAGGCAGCATATTGTTCTGATAGCAGCAATTCTCTATGCGATATTCTTAGTAAATTATACTATCGCCGTTTTGCGTTTCTTGCGTTTCTTTCGGAAACAGTGAGAGTCCTTTTGGAAAATATTTATTTATTTATGATCCTTGAATCCTTCTGCTTCTTTTGACCCATCTCCCGTCAAAATCAATTCAAAATTTAGCTATTTTTTTTTTAATCTTTATGTAGGTATCTATCTTGTCATATCTTTTGGGAAAAAATTTTTTTGACACTAAACTAAACGGAGCAGGATTCTTTTGACGCACGACCTTCAAACTAAAATATATCTGAAGAAATTTTCGAAAAGGATCCACGTTTTCCCGACAAAATGGCAGAAGACGAAAACCACTCGGCCATTGAAACATGCAGTGAGAGTCCTCCTGATCCTATCCATAATTCTCCTTCTTCCTGTTGAAAAAAAAATGCAAAATAAAATAAAAATAATTGCCTTTCACTATTTTGTCATTTCATAAATTGATTTGTGCAGGATTTATTTCTTAGCAACACCCCCGTTAAGAGATTCTTTAAGAACCTCCCTGCCATGCTGTGCTTTGCATCATAGGGTATCCCCTGAGCTTGGCTTAATAATATAAAAAAAACAAGGAACGCACATTTCCTTCTTATATTCTTCCACTTAATTTCTTCGAAAATCTTACGGATCTCATTTAAGTCCGAATAATTGAGGAATGTTCGAAATAAGTTACTCGAAAATATTATTCGTTCCATAATTTTTTGTAGTACTACATATAACGGTAAAATGACGGCTCCAGGAATTAGGTACGGCGGAACAGCATGCAGCTAACATAACTATGTATGTATCCACTCGACTCAACTTTGCTGTGTCAATAAATCTCCAACTAGACATATATTCATATTTACGTAGATGGATCCAGGACATGGTTTCCTCTACTTGCAACAGCATCCTTCAAGATATTCCTGACATTTTCTCTTCCACCAGGCCACCCAAACGATGATTGATTGCACAAATTGCTCTACCCTCTCAGGCTGGACGGTTAGCTTTTTAGTGCTCCTGTTCCTGTACCGTTACATAATGTAGCAGATGTTCTTAGGCAATGTAGTACACATGAAGTTACATGTCCAGTAAATTTCTCGTCCTATTTATAACGGGATGTTTACGTCGATGTTATTCATTAGGGGTCTGTGTGTGTAGACAATGTCAACGTGAGTTATACCGGTAAGTTTCCCTTGTGGGGGCTTTCTGTGCATGCGGGTAATTTGAGTTAGATTAAGCAACCGGCAGAAGGATATAGTCGAGACTTTGAATTCATTTATTTATTTATTTATTAACAACGACCTTGGCAATAGTCTCGTGAATATTACCTGACACCTGAAGCACAGACAAGAAATACTCAGACATCGATGCTAGTACTAAGAAAGTGATGTATGAGAAGAGCTTAGAGCAAACCTCAATAACTCACTGATCTCGGCTAAATATATCATGGATACGAACCAAATAATTTTTTCAATATAGACAAAAAATGAATTTTTTCTTAGAACTTAAATCGACCATATTTCTTCTTGGTGGCTGTAGACGGTTCAAACAAATTCTGTCTTCCGTCTTGCTGGATTGTTTGGTTCCACTGACTTATAACAATGGACTGAGCGTAATGCCCTTTTCTTATAGGAAAGAATGGCACATGTTTTACACTTTTCTCTTT